>OW386548.1:32686302-34098802 GCA_936435175.1 Glyphotaelius pellucidus
GTGGGAATGTCATTGTTAGCCAAAAATGGTGTGCTTTTATCGAGAACTCCAAGAGAAATTCTTAAACATTCTTAAAAATTCTTGACGCCAGAGCACGTATATTTTAAAAGGGCTACTATAAGTACCGAATGTGGACCCACATGTAGAAATAAAATTGGAAAAAATTACCCAATTCTCCGTACAAGTGCGCAATATAACACAAAATTTCACTATATATACATTTTAACACTACCCTTACAAAATATCGAATAGAAGTAAAACGTACGATTGAAAGTTAATATACGAGTGTGAAATGTATCGGAAGAATCTCCTGTCCTTATCTTAAATTCCTTTTCCTCTCCTCTTCACCTAGAATTAATTTTAAGATATAATTATTAAACTCCGTCTACAAGAAACTTTAACATAGGAGACTTTTTTGGCTTGACTTCATTTAACTTAATGTTGTATTTATCTCTTTATTTTATTTATAAACTGTTCGTCTCTTACAAATTAATTAAAAAGCCAAAAAAATATTTTCTTAAAAACTACAAAATTTCCGCAATAAAAATGTTGGCTTCTTTTGGAAGATTTAAGAAATTTCATAAACACATGTAGATATGGGTTTTAAATATTTTGCTTGGTAAGAGCTTTTACTCAAAATTTTCGGTATTATGTGTGTTTTAATTTAAAAATTAAGCTTTGCCGATCGAAATATCTCAATTTCTCCAAAAAATCTAAATCAGTGATTTCTGTTGGACGCCCGCCATTTTACACTGATAGCTTTACAAATTTTAATGTACCTTTGAGAAGTTCCGAGAGTTTTTAATATAAATAATTTTCTCCCGTATCCGCAGAAAAATCTGCAATGGACAGCTGTCAAAACTCCATAAGACGCCATCTATACATTCCGCGCCGAAGTTATATCTTGACCTACAATAATCCATCAAACCCGCGTGCGGCGATTTAATCTCAAATTTACCAAGGAATTGCGTAACACTGCTGTGAAATCGGGTTTCTTGATAAAGAATATTATATTATACGACTTGAAGCGATCAGAATTTTTCACCGCGAAATGTTGTGTTATTAGAGAAAAAAATCTAGATTTTATTGTTACGGTAGTTTTTATTATTTCATTTGAATTACCGCAATCATAATCAGTCACTTTGACATTCAAATTAATAATGGTGGTTATACGTTGATATTTATTTAAGGATTTTGGAATGTGCCTGCAGAACTCATCCGCTATCGATTACCTGGCCAGGAACGTAGATTAAAGTGAATTCTCTATTACATTTGATGACCAACAAATTGGTAATCAGCAACCCGTTTTAGCTTTTAGCTAATTTGTGATCAGCAATCAGGAATAAAGGTCTTTCTCTAAATTCTGAATTTAGAGAATAGGTACCATTCTGGAACGATTTATTGGATAATCAAAGGTCATCGCTACGTTTGGTGACTTAGTTTGTTTAGGTGTCCAGGTTCATAGGATGACATTTGTTTAGGTTTTGGCAGCGTCGGGAATGCATCCGCCAAGCTTCTGCTTGGCGAACCGGATCAAAAGAGACATTTTGATCTCTCCAGCCGGTCCCTCTCGATCCATCGCCTTGCACTGCAGTTGAAGGAATGGATTCATGCGACCGTTACTCCTGGACACACTTCCTCCAAATAACTACGGCCTCATACCTTATTCTTTCCCTGAACTTCTTCGCATTTCTTTCCTTAAAAAGACCCCTGCACAGCATCCCCTATGATGAAATAGGCCCTGAGAGATATATTCTCTCCCTCTTCTATTTTACCTTTAAATACTCTGTAATTCTCCAAATTATTAAATATGTTTTATACGGTTCCATGCCAACTCAGAACCAAGTCAACTCAACAACTATTTGAAAAGTTATTAAAAGCTATGAAAAAAAATTTAAAATAACCGTTAACCCTAACCTAACGTTACCCATTTAACCAATTTTATTATATTTTTTTGTCATCACTCTTTATGAACTTTGTGAAGTGGTTCTGAGTTGGTTTCATTTTGAGCTGGCACCGTTTTATTAACCTCTGATGAAGGTTCAGGCTAAACCGAAACCGGTTGATTAAAGATATATTATAATAAAATTAAGTTATTTTTATAAAATTAAGATAAATGCGACCTACGAGATAGGTAGATCAATATAATAAAAGAAAACCAACTTTTTAACACATGAAATTGATTTTTTTCGTATAAATTTCCTTACACTTGAAAGTTTCGAACCCAAGTATATGTAGGAACTCATTGGATAGATTTTAAGAGAAATTGTAGAATTGAAAGAACACCGTCTACGATATTTCAACTTAATGTTTTTTATGGAACAAGCAACATTGGAAATGATTTAATATTTATTAAACATTTTATAGGAGGGCATATTGTATAAAGCACTGCTCCTTTATAATATTTTCCACCCCACGCTTAATCGTTCACAAAAGGGGGTGAAATCGATCCTTAACTTTGGTCAGCGAAGTTTATGACAACATCCTTTTGCCTGTTTTTTCTTCACATTTTCCGATGAAGTTCATCCATACGAGTACTTAGAAATATTTTTCTACCATCATCATAATAAAATTGCGATCATATTATACGGTGATGATATAATAAAATTACTCAATTCTGTAGTTGGTGGAGTTAGATTTGTACTAGATTTTGCGGTTATAAGAAGGAATTCGTAAAAGTTCATTTCTATTTTGGTTTACATTTTTTCTTTGTCGAAATACATTCAATCCTTCTGATATTAAACCATGAACCATAGATAAATTGAATCAACCAAAAATATACGTAGTTAATAGCGTTGGCCAGGGAGTTAATGGCGTTATAAAATACGTAGAGGGTTCGTAGCATGGAATAGTTTATAAAGTACTCTATCTTTTCTGGATATACCCTTCAAAAGTTATTCCAATACAGGTACAACAGTAAGAATAACATCAAAATAGTTAAGAATAAACGGAATTTTTCACGTAAACATGACTTCAAAAGCTTACAGAAATACCAAACTTACCCGATATATTACACTATAAAAAAATCATTAAGAAAAGAATCACGTGGAAAATTAAGCTCGCGTGAGCAACTCCTCGACAGGGGTGACGTGAGGGTAGTGTGCTGGATTAGAGGCGGGGTAGAGGGAGGGGAAAGAAAGGTTGCAGAGGATAGAGGATAGAGGAGGGTTGAGAAAGGAAATGATGGATCGGCACAGAGCCTCCTGGCAGATGATCCGTATAAGTGAACAGTGAGACACTGCGACCTGTTGACTTATCGACTTTCTGGAAATTGTTGGTTTCAGAGCGACAAGAGAAATGAATGATTGAATCTATTTTTCAATATCAGTGATTTATTTTAAAGAGTCGTTTAGGTGTGAAAATAAATAACGTTTTCTTTGCAATGGGTAAGAGGGGAGAAATGATTTTATCAACGCCAACACACACGTGTTTCTTTGGGTACGGAGCTAGTTGATAACATATTATGAAATTCCACATAAAAAAGGGTTCCTACGTTTTTTTAAAACCTTTTTTTGCGGGAAATTGTATGTGAAGCATCTTTAATGGAAATAATATTAACATTTATATAAACTTAAACTTGACTGTTTCCAAGAATGAAGCAAGTTCTTTGTTTAATACCATTTGATTTAAATTTATATTCGTCGACCGGTTTCGGTCGAACTCGCCCTTCTTCGTACAATAAACATTTTAGCTAAATTACAGTACAGAGTTAAAATAATGAAGTAAACACAAAAAAGGGAGAGCATATAAGAGAGAGAGAGTTTGCAATCTATTTTTAAACTTATTACATCAAGAGTTCTGAGAAAGTCAAATGCGTTTAAATTTAATGGTAGGTAACGAATCTGCTGTTACAAAACTAAAACCAAACGATAATATTGCCAAAATATTTGTGTTTAAAATAATGTTTATTTAAATCGAGTGAAGGTACTTAAGTGCTTTGTCTTTTTCCGAAAGATATTTACCGTCTGTCTCGTGTAATATTTTCTTAACCTTTTCAACACACTAGCAAGCAGATTTTTGTACTCTAAACCACGAAACAAATTTAATTTTCTTTTTGGCAAATAGTTGAATTTTTTGTGTGGTTTTGACAAATCATACCTAAATATAAATAATCAAAAAATTTTTGTGAAAAGCAAATTTAAAAACAGAAACATGTAAAATTTTATTACTACATTAGACTTTATTAACACAAACATTAATTCATTTCGTGGTCAGGTGAAAATCAAGGTGAAAATGCTAGTTTGTTCTTTACTTTTAGAAATGAATACAGTTTTATACATCTTTTCATTAAAATCTTTTTTTTTAGACCAAAAGGGATCCGATTAAAAAAAAACTGATTTTATCACCATGTAATTATTATGAAAACTTTTCGGGATATATTTAGTTGTCGCCTTTATCTACCTACAACGAGAACACGAGAACAAGAATGCTCATAATTCACTTAGATTCTTTCTTTTTTCCAAGGTCCGTAACTTATTCAAACATCCCCGAAAACATTCATCCCTTAGCCTGTCTGCTATCCATTCTGCTGCGGAGGCAATAATTCCTCTCGCAAAGTCTACCCCCAAAAACTACCTCCAAATACTACCTTCTTTCTTCCCTCGGAGTAAAGCCTAGCTAACAGTGGCGTACATTGCTCTACAAACAAAAGTAGAATGCGTATAGTTTTAAGTTCGGTTGTGACCTATTGTTATTTGAATATTTAAAATGGCAATTTTATATAGTATACACATGATTTACCTACAGTGATTTATCCGCGACGCGATGAATTCAATTTAGGCAAAAGTGCCATCGTGATGAAGAAGTTTTTATAATGCTTTAACCAGGGTAGGTTGCAACAGAAAAGTTGAAATCTGTTCATACAAACATTTTTTATCAGAATAGAACGATAATGACAAAAAATCCTGCAATTCATTGAAAAATTAAATTTGATGAAAATAAATAACCCCTTATTTACACCAAATCATTGAAAAAATCAACCATTGGTTTCGAGACAAGTTGATTATTTTGATCTAATATCGATGTTTTAAAAGTGATTTATTTTCATTAATTTAAAATGACGCTGCAAATTATTATATCTATAATTGATAAGCCATTGCAATTGAAGAAGTGAAAAATTGAAAATTCACAACATTTGTAGTTTTCAAAAATATTTTTTTGCTAATATTTATTAAGGTAGGCACATCTTTTTGACGACATCCATAGTCGAGTGGTAAGGCTCTCGACTAGTAATCTGAAAAGCGCGGTTCAAATCCCGACGTGGGCGAATACAAATAATTTCATTAAATTGTGTTATTTCAAAAATAATAAATTTAAAATATGTAATAGTGTATATTATATAAGATTGTCTGCGTATCGCCCCGGTGAAAGACCACCATTCAGAATTGAAACTTTTTTTTCTTCACCATATTTTTCCCCTCCACACTGTCTTCAACCTTACAACATACCTCTATTGAGGATGCCATCCTCTGACTGGAAACAGACGGCAGCAGTGGGAACTCTTGTGCGGTATTCACATAAAAAAAATTCGTATCATCCCTTAAGAACGGCACCCCACTGGTAGCTGGTGTTATTCCTGTTCTTGCGTCAGAGCCCGGTCTACCTGGGCCAGTTATTTGTAGTTCCGGCTCCGGATTCGCAGCCACAAATAACTCCAGGAAGCGTGGGCGGAGCGCGAGAGACCCATCTCAAACTACGGACTACGGACTACGGACTACGGACTACGGCGTAGAAGCTCTTCGATATTTTAATGTGAACGTGAGATGTTTGCTTTTAATTTTCTGTGGGTATATTTACATTTTATGATGAACACTTTAGTTTATAATATTTAAGGTTTAAAAACGAGTCATTTTGATTAGTTACTTATGGTAAGAATGTTATATTTTATACAAAAAAAATGTGTGCAGTTTTTCACGCGGTAGAGGTGAAACCTTTAGGGGAGGATTTAGTCTATCTCATTCTCTCGCAGGTTATATCATACAGATGTCTCTTTTAAGTGTAACTTTTTCGTTTCATTGAGTTTCAAATCACAACGGTGCTTAAGAAATTAACACTTCAAAAAAATATTTTAAAATTACTGAAATAATAAATTTGTATGCAGTTCACACGCAGTAGAAGAGAAACCTTCAGATAACTAAAGTAGACAAGAGTGAGGATTCCACGAGAGGCTACGAAGCACCGCAAAAAGAGAAGACCGATTATTCTCATTTACTCGCAGGTTAAATTCTACAGATGTATGTGTTTGTCTCTTTTTAGTGTCGCTTTTTCGTTTTATAGAGTTTCAAATCACAACGGTGCTAAAGAAGTTTTCACATCAAAAAATATCAGAATATTAAATACGACATTTCATAATGGAATTTTGTTAACACTTCCTTACCGGACCGGGGGAACGCACCTACACTAACGAGAGTTTTACGCTGTATCTATGTTGTTTTTTAAACCACGTACTGAATAATTTGAGTTATCTTAGAAAAACTATTTCGTTATCGATTTGCATTAAAAAAATTAATATCGCATTACTACTTTTCTTAAAATTAAATAGTTTATAACAAATTCCGTCGAATAATCTGTGCCACCCGCCCCCCTTCCCCTCTGTTCGGGCGTACCCCGTCCCTATCTGCTGAATCTATCGGGATAATTCCAAGCGATAGCAAGTAATTTCTAAGTTGTTAGTGGAAAGGACTAGATCGCGTTCGTTTACACTGCGCATCTCGTTTGCTCTTTTTACAATGCTATAATGTTCGCTTGCCGGTCAAAGATCATTCGGTCTGAGTCGTTTCCGTTGAACGCCAATCGCCAGTCGAGATTCGGAAACAAGGTGTTAAGTCGGCTATCGGCCCGCCTTCTCTGTTTTCTATGGAAAAATACACGTTATGGTCTAAATTCATTAGAATATTAATTTTGACTTTATTTATGAAACGATTTTGAAAATGACTACTGAAATACGATGATTATACTTCCCTCTAATTATTTTCATAACAAATTACAAAAAAATATGTCATTAACACCCTTTAATATGCAAAACAAATTGGGGTCCCCGAGTGACCCCCCTTCGGGTCATGTGTGATTTTTTTCGTTCCGGGACGAAAAGGTTAATAATATTATTATCGTTAAAGGATTCAAAAATACATAATTTTTGAACTATTTTTATTAAATACCACAACATGTTTTCTTTTTTTTCAAGAACCTATACATATAAACATTTTTTTTAAAGTAATATGTTAATACGCTTTTAACTTTCCAATTTTATGTTTTATTCTTTGTCTTCTTTTCATTTCTTCAATTTTCCCTCTTTTTGTATAAATCATGGTCCATATATATTCAAACTTATCCTAATTTGACTGTCCTAAAACGGGAATCATCCTAGTTGAACAGTCAAAACATTTTATAAATAATGTACATAAATGTGTAAATATTTTACTAAATAATAGAAAATTATTATTTAATAAATTTAAATAAATAAATAAATGTAAAAAAAAAGTCTTACAATCTTCAGACCGACAAGTTTTGGACTATTTTCGGATTATAATATCGTATTGATTCTGATTTATCTTGATTTTATTTTCATACTAAAATGTTCACTGAATATATATTTTTTATAATATAATGCTCACTGAATATATTTTTTTATACTATAATGTTTACTGAATATGTTTTTTCATACTATAATGTTCACTGAATATATTTTTTCACACTATAATGTTCACTGAATACACGTTTCCAAAATGAAAAAAAAATACTGTTAATTTGCAAAATAAAGATATACCTGCAAAAACCGTGACACGGACTAAAGCATTATTTTATTAAAAGTCTGAAATTTTATCGAAATGAATATAGTTTTTTTAATATTTTTAGCTGACCCACTATTTATGGGTTTTATTACAGATTTTTGTTAATTTTTCTTTTCAAAATTTCAAGCAATCAGGTGATCCAAACTTAATATTCAAATAATAAAATGAAACTACTGTCTGAAATGTTTTCAGCACCAACAACATTATTCTTCCAAATTCACAGAAACTTTCAGACAAACCGAAACCACACCACCCTGGCCCTAAGCACAGTACCTGTCCACAAACTAACTACAGCTAATACTTACGTGTCATTAATGATACAAGCTAGTCGTTAGTAGAATTCTAAATGTGGCAATTTAGATAGGAGACGTAGACTTTACAATGTAATAATGTTAAGATACGTGGATACTAATTTTATTTATTTATTTAATGTAAACAGTATACATATACCGTAAACATGAACTACCTAACACAAAATCATATTAAAATATGAAATAATAAAAAAAATAAAACAACAGTTAATTGTGGCTTTTGATTAAAAAATGACAACAGAGATACAATAACATATAAATTCTATAGTGAAAATAAAGTTAATACTGATTGAAAATATTTGATAGTATAGCCTTTTTGTACCTAGCTTTCGTGCAGTTAAATATATCTGCCACATCAGCATATCTATTAGTAACTTCACGTAATCTAGGTACAAGCGAGTGTTTCGTATACTCAGTCCAGTTATTGTAGCATTTAAACAGGATTTTAGAACGAGTGGCTCTCGTGAGTATATGAAATTCAATTTTGTCCCTCGATCAATATTTTGGGCTGTAAAATTCACTAGTCATAAGCATTGATTTGAAAGCATTATTTTTTTTAAAGAAAGACAAACATTCCCAGGTTACGAATAACCCAACAAAATTTGAAATTCATCTACTATCACCGCAGTAAGCGGAAAATGTTGCTTATGTCGTGATGAGAAGATGAAGACTTAGACATTCGAGGAATTGAACACGGAACGCCTGAGTGGAACCTAAACGCGATGCCAACTCAGCCACTGACCGGTTACCGCTCACATTGGGACGCGGGTTTGAGAACCGTCGGTCTGTAATTTATTGGATAACCAATGCCTCCGCCATAGGTCACCCCAAGTGGTTTGCTTCGTTTTGTGACTTATCAATTAATACAATTAATACCGGACTTTCAACAAAATCATTAAGAATTTTATATGGAAATACCAAATCAGTGAAAATTCTTCTGTCTGACAGTTTGAGCATATTCACATCGTTTAAAATAGTTTTATAATTGCTGGAATACCCATTTTTTTAAATTAAGAAAACATAAGAATTTGTTATGTATTCTTCCAACAGCTTGTTTATGAGTATTATAATGTGGATTCCAGACAGGAGAATTGTACTCAAGTTGACTTCTAACTTACGCAAAATATTGTTACATTTATTTGTGAAAAATTTCATTCCTGAGGACGAAAATTGTCCCATCGAAACATGATGAGAAATCATGGCTCCATTCAATTTAGCTAGAAATGACGACAGGTGCGCGGCTTGTCCCAGGCTTAATTAATACCTCGGTTTCACCTGTTTCTCCCCTATTCCTGAACTGCTAAGGGTAGGTAATAAATATTTCACCCTGTAATTAACTTGATATATTGCCGAGCCTATTTTCCGCGGAGAAATAAGGGCGGAAGAACAATCTTTATTATTTTTTTAATTCGTATTGCATTACTCGTGAATATGTTTTTCAGGCTTCCTTTCAAATTATTTAATAACATTATACATTCAAAAGAAAGCAATCTTTTTGTTAATTAGTGTTTTTACGGGATTTGTTTTTAAATTAATTTTTTCGTGTGAGTATAATTAGGCCACGCTGTGTGGAAAATATTCCCGGTATTGTTGGCGAATTAAATCTTAAATTTCTTTTAACGTTTCTTTGAGGGTTTGAGAAAGAAAAACTAATTTAAAACTTTATTTTCTCCAATATTTTTTCTTCCAATAAGTAGAAATCATTTTACAAAATTTCTGAATTGAGAATCCACCAATGGGCTTGTCGTGAAACACTCCTAATTTTACAGAAAAAAATGTTTTTTACTTGATTTTTTTCTGAAAATGCTTTCAAAATACAACTCATCGCAGAAAGTATGTGAATACATTACATTTTATTTAAAGGTTCCGCTTTGATGGTGGATGAGGCAGATATCAAGAAAGCCGTGATGTGGATCCTGAAAGCATTTCGTAGCCCTTATTTGGCATTGAACGGACGTATATAAGGGGAGGAGGGGCTTAGAAAAATGAAAATTACAACCATATTTTTTACAACATCTTTTTTATTAATGTGACGTAAATAATAAATAAAATTTTATGTGAACAATTTTTAAATAATTGGTAACAATTATTATTTAAAATAAAATTTCAAGATATTGTCACCCCACGTGTTACATTATAATCTATAAGTGTATGCATTATCTGTAAGGAACATTAATGAAACAATATTGTTCTTTCAGTATTCCTTTATTATTTTGTGTTTTTTTATTTATTTTTAATTATATTATTAACTTCAGCATAGGCTTATCGTGGTAAGGTTAAAAATTGAATTGTTGAGAATAATTCCTACCATGTAAAGAAACAATAAATAAAATTTAAAAAAAAATCGGTGGTGAGTAGAGGTTCCAAAAGATTTTCCAATAATTTTTTTAATATTAGCTCCACACAGGAGACCACGAGGAAAACAATTTCACTTGGGGCCTACGTCATCTACGGGGATGCTGTGTAGTAAAAGAAGGAGAGGAAGTTCTGAGAAGGAAAAATATATAAGGGGTTAGTAGGAATCTAGGGTTCAATGTGTTTAGAAGTGACGGACGTATGAATCAGTCCCTCCCACTGCGGTGTAAGCCGATGCATGAAGATAGTCCGACTGAAGAGATCTAGGTAAAGTCTTCCTCAACCTATCGTGTCTCTCCCGATCTGGCCCGCCACGCAGTAGTTGGGCAAGTACATTCACCGCTAAGACCTAGTAAACCTCACCCCATGAACACGGGCACTCCTGTCAAATCGCCAAACGCAGTGAACCATATTAAAGTGACTTATGGCTGACGTGTTGGTTATCCAATAAATGGTTCCTGGGGCAGCGGTACCCATTTCCACCTCCCAAATTGACTGTGCTACTATCTAAATCTAAAGTCTAAAGGAAAAAATGATAGATTTAGGCGCCTTGCAGATCACAATCGATCCGATATAATAATTATGTTATTTTCAAAAATAAAATGATTGAACTATAAATCATAAGTTTAAATCTACCAAAAACGTATGAATTAAATTCTACGGGGTGATGAGAATGGTCTTAGACACAAGATCTAAGTATGTGAAAATAATAACAAGACATTTAATATTAGATATATTTTAAATCATAGTATTATCTTTATTTAGAAAAAAAAAAACTAACAGTGAAACTATAAATATAAACACAAATTCAATATTTTACACAAAAACCAAATTCAAATTTAAATTAAATAATTAAATTATGTTTCTGAAAAAGCGCTTAAAGTAAAAATATTAGTTTTAATAATTAGGAACAATCCAAATATAAATAAATGTTTTTTTTAAAAGAAACATTTCAATTAAAATAAACAGCGTACTTTCAGAACAAAATAAATGTTTTTATAAAGAGAGATTTTCTAACCAAAATAGTGAATTTAAATAATGTTTTATAAAAACACAATTTTTTTTAGGAATTTGTTATTTTTTACTAAAATTGAAATGAAGTACATTTTTACTCAAACTTCGCAAATACTTTTTGCGGCGTCATTATTGATTTAATGAAAACAAATAATTTTGCAGACACCACTATTTTTTCAACACTATCGACATTTTTCAAAAACAATGTTTTCTTCGTCACGATAAGAGATTATATTATAGATTATATTAATCCCTTATTCTGACAAAGAAAAAAATGTTTTTGAAACATGTCGATAATGTTAATAAAATTGTGGTGTTAACGAGGTTATTTGTTTTCATTAAATGAAATATATTTCGTCAATAATGATCGTCAAAATAAATTATTACGAAACAAAAATTGTTTTAGGTTTAGAAATGTTAAAATTATAAAGCGAAAAAAAATTACATCATAACAAGCAAAATGTCGGTGATTATACCAAAAATACTCATTTCACGTGCTAGAAAGTCGTAATTATTTGATGATTATTATATATTAGCGTCGGTGGTACACACAAAACAAAGTAGGGCATTATTTGCTAGGGCCCAGGGAACATTGTAGTTTGATCTTAGACCATTAATTTGGTGTAATATGACAAACGCTGATTTAACGCTTTCTGTAGATGTTTGCAGAGAGCTGAAGTACCTATTGATGGCACTAGTCACTGAAGGGATAAAATAATATAAGTGTGTTGTGGCGTGTGTGTGTGCCCGAATTTATTTAGCGTAATTTTACCTTAGATACTTCTACCGTAATTGTTTTTTTTTAACCTTCTTCGGTTCTTTGAAACTGAACTTTAACTGATCATAAAAGTCGTAATGATGAATATAATTTATAACGACTTCATCTTTATAATTAATAATCCATTCACTCATTATCAGTATTGAAAAATTGTGGAAGTCTTTGTGTTAAGAAATTTAGATTTTCTCTATCTTAAGTTCCTCGGGTCATTACGACCCGAAAATGAAATTAAACTGAAAGTAAAAGTAGTAATTAATTATTAATATAATTTATAATGAATTCAAGATTTATCATTATTAATTATCCATTCACTTATTATCAATATTATAAAACTATGGATAAGTCTCTTATGTTAAGAATATTAAGTGTTTTATTATTTCTAGGGTTCCTCGGGTAATGCCCGTGTCTGGTAAATAAAAATGCTTTGTTACAACGTTAAGGTTTCTAAGAATACACACTGATACTTACACTTTACTTGTATCCTTATTTGTATTTAAGATATATGTACTACAAATAATTTATTTTTAAAACCATTACTTCATTTTTTAAAATCAGATCAAAATGACCCGAAGGCCTTAATTGTACATAGTATTTGAGAAACCGAGGAAAGTTAATATCAATTTCTTCAGTATATGATCAATTTTGTTGGCCCCTTTGGGACGTAGAAGCCGAATGGTCTTATGTAAATTGATAACGATCAGTTTATCGTGTGCCCAATATAAGGTAATTATTCCCTTACTTCTGCAGAAATCGATACAACATTTTAAAATATCCAATTACTTAGCCTAGAAGTCAAAAAGTCTAATTGGTCTAAATCTAATCTCTTGAATATATCACTTTAGTTTCATGTAGGTAAAGATCAAAGGTCCCCTAGCACGGTCGATCGATAAGGATTGATAGGATAATTTTCGGTAATTTCTCATTGTTCCCTAGGATAACTGCAGACCGCTACAACAACAGTTGATATTAAGAACACTTAGTCGTTGTGGCATCTGCAGTCATGCTAGCGAACGATGAGAAGTTACCGAAAGTTATCCTATCGATCCTTATTGATAAACTGTGCTAGAAAGCAGAAGTTCTTGCCGGGTGAAATCAATAACTTTGCGATATCGGATCGATAGGCGTAACTTTCGATGATTTTGTATCGATTTCCTGCGCACATTTCTACCAATGACAGCCGAACAGATATTAGGAAATAAAAAAGAAATCGATATAATATATTATGCTGGTGACATTGTTTTATGAATTGTTTCCACAAAAAGTCGTACGCCAAGCAATTCCGTTAAAATATTAATAAATTGCCAATGTTGAATTGAAGTTCTAACTAAAATGTTTATTGGCTATCTGCATTAATTTTTTACACTTAATGGGAGTTAATTAGTTAATGAGATCTTTTTTCATATTTTAACGATTTTCGTTTCTCTTAGATGCATTATTTATGTCTATGGATCGGTATACGACTTTTTTTCATTTCTAAAAGCTTCTTAAGTGCAATGCGTTCATTAAATAAGCCAGTGATTTCGTATAACGAAGGACATATTAAAAAAAAAAGTTTGTATATTGACTGTTAACAGAATTTATCGGCGCTTAAATTTATCAATCGTCGGTTGGAATATGCGTTAAAAATCGTGCACCGTGCTCGCAAATATTTATAACTAACCATAGATGATGGATTTGATTAAAATTATATTGATAAAAGGTTTTATCGATTGCCCACGCTATCTCCAGGTATTATTAGTTCAGTAGCACTGCTGTTCATTGGTAAATGTTCTGCGAAGCGAAAGATCGGTGCTTTAAAATTTCACCAGTATTTAGTTTATTTGGGAAATACAATGTCTACAGAGCTATTTACTTAAGTTGTGTGTATGAAGCAACCTAATTGAACTTAATTAATTAATGTATAATATTTATGTTTATCTTCAACATTTCTCATATACTGATTATTTTTTATTTTATTTATTTTTTTATTTTAAATACATAAACGGCTATACTGCCTTTTATAAATAAACATATAATAGAGTACAAAAGTAAGAAAAATAATATCATTACATAATAGTAGTTTTAAAATTAAAAATAACATACAATTATTTTGTGTATCACAACAAAAAATAACAAGAAATAAAAATGAGAAATATCATCATTTCATTTCAACATGTCCATATTGCGTATATAAAGTTACATTATGGAAAAATAATTTTTGAGTGCATAATTATATTGCGCTAATTTTAAGAAATAAATGTCGCCGATGTTAGCATATTCATTTCCTAAAATGTGTAATTATTAATTTATATGGGTTCCGCCACTTTTCAACCCATGACAAAATATCCCCGACAATATATCCTACCGACAAAACATCTCCCAACACAATATCTACTAAAACCAAACCTAACCTAACCTTACCATAAATAATAAACTCACCTAACCAAATCATAAATTTGTTTGCTTTGGGTTATTTCGCAATTAATTAATCAAAAATAATAGAAAGTATATTTGTTGCATGTTCTAGGGTGAAAGATACTCTCAGTTTCGTCCTGGTGTAAGACCACCATTTAGAATTGAAATGAGTTTTAGCCGTATTTATTAATCAGATCTGAATAGCCAGGTACTTCTCCGCATTCTTTTTCCCCATCTTATTCCCTTCCCACTACCTTCAACCTCATAACATACCCCAATTGGGGATGCCAAAGTCTCACTCCAGACAGGAGCATTCAGGACTCTTGAATGCTCCCGTCGGACGGTGCGGTATTCAAAATAAAAATAAAAAAAATATTTGAAAAGCCAGGTATTTTTCAATAACCTATGATAAACACTCACCCACAGGAGAGTTTCAAGCAGTTGGGACACTTGTGCGGTTTTCACATTAAAACATCTGTTCATTCAATTAAATTTGCTCATAAAATAACATATTTGGTTACTTTGTGAAAAATAAAAAATTCTCACGCCTTCAAAGAGGAATCTACGTTTCAATTTGTTTCTAATAAGCTGTAAAAATATGAAAACGTCGACCATCAAAGGAATGCCGAAACGAAGCCTCAATAACAACCTACATTCAAAGCCGCTGGTAAAAAAATAATGATTATGTTTTGTGCTTTACTCTATCTCCCACGAATCGGTGAAAATAACGTATTAGGGAAAAAGCTCCCATACAACGTAATTCACACATTTGAATGCGGTACTTGAACAGTAATTGCGAAAGGGAAAAATTATTTCCCTTTGCCCATTAAACTCCGAAAAGGATATACAGAACTTTAGTACTGGTACGCGCGCGGTGGTGGCGCTACAAATATCGGGCTTTTCTTATAATGTATGTTACAGCCCTGATGCTGTAAGTACAGAAAATTCAGCGAAAAGATGTATAATTTTTTTTGTGAATACCACTCAAAAGTCCCAACTACTCCAAAGAGATAAATAATGTTTTTTTGTGAGTCCCGACTGCTCCCGTTTGGAGTCAGTGATGCTATGGCATCACACAATTTGGGAGTGTGGTGGGGCTGAAGGTAGTGAGAAGCGGAATAAAATTTTTATAAAGGATTTATTTATTTCATTTATTTAAAGGGTTAAAACTGAAAAAAAATAATAGCCCAAGCATTGGTAATTATATTTAATTACACTTATATCATAGTGATTTGATTATTTAAACAGAATTTATGTTCAAAAACATAAAATAAGTGCGAGTACTATTCAACATGTCAAAAATTAAGTTTTTCTGCGAAGCCATAAAATTTCATGGCCGCGGCGCCTGCGCAAATATAGAAAAATTTAATATGACCAACATAAAAATCATAAAAACTTATTAGTAAACATACAAAAATGCCGTCCATCGAGCACGCAACAGATATAACAATCATCGTGAAGGCGTTTTTTTTATTAAGACTGTTAGGACGGGTTGTTTCAAAAAAATTGATGGATTCATCAAATATTTGAAGTTAATTTTCACGTTCTGCGTAAGTTCTATTCAAGTTCTGTTATTACATCAGTATAGACCAGTTGATTCACAAAACTGAAATCATCACAGAACTTGAATAGAACTTACGCAGAACGTGAAAATTAACTTCAAATATTTGATGAATCCATCAATTTTTTTTAAACAACTCGTCCTTAGTCTTTTGAATTTCTAACGCGGGTTAAACGATAGTTTAAAAATGTAAACATTGTCATCTAAAAAGGCTAATTCATTGTTTTATCGAATTTTTTGCCAAAAGATTCACAAAAATCCGATATGTAAAACTCGGTCGTCATAATAAAGCAGTCGTTTTTTGTGTCACAATGTAATTCAATTAAGACACTGCTTTTAAAAAAAATCATTGAGGTGTTTGAAGACGATATAGCCAGCAATAGTCACTTTTAAAATCTATCTATTTCTCAAAAAAATCTGATAAATAAAATAAGAAAATGAATTATCTATCCCAAACAGTTGTAACTTGTTACCCGCAGAGCAACACAACCCATCCTTTTTTATTTTACCATCGGTAACCGTTGCTACAATAAGATATATGGGGCCATTAGATTCGGTTTTAAACGCCATTTGCAAGGATGGGAGGGCTGAGGCGTGCGGCTCGCAGTCGTAAGTTACCCACTTTCTGGGGCGGCCAGTATCGTGGAATAATTACTCTCCTCACAAAGCATTGTTTAATTTTAAGTTAACATTCAGAGTAGTTAGTTGTATTTCAAGCATTTGTTTATACATTGGTAGCTAGTACCCAGCATGCTTTGCTATGCCATTTATTTATTTATTTTTTTGTTATAAAAATACAATAACAGTACAAGGAAGCTTTTGACTGTCCAACTAGGAAGGACTCCCGTTCTAGGAGAGTCAAATTGATAGTTTTCGTATATATTAGGTACATGATGATTAATATATGTATGTAGTGTTAAGTCAGATTCACAAATTCCATTTACCTAATTATAGTATATGATACAGTTTTAGAATTAGTTAAGTATTAAGATATTATTAGATAATTTAATAAAGATATTGTTTCTCCCTGCGTGTCCTTTCCGATTCGTCCCGTTCCCCTTCCACCTCCCCTTCCTCTCCCGCGTCCCCTTCCCTTCTCGCGTTCCCACTCCCCTCCTCCACCTTCCCTCTCCCCACTCCACTACCCTCATTCCCCCGTCCCGTGAATCCCCCTCCCGAGTTCCCCTCCCCCCTGCCAGGTTCCCGTCCCCCTCCCACGAACCCCCTACCCGAGTTCCTCTCCCCCCTACCGCATTCAATACATTCAGTCCTGGTACATTCAGTTTTCAAACAAATCGCGTGCCACCCATTGCTATTTCATAATTTCAGCGTTTACCAGTAGATTTATACAAAATAGAGAACACAACAAAAAAAAAACTATCCAATTTGGTGCAGTCGTTCGGAAGTAATGCGTGTACTGGTGAACATACATTTTGGCGATTCATTTTTAGAGATAGATATTAACTACGACGCCTGAAATAAAATTTCCAGCAAATCAACATTGTTTTCACAGCAACGATTTATTCTGCCTTTTTCTGACGTTAGCAATAACTCGCTTTTATAAGGTACAGAAAATGTACAATAAATATAATATGTTAATATTTATATTTTCCTAACGCCAGAGCTAACCATAATATACAGGCTGTATTACTCGCACATAATGTAGCTTTCTATCGATGATAGAATTTTTAAAATCGGCTTAGTGGTTTATGCGTGAATTCGTAACAAACAAACACACGCAGTTTTGCATTTATAATATTAGTATAGATAATGCTCGCCTACAGAACCTTACGAATGACGACAAACCAAAGAATATTTTTTAATTTTTTGTGAATATGTAATGTAACTTTGGAATGAATATGTTATTCTTAATGGAACACATTTAAGGATGTTTCGGGGTTGACTACCACTGCAGTATTATTATTTTATGAAGAGAATTAACAAAAATTTTGATTTCATAATAACACAGTAGAGATAAGACTTGTGTATGGTTCCGTATGGCATTTCAACACCCCTTTAAAATGAATTTCAAATTGATAAAAAAAAATAAAAAATAAAAAATAAAAATAGCCCGTAACCTAACCTCTCCTCTCAAAGGAGTGACGAAGTTGCGCATTGTTGAGTTGTCCGGTTACCTTTATATATATTGTGTACCGATACACGTTACAGAATGCACGAACGATTCCTTCACGAGGAATATACCAATACACGACTCACGAAGGCGTGAATGGGTATTGCCGCCCGAAAAACAATCATGGAATAGTCCAAACTTCTGCAATGGGTTGTCCGAAATTGATCGCTGATTTTGGGGACCGAGGGGTTACCGAGTTCATGCGGTGAAGTTCATCCAGATCGTGGCGGTGGATGCGACTACAGTGATAACTACATAGCAGGCCAGATTTGTAGAGGCCGAGGAAACTTCACTTAACTTTCATCTTTCCATCCGATTTCTCTCACCATATCGCTTTGCGGGAGGGATGGATTCATGCGTCTGTCAATTCTGAACGAACTAACCACTAGATTCCTGCCAATTTCTAGTATCGCTTTATTTCCCAGAAGCACCTATCCTTTACACGGCATCCACAAAGATGACAAAGTCCCTAGGGGAAATTATTTTCCACAAGGCCTCCTGTGACGAGCTATTTTTTAGTTTTATTTTAGTTCTATTTTTTTAGTTTTATTCTAGTTATTATTTTATATATATATATTAAGGCATGGCGCCAGAAAGTACTACATTCAAGTTCGTTATCAATGACAACCTTAAATACACAGTACAATGATAACCACGTCGGATTTCACACTGAGCGCAGTTATTTTCTGACGGACTTTTGCATGTTTTTTTTATTAAATCCAAAAATGTATTACATCTTCCGATCGCTACGTATTTCGTTTGCAGTAAAGAAAGAAAAAGGTCGGAATCGGAATAATCAATCATTCACGGAGGCATACATGTGAATGAACAGAGAATTAAGGTTTTTTAATAAAGATCTGACCTTCAGTAGTAGTAATCATGGGAAAGAAACAAAAAAAAAAACATCGTACAAAAGTAGGGCATGAGAGCGCATAAACCTACGAACAGGAACCGTGCAAAAATAGGGTAGACTCGTAACAAACCATGGCGTAGCACGCAAACACGGAGCTTATCTTAAAAATCGCACTAAATTCAGATCGTTCTGAAGTTTCCCCGGTGCTTAATAAAGTGCCTGGTTTATTGATGAGACTGACTGCATGCTTCATGCTGCATATTCTCAGTTAGAATCAAAGCGCAGGAATGGCGTAGCAATCGTTACGCTAGTTTTAACGAGGACTTTCTATCTGATGGCCTACAGAACAGGACGCCATGAAATAATAAATGGCTGAACTGACAACGGAAATTACCGAGGTAATGTATGCGTTGGCATCTTTTTTTTCTGATACGGCTTTTAACATGAATAAGGTAACCATTTAAAAATAATCGGAATTTTAGACAAGTATGAATATTGTTTTTTATTAAAGAAATAAAGAGAAAACGTCCCGTATAGGTTCGATAATAATTAATAACTTTTTACTTTAACCTAATAATATTTGACAACAATTTGAACTTGGCAAACTTCACACCCTATGCGATCCAAATATTTCTACAATTTCATAAACTAATGTGAACACCAATTTTAAATCTGTCTGGTCAGTGGTTGAGTGGGCATCGCGTTTGGGTTCCACCCGGGCGTCCCGTGTTCGATTCCTCGGCTGGCTAAGTCCTCCATCACAACACAAGCAACATTTTCGGCTTTCTGTGGTGGTAGTAGGAGATTTTCAAACATTGTTGGGGTATTCGTAACCCGGGAATGTTTGTCTTTCTTTTTTAAAAAAAATATACTTTTTTAATATTATTGTTGATTTGGAGGATATTGGAGGATATTATCTATTTTTGCTTTTAAATTCTTCGTTACCTACTTTTTGTCAATTCTCATATTTAATGTAACCTATATTTTTTTTCTTATATATTGTTTCAGCCAGAGTGTTAATAATTTCGACTATTTCTATTAGTTTAAAATGGCAATTATTTTGTTGATTTAAGGTACTTACAGGATACAGTTTTAAGGGATGAGGGTGCGCCTCTTCTTGCGGGTCACTGAGAGTTGTATTATATCAAATTGCAACACTTTTACGATGCGATTAATAGTGCGTAGTAATAACAAAAAAAAACATGCGTATTGCATTCACTGCGTCCGTTCCACTCGACTGGATTATTGTCAACTCCTCGCAGGCGGGAAGGGGAGCGGGGGAAAGGAGAGGGAGGTCCAACAATAATTGCCATTGGAAAGAATTTCAATTCCCAATAAACACAAAATCAGCGCAGCCCATAATAACTGGCGCTAACATATATTATGATACCTATATTTTGTAAAATATTTATTATCATTGTAATTTTAAAGAAATTTGTACTGCATTATATGTAAAGGCCTGGGCATTTAAATAAATAAGTAATAATAAATAAATATTTAATAACTATAGTAACCTTCTGACAAAAACGTAAGTAAGTTAGTATTGTACCGCAAAATATTACAAAATTTCAGATTGCCTGTCTTGCTGAGAAAATGCATAAAACTATAATATGTAAGATGCATCCTCCACAGAATTAGAACCAACAAGTACAGCAGATGATTGCGATCTAAATAATGAATAAACGATTGCACTTGATAGAACCACTGGCCTAGTTTTAAATAGAGCTTAAATGGACTAAATACAGATAGCTAAAGGCTCCGGACAGGAATAAGAGTGCGGTTTACAGGGGAATACATGCTGTTGAAATAACAGGACGCTTAAAATTTACAGACACTGCATTCGTACTGCTCAAAACCATTTGAAATAATTATATACTGGTTTAATATACAATCATTATTCCTTGTTGTGGAATGCAACATTATTCCTTGTTTGAAACACAATAGATTTATTATTTTGAAGCAAATATATTGAAATATAAAGAGATATGCTATGATGTCCGCCCGACTGTTGCTGGAACTACTACCTAATAGGAATAGCTTGCATACGGAATTCAGCTGATTTTTCGAAATTGCGCAGTAGTATTGGTTAACAATATGGTTTGAATACGGAAAGAATTCGTTCGTTTAGTTGATTTTTTGAACGTGTTCAAGTATTGGTTTAAAATATCGGCGATACCAGGAAGCACAGTCCCACCCAGTAAAAACTGCCGATAGCCCATATCCTTATATTTCAATATCTTTGTTTTGAAGCGTTTCGTTTTTTTAGTAATGCTCCCAAAAACGTATAGTGTTCCGTATTTTATCAAGAATAAAAATGATATATTAGAAAATAGTATTTAGTGTTCAAAGATTTATTTGCTATTTTTTTAAGGTTTCACGACATGTTATCTTAATATATAAAAATGAATGTTTCTTTATTTGTCCCTTATGCGATCCTTAAACCGTTCATGCAATTAAGCTTTGGTGATTTGTTGTACGCATGCCTGCAAAGGCTCTATATATATTTATATAGAAGATATATATACTGGTGAGTTCTGGCGTTATGAAATTCATATAAAAAAATGCATTTTTGTATTTGAATAGTTAAGCAGCAGGAAGGGGGGCGGGGAAGGCGGGGAAAGTTGAAGAAGAGCGCGGGGGGGAAGGGGAACGTGGGAGGGGAAGGAGTCGCGGAAGGGGAACGGGGGCGAGAATGGAGTCGCTTTGGTCGAATGGGAAAGGACACGCAGGAAGAAACAATTTTTTTAGGTGAAATTACCACACATGCCGGGTATTCGCTAGTATGATAATAAAATACAAAGCACAAAGTTAGTTATCGTTTTACATTCGTATTTATATTTATATAATTTATTATTTCCGTTCACAGATTTTGTTACTCAATTAACGAAAGTTTAACTTATTTTTCAAAAAGACAAACATTCCTGACTACGAATGTACTGATGATATTTAAAATGTATAAACTTCTCTCAACACATAGTTCATTAAAAGAACCAAAAAAGTAAAAAAAAAAACTAAAATGTAAGAAAATTAATAGCGAATCGAAGAGATATATTATCCTGATAGACAGCAAAAGCTTCCAATTAAAACGAATTGGCGACGAGCTTTCTCAAAGACGGAGTAGATAGGCTTTATAGCTGCTCCGAAGCAAAATTAATCGAAAAACCTCGCGTCTCAACAAAACTTTTCGTGATTGGGAGATTTGATTCATCTTCGTCTCAAGGGAATGTTTTAGTAACAAGTAAATAACTTGTTTCCAAGTAAAATATGAATCGATCAATCTCATGTGATTTAATCGAAGAAAAATTTACATATCAAGCGAACGAATGAGAGGCAAAACTTCAGTATGGTGATAGAGCACAATTCAAAAACGAAATGTTGCTCGAAATTACTTTGATCGTGTTTGGTGACCAAATCTGCTCAGCTAGGTCCTTCCCACCTTCTTCTCTCCCAATCTCTTTCCTATCCTGACTACTTTCAGCCTCACAATATATATATATATAGGGGGATGCAGTGGTCCCACTGACTGGAGCACTGTAGGAAGTTTGCGTGGTAGCCGACTGGTCAAAGCGACAGTTCCTGTTAGGTTCGTTTCTCTGCTAGCTAAGTCATCCATCATCAAAATATGTAAAAATCAAAATATGTTTGTTTCTGGGTTTGAATAAATATGTTAATATACATGTTTATATGCTATGCGTTGCTAAACCATTCATCCGATTGCAATGGAACTTTGGGAACTTGATGTGTGCATCCTTGCAATTGTTACTATATACAATAGTGAGTCCTGGCATCATGAAATTATGCATTGCTAACCGTTCATCCGATTGCGATGAAACTTTGGGAATTTGATGTGTTTGCGGGAGAGAGGAGGGGAGAAGTGAACCACTGAGGGGGAGGGGGGAACACGAGAGGGGGGTTCGCGGGACGGGAGAAGCGAGCGAGGGGAGTGGGAAGAGGAAAGGCGACGCATGTCGGGAAATGAATGAATAAATGAATGAATGAATGAATGAATGAATGATGAATGAATGAAAGAATGAATGATGAATGGATGAATGAATGAATTATAAATGACTGAATGAATGCATGAATGCATGAATTAATGAATGAATGAATGAAATAATCAATGAAATAATGAATGAATACCAAAAAAACAATTCATTCCCTTGGGAAAATTCGTTCTCTTAATACCATGCGAGCGAAGTCGCGGGTAAAAGCTAGATGCATAATAAAAATTCTCCGCTTATAATGAAGGCTTTAGTGGGAATTCCAAACTAGCGATCTTTTTGCAATAAATATAATATAAAGTATTTTTTATCATACTCACTTCAAACCCAATTGCGACCTTCAATGGCACAACAAAAACATCCTCTTCCATTCAAAACATAGCCTACATACATTAAATTACAATATACCATTCGGCTTTATATCCCTCAAGTTTATGCGCGGGAAACAGCGCCATGGCCGGAAACCGTAGGTCACTTCCCACAATCGGAACCGGAAGGAAATATTACTCGTGCTGATTGTTACACGCTCTTTTTCAGATAATCGCGGTATTGTAGAGTTTTCAGCTGGATTTAAAACACTTTATTTGGTGTTTTTAAATGCAAAAATTCTTTAAATTGAACAAAGTTAGGCAGAAAGAGCAAGCCACAAGAAATTCTAACTGAGATAAAGCAGTTTTGTCGTAAAATTGAATAATCAAATCTACATAACACTTTGAATGTTCTTTCCTTTGAAAATGATAAATAATACAAAGATATCATTTTCTTATTGGTTTTAAGTGAATTTAAATGTATATTTCTAGAGATATTGATGTTTTTTAAAGGTCTGTTTTCAGTGGAATACATTATAGTGAATTTAAGCTTTTTGATTTGGGAGGCGGGTAAGGGTACCGCCGCCCAAGGAACCATTAATTGGATTTTTTTATTTTTATGAATACCGCACAAAAGTTCCGACTGCTCCCGTCGGGAGTCAGTGAGCCTATGGCATCCCCAATTGGGGTATTTTTTTTTTTTTTTTAAGTTTTCTTTATTCATTAAAATGTTTGTTACATGAATTTTATGATTTTTCGACCACCATGCTAGGCACACGCCCGTATTGTGGTGGTCGAATCGGTGGTCGGTATGTTACGAGGCTGAAGGTAGTTGGGAAGGGAACGTCTCCATCCCCTCCCAATTATTCACATTCGACAATAGGTCCGTCCTATACTCCGGGCTGCGCGTCTCATATTTTATTCACGCCTTTTTATGTGAATACCGCACAAGAGTCCCAACTGCTTCCGTCTGGAGCCAGTGAGACTATGGCATCCCTGATTGGGGTATGTTGTGAGTTTGAAGGTAGCAGGGAGGGGAAGGAGATGGGGAGAGAGGAAGGTGGAAAGTACCGGGCTATTCAGATCTGGTCACCAAACACGGCTGAAGCCGTTTCAAGCAACATTTCAATTCTGAACGGTGGTCTTACAGCAGGGCGAGACTGAGAGTATCTTCCACTCTGGAACGTTCCGTAAATATACTATATATTATTTTAAATGAATAAATTGTGAAATTAATCACACGCCGAGATACGATCCCGCGACCTTCGGAATGCAAGTTAAGAGCCTTACCGCTGGACTACACCGACCGTCATGAGTAGTGATGCCCGTATTTATGGAGTGAGTCTTGGCGACCGATGCGTCTGCTCACCTACTGTGTGACAGGACGGATCGATAGAGTCGTCTCTAGACCTCTTAAGCCGGAATCCCTCTACCCATTGCCTTGCTCCAGTTGTGGCGATGGATTCATAGATCTGTCACTCCCATCACTCCTATACACGCTGATCTCCAGATTCATATTCATCCTCGTACCTATTTCCTTCACTGAGGGGAAGTTTCCTCTCAGTCCTTTCCCTTTAAAAACGCTCCTCACAGCATCCCTTAAGATTATTTATGTACTCGAGGAAAATTATTTTCCTCATGGCCTCCTATGTGGAGCTTATGTAAGAAAAATAATTAGTTTATATTTCTGAAGATATTGGTGTTTTTAAAGGTCTGTCTATTTTCTGTAGAATTCACTATTAGTATGTAAGCTCAGCATTCAACTGTGTGATCTTAACATGTGGAATACACAGACAAAAACACTAAATATATGTTTTCTTTTTACATGAGCTCCACACAGGAGGCCCTGAGGAATATTATTTCCCTCAGGGCCTACGTTATTTTTGGGGATGCTGTTTTTTTAAGGAAAGGAAGGGGAGGAGAGTTCTGGGAAGGAAAAGGTTTAAGGGGTGGATAGGAATCTGGGGTTCAGTTATCCACCTCCAAGACCTAGATAAACCTCACCCCATGAACCCGGGCACCCCCTGCTAAATCACCAAACGCAGCGAAGCACTTGGGATGACCCATGGCGGACGTTTTGGTTATCCAATAAAGGTTTTCGGGGCGGTGGTACCCACTCCCATCTCCCAATTTGTAATTATGATTTATCATTTATTTAAGGGTATATAGATATTTTTATGAACATTGCTCTTGCGTGAAACTGTTCATGTTGAAAATCTTCATAAACTCCCTCTGGGGTAAGATTTGTATCGGTACAGCATTACAAAAACTTGAACATTGAATTAAAAAACAACAAAACCAAATGATTTAAGTTCTCCAACTGATAAAACAAAATTAATACTATACATAAAACTGCCATCTGTACAAAACACTGAAATAATATCCAATTAATTATTCACGCGAAAAATCCCAAATAATGGAAGCGGCAGACAGCGGCATTAAATCAAAATTATGATAAATCGAACAAATGATAATAATTTCAATAAGTCATTTTCGGAGGGCACATGGCCGCCATAAATTTGGCGGCAATTTAAAATGAAATTTCTCGCGTTATTCGAATGCGTGCGCCATGTTTTTTGGTTTACGAATGGGCCCTACATTCCCGGCACGATTTTTTGAGGAGGGTTATTCAATCCGGATTCGAAATTCAAATAAGCTTTTTCATTTTTCCCACATGGCGGGAAACGTGATGTCTTGAATGAAAAAAACAGTTATTATGATTTTGGTTTCATAATGAAAAACGATGAATGCAAAATATTGAAAGTGCGGATAGTCATAAAGTAAAACTATATTTGAATTCATACGGGAATTTATTTGCTTCTTAGATCCTGGCTAGATAAGGCTCCTGGCTGTCCTTATGAGGTGCCTGGCTTGCCTTTTTGCATAAGGATGCTATTTTAATCACGACAGTACTTAAAAGAAACATCCACGTGAACGCGTTAAAATCAAAAATCGGTGACACGACAATTGATCCCCCGAAATGACATTTCCCATAAAATTATAATTTTCAAACATAAAAAATATTCAGTTCATCTTCAAAAATATCCTAAACCACTCCGTTAAGCCGTTAACAACCTAAACATGTTTTCAAGACAATATATCAATAGCAGCCAAGTACTATAAGCTTGTTTTCATGCTAACCCGTGTGATCCCACAGAAATGGTTATAACTCCGTTTTTCTTCTGGTGACAACCTTAAAACAAAAAGGAGAATATTTAAAATAAGCCACGTTTTACATCTCAGTTCAAAGTTGTCCATAAAAAAAAGATAAAAATACCAATTTTGTAAAAACAGTTTTCACCCGCCAAATCGTATACGCGCCGCTAGACTTAGTTAATTTTTCTATACTAATATTATAAAGAGGAATTGATTGTTTGTTTGTTTGTTTGTTTGTTTGTTTGTTTGCATCGAATAGGCTCGGAAACTACTGAACCGATTTGAAAATTTTTTTCACTGTTGGGAAGGTACACTATTCCCGGGTAACATAGGCTATATTATATTTTAAAAAAAATTAGGGATCCTTACTAAAACTCCAATAATGTAACCCAAGGTGTAAAAAAATTACCTAAAATATTCTTTTCATCGCGTGCGCTGCGAAAACTATTGATGATAGAATGAAATAATGTACTACGACTTTGCATTATTATCTACAAAAAGTGTCGCAACAGCATATGTCTAACTATTATAGTTATGCCACAATAAGTGTTCTTTTATTTTAAAAATTTAATTGAAATGCCGCCGCTAGAAAAGACTCTTTATTTGTATCTTGGTACTAATTCTTATCAAAATAAATTATTTAATATTCGAGACTGCTTCAATGCCTTTACAAAACTTTTTGAATTATTCAATTCGGACATCCCATTCAAAAGATATCACGAGTTTAAAAATGTAAGTATTATACGATGTAAGCGTCACTGGGATACGGGCCGTACGGGAGGACACCAACAAACAATCAAATCTTTCCTATCTTCTTATATATAAAAATCAAAAATTGTTTGTTCGTATTTTATGCGCTGACATACCGTTCATCCGATTGCGATGAAACTTTGGTGATTTGTTGTGCGCACGCCCGCAAAAAATATAGACTATTTATAATGGTAAATTTTGGCGTTATTCAATTTGTATAAATGAAAATGTGAGTATTTCATATATTTTAGCGGCAAGAAGGAAAGGCAGGGGAGAGGGGAACGGGGGAGGTGGGGTACGTATGTGAGAAGACGAGGGATGGGAAGGCGGGGAAAGTAGAAGGGAAACGCGAAAGGAGAAGGGGACCCGGGAGGTGAACGGGGACGCACGGGAAAGGACATTCAAGGAGAATCAATTGATTTCTTTGCATTGC
The DNA here is from genome assembly GCA_936435175.1 of Glyphotaelius pellucidus. Classification (NCBI taxonomy): domain Eukaryota; kingdom Metazoa; phylum Arthropoda; class Insecta; order Trichoptera; family Limnephilidae; genus Glyphotaelius; species Glyphotaelius pellucidus. The sequence continues at coordinate 32,714,138 of OW386548.1, forward strand.
AACGCAAGCCGTGCTTTGTGCTTTGAGTTTTAGCTTTAAGCTTTGAGCTTTAAATCTTGAGAATTAAGCTTTGAACTTTATGCATTCAACGTAAAGCTTTACGTGTTGAGCTTTAAGCTTTGAACTTTAAGATTTTATATTGAATTTTGAGTTTTGAGTATTTGAGATTTGTGTTTTGAGCTTTAACTTTGAGCTTTGAGCTTTAAGCTTTGTGCTTTGAGATTTGTGTTTTGAGCTTTAACTTTGAGCTTTAACTTTGAGCTTTAACTTTGAGCTTTATTTTTAAGCTTTGTGCTTTGAGTTTTAAGCTTAAAGCTTTGAACTAAAATTTAAAGCTTCGATATTAAGCTTAAACTTTGGCCATTAAACTTTGAACTTTGCTTTAAGCTTGAGCTTTAAGATTGAGCTTTAAACTTTGAATTAATGTTTGAGCTTTATGCTTTCGGCTTTAAGCTTTGAGATTTGCGCAAAGCATAAGGCTTAATGCTAAAAGCTTAAAGCTTTAAACTCAAAGCTTAAAGCTCAAAGCTTGAAACTCAAGGCTTTAATCTCAAAGCTTAAAGCTCAAAGCATAAAGCTAAAGTTTTTTGATTAAAGCCTTGAGCTTAAAGCTTTAAGCTTAACGTTTTGTGATTAAAAAACCTTGAGCTTAATGTTTTGAGCTTTGAGATTTAAGCTTTGAGCTCTAAGTTTTAAGCTTTAAGCTTTGAGTTTCAAGCTCCGAGCTTCAAGCTTTGAGCTTTGAGCTTTAAATTTTGAGCTTTTAGCTTAAAGCTTTAAGTTTTGAGTTTTAAGCTTTGAAATTAAAGCCTTGAGTTTCAAGCTTTAAGCTTTGAGTTTTAAGCTTTAAGCTTTTAGCATTAAACCTTATGCTTTGTGCAAAGCTCAAAGCTTTAATCACAAAACTTAAAGCTCAAAGCATTAAGCTCAAAGCTTTAAGCTTAAGGCTTTAATCTCAAAGCAAAAAGCTCTAAACTTAAAACATAAAGCTTAAAGTTTTGGGCTTTAAGTTTTGTGATTTTTGAGCTTTAAGCTCAAAGCTTGAAGCTCAAAGCTTAATCTCAAAGCTTGAAGCTCAAAGCTTAATCTCAAAGCTTAAAGCTCAAAACTTAAATTCAAAGCTTAAAACTCAAAGCTTGAAGCTCAAAGCTTATAGCTCAAGGCTTAAATCTCAAAGCTTTTATGGCTCAAAGCTTTAAGCTCAAAGCTTAAAGCTCAAAGCTTAACCCCTCAAAAATTTGGCGTATTTTGTCAAAAGGTAAAAATGTTTCGATATATATCGACTTGCAATAAAAATTCAAATAATGGAATATTTGTAAACGTATCCAAAAACTAAATACTGGCTTTGAAAGGTGATGAAATATGCTTAAATAAATGGTATTATTAGAAATTACAAAAAAAAATTTTTTATACAAAATTTTTTAATGTAAACTTTAAAAAAATTTGAAAACGCTCAACTGACATTTTTGATATTAAAATTACTGATCTGAGAAAATGTGTTTGTTTCTGTCTATGTGTGTGAGATGTTTTGCTTTGCTAAACCGTTCATCCGATTGCGATGAAACTTTGGGGATTTGATGTGTGCAAGCCCGCGATGGTTTCTATACGTGTATAGTGAGTTCTGGCATCATCTGGGACGAATGGGAAAGGGTTAGTAGAGCGAATTTTTTTCTTTATTGAGTGGCGTAGCATATGCCGGGAACTCGCTATTGTATTTAAATGCCTGTGTCAGAATTTGGTAAAATTGAATTATGTAATAGAAAGTACCCACCCTAAAATTCTAAATCTATACTAATATTATGAAAGCAAAACTGCGTGTGTTTGTTTGTTACGCTTTCACGCATAAACTAATAAACCGATCTTAGAAATTTTTTCACCAATAGAAAGCTACATTATATGCGAGTAATATAGGTTTTATATAATGGTAAGTTCTGGCGTTACGAAATTATAAACATTAATATATTTTTATATTAATTTTACGTTTTCTGTCGTAAAGGCGAGTTATTGCTAACGTCAGAATAAAAGCAAAACAAATCTTTGCCGTGAAAACCATGTTGATATAAATTTTTTAATTCAGGCATCGTAGTTACTTTTTATCTCTAAAAAATGAATCGCAGAAATGTATTTATTTACGCGCATGACTTCCGAACGACTGCACCAAATTTGATTTTACTACTGGTGAGCTCTGGCATTATGAAATATGTAAAAGGTGGCATGCGAGCTGTTTGAAAACTGAATGTACCGGGAAAGAATGTATGAAATGCGGGAGGGGGACTCGGGTAGGGGGTTCGCGGGAGGGGGAGAAGGGAAACCCGGGAGGGGGAGGGGAATCTGGGAGGGGGAACCTGGGAGGGGGGAGGGGAGCTTGGGAGGGGGGTTCGCGGGACGGCTAAAGGTGTAGTGGAGTGGGGGGGGAGGGAAGGTGGAGGAGGCGGAGTGGGAACGCGAGAGGGGAAGAGGACGCGGGAGAGGAAGGGGAGGCGGAAGGGGAACGGGACGAATGGGAAAGGACACGCAGGAGAAAACAATTTATTTATTAAATGGCATGGCAACGCATGCCGGGTACCAGCTAGTATTAAATATTTTTGTATGAAAGGTACAAAAATGAGGTAATGAAAATGTTTATTATACATTTGTCTAATAAGATAAGTTTTTTCTTACGTTAACTATGATTTTGTACTGTTTTCATTAATAAACACCACGTGAGTCATTTTTACAATTTTTTATGTTTGCATTATAAATTTTAATATTTACAAATTGTAATATTTATTTGTAATAATAAGATATTTGAAAGCGTATTTTATCAACTTTCAAAAACAGTTTTTAATATTTGACTACGTTTAGAAATATTTATTTTATTGAGCTTTAATTGCGAAGCGGAAATAAAACTTTTTTTTTCAAATCTGAATGGTCGTTTAAGACCAAAACTTGTACAAAGGCAATAGACCGGAGTGGTTAATAATAGGTTGGTATGAATATCAAAAAAAAATTAAAAAGTGTTGATTTTTTGTACTTATGCGCTGTACATACAATAAATAGAAAAGCAGATTTTTCCTTGATGCATTTGAGTGAAAATTTGTTTTATTCTTTTGTTATTCGGCGGTACATCCTCTTTACATATCCGTACAGGGTCACATAGTTGTATTTTGTGTAATTAGGTATAATATATTTTCCCTAAAGCGACTGCACATTGTATATTAGTACGCCTGGGGATCAATTGTCGGCGGATCAACTGTCATAGAACCATCAAAATCATACCTTTCTTTATAAAATAGTATGAAAAAGTGGTACATAATTTTATCCCTGTCAGCTTCAGTATAATTGTGTGACTCAGTAAGAGCAATAATGTTAAAATAAATACTTTAAAAAATTTCTTTGAATTGGGTCAATTTTCAGTTGAAATAATGAGTTCTTAATCCGCTGATGCAAATGGAGATTTTTATAGTCTCTGTTTAAATTGTTGAAAACGATTCATTACTGAGAATCCACGCTAAAATAACTAAGGGGTCGTTCTTATTTTTAACCCACATAAAATTGTCTCCACCAGTTAGTGGAGAAAAATTCAACAGAATTACCAATATTATTATTTTATAATTACTTTAAAATCTACTGTACTAAAGACGTAACGACTAAAAGTAGTAAAAATTACGTGACAGAGTTGTAACTCCTCGTGATAGAAGTGTATTTCATACAAATCACAGTTGTCTTCTGCCACCTCGATTTGCGTGTATTCTTTAATGTTATAAAAAAATTTATATGATGACATAAAATATAAAAATATTTTTAAACTGCAAAAGGTATAACCTATCAAGTAACAGAGATTTTTTTTAAATGATTTTTAATAAAATATTTAAAAAAATCACAAAAATTTGTCTCCTGCAAATTTTATGTAGCACGACAATTCTGTCACGTGGGTTGTCATTTTTAAATAGGTATACACGCAGCTCGTTTTGGTCACCCCAATAGGCATTTTAGACCTCCTTTCCCCCTTGCTACAATTTTCCCTCTGAGATCCAGGCAGATTCATTTATATTAAAAACAAAATGTGATAGATTGGTGGAAATGTGACACAGTCCTAAAAGTTATGTTGGTCAAAAAGAAGAACAACCCTAGTTTGAATATGAAAAGCATTAGTTAGAACCAATAGTCTTATTGCTGTATTGTTTCCGTTTTTATCACCACAAAAGTCTACCAAATATAGGTCGCATAAATAACACAAAGCTACAGAATATGACTGGATTTCAAAGCCTTATTATTTATGATACGTATTCCCACAGCCTTTTGAAATATATATTTATATTGCAGCACGGAAGTCAGAACTACTAGATATATTCCATAAAAATTCAACAATGTAACGGCTAAAATATGTGCAAGTTTTCGCACCGTAAAGAACACCGAAGGAATACTAAAATACTGATAACCTCATTTGGTTTTCAAAATATTCTTCAAAATATTGGTACAATACTCTTCGGGTTTAACACCAACTAGTTGCCTTCCACAACAGACCAAACTATTGTAAAAGTATTATTAATTCTTACATTAAATGCATACACAAGTTATCTATATATTTTAATACTCTGTTTTTAAGAACCTATATGTATATTAACTACTATGTTTTAACTTTTGTTACTATGTTTTAAACTTTCTAACTTCATTTTTTTATTATTTCTCTTCTTTTTATTTCCTCGATTTTTCCTCTTTTTTGTACAAATCATGTTCCATATGTTCACACTAATCCTAATTTGACTGTTCTAAAAGGGGAATCATCCTAGTTGGACATTCAAAACTTATCATAAATAATGTTTATATACTATACTAAATAAATACTAAATAAATAAATAAATAAATCGAAGATTAAAGCAATCGCAAAATATCGAAGATGTAGCTCCGCTGCATTGCATGTTTGGAACGAACGTTTTCCATGTTTGAATAATTATATAATACTAGCTTTTATCCGCGGCTTCGCTCGCATGGTACTAGGGGGAAATTACTGTAGCGCTTGCACTTATCAATTATCGCCCCTCCCCCTCCCCCCCTCCTCTCCTCCCTCTACCACCAAACATTTCGGAGATTCTTTTTCATTTATATAGATAGATATTAACTACGACGCCTGTAATAAAATTTCCCGCAAATACATCAACATCGTATCCACGGCAACGTTCTGACGTTAGCAATAACTCGCTTTTGTTAGCGACAGAAAACGTTAATAAATATAATATATTAATATTTATAATTTCATAACGCCAGAACTTACCATTATAAACAGTCTATATTACTTAAAGGTTTTATTGGTGAAAGAATTTTTAAATTCGGTTCATTAGTTTATTCGTGAAAGCGTAACAAACAAACACACGCATTTAAAATATTAGTATAGATTGCTTCATTCATATGGTGAGGCTTATCCGGATCTTGGCTGTCGATGCGTCTGCCCACCAACTGCATTGCAGACAGTATCGGGAGAGGCTGGTTGGGGAAGACCTTTTGATCTCTCCAGCAGGACTCTCTCGGAACACCGCCTTACACCGCAGTACTCCCACTGCGGTTGGATTCATACGCCCGTTACTCCTGGACACACAGACTCCCAGATTTCTACTCACCCCACATACTTTTTTCCTTCCTAGACATTATTTTTCTAAAAAAGCCCTCCACAGAGTATCCCGAAGATGATGTAGGACCCGAGGGGAATTTTTTCCTTAGTGAAAATGTTGACCCAATGTAAAAAAACCTCTTTAGAACTTCATAATATTTGTGGCTTCCTCGGAGAGCGGAATGAATTAAACGTATTTTTTAATTCTTAATTAGTCATCAATGTATTTATAAAGGCATGGTGGTTTTTTTAATAAATTAGCGTTGAATACCGCTTTTTATATTTCTAGCTGACTTTCAAATACAAAACTCCATCTTCTTGCTCTATTTCTGATTAATTTACATTCATGCATCAACCTTATGTTAAGCTTCGATTACATAGAGCGAGTTTACAAGCTACTAGCCGGTATGTTTAAAAGCGATAAGCGGGTAAATCGGTGAGTAAGATTGTGATGACACACAAAACTGTCTACTCGCTCAGTAGCGACAGTAGTGACAGTAGCAGCTAAAATAACGATGAGGCTTTAACTTCTGTTATACCAACCCATGTAATTAATATTTTCAAAACGGTTTATTTTGAGAATAAAACGTATGTTTTTTTCATTTTATCTTTGAATAATTTATATCAAAACGAATGTTTTTTTTTATAACCGATGTGTACGAATCTTTATTGTGTCGTCTATGTTTTTTACATTTCTTCTGAGACTGTACGAGGTAAGAATGCGAATTATTATTTTTTAGCTATTTTTTACGTCAACACCTCGAGAGGAAGGGGAGATAATGTACCCAGGAACACACTTTTCCTCTTTCAAGTGTTTGTAAGAATCAAACAAAGGGTTGGCACGTAAAAAGAATTCTTGTTTTTTCTATGCGTTTCTTCCTGCAGGAGTCGAATCGTTTCAAAGTGCCTCTGAAACGTGATATTATTATTTTCTTCCTACATAGCCCCAGTCAAAGTAACATAATAGTATTATAATTTAAACAAAAAAAAATTATGGCAGGCATCCTTTGATGTTGCTTTTCACTGCAAAAAAATAAAAGCGAACAGTTCACTCGCGGTATAAATGAAACTTTCAGAAAACTAAAGTAGACAAGAGTAGGGAGGCTATGAAGCACCCCACAAAGAAGAGACCGTTTATTCTATCTCATTCTCTCATTAGTAAGCTAAATCCTTTAGATGTATGTGTTTGTTTCTTTAAGAGGAATATAAACGCTAGAAATATTTCGATTCTCATGCCTTCAAAATTTTAAATCGAGCGTCCTATTTGCATGAGGCAAGTAAGCGATAAAGTGGTTTTTATTTATTTTGTGCATAATTTTAAAGGAATGGATAAAATTAGAACATATAAAACCTCAAAAATAGTCTTAAGTCTCTCTTTAGCCATAAAAGGGGTATTTAAAAAAAAAAAGTCATGAAAAATATTTTTTTTGTGGTTTACGCTTATATTTTTTGTAATTAATAATTTTATTGTAATTCCGATACACAGAAAAGCTAGTTAAAGCTTCAATTTATCCGCAGCGTATTTTTTGATGTTCGTAATGTAAACCGATTCGTCGTTAAGACATATCTAAATAGGATTTCACGTACAGCTTCATTTTAAGTGTCGCTTTTTCGTTTCACCGAGTTTCAAAACACAACGGTGCTAAAGTCTTAAAAAAACAATGGTGATCTAAGTAAATACCCAGGGCTTGTTTTTAAAGTGTGTAAGTGTTATTTTTTGTAAATGTTAAAGCTAACTTATTATTATTATATGCATCAATTAAGGATTATAGACATGTTTTGCTAATTTTTTTTAAAGTTAAAATTTCTTTAGCACAATTGTGATTTGAAACTCGATGAAACGAAAAATAGCAACACTAAAAAGAGAGACACACATTCATCTGTCGGATTTAGCCTACGAGAGAATAATATCGTACTCGTATAATCGGTCTCCTCTTTATGTGGCACAGGCACATGCCCATGTTGTGATATTTGAATCTTTATCGAAAATTTATAGGTATTTGCTTATTCCAGGCAACACTTTTTTACTTCGCCCAATTGTAATGGCGCAGAAAGATTATGAAATTTTAAAAGTTGGTTTCAAGAGATTTATTTTTATTATTCAAAAGTGTTTAGATATTCACAATATACGAGAATGCTTAAATCAGGGTTTCCCAAAAGTCAAAGTTATCTCTTGGAGTGCTGTTAGACCAACCTATAAGGGACAAATAGCAAACAGTATTATATACTTTCAAAAACCACACTAAATAAGCAACTCTTTAAGTATCTTGCAAGGTTAACGTGGTAAAGTTTTTCATAAATTATGAAAAGCCAAAACTAAATTTTTAAAAACAACTAGTGAATCGGACCAACATGTTTTTTTTTCAAAGGTGTAAATGTTAGTTTTATTTTAGACTGTAATCAATATCAGAGTTATTGAGGGTTGCGTAATAAAAATTAGATTCTAAGAATATGGAGTTATGTAACCATGGCACTTGAAAAACTGATCCAAGTTATCGACTTTTACGAAATTCATTAAAGTGTCCTTATCTCGAAAATCAAGCCATTTTACTGAAAAGCTAATATGATATTCTGGTCCGTCTTGAATTGGTCTATCTGCCTTTCAAGAAATAACGTTGGCTTTTGGGATACTATGTAATTATGAAGGTTTTCAGTGAGTTCCTACCACCAAAAATTGAGAGTCACACAGTCCGAAAATAAATTTGAAATTAATTATCTGGAATTATTAAGAATCAAGTAGAATATTTTATTTTAACTAATTATTATATGTTTTAGCTTTAAGGGAGCTCCCTTGTCAACATAATTTTTCTTCTCAGTGCCCCCTAAGAAGGCCTTTCTTGATCTTATCCATTACTCCTTATTTATATTTTGTAAGCTGATCCGATACACATTATATCTATTCAACATTCTGCCAGTGGCTCGTAGTGTTGCGCCGAAGGGCGTCTTATCGCATTGTGTGTACAATTTTAATATCTCTGGGGAAATAAACTGTGCCCACCCCCTAAACCTCTCACCCAACCACCCATCACCCGCCACCCCTATTCTTCAACCCCTAGCCCTGGGACTTGGGACCAGGCTTCAGAGGGTCGAGACAAACAGATAGCCACTAGCTACTAGCGGCAGTCACCCTTAAACTTAAGTCGCAGGTTGTAAACACTTAAGGAGATTCTATTAAGAATTATTGCTTTTATCGGTTTCTCGGATTATTTTGTGGATTCACGTATTTTTTACAGAGGCAGTTTCGTATTACGAATATTATTGAGGGTTGAAAACACAGAGGGAAAAAAACTTATGCATAAATTTCAAGAAAACCCATTTTTATCAGGAAATTCAATAACGCGTTCCATTTCATAAATTATGTTCAAAAACGCTTAACGAAATTGTTATTTTAATGATATACAACGAGTAGGTAACTTGATTTTTAAACCGATATAAGTGATTCATTATCTACATTTTTTCAGCGTTGTTATTTATTTTATGTTCTTATTGAGTTTACTATAGTGTAATTTCTATCACGCGATTACAAAATAAAATATTAAAGTAGGTTATGATACCTACTTGTACTAATCATACCTAAGCATTTAAAGAAATACGGACAAAGAACGCTGAACTACATAATACCTAATTGCTTATAAACATTACATACCGAAATTTTTAAAAATGTGCAAATGTAAAAAAAATATTATGTTGAAGAATTGGCTCGATGAAGGAAATAAATAGTTCGTATTAGACCCTAATATTAACTTTTTCTAACTGCATACATATTTTTACAGGTCCTATATTATTTTACATATCTTTAGGCTATACTTCTTATGCTATGCCTGTATCCATACTTTTATGGTTGTAAGATACTATTGCTGTTGACTTCCTCATGGTTTTTATTTTAAAATGTTTTCATTTTATGTGCGTAAATATTATTAATGTGCATGTATGCGAACGTCATAACTAAGAGGCGGAATGAGGAGGCAAAAACGTTGGGAATGTATGGCGAGCAATATGCTGAAATAGGCCAAAACCAAATGATCTTTTATTTTTTATAGCTAAGTCTGTTGGCCCCAAAAAAAAAATTATACTGGTCAAATAACGATAATTTAATTGTTTTACCTTTAATAATTAGCGGTTCTGGAAGTTTCGTTTTGTCTCCACTTTCCGCCTCATAGTCATAACGTATTTGTATAAATTGCGTTATAAGTGTTTGTACATTTACATGTAGTTATAAATGTATTTTTTTCCCTTATACGAAGTAAAATAAGTTTAATTCTTATTTTCAAAGTATTTTTACGTAAAAGCAGTTTATTGGGATTTTTTTCTTTTTCTGTATTGTTATATTTCCTTTTATATTGTACATAATAAAAATTTGTTATTTTAATAGACAGTATAATATTTTTCATTTTAATAAATATCAATTATTGAAACCCAACTTTTATTGTAACCACCACACAGACAAGACAGTTTCAATAAAAAAGCCAGCAAGCATTCTATTGAACCACCCTTTATGGGTACCTACTTATATTTATTTGTCTTATCAAATAGTACAATACGCAATAGTGTAATATTTCTTATATGTAAAAAAAATAAGAAAACCTTAAAATTTTAGTTACTTGTCTGCCAGGTTTTCAGAATAGTAAGGTTTTTCCACAAATTTCAAAAAAAGTCAATAACTATGTACGATCTTCGGTTAGATTTTATTATCAAGAAATATCTGAATACATAGACTAAACGTCAGTTAGTTTCATCGATGGAAATAAATTCAAATAAGTAAACATTGTGTAACAAGTGATCAGACTGACTTCTGCCATATTCAATTGCAAGACGATAGTCCTTAAGATTGGTCTCTAAAAATTGTCAGTGACACGTCTCACTTTTCCCACAAGTGCTGTGAGTTCCAACAAAACTCTCCACGAACACGCGATCCCCTGAATGCAGTCTTGGAAAGGCGTGCACTCACTTGGTCGTAAAGTTAATTTAACGACGTCAAAGGACCTAGGGTTTATAAAGTCTAGGAAGGTTTCCATCTCACCTTTGCATTGCTCACGCCAAGTAGTCGACATATATGTTTTTTAAACTTTTATTCTTGTTAAAAGAAAATTACATTTTCACACATTTAATCAGAAATAATTAAATATATTAAACCAAACTACACCAAATTACATCGTTACTCCATTTCATTACTCTGTTTATCGATACTCAAAATTAACAATTTTTTTTTTTAATTTACCCACCTTTTTTTCTATTTTTATGTCGTTTGGGAGGCAATTATATAAGTTGCCCCCCTCGTAACCAATGGATTGTTTACCATGCGTGGATGGTGTTTAAATGTATGTTATCGTTTAGTCGTGTAAAGTGTTTGTGTACTTGGGATGTTTTATTGAATTCTGTGTTTGTACGTATAAGTTTATTGTTTATTTTGTATATAAAGAGATATGTATTGTATTCATATAGTTTTCTTAATGCTTTTTTTTAAGTTTCTTTATTCTTTGAATTGTTTGTTACACAAATTGAGGATTTTTCTACCACCATACTAGGCACATGCATGTTAATAGTTTTGTTTCTATAAATACCTTTTTGTGAATGTTCTGGGCTTGTAGTGAAATAGTTTTTTGATTACCTTATTTTCTATTACTGGTAATTCATTTATGTATGTTTTACATGTGTCTCCCCAGATTTCAATCAAATAATTTAAATGTGAGTGTACGAGACTTTAACATAAACATTTAAAAAAAATATTTGGCAACAAATACGATAGCCGGCTAAATGCGCTAATTAAGGGGATGATTTTGTCTTTAATACCTTGTATATGCGGTTTAAATGTCATATCAATGCACAGCCATAGATATTTTTCCTGGATTAGAATTTGCAGGTCGTTCTTTTCAATTTTTAAGGTTACACGAGGAGGAATTATTTTACGAGTTGAGTTATGAATCATTTATCCTGTTTTTCATTATCATGTTACGAATAACATGAAAGTGATTCTTCCCAATTCCTCTCGTCATCATCAAGTGGAAATTTTGCTTGTGTAATGATCGAGGACTGAGTAGAGGATAGAACCCGCGATAACTGTCAACCTCGTTGTTAAAGTTCGACTTGCTTTTAAAACACACAATGAGTATTTTGTTAGAGCTTTAAGCTTTTAGTGCTTTGTTGGTCTGAAGACGAGAGAAATAGAATAGCATATGGGCGACTAGATATGAAAATGATCGAAGAAGCGCCAATACTGAGTTGTGTGGCGATCTATCTCCTTTGCTTAAGAATTACCAATTAATTACCTACAAATGGCAGTTTGGCTAGTAAATAAGAATTCTATTTACGTACCAAGCCTTTGTTTAATTCTTACAAACACTTGAAAAGGGAACAATGTTGCCAATTTTCAACTGAGTATGTTTACTGTTAAAAGAAATTTTTAAATTATATTTTGCTCTTTGCTAGAAGTCCACCTGTGAAACGGAAGATATTTTGACTTAATAATTAATTCAATTCAATTCAACTCAATTTATTCATTTTAAAAAATAATAATTTCGTATCGTTTTTAAAGTAGAGAAAATATTAAGATTAAAGCATATTTTAGCTATTTAAATAATGTAAACAATTTAAACAAATCAAACATCAATGAACAATTTAAACATAAATGAAGCACAATCAGATCAACAGCAATAAAGCTTGCTGTCTAAGTTTTGCTTCATTGATGTTAAACATATCGATATTCAAAGAAGATTCTATTTAACAACAATACTGCTCTCCCGACTAGCATAACCATTGGCAAGTTAGTTCTGCAAGCCGGGAGATAAAAAAGTCTATACTGTCGGCGATGGAGATCATCGGGAACATATAAACTAATGCTCTCCATGATAGCCGAGTTTTCGAATCGTCCACGAATCTGTCTGAAGAAATGTGTTATAATGAGCACATCCCTTCTGACCCGGAGACGGTTCATACCGAGTGTGTCCAAGAGAAAGTCGGTAGGGTAGAGCCACGGGTAGTAGCCGTACTTTCTCAGGTAAAGAAATCTCAGAAATTTCTTCTGAACCTTCTCCAACCTGAGGGAGTACTTCACTTGGTGTGGGCTCCAAACCACCGAACCACTCTCAAGCCTACTTCTAACCAAAGCATTGTATAGTACTGTGAGAACCCGGGTGTCTTACTATCAAACACAATATCAAGATATTTGATAGTACCTGCCATGATTGACCCTGAACCAGTCAAAAATCTTAAATACAATATAGTCAAAAAAGTAGTAGGAAACATTATATTTTATTGTAACACGTGCTGGGTTCTACTAGACAACGGCTGTACAAAATATCACGAGAATTCTGTCTTAAGTTGAGGCGTATCCTTTCTTTGTTCTGTGTTGGTGGTTGAATTCGTGATTCTTGCCTTATTCTCGGCGTGGCATGAAATATGTGATAAGTATAATAAAGCTAGTAAGAAGCATGTTTATGAGTTGTGGTTTACATTTAACCCCTAAGTGCTCTGTTCCAGAAACTTGGCTAACTCGTGACAAGCCGTCCGACTGCTTTTCGCTCGATTTAATATAGGAAAGTTTAAAAACTTTGGATCTTTATGATAATCACTGAATATCTTTCAAAGTGTTTAAAATGCTGAGCTTGAGCTTGCAAAATGCTGGTTTGATAAAGAATAAAAGCAAATTTTCACAATTCTTATATACAGCAGTGAAAAGAAATTTAAAGAAAAAATCTCCAAGAAATGTCTTAAGATGAAACTATACGTGAAATCCTATTAAGACACTATTAAGATTAATCTTTACGACGAATCGGTTTATATTATGAACATCAAAAAATATGCTACGGATAAATTGAAGCTTTTACTAGCTTTTCTATGTATTGGAATTACAATAAAATTATTATTTACAAAACAAAAAATATTAGCGTAAGCCACAAAAAAAAAGTTTTTGCATGACTTAACTATGAAGCAATATAAGAAACATTTTTTTTAAAATACCTCTTTATGGCAAAGACTATTTTTGGGGTTTTGTATGTTCTAACTTTTTTTCATTCATATAAAATTATGCAAAAATAAATAAAAACCACTTTTTCGCTTACTTGCCTCGTGCAAATAAGACGCTCGATTTTGAATTTTGAAGGCACGAAAATCGAAATATCTCTAGCGTTTATATTCCTCTTAAAGTGAAATTGTCTTAAATATCTCTTTCTTAGGTGGTGAATACTCTCAGTATCACCCTGGTGAAATACCTACCGCCATTCAGAATTAAAACATTACCGGGTTCGATTCCCGAAGAGTAAATATTGCATATAGACACATACTTCGCAATCTTTCTTTTTCTCTTTCCCCACATCAATTCTTTCAGTCTTACAACATATCCCAATTAGGGATGAGATGACGTCTTTCCACTAGCTTTCGAAAGTTGGGATCTTGATGCGGATTTCACATAAAAATTAAAAACAAAAATATATTATGAGATCTCTTCTCAAAAGCTTCAAGGGATAAGTCGGTGTTACCTTCTTTCTACGTACGAATAATTATTTTTGTGAAGAAAATATTCGAGTTTATTTTATGAGAATTGCGTGAAAAATTGACTTGTAACTAACACGAAAATATGACTTTAATTATTCCACAGCCAGACCAAGAGCCTAAAAAGTATCTTACCTATAATCATGTTACTAATAAAGAATAATACCCGAAACATGCAAATAAACTGGCAGGTACACGGCGGCTACTGCCTGTCTTTATCAAAATAAACATTTACGGGTAATAATGTTCTTTTGTCCATAATAGTCTAGTAACGTCTACAAATAATGAGTAAAATGCAAATGGACATAATTTTTAGAAATTTTTTAATAATCTGTCAACACCGAGATGATTTCGGAACAATTAATATAGGTGACTCGACGGTTGATTCGCCGACAATTGGCACCCCGAAATGATATCTTATATATAAAAATCAATATTTGTTTGTTTGTTCGTATTTTATGCGCTGCCATACCGTTCATCCGATTACAGTGAAACTTTGGTGATTCGTTGTGCGCACACCCGCAAAGGTTATAGGCTATATATAATTGTAAGTTCCAGCGTTATGAAATTTGTATAATGAAAATGAGTGTATTTCATATATTTTAGCGGCAGGGATGGAAGGCAGGAGGGGAAGGGTAATGAAGGTGGCGGGGTTAGCAGGAGGGATGTCGAGGGAGGGGGAAGGCGTGAAATGTGGCAGGAGAAGGGGAAGGGGACGCGTGAAAGGAAAGGGGACGCATGGGAAAGAAAATGCAGGGAGAAACAATTAATTTTTTTGCATTGCAACGCATGCCGGGTACCAGCTAGTTTACTATAAAATTATACAATAAAAACACATAAATTTGTTGTAGACCTCTTTTAGGCTCTTTATTAACCAATTTCAACAGTGTCGATTTTTTGTATTTTTTTGTTGATTCCTCGGCTGGTCAAGACCTTTACCACGACGCAAGCAACATTTACCGCTTAGCGTGGTTATAGTAGGAGATTTTCAAACATTGTTGGGTTATTCATAGCCTGGTAATGATTGTCTTTCTTTTTAAAAAGAAAAAATGTAAAAAAAAAAAAAATTGATTTTAATTGTTTATTTTTTTAGGTTTTTGAAATTACATTAGAAACATTAGCAGTAACAAAAACTTGGTTGAAATGAATTCTGTTAAATAATTACTAACAATTTAATTTTTTTTTTACAAGTATAATACTATTTTTTTCCTTTGTCAGAGTATTGTGGGGTTGCAACGAATTTATTTTTCCGAACGTTTGAGTTCAAATTTTCAAAATTAAATGGGGAGCGTGCGCTAAACGAGACATAATTCACTTTTCATAGCCGCTGCCGCAATAAAAGCGGGTACACCGACTTATTACAGGTAGCACTTTCTTAGTGAGTTCAGGGGGGATGAAGGGGGTGTCATCAAAGATGAAATAACTGAAATGAAGTTTTCGGTATTCTTTATTTTAATTTTCAAGGCGTTTCGGTGAACTAATAATATTTTTTTACACATAAATTAAAATGCAGTTTTCGTTTTCTTTGCAAGACGCAAATTTTGAAATATCATGCGTTAGGATGCGGTCTGGAGGTTTTTAAGTCTTTACGTCTTTAGGATGCGGTTTGGAGGGTTTTTATAAGGAAATGAAGGAGAGGAAGTTCTGGGAAGGAAAAAAGGTATGAAAGATGGGTAGGAATTTAGGATTCGGTGTGTTCAGGAGTACAAATCCATTCCTCCCGCTGCGATGCAAGACCAACTGCAGAGGTCACTCAGTTAATTACCATGAGAGGTCACTCAGACACAATATTGCGCAACTTCCATTGTAAACAACGTACTTTTTTGTTTTCAAATATAAACAAAATACATATTTTTTAAATTTTATGAAAACCACAGCAAATGATTCGAACAAATTAATACATTGCGTTGATTTAAAAATTATCCAAGTAATGCAAAAAGAAACAGTAGTAAAACAGTTGGTATAGTTGCTATAACAACTGTTTATATAGATTATAAAATAATATTTAAGTTATCGAGGATTACACATTTATAGAATTAATACCAAAATTTATTAAAGTAAAAAATTTTTAAAATATTCAAGTAGTTTTTGAAGTATATAGCGTAAAATCGTGAAATATTTTAAACAATATAATATTTGACAATAACATAGAACAAAATATAATATGAAACATTACAATAACACATCAAATAGTTAAATTTATTATACCCACGTTACAATAATTTGTAGGATTCCACAAAATGTTGGTTTAAATTGCATTTCAGATTATAAAGGGAATCAGCGAATATATCTACAATACCACCAAATATGTTGCATGTCATGCATCCTATTGGTAAGTGATTGATAGTTGGTTGTGTATGTGTAACAAAAGAATGTTATATTTTGTTAGTATTCCTTGACGGTACATGGAGTTTAATAGTAGCAACGGTGGCAGGGCTGTCAATTAGGTTGTTCATGACTCTGTATAATAAAATTAGGTCTGAAATAATTATTCTGTCAGACAGCGTAATGAAATAAAGTCAATTCATCAAACTCAAATAATTAATGTTTTCTATTGGAATTTTGAGTTTTACATCTAGCGCCGCAATTGGAACGGAAATCACATTTTTTATTATTTTTTTGCATGTAAATTGCATTTTATGGATCAAGTTCCAAAAGTTAACATTTTTTTATAATAGCACTGCGTCCCTCCACTACACCAGCGGCGATGTCACCTCTCTACGTTCTGCGGAAGATCGTCCTTTTTGCGCATCCTGACGTCGCCGTGAATTATGATCACCGCAGTGTTAGTGGCTCTTTGCCCGAGTGCTCATTCCACCCAGCCTCCCCCCGGCCACGTGATCCGTCTTCACTAGAATTTTTTCACGTGTTCGAGATATTTCACATGGAAGTATTTTATGATAAGTTTATACGTGAAAGGGGGGGGGGGGGAATAATGAATCTTACCCGTTTACCCACCTTTCCCCTACATAGAGGAATCGCGGCTTTTTTTATTTTTTGTTTAATGACGCTACGCAGAATTATTTTCTATAAGTGTTGTTTACATATTATCTTATTGTGAGTTGCTTACATATTTCGATTCAAAACTGACAACTTGGCAACTCAATTCAACTAAATTTTAGGCGCAACTCATCTTTACGATTTCAGTAATTATATCAGCTGGTAACAAATGTGTAATCTATACTAATATTATAAACGCGAAACTGCGTGTGTTTTTTAGCGCCGCAATTGGAACGGAAATCACATTTTTTATTATTTTTTTGCATGTAAATTGCATTTTATGGATCAAGTTCCAAAAGTTAACATTTTTTTATAATAGCACTGCGTCCCTCCACTACACCAGCGGCGATGTCACCTCTCTACGTTCTGCGGAAGATCGTCCTTTTTGCGCATCCTGACGTCGCCGTGAATTATGATCACCGCAGTGTTAGTGGCTCTTTGCCCGAGTGCTCATTCCACCCAGCCTCCCCCCGGCCACGTGATCCGTCTTCACTAGAATTTTTTCACGTGTTCGAGATATTTCACATGGAAGTATTTTATGATAAGTTTATACGTGAAAGGGGGGGGGGGGGAATAATGAATCTTACCCGTTTACCCACCTTTCCCCTACATAGAGGAATCGCGGCTTTTTTTATTTTTTGTTTAATGACGCTACGCAGAATTATTTTCTATAAGTGTTGTTTACATATTATCTTATTGTGAGTTGCTTACATATTTCGATTCAAAACTGACAACTTGGCAACTCAATTCAACTAAATTTTAGGCGCAACTCATCTTTACGATTTCAGTAATTATATCAGCTGGTAACAAATGTGTAATCTATACTAATATTATAAACGCGAAACTGCGTGTGTTTGTTTATTACGCTTTCACGCATAAACTAGTAAACCAGTTTTAATTTTTTTTCCTCAATAGAAAGCTACATTATCTGCAAGTAATATAGGTTGTATATAACGGTGAGCTCTGGCGTTATGAAATTATAAATATTAATACATTATATTTGTTATAGGTTTTCTGTCGCTAACAAAAGCGAGTTATTGCTAATGTCAGAATACAAATCGTTGCCGTGGAAACGATGTTGATAAATTTGTGGGAAATTTTATTTCAGGGGTCGTAGTTAATATCTATCTTACATAAATAAAAATGTTTGTACGAGCACAACTTCCGAACAAATGCACCAAATTGGATAATTCTTTTTTACTGAATGTACCGGGAATGAATGTATGGAATGTAAAAGGGGGGAAGGGGAAGGTGGAGGATAATTGATAAGTTCAAGCGCCGTACAGTAATTTTCCCCTTATACCATGCGAGCGAAGCCGGGGATAAAAGCTAATTTATTAATAATTTTTTAATTATTAACCATAATATTTAACTATAATTTATCAAACTCCTGTACAAAATTGGCTTTTAGAAAATTATTCGAAAACTGACAGGTCGTCAGGCGTTTTCATGGCAACCTGGCAACTGAAACGCGCCGGACGCAGCGACTAGCTTTGCAAGTTGCGGCGTCGCCCTTGACAACTGGTCTTAAATAAGTTGCCTGTGTGTGGATCGCCAATGAAATTCGCAATTTGCTTTCCTGTGGATAGCGATTGAGTTAACAAATGTTTTTTATTCAGTTTCCCCGTGAACGGATGGACTTAGAATAATACAGTCAACAGAAGAGTATAAATGAGACGATGTATAACACTGAATGGAGCAAGAAGCGTACCTCAAAACAGAGATTTCTGCCGGTCTATTCTCTCTGTTTACCCCATTAAATAAAGAAGAATACAAAAAATGTCATGTGGGCGTGGTTCGTGATCCAAAAGTCTGGCCAATCGGACCATAAATTTCCAATACAAAACCGCGTTTCACGTTGATGATGAAATTCATGGGATGTCGATATACGACGTCGAGAGAGGCAGAGTAAATGTTCTTGAATCAAAAGGCACTGAATGGCGATATATTATGTTTTCATTTAAATTTGCAAAGAAAGTACTTCTAGTGTTCTTTTTATTCTATGGTTTACCCTTTTGAAAACGGCGTAATACGTAAACGGCGTAGTGAGTAAGTTAATTGTTTAGTTTAGTTATCTTCTTCGGACCATTATGAAATATTACTGGTATGGAAAGATACATTCAATGAGCTTGCCCTGTACATCATCTCTGAAAGGCTCACTTTTTGCTACCTCTGTCCAAAGTAACCAATGAAACAAAACTATATAATAATATATAAAAATGAATGTTTCTTTGTTTGTCACTTATGCGTTCTTAAACCATTCATCCGATTGCGATGAAACTTTGGTGATTTGATGTCCGCATGCCCGCGATGGTTTCTTCATATAAAAATGAGCTTTGGCGTTATGAAATTATTTCATGTACTATTCATATGATTGCGTTGCAACTTTGGTTAGTTGTTGTGCGCACACCCGTGAAGGTTTCCATATACATTGGTGAGTTCTGGCGTTATGAAATTCATGTGAAAAATTTATAGTTGGCGCGTCAGTTGTTTGAAGAATGAGTATATGTAGCGGCAGCGAAAGAAAGTGCGATGGGGAGAGGAATCCAGGAGGGGAGAAGAGAACAAAGGAGGGGGGGTTGCAGGAGAGGGGACGAGGAAGGGGAGAAGGCAGGGAAGGTGAAGAGGTACGCAAAAGAGGGTAGTGGAACGCGCGAGGGGAAGGGGACGTGGGAGGGGAAGGGGTGGCGGAAGGAAAAGAAGGAACGGGGACGAGTAGGAAAGGACACGCAAGGAGAAGGCATTTATTTATTTTAGTGGCATTGCAACGCATGCCGGGCTCGCTAATATAAATTTGTGTGGGTAGGTACGCAAAGTCCGTCACTGGAATGAAATTCAAAAGGGGTACTTTATTTGGTTGATAATATCTGAAACATAATTCATAATTTTTCGTTTCATGAAATACTGTGATAACACTATTACGTCAGATCCAAAAAAGATGGCAAATTTTGCAAATAACTACTTCACGTCGGTGGGAAACACACTGGCAAAAAAAATCCTAGATAAAAACAACACAACTGAAAAAGATCTCGCGAAGCAAACTGGCTGTTATTTCCGTCACAAAATAGATAACATTCGAACTACGTCACACGAAGTGATGAAAATAATTGACGAGCTTAAGTCATCCAATGCATGCGGTCCTGATAAGGTCTCATCAAATCTATTAAAAAATATTAAATCCGTCATAGCATCACCGATATCGTTCATATGCAATCTGAGCTTTAACTCTGGAAATTTCCCTAATAATTTAAAACAATCAAATGTTATTCTACTGCACAAAAATGGGGATAAATCTCAGATTAACAACTACCGACCGGTTTCTTTGATCAATTCTGTATCTAAAATTATTGAGAAAATTGTTAAGAATCGGCTCAGTCTATATCTTGAAAACAATAACATCCTTTCCAATAGACAATACGGTTTCCGTCCAGGTTTAGGGACTGAAAATGCCATTGCTAATTTAACAAAAATTATCTCTAATAACATCGATAGAGGTACAAAATGCATTGCTCTCTTCCTGGATCTAGCCAAAGCGTTCGACACTATCTCTCACAAAATTCTGTTGAATAAATTACAGCGTATTGGTATACAAGGTCAGCTCTTCAAATGGTTGTGTAGCTATTTAGATAACAGGAGCCAAAGAGTACTTATCAACGACACTATAAGCGATCCAGCTAATATTAAATTCGGTGTACCCCAAGGAAGTACTCTAGGACCACTCTTATTCAACATATATATTAATGAACTATGCAACAGTTCCTTTGCCGACCACTTTATTACCTTCGCCGATGATACAGTTTTACTATATGAAGACAAAAGCTGGAATATTGTTCATAATAAAGCAGAAATAGGTTTAAACAAGGTCAAACAATGGCTAGACAATAATCTCCTCACACTCAACTTAGATAAAACTAAATACATCCGTTTCAGTGCAACACAAGCAGGAAAACCAAAAGAAATACACAACATCATTATACACCACTGTAATGACCTAACCATTTGTAATTGCATTAACTTAGAATGTGTCGATAGCATAAAATATCTAGGAATCATAATAGATAAATCTCTGAGATGGGAGGAACACATAGACTCTACCACCACAAAGATCAGAAAACTTACTCATCTTTTTATGTCTGTTAGAAATATTCTTTGCGTAAAAGATCTGAAACAAATGTACCATGCCATGTGTAATTCTTTGCTAGAATATGCATCCTTAGGATGGGGCGGCTGTTCGAAAACAATTCTTGATCCCTTAGCAAAAGCACAAAAATCGCTTCTAAGGGTCATCCTTAAGAAACCTTTCAGGTATCCCAGTGATCTATTATTTGAAGAGTTACGAGTTCTTGACGTACGGCAACTTTACATAAGAAAAACTATTCTACATACACAAAAACATCGACACCACTATTCATCCATTGATCATCTCCACAACACCCGTCATGCAAGGAGGAATCCAGTAGTTCCACCAAATACCAACACATCACATGCACAAAGACAATACTCTTACTTAGGGCCAAAATTGTTCAACCTCGTACCCGATGCATGGAAATTGAAAAGTGCAAGCACTCTGCGCAAACGGGTTAGCAATTGGCTTCTGGACATGGGGAGACTCGAGAGCGAACATATGCTCACACAAACTCACTTACCTAATAATATGTACTTTCAGGTTTACGTTAATCCATAAGAATCTTATAAGTACTCATCTAATTAGCTGGTATAATATAGTTTGTATAATACGATCTTTATTTTTTTATATTGTTATCTTCAAACTAAAAGTTACTAGGTTACAAAAATAGGTACAAAAAATATTTTAAAAGTTGTAGTATTGATAAAATTAAATTATGAGTAAAATATTATGTACTATCAAAAATTGTAACACAGAGGCTATTTTTGTACATTAGAGGAATCAGAAAGTTACTTTTTATTAATTTCTAAAAATGATATCATTTTTTTTTTCTATGCCCCTGATAACTTATATCCCTTTTGTTAATATTTACAGACTTTTAACTCAACAACCATTTCATCAAATTATTATAATATTTAAAAACATTTTTTTTTTTTTAGAAAACATAGGATAGATACGAAATTGTTAAATTAAAAAAGAGAGGTTGTCTTTACTCAAACGTATTATATATTTTCTTAAAAACACATTCGAACTTTCGGATAGGAATACATCGAAGAAAGATTTAGTTTTTATTTTTCTGTTTCACAAACCAATGAGTTCATATTTTTTTTTCTTTGTAGCTTTAATATATTATCATTCAAATTTTTTGTACTTGGTAACTCTTCTCAGTAGCTTTTTACTATTAATATTAAATTTAATTGTTTTATTGCTTTTTAATCTTGCACTTGACTGTAGATTTAACAAATACAAATGTAATCAGCACTTATGTCCTCATTCATTTACTAGTATTTTAAGTTCTACAAAAAAGAACGTAACTACATAATGTGAACTAAACCAGGCAATTTGACTGTCCTAAAACGGGAAATCTCTTAGTTGGACAGTCAAAGTTTTCTTATAATGTGTATGTATTTTTTGTTCAAATAAATAAATAAATAAATAAAATAAAATAAATAAATTTACTCTTTTATACGGCATTGGGGCTTTTTGCAATGGTTTGCTTATGGAAAAAAAATCTAAAATTATCATAAACAATATTTTGTCTTGAAATTATTTGTGTTAATGATTTTAAATAAGCGAAAAATAAACAGGAAACAAAAAATATAACTAAATTAACATGAAAGAGAAGTAATCATCATTCCGTTTTCACCAGAAAAACATAATTTAATTGGAGTAATAACTGAACATTGAATTACGAGTCGTTTTTAAATGTCAAAGGCAGTCGTCAGGCCGATCAGGAATTCTGAAAACCTCTTTTGTTTTGCTTTAAACTAAAATAAAGCATTTATTAATTAATTTGAATTTACCCTTTTATCATTGTCAACTAAAAAAGTTTCAAAATTTTAATCAGTGTCCGCATTCACAAATAAAATAAAAATTAAATTGTGAAGATGGATAAACAAATATTTGATTTCCATTCGTGGAAATTTTTATAATATCAGGAAGACAAAATTTTGCTGATCTACACAGAATATTGCCATTTTGAGGGATGCGGTGATGAGGTTCTAAGGAGAGGAATGAGAGTGAAATCGTCTAATTTTAATACGATTCAAAGAGTGGACTGTATTTTAATTTGTTTTGTGGACTTTGATGCTGACACAATAAACGGAATACTAATATGGAATTGGGCAGGATCTGACTCACCAAACGTTGTTCTCTGGGATGATAAATCCTTCGTCTTGGTCGATTTCGCGGTCCTGAGGGACACCACTAGCGGTTATCGCTGCACAAGCACTTGATAAAACAAGAGAATTTCTGCACAAGTTTCCTATGATGTTCGATTTAATTAAGAACTGGGGGAGCAAGGTTACAGCCACTGCAATTAACAATGACTGAAATTATTATTGTCATTTTGTCACTAGTATGGGTATTGTTTTCAGCTCGGGAAGGTTTATGAGGGTAGATAGGATAGGTATGAATGTTAAGGTTTATATAAGAAAAGGTATGTTTAATTGCGTCAACACAGAGTAAAAACTATATTATTGGAGTGGAACTTTTAAATGTCTTTTTAGATTGAGTCGTGAAAACTATATTTATATAGAAAGCTTACGAGGGGATCCCGTTACGAAAAGAGGTTTATCCATTAAGGTAGGCAAAGTCCCAGACGACATGATTATTAATTAACCAAAATTTAATTTAATTCCAACCACAGATAAAATAAGCAAAAACTTGCTGTCATTAAAAAACTAGTAACGGGAAAATTTTCTAAATCTTGTGTGTCAAACTTTTCATAAAGAAGATATTAAATTGTCGCAATCATTTAATATTTTTTAACAAAATAACAACGAGCGCGTGATTGGATCTTTGATTTGTATCAGATGTATCCTGGTACTTTTTTTCTAAACATATTTCCGGGGCTAACTAATTAGCTGATTTTCAATACACAAATGAAAATTATCATTCCTTCTCACTATTAGAGGAGTGGGTTTTCCTTAAAGTTTCGTAGTTTGTACCCATACCTTACACTAAATTTCCATGAGCTGGCTGGCTAGTTATTCCGCGTTCACATGTCATAATAAAGTTGTCAACTAAGCCAAACTTCGATGTGTGTTACCGACTAGCATTCTAACTACCAATAAAGAGCTAAGGACGCGTAGAACTTTGGCATAGTCAGGTGGTCAACAAAGGGTTGTATGTTAGGATAAGTTGTTTAGAGTTTGAAAAGATTTATAACCGTTCTGCAAGTTTATTTATCTGCTTGACAATACGTACAGCATATTTTTATTCAGTTTTTCTCCCTTTTTGTGGCATCTTGCAAATTAGAAAATGTTGAAATAAGGACCAAAACGTACGAGGAGAAACAATCAGGGTACTTTGAAAATAATCGTCTTTTTGACCTGCGGTTTGGTGAAATTAAATTTTCTGTAAATAAAATTTTACTACTGAAAGGCAGTAAGATATTTATTTTCAGAACCTGTGAAGTTTTCATAATAGACAAGAGGTTAAAAAAGTAACTGTGCTTTGTGCTACTTTTCTAGTTTTATTGCATAATATTTTGAGTATTTACCTACTAAACATAGGTTTAGTTAAGGGTTTTCCGCTGCTAGGATCAATAAGCTTCTTTGTCAAGTAGAGTAAAAGACAATAGAGTAGTAAAACTGTACTTTCCATCTAGTACAATACTCGGATTACTCATAAACACCACTAAATCAATTATAATGCAGAAAAACTTGTAGTGAATGTTAAAATTGTTAGGATCCCTTTTTTAATAAAACTCTTTTGGTTAGAATTTTCACTTGTATTTTAAAATCACAGTAACATGTTTTAAATGTGTAAATAACGGTGATAATATGGACTACACCGGGCCAACATCTGGCAGTTGTTTTACTACTGAACTTGCGAAGGAAGAAAGGGCGGTGAACCATAAAATTCAGCCTTTTTATAAGAGTAAAAAAACACACACATTCACAAAAACAATAAACATAACCTTTAATATCTGACGTTTGTATGAAGTGGTGGTCAAAACAGATTGCTACTTGATAAAACCGGCCAAGCCATTAGCCAAGGTTCGCACCATTTGTCTAGGTAGAAAAACCATAGGTGTTTGCTCCAGCAACCCATAGATGTCAATTTTTAACAGTGAATTAAAAAAAAATGTTGATGTTTTCTGGATCACTAATAGGATATTTCAAAATGACGTACTAATGTACCGGACCGTAATTACCGCTGTACTTGTACCGCTGTACCGCTTTCCGGTATTATTTCAAATCATATCTAATCCGTACTAGATATTTGATATACCTTCTGATTACCAAAATAATTTTTCAGTTTGGTTGGGTATTTTGATCTCAAATCCAAATTTAAGATTTTGCGGCAAATGGGCGGCGCATACCTTCCTCTTATGGTGGGTGAATTTTTAATAAACGATGACGAGCAAAACTCAGAGCAAATCATTCAATTCGCTGTTATTATGTTATACTCTTCGCGCCCCTTAATTTTCCAGCCAATTTTCGAATATTACGGAATTTCCATCGGAATAAAACCATGAAGGAAATTCAATTTCAATATCGTAACACAAAAATCCAATTGAAACGCGTTTTCCATTCCGGTGCGGAATGGGGATTTTGACGCTTTTACCGATTGTTTGTTATTTTCTGGGATCGTTTGTGAGTGTAGTAGGTAAAGAGTACCAAAATATCGGCGAAAGGTAGAATTTCCCGTGTCGCTTGGCGCTACATTTTTTTGTTGGCTTAATTTTACCAATTCTCAAATGGAAAAAGACCACTGAAAGATAGCAATGCAATAAATCCAACTATATCTTATTACCTAGGTGAGCTCCATGTTAACAAACACATTATTAAATTTTAATCATTTCTCATTTGGGAGGCGGGTTATTTCATTTTTTTTAAATATTATTATTTATTGACACTACATGAATATAAACTAATAAGCACAACGTAACATTACATTTGATAAATTTAAATATTTTTACAGTAAGCAAAACATTTCTTTTAAAATACAAATTCTTTCTTTATTCTTCATACTTTCAGGCATTTCAGCATACATTTTTAGTCCTGTGATTTTTATATTTTCATATGTGGCAATCTGACTCTATTTAATTGTTTTGTAATTATGTAAATCTTTATTAAAAAAACGATTTCAGTATTTTGGCATTGGGTTTTTCATAACTGAAGACAAATGACCATTCAAAAGTGGACTCGGTAAGACTTGGCTCCATAATCCCTCCTTTCCTTTGGCCAGTTTTTCAGTGAAATTGATATTTTAGATTTGCACCGCACCGTCCTGCGAACAAAAGTAAATTGATTTGCGCAACCAAAAAGCTTAACTTAAATAACGTGCAAGTCTAATTTATTATTGTATATGTAATTATCCATGTATTGGATCATTCGGAAACGTTCGGGTTCCGACGAAGTTTGTCGAGCGGCCGCGGTGATCCAGATGGTTTCTGAAATACTTAAAATATGTATGAAATATTTGAAATACGTAGATTGTAGCGACTGATTACAGGGGGAAGGATGTAGTATATGTAATTATCCATGTATTGGATCATTCGGAAACGTTCGGGTTCCGACGAAGTTTGTCGAGCGGCCGCGGTGCTCTCTGAGCCGAGGCAGCCGTCGGCGCGGGCAGAACCATTTTAGTAGCCTTAGTAATCACTCGCTCCGTTATAGACGATAAAACAGTACTATCGAATCCATTGTACATTACAATAAAAGACGAAAGAACTTACGTGTACCACTTATATTTTCAATGTGTACACAGGTTTTATATTTTATAATTTAATTTAAAAAAAAAAGAGTTTCTTCCTGAAATAGTGCACAGGTATATAATTTTACATACATGTTGTTTTTATTTTATTTTTTCATAAATACGCTCATGGTAGCATCAATTAAACATACATCAAAATATCAATTGTGTTAGTACTCCCTCCCTAAACACGAGAAATTCTCAATTAGAGAGGTATTATTACCACCATTAAAAAATATTTGCATTACATGTACATAATTAAAAAAATAATTGTACTTATACCTAACTTTGTAAAATTGTAAAAATGGAATAAATAAATAAATTTAAAAAAAAAAAAAAAAAAAAAAAAAATCTTATTATGTGGGCTAGTAAGGCCACAATAAAAGAACATTACAATTATGATGATCGAAAAAGTTTTACTGATTCCTCAAAATCAAATTATATCTTGTTAAATTTTATAGATACGTTAAAATTTTAAGTCTTCGTAATTCACGACGGAAATGAACAAATAACACTAAGACAACAAAGTAGGAAAGAATATCGCATAAACTTATTGGTTAGTAGATCCTATGATAATTGGGGTTATTTTTGATACTACTGCGACCCATCTGATGATTTTTATTTCATTAGAGAAGTTTCAATAATCCAGGTATTTGAACAAAAGTAATCAACTAACTTCCAAAGCGGTTGTTCTATGGAGGATCACTTTGTTTCACAGGAATTTCAAAATCGACAAAATTGTAAAATCGTCTGGAAACGGAATAGGTTACGCACACGTATGTTCCGGTTACACAGCGCGAGCCAGCATGCAAGTAAGCCGTTCGTTACGGCAGTGCCGCATCATACGATTCACTGTCATATGGGAGTCGGTCAGTAACTCGCATGCGAGATACTACAACATTTTTTTCTATTTGATCATTTTTTGTTTCTGATTTTTCTGTTACAAATTTTCGATTGAGAGTAGCTAATATTATCTTCATTGATTATATATTACAATTTGAAGTCTTACTTAATAAATAAAAATATGTATTTTTTGTTTTCACTCGTCACCGTAGAGGGAGGAATTGATTCATACGTCCGTCATTCAGTTCGTCCTTGTTCTACAGGTATTACAATGGAAGATGCTCCAAGGAACTAGCGTAATTGATCCCCTCGGCACCGATGCATAGTCAGGAAACAGTCCAAACACGCCAAATACGCGCCCAACATTTGAACACGGTTGATATTAGTCACGTAAGAACGGGTCATTTTTACGACTTGTTCTTGAGTTCAACAGCTCGGCTGTGGAACGATTTGCCAGCCTCTGTGTTTCCTCCCTCCTGCAACATGGGTCTTGAAGAGACCCAGAGGGTCTTGAAGGGGACCCTCCTGCAACATGGGTCTCTTCAAGACCCATGTTCATTCCTTCATCTCCTCAAAAACACCCTCCACACAGCATCTTTAAAGATGACATAGGCCCTGAGGGAAATAATTTTCCTCAGGGCCTCCCGTGTAGAGTTAATGTAAAAAAACAAAACTCCTGAACACACTAACCCCCAGATTCCTACCCACCATCATATTTTTTTGCTTCCCAGAACATCTTCTTCCTTTCCTTAAAAAGACCCTCCACATAGCATCCTATAAGATGATATAGACCCTGTTAAAATTATTTTCAACTGTAATTATTTCCTCAGGGCCTCCTGTGTTGAGCTAATGTAAGCAAAAAAACTGGATTTCATGAAAGTAATAATAGATACGCATATATTGCGGAACTATATAGCTATATAAGAAAGCTATGTTATCCAGTCTTTTCAATCGATATTAATTAAACCTTTTATATATTTTGTGTACTTGTATATCTTACTTTTATACACTTTTGTCATTTTATGATCAAATGCCACAAAAATTGAGCTCTTGCCCGGAATAATGTTGTATCCAAGAAAACTATCAACGTTAAGTTATTGATGGAATAATGTTGGGCATATTAATACGCATCTTTTAAGATAGGAATTATGGTAATAATTTTTTTTAAGGCCTGTGGCAACCTTTTAAAGTTTCGTTCATGGAAGAATGTTGTATAACGCCATTTATCAAAATCACGGCGCATGGTTCAATTTATGAAAATTAATGGAGAAAACGAACGTCTTATGACTTCAACTATGAAGTTTTCAAAGCCAAAGTAGAATTTGTCCAGAAAAATTATTATTTACCCTCTTTTTAAGCCTTGATACAGTTTTGTGGAATAATGTTGTATGTTGATCGAAGGACAATATCTATAACGTAAATGGTTTCATTTATTCATATCGTTTTTGTGCTTTTTAAGCTCAAAAACATTAATGTGTACATTTATGTTAGAGGAGCGTGTTGCTTTCTGTAAGTTACGAAGAGTAAAAAAAACAAAACGTTTTGTGGAATAACGTTGTATGTGAAAGTATTCATATACAACTTTATTCCACAAATTTAACGTAAATTCTAATAATAAACTCTTATTTTAATTGCCCTCTAGACGACTTTTCAATTAAAACTCTTAAGAATTGTATGTTTTATGTATTTTAAATATAAAATGTTATGAAACGTAACTGGTTTCATTTTTTAATTTTTTTGTATTTTTTTTAAGCTCATATCTAACTGTGACTTGCAATTTTTGTAAACGGTATACTTGTACTGCGAGTATTAAATAAATCAATACAACAAACACGTGCATGTCATAAATAATTGTTTTTCCTAAAGTTTCATCAACTTCTCTCAACACTAGTTTCATGTAGTTAACTACAGGTTGTTCACAATTTGTGCTAACCTTTATTCATCCACTGAGAATAATAATGAATATGAAACTTCCCTTGAAATTCAACCCAAAGCGCTCAAGCGCCGTTTCAAACTCAGTTTGTTCTTCTTGTTTCTAGAACTTGTTGTTTAATTAGAGCAAAAATGTTTACAACTAGAAACGTGTCTGTTATAGTGAGTTTCACGAATCAGGACTTTTGTGTTCATTTAAACTTTACTCTTGAAATAGAAACTAGAACAGGGTGTAAGTAACAATATTAACAGGGAAAATGATTTAACACTTACAGCCTTACTACAAAACGTCATGAATATTTTATTCAACGGATAAACGACCATGGATGTGGAAACATTTAAAATAAATTTTTAAAAAAATTTCATGCAAAGATATATACATTGCTCATACAGCCAAAGACGGTTGTTATCCGTTGTATTTACTCGTTTTATTAATAATTTCTGAACTAATTTCGAAATTTTTCCAACGTATTTTAAATATCTTTTATACATTTCTTATCTTTAAAGATGCCATAAAAACAAATACCATTATAGAAACTAGATAAAATAACCTTTTAGATGTTTGTATTTGAAATATACTTCAGCGTTTAAAAGTTGCTATGTTTTAAGTTTAAATTACGTAAAATGTTGAAAAAAAGCTTACTACAATTATTTTGATTTTTATTAAAAATATATATATAAAATTTAAAAAAAAAACACTGTCATTTTATTTTATAAATAAATATATTTTGAAAAAATCGCCTCTTTACCTTTTTTCTTCACTTTTTACTTCACTCATTCTATAAAAAAAATTTTTTTTTTTTTTGAAGTATGCTTTTAATTCCCAAAATAACCTAAAAATAAGCTGACATTTCAAAGGGAATCATATGCATCTCTTGCATCTCTCAAAACGTTCATTTCTTTGATACATTTACTTTTATAGAAATCCGCAACTGGTCAATTATTTATTTATTAGTTTTATTTTTGTAAATTGTACATTTAAGTTTACAATTTCCTAATTAATTATATCGTATCATATTTCAAACTATATTTTTTCTTGTTTTATCTATCTCCTACAATACATTTTGAACTTTCCAATTGGTGCGGCCCTTAAAGTTTTTGGTAGAGTGTTGAATAACTTCATCCCTTTGTATAGTAAACCGTTCTGCGTATTCGTTTTGTCCTTTTTTTGTAGTCTGATTTCCTTGCAAGTCCTTGTGTTGTGTCTGTGAATGTCCTTGTTGTATATAATTTTGTTTGAAAAGTATTTTGGTAACATGTGGTTCACTATTTTATGGAAAAATATAATCGTGTGCAGGGTCAACATCTGTTTCACGGTTAGCCAATTTAGTTCCTTTAACATTTTATTTACTTTTGAGAATCTATTCGCTGAAGTATTATTCGAAAACCGAATATTAACCATTTTGTTGAACGAAAATTAATTACACATTCTTAAGCTGCAAGTGATTTCTGTCAGTCTGAACTTTCTAAATCAAAGTAACTATTCTTCAATCGCAATGTGTTTCCCCAATGAGTTATGTTGATCCGATATATTTATTTAACTGTCATAAAATAATGAAAGCCAATAGTTAAGCTATTATAGAGTTTGTTTTTATTTTCCTTGATCGGAACCATGAAGAAACCACTAGCGTAAATATTAATCACAAAAACTTGAAAACGTAGAAATTAATTACGAAGGTTTAATTTAAAGTGCACCCGCTCAGGTGAAAATTGCATCATTAATCTAAATGAGCAGAAGTCCTCACAGCAGTTTTAAATTTAACAAACTGTCTAATGACGTCGACGTTTCCTGCATAATACCTGCACCTACAGTCACAGTGAATCTACCCTCCTGCACCCGGAGTCAAGTAAATGAAAGTACCCCGTAATAAATTGCCACAGCCACGGGCACAATAGTTTAAACACAATGCCACGACATGTTTCATGGCAGTACTATTATTGTTATGTATACTGCGCTAATTGCATGGACATTTGAGTGCCACTTGTCATTAATAATAAGTTTATAATGCTATAAAATTAAAAGCAAGCTTTGCAGTGAGTTGATCGTTTTTCTCTGGATATAAAAGCTTTTTATGTTTAGTGATCCGTTATCGTTTCAGAATGAATTAATTTTAAGACTTTATTTCATTTTCACCGATGTCCTTTATCATATTCTGCAATTGATTGATTTGTCACATAATGTGTTATTATAATGAGGTATGTTTACAGTTATGTTAATATAATGAGGTAGGCTAGTATTTATTGATCGAGTGATTATTTTGAAGAGAAACTTCTATAGCCGATGATTTGAAATTGGGTGAAACGGAAGTGCGTCATAAAACTTTATTATATGATTTGTCCTCGGTTATAATATAATGTGCTTAATTCGCTCATTGGCTGAAACTTTCCATAGCGCAGCGGTTAAGGTGCCTGACAAATCCAAGCGGCCAGAGAGACAGACATCCAGCGAACGGAGTTCGAATCCTACGAAATCCAAAAAAAAAACATTTTTATTTTTCTGAAATTAATATCCAATTTTCAAACCACTTTAAAATAAATGGGCAAAAAGAAAGAAATCACATCTAGCGACTTCTAGTTTCACTTCTACTGTGTGAGAATCGCACACTCTGATTTTTTTTTATATTATCTCTACACAGGAGGCCTGGAGAAAAAACAACCCTTGGGGTCTACGTTGGGGATGCTGTGTGGAGGGTCTTTTTAGGGAAAGGACGGAGAAGAATTTCTGGGAAGGAAAAAGGTTTGAGGGGTAGGTAGGAATCTGAGGTCCATGTATCCAGGAGTAACGAACCTATGAATCCATCCCTCCCACTGCGACGCAAGGCAATTGGACAAGAGAGTCCGGCTGGTGAGGTCAAAAGGTCTCCCAAAACTAGTCTCTCCCAATTAAGTCCATCACTCAGTAGATGGGCAAAAGCATCCGCCGCCAAGATCTGGACAAGCCTCACCCATGAACCCGGGCACCGCTGCAAGTCGCCAAGTCACCAAACGTAGCGATCCCTCTGGGGTGACCTTTAGCCGGGGTGTCTGTTATCCAATAAATGCTCCCCGGGGCGGCGGTACTCACACCCGCCACCTAAATTACTTGATTGATTACCTACGTTTTGAAATACCGTATTAGAATCCTTCCCGGAACCGGTAAAACTATTGAGCTGAACGGATTTAAGGCAGAAGAGTAAGAGAAATAAGGCGTTTGGGAGAACCTGGCTATTAGGATGGGCGTTCGCTGAGACATCGGTCGCGCAGCATGTTCAGCGCAGTTGTGGAATGTATGAGAAACATGCACGTCTCAGCGTATGTCGCTCCATACACTTCCATACAACACAAAAACCAAAACTATCTTGCGCTGAACATGCTGCGCGACCGATGTCTCAGCGTACGCCCATCCTTAAGATCCGGTCACTAAACATAGCTAAAGTCATTTCGAAAATACGTTTCATCTTGACTAATAACGGCTAAAATCGACGTAAAGTATTTTATTTTATTTGTAATCTATCTTTTTGTGAACGTGAAAAATATCGATTCGTTTGTTTAAATAAAAAGATGCACAAACATAAAATAATTTTAATCGAGATCATTTTTTTCATTGTAATTTTTTAAAACCCCATATAAATAATGAATAAAATCAGATATTATTTTATTTGTTTGACTGACTCTACCATGCTGAATGAAATTGACTTTTAATTCTAGGAAGATAAAACTCTCGCGTTATCAAAACTCTTTCTCCATTTCGTTTCAACTTTTAGCGTCACGACGCCCTCGCCAGTTCTCCGCAACGACGCCGGCGCTTTCAGAAGTTTGCTTTGCAGCAATAAATTCACCGCCTCCACTGACACGATGCCCCTGAGCGGCAATTGGTCAAGGGGAGTGTAAATGTCGGGAAATATAGGAAATGAGGTGAAGAAACATAATTCTTGATATCTGTGAATTTCTTATTGGGGAGCGATGTCTTCTCAAAGATTGACAAAAACCGATAGAAGTGTTTTAAACAAGTTTAATATATCCTTTCATCAGTGAAAATTAACAAACATTTTCAGACACCTAATGAATACTTTCTTGAACAGAGGAGGTTGATTTGTGTTGAACTATCCAGGTCCTGGAAATCGCAGTTAAAGACATAATTTTTTAAAATTCGATTTCTTGAATATTATCGAGGCTTCTGATTCACATTATGCTTTTTTTTTGCCTCGTCTGTTTTTAAATTATAATATCGATTAGTATTAATACGGTAACATATGCGTGGTTAAATTTCAGAACCCAGTTTTGAGTGCATGTTGACGCCACGCCGTACGCGTTGCGCCACAAATAACATCTGTGTACGTGGAATTTCAAACAAAGCTACCGTTGTAATTCGGTTTTGAATTCAAAAATTCGTCACAAGATGTCGCCACTTTC
Organism: Glyphotaelius pellucidus; assembly: GCA_936435175.1. Classification (NCBI taxonomy): domain Eukaryota; kingdom Metazoa; phylum Arthropoda; class Insecta; order Trichoptera; family Limnephilidae; genus Glyphotaelius; species Glyphotaelius pellucidus. The sequence continues at coordinate 32,748,208 of OW386548.1, forward strand.
ATCAGCAAATCAGTCGGGAACGTATCCCTCTAGGTATAACTGCCACGGATTAATTAAAAAGTAGTTTCTCTCCGGATATGGAAAGATTGACAGTAATACATAGTTGTTTCAAGCGGCTCTATATTATATATGACGTCATCGCCTCTCTCGGTTACTTTTTATTGGTGACTATCACTCGATGACCTTTGAAACCAATTCCTATTGGAATAAAATGGTCGAAATCAAACACTAACTAGGGGAAGCCGAACCAAAAGCCGCCCGCAGAGCCTAGCAGCAAAATCCTGCGGAGCGGGTTTTTAATTGCTTGTTAATATATTATTATTATAAGCTCTAACGTTATTGTTATTTAAAAGGTGCTTAGTCCTTTTATATAAGAATTAATATTTTTTTTATTTAAAAACATGATTTTTTGTTGATAACGTTTGACCCAATGACATTATAATGATAAGCAAAATTATGATTTAGATTCATTTTTGGGGTTATTACGCTGTTGTATTAACGGTTGTTGCGCTATCTCCTTCTTTAGCTAACGTCTCGGATAGCGTTATAGTGTCCACCACAAGCGCAGGTGTGCAATCGAAGATTGTTTGAAGTTTGTGCTTAAATAATATGTACAATGCTGCAATACCGTTTTGCGCATTTCAATCCTCTAAGAACTGGTATTTCAAAATGAATTATTAATTAAAAATGATTTCGGCGTTTAGTTTTGGTGTAATCGTCAATTACCGGATACCAAACACTATTAACGTCATATTTCTTAATATAAATGAAATTGTTGTGGATTTCAATTACCTCCATAATTCTGCGTGCTCGAAGCATTTTGGGTATTCCCAGTACGTGATAAACAAATATTATCCCAAAAATAAATCACGATAATACTTTTAGTATTTTTGAACTGTGTTATGAAAACATTTCGAGTCGACAGCGGTATACGGAAACACCTGTCTACCGCTCAAATATGATATGCCAAGAATGGAGAGAAGCCCCACAAAAGGCTTCGTTCACTAGATTGAGAATAACCGATTGAAGAAACGATATTGCCATAATAATACTGGTAAATGTATCTAGTTTGTAAGTTGTAAAATCAAAAACTGTCTTAAAACGAGTTTACAATTAATTGTAATGTATCACGCGATCTAGGTGTGATTCTCGATAGTAAGTTACAATATCAATCAAATAACAAATAAAGCAGCTAAAGTGCTTGATTTCATCGTAAAAAAAAAACAAATCCTGTAATTATCAAACAATTATACTTTGCATATTATATGTACGAAGCCATCTAGAGTTTGCGTCAACTGTGTGGTCTCCATTTTATGCATTACATATAAACAAAATGGAATCGATTCAGAAAAAAATCACATAATACATTTCTTATAAATCGCACAATCGATTTAATAATTATCTGGATGCAATAAAATTTTTCAAAATCGATACATTGAGTGTGCGTAGGCTGTCTACGCACACTCAATGTATTAATTTTGATGCGATGTTGCTATATAAAATCGTAAACAATATTACTGATTGTCCTGAGTTATCGAACAGAATTGATTTCAAAGTACCTACACGGAACACACGTTCGTTTAATATTTTTAAAGAAAAACAATGTAAAACAAATTCAAACCATAATGCATGCCTTATAAGATTGTGTTCAACATTTAATAACACTCCTTGAAATAGATATCTTCAACTGTGACGAAAGTGAATATAAAAACTCTATTAAAAATGTATTAAATGAGTACTGCACTGCATAAATGTAATGATATATTATGGAATGACATATATACTACCTACTTATAGTATATTATACTACCTCCTGTTATAATAATGCTATATCATTTAAGTTGTAGATTACTGTTCAATTTATAGTATGCATAATGTAATAGTATAATGAGGAAATATATAATTGATTTGTTAGAAAGGTAAATTAAACATGTATGAATTATGTAATTATATTGTTAACTGAGGATTTCCCTAAAATAAAATAAATAAATAAATATTATTCTATGATTAGTCCTCACATTACTTTTGTTGTCTACGGGCTCTTCGGGTCTCATGGTCTCGTTTCCGAGTTGTGCCGGAGGTAACCGAAGGTAGATGTGCAGAGTCATTATAATTCAAAAGCTCCACAGACAAAAACCTAGCTTTCAACCAGGAAGGACGCCAATCCTCTGGAGTATACTTATAAATTATGATACCTACGTCAATAAACAGTTTCTGTTATCTAAAGATCCTAAATCTTTCAATAAGAATCCTGTAGTGCTGAAGAATACTGATCCCAGCATTTATAAATAACGAATATCTCTGGAAAGAACATTGGATATTTTACATTAATGAAAATAAAATAATAGATACATTTAAATCGATACTTTAATGGAGAAGAAACTCAGCAGTCATAAAAATAAATTATTTGTCTTGAATTTCTGAAACAGATATTTTATTCCTATTGAGTGCAATTCTTGTACATAAATATACAGTTTTCTCTTGAATAATATTCGCGCATCTGTAAATTCGATAAATTAATATTCATTCCCTATGCATTGTTCAATTCTCGCGCCGCATCGTGGAGATATCAATACATTAATATTCAATATGACGGCATTATTTAAATCAGGCTCTAGCAATAGCGAGGCGTGACGGTACGAAGGCTCTACTGCGATAGGGTTTCCGTCGCGCGTCGGGAGAATAGAATATTGTGTCTACTGAGGTACTGTATTATTACAAAGAGGTATAATATTGCATTTGATAGGTAGAGTCAACGAACAAGCTAATTTTATACAAGATTTTATTAAAAGTTATTTCAATTACTTTATATATCAGTAACACCAACATTTTCTTCCCCGCAAATGTTATGCGTGTAGCGTAGATAATAGGAGCATGGAGCCAGTGGATTTACACACTGGTGATAAGACAACTCAGAATAAAATCAATTCAGAAACTCCTTTAAAAAGTCATTAAAAGTGAAGTGAAAATTGTTTTTTTATGTTGCGTTAGGTTAGGTTATGGGCTATTTTTAAACAAAAAAAATTTCACTGCTTTTAATAATTTTTCAAAGAGGTGTTTAGTTGAGTTGATTCTGAATTGGCATGGAACCGTGCGTGGAGTTAAAATAGAATTTTTTAAAATCATAAATTGAGGGTTGTTGTGGAGTGTGGAAGGTTAATGAGAATTTAACGACTTGGGATGTACTTGACTATTTACTCCAGGTCACTAAAAAGATCTAAACTCATTGCAATGTCAATTGCAATTCTCTTTAGTTTCTTACGACTTTCCCAGTACAGTCCTGGTGATATCCATCATTCAGAATGGTGGATGTCACCAGTCTACAATGAAATCTGAGTTGTTTTTAATAATTTTTACCAGTATCATATTAATAAGTATGCTGAGAATAGAACATTTGGAATTTTTTGAAAATACCGAATAGTGCCAAAGATATAAGCTGTCAAAATGTTGATTTTTGCATCCGGTCGAAAAATGTGTGTCGTCCCGGGACGTGAGAGGCGATACTGCAGCACTGCCATTCAAATTATGAATTATTGAATTACGTTTGCTATCACGGGACACTATTGCATACATTTTACAAATGCTGATTTTGGAAATATCGAAAAACTAACAAAAAAATAGGAGACGATCATTGAATCACTGCTTGTTGAATCATTGCTTTATTGGATCATTGCTCATTGATCATTGCTTTATTGACCAACAAAGCTGGTTGTGTAACTGTGTAACGTAACCTAAACTAATCTTACACTCCAATTCCTCGTCTCTTTTCTCTCCCCGCCACATTCTTCACAACACTTTCAAATGTAGATGCCAAGGCCCCCCTTGGCTCTGCAGTAGTTATAACTCTTGTGTGGTACTATAAACAAACAAAAAAATATTAACGTCCAATACGCACCACAAAAATATTTAAGATTACCAACATCCTCCGTCATTGGGGTGAGATTTGTCCGGGTCTGTCATGGATGGTTAGTGGTGGATGTGTCTGCTGCGTGGCAGGCCGAATCGAGAGAGACCGGTTGAGGGAGGCTTTTTGACCTCTCCAGCCGGACGGGGAATAGATACAAACGTCTGTCGCCCCTGGACACGCTTTGGAGGGGACTTCACCACTTTCTCGACGGCGTTTTAAGGAAACATATGGTTTCCTCCTTCACCGCACACGTCAAGACTCTACGTTTTTATTGAACGAAGTTACATTTATTTAACTAGAGGCGTTTACCCTCTAAATACATATATTAAAAATATAAAAAAGATAAATAGAAGTAGCAGCCCGTGGAATAATTCTTCTTAAATAGGTAACATAAAAATAGAGATAATAGTGTTTGCAAAATAAAAAAAAAAATAACGGCTACGACCAGTCAAAGAAACCTTCTGAACCTGCCCCTAGATATACAGACCCCGAAATTCTTGCCCACCTCTCATATCTTTTTCCATCCAGAACTTATTCTCCTTCTTTTCATTTAAAAAACCTCCTCACAAGATGACATAAGCCCTGATGAAAATTATTTTTGTCAAGGCCTCTTGTGTGCAGCTAATGTAAAAAAAAACCCACCAGAAAAAGAAGACAAAATTATCGGTGTCCAAAATTTTCTTTTTTTTGTCTTTTTATGGCACTATTCCATGAAATTAATTAAGTATATACTTCGAAAACAGATGTTTTAGAATCGCAAATGAATTTAAAAACTTTAAGCTGTAGTTGCGCCAATATATCTCTTGGGTTCAGGCTAGCGGCACATTACCACGCAGCGGCTACGTTGCTACGTCGCTGCGGTGCTACGCTGCTCCAAAACTCTGTAGAGGGCGTTATTTCCGTAGATTTATACTTTCCGTTAAGAGAGTAGATGCCGTAGTATGTTCCTGGTCGTGTTGGTAGAGAGAAAGACGTGGAACTACCCATAAAGTTGTAAGGGAGTTGAGGGGATAGAAAGGTAAGGCCGGAGAACAAAACACATATTTCATACTATTCCCCATATCTGTGTTCTCGTTGACTTTATTTTCAATGTGGATAGTATTATGAAAATCGATTTTCAAAGTGCAAATATATCTCAGAAAGATCTAGAAGGATTTATTGAAGGGTTTACCATTCGCAACTGAGCGCACAATCAGTTAGGAATATTTAGCGTAATACTTAGCGAAGGATTACTCTAGACCATTTCACGAATACTGTAAGTACAAAAGGTATAACTTCTAGGTACATCTTTTTTCTTACATCTAACCAACTTAGCAAGATGTTAGGTACATGTTATAAAGTGTGTAAGTATGTATCTAAAAGCAGATTGTTTTTAAATTAATGTAAAGTATTCATTTAAGGTTAAGTAGCCATATGTTTAAAGGGAATGGTTTAATTTCAAAACTTATTTTTTGATTTAAGTTTTAATTTTAAAATGTGTTTTTACTTATGTCGACAGAATAGCGCTTAATCCAAAATATGCGAATACCTCAGCACACTTTCCCCCAGTAAGGTTTTCACGAAATGCTACAACTAACCTTTTTACACACAGCTACTTAATAAAAACATTTTTTATACTACTCTATAAGCCACTGTAATCATTTGTAAAATATATGTTCAAGAATAGATACAAAAATAATAAAGAGTGTTTTGTGAACTCGTTTTGAGTGATGATTTTGGAGTAAATGATCTATTTGTTTTTGTTACGTGGAAGGTTGTTATTTTCTTTAAAAGCGGGATCATTTTTCATAATTTCCAATCAATAGTTCACACTTGCCCGACATCGTTTTAGCATAGTTATGGATTTAAAATTTAAGGTCCAATTGGCCAGATTTTGGTTACAAGTTATTTGCCCAATTGTAATTTTTTGTGTCATTTCTTCTACGGAGAGACTGTTTGAGGCAGACTTAATCTAGACCTCTCCAGTCGAACTCTCTTGGCTTATCACACCGCAGCACCGCAATGAGAGGGATGGATTCGTACGGCTCTCACTACATTGACCCCCAGATTCCTGCCTACTACTCATACGTTTTTCCTTTCCTGAACTTCTTCTCCCTCCTTTCCCTAAAAAGACCCTCCACATAATATCCCCAAAGATGATACAGGCCTTGAGAGATTTTTTCCTCAGGGCCTCCTGCATGGCGCTATCGTAATAAAATACAATATTTTAACTCAGGCATCTCTCAATTTATTTGGCGAAAGCGGCCGTCAAAAATAAAATTTTAATTTTATGTAGGATAGAATGAATTCGTCTCAACCAGTGATTTTGACAGCAGTGGGGTCTTACTTCTAAGTAAACGTTTTATACTAATAACTTTCAGTTCTGAATGGTGGTCTTACTCCAGGGCGATACTGAGAGTTTCTTCCACCCTGGAACGCGCCGCAAATATACTTTACATTATTTTCAAATGAATTGATTGTGAAATAAAACAAATCAATCAAATAAAATTTATTTTCTCACGCCGGGATTCAATCCCGCGACCTTCGGATTTCGAGTCAAGAGCCTCACCCCTAGAACACCCCTTACCCCTAACCTAGACCTCTCCAGCCGCTCTATCTCGACTCATCGCTTTGACGTTGATCCCAGATTCCTACCTACCCCTGATACACTTTTCCTTTCCAGAACTTTCTATCCTTAAAAACGCCATCCACACAGCATCCCCAAAGATGACACGAAACAAATAATATTTATCCCTGTTAAAAATTTGTGTTTTACCGAATTTGAAAGAATTTTCGGTATTTTTTCTTCAATGTACTAAATAAACACGTTACAAACGATAACAGATAAGCAAATTGTTTGTTTTGATAAAATACATTTCAGTTATTTGCCTTTTTTGTGGTATGCAAATATCATTACATTTTTCGAATAAAATATTAAGGACCACTATGCATATTCTTCCATTATTCCTTTGTGATGGTCTTGAAGATGGTACGTAAAAAGTTTTCAACTTAGATTTTATTATTCATACGAAATTCAATTACTTAGTATTTTATATCTGTTTATTTTATGTTTTTTGTGTGTTGGAAATGAAGAATATTTCAAATGAAACACACAATGTTATTAAATTTCATAATGCCAAAGGTTATATAAATATGAGGTTGTTCAAACGAAATTGGTTCAACTTTACAGAAACTAACATAAATATTAATATTCTGTCCGGATTTTAACCCGCGAGCACTCGCGCCTTTAAAACTCACACGAGTACTCGCGCATAGAGCATTTTGCTCACGTTATATAAATAGCCAAAAAGTACATAAATTAAAGCATATATATTTTTTTTTCGTTATTTATTTTTGGGATGTTATGCCGTGTTGCGCTACCTCCTTTTTTGGCCAACGTTTTGGACAGCGTTACATTGTCCATCATCAGGGCGGATGTGATGATGGACACTGTAACGCTGTTCGAAACGTTGGTTAAAGAAGGAGGAAGCGCAACATGGCATAACACCCCAAAAACAAATAAGAAAAATTTTTTGGCCGTGAAAATCTAAAAACGTATTTTAAGCGTATTTATTCATATTATTACTAACATATAATAAAACAATTGTGTTAAAACAAAATAAATGTTTATTTTTAATGTTTAACATTTTTTAATTTTTTTAATTTTTAATTATTTAACTGTATAAAGTATGTTTACATTGGGTTTTTTTATGCTTGTCTCACTGGGATATACAGTATAATATTTCAAAAACAAATAAAAGAACTAAATTGGCCTTTCTTAACTGCACTTTTAGAATAAACTAAAAGAAAAATAAGTTCAATTAACAAAAATTAATGAATTAATAACAAAATATTAATCTTCATCATATGCACGAGCTTCACTTATGTTATACAAAGTAAAAGCATTTTCTGTTCATAACTGGAACTAAAACGTTCTGGAATAAACTAAAAAATAATACTTACGTAGTCACTCGCGCGATGAGCAAAATGCCGCGCGACGAGACCTGGCCAAACAAACCACCTCCTGAGCGACTGGTACACCCTAAGACGAAAAAACCGTTATGCACGGGACGGGGTAAGAATAAAACTCAGCTATTGGGCGAACGAGGCCCAATCTATGCCATGTATTTATTTAAGCTAACTTTAAATTCACCGTGAGGGAAATGCTTATAGCGGGAGTGCTCGCGGGTTAACGATATTCACATTCTGCGAAATCTTTTTTTGATGCACGGGAACAAACAATACAATTCTCGAGTATGTTGTATACCGGAAACTTAAAAAGGTGTAGGTAAGTGCCATTTACAAAAAGGTGGTAGACGAGAATTTAAAAATACCCTCAAACATTTAAAGAACCTGTTTTATTTTTATACCAACTCAACAAATGAATATATTATGTTTATTTGTTGATTTGGCGAAAAAATAACACAGGGTTTTCTTTGAATGTTTGAGCGTATTATTAAATTCCCGTCTACCACCTTTTTGTAAACGACACTTACATCATTTTAAGTTGCCGGTATTTAATTAGCATAAAAGCTACATTATTTATGATGTAAATAGCTTATACCGTTCGTTTCGTTGAACTAAAATTTTTGGACGGCGTAATCTGCCTACAACATGATACCAGACAGAGCTCATTGATCATCGTATTTGTTAATTTAAAACAGACAATCACACGAATCATTCTTTTCCCGTTCGTTAACCTTTGTTTCTAAGCTCCGTGGCTCACGATGGATATGGTGAAAAGTATGCACAAATTTCACAACGCAGAAGCTAACGGTATGAAAGATTTTGTGGCTTCAAAACAAAGAGTTTAACTGTTTGATAGTCAAAATTTAACCCCTCACTCAAATTAATTCGCCTTTGGAACAATCCATGTAGGTTTCGTTGTATCTCCCTTACTAGTGTAGTTAGAAATATAATCTAAGCGGTGTTAGAAAGAAAAACACCACGCCTTATATTAAATCTAAAAGTTAGCCGTAAAATAGTTAAAAGGTACATCTTTATGAAACCAAATACCGCACCGCAATTTGAAAAAAAATTATGCATCCTTGGAAATTTTTTAAATAATTTTTAAACGAAACGACAAAAACAAAACGTTTATAATACATTTGCCTAGCAAAATATGTGTGTTTTATTTCTTCGTTATCGGTAATTTTAGTTAGAAAAAACAAAAGGTGAGCCATTTTTGCGATAAAAATTTTATAATTAAAAAATTATATGATTATTTCGAATTTTAAAATTTGAGAGCATTTTGAGAGTATTTCATCACCTTTCAAAAGCTTTCTGTTTTTGGATGCGTTCGAAAAATAAATCCCACATAAAAAAAGTTGTGTTAATCGCTGATGCACAAAAACAAATTCATGCTTGTAGTAATGATGTTTGTAAAAAAAACACTAAGGATGGGTTGTTTCAAAAAATTTGATGGATTCATAAAATATTTGAAGTTGATTTTCACGTTCTGTTTAGGTTCTATTCGTTCTGTTATTATATCGTGATAGAACAGCTGCTTCACAAAACTGAAATAATCACAGAACTTGAATAGAACTTACAAAGAACGTGAAAATCAACATCAAATATTTGATGAATCCATCAAATTTTTTGAAACAACCCGTCCTAAACGGAAGAACATTTTACTTGAAGTTAAAAGAGGCATATTTCTGAATAAAACAATCAACAAATAAAACGATACTTTGTTCGGAGAAACAAATGATGCGTACGTCGAAACTCGGGAACTTTTTCGATCTTCTGGTGTTTTTTTACATGATCATTTCTTTTCTGGGGGGGGAGGCTGTACAAATGGTTCCTTTAACAGATGATTTAGGGTCACGACCCAAATAAGGTCGTGGGGTGATCCTATGTGGACCCGCATATATTACGGGGAAGATCATGAAATAGGTCGCACAATTGTAACGTTGTTTATGGAACTTTCGTTGGGTGAATATAGAAGGCTTATTAACGGGGAACAAAATTTATTATCGGAATACAAATTGTTTCAAACTTTTGACAGTATGTTGCATTTGGCTGGCTGGTGAATTGTTGAATCTTAATATCGTACCCGGGGGATAACAATGGCACAACTCAAAAACTACTTTTTTCAGGAGAGCAGTTTGAATATTTCGTTTGAGTGTATTGAATCAGTTTTTTAACCAATAAAAATACATTATTTCATAAAAGTTGAAAAGTAGTTTTTTAAAATTTATCAGGTTTAATATTATAATAGTGTAACAATGATCATTTTGCCACTATTTTTGCTTGAATTCAAGTAAAACATTATTATATAACAACGGCATATTCGCTTTTAAAGCCACAATAACATTTTTATAAATTGTGCCCTCTTTATCGAAGATAGAATAGATATTCAGGAACATTTCTGTATACTTAACTCAAAAATGCATTTTTTGACTTCTGCCACTGTTCGTGAGATATATAAAAACGAATGTTTCTTTGTTTGTCCCTTATACAATCCCTGAACCATGCATTCGATTACCATAAAATTTTGGTGAGTCGTTGTGTTCACGCCCGTGATGGTTTCTATATATACTGGTGAGCTCTGGCATTATGAAATTTGTTTACAAAAATTGCTGTAGGTGGTACGCAAGCTATTTGAAAACTGAATGTACCGGGACTGAATATATGGAACGCGGGAGAGGGGAGGGGAACGCGGGAGGGGTGTTCGTGGGACGGGATGCGGTAGAGGGGAGAGAGCGGGAAGATGGAGGTGGAAACGCTTGAGGGGAAAGGGACACGGAAGGGGAAGGGGAGGCGTAAGTGGAATGGGACGAATGAGAAAGAACATGCCGGGAGCTCATTAGTTTTGTTATAAAATTATGGAAAATCTTCTCGTTAAAGTATTATGAAATCCGTAGATTAAAATCAATTAATCAATGTTTTTCAGTTTAAAAAAATATAACGGAAAAAAAGTAATAAAACGGAAAATTACAGAAAATCAATGGTTTTGGTACCCATTTTTGACTATATCTGTTTAGTCAGGTTGTATCGTAAAAGTGTCAAGAAATAAGTTCTTTTAACACCAATTCACGAAGAATTTTTAACATTTTCTATTTTTTATTTCTCTTTTTTTTATTTTAATATTTTTCATGTTTTTACAATAAGTACATTTATTTTACACGTTATACAATGAATATAATAATAGCCTTTACTCATCATAAAGAGAAGGTTCTTTTGTTTGGTGAGGGATTTCAAGCTAATTATAGTAATCATTTAAGTAATTTAATGAAAAAATTTTCAAATAATGACAAGAAGATAAGTAAGAAAAACTCAATACATAAAGAAAATTTCAGTATTTAGAAAAATTAGTGGAACAAAGTGCAAAAGTGTTTTAATTTCAATTATAATTTAAAAAAAAAATAATAGATGTGAACTCTCGTAGGAGTTTCAGGTAATTTTTTAATTTAATTCGGAATTCACGATGTTTAAATATGATTGTTTATGTTTCGTGTTTTGCAACCAAAAAATTTTGGAGTATTTACGATAGTTATAATAAATTTTTATGTACTTTTAAGATTTTTAAATATAAACGTAAATAAATGTGACAAGATTTCTTAAAATTTCTTTCGTTTGCGTATCCAATTAAGAGATCCAACTTCCCGGAGCCAGCGCCACGGCATCCCTCTTTGTCGATTATAGCAAGGTTCAGGGAAATTATAAAATGCAAGTGAAGGAGTGAATAGCTAATCAGATCTAGTCACAAAATAAGCAAAAGGCATCACTAGCAATCACACGATTCTCATGTTGATCTATAAACTATTTTTTACTTTGGATTTTTTTTAAACATCTTTCAAGAATGCCTTCACATCTTCTACGGGGAGAATATTTTTTGATTTTATAAGCAGAACTAATATTTCTTGTAATTTTAGTTTCATCGCAATGTCTGTAACTTACATCTTCCAACAAAAAATATTACTATTCAGGATGAAACACTCCGTATAAAATACGGCATTTTTATTCGCCCTACCATATGGGAAATATCATAAAACCGGTATGACAAATGGGCTAAGTTGGGAGGTGTGTCTGAGGATGTTGATGAGAGAAGGTGTCGGAGGTGGCTGAGTAGAGGTGGGGGAGGCAGGGGGAGTATGACAAAGCAGAATTAAAACAAAGGGGAGGAAAGTGTGAAAAGAAGTGTTGATAATTTCCCCTCAGAAAATAGCAAAGCAGCGCCATTACTAGCTACTAATGCTGCCGCTGTTTTACTTTTGCGCTAGTTTTGGAAATAAAAAAACAAAACAGAACTTTGTTAAATCATTGTTGGATGTTTTTTAAATGAAATAACAAAATCATTCAGCAATTATTACAATGCGGTTAGAAATAATTTTGCAAACGTAAAACAAAAAATATTATCGATTTATTGAAATACCGCCTTTGTATTTCACACTTGTGGAAGCTTTCTCAGGACTCCTAGATAAGGATTGTATCGATAATTTTCGGTAAATTCTCATCGTTCCCTAGGACAACTGCAGATCGCTAACGTACAAACAACAGTTGAAGTCGAATATATTAAAAACACTTAGAACTGTTATTTATTCGTTGGAGATCTGCAGTCATGCTAGGGAACGATGAGAAGTTACCGAAAGTTATCGATCGAAAGTTGTTGATCGACCGTGCCAGGGGCTCTTGCTAGAGCCCCTGGCACGGTCGATCCAATATTGTAAAGTTATCGATTTCACCATGCTTGGTGAAATCGATAACTTTACAATATTGGATTGTTAGGAGTAACTTCCGATGATTTTTTATCGATATCCCTAGCACAGTTTCACTGTTGATAGCCGAACTGATATTGGTGGGGAATAAATTAGAAGTTGATATACGCTGGCAACATGGCGGATCTGCCCATAAATTCACATTCAGAAACGTCAAACGCCAGTCAAATACTTAAAAATATGAATTTGGAAATGTTGAATTGAAATACAAACCTAAATATGCAATTTACTTTTTGACACGACACGGGAGTCAATTAGTTAATCATTTCTTTAGTTTTATTTCAGCTACTAGTTTATCAAAATTCGAACAGAAAAATTTGGTAGTGTCTTAGTTGAATTATAGTCTATGGATCGCATAAATGACTTCTTTCATTGCAAAAATCTTCGTTAGTTCAATACGTTCATTAAATAAGCCAGTAATGTTGATAAACGAACGACATAATTCAAATAAATGCATATATTGACCGCTAACCGAAACTTATCTGATTCTATGGAATCCGGGCTAAAATTTGTCAATCGTCGCGCGTCGGTTGGAATTTCTCTGACCAATTGTTGACCGTGATCGCAAATATTGCTAACTTACCATGGATGACGGATTTGGGTAATATCGTATTGATCTAGGGTTATATCGTTTGACCATGCTAGACACCCAGACCTTCTAGCCTAGTCGATCGATAAGGATTGATAGAATAACTTTCGCTAACTTCTCATCGTTCCCTAGCCTTTTTTTTTTACATTAAATCCACACAGGAGGCCCTGAGGAAAATAGCATGACTGCAGATCGCAACGAATAAGTAACAGTTAACAATGACCAAGTGTTCTTAACATATTCGACATCAACTGTTGTTTGTACGATAATACGATGTTAGCGATTTAGAATTGTCTTATGGAACGATAAGAAATAACCGAAACATATACTACCAACCCTTATCGATGTCCATGCTAGGACCCCTGGGCAGCATGTAATTATCGTTAATGATATCGATAGCATAGTAACAAAACGCTTGACGTAATTAATATAAAGATAGAAGTTTTAGTGTTCTCGTTAAATTAAGAATCGTGTATGTAAATTCCCTTTTAATGGTTAGTAAAATTATCTGGAGAGACGCATAACATAAAACAAGTGTGTTCACTATGCCTCAGATAAACTGTCCTGATAACGCAGGCGTAGGCGAAACCAAATAGTGATTGCGATATAAAACATTTTTAAATGCTGTCCAAACATAGTGGATTTTCGCGTACTGGTAAAATGCTGGGAAAGGAAGAGACAAAGGATTTCTGTGGGAATTTATTTGCCTGCGTTTTTTTGGGACATCTCGAAATAGATCGTGTGGTCGAATTCACAGTACGGACTGTATTTTTAGCATAAAGGTATTTAAAAATATTATTGAAATCCTATAAAAAGGATTCAATTCACATAATATGATATTGTTATACCTGATAGCTAAACTAAAAAATATCAAAGGTATTTTAGAAAAGGTTTTGAAATGTGGTGAATTGTGTATTTAATTCTGACTTGGATTGACAGCTTACAGCCTTTCCGATCGTTGTAAACTGAGATGCGTGTGTAGGGAGAATTTTGAAACTTGGTACAAAATTAAATTTGTCGCGACTGTAACACTGGAGGGAATGTATAACAGCCGAAGCGGAGGAACGCGAGAACCGGAATGATTTTGCAATCTCATACACTCGGCCAGGGAGCGACTCCCGGGGATACCAGTCGGTAAAATTTTATTTTAATAATTTTAAGGTTGTTTAGCCATAGTATGAATGTAAATTTTCTACCTTCACAGGGAATCGATTTTTAGCTTTACCTAATTTCATAAGTAAATATCTAGGTTTGATTTCCATTAACCATCATTTAAAAAATATTTTATGCCATGTCCTGTGTAGCGTGATGTCGATTTTTATTAACAATCTAAGGAACCCTTACAAAATTCTCAAGCGGTAAATTAAATTATTTTTTAATACGTTTTTATAATTTCACGATTTTTTTATTTTTTTATGGGGTGAGGAAAGCGATTTTTTGATGTGAAAACTTCTTTAGCATCGTTGTGATTTTAAAGTCGATGAAACGGAAACGAGCAAAACTAAAAAGAAACAAACACATACATCTATAGGATTTAGCCTGCGAGAGAATGAGAAAGCAATAAAATATTTATTTAATTAATGGTACTTGGTTCCAATATAATACAATAAATCCACGATCCCACGCAAGTCTCCTTTGGTGTAGTGGTATAACTATTAAATGGCTATTAAATCCAAAAATAAAAATATGTTTTTTAAAATCAATATCCAATTTTTAAATCACACTTAAATGAACAGCCATAAGAAAACCCAAAAGTAAACGACATTTAGCGACTCCGAAGAAGTAAACACAAGTACTTATATGATGACCAAATGTTTAGGAAAAGGTGCACTCGAATTTAACGACAAAAATATGGAAAAAATCATGCTTCACATTGGTAAAAAAAAGTGCTTCGTAGTCTTCCCACTCTTTTATTTTTCTGAAGGTTTCACTTCTACCGCGTGGGAATCGCACACTCTGAATTTTTTATGCTGAATCTAGAAGACGTCTCGAATAAATCAAAGAGTAAGGACGAAGGCTTTCAAACCATTTCAAATAAGGGTCGTTTTACGAAATAACCAGTTTAAAAAACGACTGCCGACATCAACTGTAATATAGTGATCTCTATATACGCGGTATTATGTAAAAAGCACCTTCGATCAACACTGCTAGTTCCCAAAACAGTCTCCACTTAGATACCTGTAAAAGAGCTTTTTCAACTTAAAAAAAATAGAAAGAGTTGTGGGCTTGTCCATAATGTCCATATTCCCAAAAAAGTACAATAAATGTTTCACCGCCTTTACGATTTTTTTTTTGCAAATAATATTAAAAATGCTTCCTGGGAAATTGAACACACTATTTCAAATACATAAAAAAATAGTTTTTGACCAGATAAAAAATTTCATTAGTCTGTCAATCAAGGAGTTGAAATGTCTTATGTAAATTGGCCCACAGCATCATTTTAAATAGGTGCAAATTACACTTCTGAGAATAATCTATTCTGTGGCTTCAGAGTGGTCAATTTCATCTTTTTTTAATAAGAACTTTCCTCCTTTGCAAAAGTATTGCAGCGGTTCACCAATGGCTCGACAAATAAAACATTAAAAAAAAACATTGCAGACCCCAGAAGTATCCCACTAGAACCTGAAACTTAGCTCTCAGAGAAAATATGAAACCTCTGCCAATTTCCGTTGGCTGGTAAATAAGTACTACCACTTTTTCAAGTTTCCCTAACCACTCCAGAAGGCTTGTCTCTAAAGGTTAACTTTCCGTCAAAGCTTCCAACAACTAGCTACTTCAGGTTCGGTCGCCAAAATCAAAAGATTATATCTTCAGTTTCCCAACTATAAAATAAATGTTTTTACCTATAATATTTAGGTCAATATTGGGTAACTTCTTACAACACATTTGTTTATTTTCCTAGATTTATGCTCATGGAGTAATAATATTTTTGATGTGAAAACATGTTATGGCGACATACAAGTACTTACAGAGAAATCCTTTCAGGTGGCACCCTGGTGAGAAAGACTGTTATTCAAAATTGAAACATAAAACTTAAATTCGTCTTACAGACCAGATCTCTTTACTTCTTTGAAATGTACCTATTTAGGTTTTTCAATTTATCGTACCCTTGGAACAAAAGGTTTCTTTCTATACATTTCTATACTCCAGTCTGTATAAAACTCAGTTTTTGAGGTTCAAAAATTTTTTTTTTATGTAAATACCGCACAAGGGCCCCAACTGCTCCCGTCTGAAGCCAGTGAGACTATGGCATCCTTAATTGGGGTAGGTTGTGAAGCTGAAGGTGGCGGGGAGAGGAAGGAGATAAGAAGACGAAGGTGGGGACAGTACCTGGCTATTCAGATCTGGTCACCAAACACGGCTAAAGCCATTTCAATTCTCAATGGTGGTCTTACCCTACAATACTGAGAGTATCTTCCACTCTGGAACGTGCCTCAAAAATGCTATACATTATTTTTAATGAATTGATTTTGAAATAACGCAAATTAATCAAATAAAATTTATTTACGCACGCCGGGATTCAATCCCGCGACCTTCAGATTGCGACTCAAGAGTCTCACCACTCAACCACGAAGGCACTAATATCCCATGAAAATACTAACACTTTTCAAACACTCTATTATAAAAAAATTGCAGCATGTAACCAAACAAATTAATAAGAATAAAAAAAGATAGAACCTTCTTATTCCAAGAGCATTTTAGGTTACATTTTTGACAAAATTGATTTAAATCAGGTATGTTTTTAGGTTTTCACGGCCAAAAAGTATTTTTGTTATTGTTTTTGGGGTGTTATGCCGTGTTTCGCTACCTCCTTCTTTAGCCAACGTTTCGGACAGCGTTACAGTGTCCATCACTCATCTGCCCTGATGATGGACACTGTAACGCTGTCCGAAACGTTGGCTAAAGAAGGAGGTAGCGAAACACGGCATAAAACCCCAAAAACAATAACAAAAATGATTTAAATCAGTTTGATTGCAAGAAATCACTCTTTTTACATATATATATGATTACAATATTGTTATTAGAACTTGTTTCCAACATTTTTAACTTTGCACGTCGTTGCATTGATTGAATTTTGTTCATTGGATAATTGTGTTCATAATTCTTATCGTCTTCTACAGAGGTAGAATGAACTTACAAATGCAATGTGTTAATAAATGTTGTATAATTTATTAGAGTGATAAATTAGATGAAGGCGTTACGTTTGGTGGTATGCAAGCGTATTTTGCAGTTACGTAACTCAATGCTATGAAAACGAATCGAATGAAAACAGATTAACAGCGATATCTACTATATAAAAAGATTGTAAATCAAACAATAACTGCAAAGTATCAGATTTTCTATGTGCCATACCACTATAAAACTACGTTTTAAAAAACCTAACGATCTAGAACGGCAATATTATTTTATTTCCACGTTTCTGAAATTTCTACTTCTGGCACGTTTACGGCATCATAAGTTTTTTTTAGTTATGTTTTACGTACGTTCAATACAAAAACTTATCTAGCGTATAAATTTCAACTAAATATAATTTATAACATTTTTATAACACCAATGTGGTTTAATTTTTGAATATTTGTAATTCCGTGATCGTGAAAAGCTCTCAAAGCACGGGTAGGGTCAGATATGCTTCCACCGGAGGCAGTGTTTTTATACCCGAAGGTGTAATTGAGTTGTTTTCAGGTGTTAAGGCGCGAAGGGATGAGAAAACAACAAGAAGAGGGAGCATAATAAATGGAGGCTTGGAAAATGGATTACCCCATTTTCATCAGCCGGGCTTCAATTTTATTTAATACTGCCCCGTCCAACCTTAACCGTTCTCCATCTTCAAATTAAAGCATTGATGAGTCACTTAAATAACATTTAAATGGGATTTTTTTTTAAATTTTCAACGATGGTTAAAAACGGTTATATTAGGGTGGCAAAATGTCTACTAGAAATAAATCCATTTAAAAAAAATCCATTTCCTGGTTTCCAGAATGAGGAACGAAAATTTCATTTTTATTGCAATGCCAAGTTATTTCTTTAACTTGATTGCTGTAGCAACATTTGTCTCTTAAGAATGATTTCATGTTGTAAGTTGTTTTATTATTTTTTTATGTGAATAGGTAGGTACCTCACAAGAGTTTCAGCTGCTCGCGTCTGGAATTGGAATGGCTTTTAGCCGTGTTTGGTGACCAGATCTGAAAAGCCAAGTACATCTTCTTCTTTCCCCTATCTCCTTCCCCTTGCCACTAACTTCAGCCTCACAACATACCACAATTGGGGATGCCTTAGTTTCACTTGTTTCAAATCTGAATGGCGATACTGACAGTATCATCCACCCTGGGACGTACCTCAAATATAAAATATATTATTTTTAATTCATTATTTGTGAAATACCACAAATTAATTGAATAAAATAAATTTATTCGCGCACGCCGGGATTCGATCCCGCGACCATCGGTTTGCGAGTCAAGAGCCTTAACCCTTGACCACGGAAGTCATATAAAATTAGAGTAAAGATAAACAAAAGTCACAAACGTAGTATGTAGACTTTAGCCAAAAATTGTAGAGCTCATTTGTATAAAAAAATTTTAACCTCATTTTGGTTTCAAGAAACTACATTTTTACTTCAAATATAACCTAAAAAATCGATGATTCATATCTGTCAGGTACGATAAACCACAACAATCATTAAAACATTCCCCTTTTTCTCCAGAAGTATATTGCAATACCTAATAGATCGAGTAATCTACCCTAATGTTTCTTTTTATCACATTAAATTTATTAATTGATTGATTTATCAAATAAAATTAATTAATTGATGAAAATCATAGATGGGACCTACACGTCAAAGGTATTACGGAAAAACTCATAAGCCTTATAAATTTCTTTAAAAATCTAAGAAATGTGGTAAATAAAAATGATATGAAAAAGGTCTACTACGAGTTATGTCATTCCCAAATTAAATACGCAATCGTAGGATGGGGATCTGCTACACATAAGTACATACATAACCTGAATACAATTCAAAACACTGTTAACGGTTTTACCTCTTCCCCAATATCAGTTACGTCGGGTGTACCACAAGGATCGCACCTTGGACCTTTGCTTTTCTTGATCTTTATTAACGACCTTACATATAAACTCCGCTGTAATTTTTCTCTATATGCTGATGACCTCAAATTGTATAAAGCAATTAAATCTATGGACGATTGTGAACTCTTACAACAAGACCTTAACACAATATCTACCTGGTGTGTTGACAATGAAATGGAACTAAATATACCTAAGTGCAAAGTTATAAATTTCACCAAGAACACCAACAAAACTCTATATTCATACAGAATATGTGGTCACAATCTGGATACAGTTGAGTCGATAAAAGATTTAGGAATTATATTTGACAACAAACTAACGTTCAACCAACACATTGAATACATTGTGAGTAAGTCAAATAAATTACTTGGTTTCATTGTTAGATCAACCAAACTGTTTAAGAATATTAATAGCCTAATAATTCTCTTTAATTCATTAATCCGTAGTGTTCTTGAGTACGGGTCAACAGTCTGGAATCCACACTATATTTCACAGGTATCTAGACTTGAATCAGTCCAAAGGAAATTTACACGGATTTTGTCTTACCGGTCAGGTGTCTACCATCTTCTAGACGGGTACGAACAAAGACTTACACATTTCAATTTAGAGAGTCTAGTTAAAAGACGTAATATAAATGACCTTTTAATGTTTTATAAAATTGTTAACAACCTAGTAAATAGTAACTTAGTCAATGAAATCAATTTATACGCCAGGCCCAAATCTACCAGAAAATTTGACATATTTTGGACCGAAATTTTTAGCAATAATACGGGATACTTTAATCCCATATCTAGAATGTCACGATCATACAACGATCTCACTAAATCACACTCTATAATAGATATTTTTGCGAATAATTTTACTTGTTTTAAGAAATATCTCCATGATTTGTGCAACTGAAAAAAAAAAAAAAAAATGTTTGAATGTTGTTTTATTATTTTTAATAAACATTTTAAATATTTTGTAGCTATCATGTATTTCAAATTTTCTATTTAAGTTTCTAAATTATGTGAAAAAAAAAAATACTTACATTGTTTTTCATGTGACTGTGAATACGCAAATGTTATTACTGTAGACACATTAGTCTAGGGATGTTTATATTTGTATCTTAATTTGTTATACATTAACCAAAATAATGCTCTGTAAATATCCTGTTTGTGTCTCAAATAAATAAATAAATAAAAAAAGGAATCATAAAGACCATACTGAAAGTACTCATTAGAACGCCTTCAAATGAAAATTTCAATAGCTTTGACGTACCAAATGTAGAACAAATATATGCCAAAAATATTATTGAAGCTATTCAAAAATACGGAATCCTCTACCAGACCATGTACGCATAACACAAGATTGAACAAAAATTATTCCAAGTTATAAAATCACATTCGGACAAAAAAACTACACATACATGGCAACATAACTGTAAACATCCTTCTCCAAGATATAAAACTAATAAAAAATTCTAATGAGTACAAATCAAGAATAAAAATATGGCTGTAAGAGGTCAATGAAAAAAACCCTAATGAAGGCACTAAAAACGACACAGAAGACAATTAAACTACATTTAAATAAATATAGTCCGCCTCGGCACAAGACCCCTAGTGAGGAGGACTAAGAAACACGATATCTTTACTTACTTAAATTCACCATTGTATTTGTATATACAGTTATTTTGTGTATAAGTGTATTTTAACCAAAACGTTAACTTTTTATATATTAAATATAATATATCGTAACGGCTTCAGTCGTTGCTAATTTAATTCTGAACGGCATTGTTGATGCATGCATTTTCGATAATTAACGATCATCGTTATTGAGGGTACTTTCGAAGTCAATCAAAATGTTACAGCGCTTGCCTACAGCGCCCTGTGCAATAAACAATAAAATTTGTCATTTTGTCATGCCTATTAAATACCGAACGCTCTAATTATCACGATAATTGAATACATTTTGTAATTACGAATTAATAATAAATCACTTCAGTGAATGTCACCAATTTCGGATACCCTATTAAAATATTTACACGAGACCATTATAATATGTGTACACTGTATCCAGGTAGGTACGTACTATATTTTTCAACGTCCTTTTGTCGATCGATGCTGTCACTAAACTAAAAAGGCGTTTATAACTTGTAGCGTTTAATAATGATAGTAGTTTATGAAAGCATTAGAAACATGAATTAAAATGTCAATCCTACAATGAAATGTAAGTCAAAATACGATAAGCCACCGCTACCCGAATTTCTACCGATTTCTTACATATCTCCCTTAAACATTTAAAGTTTTTAAGCTCTTAAAATAATATGTTATTTTTTAAGATAATATTTAGATACGTTCCACGCCAAAACGCAAATTATATGAAATTCCTTCGATAGAAAAAAATCGCAAAGTATGCTGCGAAAATTATTAAAAACAATTTTTTTTGTTATTATTTTTAGGGTGTTATGCCGTGTTCCGCTACCTCCTTCTTTAGCCAACGTTTCGGACAGCGTTACAGTGTCCATCATCAGGGCAGATGAGCCTGGATTAGAAGGAGGTAGCGGAACACGGCATAACACCCCAAAAATAATAACAAAAATACTTTTTGGCCGTGAAAACCTAAAAACATACCTTATTAAAAACAAGTCTATTTCTATTATTTCACAAGTTATATTTGTTAAAAAAATTCACAATGTTTCTTTAAATGATACTTAAGATGCCTTTTACGAGATTTTTGCTCTATTTTAAACGAGTCATGTTTTATTAAACATTTTCCCAATTTTCGCTTTAATTTTATCACTTAAAATATTAGCGCGCTCTGTCCAAAATTCGTAATTACATGTCTCTCCATCTTCTTCTTTTTGAGCGATAAGGTTTATTGTAAAATGAGGTAGAACATCATTATTAAATAGGTATGTATATAACGACCACCACAACACGGGCATGTGCCTAGCATGGTGGTCGAAAAATCATAAAATTCATGTAACAAACATTTTAATGAATAAAGAAAACTTTAATAAAAAAAATATATATTGACAAACAATCTAATGTAATAAATAAAAACTCGAAGATTATTTCTAAAGTTAAATTTAATTGTCGAATTGTTAAATGATTCTAATGTAGACATTTATCTATTACTTGCGAGTTTCCGGCATGTCTTGCTATGCCACTTAAGAACGAAATTGTTTCTCCCTGCGCGTCCTTTCCCATTGGTCTCGTTCCCCTTCCACCTCCCTTTCCACCTCCCCTTCCTCTCCCACGTTCCATCCTCCTCACTCGTTCCCACTCCGCCTTCCCTCTCCCCTCTCCCACCAACCCCTCTCCCGCGATCTCATCCCCTCTCCTGCTTTCAATATATTCAGTCCCGGTACAATCAGATTTTCAAACAGCTCGCGTGCCATCTATTGCAATTTTTTGCAATGAAATTTGGTGCCTTACATAGGTACCTATTTAAAATAAATATAAATGTTCATGAGCTTCAAAGTATTCGATTTTGGATAGTACCATAGGTGAGAATAAATTCATTAATTTAAATATTTTGGAAAATTGAATTTTAATATAACAATCGATGGTTTGCAAAATTTCATTCTTAAATTGTTACAGTTTTGTAAGAGTTTTTGTAATGATTAAAAAAAGTTTTCAAATGAATTGTCATGTGGTTTTAATAATCCAGAAACCTTTGCAAGGACGGAAAGAATTTTGGTACTACAAATCATTCATATCGTTACAAAAATTCATTGTATAACATTCTAGGTGCGAATAACACATATTCATGATTATTAAATTAATTGTATCTAATATTTTTATATTACTTGCGTGGCAACTTTCCCTTAACTTTCCTTTAACCCTCTCCTCCTCCTACCCTTCCCAACCCAAATACCTAATTTGCAGTCTATTACAGTTATAATCATACTTATTTTATTGTTGTGTATTGGTTTATTAATTGTTGAATTTGGATTTGTATTATTATTATTTTTTTAAATTGCTGCTTAGTTCTGTTTTTTTTTTTTCATCTTTCTTAAATATTTTAGTTTACATTCAGTTAGTCTTTATAAATACCTATCTGTGAACATTAATAATTGGTCTGTTTTTTATTATTCTCTTATGTATATTATATTACTAAGACTGTTTATGTTCCTTAAATAAATAAACAAACAAATATCAAACCCCCAAAGTTTCTTCGCAATCGGATGAACTGTTAGCAACGCATAATTTCATGAAGCCAGAACTCATTATTGTATATAGTAAGAATCTCAGGCATGCGCACATCAAATTTCCAAAGTTACATCGCAATCGGGTGAATGGTTTAGCAACGCATTGCATACATACATAGACAGAAATTTTTTTTCATTTTTATATATATAGATGGGCGTGAGATCGTTTAAAACATAACGACCAAGCAAATTAATTATTTGAAGTTAATGATAAACCATAATTAAGAAACTTATAAATGAAAATGATCGGTTTACGGTTTGGTCGAATATTTATATTTAGGTGTGAGATGGTACAATATATTATTATCCAAAAACAAAATAAATGTAACAGAAACAATGAAATATGAACAATTTAAAAAGCAAATTAAGTCCCTGAAATTGGATAATGATATATTGTACCCTTAACTAATTAACATCTAATAAAAAAAAAGTATTTTTTTTTATTGTTTTTTTTTTTATATCTATGTCAAAAAGTATTTGTATATTTATTTCATTCAAGACATTTAAGTCTTTGATCATTGTATACACACTTTTCAGAACATTATGTTTTTTTTATGCATGTTAATACTCCTCCCATAAACACGAGCTCCTAGAGCTCAATTTATGGAGTAGTAGAACCATAAAATTAATTCTTATGTAAACCTAGGTAATAATATTATAAATGTAATTATTATTGTAAAAAAAATAAAAATTTATTTATCTCTAAAGGCTTGTTCGGACTAAGCCAGTAGTTTAGTCGAGTGGTGAGTAATTCGCCACTTGACTCGTCGAAAATCGTTCGCGTTACTTTCAAGTATAGAGTACATTATTGCCCGCCGCCCGTTGCAAGATGACGGCGGTTGACGGGCTGTTACAAAGCAAAGTAAATACGCTAATTAAGCATATTGTATTGCTAAGAAGAGGTGAAATTTTAGAAGAGGTGGAAGAATAAATTAGTAAAATGAAAATAAATAAAACTATAGAAACGAAGAGAGATTAATAGCAGCATTATTAAATAATTTTAGAGTTGCATCTTCGCTCCAATGCCACGACATTTCCGCGCGTCTACAAATGCACTCTGCTAAAACGGTGGGTTTGCACATGTTAGTGGGCAGGGACTCGTGGAGGGGGAGCTACTCGCCGAAAATTAGAACGAAATGGATTGAATCGACTAAAGAGCTGACTAACCCACTCTACTAAAATACTCTCTACTCGACTAAAATACTCGACAAATGCGAACGGGTCATAACTGATATGAGAAAGTTTGTATCTAACAGAAAATAATAATATTTGGTACGTACTTACAAGTATTAATCTATTAATGTTCCTACCCTATTTCAATGGACATTATTACTTCAATCGAATTCGCCACCGATTTAAGCTTTCGTAATACGAAACTTCAGTACGATAATGTAACATCCACAGTAATACCATAATGCGAGGGTTAGTTGTAGGTTGTAGGCTGTAGTGAACTTGTAGATCAAACATTCGGGTCCCGGTTCAGAGATAAGAAAGTATCCTTAAAGCCCCTGGAAGCCTTTACTCCATTATACGCCAATATGCCTCCGAGAGGTTTGAATTTCATATGATTAGCGGTCACAAAGCTGTGCTGGAGAAATAGAAGGGTGCAAGTCCAAAAACGTACTTTCTTAATATTACTTAAGTCCGCAAGAAGCAAATTTATTAGATTGATCATTTCAAAAAAATGTCGAAGTAACTAAGTCGATAAAATTATGAAAAATATTTTTTTTTATGTTTATCACAAAATGACGAAAGTTTGTCAGGTTTAAAATTTCGTTGAAATTTTTCGCGAACGAAATTAGCAAAAAATACATTTTGAGTAATAAAATCTATGATTTATAAATTTTCACATGTAGCAAACACTCTGTGGAAATACATAATTATAATAAACACAATGATATAACTTAGTTTTAATTCCACTTTATTATTTCCTTATCTTATTTTATTTATTTTTCTCTGATTTTTGCTCAGTTTTCTGTGTGTTTTGAATGTCTCTACGATCCTTATTTCTTTCATCAATAGCAACGAAGCTGTAAAATGTTCAGCCAAAAAATAAAAAAAATAATATTGCAAAAGATTTTTTTTCAAATATGTAAAAAGGATGTCGAATAAATAAATAATACCTACAAGTAAGAAATATGTCGAAAAAAATCAAGTCGTCATACATGCAGATTATCATGTATTTCTGCTTTTTTTTAGAAAACCTTTTTTCATATTATTTGCTAATTTTGATATTTTAATATTGTGCCATATATGACATTAATACTAGCAAGAATATAAATCTAGAAAACAATTCACAATATTTTCTATTCAACTCAAACTTTCTCAAAATAACATCGATAGACGACATTAATTAACTTATTAATTGAACAGATATTACGTTACCATATTATACTACAATATATCGTTCAAGCAACCGTAATTTGTCGTAAGTCACAAAATACAAATTTTACAGGAAAGCGGTAAAACAGCGTAATTTCACAAAAATATAATCACAAATATTGTGGCTTCCGACATTTAAATATTAAGTAAAATTGAAAGAACGCGTTGATGTAATTTGACAGAATAATAGAAGAGTATGTATGAGACGATGTATGAATGTGAGTGAAGCAAAGAATGTGTGTCAGGACCGAGTTTTTTGGCGGTCCGTCCTCTCTGCCTACCCCTGCGGGGAAACGGCATGATGGTTAGTTAGTTAGTTAGTTAGTTAGTTAGTTAGTTAGTTACATAATGTAGCTTACGACGTATTGCAATTATGCAATTTTGACCCTGGTTACAAGTGAGTTAAGATATGTACGTTAAGAGGGAATAACCAAACAATACCGGAAATATGTCATTTTTAAATTAACTTTTAGACGTATTGACTCTTTTCCTCAAAAAAATATAAATTGATTTCGAAAGACTGTTACTTTATCTAGTGAAGCTATTTTTTAAATTTTGAGAAAATATGTTCATTTTTAGTACAATAAGGTTTTACCGTAGGCCGTTTGCAGATTTGTTAAATTTTCAAACAAAATTTTGTATTATACAACATACATTTCAAATCATAAATCGTGCAGTAAAATAAATCAATAAATAATTTGAAAAATCTGCTTTTCGGAATTTTAATTTTAGTTGAAATAAAATCATAAAAAAAGATCCGCGCCTTTGTTATGTGACGGAAATACTTCGGCTTGTCTATTTATTTACGGTCTTACAAATTAATTTATTTAAAAAAAATTGAATTTTAATTTTTTTTAGACATTATTGAAAAATTATAAATACTTATGATCAAACAATAATTACATTAAGTACATAATTTTAATTGTTTTATCATCACGAGTTTGAGCATTTTTGAATATGGGAATTTATCGTAGCAAATTTGGAGTGAAATAAAATCGACATTCAGTTATTGCTGGTATGGAGAATAATTAATCTTTCTCATCGAAACCGCCCTGTATGGTAATGATACAATCGCAAGATCATCGTTCGACGAAATTTAAATTCTCGGCCGCTGGTTAATGGCTCTTAATCGTAAAAAATAGAGATCAAACGATTATGATATTTTACCATTTGTCATGTTACCACCAATAAATACACTGGAAAAATTAAAAAATATATTTTTCGCATATGTGGTGGCTTACAACATGTTACGGTTGCACGGACAGTCGATAAAATATTAGATAAGAAAGTCTTGAAAATAAAACTTTGAAGATTGATCATTAATTTCATTCTATCCAAAAAGGATTAAATTCCGGACTTGTTCTGGTATTCTTCCCGGATTGAAGGATTTATCTCTCCTTGAATATTATGTTTATCTTATCCCCAGTATCCGATTTTATGTCCCATCAAATCGCTAACATATCGAGAAATCAAATAGTAAACGATCTTTACGGCTTTCGAGTGTCAGCGTCGTAAAACGTCAAATACGTAACAATTTAAAATTTATTACCGTACGCGATACTTCTTCGCTTTTATGGGATGAATTTAAAGTTTTTAAAATTGAGGAAAACTAAATATAAATCAATTCAAATGTAAGATCATCCATCGTCTTTACAAGTATTATCTTTTTACTTAGAAACTAACACAACTACTATTAAAATTTCTCATTTTGCTGTTTTTTTTTGCATATCTTCATGGTTACAATAGTCCACTGATGTTCATAAATTAAATTCAGTGATACACACCTTCTTATATCCGATCGATTTTCTAAATTGTAATAGTTGGCAATTTAAATAGGTAATCCCGCGAAGCTGCCACATGGCTGCTTGTCTGCAGGTTCTACCTCAATATACATCCATTACCATTTGAAATAAATAAAAAACATATTTATGAAATTTAAAATTGTAAAGAAGAAAGCAAATAGAGACAATCAAATCCTAATGAACTGGTTGGTGCAACCTACTTTACAGTTAATGAAAATAAATAAAGTAAAAAAAAAAAACAACATTTTATGTTTACAAAGGCATACAATATTTAACAGATTTTGTATCTATCATTCAAGAAAAAGGTAATATATTCTTAATAATTAGAAACCATGACATCATCAATCTTTCTTTTTCATCTTTGAACATTTTTTTTACAGATATACTGATTTTTCACTCATAATCCACATCTTCACAATGTTTATATTTATACTCTCATTTTCCTCAATAACAAATCTATTTTTGATTTTATCAAAAATCACCGGTACATAGTACTGCAGCGTTCGGTTAACATACTTATTTGATATTTTAGGTATATTTAGGCCTTTTTTTCTGTGAGTCGTGTGCTGTGACTATGTACCAGTGGTTTTTTATAAGTACTATCTCCCCAGTTATCCTTAATGGTAAGTAACCAGAATATACCTTTTATTGGGAGTAGGTTCTCAGCACAATATAAAAGCTGCAGATCAGGAGATCAGATGGAGATCAGGATTTATTTTTATATTAAAATTAATAGATCCACTTCATGTGGTCTAATATAAATAAAGATACATTTTAATTTACACTTTGTTTATTGCGAATTCTTATTATACATCTAATTTTTACATTTCCTTTTATATGCTTTGATTTTTTTAAATTTGCATTATTTCATATTTTATTTGGATGCTTTTGTAAAGTAAAAAAAATCTGTGTTTTTAATTGGTTCAATCTTTTTTGCCCAATTTTTTTTTACACGAAATAATTTCCTTAAATTTGATCATCTTTTTAGTGTTTGTGTTTTTTTCTTCGGAGTTGCTAGATGTCGCCTTTTTGTGTTTTTTTACCTGTTCATTTTGGAGTGGTTTGAAGATTGGATATTGATTTCACAAAAATTATTTAAATTTTTTTTTGGATTTCGTAAGATTCGATCCTTAGTCGGCTAAATTTTTTACTGCTGAGGTTCGTTAGGCACCTTATACCAAAGGAGACCGTGCACCGAGGGAAACCTGCATGACACTATGAATTTATCGTATTATATTGGACAGAGTACCCTTGATATAAATAAATATTTTTATTCTCATTCCCGCAGGCTAAATCCTATAGACATGTGTTTGTCTCTTTTTAGTGTAGCTCAATTCCATTTCACCGAGTTTCAAATCACAACGGTGCTAAAGAAGTTTTCACTTCAAAAAACTTGTCGAAATGAAATACGTCGTTTGAGAAAAATAACAAGTTTTTTCGGGTACCATAAATCATCGTTTATTCGCAAAATAACCAACACCGTAGTAATGACGAACTCGTCTAATATAAACCTACTTAGTTTTATATATTTCTAATAACACCTCAATTAATATCAAACAAACTTTTCACTTTCACAACCAACCCCGAAAACTTTCCCCGCGAAGTAGTGTTGTATTTTCTTGCCGTCATTTCTGTCCCATCACCGGGAATGGTTGTCACACGAGTTACGTGCTTAAGGTCCGTCCACATCAGCGAGGCCATTAGCGGGGTAATGCTACGTGACTGGGACACGTTAACATTTATTATTTGTTAAAATTACCCGCCCGCCGGGGCTTAACGCTACTCATTCTCAGTACAACTACTTACAACACAATGAAACGAGAGTATTAAAACGAAAAAAGAAACAAGTTCTTATTTTTTATTGTTGCAGAGTGAAAAGAAGGCTTTAAATAGAAAGTAATTCAAATCTGATTGAAATACACCGGTATTTTTAATGTTTGATTATTTCTGTAGCGTAAAGATTCACGTGTTAGTATCGAAGACGCCTGTCTCATCTTAAAAAAAACTTTTTTTTGACATTCCGTTTTTTCCAAAAACTGTTGAGACTCAAATCTGGAATTTAACAAACTTTTTTTTTAATTTAATGCATTTTTTTTTCAAGGTGTTCATCGATAAAATAACTTTATCAACGGTGTAGATAGTCACACTAGAAGTTTTTTTAGGTTGTCAATAATAATAATTATAATAAAAATACATAAATTTGTTGTAGACCACTTTTATTTTATTACACTCTACCAGTTTCGGAAACGCCCTTCCTTCGTCAGGAGAATATTGTAACTAATCTACGACATAGAATATTATCAGACGTACACATTTTAGGTGTGTGAGTGGGAGGTAAGCAAGGGGGTAGGGGTAATTGCAGGATTTCCAAGAAGAACAGAGCAGTTCACTGGAAATATATGTAAAATGGGACTAAAAGATAAACCAATTTGACTATTCAAAATACTAGAATTATTATTTAGGGATTTTCTAATTTCAAGTGCTTCCAAATTATTTAATTTTTTGCTTTTATTGTTACAGTAAAGAATTTTAACACCTGTATCCTTATTTAAAGTGTGATTCGTGAAAATTAGATGATTTGCATACTCTGAAAAATTATTATTATTTAAGGATCTTAAATGTTCCGTGATTCTAATGTTTATATTTCTATTTGTCTTATCTTTGTAAAAGGATGGACAATCATTGCAAAATAGTTGGTAAATGCTGAGTGGCTTAATTTATGATCTCTATCTTCAGTGTTTTTTAATAATTGACCTAAATTGTTATCAGTATAGAACGCGGGTTTAATGTGGATAGGCAATC
The DNA here is from genome assembly GCA_936435175.1 of Glyphotaelius pellucidus. Lineage (NCBI taxonomy): Eukaryota > Metazoa > Arthropoda > Insecta > Trichoptera > Limnephilidae > Glyphotaelius > Glyphotaelius pellucidus. The sequence continues at coordinate 32,778,665 of OW386548.1, forward strand.
GTTTTGTACTTAGTGAGGAAAATTTGGATATATATAAGATCCTGCGCCATTGAATTGAATAAAAATTATACTAATAATAATTTGTAGACCGTAGTTTGCAAAGATAATGATGTATTTCAATATCTTTGGTCGTTTGTGCAAAAAATCACCCCAGTACAATTTATTAAGATTTTTAAGGTTCTATCTAATTTTATTATTTACAAATAGACACAGAAAACATGCTAACCTCATAACATGTAACTTCCTGTAACACTTTTATTAGAAACTGCAAGGTATCATTACCGATTTTGGATGTCCTAGTAAGAGTCGACTAATCATCAATAATGCTGATTAGTCGACTTAAAGCAGAACGCTTAAATACTTAATACCAGAGATTTTTCATAAATTCAATCAGTATGAAAATACTTAAAAACCGCAGAATAATGAGAGACCCTGCCCCAATATTAGTAAGCGTTGGATAATAAATGACGATTCAATGTATCTCTGAACATCTCAACGTACCTGCCTAAACAATTTGTATTTAGGTAGGTACATTGAGAATCATTATTTTATTTATAATATTTTATTTACATGTATTAATAATTTTAAAAAGTAAGTATATTTTTAATAGAACCTACAGAGAAACCGTCGTGTGACAGCTTTGTGGGACTAAAACTTGTAATAAATTTTTCTTGTATTAATAAATCATTAAAAAAAAAAAACTTACTTCAACCCTCGATTACATTGAGCGAGTTTACAAGCTCCTAGCTGACGAATTCACTATTTGCTAGTAAACTCGCTCAGTATAATCATATTTACTAGCTAACTAGCAGATTGTGAACAATTTACTAAAAAAATTGAAAGGGGGCTAATTTGCTTACTATTTGCTAGCGTGTGGGATTGTAGCTGGTAAAATAACCTTATTTCATCATAGTTGCTAATGAATTAACTGCAAGTGTCTCAGTTTTCTACAAAATGTCGACAGAATAAGTTCGCAATAGCTAGTTTGCTACTGAGCGGGTGGAAAGTTTTGTGTGTCATCATCACAATCGCATTCGCCGATTCGCTCGCTTTTAAACTTGCCGGCTAGTAGCTTGTAAATTCGTTCAATGTAATCGAGGGTTTACAATATTGAGGCTATCTTGCTGGAAACCCAGCAAGTCAGTGCAGCCTAAACTCCAATAATAATTCAAACAATAACTGATTCGAGAGTAGATAGTGAAGCGTTCAGAAATCGTGAAAAATATCACCAACTGCAGTTATGCATAAGGCACATGTATGTGTGAATGTTTGTCAATGGTCAAGTTTGTGTGAATACCCCATGAAAATTTGTATGCCTTGAGGAAAATCATGTTCGTTGCTGGTTAATGCCAATAATTACGTGCAATTGACTCCTATTTTCTTGAAAAGCTAACTACGTAACTTACAGGTAACTACGTTAACTGACTGATTTTGAAAAAAAACACTATCGGTAGATTTTTTTATTTTTTAATTTCTTTTATATTTTCAATAATATTATTATTTAATCTATTTTATAGCTCAATCTTATTTTATAGCATAATTACGTATATAACGATCAGACTTATGACCTTCAATCAAATTAACACAATGCAATAATTTTGGAAACTTTAAAAGGAAAGTGATCATTAATATTTTAACTCGGATATTAATTAATAAGGGCAAAAATAAAAGCAATCAATTTTTCATAATCAGTAGCTATCTAGAAATTATATAAATACATCGCCTGTCAGTGGTAGGACCATGGCTTGAAAATGCCTTCAGAGGGCGAAACAGCTGTCACGCATAATAATAATTACATAGCAGAACTTGTTTAAAATAAACTATTTTTTAGATTAAATAAAAATATTATTGAAAATACAAAAGAAATAAAAATTAAAATGGAGTTCTACAAAATAAACTTGATAAAAATTTATAAATATTATTTGTAATAAAATTTTAAAAGAAAATTAAAGAAAAACTTCAAAACTGTTATAAAATTTACGACAGGCCAGAAGTATTAAACTGAAGCTTTTTATTGCCATAACGAAGTCAATAACACTACTCGTAATACTTATTAGGTAACTACTAGTACTACAATCCATGTTAAACGGATGTCCATGTTTGCTGAACGTAGAATTACTGCAGTTTTCCGTGAAAATGCAGCGGATAGTAATTTCTCAGGCTTCCTTTACACTGTCGGTAATAGGATAAACAGAATAGGTGTCGTTTGTTGCACATGAAGATGATTAAATGCATTTTTAATAATTATAAAATTAACCCACATCCCAGAATAATATTGTAACATAAGAAAAAGATTTTATCTGCATTTCATTTATAAAAAAAAAAATTACCTATAATTTTTTTAAACCGATTAAGTGTACAAAGTAGATAACATAAATGTTTGCATAAACTAATAATGTTTTTTTCTTATTTCACAGATTTCGATCTTCTAAGAAGGAGTAACAAGTGGTAAGTTAAATATTTCCTTTATTCCTTCCATTCCTTTTAATACGCTTTTTTCAAAATTTTGTTTAAGTTCTTTATTACATTTTTATTTTTGTTTTTCATTTTATTTTTTATTTATTTTATATATTCAATAATATGATTATTCAATTTGTAAACAAGTTCTGCTTTCTAATTATTATTACGTGTAACAGCTGTTTCGCCTTGTGAAGGCTATGTCCAGTTTGATAATGCCTTCAGAAGGCAAAACAGCTGTCACGCGTAATAATAATTACATAGCAGAACTTGTTTATAAATAAACTGTTTTTATAAATTGAATATTAATGTTTTGAACATATAAAAGAATAAAAAAATTAAAATGGAGTTCCACAAATTAAACTTGATAACAATAAATTCTTTATTACAATTTGTATAATTTTGAAACCATTATAAAAGGTTTAATTTCATAAAAGTAGTCTTTTTAAAATGACATTTTAAAAATTTATAAATGTTCTTCAATTTTGGCATCGATTGAACTGGTTTTCTGAATCATATACATTGTGGACTAGAAGCGCCAATACTTCCATGGTCAACGTTCAGCTTAGTGCCACAATGCGGTCCGTCAGCGGGACTTTAAAATCTACTTCTTTCCGACATAACTTTGTCAAAAAAAAACCCTTCTGGATGCAGAAAGAGAGAGGCTCTTCCGATTACCTTTCAACTTGAATGGCAATCGGCCAGCATGGGAAATGCCCATCTCGTACAAACCCCACTGAGAGACAGCCTGGGTTTTCATTGCATCGTAAACTCTGGTCTGTCATCAATAAGATATGGTACGCCTAAATGCGGCCTTAAAGAGTCGGCGATGTGTGAATGCGGTGCAGTGCAGATCACTGAACATGTAGTCAATGAATGCTGGGTCCATTCAGACCTCGGTGGGATGATGAGGTTCACAAGTCCGCACCTGAGGCTCAAGAATGGCTGACAGACAGACCTAGATGTCCTCCTCTGTATCCCCCAACATACGAAAGAAGAAACATTTTGATTCTACAAATAACAACGTAATGCACAAAACTGTAAAGCGATTTGATTGTTTATATACAAAAAATGTACATTTGTCGCGTTATCCATAAATAATTATGTCTACAACATATCCGACATTACCCTCCACAATCAGCATTCACCGTTTGCCGTAGTTCTAACAATGCGATTTATACTAATGTCGCCAGTCACGGCATTGGTCTACTCCCCCCCTCCCCGACTGCTTCAACCATCTACCCAATTAGCTGCGGGATAATAAGGCAGCAACAGTTTTCATAGGAAAAGCAGGCGTTTCGCTCCCGGCCGACTGCACTACGAGTACTGCCGTCTAACCGGCAGCTAGTTACTTTCAATGGTATCAACGGAAGAGTTCTGATTGCGTCATTCAACAATCAGAATGACAAGAAAATACCTAATATGTATTTTAAGAATTATTCTCGTATGATGAATTTCTGTAAAACTTTGTGAAGGTTGACAGTTATGCTTCAGGAGTGAAACGAAGATAATAAACTTGGAGTGTTGGAAACTCCAACACTTTTAATGACCATCAGATCGAAGATCGGCGACATTTTAACATTTTGTCGTCTGCACGCTATCTCTTCAAACAATGAGTCTTTTTAGGTATATTTAGCTAGAAATTAAATGGAAATCAGCTATAAATATAGTGTAGGTCTCCTTTTTTGTTTTTTTTCTTGTATTTTAAAACAAATATGTTTCTCTTCAACGGTGGGTTTTATCATTTTGGTTTTGTTTTCATTTGATTCTGCATGCAAAAAAAAAATTAATAAATTAATAATTTCCACTTTGACCTTCGAGCAACTAAATCAAAGTTCCCCACTAAAATACAACTTTCCATCTAACCGTTCATTGGGGATTCTTAATTTCATTAAAAAAATAGGAGTTATAACCAAAGTTTTGTGTCAAATTCTTTAAATTCATTTAAAAAAACGGGAGTTTTTACCGAAGTTTTGTGTCGGATTCTTTAAATTCGTAAAAAAACAGGAGCTATAACCGAAATTTTGTGTCGGAGTCTTTAACTTCATTTAAAAAAACAGAAGCTGTAACCAGAGTTTTGGGTCGGATTCTTTAACTTTATTTGAAAACAGGAGTTATAACCAAAGTCTTGTATCGGATTCCTTAACTTCATTTAAAAAAACAGGAGTTTTAACCAAAGTTTTGTAAATGTATCATATATATATAAATAAGTTTTGAATATGCATTTTTTACTGTTCTAAATATGAATTTTGGTCTCGCAACAGTTCAATACCACTTAATAACCACATTGAAAAACATATTTTTTGTAATAGAAAAGGTATACAAATAATTTTAACGATTTGTTGACGTCCGTCCCACAGGCACGTTTTAGCTTAATCAAAATACCCGTCAATATAAATCAATTCAATGAAATGAATTCATCCATATACCATTGAAACATCAATGAGAACTCAATACAGACTCAATGCTGAAAGCAACCCATCTGCCAGGTATACAGGAAGTTTATATACTCTGTAAGCAGCAAGCAGGCATTTAGTCGGACTGAATGTAATTAGATTAAAGGCTTCTACGCTGTGCGACACCTAATGTTCTACATTATTCCTATCCTTTCCGCATTTGCCGCACGTTCCTGGTCATTTGAATTGAAAAACGATTAGACGATGGTCGTTTCATTTGCTTTAGATTTATTTGTATAATTCACACCAGAATAAAATGTATATATCTATTGAAAAATATGACTAAGAGAGTGACCGCATAACTCAACAAAAAGTGGCACTTTACCACTCATTTGAAAAGTCATTAAAAGTGATGAAAAAAACATTTCGTGTCAAATTCGGGATCAGGCCGCGAATAATAACACTCCTTATGTAGATGGCGATATGGTTTAAATTTCCGTTTAACACCTGCCGCCTGCTTTTATATATTCAAGAAAAAAACTTCCCTAAAAGGGTTCTATTTTCGCGAAGCTCAGGCACAAATATTTAAATGTTTTACGATCATTTTGCAACGAATTTAATTTTCCTCATTATTTAATAAAACCATAACCGAAAAAAGGTTCGTAAATGGGAGTTTTTTAACTTAAAGCATTGTTTAATGGGCTGTTTCATTTTTTTGGGCTTATAAAAAAGATTAACCAAAAAATATATATGTTTTACCATGAGTAGCACTTTGTAAGTCAATTTTAAAACTTTTGACCTTAGAAAGCTAGGATATATTCTTCCAACTTACGCATTAGCATAGATTTATCTCTGTATATATGATCATGTTTATAACTATCATTTAAAAAATCAATGGCTTAATCGAATAGTTGTAAAGAAAAAAGTTATTTAGTGCTCGTAAATACCGTAATCAAATTTTTGAAGGAATGTAATCCACTGCTTCACACGATTATTTGTGATTGCAATAAAATATTGGAGAATGATCGTCTAAAATGCTGTAAAAAGAATCTCCCTAATAATTCCATTAATATTGATCGCTGTATTTAAATACATCTGTTCCGAATCTCTAATCAATACGAGTTTTGCATTGGTACAGCAGCTATTAGATCGGTGTATGGTTTTATTAGAGCACATTATTTTATTCAGCAATTTCGCATTGAAATACACTTTTGTTGGTTTGACAGGATGTACCCATTGGACCCATTTTTAGTTATAACTTGTTCGCAATCGATGGTTTGCAAAATGTCATTCTCAAAGTATGATGTGGTTGACAGGTTTTGTAATGGTTAAAACAACTTTTCAGATGTATTGTGATTGTAATAATCCAGAAACCGAGGTTGAAAATAATATAGCAATACATAGAGGGCAAACAAACAAACAAGCAAGTAAGCAAACATTCATTCATTTTTATATACATATTATTATATAGCAAAGATCTTCGATTGAATCGAAGAATTGAAGATTTATTGGCTTGCTAGAGTGAAGATCCGACAACTTAAACAATATAAAAATCAGTTTGTGACGTAGATTATAATATATTCTGATGTTGTTTATTGAGATTTAGATAAAAACAACTTATACTGCAGTTTGAAAACTAGCTTGAGTAAAGCGGAAGGCTAATCTAGCGGGTTCTATATCAAGCGATCTGAAGGAGGTATTCCGTATTCCTACCCCGAAGCACCGATAGGAATCTAAGTTCGAAGGAAACTCCACCTTGGCTTTCCAAAGATCCACCCCTATCGGGTTCATGAAAACATTTCCTGGATACCTGATAACCAAAGTGAAGTAATGTTTCAATAGAATTGTATTATTACAAAGGATATCAAAAGCAAATTGGATATCAAGGGGCGACGGAAATTTCAAATGCCATGTTCTGTATCTTTAGAGGAAAATTAGTACCAACATCGTCGTTAGTGAGTTTGAATATACCACTCTCAATAATTAAACACGTTTTTTTTAAACGACATTTAAAAGAAATTATTTATCTTTTAAAACGATATTAACAAACTACATAGTTCTGCTTCCACTTATTTCATCTGTGTACTTTTTCCAGTCTACTGTTTTTCCTTTTTGCAAGATGGAGTATTTTTATTTAATTTTGTTTTTGATTTTATTTTTACTTGAGATTTTGTTTTTATTTGGTCTTTGATTTAAATTTAGATTTTGTTTTTGATTTTGTTTTTGATTTTAATTATGTTTATGATTTTGTTTTTGATTTTTTTATTGATTTAGATTTAGATTTTGTTTTTTGATTTTGTTTTTGATTTATATTTTGTTTCCGATTTTGTTTTTAATTTTATTTTTGATCTTGTTTTTGATTTTGTTTTTTGATTTTGTTGTACTTATTTAGATGTTCTTGTTAAAAAAAAAAATTACGTTTAAAAGCCCAGCCCGGCGTAAAATTTACAATAAATAAATATTGCATAAGATAAGAGCTTCACTTTTGAGTCAAATTTTATATCTTTACAGGTTACTGAAGAAGATAATGAATTTTCTGTTTTTTTATGAGAATACCGCTCGCAACCATATTAATTCAGCGGGACTTTGGTATTTCCACTGGAATGAAGAAGAATAAGGTTAGGAAGTACTTGGCTATTCAGATATGATCACCAAACATGGCTAAAATAAAGCAATGTTTCGATTCTGAATAGTGGTCAATCAATCAGCTTATCTACCATTAGATTTATCTGCCACTGCGGAAAAATGATTGGATAACCAACACCCCTGCTGTAGGTCGCCTCAGCTGGTTCGCTACGTTGGTGGCTGAGCAGAATTTTTTTTCAGGATTGCCCGGGTTCATGGGATGAGTTTTGTCTAGATCTTGGCGACGAATGCGTTTTTCCTACTACGTGGCTGGCCGGATCGGGAGAGACTGGTTGAGGGAGAGATCTGGAATTCTCCAGCCGGACTCTCTCAACCCACCGCCTTGCATCGCAGTAGGAGGGATAGATTCATGCGTCTGTCACTCTTTGACACATAAGCCCCCACCTAAGATTCCTACCTACCCCTCATATTTTTTCCTTCTCAGAAGTTCCTCTCCTTCCTTTCCTCAAAAAGAGGCTTCACACAGCATCCTAAAAGATGACATAGGCTTTAAGACTTTTTTCTCAGGGCCTCCTGTGTGGAGTTGATGTCAAAAAAGTAATGAAGATTGTTTCGAGAGACCTTCGATCAAGTATTTTAAGACAAATGATAGAGACACAATGGTGCATAGCATAATTGATAATTAAAGAAGTCAGGGATTAGACAATTTCTTAAAAAACGTTTAAAGTTTTTTCTTTAAAAACGCTGAAAATATTTGAAAATTTATTACTACCACCACACTAAGTTTTGCTTGCGTCATGATTGAGGACTAAGCCAGCCAAAGAATCGAACACGCGACTCTTGGTTAGGACCCAAATGCGATGCGAACTCAGTCACTGACCGGTCGAAACTATAAAAACAATTTTCATGTGATAATTACGGTATGCTTTAAAACGAAAAAAAATCCATCTAAAGTTTATCCATTTAACGGGTTTACGAGGCCTGCTTCAGGCTTCTGTTCTTCCAAGATTCTGCCTGTCATCCTTGAGACGAACATGTTATAATACAGCCCACATTTCAAATAAAGTAAGCCATCAACGTCTGACAGTCGCTCGTCTGCACTGAAATCATACAGAGCATCAAGAATCGCTTTGCTATCACCGTGTACTGAACGATTGAAAATCGAATATGCGTAGAGTATAACCTACCCATACAACGCATTTTTGGAATTTTCGTCAATAAAAATTGATAGAACTAATCTCCCTATTTTCATAATTTTTGTAATTTTCGACAGTAGCTGTGGTCTTTCGCATAATCCAACAAAAGACACGCTATTTTACAACTGAACTAATAAAAATTAAAGTATGGAATTTCGAATTTTTTTGATTTTTTTTTTGTAATGCGAATACCTCACAAAAGTCTAAGTTGCTCCCGTTTGGATCCAGTGGCCAATTGGGGTATGTTGAGAAGGTGAAGTTAGTGGAAAGGGGAAGGAGAAAAGGAAGATGAAGGTGGGGAAGTACCTGATTATTCAGATCTGGTCGCCAAAACGGCTAATGCCATTTTAAGCAACGTTTAAATTTGAATGGTGATCTTATACCAGGGTGATACTGAGAGTGTCTTCCGTTCTAGAACAAGTCACAAATATACCATTAATTATTTTTAATGAAATCATTGTGAATTAACACAAATTAATCAGATTGCGAGTCAAGAGCCTTGATCCCTCGACCACGGAGGACGTCGTAGAGTGAAGTACATACTTCGATTTGATAGTACCTATAAGTTTAAAGGAAGACTGCTTATCTCATACTGTTGCCGTTATCTTCGTCCAGACAAAGCGTGGCTCAAATGATACATAGGTAAGTATAAAAAAAAAGTATCGAGCCAGTGTGTATGATTATAATCATAAATGATTTTATACACTTTATTTTGTTATTTTGGATGCAAATTTTTTTTTGTTTATGTATTCATATTCTCAGTATTGCCTGACTGCGGATTTGCCAGGGTACAATTTTAGCATAAATACAAAATTAATTTTTATTCTAACTAAAGGTGGTATTTTAGACTAGAAACATGAATTGTAGGTTTTTTCAGGTGCAATAAAAAAACAATAATATTTTGGAAGCCACTATTTTACCAAATATTTATCAAACATTAAAAAAAAAAATCAAACGAAAAAATAAAAAAAAGTTACAGGGTGTTGAAGGGGGGGGGGGGGGGTCTCAAAAATATGGCGCACCCTGTTTGACACGATTGCAACCCTCCTAGTAATTAAAAAAAAAAAAAAAAACAAATTAATTTTTAATCCAAACAAATGCTGCAATGGCATGAACCTCGGAGAAGTCATAATTTTTTTTCCGCAAAATGGCGGCTGTCTGAAATAAACGAATTTCTCTACCAGTTTTTTTTTGACTTTTCCGAATTTTTTAAGAATAGTGAAAATAAAAGTTTTATTATAGTTCTAATTCATACGATAAAGTAATGTATAGAGAAGGCTCACACCAAATTTCAAGTAAATTGGTTTAGTAGAACTTGAGATACCGTGTCAAACGTCTTGAAAAAAGTAGTTTTGAGGAAAATGTGTTTAAAATTTTGTTTTATTTACATTCTGGTTAGAAACCGCGTCATTAAAATGGTTGTAACTTAAAAAAATAATGCGAATTTCGAAAAATCCTTTTAAGGAGATATTTTTGATTATTTAAACTTTGTTTTGATGAAAAAATTGTTTTTTTTTTCTAAACTAGAATACTGCCTTAATGAGTAAAACCTCAAATTGCAAAATTTAATTAATGAAGACAATATAAGCGACTCTCAATCGAAAATTTGTAAGAGAATTGCAGAAAAGTCAATAGCTGTCGCATAATGTGCGACATATATTAAATAAAAATTGATAAATTTATCCAAGACACTGTAGATAGCATATAGTTTGAGATGAATCTTGCAATTATACATAAAGATAGCAGCCAATAATAATATGCGTTAGGATTCTTTGGTTTGTAGTTCTTTATCGAAGAACGATAGTGTAAAATTTTACCAAAGGGGAGAGGGTCTCATTAGTTCTGTTGTAGAGCATCGCCCCGGTAAGGCTAAAGTCCTGAATTTGATTCCTAGATATGACCGTATATTTTTCTGATTTTGCTCCAATTTTTTGATCGAGAGTCGCTTACATAGTCTTCATTACATAAATTTAATATTTCAATTGTTGTAAATGGCGTTCCTCACAGCATCCTATCTCCTTGATTATAATCGACGGTAAATAGATAGGTTGTTTAATATAGAACAGGAATTGGGTTAAGTATATTATAATATACCTCGGAGGAGGACTGCGCGGATGATATTTAATATGTAAATGGATGAAGATGGTATTATGGTTATACGTGAGCAGTGTTATAATAATAACATCTAATCACATTGTATTATTATGCTCTACGGGATATTGTCTACATCTATATCGATATAGTTGTTTAGTGATATTACTACGTGGTCTTGTATTAGAATAATTATTGTATTGGCCAAAATCCAAATTCGATATCTGTATAATATAATATTATCTTGATTGACAATTCCAATTGACACGATGGTCTATTTGTCGTTGCTCCCAGAAATTCTTTGCTTCCCAGTCTCTTCTGGCCCCCTAGCAAGAGCAAAACATTTATCGACAATTTTGTTTTGAGGAATTTTATTTTCCATTTACATTTGTTACAAATTTTAATTCAACTGCTACCAGTTTCGACACATCCGGTCATTCACTAGCAAACTCAGAACTAACTTTAAATTCATACAAGTGCAGAATTGATTAGATTTTATTAGTTGAGGGAGGATGGAGGGGTGATTTTGGAGACGAGGGAAGACGGTGGGAGAAGTCAACATGGGAATATTGTCAATTAGGGTGATTTTCAGGGTTCTATTATTTTGTTAACTAAATAAATTTTTAATATTTATTTTTGCTTATTTCTAAGGTTTTATTTTAATTTTATTTCGAATGTTTATTTATTACTTCTGAGATTTTATTTTTATTTTATTTCCAACAAAAAAAAACAAAAATTATTTTGTTGACAAAATAATAGCACCCTGTATATAACCCTTATTGACAATGTTTCCGTGTTTTTTTTAGATGAGCTCTACACAGTAGACCCTGAGGAAAATAATCTCTCTCAGGTCCTATGTCATCTTTGGGGATGCTGTGTGGAGGGATTTTTTAAGGAAAGGAAACGGAGGAGAATTCTGGGAAGGAAAAGGGTTTAAGGGGTGGATAGGAATCTGGGGTTTAGTGTATCCTGATCATCCGCCTCCAAGACTTAAACAAACCTCACCCCATGAACCCGGGAACCCCTGCTAAATCTCCAAACGTGGCGAACTACTTGGAGTGAATGTTATGTTGACTCCTCCCACCGTTCTCCTCCTCCCCCAAAATCACCCCTCGCACTAACCCCACCTAATCAAATCATTTCTGTACTTGTTTGAATTTTAAGTTATTATTATAATTTTGACAAGATCACTTTCCTTTATTGAAAAAAAATATTTCACATTATTTTCAAAAACAAGTGTGCTGTTTAGTCTGATTCGTTATTATTCGTTTCATCCCAATTTACAAACAAACCGCATCAATGATTTAAAATTGGTTCTTCCTTATAAAAAGCTATGAAAGTTACTTTTACCAAAAGCTTTTGTTTGCCCGATTCAAATATTTATTAAACGAGAGCAATTTATTTTACATTAAGCGGATATGCTCGCAGCAGGGGGGATTTATAATTGGCCTTATTTCCACTGAATTAATAAGAAGAAATCGATTTGCGGCATTAAAGTTGCTGACCAAACAAAATTATGCTCAAATTCAGTTACAAAGAAAAGGGCCAGGGGTCAAGAACCTCCAAGGTTTTTTTTTGTGAAGTGAGTACTTAATGACATTTTTTTATTAATAGTTCAACCAGCCTATTCATAGTTCATAGCGTCGTCTTAATAATGACATATGGGTCGTTCGTTTTTTTAACCTACTAAAGTTGTCTCCACCAGTTAGTGAAGAAAAATTCATCATAATTACCTATATTATTATTTTATAATTACTTTAAAATCTACTGTACTAAAGACTAAAAACATAACGACTGTTTTGTATTTTTGTAGAAAAGATTACGTTACAGTGTTGTAACTCCTCGTGATAAGTGTATTTCATACAAATCACAGTTGTCTTCTGCCACCTCGACTTGCGGATATGACGACATAAAATATTAAACTATTTTTAAACTCCAAAAGTCATCTATCAAGTATAAGCGATTATTATTTTTAATGATGTTTAATATAATATTTAAAAAAATCTCAAAAACTTGTCTCCTACAACTTTTATGTCGTACGTTAATTCTGTCACGTGGGCTGTCATTCGAAATAACACGCAGCTCGTGTTTGTCACCCCCAATGAGCATTTTAGGCCTCCTCCCCCCGTTGCTACAGTTTCCCCTCTGAGATCCAGAGAGATTTCATTTATAGTAAAAACAAAATGTGACAGAGTGGTAGAAATGTGACAGAATGGTAAAAATTGTGAAAGAAGAACAACAACCCAAATAATCGTTTTCTGAAAAGTTAATTTTTTTTAAAGTTAATTTCATACAGGAGACCTTGAGGAAAAAAATCCTTCAGAAAGGCTTTTCTCTAAAATTTGTGATAAGAGATCGTTTTCCCGCGAGAAGTGTTGTCAGATTTATGTGATTAATGCTGTTAAATGAATAAATAATCATGCATATTTGCAGGAATTCGTGTTTAAAACAACCCAAACTAAAATACGTGACAGCTCACAGCTGAAATTTTGACATCGGCCGATAAAAATAGCAAATAACAGCCGTAGAAAATCACACAAATCTGACGCACTTCTCGCAGGAGAACGATCTCTTATCACAAATTTTAAGGAATAGCCTTTCAGGACCTATGTCAATTTGGGAATTTTGTGTGAAGGTTCTTTTAAGGGAAATAAAGGAGAGAAAGTTCTGGGAAGGAAAAAGGTATGGGGGAAGAAATCTGAGGGTTTATATGTCCAGGAGGGACAGACGAACCCATCCCTTCCACGGCGGTGTGAACCAATGGGTCTAGAGTCTGGCTGGAGATGTAAGGTCTTCCACAGTGTTTAACGATCCAGCCCGCCACGTAATAGATTGGCAAATGCGTTCGCCGCCAAGACCTATACAAACCTCACCCTCAACCTCACCACATAAACCCGAGCACCCCTGCTAAACCACCAAACGTAGCGAGGTGAGATGAGTGAGGTGACCCACGGAAGGGGTTGGTTATTTGATTAATTTTTTTCCGGCGGTACCCATACTCTCCTCCTAAATTGGTAAAGTATCTTTTTAGACACTACATAGTTTTAACGTTACACATGTGACTAAGTAAAATACCCTTAGAGAGGACTTGATAACTATAACACATTTTATCCAAACGGTTATACAAAAATGGCGGCCAAGATGGAACTTAAATTTATTATAAATCATGGAAACTATTTTAATGAAACGCCGTTTTTATATGACTGTTTGGACAGAATGCACGGTTTGTATTTTTTTTTATTTTTTTTTTTTTATGTTAACTCCACACAGGAGGCCCTGAGGGAAATAATTTCCCTCAGGGCCTATGTCATCTTTGAAGATGCTGTGTGGAGGGTGCTGTTGAGGAGAGGAAGGAGTGAACATGGGTCTTGAAGAGACCCATATTGTAGGAGGGAGGAAACACAGAAGTCGGCAAATCGTTCCACAGCCGGGCTGTTGAACTCAAGAACGAGTCGTAGAAACGACCCGTTCTCATGTGACTAATGTCAACCGTGTACAAATGTTGAGCGCGTGTTTGGCGTGTTTCCCGACTATGCACCGGTGCCGAGGGGATCAGTGACGCTAGTTCCTCGGAGCATCTTCCATTGTAATACCGGTAGAACAAGGACAGCATTCCCACCTGACGCCTGTGCTCTAAAGATTGCAGTCCATTTGTTAAGTTAGGAGAATCTATCAAACGGACCGCCCGTTTCTGCACAGAGTCGAGGGTTTTTTTCAGGTATTTTGGGACTCCAGACCAGAGGTGGCTGCCAAATTCAACCGTGGGGCGCACTTGCGATTTGTACAGGGTTAGCAGTTGTGTACTATTAAAGTATCTGCGGGCCCTGTACAGTACGCTCAGTTTCTGAGAGGCTAACTTAACTCTGGCCTCGATGGAGCCCCCGTACCTGAGCTGGTCACTTAGAGTTACACCAAGCATATCAATGGAAGGCCTGTTCGGGAGATTGCTTCCGTTGAAGGAGACTAGATTATCATTCCGATCCCTTTTAGACGTAATCAGACATGATTGGGTCTTTGAAACATTAAATTCGACGAGGTTATTCTTACCCCAAGAGAAAACACTCTCGAGGTAACCGTCCATTCTTTGTTTCAAAGCCCTCCGAGCCATTGGGATTTGTGAGCCCTTTGGAGACTTGTCAAACAAAAAGCTATCATGGACTGTACTGTCATCCGCGTAACAATGAATCGGTGCACATGTCAAGAGGTCATTGATGTGCAACAGAAACAAAGTCGGAGACAGAACCGATCCCTGTGGGACGCCAGCATTTATCGAATGCGAGGAAGAGGTGAAACCATCAGCAACCGCCTGAATCGACCTCTCCCTCAAAAAGTCGGCAATCCACGTACACAAGGAAGCGGGAAGTCCGTAAGAAGGCAGTTTGTTGACAAGCCCTCGGTGCCAAACCCGGTCAAAGGCCTTGGAAATATCCAGTGCAACGGTTTGGGTCTCACCAAAGCGTTCCAGGCACCGCCCCCAAACATGTGTCACATACGCGAGAAGATCACCGCACGAGCGGTTCCGCCGGAATCCGTATTGACGGTCGTTAATAATTTTGTTCTTCTCGAGGTATGTGAGTAGTTTGTCGTTGACCACACGTTCCATCACTTTTGACAGAACAGATGTGATCGCTATGGGGCGGTAGTTGGCCGGGTTAGAGCGGTCACCTTTCTTTGGAATAGGGTGAATGATCGCTTTTTTCCAACCAGAGGGCACAGACCCAGACTTCAGGGACATTTTGAAAAGCTTCGTCAAAATTGGAGCTATTTCTGCAGCGCACCTCTTCAATACCAGGGCAGGTATTCCGTCAGGCCCACTAGCTTTATTAACATCAAGCCCTCGTAAGACTTGGAGTACATCCCGATGCCGAATCCTCAGCTTTTTCATACGAAAACCGCAGTGAGGAACCGACGGCGGGATAGCACCTTGGTCATCGAGGGTCGAGTTTTCCGCGAACATTTTGCCTAATAAGTTAGCCTTTTCGGCGGCGGTATTTGCTAGAGAGCCGTCAGGTCTGGTAAGAGGTGGCAGACTGGGTTTGCAGAAATTGCGACCTATAGAGCCCGCAAGCGACCAGAACGCTCTGCTACCATGCGGGCAGGCAGCCAGCTTTCTGCTGACCTGCAGGTCGTGCTCGAATTTCGACCTATTGATGATTCTCTTACTTTCTTTTGCAATTTGGTTGTATAATATTCTGTTTTCGGACGTTCGAGATGTGTTGTAGGCTCGGTAAGCCGCGTTTTTTCGTCGCACTGCTTCAGAGCATTGTCGACTGAACCACGGCTTTGAGCCCACACCAGTTTCCTTAATAATGGATTGGATGAAGCCATCCATCGCGGACGTGATGACTTCACCAATTTCCTGGGCACATCTTGTATTTGGATGGGTATGCCAATTCCTTCTCTTAGGTATTTTGTTTGGTTATTGCTTTACACTAGCACAGATCTGTGAAAAATTACGGGAAATTTAACAAAATATATTCAATCAATCTCGATTAAATGCTTGAAAGGCAACTACGCTGACTATTAACAACTAACTATTTTTATAACGGTGTCATAAACATTCTCTATGATATGTACTTAAATAAAAAACATGCATTTTATAAACGAAAGTGTTATAATTTTTTTTTTTTTTTTTGTTATTGTTTTTGGGGTGTTATGCCGTGTTTCGCTACCTCCTTCTTTAGCCAACGTTTCGGACAGCGTTACAGTGTCCATCATCAAGGTCTATGTAGGCCAGACAGAGCGGACGATCTCCAAAAGGATTTCGGAACACTTTCGTGCTTGTAAACTTGGCCACCCTGACAAATCGGCAATCGCCGAGCACGTAATCGAAACCGGCCATTACTTTGGATTTGTTCCTGAAGTCCTGGGAAGACCCAAAACTTACAGAGCACGCCTAATTACGGAGGCAATTGAAATCCATAAAAACCCCATCAATATTAACAGAGATGACGGAGCTAAGCTCAATAGTTCTTGGTATCCAGTAATTGACGGCTACACCAAAACTAAACGCAAAAAACCATGCTGAATGTTTTCTAACACCAGCTCGTAGAGAAATGGAGCTGGCAGCACGGTATCGATTCGACACACATAAGTAAACACTCTCACCAATATCATTTACTCATCTGCCCTGATGATGGACACTGTAACGCTGTCCGAAACGTTGGCTAAAGAAGGAGGTAGCGAAACACGGCATAACACCCCAAAAACAATAACAAAAATACTTTTTGGCCGTGAAAACCTAAAAACATACGAAAGTGTTATAAATTTTGTGATTGGTGTTAAAAGAGATCGATAAGGAAAATAAAACTAAATTACATGAAAATCTTGTCCCTCCTTTGATATGCTTGATGTGATTCTGACTAGAGCAGTACGGGGGCTCCGTCGAAGCCAGAGTTAAGTTAGCCTCTCAGAAACTGGGTGTACTGCAGAGGGCCCGCAGATACTTTAATAGTACACAATCGCTAACCCTATACAAATTGTAAGTGTGCCCCACGGTTAAATTTGGCAGACACCTTTGGTCTAGAGTCCCAAAATACATAAAAAAAAACCCTGGACTCTGTGCAGAAACGGGCGGTCCGTTTGATTGATTCTTCCGTCTAAGCAAAAGGATTGCAATTTTTAGGGCACATGCGTCGGGTTGGAATGTTGTCCTTGTTCTACCGTATTTCAGAGGTGCTCCGAGGAACTAGCGTCATTGATCCCCTTGGCACCTGTGCGTAGTCAGGAAACACGCGCCCAACATATGTACTCGTTTGACATTTGTCACATGAGAACGGGTCGTTTCTACGACTCGTGGCAGTGGAACGATTTGCCGGCCTCTGTGTTTCCTCCCTCCCACAGCATGGTTGTCTTCAAGACCTTTGTTCACTCATTCCTCTCTTCAAAACGACCCTCCACACAATATCGTTAAAGATGACAGGCCCTGAGGTAAATTATTTTCTTCAAGGCGTAGTCAGAAAATACGCCAAACACGTGCCCAACATATGTACACGGTTGACATTTGTGAAATGATAACGGGTCGTTTGTACGACTCGTGGCAGTGGAAGGATTTTCCGGCTTCTGTGTTTCCTCCCACCTACAACACGGGTGTCTTCAAGACCTATGTTCACTCATTCCTCTCCTCAAAGAGGCCATCCACACAGAATCTTTAAAGATGACAGGCCCTAAAGGAAATTATTTTTCTCAGGGCCTCTTGTGTGGAGTTAATGTAAAAAAAAAAATTGATTTACTTCTTACCCTACGTTTAAACCGTGGAAACCTTATTTCTTGCGTGAGTAAAACATATTAGATAATATTCATTAATGTCACATGCAGGGACCCTTCATAAAATTATGTTTACCCGTAGGTAAATATTGGGCACAGGGAGGACTTTTGTAAGGGATCTCATAAAGGAAACACGTGTCCTTTATAAATGACAATAATTATAGCATGCTACCTGGAACCTCCTCACCCGTGGGTCTGCGGTAAAGCTGATTTAGGCGAACAATGTTGTTTTACAAGTGGCTTATTTTCCCCAATTCAAAGGAAACTCTTAGTTTTTTTTTTTTTGAGAATTAACAAAATAAATGACATAAGTGAACCCTTTTGGTAACATTTCGTCATTTGTTTTTTTTAATATTTCTTAAATAATTATAATATTGTAATGGATTTACTTGTAATCTTTATCATGTATGCGTTGATATCGTTTCGTATTGTATTTCATTATAAGCACTTTATCAAAAACTGCGGAGATTGTTATTTAAGATAGTCTCCGTGGTCGAGGGGTAAGACTCTCGACTAGCAATCCGAAGATTGCGGGGTCAGTTCCCACCGTGGGCAAATAAAACATATTTGATTAATTTGTGTTATTTCGCAATTAATTGCTTAAGAATAATGTAAAGCATATTTGCGACACGTCTGAAGTAAAATATACTCGTAGTATCGCCCTGGTGTAAGATCACCATTGATTATTGACACCATTAAGAATTAAAACATTGCTTGAAATGGCTTAAGCCGTGTTTGATGATCAGATCTAAATAGCTAGGTACCTACTTTCCCACCTTCACCTCCCTAACATCCATCCCCTCCCTTCAACCTTTAGACTTACAACGTACCCCAATTGGGGATGCCATAGCCTCAATGGCTCTTGATGGAAGCAGCTGGGACTTTTGTGAGATATTTATATAAAAAAAATTCAATTTAAACATGTGTTAATTATCGTTACAATGTTGCTTCATAACTAACCTTAACAATCAAATGATGACAGTTGATCCGCTGACAAATGCCCCCTCGGTGTACTTGTATAGAATGTGCAATCATTTTAGGGAAAAAAAGTTATACCTAATTAAACAAAATATACCCAGTTGACACCGAAAGGATGTGCAGAGAGGATGGACCGCCGAATAACAAAAATATAAAACATATTTTCATTCAAATGCATCAAGGAAAAATATGCCTATCTATGTACTGCGCATACCAGCCTATAAGTACAAAAAAAAATCGACACAAATTTTTTCGTCTTAAAAAAATTATATCTTTTTCACTTTAATACTGAAATGTAGTCTTAGTAGCGATACTAATTGTTCGAACTCGTTAATGGGTGGGCGAATGTAATAATACAAACGCGTTAGGTAAATTTACCTTCATAAAATATTAACAGTAAATACGGCCGATATGAAGTCACAAAGGCAGCAGGCATGACACAATTATCTGGTACAAAGGTGGGGTCGATATTTTAATTGTATGCTTCCACTTGTATAGCAAGAACTAAAAATATTTTCATCATTTTTTAATCATTTTTGGTAAAACCATCCTAGCATAGATACTCGAGAGGAGAGGTGTTTTCGAGAACGCCATTTCGCGTTTTCGCCGAAAGACGAAATCTTGATTTACTTAAAATTAAACTTTAGACGAACGCGTGGTCTTACAGCGACGCGGCTTCGCACACTGATTGAGAAAGAGTTTCCGTATAACAGTCGATCACAATCCATTCCCATTCCACTTCTTCCGTTTACCGCACGAGTCTAGTTACTTTGGGTTCCTCCTCCTCCTAGGGTACGTGATATGTAACGTTATATGAAAATGAAAATAATTGACATTATAATTGAATCCACGAACACTTTTATCACTTTTAGCAAGATATTTAAACTCTTTTACCTAAATATTTTTCAAATCGAATTTATTTATTTTATTTATTTATTAGTTTTATTTTAGTAAATAAACATTTAAGTTTACAATTTCCTAATTAATTATATCATATCATATTGCAAACTATATTTTTTCTTGTTTTATGTAGCTCCTACAATACATTTTGAACTTTCCAATTGGTGCAGGCTTTAAAGTTTCTGGTAGAGTGTTGTGTAACTTCATCCCTTTGTATAGTAAACTGTTCTGCGTATTCGTTTTGTCCTTTTTTTGTAGTCTGATTTCCTTGCAAGTCCTTGTGTTGTGTCTGTGAATGTCCTTGTTGTATATAATTTTGTTTGAGAAGTATTTTGTTAACATGTTGTTCTCTATTTTATGGATAAATATCATCGTGTGCAGGGTCAACATCTGTTTCACGGTTAGCCAATTTAGTTCCTTCAACATTTTATTTACTTTTGAGAATCTATTTCGCCGAAGTATTATTCTCATTGCCCTGTTTTGGAGAATTTGAAACTTATTTTTTTCTCGTTCGTTACACAGGAAAAGGATAGTTGAGCAGTAGTTAAAGTGTGGAGCAATAATTGAATTATAAATAGTGACTGCAGTTTTTCTAGAAAGTTTTTGACGAATTCTTCCCAAAAAGATACTTTTTTTCCAATTTTATTTTGTGTATTCAGCATATTTGATGTAGCCGGGGTGCCCGGGTCCATGTGGTAAGAGTTCGCAACTATAATTTATTCTGCATTGAGAACTGGAGACGAATGGCCAGGGTTTAGAGCCAGGGGGATCTTTGGATAGTTTGATGATGATGAGAAGTTGAGAAAAGTTCTGCAAAAATTAATTCACGGTTACTTATTACTCTTGTAATTCACGATTTTGGCTCGTCTGAGTGAAAAATTCTTCTGAAGTGAATATTGAGCTTATTTTTCAAAACAGAAAGCATCTACCTATTTTACGTTTTATGTGCTCGCATTAATACGAGTGAGTAACTGACATGTTTGCATACTGAATGTTCACCATTTTATTAAAAAATGAGGTATTTTTGGTATGAAAAACGTGGGCAGGAACCGTGTCTGTTGATAAACAGGGTCAGCACAAAACTATACTCTTGGGAAAAAAGTGCGAATTTGTGGTGTTTGGAAACAAGCATCGACCTGAGCAACTTACCAAATTCTTTATGAAAAAGAACTTACTTTAAAAAAAGAGTTCTTAATTTTTGCACAACTTTTTCCGTTCTTTCAGATTTGTTTTGAATTTATCTTTTTAACGCATTCTTTTTTCCTATTCTTCTTTTTAAATCAATCAATTTTTGGTGTGCTTCGTTTTATTATATACTTAACTCCTTTAACCTTTTTCCTTCCCAGAATTCCCCTCCGTTTCTTTTCTTTAAAAAATCCCTCCACACAGCATCCCAAAAGATGATAAATGATACCTGATCTAACAGTAATAATAATAAAAATATTTGGGTTATTTGTAGAGCACCGTTTTTGTGAAAAATCACCTGAAGGGCACTTTACAATTTTTCTATATCCGCTATATCAACTTTTTTTGTAGAAAACTGCAAACTGTCACATCTCTAGCGTAAATAAATAATTGCATTTTAGTTTTTTATGTAATGAATTGGATTAATATAAATTCTAAAAGTGTTCATTTTTTAATATATGTCTAGCAATATTAAAGTAATTTTGATAAATAAAATGGTTTTAACGGATTTTGATACTCGCTTCGTGATTTGCTAACAATATAGAGGCTTTTGAAACTCAACTGACCTGGCGCGCGAATTTCAAAGCCCGCCATCTTGGCAAAATATTGGTTGAATTATCATACAGCGGGTTTTGATAGTAACTTCTTGAATGATATAGCGGGTTTTGTTTCTCATTCGCAGTTTTAACATGTTTTTTGGTCGTGATAAGAGAGATTTTGAAACTCAATATTAAGTTCATCTTGTTCCTCGCAAAAATGTGAAGATATTCAGATCGATGTGGCAAAAAATCGGATATAGCGGGTTTTGAAATTATAGGACTTTTTGCATTATTGTGAGTTCTTAGACTTTTCTAATTGTATTATTTACAAAGAGATACAGATAACATTCTTACCTGGCGGCAGGTCACTTCTATAATAAAGACACTTTCATTAGAAAGTTTATACTTGTAGAAAATATGAGTTTGCACGCAGAGGACACTATATTCAAAACAAATTGCTTGATTTTACATTGCTACGCTCCATTAATGTTGAAATTACATTTATGAGAAGATTAGTGGCAAAAGTAGAGTTGATATTATTTTTAAAGACTGGAGAATTTAGGACTCTTTAGGACTGGATAAGTTTTATTAAATGACATTAAAAATCTTACAAGATCTTATTTACTTATATTTTTACACAAATAGTCATTAAAAGTGATGAAAAAAAAAGTTTAATAGGTTAGGTTAAGTTAGGTGACTATTTAAAAAAAAAAAAAAAAACATTATCGCTCTGAATTAATTTTCAAAAGGGTTGAAATTGTATGATTCTGAGTTGTCATATTGAATACTCATGAGTACCCATGTGCATCAAAATGTTGCCAGTATTTTATTACTAAAAAATTAATACCTTTAAAAATAATATTAGTATTCTTCAGCAGCCCTGAAAGATAACCAGGAACCAGGGTTGTGCCCATTTTCGTTCACGTTTATGATTAATGACCTCCTGTCACATCTTTATGTCGGCAGTGAATAAACCAAAGGAAATACACACTAACTTGCACGGCGATAAAGCGCCGAATGTAGTAGTTTGTAAAAAACGACACAACATCGCACGTCGTATTGGTGGTTGTAATGTTTTGATTGTGTAACGGAGAAATATTTTTTCTTCTTTCAGTGGGTGCTAATTTTTGACAAGACCATTGTTGTCTGAGTTTGCTCTCAAAGGATTTGAAGGAGACAAGCTACATGTGTACTGTACAGGGTGAATGGAAAAAGACCTAAAATATCATTAAAAATGACTTAATGGAAACTTATTTTATATTATATTTAATTCAAGAAAAAATGTATAAATCTTTATTGATAAAAATTAAAATATGTTTGCTTCTGTCTATGTATGTATGTTATGCTTTGTTAAACCATTCATTCCGCCATTCTTACTATATACAATAGTGAGTTCTGGCATCATGAAATTATGCGTTGCTAACCGTTCATCCGATTGCGATGAAACTTTGGGGATTTGATGTGTGCCTGCCAGCGATGGTTTTTATTTGTGCTAGTGAGCTCTGGCATTATGAAAGTTGTATAAAAAAATTGCAATAGGTTTGAAAACTGAATGTACCGTGAATGAATGTACAGAATGCGGGAGGGGGGAGGGGAGCCCCGGAGGGGGGGGGGGTCTTGGGAGGGGGGTTCGTGGGACGGCGGAGAGTGGGGAGAGGTAAGGCGAAGAAGGTGGAGTGGGAACGCGAGAGAGGAAGGGGACGCGGAGGGAAGAAGAGTGGGACGAATGGGAAAGGACACGCAGGAAGAAACAATTTCTTTATTAATTAATATAAAAATAACAGATTCGATGTGATGTAAGGAGCTATGGTGTGTATGACATTACAATTATTGTAAATGATTATTATACTAATAAATGACTTTTTTATATTCAATAAGAAACAATTTTAAAAAACGATTTTGGGTTTTAATTTTTATTTACATAAATGTGGTCAAACTAGGATAGTTAATTACCTTAAAATGTTAGTGTGGATTGTAAAAAATTACAGTTATTTTTCGTAAAATCCTCACTAGAGAAACCCATGAAAATGCAACATTTTATCAATTTGTAAGTCAATACGATTTATTTTCATAAGCTCCACACAGAAAGCCTTGAGGAATATAATTCTCCCCAGAGCCTTTGTCATCTTTGGGGATACTGTGTGGAGGGTCTTTTTAGGGGCAGAAAGGAAAGGAGTTCTGGGAAGAAAATATGAGGGGTAGAAATCTGAGGTTCAACGTGTCTAGAAGTTACAGACGTACGAATCCATCCCTCTCACTGCGATGCAAAGCAACGGGTCGAGAGAGTGCGGCTGGAGAATTCTATGTTAGATTTCCATCAATCAGTCTCTCCCTATTCTGTCTACCACACAGGAGGTGAGCAAACGCATGTGCCGTCAAGATCAAGACAAACCTTACCCCATGAACTCGGAAACCCCTTTATTTGTCACCAAACGTAGCCAACCCGTAAAAAAACCCTTGACTCCGTGCAGAAACGGGCGGTCCGTTTGATAGATTCTCCTAACTTAACAAACGGTTTGCAATCTTTAGAGCACTGGCGTCAGATGGAATGCATAGTCGGGAAACACGCCAAACACGCGCCCAACATTTGTACACGGTTGACATTAGTCACATGAGAACTGGTCGTTTCCATGACTTCTTGAGTTCAACAGCTCGGCTGCGGAACGGTATGCCCGCCTCTGTATTCCCTCCTTCCTACTGCATGGGTCTCTTCAAGGCCCATGTTCACTCCTTCCTCTCCTCAAAAAGACCCTCCACACATCTTAAAAGATGAAATAGGCCCTCAGGGAAATTATTTTACTCAGATCCCCTTGTGGAGTTAATGTATAAGAAAGAACCACTTGAGAAGATGATCTATGGCAGGGATGTTTGTTATCCAATAAATGGGGCGACGGTACACGTACCTGTTTTACGTAAATTTTTTTTTTTTTTTTTAAAAGAAAGACAAACATTCCCGGGTTACGAAAAATCCAACAATGTTTGAAAATCTCCTACTACCACCACAGAAAGCCGAAAATGTTGCTTGTGTTGTGATGGAGGACTTAGCCAGCCGAGGAATCGAACACGCGACGTCCGGGTGAGACCCAAACGCGATGCCCACTCAACCACTGACCGATATTTAATAATGATATCGGGTAAACAATGAAATTATAATATATCGTATCGCTACGGAAGTATGAAGCACCGTCAGTATAAGTTAAAAAAATTTCGCATATATTTTTTGCTTTTACATTATTTCTAATCCGTTACATGTTCCATTGTTGAGCGTCAGCATCCCGTTACCCTGTTGACAAAATTACATAATTCTACGTATAAAAATCCAAGAGATATGAGTTTTTCAGTCTCGTGCGTCCTGAAATGAGATCCATGGAGAAGTCTGAGCAGTCTGACATATGATTGTCAGATTTTTAAGCTTTTGAAGTATCATCCTTTCAAATGCTTACTGCGTAGTCGTGGATACGAATTCCATTTACAGACCTCTATACAAATAAAATATTAGCATGAAATCAAGCCGCATTTTAACATACCGAACTTTTGGAATAGCAAGGTTCCATCCGTCGCAGTAACATCATGCGATAATGAACTCTAAAGTAGCTTACTATAGATTCCATTATCGCATGATTTAACCATGACAGATGGAATCATTTTATACCAAATGATCGATACTTGGATATTACAGGACATTAAAAAAAATTAAGCCCGTTTCGGTTTTTTACAAGATATAATATAATGCAATTTAATTTCTCGTATTTTTACAAACGTCTGTAGTCAGTATTTTTACAAACCTCGTATTTTTACAAACGTCTGTAGTCAGTATTTTTACAAACCTCGTATTTTTACAAACGTCTGTAGTCAGTATTTTTACAAACCTCGTATTTTTACAAACGTCTGTAGTCAGTATTTTTACAAACCTCGTATTTTTACAAACGTCTGTAGCCAGTGAGATCATAGCATTCCCAATTGGGGTAGTATGTTGTAAGGCTGAATGTAGTGGGAAAGGGAATGAGATGAGGTGAGGAAAATGTGCGAGTACCTGACTTTTTTTAACATTATGTCATCTTTAGGGATGCTGTGTCGAGCGCCCTTTTATGGAAATGAAGAATGGATCCAAGAATGAATCCAACGATCACTGATACGAAATTATACCAACAAATAGATCAATGAACGCGATACTTCGTAAAAATGTCCGTTTTTATTTATATTTTGTAATTTATTTATTTATATTTTGTAATTTATTTATTTATATTTTGTAATTTATTTATTTATATTTTGTAATTTATTTATTTATATTTTGTAATTTATTTATTCATATTTTTTTTATTTGTTTTTAAATTCTGTAAAGGCAGAAAATATACAGGACCAAAATTATCTGGGAGATTACTTGAGATTAATACTGTATATTGTTTATTTCGAGAAATTTAGGTTCTGTTGACATAATTGGGGGAATACATGTTATTTAATCCTGATATATATTTTAAGGCTGACAGTTGATCGGCCAACAGTTGGCCCCCGAAATGATATTTACTATAAAATTATAATTATTTGTGCATTATTTATCAATTTCAAACTTAAAACCAACTTAAAAATACCCTTAATAATAAGTTGATATGAATATCAGACGAATTTATAAAGTGTCGATTGTTTGTAATTATTAGCCGGTATAAACAGTATGGAATTGAGTCTTATAATTTCAATACCCGCTATATCCGATTTTTTGACAAAATGATCTGAGTATGACATCTTGTTCACATTTTTGCGAGGAACCAGACTAACCTAAAATTGAACTTCAAATCCTTCCTTATCACAACCAAAAACCATGTTAAAACTGCAAGTGAGAAACAAAACCCGCTATATCATTCAAGAAGTTACTATCGAAACCCGCTAAATTGGAATTCAACCGATCACGGTTATTTTGCCAAGATGGCGGGTGTAGAAATACGCCCCACAGGTTAGTTGGGTTTCAAAAGCCTCTATATTTCGTATAAATCTCGAAGTGAGTATCAAAATCGGCTATATCCATTTTATTTTTCCAAATTACTTAAATATTCCCAGACATACATTGAAAAATTAACACTTTTCGAATGCATATTAATTAATTCATTATATAAAAAAATAAAATGCAATTTTTTATTTACGCTAGAGATGTGACAGTTTTCTCCGATTTAGTAAAATTTGATATAGCGGATATAGAAATTGAACTCAAATAATATTGACTATAAATGTACGAAACAGTACATTTGAATTATTTTTTTTTTATACTTTTGTTATTCGGCGGTACATCCTCTCTGCACATCCCTTCAGGGTCACTTAGTTATATTTTGTGTAAATACGTATACTGTATTTTATGTAAACCGGCTGCATATTGTATATAAGTATGCTAGGGGGCCAATTTTCTGCGAATAAACTGTAATGAAACCATATTTTAATAATAATATATGATATCAATCAATATATTAATACGTGAAGCCAAAACTTTGTACCCCTTTTTACGAAAATTGCGCGGACGGAGGAGTATGAAATTTCGCACACCTTTAGTTTATATAAAGGAGGAGTGCAGAATGCTAATATTTTTTAAAGATTATGCATAAAAATACATTAAATCAATAATAAAAACATTACACACACTACCATGTATTTGACACACACACACGCGTCTTTACTCTATTGTTTATTGTTAAAGTCTATGGTCTTACTGAATGTCAATCATAAAAAAAAACATTACAATTATGGTCGAATTTCGACCATTGGGCGACCACTAGTGTTATTAAATGAGCGTATTTTGGAAAACAATAGCAAAATTTTATGATGGGCAGTACCTACTGTTATATTTACTTCCTTTGGTATTGTTTTATTTTTTCACTAATGATGCAAAACTACATTAAGGGTAGAGATAATTAAATTTGAAAAAAAAAGTTGGAATCGTAAGCTCCCCGTTCGGTTTTGAAGGGTTGTGGAACGGTGGTTTTACTACCAGGTCGTTAAGTAAGTATTAGGCAAACATGAAATATGAGAGGTAACCGCTCGCAGCTTAGGGTGGATGTGTATCGCGTTACCTATTAGGGCTTTCGCAATTGGGTCTTGTACGAAATCAACAGCCTACCAACACACAGATAATATGGACCCACAAGGGCTGCGCACACAGCTTATGTATATGTGGGTAAGAAGCTTACGAGATAAATAATTACAATTGGAATCTACCTGCCGCTTATTAGGAAAGCAAGCATCGCACGTTTGTAGTAGATGGCCTCCGTGGTCGAGAGGTAAGGCTCTTGAATCGCAATCCGAAGGTCGCGGGATTAAAGAGCGTGGGCAAGTAAATTTTATTTGATTAATTTGTGTTATTTCACAATTAATTCATTAAAGTATATTTGCGGCACGTTCCAAAGTAGAAAATACTCTCAGTATCACCCTGATGTAAGACCATCATTCAGAATTGAAACGTTGCTTGAAATAGCTGTAGCCGTGTTTAATGACCAGACCAGTACTTGGCTATTCAGTGTTCTTTCTTTTCAGAGATTAAATTTATTTTCATTCATTAAACTTTTGTTACTTGTAAAGGAATATTTGAACAAGAAAAAAGCCTATTGAAGATTTGATTTGAATGATTATATGAAGAGACACAGCAGTGAACCCTGGAGTCCTTGCAAATCATTTGAAACATGAAATTTAAAAAAAAAATCACTATATTGTGAATGTAGAAAGCACATGAACGACATTTTGCAAAAAAGGTTATTGATTGCAAAAATTGCGGATATGAAATGAAAATAGACGAAAAAAAACGTTGTTAAATATGCAATAACGTCGTTCTATACGTAATAATAATTTTTCATAAGTTAAGGTTCATCCGTATATAAATTGAGTTTTCTTTAATGTAAACTTTGCTTGAAGTGATTCAGATGAAAATTCGATCCCTGCCAACTTGAATGAGGTGGTTTTGAGAAAAACGCGTTTAAGTAAGTGGAGTGCTGGTACCTACCCTGATGTATGGCAGTGAGGCATGGAACTGGCAGAGAAAGGATGAAAGTAGACTGAATGCTGTAGAAATGAGATCCCTGAGACGTATGTGTGGTAAAACCATGTATGATCGTGTGAGAAATGTGGAGATCCGCAAAGAATGCAAGGCTGATGTAAGCGTTGTGAGTAAGATTAAGAAAGGGACGCTCAGATGGTTTGGGCATGTAGAGCGAATGAATGAGGAAAGGAGTGTAAGGAGAATATATGACGCAAATGTGAATGGTAGACGAAGTCGGGGACGCCCGAGGAAGACATGGCACGACCAAGTGAATCAGATACTTGAGTCGGGCGATGTCAAGAGTCAGAATAATAGAAGAGCATGTTTGAGACGATGTATGAATGTGAACGAAGCAAGGAGTGTGTGCCAAGATCGAGTTGTTTGGCGGTCTGTCCTCTCTGCCTACCCCTGCGGGGAAACGGCGTGATGGTTAGTTAGTTAGTTAGTTAGTTAATCTTGGGAGTGTGCATTTATATGAAAGCTGTGGAAGTCTAGTCTAGGGACACTTTGAATTTAAAGTAATAACCATTTTTTATAATTCAAGTTACAAAAACGTCTTTTTTGATAAATAAACAAAAATCTTTCGTAAATGGAGACTACGAGAAGTTCACGAAAAAGAAAGCAGAAATGTTTCTGTGATATTTCGATAAATTGCGAAAAGATAAAATGGCAGCCTCAAAGTTTTTTTTCTCCGCAAGCAAGCTCCTACCTCAAACTATTGATATAAATTCAAGGTACCTAGCATGGTCGATCGATATAACCCTATATCAATACGATATTGCCCAAATCGATCATCTAGTAAGCAATATTTGCGATCACGGTCAACAATTGGTAAGGGAAATTCCAACCGACGATTGACAAATTTTAGCCCGATTCCTTGGTATCAGATGTTTCGGTTAGCTGTCAATATATGCATTTATTTGAATTATGTCATTCATCGATCAACATTTTTGGCTTATTTAATGAACTTATTGAACTAATGAAGATTTTTGTATTGAAAGAAGTCATATACGCGATCCACAGACTTTATAAGTCAACTAAGACGCAAACAAATTATTCCGTTCGAATTTTGATAAACTTAAGTGATTGAAATACGACTAAAGAAATGATTAACTAATTAACTCCCGTGTATTGTCAAAAAGTAAATGCGGACTGACAATGCATGTTTAGGTTTGTATTTCAATTCAACATTGCCAAATTGACTGGCGTTTGACGTTTGTGAATGTGAATTTATGGACAGAACCGCCAGTGTTGCCAGCGTATATCAATTTCTAATTTATTCCCCACCAATATCGGTTCTGCTATCAACAGTGAAACTGTGCTAGGGATATCGATATAAAAACATCGAAAGTTACTCCTAACGATCCGATATTGTTAAGTTATCGATTTCAGCATGCTAGAGCCCCTGGACCTCAGGAATTAGTCGATTATAAATAGAAAAGATAAAATGATGATATATTTGAACGACCATTTTAAAGAATGCACTTTCTAAAGCAAGCCCTAACTTGTAAATGTTAAATAATCAATTAGTTTTTGTAAAAGTTTGTAGAAAATTGAACACATCATTAAAAACGTACATCAGTTGAAAGTTGAGAAAATGTGAGCATTCGGAATGGAAGTAATGACGTGGAAATTCGTGTTATATTCACGGATGAAACTGTTCACGTGGGTACAATTAGTCCTGACTTTGAAACTTTGCCTGTAGAAAGTTTTGCCACGGCGTTTAATAAATCCTTATGTAATTACACTTCTGCGTGAGAATGGGACGAATTTTCACAATTTCGTTACACAAAAATTACTGTGATAACAGACATTATTCTGCTGTCGTCGAAAAACAAGTACCTTTTGAAATTTACTAAATACACTCATAAAGTTTTATGTGATGGGTGCAAAATTATTATAATGTGCGAGTTGTTCGCAAAATACAAATTAGCATTTTTTGGTGAATTTTATGAACCGCAATGTTTTTTTATTGTATTTTATTGATGTCAAATTATTTATATTCTTTAAATAACTCACAATGAAATCGATTGAAAATATATATTAAGGAGATTGAAATATATATTAAATATATATTTAAGTGTAACCAAAATCAGAACCAATTGGTTTTAGAGATCTTTGACAAATATGCACTTTTTTGTGTTGTATATGTGTACAGTCCCAAGTGCTCCAATTTAGAGCCAGTGAAACTACGGCATCCCCAATTAGAGCATGAGGGGAGGGGAAGGAGATAAGGAAAAGGAAGGTGGGGGATTCTAAGTGGGGGGAGCTATTCAGATCTAGTCCCCAAACACGGCTAAAGCCAATCAAGCAACGTTTCAATTCTGAATTGTGGTATTACACCAACACAATACTGGGAGTATCTTTCATTATGTCTTGGCAAAAAATTGATACTGTCCATGGACAAACCACTGCGCATGGTCAAAAGACACTACTCATGGACAAAAGACAAAACACTGTATATGGACAAAAAGCAAAACACTGCACATGAACAAAAGTTAAAACACTGCACATGGACAAAAGACAAAACACTGCACATGAACCAAAGACAACACACTGCAGATAGATAAACGTCAGATACTGCCCATGGACAAAAGACAAAATACTGCATATGGACAAAAAACAAAACACTGCACATGGACCAAAGATAAAACACTGCAGATAGACAAAAGTCAAGACACTGCACATGGTCAAAAGAAAAGAAGCTCCACATGGACAATAGTTAAGACGCACATGGACAAAAGACAAAACGCTGACTGCACATAAATAAAAATCAATAATAATCCTACACCTTTATTCACTTTCCCTATCTTTCCATTTCTATTCACGTAACTTCGTGAATTTCCGTAAACGATTGAGAAATTCATTAATATTGGACCTACCTCCTCCAGCATTTTCCCTTGGGTTGGGGAATTTCCCAAATGAGATACCTGGCTGGTTTGTTTTGCATAATTCCTTTGAAATGTTGACGGTTACTTGGTAATAAAATTTGCCCGTGTCCGCTTTGAATACAAAGCAGTCGGGTATTTGTGAATTTTTACGTTTTATTATGCGATCTGGATAGAAGAGGCTTTATCTCAATGTTCTCGGAGCGCTTTATTTCAATATTGATTAAAATTTTCTGGCCGACTCTTTTTGGTTTGCGGGAACGGTGACTCGTTAAACACAATTCTTCGAAATTTTATGTTTCACATTTAAATTTTTTAATACCTCCTTTTGAGGGTTATATCAGGTACATGCTGCTATAAAGAATATTCAAAACTATCGATAGCAGCTTTTTAATGTGCAGTGGTGGCGAAAAGCAATAAAAATCTTGTAGAAGTCACGATCATTTTTATCTAAGTGGGAGAAATACACTTGAAAATCGAAACGTTCGCATTACTTGACGGCCGGCGTGATCCAGCGGTAAGGCCCTTGACTAGCATTCCGAAGGTCGCGGGATCGAATCCCGGCGTGGCAAATAAATTTTATGGATTAATTTGTGTTATTTCACAATTTATTCATTTAAAATAATATATAGTATATTTGCGGCACGTTCCAGAGTGGAAGATACTCAGTATCGCCCTGGTGTAAGACCACCATTCAGAATTGAAACGTTGCTTGAAATGGCTTTAGCCGTGTTTGGTGACCAGATCTGAATAGCCAGGTACTTCCCACCTTCCGCTTCCTCGTCTCTTTCCCCTCCCCTCTACCTTCAGCCTCACAACATACTCCAATTGGGGATGCCATAGTCTCACTGGCTCCAGACGGGAGCAGTTGGAACTCTTGTGCGGTTTTCATGTAAAAAAAAAAAACTTGCTTGAGATATCGCTTACTGAGGATGGTTTGTACTATGTCCACAAAACTCGTATCGAGAAATAAAAATTTGAAGTTTAAATAAAACGTTTTTATGTTTCCTTTATTTAAAACTATTTTTTATAAATATAAATATAATAAATATAAAAAAATATCTACAAATAAAAGAAAAACATATTTGTTGAATTTTGAACGAAAACACACACTGCAATAACAGCTAAAAAAAAAACATAAATACGGGAGTACAAACTAATCCTCAGCAAGCGACATGTTAAGTGAGAAGATTTGAATAGTCAGATACTTCCCAACCTTCCTCTTCCCCATCTCCTTCCTTTTCCCACAGTTTTCAGCCTTACAAGATACCCTAATTGGGGATGTCATTGTCACATTGTCTCCAGAAAGTCGGGAGCAGGATCTTGTGCTGTAGGAATTCAGTGTAATCCGGAGTTGTATCAATTTATTATTTATTACGCACTTAACAAAAAAACAATACATTAAAAAATTATAATACAAATAATTGCAACCTAAAAAATTACGTAACAAACACCTCGAAAATATATCGGTGCCAAAAATGTGGTGAGTTCAAGATATCCAATAACACACACATAATCATGATGGTATATTAAGGCGACATGATTCCCTAAAATAAACTCTAAACCTTAAGGCGACGCTTCTCGGCTCAAAAAGAAGAAGATGGAGAGATATGTAATTACGAATGTTGGACAGAGCGCGCTAATATTTTCAATGATATAATTAAAGCGAAAATTATGAAAATGCTTAATAAAACATGACTCGTTTTAAATGGAGCAAAAGTCTCGTGGAAGGTATCTTAAGTATCATTTAAAGAAACATTGTGAATTTTGTCACAAATATAACTTGTAAAATAATAGAAATAGACTTGTTTAAAATAATTTTCAGAGCATACTTTGCGATTTTTTTCTATCGAGGGAATTTCATATAATTTGCGTTTCGGCGTGAAATGTATTTAGATATTATCTGCAAAAATAACTTTTTTTTAAGTTTAAAAACTTCAAATGTTTAAGGGAGATAGAAGGAAATCGGTAGAAATTCGGATAGCGGCGGTTTAACAAAAGTGAGGAAGGCTTATACAAAATATGCGACGCACAGCCCCGGAGTATAGTACGGAATTACTGTCAAATGTAATCACTAGCAAAAACTCTGAACTATTGTGAGAATCTTAACGATGTAAGTGAAGAAAGCGTGTACATAAATGTTGGCCGGATCTATGATCGAATGATTCGCCTGAAAATTTGATCTTTCCACAGAATTTATTTGAACTAATTCTGATAAACGTATTACTAAGATCTTGGATGTTTCTGAACGAATCCCTCCAAAAGTTACTAATTCATTATCTAGAAAAAAATGGTGCTTAACGATAACTTTTAGTGGAAAAACGTTTTATAAGTTTTACAAACAGTTTTACTTAAAATATTTAAATGGTAAAATACTGTTTTTATTTATCGTAAATATAAATAACTTACATCCATGGATGTCCGTTCTCAAAACAAAGGTATCGTAGTTACGTTAGTTAGTTACGTAGTGAGTTATCGAAATTTATTAAAATGTGAGCCTCAAATACAACTCCATTATTAGAGTGTAGTGCCGCCTTGACGTAATTGTCGTTAAAATATACGGGTACTTCCATAACTAACCATCACGCCGTTTCCCCGCAGGGGTAGGCAGAGAGGACGAACCGCCAAACAACTCGATCTTGGCACACACTCCTTGCCTCGTTCACATTCATACATCGCCTCATACATGATCTTCTATTATTCTGACTCTTGACATCGCCCGACTCAAGTATCTGATTAACTTGGTCGTGTCATGTCTTTCTCGGGCGTCCTCGACTTCGTCTACCATTCACATTTGCGTCATATATTCTTCTTACACTCCTTTCCTCATTCATTTGCTCTACATACTTCTTTGATCGATCAGTGGTTGAGTGGGCATCGCGTTTGGGTCCCACTCGGGCGTCCCGTATTCGATTCCTCGGCTGGCTAAGTCCTCCATCACAACACAAGCAACATTTTCGGCTTTCTGTTGTGGTAGTAGGAGATTTTTACATTGTTGGGTTATTCGTAACCCGGGAATGTTTGTCTTTCTTTAAAATAAAAATACCCTAAAAATCAGAGCGTCCTTTTCTTAATCTTACTCATTACGCTTACATCAGTCTTGCATTCTTTGCGGATTTCCACGTTTCTCACACGATCATACACGGTTTTACCACACATACGTCAAAATGGAATATTTAAAACAAAATATAACATTTATAAAATTCCTTGACACATGCTGCCAATCATTACACCACCTCCGATACAGTTAATTAAGAGATACAATTAAAACGCTTGAGTGTCAATAAAAAAATGATACCTCGTTTGATCGTCTTTCGCAGCCATCTTGTTTCAGTGT
Organism: Glyphotaelius pellucidus; assembly: GCA_936435175.1. Classification (NCBI taxonomy): domain Eukaryota; kingdom Metazoa; phylum Arthropoda; class Insecta; order Trichoptera; family Limnephilidae; genus Glyphotaelius; species Glyphotaelius pellucidus. The sequence goes on from OW386548.1 coordinate 32,813,496, forward strand.
TTACAGACGATAAGTATAAAATGGCGAGAATTATTATCGTCACGTCGTGAAACTTTGATTATTCTGGTCATTAAAAGTGTATTTTATTACGACTTAAACCACCCCTTGAAGAGTTTCCTACTGCGAGGCAGAATTAGTTCGTTGGAGGTTTTTCTTTGTTTGTTTACAAAGGGCTCTAATTGAGCGTTTGGAATGTTATGCTTAAAAATGGATGGACATTGAAATAAATCACAAAAAAAATATATTTTCAGTTGTATGCCTGTCCTGCGTAACTACGGTTCAATGAACTCAAATTTATTTGTAATTTTGTATCTCATTGTGTGAAGGATTCATACAAGCTGTGATGTAGGCCTAATGTATTATTTTATCAGAAAATTAAGTGCCTTTGTCAAAACTTCAGTAGCGAGCCAGTTAGGCTGTAGCATCTCTTATTGGGTTATGTTATGAGGCTGGAGGTAGCGGAGAGAGGAAGGAGAAGGGATGAGGAGGGTGCAAAAGGAGATGGGAGAGAGGAAGGTGGGAAGTACCTGCCTATTCAGACGTGGTCACCATAAACGCCTAAAGCAATTTCAAGCAATTTAAATTCAAAGCCGTTTCAATTCTGAATGGTGACTAACACCAGCGCGATTCTGAAAGTATCTTCCACTCTGGATATATACATTTTTGATTGCTTACCGTGTAAAGGTTTTGACGATATAATTATGGTAACAATATTATGAAGTTTATTATTTGATTAAGTAATCGCTCGAAGACAACGCTCGAAGATATCGCTCGAAGACATCGCTCGAAGACTTCGCTCGAAGACCTCACTCGAAAATAGCTCAAAGACCTCGTTTGAAGACAATGCCTGAAGAAATTGCTTGAAAATCTTGCTCGAAGACATCACTCAAAGACCTCACTCGAAGACCTCGTTTGAAGACATCGCTCAAAACATTGCTCCGCCATAAAAAGCACTATTTTTTGTATATTTCGTCAAGTTTTCAGTTAGTGCCAAAGGACCTCGATTGTTATTTGCAGATCTGAGTTCGAATCCCACAGCAATTACCGATTTTTCCCCCGTTTCGAACAAGCCGGCGCTAAGTAAAGGGGAAAGTCCACATCGCTTGCAAAAAACTTCCTTTTCAGAAAGTTTTTCTTTTTAATAACTTTCCTTCACTCTAATTATAGCCCTCTTTAATAACGAATGAGCGTTGCCTGGAAATGCGAAATACCATTTCGTTTGAATTTACTTACGTTATTACCGGAAGCCTTGGGCATCGATCGCTTTGGGACACCTTCCCAAATGATACACATTTTACCACTTTAACGGTATATTTTTGTGACAGTTGTATGACAGGTATTAGTGACAATATTATACTTCTGATTGAGCCGGCGTGAAGGAAAGGGAATATTTTAATAATTTAGTGGAAAGTTGATTCGTAGCTACCAGTTCATGAACAGAATATTTATATGTTTTTTTGTGATTCAGATAATTTCTTCATTTGATGGATTCTATGGTCCCAATGACAATGTAGTTAAGCGTGAGGAATATAAGACGTGAATAAGGTTGCAACGTTAGACTATTTGCAGATGATACGTTAATTTTTATTTCGTATGAAGATTATATAGATGCAATTAACAAAATTAACGAAAATCTACAAAATACAGTAAAATGTTTGAAATTAAACAAGTTGGAATTGAACATAAACAAAACAAAACGTATAGATATATGCAGTAAAAGGCATAAAACAGGGTTCAATTTGACGATAAATGATGAAAAAATAAATGAAATCAAATAACTGGGTATAATAGTCAATTCGAAACTAACATTCACAGCAAATTTTGAATACGTGCAAAAGAAGGTATCAACAAAAGAAAATTTTCTTAAAAGACTAAGAAATAAAGTAAATGGAAAAACTACAGAGTACAAAACAAATAGAAGATCCACGTTTAGATTACTGCTCTACGATGTTATTTTGTTTGTTTATTTGTTTATTGATTGAAAAATTAAGTATTACATAGAAATATAAGCTGCACATCTCACTAGGGTATTCCTGTATCGAGATGTGCAGCTTTTACAAAAATAATATTAAAAAAACATATGTTTAAACTTTTTTTTAAATATATAATAATCCTACAAAAAAGATAAATACAATTATGAGTAAATAATAACAATTATGTAGTTATAGTAAGTAAATAATAATACGAAAGTTAAGTAAACAAATTTTATAAAAAGCAGTTTTTATAAACAGTAAATAAAAAGTAAGGTAATAATAGTTACGTAATAAAATTATGTATATAAAAAATAAAAAGTAGTTAAACATAAAAAAACTATATATTTTAACAATATGCATAACGTATATATTTTAAGTAATAAAATTATACATAAAAAAATAAAAATGTAGTTAAACATAAAAAGACTGTATATTTTAACAATATGCGTAACGTATATATTTTAACACTATATATAACAAAAAATCCCACACAGGCGTAGGCAGTGCGTGGGTATACTTGAGATTTTTAAATGCAGTTGAAATCAATGAGTTTTTACGTGAGGCTTTCTCACAACAATAAAAGTGCCTAGGTGTAGAGAATACCAATATTTACGTGGTATAGGTATAGGTATATATATATATGCATTCTTAGGTATTAACCTTCATCTTAGGTTGGAAGGCAAATTTTTGATTCTGTGAAAAACATGAATTGAAAAATTAATTTAATTTACAAACTAAAAATAATATAAAACATAATTTTGACGGATTCAAGAGCTAGAAACAGTTTTAAAAGGGGGAAAAATAGAGTCCTTATCAACCATACTTTATAACAAACCGAATACTAGAAATACTCGATTATTATTAATAATAAAAAATAAAGTATCCCCCACATTTAGAAAAAAGGAAACTTTTCGGTAAATATTTTAATAAACATAGATTAAAATATTTATTCGATTATCATTGTTCTTTATGGTTACATATTTACAGCAGTGGTATATCGTTTTTATCTTGTATGCGAATTATTGGAGAATCGTCGCTTTTCCTTAATAAAACGTGTCCATTATTGGTCCAAATGTATTTATATCCAATAGATTTCGTAGATTTAGCTAGCCAGAGAAGTTCCTTATTTGATGGTGTTAGTTTTTCATTTATGTAAATATTCTCTGTGGAGTCCGAATACTTTATTTCTTTTGGGCTTAATACTCCTTTAGATTTTTTTTTATTAATAACCCTGTCCTTTGATTCTTTTGAATTGAATTGTATACTGATTATATTTTTAGCTGGGTTGTTGTAATAATTCACTATGGAGTTGTTTTTTACTAGGTCACTGCAGTCTAATGTCTTTAACAGGAGTTCTATAGGATTTTTAATGTCTTCATTTTTCTTCACGGTAATTCCTTGGATTTCTATAGATGTCTCTAGCGTGCGCTCTTGAATGTTGTTGACAGATGATTTAAGATATTTAATTTCTTGTTGCATTTCTTCCATTTTTGTGTCATTATTTTTAAGGTAATCTTTAGTTTTTTTTAGTTCGCTTTCAAAATCATCGATTTTATTTGAGCAGGATTCCACATTCTTGACCAGATCTCTAATTTCTTTCATGATGTCCGAAAAAATTTTATTAAAATCATTTTTTAGAAATTTTTTTAGTTGAGCATCTATTCTTTCACTCATTGTTTGAAGTAACTGTTCTTTGAAATGATCAAATTTTTGTTCGATTAAATTATCACTTTTATCCATTTTTGGACGCATTTTTATTATTTAAAAAAAGATTTAATTATGATTTTTATTTGAACAGAGGTGACATCTATCGACGAAATCTTCTTTAGAAATGACTGTGCTCGGTAGGCAACTGTTGAAATGTTTCTGTAAGTCGCTAGTTGTGAAAAAAACTTGAAATTATTGATTTTATTTTATTTTATTATTAAAGCATCGTATTAAAAAGGCACCAATGAATTGAGCACTCGAAAATGATTTGAATGTCACTTTAAATCACTTTACACTTAATTTGAAGCACTGACGGTTTTGTCAAAATACCAATTGAGGTTGGGCAGAAAAAGTGATGTTTTGTTGAAGAACTACGTTTTAACAGCATAACAACATGAAGATGCACTAGCGATTCATCCTGGGACTAAGCCTTTCTGAAGTTACTGCTTTATATCATCCCATAACTCATAAAACTTTATAAAAATAACAGAGATGTTTTGACAGCTGTTCACTGCTCTAGTAGGTAGGTTGCTAATTCATTATATTTGGCCAAGGAAGAACATTTGAACAAGCTACAAGTTATAATACAGAATAGAGCTATGAGATGTATACTGGATAAAGGCAAAAATAAGCAAGGTTCAACAAAATGATAGAGTAGCTAAATTGGGTTCAAATGAAAAATTTGTATGTGTTAATTTTTGTGCACAAAGTTCTGAAAAACGAAATGTCAAAAAACTTTAAGGCTAAAATTGTTTTTAACAGAAATATTGATTTAATTAAATGAACACATTATGAGCGAAACTCAATCGAAAATCTGGAAACAGAAAAATCAGAAAAAGATATTTACACCTCTGGGACTCGTTGGTTTCCGGGTTGGGTTCCCAACCCGGAAAGTAGGGAGGTCCTGGGTTCGAGTCCCAGAGGTGTAAATATCTTTTTTCTGATTTTTTTGTTTCCAGATTTTCGATTGAGTTTGGCTCATAATGTCTTCATTTAATTAAATATTACAGTTTGAGGTTTTACTCATAAAAAGTAAAAAAAAAAATTATAATAAGAAATATTGATAATTGCGAAACCAGAAATATAAATAGAGTTAGATTGCCATAAATGAAAAAATCTAAATCATAGAACTTCATAATGTATAGAGAACTATAAATGTTTGATGAAATGCCTGAAAGTATGAAAAATGAAGGTGGAATTAATTTGTTTAAAAAGAAATGTTTTGTTTATTGTAAAAATATTTAAATTTATAAAATGCAAGGTTACATTGTGCATATTAGTTTATATTCAAATGTAGTATAAACTAATCCAATAAATCATTAAAAAATTAGTAAAGCAAAGGAGATAGAAAGAAACTAAAAAAAGTAACTATACGAATGTAAAACTTACTGTAAAAAACGTCAACATGGGAATAATAATAATAATGAAAATCAACATACACAATTTCAAAGAAGATATTGAATAAAAAACATTTAAGAAGTAAAAGAAAATACTGAAGTCAATCTTGAACAACAAAATTAAATGAACAAGTGATTTTAAAATACATGATAATATATTTTATTTACTGACAGCCGTTTAAAGATTTAAAAATAAAATAAAAAATCTCCTGGGCCTTTGTCACTTTTGAGAATGATGTGTGAAGGGTCTCTTTAGAGAAACGAAGGAAAGGAATTTCTGGGAAGGAAAACGGTACGAGGTATGGGTAGGAATCAGGACGTCAATGTGTTCAGGAGTGACGAACTTATGAATCCATCCCTCCCACTGCGGTGCAAGGCGATGGGTCGAGAGGGTCCAGCTGTAGAAGTCAAAAGGTCTCCCTCAACCAGTTTCTCCCAATACGACCCGCCACGCAGTAGATGGACAAAAAAACCCGCCGCCAGGAGCTAGACAAACTTTACCCCATGAACCTGGGCACCCCTGTTCCTCATAGGCACTAAATCCTCTATCATTCCGGAGAGAGATGTCCGAGCCATACCGGACAACAGGCTGACCCAATATCAGAGAATCCATGCGCTAATATTATCCTTTTTGTCTAGATTCTAGATGGAAGCGAGAGTACTTAATGGAGCTACAAAAAAGGACTAAATGGCAAACCAGTAATCAACGGGCACTGCAAAAGGATGATCTGGTTATTCTCAAAGAAGATAATTTACCTCCACCATTATGGAAAATGGCGCGAGTCATATGTACACATCCCGGCGCTGATGGTGTTGTGCGAGTGGTTACCCTGAAAACCCCTCAAGGAACCTTTGTCAGGCCTATCACAAAGATATGTCTGATGCCTCTGGATCCGGAAGCTGAACCTGTAACGGACGCCCGGGACCCTTCCGTCGGTCCGGACACCCCGGACGGACATGATGAGTAAATTAAAAAAAAAAAAAACTTTTTAGGGTGAAGATATAAAAAAAGTCCCTTTAAAATTACCAAACTCAGGAACAACAGGACGACCTTTTAATTGATGATTGATTGTGCACCCCGCAATGCGGTGCTTATATCAAGGACTGCACCTGGAGAAGATCTTGGAGAAGATGGACTTGAGAAGAAAAAAGACAATTGTGTTGTGTCGGGTTGTGTTCTAGTATAATATTACCAAGTCACCAAATGTGAGGAAGCGAACTCCATGAGGTGACCTATGGCAAGTGTGTTGGCTATTCAATAAGTGTTCCTAAATCACAAATTAGTAAAACCCTTGAACCATGAACTAGTATAATGAAGAAAAATACGTACTTATGTTCCATTTATGTTCCAACATATGTATTTTATTGATACGTTTGGTGAACGTAAAACGCAGTAACTTAATCCTTTGTGCTCCGCGAAAATTCAAACCTTTTAAAAATTGTCTTTTTCTCTGATTTTGTGACATTTGCACGCGGCATGCACGCCCTTTTACGGATCGCCCTGCAGCGCGGCATGCTTTTAAATCCGAGTGGAAGATGTGTAACAAATTCTGGTTAATTCATTGCCAAGATTTAACGTTTTAAACACTGCTATTCTACCTTTGTCAGAATTATTGATATATCCACATTTTTTGTCATTTGCGAAGGAAACAATTAAATCGCATATCTAAATGATATATTGTTGAAAAAATAAACAATACATCTTCCTTCTACCTGGATTCGAATGGGAACCAAGAAACCTAAAGTTTTAATTAATATTCTATCGAATTCTCAACAATGTAAAGGTAGCCCACGTACTGTTAAATCAGCGCTCACGTTTGTTCGTCTGTGTTCAGATAATTATTATCAAATTTGTTTTATTTCGCGGTGACCAATTAATTCGATTTACAGTTTACGGTACCGTGACGGCATAAAAAGGGCAATAAACATACGTTCCTTATCACAATAGTGCTGCAGCTCTTTCAAAAGACGAGATACACAATGCACGTAGGTCTGTTTCCTCCAAAGGATAAAAGTAATCATTTTCTTGCATCTCTCTTACCCACCGCACCGTGAGGTCTCCGTAGACCCTCACAATACTACTAGCCGTGACGATAATTTGAAAGTATGAAATATAGTTACAAGGACAATATTGAAGTGTTAGTGCATTCCAAAAATTAAAAAATGTCAATGCGCAAATGGTTTTACTTTTGTTCTCAAACATATAATGCTGCAGATCTTTTTAACAAACTAAATAATAACAGTCGAAAATTATACAAACGGTGAACGTCTTTCTGCACCCCTTAATGGAAATAAAAGATCATTATCATACATCTCCCTCACACTTAAAAAGAAAATGAAACGCAATTCCCGTCGCCGTAGCTGATCCGTAATAAGATTTATCTGTTTCCTCCATAGGAAAAGGAGAATCTTGGAGGAAACAGTCACATGTATTTAGTGCGTCTCATCTTTTGTCTCACCATTATTTAATGTGTAAGAAAGAGCTGCAGCATAATATCGATAAGTAACGTACGTTTATTACCTTTTTTGTTGCGGCACCTAACAGAGAGACAAACGAGACAAACGGCGAACGTATGCCTGCACCCCCCAAAGGAAACATACAATTCTTATCACACATCTCCCTCACACTTATAAAGAAAATGAAACGCAATTCCCATTGCTGTAGCTGAACCGTAATAAGATTTATCTGTTTCCTCCATAGGAAAAGGAGAATCTTGGAGGAAACAGTCACATGTATTTAGTGTGTCTCATCTTTTGTCTCACCATTATTTAATGTGTAAGAAAGAGCTGCAGCATTTTATCGATAAGTAACGTACGTTTATTGCCTTTTTTGTCGTCACGGTACCTTAATTGTGGATCGCCACGACAATAATGATAAAAACGCCCATTGTGTCGCACAGTGCATGTTTTCCGATTACAAACGTCTAAACTATGTTTGATAAATGGTCTTTCCTTTTCGTGCTTTAAAAAATTAATCCTTCTCATTTATCTTCCCGCACTATTTTGTATGTCTCATCTTTTGTCTTGCCATTATTTAACGGATAAGAAAGAGTTGCAACATTATAGCGATAAGGAACGTACATTTATTGCCTTGTTTGTCGTCACGGTACCTTAATTGTGGATCGCCACGGTAATAATAATAAAAACGCCCATTGTGTCGCAGAGTGCATGTTTTCCGATTTCAAAGTTTAATAAACTATGTTTGATAAATTGTCTTTCCTTTTTATGCTTTAAATAATTCATCCTTCTCATTTATCTTCCCGCACTATACTGCAGATATTGGCCGTGTTTTTTAATTCGCTTTGTTAATTTTTCATAACAACGTTTCGTGGAACACAAAGGGCGGGCTCACGGTATAATGGCTTTTTGCGGTTTTGCTTTCTGTTGCTTAACAAAGCCAAACATGCAAATAATAAAAAGTACTCTCTTTTGCACAACACGTATTAATTTTTGTGATAACTCTCTTTGTGGTTTGTTAAGAAACTCCAGGATACCTAAAAACCAAATGTTTTGATTTAAACATCTTTCCGGTAATTTGTGGGATTAGACGCGTGAAAAGGTTCGTACCTATCCATTTTTTATCTATAAAAGAGCAAATATTTTTCTGTATATTTCTAACTTTGAAACTGATAATCCATGGTGGAATTCCATTATAATATATTGTAATAAAACAAATTCCTCATTCCACTTTAATTTTATTGACCGTAACCGGTTTCAGCTCGCTAGAGCCATCTTCAGACTGGTACAAATTATTCTTAATCTACGGTTTATATACATAACATATGAGGGAGGGGAAGCGGGGTGGTCTAAAGGATAATAAAGGTCATAAACTAGATAGATTAGAATCTTTAGAAATTTCCCGCTTAACTAAAAAAATAGACCATAATTTTGTAATGAATAAACAATTAGAATTATTTACTCTACTTAATTATTTTCTCTACTTTTGAATCCATTGTAATTTTCAAAATTATTTCGAAATTAAAATATGTATTTAGTTAATATAATGACCATTCCTACTCCAATGTAAACATGTATCCATTCAAAAAGCAATAAAAAATTCCATGCATCATAAATATAATAACGATTTGACGACAAAATTAGGTCATTCATAATGCATATTACTTTGTAAGGTTTTCCCCTGAACAATATTGCAGTGAACTACAAACCCGTGGTAATTGGCCTACTGGAATTACCAAAATATTTAGAAATTCGACAGTCTAAAACGACTTAGTAACAAATGTAATTAATATAATTCATTAAAATCCTTTAGACCACCCCGCTTCTCTTCCATCATATGTTATGTATATAAACCGTAGACTAAGAATAATTTGTACCAGTCTGAAGATGGCTCTAGCGAGCTGAAACCGGTGACGGGCAATAAAATTAAAGTGGAATAAGTTTTGTATTTGTTTTATTATAATATATTTTTCTGTATGCCTTAAGTTTATATGTTTATATCCTGGCGTATTTTTAAATTAGTTAAAATTTACTTAGAAATCTTATAACACTACATTTTCCCAACTAAATAATGTATTTTGAACCATAAATATTTTATGTAATATATATGTATTTAATTTTTCGAATAAATAATAATATAATTTGTCCAAAGAAATGTCAATATCACAATCACAATTCTTTTTTCAAACTTTTTGCAGGCAGGTAAGTACTATAAAATTGATCATTCCGATTTGACAGCTAGGATCTACGCTCACATGAACTTTGGCGGTATGGAAATGTATTAGCCGGTGACCAGCCAACTCAGAAAAGTCATAAAGAGTGATGATTAAAAAATATAAAAGTTGGTTAAATAGGTTTAGTTAGGTTAGGATTAGCGGTTATTTTAAAATTAATTTTTTCATAGCTTTTAATGATTTTTCAAAGAGTTGTTGAGTTGACTTTATTCTGAGTTGGCATGGAACCGTATTAACCAACAAGGCCACCACGTTGAACCTGATGCGCAACACAAACAACTTTACGAATAAATGAATGCAAACGGTCGAGTTAAAACAAGGCTTAGTATTTTAGTGTATTTTAAAAACAATTACCTTAACCTTCTTCTCCTTCGGTGATAAGGCTGGAGGGGGTGATCTTTATTAAATCCTATTGGTAAATGTACACAAAGCATGTGATGGTACCTACGAATAACTGAAAAATTCGAGTCATTAAAATGTATGCACAAAAAAAATTTGAGGTGTAATTCACACGCTGTAGAAGTGAAATTAGAAAGTCGCTAGATGTCGCTTTCTTTTCTTTTGACTGTTTATTTTAAAGTGGTTTGAAGATTGGATATTTATTTACAAAAATAAAAATGTTTTTTTTTTTGGATTTCGTAGGATTCTAACTCCGTTCGCTCGATGTCTGTTTATCTGGCGGCTTGGATTTGTACGGCGCCTTAGCCGTTGCGCTACGGGAGGGTCGAGCCGAGGTGTGAATGTAGCGCACTATATTAAAACCTACGACCCGTCATACAATGAATTTTAGTGACGTATTTCCTTTCATCCGAAATTCTAATCACTAACGACGCTAAAGAAAAGCTTCACTTCTTAGAGTAAACAACTATCTAAATTGACCATACTACTACAGTAGTTGGGATAAATCTAACACAATAATTGAAACTACTGTCCTCAACTCCATAGGTACAGTACAGAATATACTGTTTCTCACCGAACCGTTCTAGAAATCTATTCGTATTCATCAAAATGCAAGAAGTTCCTTCCGTTAATTAGGGACCCGCTAAACAAACAATCCGATAAACAAACGAACAAAACTTCGGGGTCTCGACAAAGTGAATTAATAAACGCTGTTGAAACAAAACCACAACCGACACAACAGAACTGTAGATGTACCGCTTCAGAGAAGCACACACGCGCCTTTTCGAAATATAGTATTGTTGCAAGGAAATATCATTCGCATTCATCGTTTCACTTGAGAATGCGAGCTGGGTAAGTTATGGAAATATCTAAGAAAGGAATAAGGTACGAGGGTGAACTGTTACAGAACGTACTAGATAGGGTCTCTTCCATGAAACAAAACAACAAACACAGCTGATTGTGCCATAAGTTTGATGCTTAAACAATCGCTAAAATATTGATATTTTTCTCATTCAAATTTACTCAAAATTAGTAACAGTTATGATTTTTTGTTGCTGCACTCGGTATATTTTTGGAGAGTGGTTTTAGTGCTTGGTGTGAGGCCGCTGTTTGTTTTCAAATGTCTTTAGTAGCACATAACACTACACATTTTATATTCAAGTGCTATATTGTACAACAATATTAATCAATAAAAATAAAGTTATCCAATCAAACTCCCGATAAGAAAAACAAATAAAAAAAACTCCCGAAAGACAACCAAAGCATTTTCTTTGTAGGGGAATTATACATGAACAGTCTGCCCAAACTTTCAAGCAGCAAAAGGTGATACCAGATGATACAAACGAGCACAAATCAAAAACCATTTTTTTGTTAATGTTTATCAGCCATCAAGCAGCTATATTTAAGCAAAATAAATCCAAAATGTATTCGTTTTCACTTGAATCTGAAAGGTCTCTTTTTAAGTCTAAGTCGTCAGCCAATCTAAAATTACACAGGTCACCACCTTTTTTCTTCCTATTTCAAGAGCACCAATATAATATGACCTTATTACTTCGCTGAGGGTGACACATGCGCGGCATAGTCCTACTTGGTTTTGACAGCAATATCAGCTCCTTTGGCTTTCCTAGGTGCAGTCTCAACAATTAGACACAGGTTACCCCCAAATTACACTACTGTTATATATTACATATTATCTGAGAATACAGTGTTGTTGGAATACGGTATTTACACTGGACTGAACATGTCAATCTTGCTAATGCGGTTGAAACGCGCCTGTCTAAACCATTCACCGAACCTCGTCAAATTAGAAGCTTCCAAGCTATTCATTTAGTTGTGAAACTATTGACGATCTCTTAACCCTTAACTCTTTGGCCGAGTTTATGTTCAAGTAGTTCATTACGAACGGTAACGGAAATTCTCAGGTTCTACAGATCCAGCGATCCAAAATCAATTTTGTCACTAATTCAGGAATCTACATATATAACAGCATTCCTGATGTCCGGGCAATTTCTGTATGGTTAAATTTAAGAATATCATAAATATGCACATTGCCTGACAACTGTCTTACTTTATAAAAATTGAATCTTTTGATTTGTCTTGAACGCTTTACGCAAATTGCTGTGCTTAAATGCGCAAAAATTTTTCAACACTGAAAGATAATAAAAAGTATGTTAATAAGTTAATAAAAGTACAATTTCGTAGGTCGTAAATTATTATAAGAGACGTTTATTAGATCGTTTCCGGTTTGGGATTGATTCTGTATCACATCGTATTGTTATCATTTATATGTGTTGTTGTTTTTCAAATGAAGCTTACCTCACATTTAAAAGACGTGCTTATTGTCAGGAGAAAATTTCTTCCAACCAAACTAACAAAACCACGAACTAATTGATCCAAAGTTCACTGTAAAAAAATTAATGCGAAAATGATTTTGTGAAAATCGTGTATTTATTTGGAGGTTACTTTATAATCACATCTCAAAATTAGAATTGCATATAGGTATATTATTATTATAGGTACCTTTGCAATTTTGTGTGAACATAATGAAGAATAACGATATTGTAATAAAATATAAAGCACACTTTTGAAATTACTCACATTTATTTAATATTAGCTTAAGTACCTAGCGTTGCCCGGGCCTTAGATCATGTCCCTAATTTTAGATCTGAATATATTTAGCTCATTCAGATCTAAAATTAGTGTAACTAAACTCACCATTAAAGATTCTTCCCTTCTACCTTCTGTTAAACTCAAATTTATGTTAAATTAAATGAAAGCAAATCACTTTGTAAAACACAGTTTAATCAAATTTTAATAATTAAGTAGGAACCTTAACAACAGTGCTTCTTCGATTTTAATTTTTTTTTTAAGAACAAAATTGTTTTTTATGTGTTTACAGTGGTCTGTATTTTCAGTGTCATTGCATTTTAAAATAATATTTTACAGTTAAATTGGTGTTGCCAGCCTACAAAACTTGTAGTACCATTTTTTATATTTTCTACTCTTATTTGACAGACAATACTAGAGCATTCGGCTATTCCATCATTGTCTATGGGCATTTTTGATATATTATCATGCCATCTTGTAAGGAAAACGGACATTTTTTTTTTAAATTTGTACAAGTCTGCTAACATTATAATCTTGTGTATTTTATATCACTGTCAGGTAATACTCTTTCACGCGCTGCACACATTCGTGTTTGAAATGTGAGACAAGTCCCTTTAAAATATACAGAACGAGCTTTGAGCTTATAGTTTCATAAGAAATTTTCTTGAAATATATATATGCCATTATCAAAAGCTACCCGTAAGAGTTACAACTTTATAATATAATATAATAATATGAGACTGGTTTTAAAATGTTTCGTATCTGGTCATAAATAATTAATGATACGCAAAATGTTAACGGGTACTTTATTTTTGGGTTTCTATGTTTAAAATATTATATGCAATTGAATCATAGCGAAAGTTCTTCAAATTTTCACACTGTATATTGATTTTATTTATTGGGGTTATTAGTATTTAATATTTTAGGTGACCGGCCAACTCAGAATGAAACCAACTCAGAACCATCTCAGAAAAGTCATAAAGAGTGGTGATTAAAAAATATAAAAAATTGGTCAAATAGGTTTAGTTAGGTTAGGGTAAACGGCTATTTTAAATTATTTTTTTTCTTTTTTAATGATTTTTCAAATAGTTGTTGAGTTGACTTTATTCCGAGTTGGCATGGAACCGATATTTTTGTAGTTCGATTTAGGAGTTGATTATTTTAATCTAAATGAGAAATATTCATTTAAACATCACACTGTTTACAATACATACTTTTTCAGGTACCCAGTTTCGCTTGAAATTTGCAGTGATAGTATTTTTTTATGTAAATTTAATAACGCCAGAGCTTCGACATACTTTTTATGCGTAGATCGTGGGTGTGCGCACAAAAAATTGTCGCATTCGGATGAACGGTATAGGAAAGCATTCGTATCAAACAAAGAAGCATTAATTTTTATGTACAATGATAATATTACATTATTATTTTATATATTAACGTTTATTATATACTATAATATAAATGTAATATAATATATTATAATAATTAAACAAAAATTATGTGCAGTTAACTCGCAGTCGAAGTGAAACCTTCACGAAACTAAAGTAGACAAGGGTGGGGAGGCTACGAAGTACCGCACAAAGAGGAGACCGATTATTTTATCTCATTCTCTCGCACGCTAAATCCTATGGATGTATGTTTTTGTCTCTTTTAAGTGTCGCTTGTTCGTTTAATTGAGTTTCAAATCTCAACTAAGCTAGAGAAGTTTTCACTTCAAAAAAATATTTGCCGAATTCAACACAAATATTTTATTTAAAAGAATTAAAACACTTGGTTTAAATTAAACTTAAATTTAAACACCGGTTTTGCTTCGACCAAGCTTGGTCGTGATATATAAAATAATAAATTATCTTATCTTAATCTATAACTTGGTTATAGATATATAAAATAATAAATTCGTGGTTTAAATACAAAGTGTTTTAATTCTTTTAAATATAATGTCTAACCACAAAGTAATTGCTTCTTACGAAAAAAAAAAAACAAATATTTTATCCGTTGTTGGCAACAAAATACCTAGATACTTCTAAGATATCTATGTGTAGTTTGTAAGTCATGATGATGAATGGAGGCTTTATCATTATAACAATGGTCAATTAGCAGAACGACTATTATCGAACGTGAGGGTTTTCTTAAGTTACTAAGTTAGGGGTCTCCGGGGAGTTTTATCGGCTTGATTCTGCAACCCCTTTGTCATAACTCGCCCCTATACCACTTAAAATAATGCCGTGTTTGCTTGGTGTTCTGGTTTGTTCAAAAGTTTATTTGGTTAAGTGCGTTGTATGTTGGGCTAGAAGTTTTGGGGCCAAGATGCTGGGCGAACATGTGCATTAAAAAAAAGATGCCAATTGAATTGGCATCACCAATAACAATAGAGAAAATCGCCTCACACGGAATTTTAATAATAGATATTTTGCAAAAATATTGAGGTCACTATCGCAACTCCTCACGGCCTATGTCATAATTGGGGATGAAAGATGTTTTAAGAGAAAAAAAAGAGAGGAAGTTCTGTGAAGGAAAAGGTATGCTTGGTGTAACCTTAAGTAACCAGCTCAGGTATGGGGCTCCATCGAAGCCAGAATTAAATAAGCCTCCCAAAAACTAGGTGTACTGTACGGGCCCGCAGATACTTTAATAGTACACAACTGCTAACCCTGTACAGATCGCAAGTGCGTCTCACGGCTGAATTTGGCAACCACCTCTGGTTTGCAGCTCCAAACGTACTCCAAAAATACTTCAAATAAGGTTGGGAACCTCTGCGCTATACGATGCTGCTAGCTGCTAGATACGACACAAAGCACCATGAGTTGGGCAATCAGACAGGCAGTCACAAGCGCAATTATTGAGCAGGCTCGCATGCATACGAGTTACGTCGACGGTCGCGTGGCCCCCGAAAAACATTTACACATTCATACCGCCCACTACCAAAATTAATTGCGACCTGTGTACTGTAAATTAGGGAAAAATAATAATGTTTTTTTTTCTTTCCATTAACTCTTTACTGCATGGTGTAACATATTGGATACAATAATTTTTTTTATTGCTTATTGACCCCGACATCCATGGGTTAGTTTTAGTAGTAGGTTTAGTAATAGGTTAGGTTTTTACATTATCTCTGCATAACTATTGGGCCGAAAATACTTGAAAAATACCCTGGACTCTGTGCAAAACCGGGCGATCCGTTTGATAGATTCTCCCATCTTAACCAACGGATTGCAATCTTTAGAGCACAGGCGTCGGGTGGGAATGCTATTTCTATTCTGTTATTCCTGTTTCAATGGAAGATGCTCTGAGGAACTAGCGTCATTGATCCCTTCGGCACCGGTGCATAGTCGGGAGACACGCCAAACGCGCGCCCAACACACATACACGGTTGACATTTGTCACATGAGAACGGGACGTTTTTTCGGCTCGTTCTTGAGTTCAACAGCTCGGCTATGGAACGATTTGCCGGTCTCTGTGTTTCCTCCCTCCTACAACATGGGTCTCTTCAAAGCCAATGTTCATTCCTTCCTCTCCTCAAAAAGACTCTCCACACAGCATCCCAGATGACGTAGGCCCTAAGGGCCTCTGTCATCAATTATTTTCCTGAGGGCCTCCTGTGTGGAGTTAATGTAAAAAAAAAGAGGGGTTGATAGGAATCTGAGGGTCAATGTGTGCACGAGTGGCGGACTTATGAATCCATCCCTCCTGCTGTGGTGCAAGGCGATGGGTCAAGAGAGTCCAGCTGGAGAGGTTTAGGTTAGGTTTCCCTCAACCGGTCTCTCCCGATCTGGCCAGTCACGCAGTAGATGAGCAAACGCATTCACCGCCAAGACCTATGAACCCTGGCACTTCTCAACGTAGCGAATCACTTGGGGTGACCTATGACAGGGGTGTGGGTTTTCCGGGGTGGCGGTACCCATATTCGCCTTCCAAATATCTTCTACCAACGTAATAATATTCCCTTACAGTGTGATTCTATTACTCAAACCTCTAATTTCTGTAATCATATCAGCAATTGTATGTGTTGATCTCGTAATTTTCCCTTTTTTAATATTATTGAGAATCTGCCAAATATTTCCATGATGGGCCATTTTTGCATTTCTTCCTGGCGTCCCGCTTCTGCGCACGTGACGGCCTTATTTTTTAAATCAAATTCCAAAGCGTCCATTATAAATTCTCTTCCACCAAGATTCCTTATCTGAGAATTTAAAACCTACCAAATACCGGTTCCCTCATCTGAAATGCAATGCGCAGAAGTTATTCAGATTATTTATGACCTAAATGAAATGATTTTCTTATAAATCGAAGAAATTATATTTTCTCGTAATTTTGGACGATATCTAAGGGTCGATTTGGTAATGTACCAAATGATTAGATGATATCTGACTACCGGTTATTTCGCATCTCTAAGAAAAACGCACATACGCTAAATTATATGTTAGGAATTATTCCTACTATTATCTTATTCCTAGCCACGCTTGTTCCTATCTTGATTTTGATTTTGATTGTGATTTGGATTTTGTTTTTGATTTTGTTATTTTTGTTTTTTGATTTTGTTATGCACATTTCGATGTTCTTTGTAAAAAAAATACATGTTAAAGCCCGGCCGGGCGTGAAATTCAAAATAAATAAATAAACATACACTTGCGAAGTCACAATTTCAGTTCCTTGACCGTCTTCAAAGTGACTGTTTCTTCAAGTGACAGTCGTGTTCTAATAACACAAATTATTCAAATAAATTTTATTTGTTTGCCGTGTTTGGTGACCAGATCTGAATAGCCAGGTACTTTCCCACCTTCCTATTCCCTCATCTCTTCCCTGAATCTACTATCTTTAGCCTCAAAACGTACCCCAATTGGTCTCACTGGCTTCAGAAGGGAGCAGCTGAGACTCTAGTGAGGTATTCACATATTTAAAAATAAATCGAGTGCAGTTCACACGCGGTTGAAGTGAATCCTTCGCCCACACATTCTCAACCAAAAGGAGCCTTGAAAATTGAGGTCATAATCAAAGCGGCCAGTGAGCGCACTTTGACGCACGAAAACTGAGGTCACAATCAAAGAGGCCAATGAGCGTAGTTTGACGCTTCATAGGGGCTGCAATGCGTGATTTCTGTTTCATCTGAATTTCAAATCACAACGGGGCTAAGGAAGTTTCACTTAAAAAAAAAGTTTGGGGATCTATTTTCGTCGCCAACCATAACATAATATGCTTGAAAAAATAGTTTTTTTATGAAATTTGCTTCGGATGTATGAAAAATTGTCCGAACTGAAAATAAATCAGTATTTTAATAAGTATACATAATTATAGCTAAAATAACAAATTATGAATATTTAATTGTTAATCTAATAAAACAAACTTTGCTGCATACAAAACAAAGGAAGCAAGTTTGAAAACCCACTAGGACCGAGAGAGTATTATTAATCCGTACAATTTGAAACTAGTGTTGATTACTTCTACTGTTTTGAAAACTTGCCGTTGAAATGCGAGATAAGCCATAAAATGCTATCATATCCGAGTAGCAAATATCATACTAGGTAAAACAATGGAACACTTTATTTAACATCGGGGTTCCGCTTTAATTAAATTTAAGACAAACGCCAATCTTTTCGGCATTGTCGGGAAACAAATAAACCAATTAAAACAAAAACGTATTATATCAGATTAAATAGTAACTCAATAATAATTAAAGTGTATGTAGATTATGGGCAGGAGAGGTAAATCACCACTTCTCGATTTCAAAAAATCTTCAAACAGTTCGCAAGACTTAATCCAATTTCACGAATACACAACTTTAACAGCATCAACAATATGAATGAATTTATGATACTTGCGCTTTGATTTGAATTTATGAGCTTTGTTGGAAATCGTAAATTATAAAACATAAATATAATATTTGATGAACTTTGTGGCTGTGCAAATAAATTTCATTTTTAATTGTTAAACTTCACGTTTGAAAAGGTTGAAAAGAAACGCAAGTGAAAGACTACGCGAGTTTAGTGACTACATCTGAATAGCCAGGTAGGTACTTACCAATCAACCTTTACCCCATATCATTCCGCTCTCCTCTCTCGTGGGAAGGTTAAAGATAACGGTCGCAACTGGGACCCGAACCCAGAACCTCTCGTCTATCCGGGACGTGCGTTTACCAATTTCGCCATTGCCATCTACAGTCAAAACGTCATATTAGTCAATCTCATATTTCAAATTTTAGAATTAACAATATTATCTTCAACTATTTTTTTTTCCATATTATAGGCAACTACCCTTTTTGTTGGAAACAATCATTCTAAGAATTGGTTTTTAACCTAGATAGTGTCACGGATAAATATATCAGATCTTTATTTGTATGGAACTATTGACTTTATGAAAGTGTAAATAAAAATTCAATTTTTTTATAAGAAAAATTCTCTTTTTATAACTTTTGAAGGTTATTCCCATCAATGTAATAAATCATTGAAGAAAAAGATAACAATAATAATCTAAACGAAAATATGACTAGACACAGAAAAACAGAAAAAAGATAATGGTCGCAACTGGTCATTTGAAATATGAGATTGACTAATACGATGTTTTGACAGTAGGCGGCAATGGCGAAATTGGTAAATGCACGTTCCCGATAGACGAGAGGTTCGGGGTTCGAGTCTCAATTGCAACCATTATCTTTTTCTGTGTCCTGTTCTCTTTTATATTTTTGTTTAGATTATAATTGTTATCTTTTTCTTCAATATATATCATAAAGTTAAACTGTCAGAGCCAACCTCTAATTCAGCACCGTTACTCTTGCCTTAAGTACTGACCGGTCGGTGGCCGAGCTGGCATCGCGTTTGGGTCCCACCCAAGCGTCGTGTGTTCAACTCCTCGGCTGGATAAGTCCTCCATCACAACACAATCAAAATTTTCCGCTCACTGTGGTGGTAGTGGGAGATTTTAAAATACTGTCTAGCTATTCTTAACCCTGGAATGCTTATCTATCTCTTAAAAAAAAAATAAGTAGATTCATTTCCATATTCATAATTTTAAAATTTATCCCTTAGTCTTATAAAGAAATCTTTTCTTCATACAAGATAACGTCCATTATACGATTTAATTAATTTATCAGTCAAAGCCTGCATTAAAAATGTTTTATTTTTCGATGAGTTTGGGGAGAAAATTATAAATTATCTAACGTATTTTTAAAAAATCATAAAAAAACGGAGGAGGGGTGTTCTCAAAGCTTTAAAATAATTTACAGATATCTGAAGTAACGATTTTTCCGCGGTCAACGTTTTCCAACAAAATGCATGTCTGTGTAAATTTCCATACCAAAAAGTATTGAGGATACTGGTGTACGGTCAAAAAAGAAAAATACAGAAAAACAATGGTTCGGTGGTCCGACCAACAAAGTGAAGTTTGTATGGTTCTGCAATAAGAGTTATGACCGAGCAGTAAACTACCCGATGCCTTTGTTTGGGGGAGAAAATAAATAAATTTTATTACGTTTATTGTTTTAGTACCTTTTATTCACCCCTGCGACCCTGGGCGGATATTTTCCGCTGATGTTGGGGCGAGTTATGTACCTGAAATGTAAGGAAGGGATGATTTTGGGTTGGAAACCAAGGCGCCGCGTAAAAAATACTAGTTATATTCTATGAGTGAAAATGTATGAATGGGATTAAATTGTTTCTTTTCTGTAAGGTTGGTTTCATTTGTGAAGACAATATTTCTGTTAGGAAGGGATGGTGTTTTCCGGTAGTGATCAATAATATCTGTGGTGGTTCCAGTAAACCAATTTCAGGTAGGCACAGGAGTCACGGAAAATAAAATAATCCTATGATTACATATTATTTATGGCCAAATACCACTTGGAGAGAAATTCGTAGGGAGACAAAAGGTAAGGTAAACATTTTGAAGATAGTTTTAGTTTTGTAGTTCTGTAGGGTTAGTTTTCTTACAAATATGTTAAGATACTGTGATGACATTTTATACATTATTAAATTTTATGAAAATCCCACTTCTCATTTCGGCAATCGTATTTCGATTAGAGGGATATGATTTCAGATTGTCAAGGCCAAAATTATTTTCGTTTTTTTTTTTGGGTGTTATGCCGTGTTGTGCTCTCTCTTTACTTAGCCAACGTTTCGGGCAGCGTTATAGTGTCCATCATTAAAGCAGATTGACTGTAACGATTTTTTTGTGTTTTCAATCCTTCCCGCGTTGTTAATTTATAACCACATTTATAACCACATATTTAACCACAGTGTAAATAAACCATAAACAATGATTGCATGTCACAGTTTTTTTTTTTTCGAGAGCGAAGACGGTTTACATAAATAAAGTTCCCGTGAGCACTTAGGCCGTAGGCCCATTGTGCTATCTCCCATTTTACCTCATTCCTTTGACAGTAATCCAGTCCCTTTTACAAAGTTCACCAGGATTTTCATTGGAAATGAAGCTATATCTTCTGGTTCGACAATGTGTCTTCCCAGGTCTCATTTCTCCTCTTCACTCCTCCGCGGTTCCCTGAAGGCCCCACGAGGGAAGAGGGCTTCATCTCTCCTCTCCACTCCTTAGTTTCCTGAAGGCTCCACGATGGAGAGTCCACCTCCCCTTGGTTCCCTAAAGGCCCCAAAAGAGAAGAGCCCACTCCACCTTGGCTCCCCGAGGTCCCAGGAGGGAAGAGGACTTATCTCTCCTCTTCACTCTTCCTTGGTTCCCTAAAGGCCCCATAAGAAAGAGTTCACGGAGATGGCCTCATTTCTCCTCTTCACTCCTACATGGTTCCCTGAAGGCCCTACATGGGAAGAGGACATCATCTCTCCACTTCACTTCCCCTTGGTTCCGTGAAGGCCCCACAAGGGAAGGGTTCATGGAGGTGGCCTCAGCTCTCCTCTCCACGGCTTCTCCTCTTGGTTCCTCCTAAGGGCCTCAGGAAGAAAGTCCACAGAGGTGGCCTCAGCACTTCTAGGTTCCCAAAAGGCCTCTAGTTTTCGAATGGTCCAAATTTTTTGTCCCACGAGTGACCAGGGAAATAGAAGGTCCATTCCAGCAGAGCCCCGAATGTTGGAGTAAGGTCTAAATACTCCGAGATGCGACCTTGTTTCTCGGAGGCACCGTTCTTGACACTGTTCCCCAGGACATTCAGCCTGAGCACGGTAGCTCACACCTTGGCTTGGGATGGCTATTGCAGGTTTGTGTTTCCACTCCCTGAGCGATGGGTTCGCCACACTCCCTACGCTAAAGCATGTCACAGTTAAAAGCATAAGAAAATATTACAATATATATTTTTTTTTTAATTAAAACTTGCGGCATCTTACCGTAAAAAGACATCACCGAGTATAAAATGAACAAAAGCTCTAACAGAAATAAAAGATTTTCATTCGATAATGCTAAACAAATAAAAAATAACAAAAATACTTGTTAAATAAGCGTTATTAACCAAAGAAAATAAAAATATCCGGAAATGCAGTAGGTATACAAATACATTGAACAATGATTACAAAGCTTACAAAATTAATATACTTGTATATCTACATCCCAGCTTTTCTTCTAACGGTCCCCTTCACAGAATAACGAGTCCTACTGTACTATTTATAGCTACGTGCACCGGCGGTTTTCCCTTCTCTTAATATTCCCACATAAAATATGTAGTTTTCTTTAACAGGTGCACGTTCCCTTTATCTTTTCAACCGGTCTTTGTTTTTTTCCTTTGCTTTTTGATCTCTGAGTATTCAAAGCCCTTTGTGCACAAAACGTGTTTCGGCAGATATTTTAAAAGATTAGAGAAATGTGAAAACAGTATGATGATGTGGTCACCATCAGTAGTTAGTATCAACGCCTTCCTTGGCTAATTCTGTAAATTTTTATTTCAAGTTTTTTTTAAAAGTGAAAACTTCTTTAGCACCATTGTGATTTGAAACTCGATAAAACGAAAAAGCGACACTAAAAAGAGACAAAAACATCCTTAGGATTTAGCCTGCGAGATAATGTGAGAGAATAATCGGTCTCCTCTTTGTGCGGTACTTTGCAGCCTCCCCACTCTTATCTCATTTAGATTTCTGAAGGTTTCACTTCACCGAGTGTGATCTTAACAGCATTTTTGAAGTGTATTCTTCTTTAGCACGGTTGTGATTTGAAGCTCGATGAAATGAAAAAGCCTTCACAAAAAGGGACAAACCCATACAATCTATAAGATTTAGCTTGCGAGAGAATGAGATAGAATAATCGGTCTCATCTTTGTGCGGTGCTTTGTAGCCTCCCGACTCTTGTCTATTTTAGTTTTTGGAAGGTTTCACTTCTACCGCGCGTGAACTTCACATAAATAAATATTAAGTGTGCTTAACTAATAAGAGAATGTCACACAAGTTATGTTGAGGTGTAGTGGTAGAGGAAAATAATTTCCCTCAGGTCTAATGTCATCTTTGAAGATGCTGTGTAGAGGATCTTTAAAAGGAGAGGAAAGAGTGAACATAGGTGTTGAAGAGATCAATGTTGTAGGAGGGAGAAAACACAGAGGCTGGCAAATCTTCCTACAGCTGAGCTGTTGAACTCAAGAACGAGTTTTAGAAACGAGCCTTTCTCATGTGACTAATGTCAACCATGTACAAATGTTGGGCGCGTATTTGGCGTGTTTCCCGTCTATGCACCGGTGCCGAGGGGATCAATAACGCTAATACCTCGGAGTATCTTCCATTACAGGTAGAACAAGGACAGCATTCCCACCCGACGCCTGTGCTCTAAAGATTGCAATCCATTTGTTAAGTTAGGAGAATCTATCAAGCGAACCGCCCGTTTCTGCACAGAGTAAATGTGTTTTTAGGTATTTTGGAGCTCCAGACCAGAGGTGGCTGCCAAATTCTACCGTGGGGCGCACTTGCGATTTGTACAGGGTTAGCAGTTGTATACTATTAAATATCTGTGGGCTCTATACAGTACGCTCAGTTTCTCTATTTACAAATGAAACACATCCTTTACAATTATTCCACCGTTTCTTTCGCTAGACATTTTTCTTTTATAATTTGATAAAAATTCATGTTCTTAGCGATGTGAAGCGCTTGTTCTGCGTTTTCTTTCCCTTTGGTTATCGCCGGCCTTGAGTCCGACTTGTTTTGATATTCCTACTTATTTAGTAGGTCCATATTTCACTCTCTTCTGTCTTCCTGGCGTGTTTTTATATTGTGCAAGGAATAATCATTCAATTTATTTCACCAAGGAATTCTTTCTGAGGGAAAATATGTTTTTGAAATGTTTGATCGAGGATATATATTCGTTTGCTGTCAATATTTATAAATTTGCATAATATTTCTGTTCTAGAAAAACAGTTATTAAAATTTTAATGTCACCTTTTTCAGTCCGTTAGGCCTGTTTTATTGAAGTTTTCAGGCCATGATTCTTCCTTTTACATATATGCCTTATTGTTTCATTTAAATTAAAGTAAAAACATAATTCTTCCTTAACGTTACTGTTTGGAAACAAATTTAATATTGCAAGGGTTTCCAAATAGACAAGCTTTAACATTTTGGTCAAAGAATTTTTTTAGGTAATAAATAAAGTTTCAATAGCAATAAATTGTATTTATTACGAAAAGTAGGGAGGTTTATGTGATACTACATAACCCATAAAGCACAAAAAATAATTAACTTTCACGTAAAAAATAATAATGGATAGCAAAGAAATAATTCTTATGTTAAAAATGATGTTGATGATCTACAGCATTTGAGATTGATAGGGCCAATAAATTTTTCCGTTTCCATGACAATTGATCCGCCGACAGTTGGCGTCATACTTATGTACAAAATGCAGTCGGTTTAGGGAAAATACGGTATTCATAATTACACAAATATAACTAAGTGACCCCGAAGGGATGTGCAGAGAAGGTATACCGCCGAGTAACAAAGTAACAAAGTGGTTCGCTACGTTTGGTGACTTAGCAAGGGTGACCGGGTTCATGGAATGAGGTTTGTCTAGGTTTTGGCAGCCAATACATCAGCCTATCTACTGCGTTGAGAGCCGGATCAGGAGATATTGGTTGAGGGAGACCTAACCTAGACCTCTCCAGTCGGACTCTCGACCCATTACCTTGCACCGCAGCGAGAGGGATGGATTTATATGTCGGTCACACCTAGACTCATTAACCTACAGATTCCACCCACTCCTCATATCTTTCTCCATCCCAGAACTTCATGTCCTTCTTTTCCATAAAAGACCCTCATACACAGCATCCTTATAGATGACTGAAGGGTTTTTTTTCCTCAGGGACTCCTGTGTAGAGCTAACGTAACAAAAAAATATATAATTGAACCTGTAAAAATTAAAAAATATAAAATAATTCTGCCTCAGATTGTTAATTTATTATACAAAAATATTCAGCAATTTAAAAAAAATATGTTACCATGTCGCCAATATTATTTTCAATAAATTAATGCTTTTCAACAATATAGGTAGGTACGCATATAAGGAAACCCTTGTTAAAAGAAAACCCTTTCTTATTTAACATTCGAAAAATTTCTTTGTGCCATAAATTTTAAATTATATGTATTCGGCAATCATAGGCCTGACCTTCGTAGGTCCAAAATTTACATGCGCATCTGGGCATGGGTCCTTACCAGAAAGAATTTTCTTACAGAAAGTAATAAAGATAGGTAAGGATTGAACACAGATTTTAAATTTAGACAAAAGTGCAATTTCAAATAATGATCGACAACATTAATATCATAAAATATTGATTAGAATACAAACATTCAAATCGAAATTCCTTCCATGTAGATTTTTAACGGCCGGCGTAGTCCAGCGGTAAGGCTCTTAAATCGCATTCCGAAGGTCACGCGATCGAATCACGGCGTGGCAAATAAATTTTATTTGATTAATTTGTGTTATTTCATTTAAAATAATATATAGTAAATTTGCGGCACGTTCCATAGTGGAAGATACTCTCAGTATCCCCTGGTGTAAGACCACCATTCAGAATTGAAACTTTGCTTGAAATGGCTTTGGCCGTGTTTGGTGACAAGATCTGAATAGACAGATACTTCCCACCTTCCTCTTCCCCATCTCCTTCCCTCCCTACTACCTTCAGCCTCACAATATACCCCAATTAGGGATTCCATAGTCTCACTGGCTTCAGACGGGAGCAGTTGGGACTCATGTGCGGTATTCATATAAAAAAAAAAATACATAAAATAAAAAACCGATTTCGCCACACTCATATCACATTTTATCTATCCGGATAAGAAAGCAAATTAATTGCGTACTCTGTATTTTTTGTGTTCTTCTTTATTTTTTGTCAAAATAGAAAAATTATATTGTATTTGAAAAAAGTTTTTCAAAAATAGAATCACGTAACGGAGAAGGAGCAGGTTGGTAGGCTATTTCAAGTTTTTTCGTTAAAGTTTAAACATTCGTTCTATTTCTAAAATGTATGAAGAGAAAAAAAAGAAATAGGTTTTCGAAAGATGGATTGTCAGAGAGGGAAAACAGAGTTTATGTTGGAAAATTCGGAGGAAACTGTGAGAGAAAGGAAAGTGATTGGCTATGGGAAAGATTAATGTGCTTTGAGGCTAAAGTAATGATTCAGTAATTGCAATTTGAGGAAAATAGAAGTAAGAAGTAAGGGACGAAGAAAATGCGGAAGTTTGCTCTAATCAATGGACAAGGATATTGTGAACGCTCGAATATAAGTGTACAGATGGTTCGGTTCGATTATTTTTTAAATGAACTCGTAAACGCGGGAACTGTTTAAATTAAATAGCTATGAAATAACGAGTAACACCAACGATAGGTAGAAATTAATATAATATACTTCTTCAAAAGTAACTGAAAGTATTTTCTGCTTTTCATTCTTACACTTTTTGTTTTGTTTTAGGATGACAATTTGACTATGAAGAAAGATAAAAGACGAGCATTCCGTTTTTTCCCGTTTTATTAATTGTCTTAATCCTAGATTTGAATTGAAAATTTTTCTTATGTTATTTTAGCAATAAAATCGTAACTACTTCATGCTCCATGTGACGTAAAGTTACGTAAATTATGTTGACTCTCCTGCTTTAAGGTTTTAGACCTTACTGATAACTAACCTATGGATATGTAATTAGGTCGCATGAGAACGGGTCGTTTCTACGACTCGTTCTTGAGTTCAACAGCTCGGCTGTGCAACGATTTGCCAGCCTCTGTGTTTCCTCCCTCTTACAACATGGGTCTCTTCAAGATCCATGTTCACTCCTACCTCTCCTCAAAAACACCCTTCACACAGCATCTTCAAAGATGACATAGGCACTGAGGGAAATTATTTTCCTCAGGGCCTCCTGTGTGGAGTTAATGTAAAAAAAAAGCAATATGTGTTACACGGGCACCCTTGCTATATCACCAAACGTAGCGAACCATTTGGGGTGACCTATGGCAGGGATGTTGGTTATTTAATAAATGGTTCCCGCGGAGGTGGAACCCACCTCCCAAGTTGTAAAAACCGCTGTATTAGATCAACCAAGTGATTCCTTTCGATCGGTGACTTATTAGGAATGCCCGGGCTTCAAAATTCACGGGGTGAGTTTGTCTGGGTCTTGGCGGTGGAATCGGTTGTCCACCTACTGCGTGGCCGGATCGGGAAAAATTGGTTGACAGAGAACTTTTGACCTCTCCAGTCCGACTCTCTCGACCCATCGCCTTGTATCGCAGTGGGAGCCGGGATTCTTCCCTAAAAAGACTTTGCTCAAACACGAACATTTCATAAGCCCTTATGTAAATTATTTTTCTCGGGGCCTCCTGTGTGGAGCTATTGTAAGAAAAATTGAAAAATTAAAAAGAATATATATACATCCCCTATTTTGTTAAATCAATTTTGATCAGATATGCTTTTATGTTTAATGCTCTTCTTTGCATCAAATTACGCACAATTCAGACAGAGTATGTTACTGTGAGTGTGAGTTACTTTCATATGATCACAGAAAAAGATAAAACTTTTCAGATCCATGGTCTAGTTTCCTGCACAGCACTACCGAATACATTGAGAACGCGCAAGTTGCAAAGCACTTTTCCATCCATTTTACTTATTTTAACTGGATTATTGAGTATTTGAACGGCGGATGGGAATCAGAAATCTCCCAGCAGTGGCTATTCCACAAATCCCTGGGCTGTTCAGCTTTTTTCAGGTTTTAGGGAGAATCGCCCCCCTGGACAAAGCCTCCCCCCCTTCACTCTTCTTACCCTCCACTCTTGGTGTTTTGGTGCCGTTCTTCCGGTTTCCAAAGCTACTCTATAAGTACCTACGCTTTTAAGGGTTGGCAAAAAAGCAATCTTAGTTAATTCGATGGATTTTATAGCCGTTTAATTACAACCAATTTTATGTATTTAATTGTAAATTTTTTAATCAAATTTTGTGTCTGGGACACGCAAAACTTACACAGATGTCTTTTGTGTGCGTTGAAGTAGTTGGTCGATGTGATGAAACAATTTCAACAGCAATAACTAATAACTAATAGATTTTTGACCACGAAAAAATTTGTAGGTCATTTCAGAACATGAATCGCTTTTATCTTAATTATTTTCTACATGTTTCTAAATGTTATGGTTAATAGCACTACATACGAAAAAAACGTAAATTTATAGTTCAGTAATTCAATTCAACAAAGAAAAGCACGTACTTACATCGAGCGCTTTCTTCGTCGGAGTATTTGGAAGGTTATCGCTGTATTTTGTGGGAGTTTGTGTTTAAAATGGTAGGTGAATTAAAATTGAACGTTGTAAAACTTAAAAATAAAATTGTAAGTGAATTAAAATTGTTCATTCTGACCACTTTTTGAATCAATATTTTCAATGAATACAATGTTTTCACTTTGCATGGATCCCTTTTAATCAGGACTCATAGTTAAGCGATCAACTAGGCAAATCAAAACATTATAAATGTTAGCTGCAATGATACGGCCCACCCCTGACTATTTCCAAGGACTTGGGGTGCACCCTTGCTTTGGCTTGAGAAACTTTAATCCTAACTGTAATCACTATAAATTATTAGGGGAAGCGTCTTTCACTACCCCTAGATACATTAAATTCTCTCAGATGTGACGATTATCTAAATCTTTCGCAAGTGAGATATTGTATTGTTTTGTAATTTAAAGAGGTCACTTGTTGTTTGAAGTTCTCGTTATACAATACCTAAGTAAATCAACGTTAATAAATTCATTTTATTAAGATCAAAACCTTCACTTTAATTAGGGACTATTTGGTAAGCCTTCCTTAAAAACTCATTTTAAAGAACGTTCTTCTCTAAGTTTCGTGATCTATACAATTATGTTCAGCGCAAAGTCGATAAGCTCAATGCAGATCAGATAAGATCTAACCTAGAAATGATTCAAATGAAAACGTCAACCATTTATAGTCAGCAGCGGGTGCATAATCTGACGTCATTATTACGCCAGCGGCTGTACGGTTGAAATTTAAGAATCCGATTACGACTACAACTCACACAGTGCTCTACGCAATGCCTTTTGTATGTAGAGTTTGTTATAAATCTATTCTAATGGAACCGAAACAAAGCAATGCCAAAAGATGGCGCCACTTAACAGTTAGCGTGAGGAGCGTCGGCTGGCAGGCGTAAGTAATATTGGATTCGTACTTTTGCCGATCTCTCCGGATGTCGATAGGTGGATGGTATGATTTATTGTCGTAACTGGCAGTTGTGAGTAATAGAATTAATTTGAGAGGCGGGAGGGGTACCGCCACACGGGAACCTTTATTGGATAACCAACACCTACGCCATAGGTCACCCCAAGCAGTTCGCTACGTTTGGTGACTTCTCAGGGCCTCCTGTGTGGAGCTAATGTAAAAAAAAATCGAAATTGCACTCAGTACCTATTAAAAAATTTAACTCAATGTCTATATGCAGTTAAGGATGCATTTGATGCCATAATAGAATAATAGGGAAAAAAAATGTTTTATCACTTTCACAATTTTCAATTTTTTTTCTTCTCACATTTGCTCTACATAGGAGGCTATCAGGAAAATAATTCCCCTCAGCGCCTGTGTCATCTTTGGGGATGCTTTTTAGAGGGTCTTTTTAGGGAAAGGAAGGAGTGGAATTTCTGGGAAGCAAAAAAGTACGAGTGGGTCCAGAAGTGACGGATGTATGAATTCATCCCTTCAAATGCGGTCCAAATCCTGCTGAGAGTCCTGCTGGAGAGGTCAAAATATCTCCCTCAACCAGTCTCTCCCGATTCGGCCTGCCACGCATTTGTTGAGCAGACGCATCCGCCGCCAAAATCCGGACAAACCTCAACCCAGGCACCGCTGATAAGTCACCAAACCACTAAAAAGCAATACATTTGTTGAAAAATTTGACGACCTGAACTGTGATAAAACGTCCGTATTAACCTGTATACGAATACATTTCGAAATAATATGTTCACATTGGAATTACTCAACAAAAGCCATGACCTAGTTCTAAAAGCCTTGCTAAAATGTATGTGTAAGTATATTTTTTTTAGTAGTTATTACATGATTTGTTTTGAAAGGCAACGAGCCAGGGCGGATATTTCCGTGGTTGTTTAAATAAACTGCTTAGTATAATATTATTATCTCCTGCGAGATTTACGTAAAAGGAGCGTAAAAACCGTTTTTCGGGGAAAACAAAGGTAAGCGTTTGATCCTTCAGAATTTTCATTGCCTCGGGTGGGGCTGGACTTAAGGTCTTGCGGGTAAAGAAACACTACTAAAAAAGGACGAACCGAGGGAAAAAATAAGGGAATGAGGGAAAAATACAGAACTGACGAAAAAAAATAAAGAGCGATGGGAATAACGAGGAGGAAACGAACAAATCTAGTTTACAGTCTACGTGGATCACTACTCTATATTTTTACTGTTGGTGATGAAACAAAATGTTGGAAAAACAATTCTTAACTAAAATTTTTGACGGTAAAAAAACATTTTTTTCTAAAGATGTTTTACGAATGCAGTGAGGCAAGATAAACCGTTTTTGTTTATTACAGAAAGGTTGCTACTTATTTTGTGCTAATGTGTGCTTTTATAATGGTTACGGTACCGTGACGGTAAAAAAGGCAATAAGCCTACGTTCATTATCGCTATAATGCTGCAGCTCTTTCTTACACGTTAAATAATGGTGAGACACACAAAATACGTGTGACTGTTACCTCCAAAGTACCCCTTTTTTGCGACGGTTTTGCATTTCATTTTCTTTATACGTGTGAGGGAGATGTACGATAATACGATAATGTTTTTATGTTTTTTTTAGGAATCTGACATAAGTTCACCTTTTGTCTCATTTTCGACTGTTGTTATTTAGGGTGTAAGAAAGAGCTGCAGCATTATATGTTAAAAAACAAAAGCAAAACCGTTACCTCATTGACATTTGACGTCTTCGAATTTGGAATTCACTCACACTTAAATAGTATCCTTGTAACTGTAGTCCAGTGATTCCCAAAGTGGTCCAGGTGGACCTCTAGGGGTCCACGGGAGACCTGACGGGGGTTCACGTAGGCGTGATAAAGAAATGGGGGTTCACAAGATGTAAGTGTGTGTCCACGAACTGGTTTCGATTGAGACCCATCCCGTGCCCCATATCCCATCCCACCCTCGTCTCATATCCCATTACGCCCCCTCCATAACAGAGCGACTGGCGTACAGCGCACGTTGTTGTACCCATTGTGCATGGGGTCTTAAAACGCTCAGCTAGGCAAAGGGGGGGGGGGTAATGGGATTTGGGTGTACTGTACTGGGATGGGAACATACCCATACCCCGTCCCATATCCCATTTCGCCCCCTCCGTCATGGCAAATATAATCGTAGAAATGTAGCAGCAGGGGGCCACCATGACCAGTAATTTTTTGAAAGTGGTCTAACGAGAAAAAAAAGTTACCTTTGCTACAGTCCATACTTTCAAAATTATCGTCAAGGCAATATTGATAGAGGTCTACAGAGAGGTCACGGTGATGTGTGTGAGAGAGATGCATGAAAATCACGATTTTTTTCCTTCGAAGGAAACAGACATTATGTATTTCATCTTTTGAAAGAGCTGCAGCTTTAGAGCGATATGGAATCTATGTTTATTGTCTTTTTTTGCCGTCACGATTCCGTAACATGAATCGTCACGGTAATTATAAAATCGCACAAAAGCAATGGTTGAAACATCACGAAAAATAATATTATGTTACAAGAAATAACGATTTGATAATATTAAAAAGCCTTCGTGGGCTGTGTTCTAATTTTGGAAGAGTACACGTAAAATTTTAGAGCACTTTATTTTGGACATATGCTAAAAGCAATTTGACAGGAATCACGTAAGTGAACATTGTGTTCAAAGTGGGATTTTGTGAATAAAGTGGGATTTGATATATAAAATAAAAATATTTTTCTGCTTTATGTTATTCTTTACACGTGTCAGGTATTTATCATAAAAACGCCATTTCCTAGAAGAGTAGTTGTTTTAGAGAAGGCATTGAATTAATAAGATGTATTTTCGTACGGCGTAACACCCCAAAAACAAATAAAAAAAATACGTTTGGCCGTGAAAATCTAAAAACTTATCAAATAAGATGTAATTCGGGCTTTTACGTGCGGTAGGTGCATCTTCTGATTTTAACTCCTCAGGCTAATTTGTTCAGTTTTCGAAACAACTCATTTAGGTCTCAAAGAAATCGTTGTGGCTCCCGTGCTATCATGGTGAGAAATATGATCTAGACGATGTTAAAAAAAAAAACACCACGCTTTATATTAAAATCTATAAGTAAACAATAAAATGATTAAAATGTACACCTTTATAAAACTAAAATTTCCGACTGCCAATTGAAAAATTTATGAAACTTAGCGAATCTTTTTATTAATTATTGAAACGACAAACAAATACACCTGTGTAATAAAATAGGTGTGTGTTTTTGATATCAGTATTTTTAGCTAGAAAAAACGTAAGGTGAGACATTTTTAAAACCTTTTGGATTTGAATTAAACAAAATGTAAAAATATATGTTTATTTCGAATTATAAAATTCGAAAGTATATTTCATCACCGTTCAAAATCAGTTTTTAGTTTAATTTGGATTATTTAATATTCCGTTTATTTGGATTTTATTAAAAAGTCTAGATATTTTAACCTCAAAATACTCAACATAGGCTCGACGTCTGAGGGTTAAATTTGAATAAAAAAAAATTAAAAAATTTATATAGGAACATTTGAAAAAATAAAATTAAATTAACACGAAAGATGGATCCAACTTTTTAAAATTGGAATGAATTAATAAATTAATATAAAATAGTGTCTGTGGCTGTCGATGGCCTTGATTTGACTTGTATACAAATCTACAGTATTTTTTCGATATTGATGAAACTTTGCACACTTGATCTTCAAAACAAGATGAAGATCTTGGCAACAAAACCTGGGCAACGCCAGGGATGTAAAACCCGGGCAACAGCTAGTAGGTACAATAAATATATTGTCAGATTTGTAAGTTTCTTTCGTGGAAGGTTGTTACTCTGAAATCACCATTGTGGCCATACCTAGATATTTTGCGTCTTGAAAATACTACAAACTTTTCCTTGGGGAAAAATAAGTTCATCATAGTTTATAAATTTACTTGATCTACCTTTTAGTTCACAGTGCGAAGTATCAAAGGGTTTCGTGGACAAATGGGTAAAAAAAATCTTGTTGAAGATTTTCAAAACAACTGCTGAAATTTCGATGGGCGTTAATCGATTAAAAATTAATAATTTCGGTGGTGTGTCTCTGTGCCCATGGTCAACTTGAATGAACTCTAGAATGCTTTGTTTTTAAAAATTGGAACTGATGGCTGGAACGATTTAGATAATTGATTATCAAAATGAATGAAAATTTCATTTATTTCTTCAAAATAGGCATATTTACTTTGGGGTGTCATCATTAATTTAATGAAAAACAAATACCTTTGTATAACACCACTATTTTATTAACAATATCAACATGTTTCGAAAACTATGTTTTCTTCGTCAGGATAATAAGTCAATATTAAATAACAAAAGACAAACAAGTATAGACTAATTAGAACATAGACAAAATATTAGAAAGGAGAGGTGATTAATTACCTAAAATATATCATAAAAAACAATTATATAAAATAAAATATAAAAATTATTTTAGAATGGGTAAAAAATTACATTAACATAATAAAAAATCTTTTAAAAGGAAAACAAGAAGTCTAAATAACAAAATAAATTATTATAAATATAAGTATTAATACGAAAATAAATTTAAAAGATGGCTATTTTTAAAAAACGTTTGGTTATTTATAATATTTAATTTATAGTAAATTGGTTGGTTATTTATAATATTTAATTTATAGTGTTTTCCTTTTAAAAGATTTTTTATTATGTTAATGTAATTTTTTACCCATTCTAAAATAATCTTTATATTTTATTTTATATAATTGTTTTTTTTTGATATATTTTAGGTAATTAATCACCTCTCCTTTCTAATATTTTGTCTATGTTCTAATTAGTCTATACTTGTTTGTCTTTTGTTATTTATTATTGACTTATTATCCTGACGAAGAAAACATAGTTTTCGAAACATGTTGATATTGTTAATAAAATAGTGGTGTTATACAAAGGTATTTGTTTTTCATTATAAAAAGAAAATTTCATTATTTGAAAGGAAAAAAAAAATATTTCATTATTTAGGTTAAACTCTGACAGATGTAGTAATTTTTCAAGCATCAGGAAAATATTTCCAGCTTTACAAATCCTTATACTGTGATTTTTAACAGCTTTGCGCTAGAATTACATAATACAACGGATTTCACTGTATATCATTTTTTGACGTTATAACTAACGTCTTATAAATCGATGAACGCCGGCTGCACTTACGAAAATGCATGATTCATTGTCACGTTGTCACGTTCCGCCTGAGCCAAGCGTTCAAGCGAGAACGCGGACCAAGCGTTCGGCCTAAGCGTTCGGCTTGTGAAGCATCTATCTCTCTTCCACTCCATTTTTATTATATGTCGTTATCACATAGAATTATCAACCGTAAACCGACTTTACAGATAACCAATTTTTCACTAATTTATTTTGCAATTTTCAATAAGTACCTACCTGTCTATTACTGCGTTAAATTCGCGTAAGAAAAATATCTACCGTACTAAAGCAACCTCAACAACTATTTAAATCCATATTCAGGTCTGTCAAGATTTAAGAGCTTTCACTTTTTCCTTTTCCGTCTGTCTTTTTTGCAGTGCACTCCGCCCCATGTTTGTTTACTAGTCCTGTTGAAGGAGTAGGAATAATTTTGGCTCACTGAGCTTTTTTCGGGTAGTGTTACGTATGTTAATTTGAGCAGAATTAATGCGCTTTGGAATTTTATTTACTCCGTGCTAGATGAACTTTCCGCTTATCTCTACTAATATTATAAATGCGAAACTGCGTGTGTTTGTTTGTTACGCTTTCACGCATAAACAAATAAACCGATTTTCAAAATTCCTTCACCAATATAAAGCTATATTATATGCGAGTAATATAAGCTTTATTTAGTGGTAAGCTTTGGCGTTATGAAATTATAAATATATTGTATTTATTATACGTTTTCTGTCGCTCACAAAAGCAAGTAATTGCTAACGTCAAAAAACAAATCTTTTATTTCATAATATTTTAATAATAAAAACAGTACATTT
Source organism: Glyphotaelius pellucidus (assembly GCA_936435175.1). NCBI lineage: Eukaryota > Metazoa > Arthropoda > Insecta > Trichoptera > Limnephilidae > Glyphotaelius > Glyphotaelius pellucidus. The sequence goes on from OW386548.1 coordinate 32,848,870, forward strand.
TTTTATTGTTTTGCATTTCCACACAAATAATTTCCCGAGTTGCCTCTAAAAACATGAAACACTAAAATCTTTAATGGCCTATATCTTATAATTAAAACAAAAATAAATAAAGTAGCTCACATCCGTACTAAATATTTGATATATCTTATGATTACATAAATAATTTTTCAGTTTGTTTTCGGGTATTTTGATCTTAAATCCAAATTTAAGATTTGTATGAAACTGGCCGAAAAGGGCCGCGCAAACGTTCCACTTAAGTGCATTAAAAAATGTTAGAGTGTACAATCTAGTTTGTTCTACGCCTGTGACATTAATTTTATATTTATTGTGCCGAATTTAGATGGTGTCATTTAAATTTTAAATAATTGTCGAAAAAGGCGGATGAATGTTCGGCAAGTAAGGGCAGATTTCCACGAATTAATTTCAAAGCTTTCGGCTTTGGTAGAATACAATGGATTTCCACCGTTTCTAAATGGTTGTGTAATTTTATTTCCTTTTTTATCCCGTTGTAAATTATCTTCTAAATCAGCATATCCTAGTTAACAGCGGTTTAGGTGTAGGTACAAATACTTTGAATATAATGACTTCAGTTTTTCACTGAGATAAATTCTGTGGGTACCTAACGAAAAAAAGTTCACAGGAGGCGCTGAGGAAAATAATTCCTCTCAGGGCCTATGTCATTTTTGAGAGAAGTCAAAGGGACTCTCTCAACCATTCTCTCCCTATCCGGTCTGCCATCCAGCTGGTGGGCAGATGCATCCGCCGCCGAGACCCGGACAAACCTCACCCCATGAACCCGGGCACCCCTGCTGAGTCACCAAACGTAGCGAACCACTTGGGCTGACCTTTGGCAGAGATGTTGGTTATCCAATAAATGGTTCCCGGGGCGATGGTATCCCTACCCCCCTCCCTAATTGGTGGGTAATAAATCAAAGTAATATGTTGCTCTCGAACTAAATTTTATTTTTCTTAAAAGATTATGATTCGAATAACCTGAAAATATTGGAAAATCTTCTGCTACCATCATTATAACTTAATTAACTCATTTATTAACTTAAATGTACAATTTACTAAAATAAAACTAATAAATAATAATAAATAAACATAATAATTATCACTAATTTAATTTTCTAAGAAAATATAATTTTCATCAAGGCCTGACTCAAGAGCTGCAAGGAAAAATAGTTATTTTATTTATTGTAACATCAAAAATATCCACAATCATTCGACATTTTTTCGGCAAAAAAAAAATGTTTTTCTGTGTAATCTTTATTTGATATAATTTTTAATATCTATATATTTTTTAAATGATTTCTGGCTTTCACCCTTCAATTAATTTTATTTAAATGTACAAATTTCAGAATTATATGGACGATTGGAGTCGAGTTCAGACTTAAAAGCGGTGAGATATTGAATGGAGGGGAGGAAATTTTAGATAACGCTTGATAAAAGAGAGAATTATTGACATTCTTAAAGTTTATTTTGTATAAACAGTCGTCACGCCTAAAAGTTAACTACCAAAATAAACATAAAAATTATGTGTAAATTAATAAATATCATACGAAAGTATAAACATAATCGTACCGTTACCAGAATTAATATAATATTAGTTCAAAGCTGTAAAAACCCGTGTAAGCATTGTAAACAGCAGGTTCAGTAGAATTTAAGGGACAAAAAGTTCGTCGAAAGTGCAAAAGTTTAGTGTTTTTTTATACAATCGAGTAAACATGGTCGTTTGAGATTTGTTAATTTTGCTGTGTGTTCTCTTAAAGGGAATAGTGTACCTACTATCAGGCGAATCATTTAAGATGGATTATTTGTGACTTATGGCAGTGTAAAAAAGCATTAACAAAGTAACATTGTTAATTCAGAATTAGAATTATGAGATCGAAAAAAAATACAGAAAAAATATAGGATCCAATGGCCGAGTTGGTTAAAGAGCTGTGTCCCGGTAAAACACGAGATCCCTGATAAGTAAGACACGAGATGTCGAGTCCCAGTTACCTTTTTTTTAATTTTTCTGTGTCTTGTTCGTTTCGTTTATATTCGTTTTCTTCTTCAATAATTAACCTTCAAAAATTAATCCACAAAAAAATTTTCATTTTGACTTTTGGAAAGAGTCAACAGGTATAAATGAAATCACCCATATAAATAAAATCGGATATTTTTATCCGAGACTGCAGTGTTAACTCAATGACTCTTTGTTACAAATAAATTTGTCTAAGAACTTTGTAATCATTCAAAAACATGGGGACAACGAATTTGAAATATTAGGTCCACAAAAATGACAGCAAAATATAGTTCGAGTCCCAGTTGCGAACGCTACTTTTTTTATTTTTCTGTGTCTTTTTCTGTTTTAAGTTTTCAAGGGCCTATTTCATTTCTGGGGATGCTGTGTAGAGGCTCTTTTTAGAAAAAGAAGGAGAGAAAATTCTACGCAGGAATAAGGTATGATGAGTGGGGAGGTGATTTTTCACAAAAACGGCGCTCTACAAATTGTCCAATTATTATTATTATTATTATTAGAAACCTAGGGGTCAGTATGTCCATAAATCCAACCCTCTCACTGTAGTGCAAAGCGATGTTCCGAGAGAGTCCTACTGGAGAGGTCAAAAGGTCTCCCTCAACCAGTTTCCGGCGTGCAAGGCAGTTAGTGAGCAGACGCATCCACCGGCAAGACGCGCACAAACCTAACCCCGGAATATGAATACGGGAATATGAATACGGGCATCCCTGAGCGGGCATCACTAAACGTAGCAAATCACCTGCGACAGAGGTGTTGGTTATCCAATAAATGGTTCCCGGGGAGGTGTCACTCACATCCATCTCCAAAAATTTTACATCAATTAAATCCCTCAAAACCCTTTCTTAGAAGTTAGCTAAAATGATACAGCAAAAATACCACAATTTATCCAAAAAATTGACCTTTAAACTTTCAAGTTTTTTGAATAATTATTACTTTTTCTACATCATCACGCTTCGTGACGTTCCCTTCCTTTGAAATGACATTAAAGTGACGTTATGACATGGCGGTGGCAAGGCAGCGGTTAACCAGTGTGTTTTTAAACAAAAAAACTGTAGAAACCGTCCGTTTTAAAACAAAAACTGTGGAAACTTTGTTTTTTTTTATTACTTTTCTGGTCCTCCCTCTCGGCCGGAAACTTTGCTTATACCTCGGGCCGCGTTGTGGCTGGGAAATTTCGATAACAGCTGGCCAACGTTTATATTCGTATAATTTTATTACGGCCCAACTTGACGAAGTTTCTTTGGCAGAGAGACCCAAGTATTGTGTTCAGGGGCGCGTTTTTTAAAATACACGGATGTTTTATCTACAGATTGTATCTTGAGAGAGTGCATTAATTTTAAAAGGTTAAGTAATTGTTAATCTAAAACTTATCAACGTGTATGCTTTTCGTTATTTAGAGAACAAATGGTCAAACCATGATGACCTTACCAAGTGACATGAGGACTCAAATCATTTTAAAATTTGATTTATCAATGTGTTATAAGACCGGATGTTTTCATCAAATTTTAAAGCTAATTTTCAAACTGTGTCATTATTTTAGTTCTGTGAAGCAACTAGCCTATAATGATATGGTAACAGAACAAGAAAATCTATCATCAAACAGTTTTAATAGCCTAGCGACCGTACGGTTGAATTTTAAGAATCCGGTTAAGAATACAACTCTGGCGCTGCGCCTTACGCAAAACCGTTTTTGTACGTGGAATTTGTATACAAATCTATTTTTGTAATAGAACCGAATTAAAGCAATGCCAAAAGATGGCACCATTTACATTATCAGTTAGCGTGAGGAGCATCGGCTGGCAGGCGTAATTACTATTGGATTTGTAATTTCGTGAATCTCTCCGGATATTCAGAGATTTATAATAACTAGTGGTCGCCCAATGGTCAAAATTCGACCATAATTGTAATGTTTTTTTTTATGTTTGACATTCAGTAAGACCATAGACAAATAATATTAAAGACAAACATACTGAAGACCATGTAAAGACAACTGGATACTAAATACAAATGTGGAAAAACTACAGGCCGCCTCAGAACAGGGAACCCTAGTGAGGAGGACTGTGAAAAAAAAAAAAAAACTTTATAATACCTTAATATAATACAATTTATAAAAACATTATGTACAAATTTTGCTATAGATACTAATAAAAAAAAAAAAAACAATATTAATCTATTCTCAATTTCACCATGGACTTTAACAATAAACAATAGAGTAAAGACGCGAGTGTGTGTGTCAAATACATGGTAGTGTGTGTAATGTTTTTGTTTTTGATTTAATCTTTTTTTATGCATCATTTTAAAAAAATATTAGCATTCTGCACTCCTCCTCTATATAAACTATAAGTGTGCGAAATTTCATACTCCTCCGTCCGCGCAATTTTCGTAAAAAGGGGTACAAAGTTTTGGCTTCACGTATTAATATATTGATTGATAATATGATTATTAATACCACGCGTCTATATATTATATATGACGTCATTGCTTGCCGCGGTTACTTTGTCCAGGTGACTAGTTGTCACTGGATCCCAGAGGATTCGGATATTTTTGGTACCAGTTCCTAACGAATTTACAAAATGGTGGCCAACCTTCAAACTGGGTGGAGCCGAACCAAAAGCCGCCCGCAAACCCTAGCAGCAAAAACCGGCGGAACGGGTTTTTAACTGCTAGATTATACATTATGTTAAATAATTTATGAAAGATTCCCAAAGTTTTATAATTTTTTTTCAAATTGCGGCAAGGAACTGTGTATCGATAAAGGTGTGAAGTTTTTTTTTCTAACACCGTTTGGATCTTATTTCTAACCATTATAATAAGGAAGATACAATGATTTCTATGAATTGTTCCAAAAACAACAAAAAAATAGTCTGAAGGGTTAAATTTTTATTGCAATATAAGTTTTTTCTGAATTTCCTAGCACATTAAATTTTAGAAATGAATTTTCTTCTACTGCAGGTGAAATCGTAAAGGTGTAGGTCATTAAACATTCTCTTGTATAAAACAAACATATTTGGTTGAAATGAATTCGTGATTGCAATCCTGGAAAAGCGATAATTGTTGATAAAAACACACAGCGGACGTTTGACCACTGTCAAAGACGACAAACATCGCTAATTAGTCGACGATTTGATTCAAAATCGGTTAAACAGTTAAAGTGAAATTTTATTAACATTAGCTTATCGACACTCCTTCAAAATTATGGATGATTCAGCACCCCTGGCGGTACCCATCTTTCGTCCGGAAATTTCCCGTCCATGCATAATCTTAATTAATGAAATATTTTAAAACCGCGGAAAGGTCCGTTCATTTGAATAAACTCGGGCTGGGGGAGGTTTTCGTATTTTGTTCCTGAAGCGAAGAAGCGAAATAATATTATAAGCAGAAAACGAAGAAGGGATTTAACGAATGAATATGAATAGGCTTCCGGTACCGGAGAGGATTGGCTCGAATTATCTTCGGATGATCAAAATTATATCCTGTTTGATGAATTATACATGTGAATTTTTATATATTTTATTTACCCTCAGAATTAATTATCACGCACATTTATTGGGTTTTCATTGACTGAGCCTTAAATATTTTTAGCAAATAGCGTAAAAAATTGGATTTATCGATGTAGTTTCCATCAGTGATTTGTTTCATTTTATTTTATTTTCTTTTTTTACATTGGCTCCACACAAGAGGCCCAGAGGAAAACAAATCGTTAGGGATGCTGTGTGGAGAATGGTTTCAGAAAGGACAATTTGCTGACTTAATATGTTTATACTAAATTATTCACGATAAGCTTCAAATCGCTTATTGTCTGAGCAATATTCATATTAAAGTTCATAATAGACGTAATTTAAGGAGTCATAAAATATACCATCTTGATTTAATTAATAATAATATTTCATACTTCAATCCTCTATCTCGAATATCTATATAATACCATTGAATGTGACCATGACACTTCGTGGAGAACAGTTATGCTGCTTTATTGTCGTACCCTTTGTTTGTTTGTTTCTTTTTTCTCTTACCCTGCAGGGTATTATATTTGATACGACTATGTTTTATATTTAATTTTGATTATCATTATTTCTGTTATCACTACAAGCATTTCCGTATTATAACATTTATTACTCATGCTCAACATGAACTTATGCTCAACGTGAACATTTCTAATTGGAGTGTTAATAATATCTTCGTAATATACCAACGGCAATTCTATTATTGTAATAGTTGTTTACACTCTGTAAATGTTTCAAACAATAAATAAATAAAGGAAGTTGTAGGAAGGAAAAAAGTATGAGGGATGGATAGAAATTTGGGAGTCAAAGTGTCCAGGAGTGATGGACAAATGAATCCATTCCTCCTACTGTGGCGAAATGCGAGAGTCCGGTTGGAGAGATCTAGTAAAATTTTAAAAAATCCTACTTCTGCCAGAGAGAGTAGAACTATGGCATTCTCAAAAGAGGTATGTTTTGATATTGATTTTTTTTAATGTGAATACCTCACAAGAGATCCAGCTACTCCCGTCTCGAGCCTGTGTGATTATGGCATCCCCTAATTGGGGCATGTTGTGAGGCTAAAAGTAGTGGAGAGGGAAAGAAGATGTGAAAGGTGGGAAAGGAGAAGTACCTGGCTATTCATATCTGGTCACCAAACGCGGCTCAAGCCATTTCAAGCTACGTTTCAATTTTGAATGATGGTCTTACACCAGGGCGTTACTGAGAGTATCTTCCACTCTTCAATGGAGTGAAAAAGAGAAGAAGATTGCGCAGATAAAATTTGGGAAATATTTGATTATTTAGTCTAATCAATAAACAAAACTAAAACCGTTTTAAGCAATGCCAACGTTGCGATTCCTAATAATGATCTTTGCCCATGACTGAGTATCTACCACTCTAGAAAGTGATTTGTCCTTTACAATAACACCCCAAAAACACTTTTTGCAGTGTTAAAACGATTGTAATGTTCTACTATTGACAAATATTTTGCTTGAATTAACTCTTGTTTTTTAAAAGATAGAAGATATTTTATTTTCGGAACTAAGATGTCGTGACTTTGCCGTGTTCGGGACCGTTAAATAAAATAATATAACCCGTATAATTATAGAACATATTAATGTAACGTTTATCGCGTGGTGGACGGTGGTCAAAGGTGAAGAAAGGGCTCTCATACAAGACATGCCTTTTATACCTTAATTCATGTCTTAACAAAGATTCTCAAACATTAGTCTTTTGTTCCTATTTAAACTTGGATCCACATTCATTACAGGAACAACAAATGAAAACTGCATTAAGTACTAGGATTCACGTTTACCTGCATCAAATTGCTGTTCTCCTGATAACGAGGGTTGACAATGACCGATGACCCGATTGATTTGGCCACCACCCTCCAGCGATTAGCCACCCCTGGTCTAAAAAGGCTCTATTCCTCTCCAAACCACCCCCACCCCTCCCATGACTGAGGCTGTGCCTGACGTTGAGATATGGGGGATATACATCTCCGGGATTCATTCGCCTAATAAACATTTACTTTGGTTACCGGGGCCAATTGGAATCCGAAAGATCATTGTACTATTGTACAGCTTGTCAAATGGAAACAAGGCCTAACTAACGAATACAATCAATCAAACATTAATTAAATCTGGCAAACCATTTTTTGCCTAATCAAGCGTGGAAATTTGACAGCCGGGACATTAATTTGGTGGGGGGATGCCTTCACAATACTCCGAAAACAAATACATTTGAGTATATCCTGAGCACGAGTGAATTGGTACCTAACAAAATAAACTTTTCATGTCCAAAATACATCAATTTGCTTTTCTTCCATGACCATTTTATAACAAACGATTTATCATATAGATTTACGTATCGTAAGTCACAGACAGATGAAAAATAACTATGGGGTAAAGTAGGTAATGATTGCTCGCTTAAAGAATTTTTGACTTAAGAGTGGGTGTAGGCTTAAAAAAATATTTATTTCTTATTTTCTTCAGGACCTTTTGTGTGGAGTTAAAATAAAAATAGATCCCATCTTTGCACGGAGATGAATCTGGTAGTCTGTAGATTCAAGAGTGACGGACGCATAAATCCATCCCTCCAAGGCGATGGTCGAGAGAGTCAGGCTGAAGAGAACGAAAGATCTTCCTTCCTTCCTTGGCCCGCCACACAGTGGGTGGGACTCTTCTACATGGACAAACCTCAATCCGGGCACCCCGCTGTATCATCAAACGTAGTGAACTACTTGGAGTGACCTATGGCAGAGACGTTAGTTATCCAATAAATAGTTCCCTGGGCGACACCTTTCAAATTTCAAAGTATGACACTAAAGGAAGGCTTGCGGAGTTTCTTTGATAAGTCAGGTACGTCTCATACGTCATACATATGTTTAGTAATATTATTTAAAAAGTTTTGGATTTAGGGCTAAAATAGCGGATTTTATTTACTTCTTAAATAAGATTTTTTTTTTAAGAAAGACAAACATTCCCGGGTTACGAATAACCCAACAATATTTTAAAATCTCCTACTACCACCACAATAAGCCGAAAATGTTGCTTGAGTCATGATGGAGGACTTAACGCGATGCCCACTCAACCTCTGACCGGTCTTGGGGCGTCTGTAAATGAAGTTAATAAACTTTGTTGACAGTTTTTCAACAAATAGTTTATTTAATAAAAATATAAACGTGATTCAAAACCAATGGTTTCTTCACCTTTTTTAAACCAAATATATAGTAAATTATGCCTTGTTGTGCTGAAGATCGCAATTTTTATTTTTATTTTTTTATTATAGGCAACAAGTGTGTCGATGTTTTTAATGATTTTAAAGGCAACTATGACGAATAAACAAAAGGTCTAGAAATTTCGAATGACAAATCATATTTTTTTATTGTCACGTAAAATTTAGTATCAAATGTAATATGTAAAATAACATACTATGGCGACTAAATAAAACTACCACATTCTCTTCACAAATTATTCCCAATCCTCTGGCATTAATGTAGTTGCGAACTATTTTATTCTCAACGTGTTGCCGAGTCAATTTTTCTCTTTCAACACTTAAGGTGCCTAAGAATTTAATAAACCCCGGCCCTCAAATAAATCTGTTTTTAACCCCGCGCTTTCCACGGGGTGCAAACAAAGCCCCCGCCCGCTTGTTGTTTCATTACTGGGGTAAAATATGTCTCCGTGACGTATGGTGGTAAATGACGCTAATACGTAACTATTAGGAACGTGGAATGTCGCCCATTTGGGTGGTAGGTGCTCTACACCCCCAGGCATGACGGGGTTTGCACCCCACTACATGTTCAAGTGAACATTTAGCCGTCGAAAGTCATGTTTTTCGACTTGACGCGGTAATTTTGGTATTCAATTGTTAAGAGAGGAATTCCACAGCATATTACAACGCACTTAGAATGTCGAAAGAATCCCACGTGACACGTCAACTTCCGAGTATTATGACAATAATGTGTATTTGCCTGATACTTTCAAAAGTGAAAATGCTACATTCAATTTTACAGCAGCACCATTAATCAATTATTTTAACATAACATGAAATATTTTAATATCACTTAAGGGGAATTGACCTTTTTTGGAGATTTTTAAATTTTTTAATATTTTGATCAAATTTGATAACATATAAAGTATTCTCACCACCCATTAAAATTTCAATCGATTTTTATTTAATTTCTTGTATTCTAATGTTATTTTCTAATATTGATTTTGAAAAAAAAAGTTTTTTAAATATTTTGTATTGATAAACTGAACCAGATAAAATTGTACAACATAAAAAATATCGAAATAAAGTCCTTAGAATTTACTTGGTGTGAGAAAAATGTTAGTAAAATCGTTGTCCAAAAATAGACGTAAAGGGTGTAATTAATTAATGAATGTACTTTCAAGCCATTTTAATTATTTCTCTTAACATGAATGTGTTTTCAAAGGAAAACAAACCTTATTATTAACGTAGAGAGACGAATAATAATTCTCAAATGTCTGATTATATGAATGTTTTATATCTACAATGCCATATTATTACGAGAAGCGATGTGTGTTCATCATCACAGAAGACTCATCGTTCAATATGTAAAACATCTTAGAAGTCTCGAAAGAATAACAAACGTCATTATTTGTAAGTATATTAGATAATGATAGAATATATTTTTTTTACAGACAATGGTATTATTTCGATTAATATTTGGAGTGGAGTGGCTCTACTTAATTTACGCAATATTTCATCAATCCTTGCAAAGCGTGTCCAATAATGTTTGTGCATTGAATAGGCGTAACGTGAACGTGAGAATACTTAAAGCGCCTGTAATATTTTGGAGGAAGGAACTTGTAAATAATAACGCATCTTCAGGAAACTTTAAAGGACTTGTGAATTTTATCGCTCTATTCCCAATTAGATTGTGAATATTCAGGAGACCCAAACTACCCAAGACAGACCAAGGAGTTTACGTTTTACTTGTTAGATTAGAAGAGAAGTGAGAGTAAAAACCTACAACATAGGTTTTTTATAGTTACTCCTTGGTAGGAGGGAAATTTGCACCTGTCAATTCTGACATCTATGGATAATTTCTTCAACTAATTATATAAACTTTACCTAAACCAATAAATCGTATCATTTGGAGAGGTGTGAGTCCTAGCTAAGCCTATGTTAGATTTTTAGACAGCGCCTATTATCCTTAAGAAAAATATTTGAAAATACTTAAAATGTAAAAGATGCATTAAATTAACAATTATTTGGCAATGAATTCAGAAAACCTTAAAATTTTGAAGATAATTAATGAACTGCTTTTGATAAAAAAAAAAAACCATAGAAATAACCACAAAATCTAACAAATTTAATTAAAATTTATATTCTAGAAATCCAATACATTCCATCTCAGAACAAAATACCCCAGTGCAGTCAGGAAGACTAAAATCTCGGTATTAAACTCACATTTTATGGCAGTTAGGTTATTCAACCCACAACTTGCAATTATTACACCCATTTTGACTTAAAAATCGTACCTAGCGTTTTGTATTTATTTAAAAAAAATATATTCCCAAAGTAATTGGTATACTAAAAACCTAACTGAAGCATGTTTTAAAATTATATTACTGCATTTAATAGTGCTTTTATTCTGCATACGACTGGAGTCGTTGCAGTAAATTACTAAAAACAAATAAATTTCAGCAAACTTTTAAACTGAAAATAATGACGGCCTTCTACGAAGAGTTGCCAAACACAAACTCTTCGATATTTAAAATAAAAGGTCCCCGATTTAATGATGTATTACTTCTAAAACTAGCTTTTAGCTCCCATACTTCTAAGAGCACTTAACCCAGTGGCGTCTCGAGAAATGTGGGTTACACCAGATTGGGGGTTTGACTGTTGTAAAGGGTTGGGAGCGAGTGGGGGAGTTTGTGGGAGTTTGGAGTGGGGATGTTGGGGGTAAGTTGGGGAGGCTGCCGCAGTGCAGTGGGACATAATCTTAACCCCCGGGGCTCTGATATTAAAGTGACATGCACAGAGCCGTCACTCCGCCGTGTCAATCTCGGGGAAAATCTACGGCACGGAGGACTGAGGTTACATATTGTGTTTGCACATAGACCGCGTTACGGAGTAACAAGATGTTAACATATAGCGTAATTAGTTGACTGATTGGGGTTATACGATATAACAACTTGTTATAATTTAGTGAGGATTATCGCGTATGATGAACCGTTGTTCTCACGATGTTAATATTTGGTTCACGGGGTGAAATAATACATTCTATAAACAACCTTTGGATTGTTTTTCGTGTGACTTCTACCCGTTTAAAATCACAGTTAAAATCTTTATCACCGAAAGTTATAGTATATGAATAATTAGGTTTTTGATTAAATAATAGGGATCGATCGTATGTAATGTACAAAATATCCGTGTAATGAGTGGCACAGTAATTTAAGATATTATTATGATAACAGTCCAAACTTTCGAATTCATTTACGTAATAATTGTAAAGTAAGTAATAATTGAAATCTTTAATGGGTTTATGTAAATGCAGAAATTCTGGAACTAACTGTATACACCAATGGAAGGAAATAGTTATGTCGAGGCAGTAAATAGTATGTGTGTTAACAAAATTTTAAATAGTGGGTAGTTCTCATGTGAATGAGAACATCTGTAAAAACCCAGTACAAATAAATATAAATAAATAAATAAAAATAAATTTGGTTGTCTGTGAAGATAATTTTACGTGATAAAGTCATATAATTATTGGAAATATTAATTAATATTCATTGGAAACTAATTATAAGAAAATCAATAAAAACACATTATTATGACTACATCTTATAATACTATACTTCTCAACACAATTGTAGTATACGGATATCCTTTTTCTTTCTTTATTTTTCTCCTTTCTTTTTTATTACCTCTTCAACTTCATTTCTATTATATTCATATATGTATATTTTTATATTTGTATGTGTACACATATGCATATGTTTTTATATATGTACACATGGTGATAACATTTTGTATATGTGTATATATGTAGGTATGTGTATATATCTACGTGTGTGTATGTGTATACTTACACATATAACCTTTTTTTCTTATTTCACTGTTTAATTCCTATCTTTTGTTTTACACATAAAAAAAAAAAAAATTTCTTTGTTAAATTGTGCTTTACATTCGTTTTCTCCGCCTTTTTTACTCGAGCTCTGCTCTAAAAAAAGGTGTAATACTTATTAATTAATGTATTTTTAAAAGAAAAACTTTATTTAATTTATAAAAGCATGTAACCTCTGTACCATTATATTCAATAAATAAAAAAAAATAATAACGATGGAGTTGAAGAGAGATAGACGCGTCACAAGCCGAACGCTTGTTCGCTTGCACGCTCGGCTCAGGCGGAACGTGACAACGTGACAATGAGTCATGCTTTTTCGTAAATGCAGCCGGCGTTCATAGATTTATAAGACGTTATCTCACGTCAATAAATTAATAAATAGATAAAAGATGTATGGATGAACGGCCGGACGGATGGACGGATGGATGGATAGATGGGAGTTAGGCCACTAAGTAAAGATTACGTTATGCCTAGTTTGAATTACATAATAAGGCAAAGATTAACGCAAAATTTTAAATTCTAAAAACAATTTTCGGTTAATCTTTACGAAGAATTGGTTTTCATTATAAAAACAAAAAAATATGCCTTGAATAAATTGAAGCTTTTTTTACTGTTTCCATGGAAAAAAATTGGTTAATGTAAAAAATATAATATTTAAAAAATGTTTCAATTTTTACTTTATGAGTAAAACCTCTAATTGAAATATTCAATTAAATTAAGACACTACGAGCGAAACTCAATCGGAAATAGAAAAATCAGAAAAAAAATTGTCACCTCTGGGACTGACACTACAACATTAGCTCCACACAGGTGGCCCCACGGAGAATAATTCCCCTCAGGGCCTGTATCATCTTTGGGGATGTCGTGTGGAGGGTCTTTTTAGGATAGGAACGAAAGCACGTTTTGGAAAGGAAAAGAGATAATTGATAAGTGCAAGCGCTACAGTAATTTCCCGTAATACCATGCGAGCGAAGCCGCGGGGAAAAGCTAGTATATTATAAAGAAACACTGTAATTTTTTTCATATCTGTAACACGAGATATGTTTTCTATAATTTTTGTATTTCGATTTTTTTTCATCGAGGGAATTTCGTATAATTATTTTTCAGTTTGGCTTGAGGATATTTGTACAGTTTTTTAGATTCAAAAGCTTATTGTTTTCTAGGGAAATGTGTTACATTATCTCAGTAGAATTTCGGAATTCGGAGACTTTATAGCACCATATTTTTATTTCTCTTTCTCAACACCACAAACTAATAAATGTCATGCCTTGAATGTCTAAATATTTAAGTAAGTCTGAAGCAAAATTGATGAATTGGTGACAAAGTATTAATGATTTTTGAATGATCTATGTTAAAATCACTTCAAATTGCTTACGATACGAAAAGAAATTTTATTTTACTTTTCAACTACTGAAAACCTTTACAAACATCAAAAAAATACACAATTAAGTTCTTACCCGGACTATCGATATCCAACAATATTCTTGTTTCGAGAAAAAATTAAAAAACGAAAACAGTTGTTTCATAACGTTTAATATTTAAAATACGTAAAACCCACAATTCTTAAGAGTTTAAATGAAAAGTCTTCTAGAAAGGCAATTAAATTAGAGTTAATTACTAAAATTTATGCTGAATTTGTGAGATAATGTTGTACATAAAAATTTCATACGCAACGTTATTCCACCTTAATTTTCATACCTTACAAAAAGTAACATGCTCTTCTAACATAAATGTACACGTGTCTTTTCATTTGAGCTTAAAAAGCAAAAAAACGATAAATGAAACCATTTATGTTCGAGCTTTTGTCTTTAGATCAACATATAACATTATTCCACCAAATTTTTTCAACTGCTAAAAAGCAGGCTAAATAATATTTTTCTGGACAAATTCTACGTTCCTGCATTCTTCAGCTTCTTGGCTTCGAGATCTTTCTGGTTGAAGCCGTAAGATACTTCGTTTTCTCCATTTATACCTATGAATTAATTAAATTTTCAGTGATTTCGATAAATGGCATTATACAACATTCTTCCACAAACCAAACTTTAGAATGCTGCTAAAATATTTTGGTTGCCGTAATCTTTACCTTAAAAGATGCCGTTATTAATGTGCCGTACATTATTCCATCAATAAATCAAAATAAATAGTTTTGTTGTCTACAACATTATTCCGGGCAAATCTCAATTATTACTTGCCACAAAAAATAATCATAACAAACTCGGCATAAAACCCTGAGAAAATTAGCGAAGCCTTCGAGATTCGCCCGCCCAGTTTATCCGTATTCAATTTTTCTATTTCCCAACAGATTCAGTAAGGCAGTTGACAGCGGCAGATAACGCAATTATTTCTGAGCTGTGTAAATAATTAAGTCAATTACTCTCCTCTCCAGGCCGATGGAAGATGCTGCGAGGATCAATAGTCGAGAGAGCAGACGAGAAATATTTCTGCTTGTTATTTTTAACACCTGATCATTAATTATTAGAGCTCCATTGGCCGGGTTGGCCGTTACTCGATAATGGTGGGGTCGTTAAACGCAGAATTACAAATATCTCGAGAATATTCCTACATTGATCATAACTGCAACTATTATTTTAATATCTGCAAGATCGATTTTTTTTTAATAATACTACCCGGTATTGGACAGAAAATTATTCAATTTTTTTATAAGAAAAATTCTCTTTTTTTTTCCTCTATTTCCATATTATGGGCAGCTACCCTTTTTATTGGAAACAATCATTCTATGAATTAATTTTTAACCTGGATAGCGACTTTTTTATAAGAAAAGCTCTCTTTTCATAACTTTTGAAGGTTATTCCCACGAATTTAATATTTAAGTGAAGAATGAGATAACAATAATATTCTTAACGAAAATATGAAAGAGAACAAGACACAGAAAAATAGAAAAATACAATGGTCGCAACTGGGTCTCGAACCCAAACCTCTCATTAAAAATTGAATATTTACTTAGACTTTTTTAAAAAGCCAATAGTTCCATATGAATAAATTCGGATATATATTTATCCGAGACGCTTTCCAGGTTAAAAAACAGTTCTTGGAATGATTGTTTCAAGTAAAAAGGGTAATTGCCCATAATATCGAAAAAATAATCAGTTGAAGATAATATTGTTAATTAAAAAATTTGAAATATTAGATTGACAAATATGACGGTTTGAAGTCGGTGGCAATAGCGAAATTGGTTAACGCGCACGTCCCGGTTAGACAAAAGGTCTGGGTTTGAGTCCCAGTTGCGACCATTGTCTTTTTCTATTTTACTGTGTCTTGTTCTCTTTAATATTTTCGTTTAGATTTTAATTGCTATCTTCTTCTTCAATGATAGAAAATAATTGGAATGATATTTTATCCTGAAAGGGAACTTATATAAAGACCATTTGTTTTTAATTACTGCTTCCTACTTCTTTAGCCAAAGTTTAACAAAATGTGCCCCCATGACAAGCTCCGTGTTTTAACCTCAAAAATTTCGATCAAAATGAATTTCATCATAAAATGTTTTAATTAACTTGTTTTGTGTATTTTATCAACTAAAATATTGTAAGAAAATTAAATTAACAAAGTTTAAAATTAAGTAAGAGACTAATTACATTCCTGTAAATAACCCTGTCAAATAATGAATAAATCTAATTACAACACTGTCTTAATATTTGACTATGAAACATTTTATTACCAAATATCTAAAACTTTCACAAAGTTTTAAAGCAATTTAAGATTAGTTTTAGTTTTAGCTTTTAGCTATTTCTATTATAATTTAGCTATTTGGCCCGCTCTGTGTGTTGTGAACGTGGATATATCGGCCAAGATGATATATAAGTGTATCAGGGGACAGAACGAGAAGGAAGTCGGAGTCATGCTGTTACCGCCCGCGGTTAGGTCGATGGTCGCTCGCTCCACACCCCGCAACAGAAGGCCGATTTTTTTACAAGGCACTAAGTAAACAATCTGTTTTGTTTGCTTGACGACCGAACGCATTAGATATTATGAAAAAAGCATCTTTTCATGATGTGGCAATTAACCTAGTTTTGGCATTATCTTCTCTGATCTCTCTTGGAAGTTAGCTTTTAAGATCTAACAACCGTTGTTTCCAATCTTACTGATCAAAAAATTTTGGCTCAATACTCCTTAAATGCACATATACTTTTCTCAACGCAATTCTCCGACCAACACGACGACCGGTCTAGGGGTAAGGCTTTTAACTCGCAATCCGAAGATCGCGGGTTCAAACCCGGAGTGCGCATTCCCAATTAATTCATTTAAAATAATATGTACTACATTTGCTGCACGTTCCAGAGTGGGAGATACTCTCAGTATCGCCCTGATGTAAGACCACCATTCAGAATTGTAACGTTGCTTGAAATGGCTTTAGCCGTGTTTGGTGATCAGATCTGAATAGCCAGGTATTTTCCCACTTTCGTCTTCCCCATCTCCTTCCCCTCTCCACTACCTTCAGCCTCACAACATACCCCAATTGGGGATGCCATAGTCTCACTGCCTCCAGACGGGAGCAGCTGAGATTCTTGTGAGTTCACTTTAAAAAATTAAAAAAAAAAAAGCGAATCAAACGTTACTAAACCAATCACTTAGCTGATCGGAGACTCAGATTGATCGATCGTAAAGTTGGTATATTCCTTAAAATTGTCCAATTTATAACGATCCAATGGTAAAAATTTAAAAAAATTTAAAGCACCTTTTAATATCGTGGTGTTTTTACAAGAATTTCAATATTTTTTGTATTTTAACTTCTTCCTGGTGCATCGTACAGCACAAATTCCACCAACCATATTAATTTTTCGGTAACCCAAAGCTTAAGATATTTTAACCTCTCAAATAATAGTAGTATTTATAATATGAGAATCGTTATATCCTGCCTAACTTTTGCACTCCTGGTAGGTACGTTTTCAGCCAGGGTGAAACCAGGGTACGAGGACACGAAAGAGGTGTATCGGTTTTTAGTACTCTAGAAATTTATGCGCATTTATTTTTTATTGCACGGAGCGAGGAGGTACTGTATCGCATCAGATAAGTATTATGGTTTCCGTAGTTATGCGAAAAAGGAGGAGTCAAGTAAAGCAACTTTTAGGAAAAGGGGACCAGAAAAAGATTTTTCTTGAAGAGTTTGTGAACTTCCACTATATTATATTATTTGTCTCAATTCTCAATAATCTAGTACGGATGTGAGCTACTTTATTTATTTTTGCTTTAAATTATAAGATATGAACCATCAAAGATTTTAGTTTTTCGTGATTTTAGAGGCAACTAGGGCAATTATTTGTGAGTAAATGAAAAACAATAAAAAAATAATTTTACATTATTTAACATAGAAATATAATAAAATATAAAATAAAAAAAAATCATATTGATAGATCTGGTGTTAATTTAAAATACTTATTACCTATTTACGGCGGAACATAAATTTGTCGTTTATACATAAAATTACTACACAAAAATGCATTTTTAACGCTTTTTTATTTTTTACATTATTTGTCTTTGTATTTGTAAAATAAAGACAATTTTATTATTTTTTTAATGTTTTTCATTTTTCCACAAATAATTTCCCAAGTTGTCTCTATAATCATGAAACACTAAAATCTTTAATAGCCTATATCTTATAATTTAAAACAAAAAAAAAAGTTAAGTAGCTCACATTTGTACTAGATATTTGATATACCTTTTGATTATCCAAATAATTTTTCAATTTGGTTGGGTATTTTGATTCTAAATCCAAATTTAAGATTTGTATGAAACTGGCCGAAATGGGCCGCACATACGTTCATCTTAATCACATTTATCAACATGTTTCGAAACCAATGCTTTTTTCGTCAAGACAAATAATTTTAATTTTATCCTGACGGATATTTATTTTTTATTTTAATTTTATCATTGCTATTGGTAAGAAATCAAGTTGATAAAAATAGTTTGTTAAATTTAATAAATAACCAAAACTTCATTTAAAAATACAAACTTATATTTTAAGTCAGACATTACTTACACTTTATTTATAAAATTACTTACGTGCCTACTATTTCCCAGGGTAAAATTATACTAATAATGAAAGCTCCGATTACGAATCAATAAAATGTCGTTTAAAAAAATGCATTTTTATAAAACATATTCAGCACAACACAAATACATGACACAAATTTCAACAATTAAAGTAAAAAACAAAGCTATAATGTATTTTGAAACAGCAATAAATAATCAAATTTTGCTTTCTGATAACGTATGCAGAATTATATTTGGAAACAGGTTCAGAAGGTTCAGTGTATACCGAGCTAGTATTGCATGGATTCACCGGTCTGATGAAACACCGGGTCACTGGAACCAGGATGGGTTTAATGGCCTCCGAGAACGGTGATGATCGCAGCTTTCCAGCACTAAGCTCCATTCTTGAGTGAGCGCTGGGCCCGAGCTCACCCCAGACACAACTGTTTATTTATTGTTTAATTTTTTTTAATACTTTTTTTTCTATTCTGCGTACTTGTTGCTTTGCCTAAAATCTATTATGTAAATATTTACAAAATCCCATATGAGATGTGTGGGATTGCATTTCCCACGTCCTGGAATAAAACATTTTTATTTTTAATATTTATTGTAATTTTAAACAATTGAAGTATTGAATTCCAATTCTAATAGGCCAAGCCTAAACTTAAATTTGATGGCGCACAATTTACACCCGCGCTGTACAAACAGGTTTACCAAAAAGGATCATATCATCCCACAGAACACTCTTGGAAAATTTCAGAAATTTTCAGCGCATTAAAATCTTAAAAGAAATGGGGTAGATAAGTGAAATGAATTGAAAAATAAAACTCGTAAAAACTCACACCTTCTTTAGGAACTTCGACTACATTAAACCTTTTCAACCTTCCAGAAATTTGCCCGAATTTGTAATTCTCTCCATTTTTCCATATTTAAAGTCATACGGAAAATCCACCGCAGGCATCAAATCCCCCATTTTCAAATGCTTTCAATACATTTAATCTAAAAAAAGAAGATATTATTATGGTAAAAATAAATTATGAGTGAAAGTGGATGAAAGAAAACATGTTCATTCCGGGATTTTTCGGAACGTTTTTAAAGTCCTTTGAATATCGTAAAATATTATGTCGGCAACAGAAAATAAGATATTATTTATCCGAGTTCTTTCCACGAGAATGCATATTTTTATAATACACTTTATAAAACATGTAAAAGGAATATGCTCGATCGCTGTATACTTTTCGCGAAATCATTTTACTTGAAATGTCCCACGAAAGCTTATTTATTATCTTTTATGCTTGCCTAAATTTAATCATCATTTTCACTTCTTAATGGTTTATTTCATCATCTACGTTTGTTGCTATGTGGCTATATAATGATCATTTAAGTTATTTACATATTTTATTTTGGGTAAATCAGCAGTTTACAGCAAGGTTAGTGCGTATATGTCCAATTTACTTAACTGAGAAACCAATTGTAGATTTTTTTATTACACTAATACATTATTATTTTTCAATAATCTTATCCTGATGAAGAAACCTTTGCTTTTGAAACATGTAGACAATTTTAATAATGCTAAAACTATATTGATAAAAGAACAAAAAAATAAAATTCACACACCGCTCCTAGATTTGCTTAGACCACTTTCAAGTACTTAATTATGAAATAAAACCATGAGGCATCATTTGGAAATAAATCACACAATGATTAGGATACATAACGACCTTCAGTCAAATTCAAGCGATGCAGTAATTGGGGAAATAATAACTGTTAATAATTTCAATAATTTTAAATTAAACCATTTTAAATACCTATCTAGAAACAATATAATTACATCGTCTGTAAGTGGTATGACTACAATTTGATAATGCCTTCAGAAGGCAAAACAGCTGTCACGCGTACTAATAAAAATTACTTAGTAGAACTTCTTAATTAATAAACTGTTTTTATTAATTCAATAATAATATTATTGAATATATAAATGAAATAAAAATTTAAATGGAGCTCTACAAATTAAACTTGGTAACAAAAAATAAATCTTTGCATTACTAATGGTGTTTTGCAACAACAACATTAGTGGCAACAACAACATTAGTGGTCAGTCCGATTCGAGCCGCGGTCAACAGTGGTTGTGTGTACCTTACCTATTGCTTAGTGCCGTTCGCCCGTTCCCGTGCCTCATACAGATAAGAGATTATTGTTACATTTTATTTAATTCTGTTTATCGTATACTTGTTTGTTTGCATTCCTACTTACGGCTAATCCGTTTTTGTTTGTACAGTCAATGAAATAGACTGTGTATTATTTTTTCAGTTTAATTTTTAAAAGTTAAGTTTTTTTTTTTATATAATGGAGGAAGACGAAGATAGACCTCCCGACCCAGGATCGATATTAGATTTTTCTGATTCGGAATCTAACACTAGCCAGGCTTCTATTACGCTTCCATCTCGTAAACGACGACCATCGCAAAGCCTTCACATCCCATCGAAAGTTAAATCTATTCCGCCGATTCAACAAACCTCGACCTCTAACGACCTTAACCCCAATAGTAACACCCAGACAAGTACTTTAGCTAGCGATAATACAAAAAGTACTGACTTACTTTATCCTGCTTCCGCTTCCGGTCCTTTTATCGTAATTGTTCAGAGAACTGAACAAGGAAAACTTATTCATCCTTTAGATTTTGGAAAATTCTTATTTGACTCAAAAAATAATAACCTTGGTATTGTTAATGGTTCAATTAAACCGGAAGGGCGATATAAATTATCTATCGAGTTTAATACTGCCGCTTCCGCAAATGGATTTGTAAAAAAAATTGACTCGCTCTCAAAACATAAATATAAATCGTTCATCCCGTCATTTAACCTTACGAGAATGGGTCTTGTTCGAGGAATTCCCACGGATATCCCAGAGGCTGAAATTGTTGATGCTTTGAATAATTCCCAAGGAACCCCGAAAGTAATAAAAGCACGTCGACTGAACTACAAGGATTCTACTGATGGAAACACGATCTGGAAACCTTCCCAATCTGTTGTTGTTACATTTGAGGGACAATCCCTTCCGTCTCGTGTGTTTATTTATTATACCTCGCTTCCCGTCGAAGTTTATAAATTTCCAACTGTTCAATGCTTCAATTGCTGCCGGTTTGGACATACAAAATCCGTATGCCGCTCCCCTCCACGTTGTTACTTTTGCGGAGAAGGTCACCCATTTGATCAATGTCCAAAATCTTCCAATAATCCCATTTGCATTAACTGTTCGGGTGCACATACCGCGGTCAGTCTAGCCTGTCCGGAATTGACAAGACAGAGGAACATAAAACATAAAATGGCTACCGACAACATTTCGTACTTCCAGGCCTCAAAGTTATTCTCTCCTGCGAAAAAATCTTTCGCAGAGATGACATCGTCCTCAGCTCCTTTCCAATCAACCACCTTTTTAAATTCAACGTCATCTTCTCACAGAGAAACCATTCTCAAGCCAGTCAAACCCAACCCAAAATATACTCCTTACCTTGATAAAAAACAATTGAATAATATTTTGACCAGCCCGAATGGGAATGCCAAATCTCGGACCCCCAATGGGTGTGCCATTAATAGTAATACATCCCCTCCTGCTCTCCCCGAAATATTGAATAATAATTCTTTTATACAAACTTTAATTACCCTTTTAATTTCTATCCTTACAAACAACAATACTGTACCGTCCAACGCTGCCGATTACATTAAATCTTTATTATCTTGCCTCCCCAATGACTTCGAAACTGAACAAAATTCTTCAGTGGAACAGTAGAAGCCTCTTCGCTAACAAATCTGACCTAATTCAGTTACTCGACGAACACGACGTTTCAGTGGCCGCCATTTCTGAAACGTGGTTAAAACCCTCCTTTCACTTAAGAATTCCGGGTTATTATTGTCTCAGACACGACAGACCGGATGGTAAAGGCGGCACGGCTCTGATAATCCATAATTCTATCCCGTTTAAACAAATTAATATACATACTCCCTCCGACGATATCCAGATAATAGCAGCTGTCTTATCTGATATCACAATATTATCAATATATATTCCTCCCTCTACCACTTTTATTGAAAATGAATGGGCACCAATCTTAACCCAGATTTGTTCCCCTTTTATGATCCTTGGAGATTTTAATGCACATTCCCCTTCTTGGGGTAGCAAAATAACAAATCGTTCTGGCCGCAATCTTTTAGATTTTATTGATACCCATAACCTATGTTTTTTAAATGACGGATCTCCAACCAGATTCACCCCCCCTCATCAACGGAAAAGTGCTGTTGATTTATCTCTTTGTTCATATTCGTTAGCATCTAAATGCTCTTGGGACATCCTAAACGATCCCCTCTCTAGTGATCATTTTCCAATTATAATCCGATTCCAACATCAATCTAACACTTATCCTCCACCAGTTAAAAATAATCTCAAATTTAGAATAAATGATGCGAATTGGAGCACTTTCTCTTCTGAACTAGATAACCTTATTAATTTTAAAAAAAAATCGTCCCCGGGAGACATCAGATTGCAATGTGAGACGTTTCCCTCTATGGTTATAAATGCAGCAGAAAAATCCATCCCGAAACGCAATGCGAACATTAAAATAAAACACTCTAATCCGTGGTGGGACGAGGAATGCACTCGCTCCGTCAACTCTCGTAAAAAAGCAATTTCCTCTTTTCGTAAGTGTATGACACTAGAAAATTTTTTATCAGTTAAAAAAGCCCAGGCAGAAACCAAACGAATTTTGAAAAATAAAAAACGCGCTGGATGGCGGAAGTTCTGTGAGAACCTGTCTCCGGAAACTCCCCAATCTTCAGTTTGGTCTAGCTTAAAAAAATTCGGATCATCGTATTCTCCGCCGAGTACCAAGCATATATCAGAAGAAATTCTTATAGGATTTGCGGATAAAATAGCCCCCCCATCAGTGGCCGGATGTGAAGAAATGCCTTCTATTAATCCATATCCATCTCACTCTAACTGGCTAGATGCTCCTTTCTCCATTGATGAGATGAAACTAGTAA
This sequence comes from Glyphotaelius pellucidus, assembly GCA_936435175.1. NCBI lineage: Eukaryota > Metazoa > Arthropoda > Insecta > Trichoptera > Limnephilidae > Glyphotaelius > Glyphotaelius pellucidus. The sequence continues at coordinate 32,872,507 of OW386548.1, forward strand.
TAAGAACCCTTTCTGACTCTGCTCCGGGTCCCGATGGAATACTTAATAGTTTCATTAAATCATTTTCTGATATGGCGGTTGAATATTTCTTATCTCTTATTAATAATATGTTTGAAACAGGACTAATTCCGGATGATTGGAAAACTCAAAAAATCATTCCCATTTTAAAACCTGGAAAAAATCCATCTGAAATTTCGTCTTATCGGCCTATTGCTCTTTCATCATGTTTGATGAAAGTAGCGGAGCGTTTGATGAAGAACAGATTAGAGTGGTTTGTTGAAAGTCAAGATATTATCTCACCAAATCAGTATGGTTTTCGGAAAAAGAAATCTACAATGGATAATTTAAGTTTGTTCACAACTGATATCCGAGTTTCCCAATCCCTAAATTCTTATACATTGGCCACATTCCTTGACCTTTCATCAGCTTACGATGATGTTTTACTGAATGTTTTGAAAGAAAAGCTAATTAAAAAACAAATCCCCCCGAAATTAGTCCAATTTATTATTAATTTGCTCTCAGATAGGTCCATTATTATTGAGTCTTCCTCTAAATGCTTAAGGCGCAAACTATGGAGAGGTTTGCCCCAGGGTTCTGTTATTAGTCCTCTGTTGTTTAATATTTATATAAGCGACCTAGACTCAGCAATTCCTTTTTCTATCAAGCGTCTTTACTTTGCGGATGATATCCTTATATATTTGTTACATAAAAATATTATTCTTGCAGCTAAGGAAATGAATTTGGCTTTACAATATATTAAAAGCTGGTTGTCAATAAATGGGATGAATCTGGCGGCATCTAAAACAAGAGTCGTGGCTTTCACGCGCAAAAGAAAAATTCCCCAATTCTCAATTTCTTTTGATAATGTGCCTCTACAAACCGCTACTCAAATCAAATTCCTTGGTCTTCTTTTGAACCATAAACTTTCCTGGCTTCCACACATTCAGATAATTTCTACAAAGTGTGAAAAGGGACTTAATATGATGCGAGCAGTTTCCAGAGTATGGTGGGGATCTCACCCTACCACTCTTAAATTAATGTATAATTCCCTAGTTCGGAGCCACTTGGATTATGGCTCATTCCTTTTTGACCCACTCCCTAAATATCTAGATAAGAAAATGGAAAGAATTCAATCAAAAGCCCTCAGAATGATTATTGGAGCTATGAAGTCTTCTCCAATTAATGCTCTTCAGGTGGAATGTGTGGAGCCTCCATTATATTTCAGAAGGCAATTCCTTGCCAATAAATATATTTTCAAGGCTTTATCGTTATCACATCATCCTATTAAACAAAGTCTTAATAGGTTAAGTGTTAATTTGAATTCTAACAAAAGATTGAGAGAAAAACAATGTTTTCCTCTCTTAATTAAAAGTTTTCATCTCTATAATTCTCTATCATCTTCCCTCCAATATCTTCAAGAAGTTCCCAATCTTCCTATATACAATATTCCATTTAAGGCAATCACTTTTATGCCGAACACAATAACATCAGTCTTTCGGAAGAATATTTTATCTTCCCCAAATAAATTTCAAAATGTGGATGATTGTTTTAAAAGCATAGTGGCTTCGAAATTCCCTGGATTTTCCATCCTTTTCACGGATGGTTCCAAATTTGAAAATAAAAGATGTGGAGCATCTATATATAGTCCAGAATTCAACATCAATCTCACTTATAAATTACCGAAAGAAGCTTCCATATTTACAGCCGAATGCTTTGCAATTGAACAAGCGCTAAATCAAATCCAGGTTCTCAACATTCATCGAGCCTTATTATGTACTGATTCGCTAAGTGCTCTAACTAAAATTAGGTCAAATATTTTACGTTATCCGGAAGACAATATTATATGTAAAATAAAAAATCTTCTCAATTCTCTTAGTGAATCTGGGTTTGAGACGATATTGGCCTGGGTCCCTGCCCATTTGGGTATCGAGGGTAATGAGATGGCCGATTTTCTCGCCAAATCTGGTTCAGATTCCGGAACTATCCCACTAAATTTTAGAATTCCTATATCCGATGTCTTTCCGATTCTTAAATCTAATATGACTCGTGCCTGGGAAGAAAATTGGGCAGTCTCCAAAATAAGAACTGGATCTTTCTATGCGGGAATTCAAAACCATATCCCTGCTAAGCCATGGTTTCACGGTAAAAAACTTTCAAAACGATTCATTTCATGTATCTCGAGATTGAGAATTGGCCACTGTTCAATTGCATCTCACTTGTCTAGAATTAGAGTTTTAGATGATCCGTTCTGCCAGTGCGGTGTGGAAGAGGAAACCCTCGACCACGTTTTCTTTAACTGTAAAAACCATTCATCTTTCAAGAACATATACCGCTGGCTTATTAAAATCACACACCAGTCCCCCCTTAACATTTCATACCTTTTATCTCTTAACAATTCTCGTGTTCATACAGCTTTATGTAAGTTTATTAACCTGAATGAATTCAATATTTAATTTGTTTTAGTGATCTAAATGAGTCCAATATTTAATTTGTTTTATTATTTTCCCATTAGATTAACCGAAATTTCTTATCCATTTTAAATATTACCGGCACAAAGCACTCTCTCCAGGGTGAATTGCCTTAAACCAAAAAAAAAAAAAAAACATTAGTGGTGTTTTGCAACGTGATTTGTTTCATTTAATTAAATAAATCTTGCATTTAACTAAAGAGTAAAGTTTTGTCGAACAGGTGTTACACATATATAATATTTTTTATAACATCATATTATATCATTTTATTATTTTATGCAGTTTTGTGTAGTTGGGATTTGAATACACTTTTAGCATACTTTTAATTGAGAGATTATATTTATTTTCTTTACGTTTGAAGTTATGCACATCAATCAAAATGTTATTATATGTTAACATAATCTTATAAGGCAAGTATTTTGACTAGAATTTGGTTTACAATGTTTTCATTTTACATACATTGGTAAGATTATCACATACTTAGGTAGGTACTTTCAATCCAATTATATTTAATAATTCAGGACAGTTAGTAATATTGTTCAGTATTTTATATACTTAGCAACATCACTCTGCAAATTGTCAACGAACTAAGTTATGTTTTATTTCATATGTTTAGTGTTAGGGAAGTTGTTAAGTTGTTAGGAAGTCAAGATTTCGCCCTCACGGAGCACCACCAGTAGAATCCAATTTATTATTTCTTGAAATGGTTTTAATTATGTTCTGCTATTAACAGATCTCAAGAGCGGTGTACTTTGCAACCTTTTTCTTTCTTTCTAGCTTTATCTCCTTCATTTCCATCCGTCTCATTCCTAAATGAAAATGCTAAAGCACAACTGGTTGAGGACGATTGCAACTTTTGAGCGATGCTAGGTAGATCCTTATCTTTTTGAAGTGAAACTTCTATAGCACGGCTGAGATTTGGATTTCGGATGAAACGGAAATGACGATTACTACACCAGCAATGCATCAACTGCGCTCATCGGCCGCTTTGACAGTAATATCACTTTTAAAGGCTTTTTGGTTGAGATATGAAACGGAAATTACGCGAGATCTGCGCTCATTTGTCGCTTTGATTATGACCTCACTTTTCAAGTATTGGTTGAGATTGTTTTTGTAAAGTTTCGCTTCTACCGCGTGTAAACTGCACTCGATTTTTTTCCCTATATTGCTCACTAAATATTATTAATGATTTGGACAAACAGATATTAACTTTAAAACAGATTTACTTCACACTTCTTTCGGCCTCACAATGTTCTCTAAATTAAGGATGCCTTGGTTCACCACACGAAGAAATGTTTTGTAGATAATGCATAAGCGGCCTCCGTAGTTAATTGGCGGGAGTACGATCTCTTATCACAAATTTTAGGGAATAGCCTTTCTGGTGTAAGACCACCATTCACAACCGAAAAGTGGTTTGAAATGGCTTTAGCCGTGTTTGGTGACTAGATCTGAATAGCCAGATACTTCCCCAACTTCTTCTTCCCCATCTCCTTCACCTTCTCTCTTATCTTCAGCCTAACAACACACCCCAATTAGGGATGCTGTTATTTCCACTGGCTCCAGACGGGTTCAGTTGGGATTCTTGTAAGGTATTCACATATATATATACATATATATGAACAGAAGATCTAGGATCTAAGATATGTTCGATAAAAACTGTGTAACATTATCCGATTCCGGTAAGGTATTCCAAGTATTCCGTTTGAAGTCTCCCAAACGGTTTTAATACTTAGTAAAAACTCCAGGTAAGTAAACTTTATCTCAATTTGCAAGTAGTGGGTATACTATACAGTACCAAGGTAGTAGGTAGCGACTTTCTCTAACAGACCGACTTCAAAGCAAGTCAGTGTAGGCGACGGCCAACTCAGTTCCGCAAGTTTGTGCCCCACAAAGGTACGTTTTTCACAACTGCCACTGCCTCCTTCTGCCAAAACTTCTCTATACTTTGAAACGGTGGAACCTACATACATGAGGAAGTTCCGCAATCGATGAGAGGACTCCCACTACCTGCTTGGGTGATGAAAGAGACGCCCTCTAGGCGATTTCTTAGAAAATTGGCTCTGCTTTACTAACTAATTTTTATTCTTCAAACACAGCAAACTTATTTTGTGGCACCATTTTAATTAAAAATTACTAGATTACTTAGTTTCAAATACATTTATTGTTTATAAAAAATCAACCGTTACATAAGCAATGCTTACTTTATCAGGATTTAGTCGAAATAAGCAATGCTTCCTTCGTCAGTAAACTCTGATGAAGTAAGCATAGCTTACGAAACATGTCGGTTTTTTATAAACAGCAAACGTGAATAATGAAATTTAAAGTAATCTATTAATTTTGAATTAATTTAAAGTTTAGCCTTCTGAAAACATATCTAAATCGTGTTACATTATTATTTGTGCAATATTACTAGTTTATTATTGGTTTAATCCTAGCTATTTTGAAATATATGCAATACATTTTGGGAGGCGGGTAAATGTAACACTGTCCTTGGAACCGTTTATTGGATAATCAACACCCCTGCCAAAGATCGCCCCAAGTAGTTCGCTACTTTTGGTCACTTAGCAAGGGTGCCCGTGTTCGTGAGCAGAGGTTTGTGTAAGGCTTGGTGGCGAATGCATTTGCTCCTGCGTGGCGGATCGGGAGAGACTGGTTGAAGGAGACCTCGACCTCTTCAGCCGGACTCTCTCAACTCGTAGCTTTATACCACAGTGGTATGGATCCGTCACTCCTGCATACGTTGCCCCACATATTCCTACCCACCCGTCATGCCTTTTTCCTTCTCAGAACTTCCTCTCCTTACTTTAGACGTGTGGTTAATTAAAATTAATTAAATTTTGGTCAATTTAAATCGAAAATTTATTGTTATTAATCGTTACCATCTGAGAGTTCATGAAAGTGGTTCTTTCTTCAGGGTTCTTGAGATGATTTCTCACTAAAATTACGCCAAGTGAAATAATTCAGAATCTTTTTATATTTGTCTTTTGCACCTTTAATTCAATATTTTTTCGGGAGCGTGGAAATGAAATTTCGTGATTCTCCGAAACGTTCCTCGTAACTTGACGTGTAGATATAAGCAGGGGTTTTATAAATATGTAAATATATAAATATATAGTTTATTCATAATCTGACAGTAAAACAAACACACACACAACCAGCTTCCACCAGAGGAATCTCTTAGAATAAAATTTTAAACACAAAGAATTTAAAAATAATAATTGTAAATTTAGTTTCACAATGCACGTTTTTTTAACTAAAATTACTGATAACGAAAAAAAAAACATAGTTATTAGATAAATAAATTGTCAACGTTATTGTCATCTCACTTTTTTGTCATTTCGTGTAAAAATAATTACTAAAGAATTGGCAAACTTTAATATTTTTTTCGAAAAAAAAAAAAAAAAAAAAAAAAAAAAAAAAAAAAAAAAAAAAAAAAAAACAATATCTTTATTTAAGTCGCATTGCAACGCGTGCCGGGAACTCGCCAGTCTTTATAAATAAAAATCTCGCATCACAATATTTGTTCGAGATAAACTCCGAAACTACTTAACCGATTTTGTTAAAATTTAGCTTACTGTGTGTAATTTGGTCCAACATAAAAGATAGGATAGCTTTAATCTCGATTTTTGATCTAAATATTTATTATTGCGAATTAAATAATAATAAAAGAACAATACTTTGTAATTATTTGTAAGTTCCATAAGTTTCTAACAGATGGCAGTGTGAGTAAATTTATCGAAACAACACTTGGTTATCTAGGCTGGGTAACCATCCAGTAGATGGATGTGTTTCGTTAGCCACAGCAACGCGTGGCCGGGTCAGCTAGTTATTGTTTCGTTGTTTGTTGGACTAGGATGTTAATATATAAAACACTTTATGACTTTACAAGACAGACTTTATTGACTAGGTGATTACACCTTTGACATTACTTTGAGAGTGATCTAGACGACAATTATCTTACGGGTAGTTATGTGCTAGTGATGTGCAACATAACATAGTGATGTGACAGTTATATATAAAAAAATAACAATAAAATGGGCTGGAGTTCCATGATAACAAAAAAAATATATAAATATATACTACAACCCCTTTCACCTCCCGGGTGTGTCTATAATGGGCGGAAGTTTAGATTCGAGGTGTTCGACGTTATACGTTGGATGTTCGAAGTTTGAAAGTGGATACGTTTTAGAAACAGCTTTAATGTGCCATTCTGCCACTCTTATAAAGCGCTTCGCTTGAATTTCAGATCGGATCGTTTCGTGGAATCACTTTGTATCGGCCAGTGTTACGGCTGAATAAGTTGCTTGTAGGATTTACCACGTTGTGTAGTCACGGTAATCCTTGCGAGAAATGTTCGATTTCAATAGATCCGTGAACCCTAGCCCTGTGAATAATTCATTAGGCAAGGTGTTAACAATAATTATTTAAGGGAAGTGATTCGTACCTTCGTGGAAATATCGGTATAACTGGAATTATTAACAATGGATTGTTTTCAAGAAGTATTTCAAAGCATTTGAAAACACGATGATGATATAATTTGCATGAAACTAGACGAGGTTGTTTGACAGATAGTTGTTTGTTAGTTAAAAATCCGCCCCGCAGGTTCTTGCTGTTAGGCCTTGCGGGCGGCTTCTATTTCGGTTTCGCCCAGTTTGAGTGTAGGTAACCGTTTTATAAATCCCATAAGAACCGATTCTAAAAATAGCCAGTTCCTCGGATCCATTGTGATCCAGTGACAGTAAGTCACCGAGTTAAAGTAACCATGACAGGCAATGACGCCATATGTAATCTGTCCGTATTTTTTTTTCTTAAAAGAAATACAAACATTTCCGGGCTACGAATAACCCAACAATATTTGAAAATCTCCTACTTTCACCACAAAAAGCCGAAAATATTGCTTGTGTTGTGATGGAAGACTTAGGCAGCCGGGGAATCGAACACGGGACGCCCGGATGGAACCCAAACGCGATGCCCACTCAACCACTGACCAGTCGAAATATATATATAAAGATATTCGGAAAGATACTTATATTCTCTAAATTCGTAATAATTAATAACCTAGGGAAGAAATGTCCACATGCGAGCTGCTGACGTAAGTGGCGGCATTTTGTGAAGAAATCTTGAATTCAAAAACCGAATTACAACGGTAGTTTTTTTGAAATACCACGAATACAGATGTTATTTATGGCGCAACGCGTGCAGCGTGGCGTCAACATGCACTCGAAACTGGGTTCTGAAATTCAACCACGCAGACGCTGGGGTATTAATAATTTTCGATTTAAAAGGAGGTAGTGATCTCAGATTCAGTTGGAACTACGATACTCACCCGTCGATAAAGGATTGAGAATATTATTAAATATCTTTGAAGAAAATGGGAAGCAGCAAAATATGATTTACAACCTGAAAAAGTAAGGAAGAAGGAAAAATGTAAATATTGTTGGGTTTTTCACAATACGACAACGGTGTCCTCTTTAAAAAAAATAATTGTTGAAACCTTAGGGTAAAAAGTAAGATTTTTTTTACCTGAACATCGTGGAATGGTTGCCATTTAAAAGTATATTTTTTTCCACAATACCCGTCTGTATCATCCACTCATCATCACCTCTCATCTCCACATCCGCCGCTGCAGCCTTCAAGGGCCTACGGTCTCTAGGGCCTGCAGGTACGCGGGGCCCGTGGGCCTACAAGGATCAGTGGGAAGAACCTCTAGCGGCGGCGGCGGACGAAACTATCACATCACGCCGTCTTGAGCGCCCCATTGCCCAAAAAGCGAAACACTTGCGGCACGCAAAAGGAAAACTGTTTGAAAATGAAAAATGCTCTTCACGCCGTTTTGGCGGCGCAAGAGCCATAGAGTCTAGAAAGCTTAGCTTGAAAATGTCTGTTTTCGTGAGATTTTTACGAAAAAAAAGCTCGAAATATATTTTTTCCAAAACATGTTTTCGTAAGCACGCAAGTGCAATGTATTTTTGTTTTATTTTAAAATATCTCTTTGAGCTCTTCTAAATACAAAATAACCTTCATAAAATTTGACAATGTCTCAACCCTTTCAGAACTGAATTAAGGACTGACAGCGATGAAGCACAAACTTTATAACACCTCAAAGAATTATTTGTAGGAGTACAAGGTAGAGGTAAAAGGTAGTGGATAGGTGAAGGAGGTTGGGAAGAGGAAGGTGGGGAAATAACTGACAATTCAGATCTGGTCACCAAACACGGCTGAAGCTATATCAAGCAACGTTTCAATTCTGAATGGTGGTCTTACACAGGGCGATACTGAGAATCCACATCTGGAATGTGTCGCAATTATATTTTATATTATTTTACTTGTGAGTAAAGTAAAATAACACAAATTAATCAAATAAAATATTTTTGAGCATGTCGGGATTCGATCCCGTCGTCTTCGAACTGCGAGTCAAGAGCCTAATCCAGGGAAGCCGTCGTACTATCATAATGTTATTAAATTTTCTTTCTTTCATTTAGTATGGCAAATCATCGAGTTTCTTTTTTTTTAAATTTATGAGTTAAACCTGAATATTTAATAAAATGAAGGCAATATTAAAGAAACTCAATCGAAAATCTGGAAAAATCAGAAATGATAATTGTATCTCTGGGACTCGAACCCAGGACCTTCCGCTTTCCGGGCAAATGCGCCAACTACTGCGCCAAGGTGTCGATACCGATTCGGTCATTTTTAACTGTATCATACTTCGATTAAGAACCTCCTACACAATCTTCATTTTCTTAACGAATTTATAATTTTATTGGTACTATCTTTGTGTACGATTGCAAGATTCAAACCCGAACCAAATGCCATCTAGATAGTATTTGGAAATCTTCATCTATTTTATTTAATATGCGAGAACTAGTGACTTTCCTGCTTTTTATTTATTTTATATATTCAATAATATTATCTGCTATGTAATAATCTATACGCGTTACAGCTTTTCACCTTCTGAAGGCATTGTCAAACTTACATAGCGGAACTTGTTTATGAATAAACTGTTTTTATAAATTGAATAATAATTATTAAATTAAAGAAATATAAAATTAACGTTTTCATATTTTTCAAAAAATACTATCAAATAAATAAGAAACAATTTTATGGCTTAATAATTTTCTTGACCACTCATAATAGCACAAAATATGTATTCAACTAAAATATCCTACAATAAATTTACGGTACAGATAGAATAACCTAGAAGCCTAAGCCACCCCAAAAAGATAATAGCTTGGATTGGAGCCATGATAAAAATTATTTCCAGGCCATTAATCGCCTTGGCCAAGGGACTCTTATGGTCTCACGGTCCAGGCTTCTTAATGCTTTCCTTAACGCCTTCGTCTCAATTGTGGAACACGGTTCAATGAAAGTGTTTGACCTTTAAACTGAGACTTTAAAAAACAATTGTTTTTTGCAAAATAAAGTTCGTAAATCCATAGCCAAAATACTTGGAAAAAAAGTCTATGTTGCTATGAAAGGAAAATCGAATAAATCTTTAACGTGTATCATAAGTAGATTGATACAGGACTCTCTAATGTTGAATGCCTATCAACAAGAAAATAAATGGTACACATTATTTTGTATTCCAGAAAATTATTTTAAAATCTCGCACAGTTTTCTCGGAATATGTGATTTGTTTTTAATGTTTTGTTGTAGATTATTCAAAGCTTAAAATAACAAGTTATTTGTTCACGAGCTTATTTCCAAAATACTTTGTAATCCAGGGTGACTTTCATGAAAACATATATATTATTGTTATAATGCTAATTATATAAGTATAAACACCAAACATCAAATAATAGAATACGGAATAAGTGCTTGGAGAGAAGAAACACAGTCAACTATCGATCAGATAGAAAGCGTACAAAAAAACTACCATACAAATAATACTTAAAAAAACATATACTGACTATTACAGACCAAATTTTCAACAGTTTTTACTGATTAAATATACGCCAATTGTGCGTTAAAACACTATTAAACTACAATTTTGAACACAAAAACAAATTTCAAGAAACACAAAAAATCACTAACAGATCGGTTAGACAAGCTTACAAAGATATCATAAGAACTCCGACGGTAATCACAAGCTTTGGACAAAGACAACACAAATACCAAGCTAAAAAAGCATTCAATATTCTTTCACTTGAAACAAAAATTGAGAAGAACAAAAATAAAGTCAGATGCAAAATTTAAAAAATGGATAAAAGAACAATAAAACAATATTATCAAAATTTTAAAACATTAATAAATCATATACACGTAACACACAAAACCAGATTAAAACACACATCCTTCATAAATACATAACTTACAATATACGCCGATTTTAATGCTATATTTTTCATTACCTACTTTATATCAAATTGTTATATACTTCATCTTATGAAATTTTTTGTATTAACTTCATCTTATGAAATTTTTTGTATTAACTTCATCTTATGAAATTTTTTGTATTAACTTCATCTTATGAAATTTTTTGTATTATACAATGGAGGCCCCAGCACGAGTAAGCCACCCAGTGAGGCCAACGTTATTCAAGCTTTCTGTAAAAGTTACACTAATGTATCAAAAAATAAATAATGCTTACTAAATTTAATTTTATTTTGTAACAATAAACATAAAATAAACTTATGTTTGTTTATACAATAAAGGTTACTTCGCGGAAGGTGTTGTGGTCATAAATTAAAACCTTTTTGAATACTAATGACATAATATTTACGTATTTTATTTGTTCGCCTCAAATGTAAATGATTTTAAAAGCAAATAGATTATTAGGTTTTTAATTATTAATTAGCCTATTGGTTCAATCTAGAATTTACAAGTTTCGAGTTAAAAATAACATTTAAACATATAATTATAATGATAGAAGTGGGAGATTTTCAAATATTACTACTGTTTATTCGAGAATGCGATTTTATCCATTTAGTCTGTAAATATGGAGGGTACATATGGTCCTTCGAGCCGGATCGAGAGCACAAGCATCATGGAAACGGGAATCAATCGAAGATGACATCCATCTGCGGCAGCAAGGCGGGGTCCAGCACGAGTTGGAAGGAGGCACGACTGAAAGCAGCAGCTACCAAGGTGGATATCGCGAGAAGGAGGGCCCGCCTAATAGCAGAGGTCGAGGAAGCAAAAATTTCCGAAGCAAAGGTAAAGTTGGCTGCTTTAATGGCAGTCCTGGAAGCAGAGGAGCAGCATGCAGCAATGGTTCGGGAAGTTGCATTAAGGACTTCCCGACGGACTCTGGACGATCGAGTCAATAACTGGGTGGACCAGTCGATCAAGGGATCGTCGTCAGAACTGGGAGACAACGATGGGCAGTATCTTCTGGTTCAAATGGAGCAGCAACAGAAACGGCTCCGTGAGGGACGGTTATCACTACAGCCGCCCGCAAGAACTTCACATCATGAGCCCTTGGCAGGGCAGTCTCTCCCATCACAGTTAGAGGATCGGGCAGAGCAGGATATTCCGCTGCACTTGGAAGAGCGGATGGAGCAACTACGTTATTCGTAATAGTTCAATTTGTGGCAACGATGTGTAAAATGACATTTCCGTTTTATCCAAATTAATCCTAAGAAAAATTACGCCCATAGACATAGGATTTTTTTCCAAATATTCCACAACAGAGTTAAAAAATTTCAAAAAAAGATACATTTCCCCAATATCTTCTACTTTTCTGTACCCCTATAGCCTGTAAAGTGTATAGTGTACACTTGTGCCCCAGCGTAGGTACTACATTAGGTACAGGGCACAGCGCACAACCTCCCCCGTAATAAGAAACGGGGTGGCTTCTGTTCACCCTCGTTATTGTGTCGTGAGGGGTAACAGATTTTTATGGGCCAACTCACCCGTTTCAATATTGGTTCACTTTGTCTCTGCGACTTTTTTTCAGGCGAGGGAATTAAATGTTCCCTTATTAAAGGATATAAATACAAGAAAGATAAGCCGAGAAAAACGAAATATCTTCGTAATGGTGACATTGTGTCGGTGTATGTGTAAAATAAATTGGGCACTGATAATTAATGCCGATATTATTTATGTGATCAATAGCTAACAATAGTGATTTGCACCCACCTAGTGGGCAAAAGAAAAGCGGCCTTCTGGTCATCGTGCGTCATTTGGTTCTTCATAGATGTATCGGGGAATGGACAAAAATCATATCTCCGGTTACAAGTCGAATAAAAAAAAATTAGTATATTTTCATAAATCACTCATCGTTAGTTATTATATATATATTTTTTAATATCGCACAAGAACTGTTTCCGTCTGGAGCCAGTGAGACTACGGCGCCCCCAATTGGGGTATGTTGTGACGCTGAAGGTAGCGGGAAGGGGAAGAAGCTAGGGAAGACCGAGGTGCGGAACTAAGATTCACAGTTAGTTGACGTTTATTACAAAATAGTTCAAATCTCAAAACTCATGGCTCAGCTCAAATTTCAAATTTTAAAGCTCAAAGTTCAAAACCGACAAGTTTATACTCAAACATCAAAACTTAAAGCTCAAAGCTCAAAGATCAAAGCTCAAAACAGAACCTACTCGGCGTGGTTTAGTTCTCCACTCACTGAGCGACGGATGCAGATTGTGCTGCAATCACCTTGAGGACGATCCGTTAATTTTAATTTCATTCATTAATAAGAAAGTTTTCAAGTCGCTTACATAAAGGAACTGACAACGAAAAACGATTAAAAGTCAATTCAAAATTCATAGTTAAAATTTCTGTTGAATTTACAATGCAAAAATTAACAGTTAAGGTAACAATGTTGAAAAATTTTATCTTGATACATGATCATACCAAATTTTCTCCCCAAATTTCAGTATTTTATTATTTTTTTTTAAATTTACCCTCTATGGCACAAAAACAGGACAGGTATATGAGCGTTTGTATATACAACTCCAGGAGAATGATGATTCCTTAAAAAAATAAAACAAAGAATACAAAAAAGTCAAGTAAAAAATAACCGACAAAGTGTGTGAAAAAGGAATATATCATTATAAAAACATGATTTTGGAATAGGCAGTTACGGTAAAGCATTATTGGGAATTAAACTATGGAAGGATGTGTGTTGTTTAAGTCCTGAAAATCTGAACGATTCTCGTGAAACTTAAAATATCTTATTTTCGGCAACCACCATATAAAGTCAATACTTCAATCGAATTATGTCTAGTCGAAAAGTGATATAAAGGTATGATAAGAAGTTGTATGAATAAGATTTGAGGAAGGTTTCCGAAACACAATTCATTTCTCGGGTTACCATTGCACGGAAATAGAGTGATTCTTAGTAACTAATGAGGTATTGTCATAATTGTATAAATAAGAATCTACTGAAAAAATCACAGAGACGAACTGAATTATATCAACAAAGTATATTTTTTTTTAAATTGGTGAAAAAATTGGTACAAAAATTTTCCAGAGGCAATGAAGTAAAATACAGCCAGTTAATTTATATGGAAATATTTTCATGTCCTAACAAAAGAGAATATAAAATAAGAATTACCGGTACTTGACAACAGCGCTAGGGTTGCAATTGTTATACGGTTAAGCCGCCTTTATCGGATTGTTGGATTAACCGCGTTCCTGAATTGGATTAAAATGATGATGAAAGAGGTTACGTTTTGGTTACGGGAGTGCTTCCATTTTTTTTATTTTTTGCAGAATTCCGTAATCATTTTCACAATATTTAACAAAAGAAAATACAATTTGTATTGCCTTTTTTTTTTTTGGCTCATCTGCCCTGATGATGGATACTGTAACGCTGTCCGAAACGTTGGCTAAAGAAGGAGGTAGCGAAACACGGCATAAACAAACCTAAAACAATAACAAAAATACTTTTTGGCCGTGAAAACCTAAAAACATACCCAATTTGTATTGTCATTTATTTATTTATTTATTTACAGGCACAACACAAGTAGGAATAAGTATTCCATAAGTAGGTTTTACAAAGGAGTTCAACAGACAGATTCGTATTTGGGCTCAAGCTTACAGTATACGATTCAGCAATTATTGTCACAATACTACTCAAAACATGGTTCCAGTGCAGCTCAAGTACTAGATACATACCGGTGGCAGTGAATGCGTTGTCCGTTTGACGATGTTTTGACAGGGTGAAAAGTTTAAATATCCTGGAAGAGTATCAAGTATTTGATTTTCAATATTATGAAGTTAAAATTTTCTTAAGTGAAACTTTATTGCTTTTAGTGTAACTATCTCAACAATAATTAGAGGCACATGTTGACGCAACTATGTATACCTATCTATATACCTTGTTCCATTTCTCTACCCATCCTTTTGTACCACAATTACCTGCCCATACTGACAATATTACCTACCGTACAACAATAAAATCAATATGTCAGTGAGTCTGTTATGTGCGGTGCAATGGTTCAGAATAACCTCTCTGTACATTCAAAATCCACTGTTGAAGAAGTCTAAGTGTGTTATGTGCTTGCAATGATCTACATTGATCTCTTGGCGCATTCAACATCAATTGTTAGTGAGTCTGTTAAAAGAAACTGTGAAACGAACATCATTATTCTCTCAGTTTTATATGACATCGACCAGTTTTATGGAAGCTTGTGCAGTGAGTGACTTAGTGCTCCCTCAGACCCATAATATTGAGCCGAACATCAACCATAAGGGGTAAGTCAGTTTCCTTCCCCATTCATCTGTTTACCATTCCCCATAGTTGTGTCAAGTATTCACAAGCATAACATTTTTTTTAATATATTGATACAGTCCACTCCACGTGTTGCATTTGCGATACAAGCACATGTGTTTGAAATCACACGTGTTTGATACTATTAACTCAAAGCGAGTCAAAAAAAAATGATATAGGTAAGGCAATAAATAATAACTTATTCATCCGATGAAGACACGATCACATCTAGGAATATTCTTAGATGTGAATCATTGTCTGATTTTTCCGTTTCAAAGTTACTATTGAGAAAATTTTTGCTAATATTGTCTTTAGTGATTAAATATTACAATTTGAAGTTTAATTTATTGAGTTAAAATAAAAGTAAGTACATAAATTATTAGCTCTTGATTTGTTAATTCACTTGTGGCATAGTTTTAATTAAATGAAAATAATTAACAGCATTAAACGAAAATAAATCACTTTGAATGGTGTCTACAAAGTGATTTGTTGTCATTTAATTAAAATTCCGACATAAAATGAATGTGCGAACATTAGAGAAATAATTAACAACCACTGTTTTATTATAAATATCTATATATATATATATTTTTTAATCTACGTGCTTCAGGCACAGGTTCCGTTCGTTTTGAATCTTGTAGATGATGTTTATTTGCGGTATAGTTTCAAGATATTTTTTTCATCCGCTTTGTTAGGGATGTTCCATTTGGTGATTTATGTTAGGAATGTCCCAGTATTATGGCTTATGAAATTGACAGATTTGTTTAACAGATATTATAAACAGTACATAGTACGTAGGTTTAAAAAATGTATTCACAGTTTGAGGGGCGGGTACGGGTACCGCCGCCCCGGAAACCATTTATTCGATAACCAACACCTCTGCCTTAGGTCACCTTAAGTAGTTCGCTATGTTTAGCGATTTAGTAGGTGCACCCAGGTTCACGGGTTGAGGTTTTTCCAGACCGGATCGAGAGATACTTTGAGAAGGTTTTTTGACCTCTCCAGCCAGAATTTCTGAACCCACCGCCTTGCACCACAGTTGGAGGGATGAATTCATACGTATATCACTCCTGGACACACCGACTCTCAGATTACTCATATTCCTCATATCTATTTCATTCCCAGAACTTCCTCTCCTCCTTTCTTTAAAAAAATCCTCCACACGGCATCCTTTAAGATGACATATGCCCCGATGGAAATTATTTTCATCAGATAACGTCTGGACTTGTAGTTGACCAAAAAAGGAAGCAAAGTGTCAGGAAAACGGTACAACTTTAGTTGGGTCTAGTCAGAGTCAGAATATTAGAAAATATGGTGAGAGGGAGTATCAAAATGAATGAAGCAATTGTATAAATAATAACTGTCTCTACAGTTAAAAGATCTCCGGATTAAAAGGATGCAAGCGACAGCAGACCGTGTAGGCTTTCATCGCTTAGCCTCTTCTATTCTTTTATCTCACGGTTGAAAGATAAAAGGATATAAGCAGGAACGTGCTCACGACTGGAAAAATATAATTTCAGAGAAAACACAGCAGACTGTTTCATTCAGCAGACGAAAATAAAACTAAAACAAGAAGATATTGGCCCGCATTATTTGTTTTTCACTAAAAGAAACTGTGCCTTTATTTGTCATTAGAAAATATATAACTGACAATTGAAATGATCATTGAAGATTTTATTTCATGGGGAAAACGTTCATTTTCTTTGTAAATATTATGTTTTTAAACACCTTAACTATCTATTTTATATTTTAAAAAGCATGTACGAGTATATTTATTTTATTCTAGGAGAGCATTATGTATAAGGAACAATATTCAGCAGTTCACTGGCACAATATAGGAAGAGGGTATACAATTTGGGAGGTGGTACCGGGTACAGCCAACTCAGATGACCAACAACCCTGCATATGTCACCCCAAGAGGTTCGCTAAGTTTGGCGACTTAGCAGTGGTGCCCGGGTTCATTGGGTGAGATTTTTCAGGGTCTCAGCGGACGAGGTGTCTGTTTACCTGCTGCTTGGTGGTCCGG
The DNA here is from genome assembly GCA_936435175.1 of Glyphotaelius pellucidus. NCBI lineage: Eukaryota > Metazoa > Arthropoda > Insecta > Trichoptera > Limnephilidae > Glyphotaelius > Glyphotaelius pellucidus. The sequence continues at coordinate 32,889,659 of OW386548.1, forward strand.
ATCGAGAGAGGCTGGTTGTGGAGAACTTTTGACCTCTACAGCTAGAATCCCTCGATCCAACTCAGATTTTTTGGAATGTTTTGCCGTGTTGCGCTTCCTCCTTCTTTAGTCAACGTAAGGGTATCTGCCCTGATGATGGACACTGTAACGCAGTCCGAAACGTTGGCTAAAGAAGAAGGTAGCGCAACATGACATAACACCCCAAAAAATAACGAAAAAAAAGGGATTCTACTGTATTTATTTAAAATTTTGTAATTTTTCAAGATTCCAGTTTCTGTGGTAAAATCATCTTTTTAAAGTTATATGTTTATTTTAACGTTTACGGGTGTGTGAAATATTACTAAGCTTATTTACTTATATATAAAGCGCAATCGCGCAATATGAACCTGAATGTATGTAAGTACATATTGTTGTATTTATTTTAATCTTTCACTCGAAAACAGCCGCGCTATTAACAAAATAAAACGTTTCAACAAACCAATTACAACCAAACCCTTTTTTTCCTCCAACGCGCATAACGGAGTGTCAGGCCCTCGTGTCGTAGTAATTGTTGAGTAACGAATAACGAATTGCTATTGCGAAGTGAAGGATTTAACGGCCGTTACTGGGTCAAGTGATCATCCCGAATCCGGAAAGGCTGCATTGCGAGCAAACAATCAAATAGGGGATGAAGAGAGCGCTAATGGGAACGTGGTGCAAATTTATGAATAAAACTACTTGGGAATATTCGCACTAGTTGTTTTAAAATAAGGACTGAAGTGATGAATAAATAGAATCCGAGTAAAATGCACATATAAAGTGTATTAAAATGTTATATTTTGCTTATGTTAGAAGCCAACTTGAGTACAATTCTCCTGTCTGGAATCCTCATTATAATATGCACGTACAAGCTGTTGAAAGAATACAAAACAAATTCTTACGTTTTCTAAATTTTAAAATGGGTATTTCAGCAAATATGTTAAACTACAACACACTTTTAAACGATATGAATATGCTTAAATTGTCAGACAGAAGAATTTTCACTGACTTGGTATTTTTATATAAAATTCTAAATGATTTAGTTGATAGTCCGGTATTACTTGAATTGATAAGCTTCCGAATTCCACTTCGTAATACTAGAAGTCAGGATTTATTTCAGTGCAGAAATTCTGGGACTAACTATCATATGTATTCCTCTTTGCCCAGAATAATAATGGAGGGAAACAATTATACCAAGTCAGTGGACATCTTCAATTTATCTTTGAATAAATTTAAAATATTGTTATTGAGGCAGTTCAGTTATGTACAATAAAATGTTTTTTCTATGCTATATATGTAAAAGCCCCGAAAAAGGGCGTTTATTTATAAATAAATAAATATTTAAAAATGTGACGGAATTTTATAAAATTAATGTCTTCTTATTTAAGAATAATATGACACTTTAATTTACAACACAAAATGTGTTTTATATCCCATCCGGTGACCGGACAACTCGGAATGAAACCAAATCAGAACCATGTCAGATAAGTCATTTTGAGCGATTTAAAAAAATATATATTTATCTTTAAAATTGATTAAATAGGTTACTTAGGTTAGATTAGGGTTATCGGCTAATTTAAAATTATTTTTTTCATCGCTTTTAAAGGCTTTTCAAGAAGGAGGAAACACAGAGGCTGGCAAATCATTCCACAGCCGAGCTGTTGAACACAAGAACGAGTCGAAGAAGCGACCCGTTCTCATGTGATAAATGTCAACTTTGTAGATATGTTGGGCACGCGTTCGGCGTGTCTCCCGATTATTTTTTATTTTACTTTATTTCGGAGATCAACAGTTTAGATTAGTATTAGAGCATAATATTAATTGAGTGACAATAATTGTACCATTTACAGGATTCCACATGTGTATTATATACAAGTACTATACACCGGTGCCGAAGGGATTAATGACGCTAGTTCCTCAGAGCATCTTCCATTGAAATACCAGTAGAATAGGGATAGCATTCCCTATTCTTCCGACGCCTGTGCTCTAAAAATTGCAATCCGTTCGTTAAGGTGGGAGAATCTATCGAACGGACCGCCCGTTTCTGCACAGAGTCGAGGGTATTTTTCAAGTATTTTTCAGCTCCAGATCAGAGGTGGCTGCCAAATTCAACCATGGGGCGCACTTGCGATTTGTACAGGGTTAGCAGTTGTGTACTATTAAAGTATCTGCGGGCCCTATACAGTACGCCCTGTTTTTAAGAGGCTAACTTTACTCTGGCTTCGATGGAGCCCCCATACCTGAGCTGGTCACTTATAGTTACACCAAGCATATCAATGGAGGGTCTGTTCGGAAGATTGCTTCCATTGAAGGAGACTAGATTTTCATATCGATCCCTTTTAGACGTAATCAGACATGATTGGGTCTTTGATAATGCCAATAAAGATTTAATGCCGAAAAACATATTGTATAATGTTATTATTATTTTTACTTCAAGAAAAAGAAGTCTCGGAGAGAAATCAAAGTATGATCTAATTGGTTTGCGCTTTGCTTAATTCATATTTTCCAGTCGAAATTGAACGAAATCCCGAGGGCGAAATTGTTTTCTATTAATGGAAGCGCTTCGATTGTTTCAACTGCTACAATTTTGTGCACATATTTGCATACCATTCAATCCCCAGATCTATTTTCAAATTCCCCTAATTTGTCCGATATTAAAGTGGTACAAACTTTTTTTTTTTTTTTTTTACATTAACTCCACACAGGAGGCCCTGAGGAAAAAATAATTTCCCTCAGGGCCTATGTCATCTTTGAGGATGCTGTGTGGAGGGTGTTTTTGAGGAGAGGAAGGAGTGAACATGGGTCTTGAAGAGACCCATATTGTAGGAGGGAGGAAACACAGAGGCCGGCAAATCGTTCCACAGCCGAGCTGTTGAACTCAAGAACGAGTCGTAGAAACGACCCGTTCTCATGTGACTAATGTCAACCGTGTACAAATGTTGAGCGCGCGTTTGGCGTGTTTCCCGACTATGCACCGGTGCCGAGGGGATCAATGACGCTAGTTCCTCGGAGCATCTTCCATTGTAATACCGGTAGAACAAGGACAGCATTCCCACCTGGCGCCTGTGCTCTAAAGATTGCAATCCAAACTATTTAAATTATCAAATAATTGGTTTGAACTGCGTCGAAATGTTTCGTTTGCATCCTGGGTCCTATTTAATGAAGCATTGTAGAACAAATTGTAAATTAATTCTTGCTTGGTGAGAAACATTCATTTGTGCACTTTTTGATGAAGTCGACATCTTCATCTTTAACTCTTTAGAACTGTTTTTTAAGAACCGCGTTAACGTTTGTTTTCTAGAAAAAACACATATTGAGTGATGTTCGTGAAATCATTATGTTTTTAATGCTTATTTTTTTAGATTAATAATTTATAAAATACTAGCTGACTCGGCCACGCGTTGCTGTAGCTAACGAAACACAACGCCACCTGTTAATTTGCATGCAAATCAAATCCACACCGCCCGTTTGCCAGCCCGCTCACAGACATTCTTATATATTTCAACCAATTTACACAAATCCTTGACAAATTATGTACTTAAACCTTCCTCATGACATTACTCTATCTATTGGTAAAAACCGCATAAAAATTCGTTAAGTAGTAGTTTTTGAGTTAATCGCAAATAGACAGACAGCCTGACAGATAGACACGCCAGAAGACTTTAATTTATTATATGTAGAGATTACAGTTGCTTTATTAAAATCTGTATTAAATAGAAAGCTTATTGAGAAAGCAAAAATAAACACTTTAACTTAATATAATCTGATTAAAATAAAATAGCTACAAAAATCGTTTTAAAGTAACACACCCTGATACTAAATAATATCGTATTAAAATATATTACAAATTTGATCCAATGCAAAATATGTTCAAGTCTTAAAGAATTAAAAAATGTCTATTCAAAGTCAGAAAAAAGTTATTTAGTTTATCAAAAATGCAACGCAAAATTAATTCATATTTTTAGCACATAATTAAACTTCTTCAATTGAATTAAATAATGCAGTCAATAATTCCTTCCCGCCCACTTAATAATTGGATAATTAATAATTTCTTACCGCAGCAATACAATTTCCCAGATATCTTCGTCCTCTTAAAACGAATTAATAAATCCAGATGCCAAATCAAATCTTTCATTTCGTTTTATCGACAGTTAGTTCCGGGGTTTAGCAGCTTCACACCCCTTTGGAGGTTAGGGGGTGGAGAGTTGGGAGGTGGCAGAATAGGGGTTGGGGAGGGGGGTTGGAGTGGGACACTTCCCCTCGCCGATCAATCGATTTTATCCATCCACCCTTTATAACTACCCGATTCTCGTATCAGCGGTGTTGCCAGAGACACGAATCGCAGATCACAATAATAAATAGATACAAATGGTACATTTTTAGGTGAAATATTCAAAGAGATTATTTTGGTAGCTTTTAGAATATACAGATACAAATAAGTTATTATCCAATCACGGCTGAATCTATTTCAAGCAACGTTCGGATTATGAATGCATTGCCTTTCATCATGCTTATATTGATCTATCGCTCAGAAACATGTCGCAAGTACTAAACCTATTATTTATTATTTTAGAGAAATAAAATGTTTAATAACATGATTTAATTAGGGGGGGGGGGCAAGGTTTTAAAGGCGTATTTTCATGATTTTTTTTTTTTGAGATATGAATAATGTTGGTTTATTTAGTTTATTTACACGTTATAGTGTGATAACTGAAGTATTTTTGAAAAAAAAAATTAAAAATATCAATAAATAAGTCAGTGAGAGTGAATCTCCGGAGGCGCCTCGTAAAAAATTGTTATGCGGTGAACATCATAACTCGTTAACGAATCATCTGAAACAATAAAAATCGAAATGCGTGTAAAAGGTGATATGTTTTCCTAGGTAGTGGCCAAGCGTTCTTTTTTTTCAATTTTTTGTTTGCAGCATGTTGAAGACAGAAATACGATTTTTGCTAAAATTTTTGGTGAATTTGTCATACTACAATTTAAAAAAAAAAATTCGAGTGCGGTTAACACGCGGTAGAAGCGAAACTTTACCAAAACAATCTCAACCAATGAGCGTTGAAAAGTGAGGTCATAATCAAAGCGTCCAATGAGCGCAGATCAAGCATCATTTCCGTTTTATATCTCAACTAATAGGAGCCTTGATAGGAGTTTGATGCTTCGCAGGTGCTGTGTGCGTCATTTCCGTTTCATCCGAATTCCAAATCGCAACGGGGCTACAGAAGTTTCACTTCAAAAACCCTTCGTCACTACCTGTTGATTTATGTGTAGAAATAGTGTACAAAATTTCAAAAGGATCGGTTAAGTAGATTTTGAGTTATGATGTTCTCGAACTTCAAAAATTTGTTTGCGAGAAAATCGATTTAAAGTTTTTTTATACTCGAAATATACTTGAATCTAGCAAGAGGGTCGGTCGCTTGAAACGCTGTATCTTTGTAAGTTTTGCTCCGATTTACTTGAAATTTTGACACAATACTCTTGACATGTTGTAAATTTATAAGTTTTATACCCTTAACGGAATAAATTTGGTTCCAGAAACGAGTTCCGGATTTATAGTTGAGAGGTTTACATAGATGCCGTCATTAAGCAGTTATTCATGCTAAAGGAGTTGGCAATCGATTGATAATGATGACGAAGTGCCCATAAAAAATAAAGGCTCTTTATTGATCTAAATCTAAGTCCACTAAACGTGGCTTAAAGCTTCTCAAACATTGACCTACCGAACTAAACGCTCCCTCCCCGCTGTTGCCCTTTTCCCTTCAAGACAACCTCAACCACCCTAAGAAGGGTCACCCTTCAGAGGTGTACCGCATTCCTTTAAGTACCATTAGGAATTTTGCGGTATGCTTCTCAGTATTTGTTGATAAGTTTCGTGCTCTTAAGCGCTTTTAGTTGGGATTGTTGATCAGAGCTACAAAGAAGTTTACGTAACAAAACTCTTTAAATAATTTATCGCTTCGATAAGTCACTTTTTCTTCTTCTTCGTATGATTGAAGAGAGTTAAAACGGAACGATAGGGTTATTCAGCCAGTCGACGATATCAGGGGTCTCTTGATTCAGCACAGATTTGCCTCTGTGAAACTGTTAATGACGGCCGGCGTAGTCCAACGGTAAGGCTCTTGACTAGCATTCCGAAGGTCGCGGGATCGAATCCCGGCGTGGCAAATAAATTTTATTTGATTAATTTGTGTTATTTCACAATTTATTCATTTAAAATAATATGTATTATATTTGCGGCACGTTCCAGAGTGGAAGATACTATTGGTATCGCCCTGGTGTAAGACCACCGTTCAGAATTGAAACGTTGCTTGAAATGGCTTTAGCCGTGTTTAGTGATCAGATCTGAATAGCCAGGTACTTCCCCACCTTCCTTTTCCCCATCTTTTTCCCCTCCTCACTACTTCAGCCTCACAACATATCGCGATTGGGGATGCCATAGTCCCACTGGCTCCAGACGGGAGCAGTTGGGATTCTTGTGCGGTATTCATATAAAAAAAAAGAATGTGGTAATAAGGGCAATCTCTGTACGTGCTATAAAAGTCACAATATGAAAAACTGGAAAATCTACGAGAATAATAGATCTCACACAAACACATCACGTAAACATAGTTTGGGTCCCATCCAGGCATCGTGAGTTCAATGCCTCGGCTGGTTAAGTCCTCCATCACGATCCAAGTATATTTTAGTCAGTAGGAGATTTTCAAATTATTGTCAGGTTAATCGTTACCCGGGAAATTTGCCTTTCTATTTAAAAAAATTCAATGTTGTACTTCACGCCCATTGCTCTTCGATTAACGTAATTACCTGACATTCGAAAACTGTCTTAATTAATATAATTAATATTTTTTTTATTTAACTGAAAGATTTGGCTTTATAACGGGGAAATTAACTGGATTGTTTATTTAGGCGGACGTTATTTTCAAAGTAACTACGAGTGAAAAATTTCAAAAAACTCTTGAATGTACTAACCCCCAGAATCCTACTCACCGTTACACAGCCTTTTTTCCAGAATATCCTTTCATTTCCAATCCTAAAAAAAACTTCCATACAACATGCCAAAATATGACTCAGGCTTTGAGGATTTTTTTTCCTAAGGGCCTCTTGTTTGCGAAATGCCATGTCAAATGTAAAAATAATTATTATTTTGGCATTTGACAGAAATTCTTCTATATTGTGGAGCCGTCGTAATTTCTTTGTTAGCAAAAAAGGTGTAATTCTTAATAAATAGCACTACAAAAACCTAAGAATTTGCGTTTGATCTACTATTAACATATATTTTTAAATAATTCTGCCTAACCTAAGATATAGAATCTTCTGCATAACTAAATATTCTACCTTACCTAAGATATAGAATCTTCTGCATAACTAAATATTCTACCTTACCTAAGATATAGAATCTTCTGCATAACTAAATATTCTACCTAAACTAAGATATAGAATCTTCTGCATAACTAAATATTCTACCCTACCTAAGATATAGAATCTTCTGCATAACTAAATATTCTACCTAACCTAAGATATAGAATCTTCTGCATAACTAAATATTCTACCTTACCTAAGATATAGAATCTTCTGCATAACTAAATATTCTACCTAACCTAAGATAAAGAATCTTCTGCATAACTAAATATTCTACCTAACCTAAGATATAGAATCTTCTGCATAACTAAATATTCTACCCAACCTAAGATATAGAATCTTCTGAATAACTAAATATTCTACCTAACCTAAGATATAGAATCTTCTGCATAACTAAATATTCTACCTAACCTAAGATATAGAATCTTCTGCATAACTAAATATTCTACCTTACCTAAGATATAGAATCTTCTGCATAACTAAATATTCTACCTAACCTAAGATATAGAATCTTCTGCATAACTAAATATTCTACCTAACCTAAGATATAGAATCTTCTGCAAAACTAAATATTCTACCTTACCTAAGATATAGAATCTTCTGCATAACTAAATATTCTACCTTACCTAAGATATAGAATCTTCTGCATAACTAAATATTCTACCTAACCTAAGATATAGAATCTTCTGCATAACTAAATATTCTACCTTACCTTAGATATAGAATCTTCTGCATAACTAAATATTCTACCTAACCTAAGATATAGAATCTTCTGCATAACTAAATATTCTACCTTACCTAAGATATAGAATCTTCTGCATAACTAAATATTCTACCTAACCTAAGATATAGAATCTTCTGCATAACTAAATATTCTACCTAACCTAAGATATAGAATCTTCTGCATAACTAAATATTCTACCTTACCTAAGATAAAGAATCTTCTACCTAACTAAATATTCCTGAGGTAGAGAATATTATTTGTTGAAAATAATGCCATTCCCAGATTTTTTTTCATTTCAGCAATACCTTTGGAAGGCGAAATAACTCGTTTTAACTTAACAAACTATATAACTAACCACCACGCCGTTTCTCCGCAAGTGTAGGCAGTGAGGACGGACCGCCAAACAACTAGGTCTTGGTTCACGCTTCTTGCCTCGTTCACATTCATGCATCGTCTCATAACTTAAATATATAATAGATGCTTAATAGAGTCCTTATAATAGATCCCCTATTGATATCAATATGTTTTTCATGAACAATATATTATTATCATATGTTTTTCTTACGTATTCACAATGTGATAGTGACAAGGGAATGCAAATCTGCCGCCACTTTTTAATTTAAGGAACCAGCCCTTTGAAAAAAATAATTGTTTTTTTTTGTCATTTTCTGAAAGATGCATTTATGAAAAATGCTTCCATCAAATGTTTTTAAGAAATTCGTCAATTTGACGGAGATTCAGCATTTTATGTGAAACCGTTTGAAACAATTTGGTTGTTGAATTATTCTTCAACAAAACTTTGAACGCGCTCTTCTCAAAACTACTTTTTCACGTATCACGTAGGGATTTTTTTATAAAGGGCCCCCTTCTATTTATTTTTTTATGAACGATGAAAATTTTCCATAAAAATCGGAAATAAAATTCGCTGGTCCGCCATTTTTTTAGAAATCAAAATTCCCCTGCGTGATGTCATAAACTTATGTATATTTTCTAAAAATATTTTTATTTTATTTTACTGATGAACCGTACTGCTTAATCGCAGTCAACTATCGAGCAGCAATTTTGTCGGAGTGTCCTGTTGAAAGCGGCTTACACCGCAAACCGTACTTTAGATTCGTGTACAAAAATTTGTATACAGTCTTCTATACGTATATCTTGAACAAAAATTTTAATTTAAAAAATTTCGTACACCATTTTCTTTAAAATAATTAAAAAAATATTCACCCTTTTACCGCCTTTGCACCGTGGTCTGCCCCCCTAGTAAAACAGTTTTTTTATTCAAAAGGTTACCTAACGTGATTGACGCGTAAGGCAATAATATTTGTTTTATGTAATTAGTTAAATTAAAATATTTCAAAAAATAGCCTAATATAACGACCTAAACACTTCGTTGTACGTGCCCACATTTTGTTTATAACGCAATACAGGTAAATAAATAAATTTGTTTAATTCCCGAGATAATAGATGTTAAACACCCAATCAATACTCTCTACGTTCACCGAGGGATGAAATTCCAAATAAGTTTAAAAGTTGTGCTTTTAGCGTGATCCAGACAGCCGAAGTAAGGTGTTACTTTAGCCGGTGAATGAATAAGCAATGAGGGAGGTAGTCGAGAATACAACCGTTCCGGTAGAGAATACAGCCTTCCTGATACAGATTTCTCTTCACACTTGTACGCCGTCATAAATATGTCAATACGTATAGTAACTATACCTGTATGTAAGTAACGTGCCAATGTGTATACGTGTATATGTAAGGTGCTGGTATGTTTACGTTTATATTCGTAAGGTGTCAATGTGTGGATGTGTATGTACGTCAGCTTCCAACGTGTACGTGATTGTACGTAAAGTCCCAAGCCCCGCTTCAACTACGGCGGGAAGTGCTTGTCAAATAGTACGATGGAGTTTTAAAGACGTTTTGCTTCAGATTTTTGTGGATTTTGTTTGACTACTTTGCAGGTAAATATGTGAAGTGTTGAGTGTGAGTTGACCTGACTGAATCGATACAAAATGTCGGGTTTATTTAAGTTTTGAAGTGCATTTCAAACTACGGTGAATAGCATAATAAAATCGAAACCTTCTTTGATGTTCTTATGACAATAATTATTATTTGTATTGCTTATCTGGTAAATAGTCGTATAGTGTAATAACTGTTTTGTGAAGCAGCCAAAATTGAATTATTAAATATATTTGTAGTGGGAATGGTTCGTATTGGAGATAATAGTTTAAAACAAACTATTTTTTCAGCAAGCCAAGTCTTCAACATATTCGGTTTAGCATTTTTAGTTTAACTCCTCAGACCTCAGGCCTTTTTTGTCGGAATGTCAAAATATTTTCGCGTTACAATAAAATCCAGATAAATGGAAAAATTCTGAACGTATCCGAAAACTAAAAAGTGTTTTTGAAAGGTGTTAAATCAAGCTTCTTATTTTATTTTTATTTTAAATAACATTTTTTTTTTATTTGAAATTTTTAATGAAAGGGTTTTAAAAATGTCTAACCTAACGTTTTTTCTTCGCAAAATTTCTGATACCGACAAAAAAAAATAATAAACATTTTATTAAGCAAATGTATCTTAAACGTTATTTTCAACACACTTTTTGTCGTTTCATGTAAAATAATTCATGAAAAATTCCCAAACTTTTTTTCATAATTTTTTTTTCCAATTTTAGGTGAGAAACTTTGGTTTCATAAAGATGTATATTTCTATTATTTTGTGGTTAACTTTTAGATTTTAATATAAGCATGGTATTTTCTCTTTCTAACACCAATTGATCTAATTCTTAACCATGGCAGTAAGGAAGACACAAAGAGATTAGAGACCTATGTGAGAAAAGCGAACAAATATCAAGTTTTAAATATCGGGGAGGATATATATGAGCAATTTTGTATCACCGTTTGTCTAGTTTTCTTTAACTGTATAAATTAAATGCTCTGCGAAGACTTTCATTATGATAATAGAATGAATATAATATAACATTAATAATAACTTCAAATTTGACAAATTGTTGTCGACCTGTGAAGTAACTGGACTTTTGATTCTATTTTCAAGTATTTTGTGACATGGCCAATTTAATCCAAGAACATATTTGAACCACTTCTTTCGCGCTTATTTTATGTTATTGGCTGCCAATTTTTAGAGATGCTTTATTTATTTTTCCTTAGAAATGCGATCACAACAACTGTCGTGGGAAGTTTGGGTAATAGTTTACACGCAAATAAATCAAAATAGAAAAATATTATTTGAAAAGGTGTGACACGTGCCTTATTCTACGAAAGCTCTTTCCGTACCCTCGTCTTGTTGGGGACCAAAAATAAGCTTTGTTTCTTTCTCATTGCAATTCCACAAGTTCTTTACAAGTCAAGCATTATTTATTAACGGTGAAGGTTTTTAGGCGGTACCTAAATAACGTTTTTTCTCTTTACGTTGTGTTCTCCTGTAAATTATTTTCAAGAGGTGTGTATATCAGTTACGTAGGTAGGTTGATATAAATAAATTATCTGATTCACGGATTACCTCACACAATCTCAGTTAAATAAGAAATAAAAAAAGAGACTACAGTTAATTGTGGCTTTTAATAAAGAAATGACACCACAGATACAATTACATATAAAATTCTATAGTGCAAATAAAATTAATACTGATTGAAAATATTTGATAGTGTAGCCTTCTTGTACCTAGCTTCCGTGCAGTTAAATATATCTGCCACATCTGCATATCTATAAGTAACTTCATGTAATCTAGATACAAGCGAGTGTTTCGTTTACCTACTCAGTCCGGTTATTGTAGCATTTAAGCAGGATTTTATTAGAACGAGTGGCTCTCGTGGGTAAATGAAATTCAATGAACTTAGTTAAATCATGACTGTCTATTCTACCATAAGTAGAATATTCTAGTGTTGAGGGTCTTTTACGTTAGGCAGGAGAGGAAGTTCTGGGAGGAAAAAAAAGGGGTCTATGTGTCTAGGATTGACGGACGTATAAATCCATCCCTCCCACTGCGATTTAAGGCAATGGGTAGAGAGAGTTCGGCTAGAGAGGTAACAAGGTCTCCCTCTTTAGTCTCTCCCAAGCAGTAGGTGGACAAACGGAAGTGCCTCCAAGACCTCACTCCATGAACTCGGGCACCTCTGCTAAGTCATCAAACGTAGCAACCCATTTGGGGTGACCTATGCCAGGGGTGTCGGTTCCTAAACTAGACAGACGAAAACAAACTCTTAGATAAACAAATGTATAATATATTTGTGTTTACGTTAATTCTGTTTTACAAGTGACCTATATTAAATAGAAAAACCTCCCAGTATTTCAAAAGCTACCTTCGGTCCGTTATTTAATCCATGAGAGATTTATTAGCGTAAAACGGTGAAACTTTGGCGCGATTTATAATTTATTTGGCCAGCCGACGCACATTACAACACCAGTTCGTTTGAAGTTTTTGAAATGTAGCCAGTCAAAAGTAACGCAGTGTTGAAAAATCTCTTCCAATGCTAAAACGTAACCCTGACGAGGTTTTAATGAATTTTTAAAAGGTCATTACTTAAAAATTTAAACTTAACTCATCATTAAGGCATAAAAATAACATCCCAACTCCTTTATTTTCAACACAAAAAATGCAAAATAATTATATTTACAAAGGTATAAAATATTTTAATAGTCTTTCCGAAGAAGTAAAAAAAATAACAGATTTCAAGAAAAAGCTCAAATTATTCTCTAAAAACTTAACACCATAACACCACTAATCAAAATGCTGTAACATCATTTCGTGCCATATCATAATTTTTAACGTTACAACATTCTTGTACGTAAGATTTTCTTTATTGTACACTCTTTTACATTATTTGTGAAATAACTCCTACATCAAGCTCAAGAGCTAGCTCTCTTAAATTTCGTAGAAATTCTTGAATTTGTGTATTTCATTATTTTGTTTTTGCCATAGTATTTTGTTTATTACTATAACAATGTTATAATTTAAACAATAAAAAAATCTTATCTTTATTATGTTTGTATCCAATAATGTAACAGTTATGCATATCCCATAATAAAACCATTATTTAATTAAATGAAGACACTATGAGCGAAACTCAATTGAAAATCTGGAAACAGAAAAATCAGAAAAAGATATTTGCACCTCTGGGACTCGAACCCAGGACCTTTAAAACTCTTAACTCGAACCAAGGTCCTGGGTTCGAGTCCCAGAGGTGCAAATATCTTTTTCTGATTTTTCTGTTTCCAGATTTTCAGTAGAGTTTCGCTCATAGTGTCTTAATTTAATTAAATATTACAATTTGAGGTTTTGCTCATAAAAAGTTAAAATTAAAAATAATGAAACCATTATGTTTGTATCTCATTTATAATATATATGTATGCTAGCATTGCTAAGTCTATGCTGGGATTTCTATGTGTATCTGATGTATTTTTAAAGTTCGTAAGAAAAATTTTGGTCTTATTTATTTATTTTATTAATTGGCTCGCCCACAGAATACATCACCTTTCGCCCTTGAAGTGATTTTTCACAAAACGACGGTCTATAAATTATCCAACTATTATTATTATTATGATCATATTATAAACATTACATTTATTTACATTTTCAATTTGGTTATAGCGATGATTCCAATTATAGGTGAGCACACCATTCATCTCAACATTCTTAATGCGATCATAAGTTATAATACGAAATAATAAATTAAATAATTATAAGCAATTATTAATATATCATGGTTTTTATACTTTTATAATCCTTTTACAATTTTTATCAATTCTTTTTTAAATTTACTATACTTACGTTTTTTTTAATGTGTGTATGTAGATGGGTGTATATATAATTATCCTTTTCACGTCTTATAGCACTTCAATTGTTTCTTATATTACCCATCTAGTGAGGCGGGTAACTTACTTGCATTTTAAAGATCATTTTAACTCAAATGTCCGGGTTGCCGGAAATTTAACTTAATTAAATTAAATAAAAAATGTGTTTTTTTCGTTTTGTCATGTAAGTGGCTATAAAATCAGACATTTAAAAAAATAATTGCTCATCGTTTCGATGACATGTTTCTAAATATTTATATTATTTTCAATTGCCTTACTCGCGTTAGTCTTATGTTACAAAGATTTTAATTGACAGTTTTAAAAAGAGGGCTCAACAAATAGTTAGCAAATAATAGGCCACTTGCATGGATTTCATAATGACTTGGATAAAATCGTGTGGATAGATTTTTCTACTAAGATTACGAAAATGCTAATAATTTTTTTTAGAAATTTATAGTTTTTTTCCTTTTTAAATAAATAAATCCGGTTTTTGGGCTCGTGACGTCACTATATGGATATGTTCCGTCCCCGAAATATTCAATTAATTTTGTAAAATTCCACACTAATTTTTTTTTTTTATATGGCAACACTTTGATTTCCGGCGAATTTTTCAATTTGACACTTAAAATTCACTAGATTTATTGTTTGTTACCTTGCGAACTTTTGTTTGGTTTGACGTTTTGACAGATGGTATAAAGTGAACATCGTACAGATGCTTTCCGCAGCGGCTGACTTAGGAGTGTAATGGTAATAGTGCTGATCTTAACAAAATCAAATTTTATAATATATTAATATAATTATAATTTACAAGTACAAATTTATTACATTGGATTTAGTCATATGTAGACGTTGGACATTATAATGATTATTGATCAATAAGATGGATCAAGGAAACAAATATTTATGAGATGTAATTTTTTTGGAATGCCTCGTTATTCTCCTGTGCCATTCATGTGGAATAAGTCGTTTTTTTTAAATGATTTTCGGCTATGTAATTATATTTTTTTTGCACCCATAAAATTATGTCCCGTCTTTCCGGTTTATAAAAAATGGTCCGATTTTTCGGATTGAAATTTTCAAAAAATCGCCAGGGTTTCAAAAATACGATTAAAAAAAAATTACGGAATGTCTTAGAATGTTTGCCTGAACTGGAAAAAAAATTTAAAAATGTGATGCAAGTGGCTTATTGTAATTTGAAACATTCAGTTTTGTATTTGTGTATTAAAAATCGTGTAATTCTCAAAATACGGTTAAGACAATACCAATCATAATAAGACTGGGAATGTAAAAAAAACGCACAAAGTCCGTCCTCAAGTTGTTCAGTTAACAGATGATTTGAGATTATCACGGCAAAAAGTATTATCGCGATTTATTTTCGAGGTATTATGCCGTTTTGCGCTACCTTCTTCTTTAGCCACATTAAACGTTATTTACACCACACTATTTAAATTAAAATTGCCTCAGTATACAGCCGTAGAAACACATTTGTATAGCGCCTCCGCTAAGGCCATTGATAAAATCTTCAATGGAAATATTCAATATTATCTCCCAACCTGATCTCCTTGAAACAACCTCAGGGCGGGTACTTACCCTCCAGAGGAGTTCCCATCACTCGAGTATTTTTCCTTGTCGGCTCTCGCATCAAAGGGTCCTGCGATAAGATGTGGGCAAACTTTCAGGCCTCTGAAGCCGTGGGGCACTGGGCAGATAAACCATGGAAGTGTGTCAGTTTGTGTTCGATATATGAGTTAGCTAAAAGCTTCCCAGATTCGCTCATAGATGGTAGTGCTAAGAGCTTTCCCGAAAGTCCGCAAGATGGCGGCTGGATTAGTTATTAGTTATGCGTTAGTGCTACAGAGGGCCGAGGGCCAAAGTGCAGGAGCTCACACAAAACATGTCGGGAATCAGATCTATTTCAACTAGCTCCTAGTTAGGTTGACTACTCGCAATCACAACTTGTAATACGTGAAGTATTAATAAATCCAGATAAACATAAAGAACTCTATTAATTCCCAAAAAAGTAACCTCCTTCCAAGACGAGTTGGAGAACTGATTGTGTGAACACAACAGTTTGCCTAACGCCTTTTGAATTCTAAGCCGTAGATAGGCCAATAAAATTAATGATCTGCTAAATAATAAAACTGTTTTATTTAATGGTGAATTTATGCAGAAACGCGTTTATGGTCGTGAAAATCTCAAATCATATTATCCATACTAATATTATAAATGCGAAACTGCTCGAGTTCGTTTATGACTCTTTCACGCATTAACCAACAAAAAGACTTTAAAAATTCATTCACCAATAGAAAGCTAAATTATATGCCCAGACTACAGGTTGTATATGATGGTAAGCTCTGGCGTTATGAAATTATAAATATTAATATATTATATTTGTTATACGTTTTCTGTCGCTAACAAAAGCGAGTTTTTGCTAACGTCAGAAAAAAATCGTTTTCATGGAAACAATGTTGATATATTTTTGGGCTCTATGCTGGTAGGCACTCAGTCTACTGATCAGCTACTACTGCAGAAAATTTAAATATTAGAATTCGTTTTTTTTTTTTTGGACAAGCTTGGAATAAATGTCAGATTTGAGTTCCTGTATTAAAAATATAATTCGTAACGATTATAAAGACTGAATGATAAATAGAGTATTTTTTTATTATATTAACGAACTTCCAAATATTTAAATAAAAATAAAAAAATGTTTGTAAGCGCATAAATTCCGAACGAATGAACAAAATTGGATAAGTAATTCTTTTTTTCTTTGAGCTATAGCATTATGAAATTTAGGTGGTAGGCGAGATGTTTGAAAACTGAATGTAAGGGAATGAATATATGGAATGCGGGAGGGGATGGGGGTGGGGGGGGGAGATAATTGATAAGTGCAAGCGCTACAGTAATTTCCCGTAATACCATGCGAGCGAAGCCGCGGGGAAAAGCTAGTCTATAATATATTTTTAATCAATTTCACAAAATGCAAGAAAAATTTGTGCTTATTTTGGTCATACGGCACGCCCACAATATACACTTCTGTTAGTTTACTCTTCAGTGCTGGGGAATCTGAAAGCCCTCCGCTACAGTGTTTACATAGTTTTCTCCCGAAATCTTCACTAGAATAACAGCATTAGGCACCGAAAGCCGCTCAGTGCGGGGCTGATTCGGAATTCAAACATTATTTCACAGAGATTTCGAATTCAAACAGGAATATTCGAATATTGGTTTATTTCAACAACAAAAGAGCTACAGAGGGCGTTGCAGAGCAAACAAAAAAATCATTATATTAACTAGGCACGATTTTCTTCCACAATGAGTTTGAATTATTTTATTATCAGTATTGTAATGTTTTGCCGTATCCACGGGTAAACATTAATTGTTGGGTTGGGGCTCTTGAAGAATTAATAGTTCCATGCCACAATCAGGTGTATTATAATTGTTTGTACGTATTTACAAAATATTATACTTCTGGGTCACACGACTGATCTAACTGGCTACGAATTGTGTCTCAGGTTGCCGGCCGGGCACCCCAGGCGGCATGTGTTGGAATTTGAGAGAAGCTTTAAACCTATATAAGATATCAACCAAAACTAAATGTCTTTTAAATTACTAAACAATAATTGATTATTATTATCTTTTTTATACAGTACTTTATTCTTTATACACGGCATGCGTTGCAATGCCACATAATGAAATAAATTATTTCTACCTACTTGTCCTTTCCCATGCGTTCCCTTTCCCGCTTCCGTTCCCCTTCCGCGTCCCCTTTTCCTCCCGCGTTCCCCTTACACCTTCCCCGTCTTCTACCCTCGTCTTCGCTCCTTCCTTTCCTCCCTGCCGCAAAACAATGTACAACTGTATGAAATACTCATCTTTCAAACAACTCTCCCGAAACCTATTGCAAAACTTGTATACAAATTTTATAAGCCCAAATCTTACAAGTATATTTAGAAATCTTCTTGGGCATGCGCATAACAACTTACCAAAGTTTCATCCCCATCGAATGAATAGTACAGGAAATAATTTTAAAACGCTAGAGCTCACTATTATATATAAAAAAACCATCGCGGGCATGCGCTTATCAATGACCAAAGTTTCACAGCAGTCGGATGAATGGTTTGGGTTGCGCGTAAGGGACAAACAAAGTAACATTAATTTTTATACACATATAAAGATTTCTATAAATTAATTCAAAAATTGCATCGCAACGCCTTTCCAAGAAATCTCTGTTGATTAGAGTTATATTTTAAAATAACTATCAGGCAATAGTGAAATAAACTGTAAAAGCTGAGGAATTTACTGATTGTACCGAAATTTTATTATAATTCGTAGTATTATGTTTTGTCTGTAAATTTGTCTGTCTGTTCCGTTTCAAAGATAGTGGTCGTTTAAATGGTTTGTTCAAGATTATTTTTTCAAATGTGAAATAGTTATCTTTATTAGGACTTTCTTTTCGCATTTTTCAAATATTATGGTACTGCATGCCTGAAGTTTGAAAGAATTTTAATTAAAATAATGTTACACAAAATATACGGAGTAGGTAGGTATTTAAGTATCTACTTAGAAATCTTATGATTTCAAAGGAGATTTTGGTTTTGATTTATGAAATAAGAAAAAAATAGAAATTTTTTTTTTTTGGATGCGATGTATGGAAACTGTTCACAGAAATACACTAGTTTATTGTTTTTGATTTTTGTAACGTATTCATGGTAGTCGTACAATTTTTTGGCAATACATTTTGCAGAAAACCTACGATTTTACGAAATTCCTTATCTGCACTACTCGTTTGAGATCCCTTCCCTTCCAATTATTTCCCACGGAAAATATGTGTAATCAAAGCACAGATTATTCTATACTAAATATCATAGGCAGCAATTTTTTTATTTAAATAAATATATCGACACTGGAAAGTATAAATTGGTAAAAAGCCATGCAAATGGAAAGGAAGAGTCCCTGAAGCAGCGTACAGTTGTATGGTACTTGCGTAATGAATTTGTAAAGCGCCCTTGAGGAGATTTTTTCACAAAAATGGCGCTATAGAAATCATCCAATTTTTATTTGTTCTCTAGATTTTATGTGCGGGTTAAATCTTCCCCACAGGAAAAATTTAACCCTTCCACACACTTTTCCACAAATGATCATCTAGTCAATCCACGCGATGTAATTGCATTGTATAAGTATAATAAATTCAAGACTATACAAGAACAACACGTCAACCTACCAGAGACCATATGGGAAAATACTTCACCGACTCCAGATATTTTTATATCAGAGGGTTCGGCTCAATAGAACTCCTAACTGAACCGATAAATCCTACTGATCCCTCAATATAAATATTTAAAAAATCTTTCGTAATCCTACACGTATTTAATATGACTGATTTTTGCATCTTTATATAAAGATTCTTTGATAAATCTAATAAGCCAAAATTTTTAATTAGAGAGCTAGGTATAATGCCAGTAGCCGAAATAACAAATGGTTATTTTTAATAGTCCGAGAATGCCAAATTCTTTTTATCTCATTTCCTAAATTTGTATATTTTCTAATTTTTTCAGAAACAGATTTTTGAATATTACAGGAATTTGGAATAGCGACATCAATGATATAAGTTATTTTTTAAATTTTGTCATGTAAAACTATATCGGGTCTATTATGACGAATCGTTCTGTCTGTTAGTATAGTTTTATCATAATATATTTTATAAAATTCATTTTCTAAAAACGAATTTGGTTCGTATTCATAATATGGTACTACATTACGGCAGTCAATCAATTTATGTTTAATTACCAAACTTTGATGAATTATTTTAAAACCTGATTGTGTCATTATTATTATTATTACTTGAGTTATTTTTCTTTTCCACCTGTATAAGCCATTTAACCTTTCCAGCTTTGATATGATATTGATTCTGACAACATTGAAAAAATCCTGCTGAGTCATTCAATTTCAAGTTAAATTAATTTATTTCCATTGTAACGCTTGGACAGTATTCAAGCTACGAAATATTATTATCTAACTGCAACCTCCAAAACTTTACAATCATTTGTTTGTCTATGGGTATTTGAAATTATTAAGGTCTTGCATCAATTATTATTAGGCTCAATCAGCAATATCAAGGCTAACTGTGTAATTACATCGAGATTTCAGATAGCGCTTCCATTTGTGGTAATTCCGTAGATTGAAAATTAATCTAATGGGTGTTCACAAATCAATGGAAAGATTATCGTCTAATTCAGTAATTGATTAATCGGTATTTTTTCCGAATGGGCTATATGGAATTGTTCGGTTGAGCGCGATATTAGTTAATTAAGTTTTTAATTAATCAATTTATTTAGTAATTAGGTCGTAGGAATCGGTGAGTCCAAAGAGAAATGAGTCAAATGGAAGCCAGTGTAAAATTGAGTTCATCACAGAAAGAAGAGACTAGAATGAAAATTAAAATGCTATAATGTCATGGCAATGTGTCACAAGAGAGAAGTAAAACCCGTTTATTCTTAATTTAGATCTCAATATAATAATGTTTTTAATCCAATGTAAAATATATCACCCTTTTTAAAACTTAACTAACTAATTAACTAACCATCACGCCGTTTCCCCGCAGGGGTAGGCAGAGAGGACGGACCGCCAAACAACTCGGTCCTGGCACACACTCTTTGCTTCACTCACATTCATACATCGTCTCATACATACTCTTCTATTATTCTGGCTTTTGACATGGCCCGACTCAAGTATCTGATTCACTTGATCGTGCCATGTCTTCCTCGGGCGTCCCCGACTTCTTCTACCATTCACATTTGCGTCATATATTCTTCTTACACTACTTTCTTCGTTCATTCGCTCTACATGCCCAAACCATCTGAGGGTCCCTTTCTCAATCTTACTCATTATGCTTACATCAGCCTTACATTCTTTGCGGATCTCCGCATTTCTCACACGATCATACATGGTTTTACCACACATACGCCTCAGGGATCTCATTTCTACAGCATTCAGTTTTTTTTTTTTTTTTTTTTTTTTTTCCTTTATTTTTCCCAAAATTTACATTTGATGCATACAATATTATAAAATAAAAAGAATAATGGGAACCCACTAAGGCGCAGCCTGTGCGTGGGTAATATAGTTGAATATATTTTATTATTGTACCTAGAAAGAACAAACAATGGGCATATAAAGCAAAAACATGATTAAAATTTGTCTAAACAGCTTTGCACAAAATGAGCATACATTAAGTGAAGTAGTGTAACAATAATGGTATAATGTAACAAATAAGTGCATAATATAACAATAATGGAATAGTGTAACAATAAGTGCATAATGTATTAATAAGTGTACTGTTTGTGAAAAAACAATAAAGTGATACAAATTAAGCAAACAATGTTTCAATATTTACATTGTCAAGCCACGACTTCAACTCTTTTATGTATTGCAGAAGTTTAGTTGTCACTTGAATATTTTTCGGTAAAAGATTGAAAGTACGAGGTCCAATGAAACTGCTGTGAGTTTGCATTTGTTTGGTATTCGTTTGGGGGGTATAAAAAACATTATTATTTCTAATGTTGATTCTATTTTCATTTTTTTCGAATTTGTTTTGGTTTTTAAAGATATATTTCATAGTTTGCAGTATAAATAGTTTACGGAGACTGAATAGTTTAGCTTCTTTGTATAGTGCATCTGTCGAAAATGTTGTGTTTCTATTGTACATAACTTTGATAATGTAATTTTGAGTTATTTGTAAAGGTTTTATAAATACATCAAGCGCACCACCCCATCCTATTATTCCGTATATGAGTGAAGATTGCACCAGAGAAAAATAAATCATTTTTAATTTTTCAATATTAAGTACTTCTTTAAGTCTGTAAAATAAGTAAGTAAGGTATCTTAATTTAGAAACGGTATTATTAATTTGTGATTGCCAATTTAAATTTGTATCAATATAAATACCCAAATATTTGATTTTTTCAACTTTTCCAAGTTCAAAGCAAGAAGAGCATGTTACTTGATTACAGTTAGCATTGTGTATTCTAATTTTTAGGTTATTGGGGGGTTTGTTTTTACTGTTTTTATAAAAAGTTAGGTAAAAAGTTTTGCTGTAATTTAAGAAGAGTCTATTACTTTTTAGCCATGATGATACATATGCAATACATTTTGTTGCATTCAAAAAAGTTTCAAGCCAGGATTTTCCATTTACTATTATTGCTGTATCATCAGCGTAAGACACAATTTCACCAGGGATTACAACATTACATAAATCATTTATATATATTAGAAACAGAATTGGGCCGAGAACAGTTCCCTGTGGTACTCCGTTTTTTATCCTTGTTTCTGTACTATAAAAATTCCCTATTTTTGTTTTTTGTTTTCTGTCTTTAAGGTAGTTAGTTAGAATTTTTAGTGTATCCTTTTTGAAACCTATTTGATTAATTTTTTTTATAAGTAGATTGTGATTTACCGTGTCAAAAGCTTTTCTCAAGTCTAAAAATATAGCTAAACTTTTTTTATTTTGATCAACAGATGTGTATAATTTTTTTGTCAGATCGAATATTGCATCTTCAGTGCTTAGTTTACTTCTGAAGCCATATTGATTTTGGGACAGAATTTTGTTTTGTTCTAGGTAATTCATTATTCTACTTTTGATACATTTTTCAAATATTTTTGAAAGATTTGAAACTAGGGAAATAGGTCTGTAATTGTCTAATATGAGCGTTTCACCCGATTTGTGTATTGGAATTATGGTGGAGATTTTAAATTGTTCTGGAAAATGTCCCTCTTTTAGGGATATATTAAAAATATGTTGTAATGGAGTTAAAATGTATTGTTTTATTTTTTTTAGTGTGTAGCCTGCTAAACCATCAATTCCTGTAGAATTGGTTGATTTTAGACCGTCAATGTGTTTTTCAATTTCATTTGTTGTGATGGGTGAAAAATATTCTAAGGTGTTAATTGAATCGAAAGTTGATACTAAATCTACGGGCGTTGTATTATCAATTTTACTAGAAGATTCAAGGACTTGATCTACTACATTTGTGAAGAAGTTGTTAAAGTTTTCTGCAATTGCTGATTTGTCAGTTATAATATTGTTATTTATTTTAATCTCATTTACATCAGTTGATGCTATTTTTTTTTTGTTCGTTATTTCGTTAATAATATTCCACGTTTTCTTAGTATCATTTTTTGCTTTATCAATTTGTTCACAATAGTATTTTTTTTTACAACTTCTTATTAATCTATTTAGTAAATTTCTGTACAATAAATATTTAGTTTTTATAAACGACATTGTTTTTACATTATTTTTTTGACAGGCTCTTTGATAATTTAACATCTCTCTGTATTGTTTATCTCTTTGTTTAATGGAGACTATTCGTCCTACAGTGATCCAAGGCTTAATTTTTTTATATTTTCTCTTAGAGATAACAATTTTACGCGTACTTTTCGAAATATAATCTTGTAGAGTTTTATAAAACAATTCTAATGCTGAATGTGGGTTAGCTATTGAAAGTATATTGTCCCATTTTTCTGAATGAAGTAGATTGTTTAATGTGACGTAATTAATATCATTTTTTTCAACAGTATCAGAATATTCTTTTGAATTCGCGGTTAAAATGTTGTGTCCGTAAAATGTTGGGTAGTGGTCAGTAATGTTTGTTTTTAGTGTTGAAGATGTAGTTATAACGTGTTTGTGTGTTTTGACAAATATGTGATCTAGAGTCGTGGAATTATTTAGATTTTCTCTTGTTGGGGAATTTATGTATGACTGATATCCTGCACATGACAAGCAATCTAAGTATTCATTAATGGAATTTGTTCTTTTATTATTTTCATTTATATTTATATTGATGTCACCAGCTAATATTGCAAAGTTGAAGTTATTTCTGTTAGTCAATTTTAAAAGCGAAGTAAGTTCGTTAGTAAAAAGAGACTCATTTAATGAAGGTGATCTATATATAGCTAAAAGCAAATAGTTACAGTTTTTGTGGTTAAATGTTATTTTGATTGCATTTGCTGTTTTAAAGTTTAAAATTTCGTAGGCAGTTATCTTGAGACAATTTTTTATAAATACGGTGATTCCATCGTGCCCAGTGTGTTTACATTCAGAAGAAATGGTAACATATCCTGGAATGTTGTAAGGAATTACCTCTTTCATCTGTGTTTCTGTTAAAACAACAACGCTAGGAGAAAAATCTAGGCTATCGAGTAAGATACAAAGTTCGTCAAAGTGTTTTCTTAAGCTTCTTATGTTCATATTAAGAACTGAAAAATGTATATCTTTAAAGTGATTATTTAGTTCTGTTGTATTTTGACAAATATAATTTTCATACAAAAAATTTTCATCAGCCATGTTTAAAGATAGAAGTTATTAGCTCGTATAATATGGTTACATAATCCTTTATTCCGATGGAATGTCTTCGGGCTGTCTTATATGGATGATTGGAGCTGTTTCATCCCTTCTCATCATTATATTTCCGTTTTTTGCCCAAATGAATTTGTAGCCTAGTCTTGAAGATTTCGCAAGGAACAGAAGGTGTTTGTTATGTTGTGACAGTTGTTCATTAATGTAAACTATGTTATCTTCCGGAAAATTAATTTTTTTTGTGGACAAAACACCATATTTTCTCTTTTGGGCGATAATTTGGTCCTTCGTTTCTTTATTTTGAAATGATACAACTATGGCTGGATACTTGTTAAGCGGATTTCTGTTTTTAATTCTGTAAGTATTTGTTATTTTTGAAGATTCTATTTCACATTTTATGGTATCCAGTATATTGTTGACTATTTTTGTTGTGTTTTCATTTTCTTTAAAAGGAACTCCTTGTATTTCAATGTTATTTTGTTTCTGAAATTGCTCCAGTTTGTTTAATTGAATTTTTATTTCCTTGTTTTCTGTTTGTAGTTGTTTAATAATCGTATCTTTTTTTGAATTTTTTTCTTCGTATTCATCGATTTTATTGCAGCAGAATTCTACAGATTCTACAGTTTACTTTCATCCTTCCTCTGCCAGTTCCATGCCTCACTGCCATACATCAGGGTAGGTACCAGGACTCCATTGTGGACTGCTAGTTTCGCTCCTTTTGACAGTTTTTTATTAGCGCCAACGGCATTCAGTCCTCCATTAACGGAGTTACCGGCATTTACCCTTCTTTCGATATCTCTATCAGCCTTCCCATCTCTCGTAAACATACTACCCAGATACACAAACTCATCCACCTGCTCCAAGTATTCATCGTTCACAACTATATCACACACTGTTCTCGTACTTTCTCTTTCAAACACCATGACTTTAGACTTACTTACATTCATCATTAACTCATTCTTCATACATACTTCGTTCATCCTAGACACTAGAGACTGTAAATCTTCCATAGTGTTAGAAATCAGCACCGCATCATCAGCGTACAACAGACAACATACTTTCAGATTACTCAATTTCGCACCCAATCCCAACTCTTTCAATTCTTGCATACATGCATCCATGTATAGATTGAATAACCATGGTGACATTACGCAGCCTTGCTTAACACCTTTTGTGATTTCAAACCACCCTGTAAAACCACCGTTCACCCTAACACATGCAACGCTTCCCTCGTACAGAGACGCAATTGCCTGTATGAGATTTGTTTTCACTCCATTTAAAACTTACATTGCAAATATCAATAAAAAAATTCCATGAATAAAATAATGGTAATAGAACCTGTCTGCCAACAGAAAATAATTGAAAACAACTCAAGTAAGGTATCCATACTTCCATACTAATATTATAAATGCGAAACTGCTCGAGTTCGTTTATGACCTTTTCACGCATAACGCAATATAAAGACTTTAATAATTCTTTCACCAATATAAAGCTAAATTATATGCGCAGACTACAGGTTGTGTATGATGGTAAGCTCTGGCGTTATGAAATTATAAATATTAATATATTATATTTGTTATACGTTTTCTGTCGCTAACAAAAGCGAGTTTTTGCTAACGTCAGAAAAAAATCTTTTCTATGGAAACAATGTTGATATATTTTTGGGCTCTATGCTGGTAGATACTCAGTCTACTGGTCAGCTACTACTGCAGAAAATTCAAATATCAGAATTCGTTTTTTTTTTTGGACATGCTTCTGTTTTGCAATAAATGTCAGATAAGAGTTCCTACATTAAAAATATAATTCGTAACGATTATAAAGACTGAATAATAAATAGTGTAATTTTTTAATTATATTAACACACTTCAAAATATTTAATTAAAAATAAACATCCGAAATGTTTGTAAGCGCATAAATTCCGAACGAATTAACAAAATTGGATAATTCTTTTTTTCTTTGAGCTATAGCTTTATGAAATTTAGGTGGCAGGCGAGATGTTTAAAAACTGAATGTAAGGGAATGAATGTATGGAATGCGGGAGGGGGTGGGGGTGAGGAGAAGGGGGGATAATTGATAAGTTCAAGCGCTACAGTAATTTCCCGTAATACCATGCGAGCGAAGCCGCGGGGAAAAGCTAGTTTCTAATATAAATATTACATTGTCTCATAAATCCGACGTAATTATTACTGGTAAAAATCAAATCATCGTAAATTCAGTCATAAAATACGACATTCCAATTCTTCTTCCTTTTATCCCAACTCATTGCCTAGGTAGGCTGTTGGGGTCGGCTCTTCTCATACTCAGGCTATTCTATATACCTTCTTCGATCCTGGGTATCGCTTTCATCCAGGCCGTTTCTCTATAATATTTTGGAGCGTTGAGTCATCCAGGAATTCTTTGGTCTTCCTCTGGATGATTATCGATGGAGCTCCATAGACATGGTCAGCTTCACTGTGTGTTCTGGTGGTCTCCGTCTTATGTGCCCATACCATCTCAACTGTCGTTCTTCCATCTTTTTGTGATGCTTCTGCCGACCATCTAAGCATTCGCATTTCTGCTGTTTCGAGTTGCCTAGAATAGGAGTTGTACGTAGTCCGGCATTCGGAGCCATACATTATCGCGGGTCTAACAATAGTCTTATACATTTTTCCTTTGAGTTTGGTAGGCTTTTTGGGTCACATAAGATTCCTGTTACGGATATAAATTTCATCCCTCCCACACCTTCTCTCCGTCTCTGTGAATGAGTGAATTCAGTTACTTAAATGAGTCACAGTTGGCTAATGTTACTCCGTCCAGTTGCATCGAAACTGTTACAGCTAAACGGCAAGTACAAATATTCAGTATTTTTCCTGCTAAGGCTATCGTCCTCCGGAATCTTTCTCACCTTTTTAGGTTATTCTGTAAGTCATAATGATTATCTGCTATCAGTACTACATCATCTGCAAAAAGCATAGTTTTTAGAATGCTGTTCATTTCTTGCGACACTGCAACAAAAATGGGCAATCAATATAATTGTAAGGAATTATTTTACCAGTCTGAACGTAGACTTAACGTAAAAAAGGAGGAAACAAACTTTAAATGGTTTTAATGTATTATTCAAAAGTTATGTATCTTTAAGCAAAATAGGTCTTAGCTTATCTTTTTTAACGAAAAGCAAAATCTGATAACTCATGCGCAATTATAAAATAAAACGAAGCCATTTTACCAGAAGAATTTATTTTAGTAGAGTAAATAATTTTACCGTAAATTTAAGCCTCTAATCTTTCGGAGGCACGTTTCCACCTATTATGGCCTGGCGTTCTACCCTTTATTATTCCTTTGCTAGTCTATTTACCTAACCCTAAATCAAAAGCATTTGTTTCTTTGGGATGTTTTTTGGTTTGTGATTTTAAAGCAATATTTTTAGTTGCTTTTTACAGAAATGGTGAACCATGGACTCCTTGGTATGTATTTACAAAGTCTATATAATTTTTTTACAACTTCTCTTGAAAATCTTTCCACTACCTCCTTTGTTTTCATTAACAATCTGGCACAAAATAATTGCACATAATTTAATGAATTCAGTTTGATCCCAGTGCATTGTCCTTGTTCATGATACAATAATACTTTTAACCTTAGAAGGATAATCTACGTCTTAGAGACATAAGCGATACAAAAATATTGCTATCTTTTTTGTTTCGCAACGCAGCGCACTGTCTACATCAGTTAGCTTAATCGACGAGCAGAGCTAGTGCGGGGCAGCTCTGTCACCACGGTAAGTATAAAACGGAGAAATTCATACAACATACTTCCGAAAGACGTATGATTATCTTTTGTGTAACTTTCAGACTTGTTCTTATAAACGTCAGCGAACAAAAAAAATAAAAAAGATATTTTATTTTTAAGTAAAACGACTGATAAGCATTTAAACTTTCATAGCATATAAAAAAATACGAATCAGATATAAAATGAAACATTAATTTTCATTTAAAAAAGACTTAATATTTTGTTGTTGATTTGTAATAAATTAGAGGTTAGGTTAAATGAGCTTTACATAATTTTGTTATTTTTTTAAATTACATTTATTTGTTTTTATTTAAAGTAAAACCCAGAACTAATTATTCAACTACCTTTAAACATGTATCAAATATAAACATATAATAATTTGATAATATATCAAAAATACACTTAAAAACTTCAGTGCGTCTTTAAGACGTATAATTATCTTTAACGTAGGTTAACAAAAAAATTTACTTTCTGGGGTTAAAAAAGTGCATACTATTCAATTAAACATTGGATGAAATTGATGATTGAAACAAATTTTGAGAAATGGTATTATGGCTTATCACCAGCTTTTCACCAAATACTCTCCAACTCTGTTGCTAACCTACTAGCCAGAATAATTAGATAGATAACTAACAACTCATCATTGATAGTAGGTTTACTAAACAATATACCATCCACTAGGCCGAACGCAGAACAATAGCAGTAATAATTTACATTTCCACCGTTTACTTTGTTTAACTGCAGATATTATGCTAATTAACCCAATAATAATTTACTGGCGGGTACCCATCTCTAGCGAAATCACAATGCCTGAATGCTGCGAATACTCCGCATTTCATTCGACAAATAATAATGGAGTATTTAGCGGGGTATGTTGGCTCGATGGTAAACGGTAATACATGGCGGTTTAATGACGAGCAGCGTCTCAAAATGCCTAACAAAATACCAGGAGTATATACTGGCGCGCGGGTGCGCCACCTCCTGTGACACTTCCGATTAATTATGCTGAAATCGGAGACACTCGGTGGCAGTGCTGGACTGAGGGTATGCAAATCGGACACACGCCTCGAGCGCGCTTTCTATAAATAAATAACTAGAATATATATTTCTTTGTTTTTACGTAGGAGGAAAGAAGGAAAATAATTTCTCTTAAAGCCTATGTCATCTAGAAGATGCTACGTGGAGGGTCTTTTTAAGGAAAAAAAAGAGAGGAAATTTTGGGAAAAAAAATGTATGAGGGATGATAGGAATATGGAGTTCAGTGTCCAGGAGTGACGGACGTATGAACCCATCCCTCCAATTGCAGTGCTTGGCGATGGGTTGAGAAAGTCCGGCTGGAGATCAAAAGACTTCACTCAACAAGTCTCTCTCGATCCAGCACGCCACGCAGCAGGTGGGCAGACGCTTCTGCCACCAAGACCCGGATAAACCTCACCCCATGAATCCGAGCACCCTTGCTAAGTCACCTAAGTGATATATGGCAGAGGTATTGGTTATCCAATTAATGGTTCCTGGTGTGACGGTACCCATTCCCGAATCCCAATTTTTAAATACCATCACGCCGTTTCTCCGCACGGCTAGGCAGAGAGGACGGACTGCCAAACAATTCAGTCCTGACACACACTCCTTGCCTCGTTGAAATTCACACATGCTCTTCTAATAATCTAACTTTTGAAATACGAGTAGCTCGACATTTGCGTCATATATTCTCCTAACCCTCCTTTCTTCATTCATTCGCTCTACATGCCCAGACCATCTGAGCGTTCCTTTCTTAATCTTACGCATTACGCTTCTTTTACGTTAGCTCCACAGAGTATCCACGTCGTCTCAGGGAATGATGTTCAGCGGGTCTTTTTAAGGAAAGGAACGAGAGAAAGTTCTGGGAATGAAAAGGGTGTGAGGAGTGCGATGTGCGGGATGTGCTTCTTAAGCAGGTACCAAAATCCAATCCGCCCCTGCCTTGTCCCAACTACTCTTACGACTGCGCGTGATATTACTTCTTCCGTTACTGCGAGCCTGGTAGCCTCCGGACGTGAGGAGGTTTTATCTGTTGAGATAGCTATTTTGGGACTCGTGTCATATTAAACAAGTAATAATGAGCCCCAGATTTCAGGCTGTATTTTGTAATAACTTAACAAGGTACCGAGTACCCACCCATTTAAAATGACAACTAATTTTACACTCATTAAAATTTTATAAAGGTTCTAAGCTAATCCGGTCTAAAACTCCAAGGACTTTGGGCAAGAATCTGGAATTCTGCTGTGCATTACTTTTTTTTTACTGAATATAGATAATTTTTTACTGAATATAGGTCTCCGTGGTCGAGCGGTAAGGCTCTTGTCTCGCAATCTGAAGGTCGCGGCGCGGGATGGAATCCCGGCGTGCGCAAATAAATTTTATAGAATTAATTTTTGTTATTTCACAATTAATTTATTAAAAATAGTATTTAGCAAATTTGCGGCACGTTCCAGAGTGGAAGAACTCTAGTTTCACCCTGGTGTAAGACCACCATTCAGAATTGAAATATTGCTCGAAATGGAATGAAATTTACCCGTATTTGGTGACCAGATCTGAATAGAAGGTATTTCCCCACCTTCCTCTTTCCAACCTGCTTCTCCTCCCCACACCTTCAGCCCCACATCATACCCCTACAAAATACCCCAATTTGGGGATGTCATAGTCTCAAAGGCTCCAGAAGGGAGAAATTGGGACCCTTGTGCGACATTTCCATTAGAGTGTGCAATTCACACGTGATAGAAGTGAAACCTTTAGAAAACTAAAATAGACAAGAAAGGGATGACTACAAAGCACCGCACAAAGAGGAGACCGATTAGAAAATCACATCTAAACGCTAAAGGCTAAATGTACGTGTTTGTCTCTTTTTAGTGTCGCAATTTTTCGATTTATCGAGTTACAAATCACAACGGTGCTAAAAGAGGTTTTACTTTAATAAAATTTAATAAAATCCTCGTGTTTTCCGAATTTTGTATTTATTTTACTTATTTTATAAACTCCCCTTATAGATTTTAAGTAACATTCTGTTATAGATAGTGGTTTGAGCAATTGCCATGTTGGCAGATGATCACGAGGTCAAATTCCAAGTCATTTAAAGGCTTATTAAAATAAATAAAAACTTCAATACGAGATAAAACATTGTGTTATGGACTCATCATTACCTAACCATAAAGATTTACCACTCTATCGAATTCCTTTCGCTCTGAAGCACCTTTCGCAATGACAACTTCCAAAAGTCCTATTCAAATTATAGTACCTAGTTTCTATTCGACGATCAATTCTCATTAAGCATCGTTTAGTTTAGAGTGACACCTCTGAGGGCGTGGGCACCAGTTTTGGCAGGGCTTAGCCATAAAGTCGGCTTGATGTTTCGACATTTGCCTTATGCCGGAACGTCGACCCTCTGTCAAATGTGGCTTAGTTAAACTCGGGGTTGTTATCTGGAAGTATTTATTGGTGTTTCCATTGTTGGGGAAAGTATCATTCGGGTAGTAATTGGGACGTGTAAAGGCTTCTTATGTGAATAAGATGTAGCTACAAATGATATGTCGTGATTTTTCTTTCGATTTTTTTGATTTCAGGAACAAAAGTTTTTGATTTGTTTTTTACCGGAAATGTTTTTCAACTTGTTTTTCTTTTTATTTGCAGCTTATCCTTTGAACAACCGAAAAAAGGACCTTCATAATAATTTACTGTTACGTTACGAAACAGTTTAAAAAGATTAATAAAATGAACTAAAAAATCTTATCGATTGGTAAAATTGTGACGAATAACAAATTGAAAAAAAGAATTAGATAAATAATAATAATAATAATAATAATTGGATGATTTATATAGCGCCGTTTTTGTGAAAAATCACCTCAAGGGCGCTGCACAAACTTACAATACATTTCTAAAATCTAGAAAAACTACAAACTAGACAAACAATTAAAACAACTAATGGCTAAAAATTGCATCCACAGGTTCATAAGAAAATATATGTACAATGTCTCGACCAATGAACGCGATGCTTCTTAAAAATGTATACAGGTCCATACTTACCTGGGAGGTCGCTTGAAATTAATACTTATTGTCTATTAAGAAATTTAGATATAGTTCGCACGCAGAGGACATTATTGTGTACACTTGTTATATGTGTTTAATCCTGAAATATATTTTAATATTAGTATAAAATACATTCTTTGATGAGTGTATTTTGGAAATCAAAAGCAACATTTTATAGTGGGCGGTACAGTAGTACAAGGATTTGATCTTCCTAAATGTGATTCGTAACGAGACAGATTGATGTGCAAAGATTCAAGTAATTAGAAAATTAATTAGAAAAGTGTAATTAAGACATAGAAAATAAAAGTATGATACTCTCAGATAGGTTTATTTAAATTAAGGATATGAGAGCCCAAAAAGGTAGGTTTTTAATTTGGACCTAAATTCTGTTGGGCTTGTTATGCATCTTAGTTCCGGAGGGAGTTTATTCCAAGCCGTAGGCCCAGATACTCCAAAAGCGCGATCTCCAAACTTTGATAAATTGAATATATGAGTTACGCAAGTCCTAATGATTTTATTGTTAGTGTAAAGTGTAATAAAAGTTTATAAAAATCTGTGTTGTGATATTATGACTAACAAACCTTATTAAATGGATTCAACTGTAACCATTTTAAAATCGCAAGATAATTTATTTTTTTACAAAGGGCAATTATTTTTTTGTTCAAATCAGATTCGATACCTTTCCACACGAAATTATGACAAGCTTATTTTGTAATTTTACAGTACCACATTTTTTAGCAAAAAGGATTTCAGGACAGGTTTTAGGTTATATATTGATTTAAATTAAGTTACTTTCATGTTTTTATGTGTTTAAAAAATTTTATATTTCCAACTTACCGAGAATTTATTTAATTTAATTGCACAATAATTTTCGAAAATGTTCAACAATATTTTTTTCATATTTCAACTTGAAAAACTCAGTAACTGGTGAAAATCAGATGAAAAGCAGAAATGGGCTTTTTTCGTTATTTGTTTTTGGGGTGTTATGCCGTGTTGCGCTACCTCCTTCTTTTTCGGGCAGCATTTCAGTGTCCATCATTTGGGCAGATGTGGGATCTGCCCTGATGATGGAGGTGGCGCAACACGGCATAACACTCCAAAATCAAATAACGAAAATAATTTTGGCCGTGAAATCTAAAATCGTATCAGAAATGGGCTTAATTTAATCCAAAAATTAATATTTTTCTGATATCTTATAAATACTGTAGATACATAACCAGTAAAGCGAATAATAGATTTTGTTAATAAAGAATAATAAATTTTGTTAGATATTTGTGCAAAATGTTATTTGGATATACGTTTGTTATAAAAATAAATAAAAAATTCTAAATTAAAATTTTTTTTTTGAAAAATCAAATTAAAATGTTTATCATAATTCTTTTTCAAATTAGTTTCAAATACTTCTTGAAGGTGGGTTACGAGTACTCGACAGAAGCTTTAGAGTTTTTTTTTTCTGTCAAGTTTGTATGAAACGTTACACTGTGCGGCGTTGCGAACTAAACGCAAATAATGCATATCGCAGACATTCAGACAAAATGAGACATTATGAAAATTTCAGAACGCCATAGTATGACGCATAGTTCGTTCATCGACAGAGTTCACAGTTCACGGGTTTCAAGAGAGCTTTGATTTAAGTTAGCACTTCAACCAATCGACCGCAATTATTATACTGTGCAATTTAATTTTGCAAACAAACCCATAAACCAAATATTGTTTTCACGTGCTGCGGAAGATTACTGAATTTTTACTAAACTTTGTTACTTAATAACTTTTTGAAGAACACGATCTCAGGAACACTGTTCAAGAATCTGAAATCTAGAACCTTCGCAGCTTTCTTCGCGTTCCAACTTTAGTAATAACCATTTCGTATGTGAAGTAAGTTTAAGGAAACTGATTTTGAAGCGTTCCCCGAACAGCTTTCCTTGGAGTTTTTATACGATTCAAAACAAAGCATGAAAATTACGCGGGATAAAGAAAAACAAGTCAAGTGAAAAATTTGTTTTTTGACATACAAGGTCGCTGAAACAACGACGATTTCAAAGTATATTCGCTCTTTGTTCTGTTGACAAATAATGGTACTCAGAATAAAAACACCTAAACAAGTCTTAAGGTGGAAGATTTCCATATTATTGCACCTCTGAGAGACCACTTTTCAGAATCTAAAATTCGTTAAATAGCTTTATGATTTTATTGCCCAGATATAAATAACTATCTTAAAACTTGATCTTCATAAAGCATTTTTATGGGAAATTTAGAATTTAGAATATAGGCTACATCCAATCATCTTGACGGCTGGCGTGGTCGAGCTGTAGGCTTTTGACTCGCAATCCGAAGGTCGCGGGATCGAATCCCGGCGTGGCAAATAAATTTTATTTGGCTAATTTGTGTTATTTCAAAATTTATTCATTTAAAATAATATATATTATATTTGCGGCACGTTCCAGAGTGGAAGATACTCTCAGTATCGCCCTGATATAAGACCACGATTCAGAATTAAAACGTTGCTTGAAATGGCTTTAGCCAGGTGTTTGGTGATCAGATCTGAATAGCCAGGTACTTATGTTATCTTTGGGGACACTTTTTGAAGTGTCTTTGTAGGAAAAAAAAGGAGGGAAAGTTCTGGGCAGGAAAAGGGTATGAGGAGTGAGTAGGAATCCGGGAGACAGTATGTCCAGAAGTGTCAGGCGTGAATCAGAATCAGACGCAAATATGAATCTATCCCCCCTACTGCGGTGCGAGGCGGTGTTCCGAAAGAAACAAAACGTCTTCCTCAACCAGTCTCTCCTAATCCGGCTTGTCACACAGTCAGTGTGCAGATGTATCCGCCGCCAAGACCCAAACAAATCTCACCCCATGAATCCGGGCACCCCTGCTAAGTCATCAAACGTGACGAACCACTTGGGATGACCTATGGCAGAGCGGTGGGCGGGCAGTTTCCGGGGCGGCGATACCCATACGCGCCTTCCAAATTAATAAACTTTCTATCACTGATTTTGTTTTGTGAATATTCAACATAATATTTCTGTTGCAACCACAGGAGTTGCATTTTTATCTGTTGTATTTATTATAGCTCTCGAAGATTGCGAATTTCGAAACATAATTTCTAAATCTCACTTAACTATATTTAACCTAACCTAATCTTAAAAGGCTAACTTATTAGGCAAAATGTTCGCGGATAATTCAACCCTCGACGATCAAGGTGCTGTCCCGACGTCGGTTCCTCACTGCGGTTTTCGTATGAAAAAGCTGAGGATCCGGCATCGGGATGTAATCCAAGTCTTACGAGGGCTTGATGTTAATAAAGCTAGTGGGCCTGATAGAATACCTGCCCTGGTATTACAGAGGTGCGCTGCAGAAATTGCTCCAATTTTGACGAAGCTCTTTAAAATGTCCCTGAAGTCTGGTATTGTGCCCTCTGGTTGGAAAAAAGCGGTCATCCATCCTATTCCAAAGAAGGGTGATCGCTCCAACCCGGCCAACTACCGCCCCATAGCGATCACATCAGTTTTGTCCAAGGTGATGGAACGTGTGATCAACGACAAACTGCTCACATATCTCGAGAAGAACAAAATCATTAACGACCGTCAATACGGATTCCGGCGGAACCGCTCGTGCGGTGATCTTCTCGCATATGTGACGCATGTTTGAGGGCGGTGCCTGGAACGTTTCGGTGAGACCCAAACGGTCGCACTGGAC
This sequence comes from Glyphotaelius pellucidus, assembly GCA_936435175.1. Classification (NCBI taxonomy): domain Eukaryota; kingdom Metazoa; phylum Arthropoda; class Insecta; order Trichoptera; family Limnephilidae; genus Glyphotaelius; species Glyphotaelius pellucidus. The sequence continues at coordinate 32,925,435 of OW386548.1, forward strand.
ATTTCCTGGACTGGACTTGTCAACAAACTGCCATCTTACGGACTTCACGTATCCCTGTGTACGTGGATTGCCGACTTTTTGAGGGAGAGGTCAATTCAGACGGTTGCTGATGGTTTCACCTCTTCCTCGCATCCAATAAATGCTGGCGTCCCACAGGGATCGGTTCTGTCCCCGACTTTGTTTTTGTTGCACATCAACGACCTTTTGTCATGTGCACCAATTCATTGTTACGCGGATGACAGTACAGTCCATGACAGCTTTTCGTTTGACAAGCCCCCAAAGGGCACACAAACTCCAACGGCTCGGAGGGCTTTGAAGCAAAGAATGGATGGTTACCTCGAGAGTGTTTTCTCTTGGGGTAAAAATAACCTCGTCGAATTCAATGTTTCAAAGACCCAATCATGTCTGATTACGTCTAAAGGGGATCGAAATGAAAATCTAGTCTCCTTCAACGGAAGCAATCTTCCGAACAGACCTTCCATTGATATGCTTGGTGTAACTATAAGTGACCAGCTCAGGTATGGGGGCTCCATCGAAGCCAGAGTAAAGTTAGCTTCTCAAAAACTGGGCGTACTGTACAGGGCCCGCAGATCCTTTAATAGTACACAACTGCTTACCCTGTACAAATCGCAAGTGCGCCCCACGGTTGAATTTGGCAGCCACCTCTGGTCTGGAGCACCGTTTGATAGATTCTCCCATCTTAACGAACGGGTTGCAATCTTTAGAGTACAGGCGTCGGGTGGGAATGCTATCCATGTTCTACCGGTATTTCAATGGAAGATGCTCTGAGGAACTAGCGTCATTGATCCCTTCGGCACCGGTGCATAGTCGGGAGACACGCCAAACGCGCGCCCAACATATATACACGGTTGACAAATGTCACATGAGAACGGGTCGTTTTTTCGACTCGTTCTTGAGTTCAACAGCTCGGCTATGGAACGATTTGCCGGCATCTGTGTTTCCTCCCTCCTACAACATGGGTCTCTTCAAGACCAATGTTCATTCCTTCCTCTCCTCAAAAAGACCCTCCACACATCATCCCAGATGACATAGGCCCTGAGGGGAATTATTTTCCTCAGGGCCTCCTGTGTGGAGTTAATGTAAAAAAAAAAATCTTCACAAACCTGACCTACCCTGTAATCAATCCCCAACCATTTTCTTAACATTTTATTTCCTACTCGTTTTCCCTCTCTATTCCATTTTCATTCCAATAACCCATCGATCAAAATAAATTTTTAGTTTAGCTTTTCTTTGGTTTACTCGCACTTCTTTAACAATGGAAGCATAATATTTGAATTTGAATGAAAATCTTTTACAAAATTACCTCTTCCAAGTAATTAACCATTCGACTTCAATTTTATATGTTTAAAAATTCTTCTACAAGTTAAAGTTATTATATTTAAATTTCTGTTGTTGGAATAACTGAAATTCATCTTTTATCTGAAATAAATATTTAATTGTATTTTTCTACCTTAAAATGTAATACTTAATAATACTGCGAACTTTTCTTAAATCTAAATTCGTCTGATTTCTGCAAAACGAACGTCATCTCATCAAATTGTTGATTTTTAAGTAAGGATACAAATCACAAAGCAACATAAGTATATGTCCAATATATATATTTTACTTGCAAAAATAATTGTTAAAAGTTTCTACGAACGATTAAAATATAATTTCATTATCATTTCAAAACTTAAAAACTCAATCTCATTGTTTATCAATCTCATTTTAATATGAAATATTTTTTTAAATATTGAATATTGTTTTATTTGAAGGTAGGTACGATAATTATTATTTTCTTCTTAGCGTACTTTTGTTTCGCAACAAAACAAAGTTAACCATACAAACAGTATCATGTTACTGAAACCCGACACAACACGCCCTTGTACTGGGCAGGCAAACACACTCCAAACATGTTCTTCTGAAAGATTCAAATTAGTAGGGGCGGTAGAAGCTATAGCCACTGAGCTGGTTGAAGCAGAAGGCTGTACGTTGAACAACCTACACTGGTACTGGCTGTGCTTTGCGAGTTGCTCGGACCGCCGGACAATGCGAAGCTTTCCACCCACCCTTAAACCGTACAGTGATTTCAGTGAGGCTGCCTAAATAAATATGAGCTTTTGGGAGAGATCGCACGCCATTCGATCAAAGAACATCGCAGTTTTTTTCATAAATGTTTTATATTATCGATGGCCGATTTCTACACGGAGACATCATAAAAATCACAGATTCCTATACTTGGCGTTTGAAGTTTTGATTAACAAAAATTTTATTATAAACCAAATAGTTCTAGTGAAAAAACCAACTGACTTTTGCGAAAGATTTTTTTTAATTTTACAATTAAAAAAATCATGTAACCGTGGCGTACTAGTGCTTTTGCTTTGAGTTGTTTATCTATTGAAATAGGAGCAAAGCACAAAAATTGCATCACTATAGAACAAAATTGCGTCACAAAACGAAATTGCATCACTATAGAACATCGTTGCATTCTTGTGCAAATAAGGTTCTATGAAAGGTATTCTTTCTTAATATTTCTTGTCTCTTTTATTTATAAATTTTGGTTTGTTTTTGTGTTCTGTTTTTATGTACTATGAACAATTTGTACTTTTCTAGCTTATCTGAACTGGAGACCAAAGTAGGAACAAATGAACACTTTTTAATACGCAAAGTTATTTAAGTTGTCGAATTCAACATAGATGCAATTGTAAAACTAAGTAGGTAAAATTATGTTCTACCCATGTAATAAAAAAGTCCAAAGAAATTATATTGTTTTGCGTTTCTGAATCTTAACAGACAGTAATAATGCGTGTGAAAACTGTATGGCCTGGCGCTGTGCGAATAACTGTATAGAAATATTCAGCGTAGGAATAGTTCAAATGTTTCTGATCATCTGGAAATATTTCAACATAACAGAAAGCCATCGTTCGTACCAATAGAATCATACAATGGTCTCAGGTCTACAAGTTCTTGGTTTAGAGTTAAAAAAATGTCATCACGAGATATATTGGATGAAATTATTTATTTTCACAGGTCACAATCAGTAAATTCAAAATAGGAATTGCTTGATTTGCTTGCTAAGCATTGCCAAACAGTTCCTACAAAAATGCAGGAAGACCGAGCCGTTTAGCCAAACTGTATAGATTTGAAATTTGAAAAATCATCATGATTTATGAAAATAAACCAGAATACTTAAATTGAACGGAGTGTTTTAAACTGGTTGTGACCTGATAAAATTGAACAATATTCATGTAACAAATTTCTACAGTTTGGTCAAATTTAAAATAAATTTTTGTGTTTCGTCAAAATGCCTTATGGTCCACCCCGTTTCGGGGACCGTTCAGCCTAAATATTTACATAAGACAACATCTCGGACATTGCATGTTTTGCTTACATCACTCCCCGTCCGGCGCGTGTTTGCCGGGGAAATTGTGTGAAAAGGTTTTTGTGTCCGGGCTTTCCAAAGAAAAGGGCCGGACATTAATGTATCACATAGTTCAGTGTCCAGTCTTGTGTTGTGTATATGCCCCACTCCACTGATGAGTTTAGAGGAACAGAATGGTGGTATTATAAAAAAAATATGTATATTTAACGGGTTGTAAATATATTTTTTTATAAATCACCTTCTAAATGAATTCAAAATAAAGAGTTGTTGAAAACTGAGGGTTTAATTTATAGTTAAGGTATAATTACATTTCTGAAACAATGTACACTAACAAAGATTTTAGAGTTAAGGAATTATTAATTCATTACTCGATGGCCTCCGTAGTCGAGGAGTAAGAATCTCGATTAGCAATTCGAATGTCGCGGATTCAAATCCCAGCGGGCGCGAAATACATTTTTTTTACATGAATGCCGCAAAAGAATTCCAACTGTTCCCGTCTGGAGCCAGGACTATGGCATCCCCAATTGGGGTAGGTTGTGAGGCTGAGGGTAGTGAGGAGGGGAGGGAGATGGAAAAGAGGAAGGTGGGGAAGTACCTGGCTTTTCAGATCTGGTCACCAAACACGGCTACAGCCATATCAAGCAACTAATTCTGAATGGTGGTCATACACCAGGGCGATACTGGGAGTATCTTCCACTCTGGAACGTGTCTCAAATATATTATATAATATTTTAAATTAATTAATTGTGAAAATACACAAATTAATACGACCCTCGGATTGCGAGTCAAGAGCCTTACCCCTCGACCACGCTGGCTGTCAGAGACTTACTCCTCGACCACGCCAGCCATTTGATTAATTAGTTTTATTTTCACAATTTATTCATGTTAAATAATATATAGTAAATTTGCTCTACGTTCCGGAGTGAAAGGTATTCTCAGTATCACCCTGATGTAAGACCATCATTCAGAACTGAAACGTTGGTTGCTTGAAATGGCTTTAACCGTATTTGGTAACCATATCTGAATATTCTCATTTCTTTCCTATCCCCACTACTTTTAGCCTCACCCCAATTGAGAATGCCATTACTGGCTCCAGAAGGGGACAGTTGGGACTCTTGTGCGGTATTAGCATTAAAAAAAGCTTAGGCAAATCACAATGAGAACCGATTTATCACTTTTACTAATTTTATTTCATATACTTTCTTTGAATTCATCCATGTACGCTTATATACTCTAAATACTAAACACTGAAAAAAATTGTTGTAAAATTCAAATTTAAAAGTTAGTTTTGAAGCTGATTTTTCGTTAATAAAGGTGTTAGTAAAATTTTCAACCGATGGTTTATCAGAAGAGAAAATCGCAAATTCGAATCATTTGGGATTCAAAATATAAAAAAAAAATCGTTGTCTGTTTATTTAATTTTTATGTTATTTCATCTCGTGTAGGCGTAATATGGTTCCCAGTCTCGTGTGTGAAGGGAGGTAAAATAGGGATAGGGAAGGAGGGAAGAGGAGTGTTAGGGCATGTTTCCGTAAAACGTGTAAAGTGGAATGTATTGTTTAGGGTTTCGCTTCTTTGAGACTAATCACGTGTGCTCTGTTACTCAGTAAATATAAATAAGTGAAAATGAGAAACGTTTTCGCCGTTTTCGGACCGAACTAATATAACGAATTACATTTTACGATAAATTCACAATAATATATTTCATATAAGTAGTACCTATCAACTCTCTCCTTTGTGGTGGTGTATTATTTCTAAATAAGGCCTTGCATCGTAGAAATTATATCGTTAATTCATTATTAATAATTCATTAATAATCAGAAACATTATTTATATTTTTGTTTCCGTTAGAAAGAAAATGTTTGAGTGATGTATTATTTTATAGCTGATAGGATAGTATAACTTACCAGGAATATACCATGCGATAAGGTCGCGGGAATCTCTGAATAATAACACTTGGCGGTAGTGATTGCATTTATTTGTAACTTTAACATATTAGGTACAGGTTAAATTATCAACCGCGACAATTATCAGAAGGATTTAGATTAATAAAATTCCCGATACAGAAACCGCAATCACGGGCTTGGTGTTTTCTCGAACATTCTCGGAGCTCCGGTGTGGCCAGCGTACGTGAAACAATGATACCACTACGGAAATAGTCGGTTCCCCAAAAAATGAGTCGCCACAATTTTATATCATTTAAAAATATTACAATGAAAATTATATCATCAACCGGTTGGACGGAATGCCATGTGATTGAAATATGTGTATAATATAAATGAAATATGGGTCTTCAAGAACCAGGATTTAAATAAGTGAAGAAAGATTAATGCAGATTTACAAGCCGTTAAGAGAGAATTGGAGAATAGACACGTTCTCATGCTGACGACGACGTCGACGTTGATCCGGTGTTCCACTCTTATCGGACGAATTTCCTACTGGTGCTTTACTGTGAACCTTTAGTGTGTACTAAAATAGATATTTTATTTTGAATAAATTTTTAACTTTATTACGGTACAAAAAGAAACGGTACAAACGGTGGTAATTTTTTCAAGATTAAATAAATATAAAAATTTGTGATTTCTTTAATTTTTCCTTGAAAATAATTCCCTTCAGAGCCTGCGTCATCTTTGGGCAAGCTGTGTGGGGGTTAGAAAAGAAAGGCAAGGATTACCTTGCCTATAACTATCTGGGAAGGAAAAAGGTATGGTTCCATGCCAACTGAGAATAAAGTCAACTCAACACCTCCTTGAAAAGTCATTAGGAGCTATGAAAAAAATAATTTTAAATTATCCGATAACCCTAACCTAACGTAACCTATTTAACCATTTTTTTGTATGTATATTTTTATCACTCTAAATGACTTACGTTCCGAGTTGTCCGGTCACCAAAGGTATGAGGGGTTGGTACGAATCACGGTGTCCAGGAGTAACGGACGTTCAACGTCCCTCCCACTAATCCGAGAGAGTCCAGCTAAAGAGATCAAAAAGTCTCCCTTAACCAGTTTCTCCCAATCCAGCTTGCGACACAGTTGGTGGGCAGACGAATCTGCCGCCAAGGTCCGGACAAATATCACCCATTAACCCGGGTATCCCTGCTACGTCACCAAACGTAGCGAATCACTTTAAGCAACCTGTAGCAGGGGCGTTTAATATTCAATAAATAAATTAACGGGCGTCCCTACCCATATTCGCGTCCCAAATTGAAAAAATTACATATTTAATATTTTCAGATTTTCATGTTCGCCAAAAAATACACAGCATCCCGAATTAAATTTCCTAGAAATCTGAACACCCTTTCATCCTGTGTCGAACCTTGTCCTATTTCTATGACGATAGCCCTCACAGTTGTCAAGTCAAAAACTACCCTCGTATTATTCAGATGCGGGGCTCAGGGGTGGAGGGTAGGGGGTGGGAAGTGTTTAGTGCCTACATAGATCACCGGTCAGGGGTTGCCGGACTGTCTATTGAGGATCGAGGGATTGGCGCTACAAGAAAATAAATATCTTCGTAAAAAATTGTTTTATCATTCAAAATCTTTACAATTTGACGTAACACAAGTACCTGTAAACAAAGTTGTACAACTAAGAAAACGTAAATAACCTTTTTCATGTCTGCTGAATGTTGTTTGCAGATTTTGTTAACTGAAGTTAATTTGTATTGCTTTTGTGCACAACCGTACTGATTTTTTTCAAATATTTGATAATTAATGCCGAAATATGGTTAACATTTTTTATGACGAAAAATTGTTGAATAATTAAATTATTTATCCGAATCGTCACTTCAGTTCGAAAAGTTTCTAACTGACATTTTTTTCAAAAACTCTTGATCTTTGAATGTAAAACCACTTATTTTGCTCATTTCTATAACCAAAAGATTTTTAGAAACATGTGTTGTATTTCCGTAGATAGTTGTATGAAAACATTCTAAAATCAAGCACAATTTATTTTACAAGGATTTACTCTCACTTGTACCCTCTATTTTGTTTGTATCTGACAATTGATCGTTGTTACGAGGCGCTTTATAATTCGTCACTTTGGGTGTATAGGGTTCTAACTTCTCCTTAAATGTTCTGAGGTTTCAAAGTTTGTAAAGCACCAATTTTCGTAATCTATTAAATTTTTTTATTTTAAATTTGAAATTCAATCTTGAGTGAAATAATTTAATTTATCATATTTTAATGGAAAATATTTCAATATGACGTGGCTCTAGCTTGGAATTGCATTAAGGAAATGAAATTAAAACTTTAGGCAATAAAGTTTAAAGTCCTAGCTGGTTGCATATGATTCTATTTGCATGTTTAGGTAAGTTCTGAAACGGTAAGTAGACGTCCTATTTAAATATTTTCCTTTAAAATTAAAATGCTTTTCACAAGATACAAATTAAATGCTTTTTTAAATGTTCAATTAAAATGCTTTTCACAAGATACAAACTCAAAATCAGAAATTGGTAAATAGATGATGAGAAATCGTTTTTGCGATCTTTGACACCTCGTATCTCAGAACAAGGTAAAGTGAAGTTATCCTATCCTATCCTATCCTATCCTATCCTATCCTATCCTATCCCTCTCCAAATGAGGTGACGAAATGAAATCTAAAAATCTTTAAGGATAAATTAAAAAAAGTTAAATTACAATTGTCTACTATCAAAAACTTTACATATCTTATCTAAGAAGTCATAATGTAATTTACTTACTATGCATTCTTATTATAAACACATAGGTAATTATTTTACAGCCTGAAAAGTGGGCATATTATTTAAAGAACTAAATGATTATTTATCGATATTACTGAGGGAGTGGACCGTAGCGAGCGGCAGAGACGGGAGATGAATTAAAGGCAGTCAGTTGAAAGTTGTGAGACGAGTCGTTTATTGGAATACGTAGCAAAGGTCAATGAAAAGGTAACAGAGATGTAGACAGAAGTGCTGTTGAACGATGATGTTGCTGAAGCACGGAGGCGAGGACGTGGTAGAAGTCGGTGATTCTGCGGCGGAACAGACCACGGGTCTGCAGCATGTAGCTCTGACCAGCATGTAGCTCTGCATTGTGGTGATTGAGAATGACCTGATATTGCAGCTGGAATAGAACCCGCCAATTTCCGAATCATAATCAAAAGCAGTTACTGTAAATATGTAAAATCTTTAAAACATTACTTCCACCTATTTGACCAATTTTCCGTGTGGTACATAAAACCTGCGAGGCGAAAAAATAGAGTAAAGATTCTTTATAGGTGTTTACTCCATTTCAATTTTTGAAAATAAGATTGAAAATACCTGCAGGATTGACTTTCGTGCAAGCTGACCCCGCTAACCCTACTGTACCCCCAGTGGAGCCCGGCAGGAAGCTGTGGACAGAGCCAATATTTGTAGAAATAAGTTTGGCCACTATTATTGGATTAAAAGGCCTTGACTGGGGGGATTTTTTGAGATGGGTCCTTAATCGAATTCCACCGGAGCGTTTGATTTACACCCTGACGAGACTTATTTATAACGGATATCAAACAGATTGAAATCTTACCGGTATCGAAATAAATAAACGGTTTGATGCAATGGGGTGCAAAATATTTTTTTCAGCAAATACAAACAAGCGGAAAACAAAATTATTGAAGATCATAATATTTTTTTCGTATTTTTAATTGAAATTACACAAAAATTGTACATGTAATAGAACGTCACGTGATCAACATTAAAGTGGTATCGCAGATGCGACACGTGGAGTGGACTGTATCAATATATTTAAAAAAAAGTTATGCTTGTGAATACTTTGACACAACTATGGGGAATGGTACACAGATGAATGGGGAAGGAAACTGACTTACCCCTTATGGTTGATGTTCGGCTCAATATTATGGGTCTGAGGGAGCACTAAGTCACTCACTGCACAAGCTTCCATAAAACTGGTCGATGTTATATAAAACTGAGAGAATAATGATGTTCGTTGCACAGTTTCTTTTAACAGACTCACTAACAATTGATGTTGAATGCGCCAAGAGATCAATGTAGATCATTGCAAGCACATAACACACTTAGACTTCTTCAACAGTGGATTTTGAATGTACAAAGAGGTTATTCTGAACCATTGCACCGCATATAACAGACTCACTGACTTATTGATTTTATTGTTGTACGGTAGGTAATATTGTCAGTATGGACAGGTAATTGTGGTACAAAAGGATGGGTAGAGAAATGGAACAAGGTATATAGATAGGTATACATAGTTGCGTCAACATTAAAGTTTAATAATTTTTATCATTGCTTGTGCTGACTAAAGCCGAAAACAAATTGGAGGAAATGCATTCCTATTTTTTTTTGTGAATACTTCACAAGAATCCTATCTACTCTTGTCTGGAGCCAGTGAGACTGATGGCATCCCCAATTAGAGTAAGTTGTAAGGCTGAAGGTAAGTAGGGAGAGAAAGGAGATGGAGAAGAGGAAGGTGGGGAAGTACTTAGCTTTATCTAGTCACCAAACACGGCTAAAGCCATTTCAAGCGACGTTTCAATTCTAAAAGGTGGTCTTACACCAGGGCATTACTGAGTGTAATTTCACTCTGGAACGTGCCCCAAATATATTATTCATTATTTTTAGTGAGTTTATTGTGAAATAACACAAGTTAATCAAATAAAATTAATTTACCATGCCGGAATTGATCCCACAATTTTCCGATCACGAGTTGAGAGCCTTACCCCTCGGTCACTGAGGCCGTCTCCTATTTACGCTAGTTGCAAAGAAATTACATATGGTGTGTTATTTATACTCTTCAGATCTAAATTGATGTATTGTTTTCGTCATTTCATTGAATGTTGATGTGAGAAAAAAACACAAGATAAATAAAAAAAGAATCCGTAATAAAAATAGTGATTATTGTCTAAAAAGCAAAAGAAATATAGTTCGTATATATTGTAATATTCGTCGTGGAGTCATCACATAAAAACAATAAAATTCAATGTTTTTTTGCAAAGATCGTAAATAATTCTTCAAACTCAAAACTTCTAAGCTTTTTACGTTTAAACACAAATCGCGATTTCACATTTCATATGACCAGTACTTTGGAACCGTTTGTTGAAAAAAGGATATCCATTTAAATAAATATTATTCTGTTCGTGCCTCCTTCCGACAACCCCGAATATTAAATACGTTGTCATGAATTTTGATGGACGCAAATGTCTCGGAAATGTAAATGAAAAACATCGTAAGTAAAACATGAATATGCATAAAGAATAAAACATTTGCAGACCACTTTGAAAGCGTACTAAAAATTTAACGTGCGTAAACTCCCGATTAATCATGTAAACATCCCCTTTCAGATTAGCATTCTGGCCAAATACCCCGAAATCTGTTACCCTCAGAGACAAGAGAGCAAGTATTTTCATAATAAACCACTCTAATTACACACGAGACTGAGGCTATTGCGTCTTGAATAATTTATCAACTCCACTTGCTAGATTCAAATAAGGCTTAGTTTGGCTTTTAGCCGCTTCGGCCATCCCCCAGGAGATGTGGAAGGGAGTGTTCCCATGCGCCGGAGTTTTCTTCTCTAAGGTTCTTTGGTAGGATAACTGGAAACATTGGTCTTCCGGCAGGTTCGTCGACCATTCGCAAGTTCCAGTAGGGAATTTCCAATTCACAAAGCAATACAGTTTGTGGCGAGGGTAATTATTGCTAGCAATAAGCAATATAAGCTTCAGTGGCTGTTAGCGTAAACTATTCAATGCTTCAATGAACGGTAGTATTGAAAAGTTAACTGGAAAATACAGAATCTAACAGAATACATATAAACTAAAGTAAACCACAAGAATTGACGAGATTATTACTGTTTACAAAACTTGAAACAATCTAATGATTAGTAAAGGAAATAAATATATTGACAAATTGATAATAACTAGATGCAAAAAGAAATTTGCAAATTGCTGAAACGCTATGACAAGTGACTATGCTTGAATGTTAATGGCAACAAGGTCGAAAAACAGTAGAAAACTGATGATTTAAGAGGCACGTAATAAAATATTTGTATCTGTACAATCTTTTTGTATGTACATAGCGAAACGGTGATTTTTTATCGAATAGCCCTTTTCCGATTGCTTTTTCAACACACCGATGAATTTGATTTATTTATTTATTTAGCCCATAGGGCTTTTACATTTATATTTCAGATCGTGTTTTTTTTATATAACAATGTAAATAAAGAGTTGACAAAATAAAGGTAAAGTAAATTATAAGAAAAAAATGAAAGTTACATAAAATATAACAGTTGACAAAAAGTAGGCAAAATAGAATGTAAATTAAATAAAAATAGATAATCTACAAATTTCCCCCAAATCAACAAAAATATTACAAAAAAAAATTAAAATTGGTGTTTGTTACCAAGACTATATAAAAATTGTATTGGGGAATGCAAACTATAGTTAGAAAGAGATGTTTATGTTTGTCTAGTTGTTCGTGTAGGTACGTAGCTTTATTAATTGCGGAAGCTCCTAACTATCGAATTCAGAGATTAATCATTTTAATAAAAAGGTTATGTAGTTTGTTTTTCGCTTGTTTTCTGAAATTGGAATATTTAAAATATTTAAAGTATAATTTATGTGCTCTAAAGGGATGTTACGATTAAAATTTTCGGAACGTAGAAATTTTCTTTGAATTCTTTCAACAGTTTGCATCGGTTTGTCTCTTATGGCATAATGATGGCAATATATTACACAATATTGTGTTATATATTGCCAATACATTGCCAATCTTTCAAGAAAACTGCTTCCAAAATTTGAGTTCATTTTAAATTTAATATTTCAAATACACAGCACCATAGATTGATGTTTCTCAAACAGATTTCATATTATAAAAAACTTTGTAATATTTGGTTTGTCGCAAACATTTCGTTCCAGGTTATTTCCTTTCATGTCACGGTATTTCAAAAGACACGCGTACGTACGCATATTTGAAAATTCCATTCTCGGAAAAGGCTTTCAAGATATGGGCAGGAACTCTGAATTATTTGAGGAATGGTTTTTCTCATATCATTCAGAATTTTATTTTTTAATAATAATAATTTGATGATTTGTGCTACGCGATTTTTAGTAAAAAATCATCTCAAGGGAGCACACACCATATAGATTCATAAAATGCGTAGAAAAATATAATTTAGTATTGAGAGTGGGGGTTGTTTTTTCCAGGAATTGTAAGAACCATTGCTCGAGTAAAGCCTCAATTACATTAAGCTAGTTTACAAGCTACTAGCCAGTAAGTTTAAAAGCGGGTGAATCGACGAGTGAGATTGTCATGATGACACACAAAACTGTCCACTCGCTCAGTAGCAACAGTAGCAGCTGAAATAACGACTCCCACGCCATACAACTCTAACTACATTTTATAGGAAACTGACAGCTCGTAGCTAGCCAATAATGGCTTCCGCCCAAACTAATTCTGACGGACAAAATCAGAGCTGTTTGTGAGCCGCCATCTTTAGGCAAACACTTGCGAGTAGCGAGTAAAGTTGACCACCTTTCAACTTTTTTTGTAAATTGTCCACAAACTGCTAGTTAGCAAGTAATACGATGACACAGAGCGATTTTACTAACAGATAGTGAATTTCCCATATAGTAGCTTGTAAACTCGCTCTATGTCATCGAGGCTTAACCGATACTCTTGTAACCATGGAAAGGGTGTACCGAATTTCATTTTATTTATTTTTATTTCTGCCGCATTGCATCTAGTAAAGCTCTCCAGAAATTAAATATGACAAAATTGCGCTAATTGTCGTGATTTAAGCTTACGAAACCAAGATTTATGTGACGCTTTTCTATTATAATTTAAGAAAAAAATCCTTAGAATTTAATTACAAGCACAGCCATTCTAATTTTATTATTAAATATCTGGTTTTACTTATTAAGGTACCTACTCTTCAAGATATACATTTTTTTTTCATATTTTTTGTCTAGGATTTATTGTGTCAATTATCGTGTTAAAATGTGTGCAGATGTAATGACATTTTAACATTAACTAATTCCAAACCAATTAGATTTAGACTATGACATGTCAAAAAATTACATTCTCAGAGAATTGGGTACAAAGTTTAACTCTGGTGAAAAATTATAAACATATATGGTGTTTTCTGTCGTCTAATTTTATACGGTTCATTTAGAGACGTGATAGTTTTTGATCTGGTATTTAATAGAGTTTTCAATATTTCTGCATTATTAACAAAATCCAAAAATTTAACTTGTCTAGGACTAGGGAACTTAACAAACGATTGCAATCTTTAGAGCACAGGCGTCAGGTGGGAATGCTGTCCTTGTTCTACCGGTATTACAATAGAAGATGTTCCGAGGAACTAGCGTCATTGATCCCCTCGGCACTGGTGCATAGTCGGGAAACACGCCAAACACGCGCCCAACATTTGTACACGGTTGACATTAGTCACATGAGAACGGGTCGCTTCTACGACTCGTTCTTGAGTTCAACAGCTCGACTGTGGAACGATTTTCCGGCCTCTGTGTTTCCTCCATTCCACAACATGGATCTCTTCAAGACCCATGTTCACTCTTTCCTCTCCTCAAAAACACCCTCCACACAGCATCTTCAAAGATGACATAAGCCCTGAGGGAAATTATTTTTCTCAGGGCCTCCTGTGTGGAGTTAATGAAAAAAAAGGGTGGTGAATTATTAAACATACTAATTTGCGAAATTGTATCCCAGCGTGGTGCGTAAAATTATTCAAGTTCAGTGAATTTTTAATTTTCAAAAATGCAAATGAAAAAGTTTAAATCATATCGGACGATCGATCAAGTAGGTAGTTACCAAAATCATTTTATTATAAATTTTTTTATTTTAAATTGTATTTCTTTTTTTCAAATTCAACCTTCGAACTTCCTTTAACATTTGAAATATTTTTTATGCCATTAGGCATTTGTGAAGCTGAAAGTATTAACTTTCAGCTTCACAAATCCTACAATTAGCTCCAATATCCTTAGATTTTCCGCTGTGTGCATATGCATATAAATTACAGCCATCAATTAATTCAATAATTAGTGTTTTTGAAAACTTTTATAGAAATTAAAAATAGGGTATTCCGAGAGAACAGCGCACAGTGGATAAAATCTGCCCATAATCCGCGCCAGTGAATTACAAGGATTTCACTCTTCGCGTGCAAAATTGTGTATCGCCGTGCAGTGTGCTGCGGTGGTTTGCAAAATGGGTTCCGCATATATTGTTATTTTTTTACTTTACAAATAACAATGCCAATACTAGAAAAATATGTAGATTAAGTGGTATATTCAAGCCATGTAAATGTTACTGCATAACGTAATGGCGACGTTAGGGTGGGAAAACGTAATTTAAAATAAATATGTAAATTTTTTTTCAAAGTACAATTCCTTTAAATTACAATAACGCAGTTTTTAAACAGGATGTTAATGTTCAATGACAAAGTTTGTTCAATTACAATGTTTTTTCAATTGTATGTTTGTTCAATAATAATGTTTGTTCAATTGTATGTTTGTTCAATTATTTGTACACGGTTGACATTAGTCACATGAGAACGGGTCGTTTCTACGACTCGTTCTTGAGTTCAACAGCTCGGCTGTGGAACGATTTGCCGGCCTCTGTGTTTCCTCCCTCCTACAATATGGGTCTCTTCAAGACCCATGTTCACTCCTTCCTCTCCTCAAAAACACCCTCCACACAGCATCCTCAAAGATGACATAGGCCCTGAGGGAAATTATTTTTTCCTCAGGGCCTCCTGTGTGGAGTTAATGTAAAAAAAAAAAAAAAAATGTTTTTTCAATTAGAATGTTTGTTCAATTAAAACAATCGATTCATTACAATGTTTGTTCAATTACAATGTTGGTTCAATTACAACGTAAAACATTCATAATATTACAATTATTATAATGTAACTATACGGACTATCACTTTTAACACCAATTTGGGAGTATGGGTACTGCCGCCCAGGCAACCATATATTGGATAACCAACACCTAGGCCATAGGTCACCCCCGTGGGTCGCTACGTTTGGTGACTTAGCAGGAGTGCCCGGGTTCATGAGGTAAGGTTTGTCCTCGGATCATGGCAGGCCGCATCGGGAGAGAATGGTTGAGTAAATCTCTTTGACTTCTCGAGCCGTACTCTCTCGGAACATCGCCTTACACCGTAGTGGGAGGGATGAACACACTGACCCCCAGATTCCTACCCATCCCTAATACCCTTTTTCTTCCCAGAACTTCCTCTCCTTCCTTTCCTAAAAAGACCCTTCACATAGCATCCCCAAATGTGACACAGGCCCTGAGGGAAATTATTTTCCTTACAATAATAATGACACATCTAAGCAACGTGGAATTGTCCAATAATCAATATATATTATAAAATAAAGTCCAAGAAACGTGCGGCCCGCAAAAACTCAGAAACGAGCCTCGGTATGATCAAGGGAACTATGTGGTGTGGTAGATCTCCATCTCCTCTCCAGGATAAAGTTTCCCGTTTTTACCTAAAGGGCGTGCTTTTGAAGATATAAGGGCTGGAAGTTTCACCCTCTAGAAATTTCATGAACAGTCTTCCGGAAAGTTCTCGAAGGTTCGATAAAACTCTAGAAACTCCTAGACGGGTGGCGGAGTATTTGAAAGCATTCCACATCATTCCACAACATCTCGGAACATTCTGAAAAATTGTGGAATGTTCGGCGATAGGGAACATCAATGTGGAACGTTCCAGAACACATTCGAAGTTGTCCTGAGAGAAGCCGGGTAACCCAGTTATAGCTAGTTTATAATAATTAAACGACTGAACATAAGTGACAAATTTCAAGCAATAAAAATTCGATCGCACAATAATTTTCAAAAAGTTTGAGCATCCGCGTGCTGTTACCATGCACTCGTTGCAGCTTCAGCATTGTGGATGCTGGACCCAAACACGAGATAACTTCCGGTTATAACAACGGACGTGACTCATAAATGTCGGCTTGCAGACCCACCAACTTTATTCATACAGTAATGCCGTTATCAGTTTGAACTTTTAAACAATGTTGTAAACTTTGTCCGTGGAAAGTTTTTTTCTACGTGCGATGTTCGCGTAGTTTGTACGATGGGAAGTATGATTTTATTTTATTATACTAACGGATTGACTATACAAGAATTGTTCTGTTTCAGAGTATTTCTATTCCGGTAAATTGGCAGAACTTTGGTCAATATTTTAGAAATCACACTTTTTTAAGGCTCAGTTTGAACTCTTTTTTTATTTATTATCATCTATTGAGCTAGTTTATACTACAATAATTAACTAATAAGCACAATGTAACAATTCATTAGATAAATTTAAATATTTTTACAGTAAGCATACCTATAACATTTATTTTTAAATACATTTATTCATTCTTCATACTTTCAGGCATTTCATCATACATCTTTATTCTGATTTTGATTTTTTCATAATCTTTTCTAACTCTATGTTTATTTCTTGTTTCGTAATTATGTACATCTCTAATATAACAATTTCATCCTTAAAGTATTTTGGCATTTGGTTTTTCATTACTTTATGCACCAAAAATAATACATTAAACCGCAGTCTCTTTTTTATTGGAATCCAATTTAGCTCCTTTCTCATTTGATTAACCCTTGCATATTTGCCTTTCCCTAGTATACATCTCAGCTCTTTTCTGTATAACTTCTAGCTTATTCAAATTTCCTTCATTGGCCTACTGTTAAAGGGCTCCATATGACTTTGAGTCAGATAGCGTTACAAAAACACTCAAAAGTATTCCAGAATAGAGCAGTAAGTCAATTTTTGAAATGTATCAAATATAATCAATACTGAAATTAGATACAATGAGTGAATAATAATTTTCTATAACGTTGTAATTTTTGTAACAATTTTCAAAAGTTTAATCAATTTTCTGCTTACTTACTTTATAGACAAACTACAATAAAATACAGTTACATATAGTACAGGTTACATTACATCTACGTAACATTATAACAATACATTAATTTTAATACTTTCAATTTGTAAACCCCTTTAATCTATTGTTGTCTATTTATTTAACGTGAAGTTTAATGCGATACCGTGACTCGTAAAGGGATTTCCAACTCCCATACTAACAACTTATTAGAGAGTGCGTGCTTAGAATCTGATAGTATTAATACCCTATCGTCTGTATGGTTGAAATTTCGACTTTGAGTACATCTCATCCGTATAGAAACCATCTGTGTACGAGAAGTTCGTGACTAAGCTATCGCCGGATCGGCCGCTACCCGCAGGTTTTTAACTGCTAGTTTGAAACACCATTGGATTCGTTGAATACATTCATTATAAAAGCAAGCTACTAATAAATATTACTGTGTTAAAATAGTTGGATTACTATAATGTTTTTAGGCAGAGTTCCTTTCGCCCATTTTGAGGTGGGTTTTTGGTTGGGAAACAAAGGCGATAGCGGTCTGCAAACAAATTTTAATTATCTCTGTAAATAGGTGTCGGGGTCAAAAACAAACAAAGTTTCAAATTAATTTATATTTAGAACATAAAACCGTGTCTTTAAGAATGTTTGAAATATCTCTAACCTAACGTAACCAATTTGAAATATATAGCAAGATTGATTTAATCTTTCAATGCAAATATTTAGAAACTTATTAAAACAGAAAATTTAGTTTGACCAACCGACTAAATACTCTCGAATTGTGAGTTTTGGAGTTTTGAAAATGGATCCGTTTTTTGCTTACTCGAAAGTAAATCGATACATAGGTAAGTCCTGTTAAAGCTTGAGCTTAGTGAAATCTGGTATGTTGTCTAATATTGCATTAAATTTAATAAAGTTCTGTATTACCAAATGGTTCAGTGTGTTTTTCACTTATTATAATCCCATATAATGAATGTGAATCTCCATTATATTTGGAGTCGATTTTGTAGGATAACTTTTTGAAGTGAAAACTTCTTTAGCACCATTGTGATTTGAAACTCGATGAAACGGATACGAACGACATTTAAATGAGACAAACATTTACATCTATAGGATTTAACCTGCGAGAGAATGAGATACGCAATAAAATATGTATTTTATTCATGAATACTCGGTTCCAATATAATACGATAAATCCCACGCGAGTCCCGTTTAGTGTAGTGGTATAAAGTGCCTGACGAATTTTTGCAGATATACGGCCGACCAGCGATATCAAAACCTATGAAATTCAAAAAAAAAATTTTTTTTGTAAAATCAACATCCAATCTTCAAACCACTCCAAAATCAACAGGCAAAAGAAAATACAAAGACAGCGACATCTAGAGACTCCGAAGTAGAAACTACAATACTTAAAAGATGACCAAATGTATAAAAAAAGGTGCACTGGAATTCGACGACAAAAATATGGAAAAAATTATCTTTCCCATTGATAAAAAATGCTTAGTAGTCTTCTCACTCTTGTTTACTTTAGTTTTCTGAAGATTTCACTTCTACCGCGTGTGCATAGCACACTCGATTTTTCGATTTGAGCTTTTGTTTCCGAGTAAATCGAGTCCAAAGTTGAAGTTTTTTAGTTCGCTACGTGGTTAATATATTTTTTATTTATTTATTATTTATTTAAAATTTACGGCACAAAGTGCCATTTACAAGCTTGTGTATATTTAATTACAGTCATAGTACATTATACAGGCATTAAAAATAAACAATAATATCAAAAAATCATGTAGTGACCTCGTTAACGTATAATTGGCTGAAATGTTCGATCAGTACAACCTTATATTTCAGTATGGAAATATTAAAAATATCAGCCACATTGGCATAAAAATTTCCAATGGTGTGTAATCTATTTACAACTGAATTGGAGCCTGATACCGACATATAGTTGTCACAATAAAACAAACTAGGAAACCTTGATCTTATTGTAGGTATATGAAAGTTAATCAACTTTAATATATCAGGGCTATCCAACTGATAGTTAACGATTTTATACAAAAATATCAGATCAAAAATTTTTCTTCTGTCACTTAATTTCAACAATTTTAATGAGTGCAACAAAAAATCATAATTTATTGATTCTAAGAGAATTCCAAGTCTAAAATTAATACACCTCAAAAATTTGTGTTGGACTCTTCCAATGGTATTGATGTGATTGTTGAAGACAGGTGACCAAATTGTTGAATTATATTCAAGAATGTTTCTAACAAGAGATGTGAACAGAATTTTTAATGTGTAAATATTTTTAAAATCCTTGGAAATCCTTAATATAAAACCTAACATTTTCATAGCCCTGTTAGCTATAGAAGTTACATGAGATGCAAAGCAGAGTTTCTGATCAAAAATGATGCCCAGGTCAAGTATTTCGACTACAGAGATTAAGTCAACATTACAGAGGGCATAATTATATATTATTGGATGTTTAATTTTGTGGAACCTCATAACTTGGCATTTGTTAATATTTAGCTGAAGTTTATTATCTGAACACCATTTGAAAAAGTTATTAAGGTTTTCTTGCAAGATTAAGCAATCGTGCACATCATTTATGACTTTAAACAGCTTCATGTCATCAGCAAAGAGTAAGACTTCAACACTATGGAAAATGCTTGTGACATCATTGATGAATAGGATAAATAATAAAGGTCCTAGGTGCGAACCTTGCGGGACTCCGCTGGTGGCAATAAATTGGTGGGATAGACAGTCATTGATCTTTACAAAGAGTAATCTATCAGATAAGTAGCTGATCAACCAAGCCAAGAAATTGCCACTTAATCCTAATTTTTTTAGTTTATTTATTAGTATTTTGTGGCAGACCTTATCAAAAGCCTTGGAGAAATCTGTATAGACGGAGTCAACCTGTTGCCTGTTAGTCAAAGCTGAGTTTACATAGTTTTCATATACTGTGAGGTTCGTGAGAGTAGATCTAGATGAGACAAAACCGTGTTGGAAATTGGTAATAATATGTTTAATATTAGAGGATATTTTGCTAAGAATGATTTTTTCAGAGCTTAGGAATACTAGACAGAATACAAATAGGTCTTTAATTGCATACATCATTTTTTGAACCCTTCTTGAACACGGGCGTGAGATAGCAGGATTTTCAGGTATTGGGGAATTGACCTGATTTAAGAGATTTTCTTAAAGATTAAGTACAATGGATAGGAAAGACTATTGACACAATTTTTCAAAAATATGGGTGGAACATTATCAGGGCCAGAACTTGTTTTTGGTTCCAAGAGTTTAATCGAGACAGTGATGTCATTACGTTCAATTACTAATTCAGATAATTGCAAGTTAATATCAGTGACAAATTCAGGAACTCTATCAACAGGAATATCATCCTCATATACACTTTTGAAAAAGTCTGCAAATAGATTGACAATATCTTCAGTTTTGGCACAAGTCTTGCCACCATAGTTCATAATATTAGGGATAGAAGAATAATTGTTTTGTAATGACTTAGAATAATTAAAGAAAGATTTAACATTATATTTTATAGAGTTTTCAACTTCTTCTATCTAATTTTTGTAACATTTATCTGAAGTTTCAGCGCATTGCTTACGCAACTTATGAAATTCAGTATAATCAAGAAATGATCTCGTTGTTTTGAATTTGTGGTGTGCAGACTTAAAATGCGTCGAAGCGTAAATCCCACTCCGGTAGTTTTTTTAACCCATGTATTGCTAAAGTTAAAAAAAAGAATCGACAAATAGTTTCAGGGGTATGTTAGCGACATACCCCTGAAACTCTCATTAACACCCTGGCGGATGATCACTATTCTGAATCTATTGCAGCCTTCGATCAAAAATGACATCCAGTCTCGCAACCACCACCAATTGGGAATGCCATAGCCGTACTGGCTCCCAACAGCTGAGTCTCTTGGGCAGTATCAACTAATAAACTAAAACGATACAGTGATTAAGATATTTTACGTCGGAGCTCATTTTACGACGAGTGTAAATTTACCTTTTATAACCATCCACCCTTAAGTATATCCCAGGGGATTCGTTAGTTCGCTAAAACTCCGCCAGGGGTGTGGGTGTATGCACATAATGCGGAACTTCCGGAAACTTCGTCAATCACGAGAGTCTCCACCACCTGTCAAATCGGATGTGGCGGACCAACTTCACGGTGCGCTCTAACGGTTAACGTAGTTCTAGTACCGCAAAAGTTTTCTGTTTATGTTACGTGATATACCCGTAGACACAACATGACTCTAATGAGAAGCTTCTGGAAATACAAACACCCATTACATATTACTGGGAAGACCACAAAAATTCAGTACAGAACCTAAAAATCCAACCTTCATTTTAATTCTTATGGTTTATATCGGCTCAGTTATTGTAGATAAAAAAAACTCGAACGATAGAAAGTTTGATTCTCTTAAAAAAATTAGCTATACGTTGATATTTGCAAATGTCCAAATATTGTGAATTTAGAAGCAAAATTTAAAACGTCACATTTAAGATAATAAAATGATTCTGCTCCAATTCAATGAAACTGATGGTTAGTAAGTAAGTTATGTAAGATATTTTTTAGGTTTGATTGATCCATCGTTTACATGCTGTTTTTTTAATGATGTCTCATCTGAAAATTTCCTGGGTGCTCATGTAAATCTTTTTTTTTACCTTACAGGAAAAAAATTCCTCAGAATCTTGTAAATCTTTGTGGATGCTGTGGATAGGGGTTTTTTAGGGAAATGAAGGAGAGGAAGTTCTGGAAAGGAAAAATGTATAAGAGGTGGTTAGGAATCTGGGTTCAGTGTGTCCAGATGATGCCAAGACCTAGACAAACCTCCCCCACGATTCCCCTGCTAAGTAACTTGGGGTGATTTATGGATTATTTATTGATTTATGGAAGAGGTGTTGGTAATACAAAAAGCGGCTGCACCCATTTCCACCTCTCTAATTGAAAAATTGAACAGCAATTTCCTTGATCTCTTTTTGCGAGATAAGACCCATTTTGAACTCCTTGACCCGTGCGACTGAAGAGGTTCGGCGGTAGGAGTATTAATTGGAACCGGAAAGTAGGCGAAATGGGTATCAAACTTTATTAGTGCGATTTAAATAAAGCTCTCCAAGAAAATGGGTAAATCTGGGTGTTTTTGTTGAAGAGAGCAGAACATTGTTAAAGGAGATACTCAAAATTAAGGAGACGTCTCGTAGCTACTTAAGCACGAGAACATATAACAATGGCAACAATGGCAACCTGTTCCCATACTATCAACTTAGTGCATACGAGTGTTTGGTTCCTCTTCAAGCTGTGCGTCAGCACCTGCAAGAAGGGTATCAAAATTCCATTCTCCGGGCAGTTAAAACTATTGTGGGGTATAACTATTAAAAAAATCAAATATTTTGAATTCGAATACGACAGTTATCAATTCGAATACGCTAATTAATGAGATTTTGTAATGGGGAAGCTGAAAGCATTACTGTTGACTGTGCGAACCACGAAAGAAATTCTATGGATTATTCCCTCTAAATAAATGTGTGTTCTGTTTGATCGGTATTTTTGCCGAATATAATCGGTTTATCCTCACATAACCAACAAAAGATTACATCCACTTTTTCCCGCTTTTTACTCCATAAAGCCGATTATCCAATTTATTACATAAATTCTCGTACACTCCCCTCAATTTGGGCTTTTTAAATATTTTGGGTTACATTACAAGAGTCGGAAACAAAGGAAAGTCATTCTTTCTCAGTTTATCTAGAAATTATGAACATTTATGCAGAACAATAATTTTTGGGTGTCTGCGTTTTGTTTATAAAAAGAAAGATGATTTACTCGTTAAATACCTTTATTCGGACTTGTTACCGGTTCCAGGTTAATCGTCAGTGACGTTGCAAGCCTGCCAACAATGTGAGCATGTGACAGTTGTCGTTGGGACTACTACCAACTTAATGGAAACATATCAATTGTGAGAGTAAGAGAAGAAGAGGCCACCGGCATCACTCTGACTATCAAGTTTTTTACGAACAAATATGTCGTAAATACATTTATTCAAAATTTGGTCTATGTTCAAATTTACATTCATTTACTGTGCTTAGTGAAGTCCTGCTTCAGCTAGATCGTTTTGCATTTCGTCTATCAGTAATTTTTTTATGCGTTCCGTTTACAGTCAATTTACGTAATGCTGAAGGCGGTGATTGGTGAGGCAGTGTAATTGTCGGAAATTCCCAGCCTAATTTATTTTAAAGAGTGTTTGGCTTTAGAAAATACAATGAGGTTAAATGTGATACTTTCAGTAAATCTATTTCAGTAAACTTATTTCCATACCAATCGCAAGCTAGAACATTACAAAAATAAATTACTCATTTGTATAGCGCCTTTGAGATAATTTTTACTATTTTTACTACTATATTATGCTACACAAATCATCCAACAAATGAACGATTTGATTGAAAATTGATAACTAAATCTGTAAGTTGTGGCAATATCATAAGAGTATGAGTGAATGTATGCCAAAAGTAAGGACAATTTTATTGTATTTCAACTGAAAATACACAGTTGAAATTGTCAAAATTCTTTCAATTTAATTCCTTTGCTTGGTGCTTAGGCAAGGGACTGAGATGTCTTATGTACACAAGAGACATAATTTTTTTTTTTAAATAAAAAAAGACACATATTCCCGGGTTACGAATAACCTGATAATATTTGAAAACCTCCTATTACCACCACAGTAACTGGAAAAGTTGCTTGTGTCGTGATGGAGGACTTAGCCAGCCGAGGAATCGAACACCTCAATCTCACCTCAAAACTCCTCTCCAATCAAACCTCACCTCATGAACCTGGAGTTGACCTAGCCCCTGGCAGGGGTGTTGGTTATCCAATAAATGGTTCAATAAATTCCGCCTCACTAATTGAAGATATATGTATTTTAGGATTCAGTTTAAAAAATGGCTTTGTAGCGGAAACAGCTCTGTTACAATGATAAAAAACTACAAAACTTGCAGAACTTATAACATTATTAATTTTGATTTAAAGCATTTTTTTAAATACGTAAAATACCTATGTGTTTTATTTTACGCGAGGGCTCTTCAAGTTGAATGTAATCTTAGTAACGCCTTTGTTAAGCGACGCCCGGGTGGGACCCACACGCGATACCAACTCGGCTACTGATCGATCGTATAGACATTTTATTCTTTAAAATCAGGATAGACCACGCTTGTAACACTGTTGTTTTATCATGCATTTATACAATAGTAAGACGTTGTTATAATTGCCAGTAGTGATAGCATTATGCCCATAACAGTGTACATGATGTTAGTAAATATGCCCTAACAACATCAGCCCCAGCCAGCCCGGTCGTGCGGCGGCCATGACTTTACGAGGGCTTAAGAGAACGTGTTTTCGCTGTATTCCTACAAAGGTTCCCACAAAGCCTCCAAAGCCCGACGCCGGAGCTTTCATGCGAGAACTTACGGTGCAGAGTACACCCTCGCTGCTCCCTGCACTTGCCCCGTGTGGGTATTGCGATGCGTAGAGCGTTGAGGAATTAAACAGGCCGCAAGAGTGCAGAATAAGGCATCCAGTACTAGTACTAGGGTGCACTTTGCTGGGTTATAAGCAAAATAGCTCTATTGATTTGATGAAGTTTGCTATTTGAAATTTTATTTGCATTTATTTTGTTTTCCGTACTCAAAACTCACGCTGCAGAACATAATGGCTCATAACTCGTTATTAAAGAATGGATTTAATAAATAACCTACGTCAATGATAAACTGCATTTTGTGAGAGGTTGATTTAGAATTTCATCTAAACGATAAGCTTGCGGCTTCCGTGGTCGAGGGCAAAGCTCTCGACTCGCAATCCGAAGGTTGCGGGATCGAATCCCGGCGTGTGCGATTAAATTTAATTTGAATAACTTGTGCTATTTCATAATTAATTAATGAAAAATAATATATAGTGTATTTGCGGCGTGTTCCAGGGTGGAAGATGCTCTTAGTGTCACTCTGGTGTAAGACCACCACTCAGAATTGAAACGATGGTTGAAATTGCTTTAACCGTGTTTGGTGACCAGCTCTGAAAAGCCAGGTAATCCCCATCTTCCTCTTCCCCATTTCCTTCCTCTCCCCACCATCTTCAGCCTCACACTATACCCAAATTGGGATGCCATAGTCTCACCGGCTCCAGACGGGAGCAGCCGGGACCCTTATGAGATTTTCACATTAAAAAAAATCATCTCCCTGTACAGTAGACTTAAAATATCTCGCTTTTTGTATTCACACAAAATTATTTAAATGTTAAAATACTGCAACACAAAAATCATTTTATGTGATTGTTGTGACTCATTAAACTTGCGTTTATTTCTGAGGTCGGTAAAGAATTTCTACAATTTCTTTTATAAAACAATCAAACTACCAATGCTTGAAAATACAAAGCGGTAAAAAACGCTCAAAACAAAGGACTTCCATAAAAATGCTGTGAACACGTCTTACAGTATTATTTGTATGTAGGAAACTCATTAGGTACTCTTTATGCAAGAGTCTGTTAAAAACGTATTTTAATAAATCCATCAAACGTATATTTAACTTTCTGCCATCAGCCGTTGAAATTGGTTCCTGCAGATGTTGTTAAACAAAGGAAGTTAATTAAAGGCAACTAGTGCCGCCGTACTGCATCCTTTCACAGTTCGGATAAATGGACACAGAGGGCTTCCAGATTACGGGAATACAATGGAAGACTTAATTTGTGTTCCAGTTTGCCGAGTCATTATTCATTTTGGAATAATGCTTGTTAATACGGCAATTTAATTTGTTTTTCAGTTTTGTGTAAATGGCCTCGCAGTAAAATTATAAATTCCGCTTTATATTGAAAAATGTGGTCTTAAATAAATAAATTTTTCTTTTTCTTCTTTTTTATTTTTAAAAAGAAAGACAAACTTTCCCGGGTTACAAATAACACAAAACGTTTGAAAATCTCCTACTACCACCACAGAAAGCCGAAAATGTTGCTTGTGTTGTGATGGAGGACTTAGCCAGCCGAGGAATCGAACACGGGACGCCCGGGTGGAACCCAAACGCGATGCCCATTCAACCACTGACCGGTCAAATAAACGATAAGAATTGAAATTTTTGTATCTATTTAGTTGTTTTGTGCCCTCTTCCATCTGATGTAATCTATGCTAATTTACAAAAACCAAACAAACTAACGGATCTGATTATATTTGAAAATACAAGAAAAGTAAAAATAAAAATTCTAATTAAATTTTAACCATGTGTGTTTTGAAAGTAAGGAGATGAAGATCTGGGAAGGTAAAAAGTATGAGGGGTGGGTAGCAATCCGGGGGTCAGTGTAGTCAGTGACAGACGTATCTATTCCTCCCATAGCAATTCCAGGCGATGGGTCGAAAGAGTCCGGCTGGAGAGGTCTAAAAATCTCCCTCATCCAGTCTCTCCTGATCCAGCTCGCAAAACAGTAATTGGACAAACTTATCCGCCACCAAGACCTAGACAAACCTCACCCCATGAACCCTGGCACCCCTATCACTACACGTAGCGAACCATTCGGGATGTTGGGATGGGAGGCAGGGATATGTTGGTTATTAAATAAGGATTTTTAAGTGGAAAAAACGAATCTTAATATTTTTTTTAAGAAAGGAAAACATTCTCGGGTTACTAATTTTTGAGTGTTGTGTCGTCCTATTTGAAATTTCAAATAAAAATGTATTTCTTTCTTTTTGATTGTACCGGAATAAAAATGGATTTAACCTTAAGTATTCATGTGACTCTGTTTATATACATTTATGTACCTCTACGTTTGCCTGAACACGGGTAAATCCTAGTGAGACAAGCATCGAAAAATCGCATTTAAATAAACTTGATATACTTAGATAAATACATAAAAATAAAAATAAAATAAACATTGAATTCATTTTTCATCTGTCATTTTATGTTTGAATTAATCTTTATTCATTGCCATCTCTTGACTCTTTTACTTTCAATTTAACGCCTGTTGAACATTTTATCTTCATTTTCAAACAAATTATCTTTGTATAATTTTGTCTATGCTTTCACGAGGTCAAAAATGTGAATTATGAAACCTAATGTTATCAATTCCTCAGCAATCATTCTTTTTCTAAAAGCCTTCCAGCAAGCCTCGAAAATCATCTCACCTTTTTATCTGAACTATTTATACGCAATAAACTATTTTTCAAGTAATTAAACAAAGGTGTTTCAAGCCACCAACGATTCTGTGCAGTCAACTACTTGTTTTGGAAAACAAAATAAGTCACAAATTGGAGCTCGATTCAAGCTCGACTCTAGACCTCCAGTGACCAACAAGAGACACGAATAACAAGACAATATTTGAATGTCTCCTACGAAAGATGTTGCTTTTTTCGTGGTGGACAACTTAGTTGAACTCTCGACGCCTTGGTGGAATTCAAAGCGATGCCACCTCAGTTACTGGCCAGTCAAATTATTTACTTTTACTTATTACATATGATAATAATATTATTATATTCCAACCAAACTAATACACTCCAATAGATACACTATGGAGGTATACTCCACAATGAAAGTTCAAACTGCAGATGCCAAAATAATCAGTGTATACATTTTTACTGTTCGATTTTTTATGTATTTTATTTATTACTACAAAACATGTTACATAATTGTCTTTAATATTATAAATGCGAAACTGCTCGAGTTTGTTTATGACCTTTTCAGGCATTAACCAATAAAAAGACTTTAAAAATTCATTCTCTAATAGAAAGCTAAATTATATGCGCTGACTATATGTTGTATATGATGATAAGCTCTGGCGTTATGAAATTATAAATATTAATATATTTTATTTGTTAATCGTTTTCTGTCGCTAACAAAAGCGAGTTTTTGCTAACGTCAGAAAAAAATCGTTTCCATGGAAACCATGTTGATATATTTGTGGGCTCTAAGCTGGTAGGTACTGAGACCCCTGGTCAGCTACTGCTCCAGGAAATTCAAATATTAGAATATGTTTTGTTTTTTTTTTTGACAAGCTTCTGTTTTGGAACAAATGTCAGATAGAGTTCCTACATTAAAAATATAATTCGTAACGATTAGGTATAAAGACTGAATAATAAATAGTGTAATTTTTTATTATATTAACAAACTTCCAAATATTTAATTAAAAATAAACTTCCGAAATGTTTGTAAGCGCATAAATTATGAACGAATGAACAAAATTGGATAACTATTTTTTTCTTTGAGCTATAGCTTAATGAAATTTAGGTGGCAGGCGAGATGTTTGAAAACTGAATGTGAGGGAATGAATGTATGGAATGCGGGAGGGGGTGGGGGTGGGGAGGAGGGGGGATAATTGATAAGTTCAACCGCTACCGTAATTTCCCGTAATACCATGCGAGCGAAGCCGCGGGGAAAAGCTAGTATTTACATAAAGTAGGTTTATTAAATCACCATACCTGGCGGCTGCCTGTTTCATGGTGACCAATGGAGTATGTTTACTTTGTATGAAATATGAAGAGTAGTATAAACTTGTGGATTAAGTAGATAAATTTTGTTAAAAATTGGAAAAATTATAATTAAAAGTACATAATAGAAAATAGAAAGAAGTAAATTAGCATTAGATTATAAAAATGTACATAACTTTTTTTTCTTTTTTTAGTATGTGCGCATGCAAGCACACATGCATATATAGGTGCCGTAAATTTATCTACTATTTTTCCTAAATTTAATATTCCTGTTTATTTTGTCCACCCAGAACATTTATAACTGCAGTAGGTACATGTCAGCGGCCTGTGGTTATCATAGATATTTACTGTTGTAACAAACAAGTAACTACAGTAAATTGTTTTTGGGGTATTGCGCCATTTTACGCTACCTCTATCTTCAACCAACGTTTCGGACAGTATTACAGCGTCCAACATCAGGGCAGATGTGCAATATTCCATTATTTTAATTGTAATTCTTTCCGAAACGATGAAGGTAGCGCCACACGGCATAGTACCCTAAAAATAAATCACTTTAAAATTTTTGGCCATGAAATCTCAAATCATATCAAACAAGTAATTGCATTCGTATATTCTTGAAATTTCCTGAATCTTCACAAAGAAGAAAATTCTTTGTGAGGGACAAGAACCTTACACTAAATTATTCACAGCTCATATATGTAAGATTGTTGACGTATATCACAAATTATTCAATTGCACCATTATTTCGATCTAATATATTTTCTTTATTTACAGATCTGGCGTGTGCTGAATAACTCCTGAAATTAATAAGGTAAGAAAACAATATTTTTCGCGTCATTGAGGTATCTTCCTTGTGAAGACGGCACAAAGAAATTATCCAAACATCATTGTTAATATTTTGTTTTAAAAGCATTATTATTATTATTACGCAAATAGACTTTTAAACTAAGTGTAAATGTCATATAATATTGCAGAATGTGTTGTTTGTGGGTGATGGTTTCTCACCACAACAATTCTGAGAGCATTTTAAGTGTGCTGTATCCCTCCCCCCTCGAGAAAAATTATTAATAATATATATTACACAAATAAACGTATGTTTATTAAATCAATAATTTCTTATACGCATTTTATTTGTAGTGGTGTATTGATTATCCACGTAGTTTCAGCTTGTTTCAATAGATGTTGACAATTAGTTAGTAATACGAAGTTTTGTTATATGAGAAGAGCGCCATCTATCGCCGTGCGTGTCTTAGGTACGAACCGTTACGATGTTGGCCGAAGGCTCCAGTGAGTGGGCTTTCCCAGTCAGTCCAGAGCAACAGAACTACAAGCTTTGATAGGACGTCTGTCCAAATTGTAAAAAATCACGGTAACTAAATAAACTAGTAATCATTTATAAACTTATTGGAAGATATCTCAATTCGTCTTACTATTGAAAGTTAACATACATAATAATTTACAATACCGATCAGCTAGTTCCAGAATCAAAGCTCCTACCACTTTGCTACGAAGCTACCACAAAGGCTATACCTACTTACAAGTTAATAATATTGCTACATAAAATTAGTATGTCGGGCTGTGTTAAAGATAAGATAATATTTGAAAAGAAAGATTTAAGAGGATAATAACTAATTCTTCAACAACTCTTTTCAACACCGAAAACTTTGGGCTTTATCGTTGCTTGAATTTTGAATAAATTAACATATTCTTAGTTAAAGGATTTCCTGATAAAAAAATTACTTCTCAACTTTTTTTTCTCTCTTTTCGCTTCTTCTCAGAACTCAAAATTACTATCATCTCTATTCTTCAACTAATTTCAAACCCCTCTCTAAGCCCAGACCTGCAGTTACCACTTCGACTTACGCTCTTGTTTTTCCTCGAATGATTCGTCATCCAAAACCATTATTTCAGTTTATACTTTATAAAATAACCAAAACCCAATACTGTAGAAATTATATCAACACCACTCAAGTACCTATCCCAATTTAATTACACGGTTTTCATTATTTGACAAGTTAATCTACGTTTACATACAGATAATAGATTAAAAATCTATTTTCTTGTATGCAAGTGAAAGGTTTTGACTCCGATCAAGGTAGATTACATATTATTTAGCATTAAAATGTCATAAGCCACGATTTTTTTAATCAGAAAATCTTTAGATGGGAAGGGAAATGCAATTCTTCCAATTGGGTAGTATTATAATTCCATACCTAGGGTTGATATGATATCCGAGAGGTGTTCTGTCAAAGTGATAGGCATGATCTTTCTAAGGCAGGGTTAACAAATATAATATGAGTGGCAGGATATAGAATAAACATTTGCCTGGTATTTTTTATTCATTTCTTATTAGTTTCAAAGGCAAAGTTTGTACCTGTGTGATGTAGGTACAAAGAATAATACAAGTATAAAATTAATTTTTTTCGCAGTCCTCTTCACTAGGGTTTCCTGTTTTGAATTTGTATGTGGGGTCTGAAGTTTTTTTTAACATTCCTAAAACGAATAAAATATGTTGTTTTTGGAAAAGGTTGCGTCTCGGCAGCGCGTTTCTTCAATGTTTGATTTTTAGAAATTATGAGGTAGGGTTATTGATTTTCATAAAACAGTTATTTGAAAATCTTTCAGGAGAAGAAAAAATATTCAGGTGCGATTGAAAATTGAAATCAGAATCTCGTTTATCTAATCGGCGTATTAAGCTTGTGACGCGAATGTTGTGCCAATGATAATTACAATTATTTTTAGAAATTGCTATATCGTTCCGATTTATTTTTTGTGAGCCACATCCATCTTTAACATCTTCATTGTTAGTAAGTGAAGAATCTTGGCATGATTTGTCCGGATCCTGGCGGCAGATGCGTCAGCCCAGCAACTGTGTGGCAGTCGGATAGTGAAGACCTTTTGACCTCTCCAGCAGGACTCTCTCGGGACATCGCCTTGCACCGCAGTGGGGGGGATAAATTCATACGTCGGTCACTCATGACCCCCAGATTCCTACATACCCCTCATACTTTTTGAAGTGAAACTTCTTTAGCCCCTTTAATGATTTGAACTTTGGATGAAACGGAAATGCGTCACTAAAATATTTTATATGACGGGTCGTCGGTTTTAATATAATGCGGTAAATTCGCGCCTCGCCGCGAGCGTCCCATAGCGCAGTAGTAAAGTGCATCGCAAATCTCAGCGGCCAGAGAAATCCGGTGAACGGAAGTTCGAATTCTACGATATCCAAAAAAAAATATTATCATTTTTATTTTTGTTAATCAATATTTAATCTTCAAACCACTTTAAAATAAACGGGAAAATGAAAAGAAAGCGACATCTAACAACTTTCTAGTTTCACTTCTACCGCTTGTGAATTACACAATCTAATTTTTTTTCTTTCCCGGAATTTCCTCTCCTTCATTTCCTAAAATGACCATCCACACAGCATCCCCTAAGATAACATACGCTCTGATGGAAACTATTTACCTCCTGTGTGGAGCTAAAGTAAAAAAAACGATTCGAACTAAATCGCAAATTTAGATAGCTAAAACAAAATATATATATTTTTTTAATTTATTCGTTTACTGCATAACTTAAAATGAACCTAACTAAGAACTCCAACAAGTAAAATAATTCAAATCGTGCTGCTGGGTGATTATTCTTTCTAACAAAATAAACTAAATTGACGTGGATTAGAACTATTTAATTTTTAGCGATACAACTGGTTTTGGAACCATCATCTTCATAAATATAATTAACGTCGAACGTTTAATTAACGTCGAACGTTACGTTTCCCTTCCAGTACTGGGCTGGGATCGGTTCTATCGATTACATCGTCCTCTTTGCCAACGGAAAATCGTTTGCCGTTACTACATTTTATTTCGTCGTCAAACGCGGAGATAATTGATCGTTAAACGAATAACTGTTCCGATGGAAATATTTCAATTGCCTTTATTGTCAGCGTGATGTTAACAACACGGAGAAAGCTATTTTATATTGAAATTAATAACGACAAAACTGTTCATCTTGGTAAAGCGAGGTTTTCAGTTTTCCTTCTCGATTTCTTCTGTCGTGTATTTTACATTTTTTTTTAAAATTTGATTATGAGAATAGAATTGAAAATAGAAATTATGCAAAATTTTTAAAACATACAGTAGCCGACTTCAAAACGGACTTTTGAAATACTTTGTGTCATTGTCTTGTTTTATAAGATCTAGAACAAATAACTTTAATATCATTAATGAAGTATTTCATTGGTCTGGTAAATTTCTCGACCTTTTCGGCCTTCTGCATATCACATCTTAATAGTTTGTTTTAAATCAAATTTAGGTTTCAAAACCCTTTTTTAACAGAAAAGGCTTTAAATTTGTGAGAATAATCGCCAGAACAGGTTTCGTAATCAGTGGAAAGGCCAATTTTATGAATTTGACGAAAACTTTTTAAAAAACGATAATAGTTTAGTTCATCTACCTTTCTCTTTAGGCTTGTAAAAATCGTGAAAATATGCAAATTTATGATCTTGTATAAGAACACCTCGTTTTAATCCATACGAGTTGGGGTACCCGGCTTCACTCAAGAAGTTGACTTGTGAACTGACGTTCGGAGTCACGATGGATCTTGCTTTATGTACCCCTACTAATGGGTAAAAAGGCTTCGAATGGTCCACAATGTTCCAAAATATTCCACAGCATTTGAGGTTATTCTGAAATGCTCCACAATGATCTGGGATATTCCGGAATGTTCTCGAACGTTCCAGACTATTCCCGAACATTTCACATCATTCTAGAATGTTTCGGGATGTTCTGAAATATTGTGGAATGCTCTTGAATACTCTGGAATGTTCTGGACTGTTCTAGAAATTTCTAGAGGGTGAAATTTCCAGTCTTAATATCTTCAAAAACACGCCCTTCAGGTAAAAACAGGAACCTTTTTCATGGATGGGGGATAGAGGGCTATTACATCATATAACTCCCTTGATCGTACCGTGACTCGTTTCTGAGTTTTAGTGGCACACATATTGTACACTTTATTTTATAATATATATTGAATATTGATTTTCACTGCTTGTACAATAAGGCACATATTTCGGAAAAAAGCAAAAAAAACTAACTTTTTTTAATTTAATTAAATGAAGACATTATGAGCGATACCCAATTGATAATCTGGAAATAGAAAAATCAGAAAAAAATATTGGCATCTCTGGGACTCAAACCCAGGACCTCTCTCTTTCCGGGAGAGGGCGCTGACTACTGCGCCAAGGTAGCGATATCAAATTTAGTCACTTTTAACCATATCACACTTCGACTAAGAACCACCCATATCTTCATTTTCTTAACGCATATTTTATTGGCTGCCATCTTTATGTATGATTGCTAGATTCAAACCCGAACTAAATGTAATCTAGATGGTTTCTGGATAAATTTTGATCCATTTTCACGTCAACACTACCCCTCCATCGAACATTATCATGACACTCGACATTCAAGAAGAAATCCAGTAGTTCCACCTACAACTATGACATCCCTCTCTCTCTTTCCGAAGTCTTTCCCAGAACCTCTCTCTTTCTCTCTCTTGTCGAAGTATGATACGGTTAAAATTGACCGAATTTGATATCGACACCTTGGCGCAGTGGTCAGCGCGCTCCCTCGGAAAGAGAGAGGTCCTGGGTTCAAATCCCAGAGGTGCCAAAATCTTTTTCTGATTTTTCTATTTCCAGATTTTTGAATGGGTTTCGCTCATAGTGTCTTCATTTAATTAAATATTACAATTAGAGTTTGTACTCATAAAAGTTAAAATAAAAAATAATTAAACTTTTTTGAAATCAGGTTGTTCAATTCACTCTACAAAACCTAAATCGAATATGCATATACCTTACAACAATCGGCAATCCTCCTAACAAGACTCGACCAATTGCCTATTTGCTTAATTACATTGAAGTCCGATATCCCATTGTACTTGAGTCTCTACACTCTACAGTCACGCGATTCGTATCGCCATTCCGAACGATTCGATTTACCACGTTCTAAACAACTGGATTAATTGACTAAACATGTGAACGTTCTCTGGACCGATCCACGTTCAATTAGGACGTAGTATCACAACAATGTTACTTGGAAGTTACTTGGAATTTAAAATGCTAACTATTTACAAGGAAAATTCATTTCGGTATCTCGTTTACGTTATATTAATTTTTCAAGAATTTTTATACCATTGAGTGACAACATTGTATGCCTATATTGAGACTGTAACAAGCCATTTTATATTTTGAGCGTAAATTGAGAGTCATTCAATCTCCAATACTATGTCATTCCCTCATCGCTTCGTTCTTTACTAATATTGGGCGAGGGATGCTATTGGTTAGATTGTGCACCCCGCCGCTCAGCCGTACAGATGAATATAAGATCATATGGTAACTCGGGGAAGTTAGGTTGCCTACCATCTTCAAGGAAAAACCTCTGGCAGGACCAAAATTATTCAGCTAACCCAGAGTGAATTTAACCCTTTTGTTAAAAGGTTTAACGAGCGGTTGAGGGAACAAATAGTTTACTTTGGGCTATTAATTATTATTTCAAATCCATTCAATTCATTTATTCATTTTAAAACATTACAAAATTAAAATTTCAATGCGTTTTTAAAGGAGAAAAAATATAAAAGGTAAATAAGAAGATTCAAGCAATTTAAATTTTCAAAGTACCCGTAAAGTTATAGTTTTTTAATGTTTTACTATTATAAAACTGTATCATACTTGCAAATTAACTGTACCTACTCCAAACAAAGACTAATTATTGGGATAACCGTAAAATAAGTTTGCATTTTATTTAATTATCGCCGCTACAAGACCAAATAATGACTGCGTACGAATTTTTAACCGTTTTTAACTACTAGGTAAATAATAACGACAAATTTATGCTCGTATTCTTAGAGGAAACCAATGTTAATGGAAATGACTTAAGACCACCGAAATAAAACCTTAGGAATCCTTACAGGAGCCTTGGTTAAATAGTCCGTCGGTTTTTTTTTAAATTTTCTTTGAGTTCAATAAATTGGGGGTCATCAGGGATATGTTAATCTGCATATTGTAGCACGTTACCAATGCATTCTCGTACCAATATTGTAAGTATCGATTCCATAAGGTTCGACGTATGTCTCTCCTGGATTATCAGGCCATAAATGTAACAATTTGCCCCATATGTTATGGTCGTGGTATTAGATCTTTTTTGCAATTTCACAATTTCAACATTTTTAATTAAGATTAGCTACGATACTCACCTACAAAAATTTCATGGTATTTACATTTTATTAAGTCCTGCAGATGCGTTATATAATTCAGGGACATTTTTTGAAATTCATATCCAACAATTTTTGCACGTAATTTAAGCTTGATTTGTAAAGGTTTGTGTTCGGAATAAAAAAATAGCACAGTTTTAAAAAGCGTTTATTATTAAAAGGATTCATGGGGTGAGGTTGTCTATATCTGGCGTACTACTGCATGTCGGGCTGATCGGGAGAGATTTGTTGAGGAAGTCCTTTCGGCCTCTCCATCCGTACTCTCTCAATCCATCGCCGTCTACCGCAGTGGAAGGTTAGATTCATCCGTCATTCTCGGTAACATTGACTCCCAGATTTCTACTAACCCCTCAAACCTTTTTTCTTCCCAGAACTTCTGCAGCATCTCCAAAGATGGCACGACTGAGGTATTTTTTCCTCACAGCCTCTTGTGTAAAGCAAATGTAAAAAAATAATGCTAATGTAAGAAAATCGCTTCACCCGTCTAGTTTGTTTTGCGAAAATCCAAAAACACCTTGCTTTTGATGCGTTGAAATGAAACCCTTGAATAACAAACCAAACTGTATGAAGCAGTTATTCATTTTTGAATGCCATAAAAACTGAATAGAATTTTTTACAAAGTTAAGTTTCCCGACCTTTTGTTTTGTTTTTATGGCAAAACTTTTGCAAAACGCTGTAAAACGACCATAGAAATACATTCTCGAGTCCTCGCTTTTAACGCCGAGAATTACCGAGGAAATTAGCATTGTCCTAATTTTCTTTTAATCACCTTTTGCGCGGGCAAAATAACGTTAAATTGTTTCATACAGCGGCACCTCACGACAATAAATAACGCTACGGTAAAGTAACGCAAATCTGCGGTAATTAAAAATAAGAGCGGTCGTAAACCAAACCGTGCTAAAACCCGGCGTTATTACAGTAAGTAGGCCCTAATACCGCTTTATAGGTATGTTACTGTATATTGAAGAAGTTCTGATTTTAGTGCGGACGTTAATATTCCGTGAATTCTTAATGGCAGGCTGGAGAGGACGAGAATTATTATACCCACCGTAATAATTTAATGATGAAAATTCAGAAAAATCGGCGTAAAATTATTCACTCCAATATTATGAAATATAAAACAGTGGCGAAATTATAAAATTTGCTACGGAGTTTTTCATCATTAAATAACCCCTTGCATCAAAATATAAAATAATTTTATGTTTTATTAAGGCTCATCCATAAGGATACTTAACGTCTATTTATTCGCTTTTTTTAAATAAAATTTATTTTTATTTTTATTTATATTTTTCACTTTTAAAGGGCAGTTAATTCTGTAATATTTCATGCACTCTCCTAATAAAGCAGACGCTATTGCTTAGGAGAGAACAAAATATTTTTACATCTATTTGAAATCAATATATTATTACAACTATTAGTAATTTTATATATCGGGGCCCTAGCATCTCAGTTCGGCTGGGCATGTACAGAGAATACCGGACACGTGTCCCAAAAAGAATTATGGCTGGACACCCAAGTGGAAGGAGAAAAGTGGGAAGACCCAGACTGAGATGGGAAGATGAGGTGAGAGGGGATGCAGCACAGCTTCTTTAGGAAACAAACTGGAAGTCAGCCGCTGAAGACAGGAGGAGTTGGAGGAGAATGTTGCGGGAGGTCGAGGCTTGATATGGGCTGTAGCGCCATCGGAGAAAGAGATTTTAATTCTATATGATACATAAAAGTAATAAAAAAATGTAGATAAGTTACAAATGATGCATACAAGGAACGATAAGCAAACCATAATATCCAACAATAACTAAAAGTTCAATTTTTTGTTATATAATTGTCGTAGTTCTCTTCCGATCATAAATCAAGGGCTAATTTTTTGAAAAATTTAATTTCCTTAAATATTTTTAGTGATGCTGTATTGTTGTACTAGTGGTACTGTACTAGTCCTCCAATAGAACTAATTCTTTTGCTAATATTTAGTTGTGAAATTTTATTTTAATAAAGAATTCTTTATGTGATTGATTTTTGATTTATTATTGGGTAGTAATAAGGCTTTTTTAAAATAATTTTTCTAAAAATATTTTTTGAATTGTCTCAAGTGGAAGTAGGGATGATTTATGTACACCCCCCAAGCCACGATTCCATATTGCAGTACAGATTTTTTTTTTACATTAACTCCACACAGAAGGCCCCGAGGAAAATAATTTTCCTCTGGGTTCATGTCATCTTTGAAGACGCTGTGGGAGGGTATTTTTGAGGAGAGGAAGGAGTGGAGTTATAGGAGGGAGGAAACTCATTTGAGTTTTGAGGCCGGCAAATCGTTCCACAGCCGAGCTCGAGTCGTGGAAACCACCCGTTTTCATGTGACTAATGTCAACCGTGTACAAATATTGGGCGCGTGTTTGGCGTGTTTTCCGACCATGCACCGGTGCCGAGGGGGTCAATGGCGCTCGTTCCTCGGAGCATCTTTCATTGTAATGCCGGTAAAACAAGGACAGCATTCTCACCTGACGCTTGTGCTCTAAAAATTGCAATCCGTTTGTTAATTTAGGAGAATCTATCAAACGAATGCGCAAGTGCAGCATTTCTAAGTCTAAAATATGTAAATCAGTTATCTCATTCTGTCTACTGTGGAATCTATCTGACTTTTCTACTTTTCCATTTTCCATTTCATGTTTTTATCTATAATTATATCTAATTTATTTTTTCTTTACTACTAATGTGCATATAGTTTGAGTTACAGGGTGGAATTCTTAGAACGCAATTTCTTTGGTGAATTTTTATGTTTACATTTATATTTGAGAGAATATTCTCTGTTAGGCCATAAGGTATAAAATGCGTTTATTCAACATTTGGTTAAGATATAGTAGTGCGGTGTTTCATCTTAGCCACCTAGCTTTCATAAAATGACGCAGTAGTCAAGATGATGGTTAGATGTATGAAAACCATGAAACTAAACAAAAAATAAACCACTTGCAGAGAAAATGAAAAAAATGTGATCATTTCGCGTTTCCCTTCATAATCGTATTTGTGTGCAAATTCGTCAGACACGCTGCCTTCTGCACGGCATGGCAGTAAAGCGAAAAGCCCTTGAAGTATGTTCCCTGTTCAATACAAGATCGGGAATAAGTTTCCTTCCAATCCCCTTACCTGGAACTTAAGGGCAATAAAAGGAAATGGCCAATCCGCCCTTTGTCGAAAGAAATGCTCACATTCTCAGTCTGCCCACAAAATCAGCCCGCCCATCGTAAAAATAAAACGTACAATGGAAGGGCTAGTTTTATATAAATATATTTTTTTTAATTTCAAAATATCTATCCAAATTTAATCTGCTAAATATAGAAACTCTTCAAATTCAGAAATTGCTTTATTTCCGTTTAAAGACGATTCAAAAACAAAAAACCTTCTCAAGATTATTCAAAACCTTTATATCAGAGTTAATTGCTATCTGGTGAAAGATTCCCGGGGCTGTAGTACCCGTACCAGCCTCCCAAATATCTCCATATATAACTTAATTACCTTTTCACGCCTAATCCATCTAAGCGTTTTTGTACTAAGCTTATACGGTGAAATCCGTTTATAATGACATCGAAGGGTAATGACAAACACGTTATACTAAGCGGAAGTCATACAAAGCATTTTGTAGAAAATAAACAACCTCCTGTTTTAGTTAGGTATAAACGTATGTATTTATTTTAACAGAGAGAAACACGGCATATTAAGACTCTTGACGTGAGAAAAGAGCATATGACGAGAGAAACACAGCAAATTAACGTTGTCGGGCGTCACGGGACCCTCCCGAACACTGACGAAGGTGTTAGAAATCATGTCGGTCACTGTAACTGACATAATTTTCCATGAAATTAGGACATAATTTACAAAAATGGGTCATAATAAGCGACATATCACTATAAGCGAAGTCATTATATCCGACTTTTTTATAAAGAATTTTAATGAAAACCAAACTTCGCTGTGTAATTACGTCATGCTAAGCGGTTAATCAATATAGGCGGAGTCATAATAAACGGATTCTTCTGTATTTATTTGTCTTAAGATGGTTCATTTTATAATATTACAATTTATTTATTAAATATTACAATTTTGAAACTTGTAATTACTACTGATTTTTCATTAAAAGCATTTGCTTGTAGACGGAAGAAGAGTTTGCATTTCAAATATTTAAAGTTAATACAGTCATATCCCAATCATGACCGTGTAACTAAAAGACCCAAAATTCCATGTACTCAGTGGGAAGAAAAACAAATATAATTAATACGCTATGCTTACGTCGGCTGCGCTCTAAATTAGGATATCCTGGTCTGTAACGATAGTGTGTATTTGAACTACATATACATATTAGTAGGTACTACATTTAGGCACTTGGAAATTGTGTAATCAACATTTGTACCAATTTTATGAAAAAACAAAACTGTTTCCCAAGTATCTTATTTGCCAACTTTTACACCAAAAATGGCGCTTTCAGGCGTTTGAAAAGCTACTAACAGGGTTGTTCAATATTAAGGCAGATGTTTCAGACAATCTAAACATTAGTTTCCACAAAAAAAAAACCGAAAACCGTAGCAATGAAAGCAAACTGAAGCGTAAAAACCACCCTTAGAGCTGGTTAAAGAAGGAAATATCCTTAATTGTAAAGTTAGGGGCTTAGTGGAATCTGCTGTGCAATATTTAAGGGGAAATACTTTGCGGTGAAAACTCAATATTTCTCCTTGTTCCGAGGTTCTTTTAGTAGACATCGACAGTTAAAGGGAGAAATGGAATAACGAAAAAATAAACAAGGGTTAAAAATCCTTTTACATTTCATTTGATTAATGATATACTTACATAGTTTTTACCACTTTTATTGCTTAAAAAATCAACATGTTTCGTGAGCTAAGCTCACTTCTTCAGGGTTTACTAACTAATTATAAATAATAGATAAAAAAACAATGGTCATAAATGGTAAACAATGGTCAATAGATTAAAACTAATAATATTATTAATTTTGAATTAAAATGGCGCCACAAAATAAGTTTGCTGTGTTTGAAGAAGTCATTTGTTTAGCTTTTAATTTGTCACGTTTATCAATAAATGATGCAGATGTAATATGTTTTAGTTTTTTGTTTAAATACTACATAAGATTGAGTGCTTTTATTATTGCAGTGACGATGACAATTTTGGTACCGTGACGGTAGAAAAAAGCATTAAAAATTGGTTCTTTATTCTTACAATGCTGCAGCTCTTTCTTACACGTTAAATAATGGAGAGACAAAAGTTGAGACACACCATATACGAGTGTATGTTTTCTCCAAAGTACTACTTTTTTCCTTTGGAGGAAACAGATTTTTCTTATTACGGCGACGGCAGTTGCTTTTTATGTTCTTTATACGTGTGAGGGAGATGTATGATAATTATTGTGTATTTCCTTTAGAGGGGTGCTGACACACGTTATTCATTTGTTTAATTTTTGACTGTTGTTATTTAGTATGTTAGAAAGAGTTGTAGGATTATATTATGTTCAAGAATAAAGGCAAAACCATCAGCGCATTGACGTTTGACGTTTTTGAATTTTTTGAATTTTTGGAATTCACTCACACTTCAATATAATCATTGAAACTGTTTTCCATACTTTCAAAATTATCGTCACGGCTAAAAGTATTGTAGGGGTCTACGAAGACTTCACGCTGCAGTGTGTGAGAGAGATTCAAGAAAATGATTACTCTTTTACTTTTGAGGAAACAGACCTACGTAAATTTTTTTATCTCATTTGAAAGAGTCGCAGCATCATTGCGATAAGGAACGTATATTTATTGCCTTTTTTATGCCGTCACGGTACCGTAATCGTGTAACGTCACGGAAATAATAAAAGCGCTCATTCAGTGGAGCTACGATACCCTGCACTTGTGGAATGTTGTGTAAGTCTTGTAAGTGTGTTAAAGTGGTGAAAGTCATGTACAATGATCGTGGATTATGCTGTCGTAAGCAAAAGGGCAGCTTATTTGCGAATATAGCTTCCAGCAAAACCTTTTGTGTTTATCAATATAATAAAAAAAAAACTTATTTAAATTAATGTTTCAGATTATGTTAGCTAATTTTAATAACATAAAGCAATATGATAAATAAAACGGTGACCGGACAATTCAGAAACACATCCTTTAAAAAGTCATTAAAAGTGATGAAAAAATATTTAAAAAAAAATTTAAATAGTTGACGTTAGGTTAGGTTACGGGCTATTTTTTTTTCATAACTTTTAATGACTCTTAAAAGGGGTATTGCAATTGCACGATTCCCACCCACCCCTCATACCCTTTTCATTCTCAGAGCTTACTGTCGATCCATTCCTAAAAAACATTCGCCACAGCATTCTAAAATATGATAAAGGCCAAAAGTGAGATTATTTTCTTCGTAGGCCTACTGTGTGGGGTAAATGTAAAAAAAAATATTTTATAGGAAATCGTTGATAAAATGGTTTCAAATGATCGAACGTAGGTTTGACGGCCGGCAAAGTCCAGCGATAAGGCTCTTAACTTGCATTCCGATGGTCGCGGGATCGAATCCCGGTTTGGCAAATAAATTTTATTTGATTAATTTGTGTTATTTCACAATTTATTCATTTAAAATAATATTATGTATATTTGCAGCACGTTCCAGAGTGGAAAATATTCTCAGTATCGCCCTGGTGTAAGACCACCATTCAGAACGTTGCTTGAAATGGCTTTAGCCGTGTTTGGTGACCAGATCTGAATAGCCAGGTATTTCCTACCTTAATGTTCCCCATTTCCTTTCCCTCCCCACTACCTTCAGCCTCACAATACACCCCAATTGGGGATGC
Source organism: Glyphotaelius pellucidus (assembly GCA_936435175.1). Lineage (NCBI taxonomy): Eukaryota > Metazoa > Arthropoda > Insecta > Trichoptera > Limnephilidae > Glyphotaelius > Glyphotaelius pellucidus. Next base: position 32,968,248 of record OW386548.1, read on the forward strand.
CATAGTCTCACTGGCTCCAGACGGGAAGAGTTGGGACTCTTGTGCGGTATTCATGTAAAAAAAAGGTACTTATGTTGATTGAGTGATTTTAACTCTGATTCAAGGAATGAACAATGAGTTCAGGTCAAAAACTGCTGAAGAGGATAAAAGGTCTCCCTCAACCAGTCTCTCCGCCCGCCACGCAGATGATGGGCAAGGGAATCTGTGATTTTCCATGGAGAATAAAAAAACAAAGAAAATAATCCGCCGACAGTGGGCGCTGTGCCGTTCTACCATTTCACAGTAAATTTTCTCAATAAGCTGAATAAAAGCTGTCCAATTAAAACCAAGAAATAAGCCTTTTTCATTACCACCGTAAATTTTGTTGAATTTCGAAAAACTTATGAAGAGAAGATTGCCCTTTAAAAACAAATAAACATTTTTTTTTAACATTTTTGGGTACGGATAGCTGAAAGGTTTACAAATATGAACTTACGTACTTTAAAAAAAAATATTACTATGACAGCTTACATAACATTCGAGGCGTGTAATAAATTGTCGATATTTCAACATCAGTGCTAATTCTAATTGAGTTATGGCAGGGGGTTAGCTCAAAGGATTATGTAAAGACATAATATTATGTATGTTTGTGAGTAGATACTATTGATTATAGATATCTTGCAACAAGACTCTACAACATTCTTACAAATACAATGAAAAATTGTTCACAAAATTCAAAGATAACATGAAGGTTTGGATCAAAAGTAGGGATGTAGCCTTTTGGGGATTTTTAATGCAACCACACTATTTAGTAAATGTATTTTAATACAAGGGTTAAATAAATAAAATATTAATTTACAAAGATTATAATAAACTTGCAAAATTACTGCCTAAAAACAGGCTAGCCTAATGAGATGGGTTATGAGAAATCTCATCTTAAAACTACACATTTCTATCGTATAAAAATTGGCTACTGTATACATATAGGTCATTTCTTTTCTGTTGTTATGTTATATACACTGAAAACGTTTTTTTTTAATTATAAATGCCAATTTATTTCATTTGCTTAGAAAATGAACTTAAATCTGTTAATATTTATTTTAAACAAATCACAGACAAATATTTGAGATATGTTTTAATATTCCCACTAAAAAAAAGTATTTATGTAGGAATGTTATTTTCTATTGTTTTTGTTATTTACACTGAACACGTATTTTTTTTAATTATAAATGCAAATTTATTTCATTTGTTCAAAAAATTAACTCAAGGCTGTTAATATTTATTTTAAACAAATCAGAGACAAATATTTGAGATGTGTTTTGATATTTAACGCAAAAAATATTAAACGCTTCATAATATCTCCCAAAATAATAATTTTTCAAAATTTATATTTTGCTCGGTTAGAAGTTATGCAATATTAAAATTAAAATTGAGAGTCATTGGGTTGAGAGATATATCGCCTAAATATAGATATCCCATTTAATATGTGTACAACCTTTAAGTGCCTACCAAGCCTCAATAAAAATAATTTCCATAAATATTTTTAGGGGTTATGTTCACAAATCGGCGCAGCAAAATACCCCTTTGGGAATATCTTGCCGCATTCCGTATGTATTGTATAAAGCTATAAAAACCCTCTTAGCCGTGAACCATCCCCAGACGGCAGGTTGTACCGGAGTACTGAAGGTAGAGTAGGTACCAGCTGGGTAGGTTTTAGGATCTAGGTAGCCCGCATAAAACCTCTGAATGCAAGGATCGCCAAAAATACGAGTGCAAAACTCGAGTACCGCCAACTTTAAGTGCTTTATACATTACAGCTATTGTGGGGTAAAGTTCCCTTTGGGGGAAACGGGCAAAATGGTATTTATTTTCCGCAGGTAGGGCGGAGAGAATACGGGAGTAATGAGGGAATGTTCACGAACTGCAACAAAAAAATAGCCGCTTTGATTACGCCGTGTTTACAATAATTGTTTTTCTTCAAAAGAGGAATTTGTGTAAGCACCTAATTTGTGTTCTGTTTCATATAATTTTTACGTCAGTCCTTTGATGGTAAATATTTGCCGATCGTTCCGTAATTAATGTTTGCTGCAAATCGCAATGATGAAGGTACACACTGAAAAAAAACTCAAGATTATTAATGCATTGTTGAGAAACACAAAATTATCGGTGCTAGTATGTGCATTTTATTATTTCTAGGTATGAAGTTAAATTAATTTTTCAAAAAAGCTCTGTTTTTAAACGTGCAATAGGTTATAAGTATTATTTAAATTAAAGTACTCTCGTGCACAGCTCATTTAAATGTCTCCGACTGCTTTTCGGATAAAAAAGGCATTTATCTCCTTGATTCGGCAAAAAATTAATTTAAAAAATTTGTAGCTCCCACGTTTGTTATTTTTAATTTAAAACAAAGCTATTGAAATGTTGTATCTATTATGACCATAGATCTGCAAATCCGTACTTGGAAGACTTTTTTATAACGATGTTAAAAATAATTTTTTAAAATATTTTTTTCACGCAGAGTTTCTGATCTGAGTTTACGGTTAAAATTAAGTCCTTTTTCCACAGACATGCACCTTTCGTTATCAAGTTTACCACAGAAAATATACAAAAATTGAAAAAATTCTATGTTTACTCGAATAAGTCGTTACTTTTCTTACTAATATTACTAATCTATCGAAGGCCTCCGTAGTCGAGAAGTAAAACTCTTGACTCGCAATCTGAAGGTCGCGGGATCAAGTCCCGGCGTAGACCATTAAATTTTATTTAATTAATTTGTGATATTTCACAAAAAATTATTTAAAAATATTAAATTTGCGGCACGTTCCGGAATGGAAGATACTCTCGGTATTGCCCTGGTGTTAAACCGCCATTTAGAATTGAATAGTTGCTTGAAATTTCTGCTTTAGCCGTGTTTGGTGACCAGATCTGAATAGCCAGGTACTTCCTCACCTTCCTCTTCCCCATCCACTCCACACTATCTTCAGCCTCATAACATACCCCAGTTGAGGATGCCATAGTTTCACTGATTCCAGACGGGAGCAAATGGGAGATATTCACAAAAAATTAAAATATATATTTTTTGAAAGAATCATTTAATCTTGATACTTGATATTTATGTGGAACCTTCATTATACACTATTACGATAATCACCACCACAAAACATCCTCTACCTACATTTGCACCATTAACAGCAACCACTGGACGTACTATTCAAATTTTCTTTATTTATTCATTACTTGGTTTGTAATACCACTATAGATGCATTCGGTTAACGTTTCCAGCCAATGTAAGATATAAGTATTTATAGACGTTTTCTCTTATTTCTGTACATTTGGTGCACCGCAGCACCCCTGAACGGAGCGCTTCATTGAACAGCGGGTAGTTTTCTAAGGGCGGACTTCTTTACAATCCGAATGGACCCCCAAGACCTACTGTTTTATTTCTCGGGACTAATTTGGGGGTGGTTGTTAGGGGGTGAAATCTGTAGATAATAACCTCGTAAAATCATCCCCCGCTCATTCAACTCTCACAAAAATATGACCAAAGAATAAATGAGGAGAGTCAAAGTATTGTATTCTCATAATGAAGGGTTTTGTGTTTTTGAGCACTGAGTTTTTTTCTTGTCAATGTCTCATTCAGATGCAGAATTTTTCATTGTTTTAAATTTTATTTATTAAGGCATTTCTTGCAGTGCAGTTGAATAGAGTTTGTAATGGAAAAGACATTTCATTTTTATTGTTAGAAGGAAATTAATCTTAATTAATTACACCTTTTGAACTGAAAACAAAATTAAAATTGGAGTTTGCCAAAATAACACAAACAATTCGGAGTAGTTACTTTCCAAACTGAAAATAGTTTTTTTGCTCTAAATGATTTAAATGTTGTTTTTAAGATACTAACTATTACCCGCGGCTTCACTTGCATGGTATTAGGGGGAAAATACTGTAGCGCTTGCACTTATTGATTATTGATTATCACTCTCCCCCTTCCGCATTTCATACATTTATTCCCGGTACATTCAGTTTTCAACAGCTCACGTGCCACCCAAATTTCTTAAGAAAAGAGCTCAAAGAGAGCTCAAAGGAAAAAATAATCATCAAATTTGGTGCAGTCGTTTGGAAGTTATGCGGGTACAAACATTTCAGAAATTCATTTTTATTTAAATATATCAACATCGTTTCCATGGCAACGATTTTTTTTCTGACGTTAGTAGTTTTTTTATTTTGTTAGCGACAGAAAACATAATAAATATGATATATTAATACTTATAATTTCATAACGCCAGAGCTAACCCTTATATAAAGCCTATATTACTCGCATATAATGTAGCTTTTTATTGGTGAAATAATTTTAAAAATCCGTTTATTGGTTTATGCGTGAAAAAGTAACAAACAAACACAAGCAGTTTCACATTTATAATATTAGTATAGATTGTTAGTTCTAGTAACTATTAAAAAGTTTTAAAAGGCTTGACGAAAACACAGATTCCGCAATCCATGGGACTCGTGACACTTCCTTAAAATCGAGATTTTCATGGAATCCCAATGACTTCACATAGTATGGATTCTTATGCGGTATTCAAATAAAACAGAGATCAGCAACGTGACTTTATATTTGAGTTTTAGGCTGATATTAGCAACCATTAAAATAAAAAATGGGTGGGTATTTTGAACTGCCAATTTTTTCAACCGTTAATTCTAGGTGGAATTCTATGGTAATCAGTAAAATGAAACCAAATATTTACACACTCTATTCAGCTTGTTTACATTTTGTTTCCATGAAAATACAAGAAAATGGCACTTCAATGCTCCATAAAAAATAACCAATAACCTAAACCAACAAGTATAGACAAATAAGAACTTATAGACAAAAAATAATAATAAAGAGTGCTGATTAATTGCATAAAGGTATCTTAAAAAAACAATTATATCTATGGGTACTGCGGTGTATGTATGAAAGAGTATGAGTGCAAGCGAGATGGTACTCATATGCTTGCACGAAGGCTATATAAGGTGATGCGTGTTTGTATTTGTCTCTTTTGCTACAAGCAGCTCCCCAATAAATACCAGTACAATACTACGTATATTAATTATTGAGTTCTACCCTCGACACTACCGACACGCATATACAACATATGCGCAGCCTTTGCATCTGGCGCGTATACTACAGGTACTTATTTGTCTATACTTGTTTGTTTATTGTTCATTTTAATTTTGATTCTGACAAAGAACAATTGATTTTAAATCATGCTGATAATTTTAATCAAATAAGTGGTGTTTTACAAATTGCTTTGTTTTTATTCAAGTGGAATAAAGTTTAAAATAGATTTCATTAATTTTATTTTAAACGTTCACGAACAAAAAAATAACAAAAGAATTTTTGAAGCAATCCTAATAAAATTGTTAGTTGAACGATTGTCTGAACGCACAAATGATGTAAATAAAATACTAGAATTTTATTAATTCGGCCACCAATTTATTTCCATCTGATAAATAATAATCTTTGTGACCTTGAAACAAATTATATTTTCCCTCTTTCATCTGACCACCGCTCGTCCTAACGAACGCGTTGTACCACGGTACAACTTCCACCCCAATTGATAGCGGGAAGGTGGTAGTCCAACTGCAAGTTTTATCCCTATTTGTATCAGGGTTGGTTGGGACATTATAGCAGGAATTGAAGAACGTATAATATCTGTGGGTTAGATAATACAGTAATAACGTAGGGTATCAATATCAGCATGTAGTAATGTCAAAAATGGTTCTGGCGTCATGAAATACACATATTTTTATTTACTGGACATTTACAGAATGTATGTAAATACTCACAATTAAGACTAAGGATGGATTGTTTCAAAAAATTTGACGAATTCGTCAAATATTTGACGTTAATTTTCACGTTCTGTGTAAGTTCTATTCAAGTTCTGTGATGATTTCAGTTTTGTGAAGCAGCTGGCCTGTGATGATAAAAAAACAGAACTCGAAAAGAACTTACACAGAACCTGAAAATTAACTTCAAATATTTGATGAACTCATCAATTTTTTTGAAACTACCCGTCCTTATAGTACCAATACCTTTGAATAATACAATAATAAATTATATTCACGACTATTTCTGACCGATCGCAACCCTCAGTTCCACATTGGTTAAAGGATTATTTTACTCGTATATTTTATCGAAAAATTATCCTTTCAATACTACATTAAAGAAACAGTTATTATTGTCCAAGCATGCGTCAAGATTAGTGTCTGACCGAAACAGGACTTTCTATTGAAACAGAAACCGAATCTTTGATATCTGTCTCGGTTTCGGCCGAAACCGAAACCGAAACTTTTTTAGACATGTTAAAAATCTATTGTTTACTGAAATTCGGCTTACTTTTTACACTTGTACAGACAGATATAATTGAAGTATATGAAAAATACTTCTTTATTTTTTTGCTATACTGCTCAAAAACAACAAGAAAAATTAAAAAATTAATACATATGTTAACTACTACTTGGAACAAAATTTTTCAATAATCAACACACTATAAAGAAAGGACAACATTAATTGAGTATTAACCAGCCGGCGAACTCAGCTGATGATGGCGGGTGACACATGAGCCACGAACTCACCCGAAGTCAGCCGAACGACGGGCGATAATTCACGGACGCAGTTTCGGTGCGGCTGAGGATTCGGCAGATTTTGAAACTGATGCCAAAACTAGATTCTTTTGCCGAACTTTGACGAAACCGAAATCGAACCCTCGGTCGGTCACTAGTTAAGACCATACAGTTGTCCAAGAACATTTTTCCTTCAATGACAGGAAGTCCTTGAAGGAAAAATGTATGAGGAGTGGGTAGAAATCTGCGATCAATGTGTCCAGGAGTGACGGACCTTAGAATCTATCCCTCCCACTGCGGTGCAAGGCGATGGATCGAGAGAATTTGACCGGAGAGATCGTTAGGTCTCCCTCAACCAGCCTCTCCTGATTCGGCCCACCGCGCAGCAGCTGGGCAAACGCGTTCGCCGCCAAGACCTAGCTCACCCAATGAACTCCAGCTAAATCACCAAACAGAACAATAGCGTACCGCTTGGGATGACCTGTGGCAGGGGTGTTGGTTATCCAATAAACGATTCCAGGAGTGGCGGTACCCACACCCGCCTCCCGAATTGAAAGAAATTAAGGAATAAAAATATTTACTTTCATAATTCCATTTTAAGGGGAGAATGTCGCTTAACAGTAATGAGTTCAATTTTTTTCTTCCAACAATATTTAATCCTTTATTCAAAGACTAGCTGGACCCGGCCACACGTTGCTGTGTCTAACGAAACACAACGCTATTTCCCAACCTTTATAACCAACGCCATCTGTTGCATACATATCAAATCCATACCGCCCGCTTGCCAGCCAGCTGCCCACTGCCTGAATTGAATCTTTGAATATATCGGCTTTTCTCTACTCTAATATGCATGACTTATACATATAAAATTTCCTCTAGAAACATTCTATCTATTGGTAAAAACCGTATGAAAATCCGTTACGTATTTTAAAAGATCTAAGCGTACAGACAGCGGGAGCGACTTCTTTTTAAACTATGTAATAAAATTTAAATTTGCATCAAGCGTAATAAAACATAAAATATCCATGGTATTTCTTAAGCAAATTCGGCCGCACTTCGGCCGTCGGTCCTGCCCAGCTCCATGCAGGATCGAGCGGAGATCGGGGGTCAGGAAGTTACAACCCCCATGGGAAATCCCCGACTTCCGGCCTGGAAACGCGGGTACTTCCCACTGCCTTCCATCCGGGTAGCAGCCCCTGGAGACGCAGGCAGACAGCAGTGGAGCTGCTAGACAAACTGCCTGAAAACTTACCAGACGCTATAAGTTGAGCTGATTAGTGAAATACACCAATGGTTAATAATAATAATTTTTGGGAGACTGGTAGAGAGACACATTTTGAATTCTTCAGCTGAACTCTCTCGACCCATCGCCTTGCAGCGCAGTGGAAGAGATGGATTCATACGTCCTTCACTTCTGGACAGATTAAACCCAGATTCATATACACCCCTTATACCTTTTTTCTTCTCAGAAACTCCATAAAAAGATCCACACAGCATCTCCAAAAATGTCAAAAGAAAGATGATTTTTTTTCCTCAGGGCCACCTGTGTGGAGCCAACGTAAAAAAAACTTTTTTTTTTATTTTCTAAAATTTTAGAGTTCTCTAATTGTAAATAAACCCTTAGTATTTGTAAGCAATAATTTTAGGCCTTTATAGTGAGTGCTCGTTGATTTTTCTCTGTTAAACGGGAGTTTTACGGGTCATTAATGTAGCCTTTTTACCGGAGACTTAACACCTATTTAATAATGGTTTATTTGTGATTTAATCCCACCTGCCTTCAAGGTTTGATAAATATGTCAACGTAGTGAAAAACTGTATCACTTTTTTATTTTTGTATATTAAGCTGATTGAGTACAAACTGGTAATATATTATATAATTATTTATTAGGTATTTTACTACTTTATGTCATAAATATCATTACTATTGTATTTATATGGTAAAGTATGTGTATTTAAAAATGAAATTACGTTACGTACCTGTACTTTATCGTTTGAAAAAATACTCTGTGGTATTTATAAATACCTGGATGATTTTCTTACGAAAGCCCATTAAAATTAAATAACCATTCTGCGATGTTATTTTATGAGGCTATTTATTTTTCATTTGTGAATTTCAGAATAAAAATACACATTTTATAATTTGAATCATATTTTAAATAAATAAAAGATTCAATTTTTACGTTTGCGGTTATGTAAACATTTTTTAAATTTCCAAACAAATTTCCATTTTCCTAAAATTCCTAGTATTTGTTCATGGCGTATAATTGCCTAGAAAAATCTTTATTATTAGAAGAAAATTCTAAAATTTGTTTCAAATAAAAACTACAAATGTTGGATCAGTGATGGGCAGGAGTAAAAGATAAGTAGGAAGCAGGTTTAGATTTAGGGTGGCAGGGGTGAGTAGATTTAGGGTGGTGGCCACAAAAACTGTGAACGCCTGTCTTTCCCTGGTTTGCTGGAAAAAGTTCTTTCGGCTCGCAAGTCTTTTTTGTTGACACCTGGAATCACGAGAAAATACATATTTCGAAGTATATATATTGCGAACAACGTTTTTTGGGCTATAATTATGTCGCGGCATATTAAAATGTTCCAGTTAGAGTAGGATACGATTTTATTGAAAATAAAGGACATTCCTTAAATCATGGAGGTCGTGATACCGTATTGAAAATATTTATAAATAACACAACAAATAGGTATTGCTGTACTTTAGACATAATATCATGAATATAATTCTTTCCGCAACTTAACATCGATCAAGTAATTCATTTAAATATATTTAAAACCCCATTGATTGCATTTTAGTATTTTCAAATCGTGACAAAAAATAGAAATAATAAAACATTTAATTATCGCTTTAGTCTCACAGGTTTCAGACGCTAGGAATGTTTGGGACTCTTGTACTTAAAACCAACGTGTGACAGCGCGATTAATAACATTTTCCTCCGAAAGCTCGTGATTTTTCGGAGATCATTTTGAATATTTTCCGCCCACATGAAAAAAATCATACCTCCGAATTTTAATATGGAGACATACAAACTGATTATAGTTCTATATAGCCAATAAATTCACCTTTCTTTTGTCGATTATCACATATTTGTAGAGTTTATAGAAAATATATTATAAAATCGTAAACTTTGATCCAAAAGTTTTGGTAAAAAAAATGTGGTCAGATTTTGGACCGCTGTCAATCGCAGAAAAATAAAAGCTGTCCATATTTTGACCTTAGTTGCTCCTTAGTGTTTTTAAATATTATTAACATTCAAATGTTGTACTTTTAAGACAAGCGTATTCAAGCATGTTTGTGGAAAAAAAACTTAATTTTCTTAACATAAGATACTTATCCATAATTTTACAATACTGATGATAAGTAAATGGGTAATTAATAATTGACACGTAGTCGTTACAAATTATATAAATACGACTTTTATGATCAGTTAAACAATGACACGAAAAACCGAGGAAGGTTAAACACATTATGTACGAGAAAAGGAATAAATTCTCTAGTATTGTAGTACTAATATTTTTTTTCCTATTACCTTGGTGACAGATTTATGTTTTCAGTTATGTTTTATGTTGTAAGTTGATTTATGTTTTCAGAAACTGCAGTTTCTTTTAAAACATTACGTAATAGAAAGATAAAACAAAAAAAATAATAAAGTTTGTTTATTGAAATTACGCAGATTATTATACTGTAAAGCCACAAAGATTAAAAGTCCAAAATGTAATATTTTTTAAGGTCCTATTTCCCAGGTGGCAAGGTGTTAGAGATTTGGGTGAGGCAGGCTCGAGAGGAAGTAAATTAGGGTCCGGTTACTGACAGCGGCCTAAATTAATGCGTTTCCCTTAATGCACGCGCCATATCCGGCTGAAAAAATCAGGCCTTACTCCTGAAATTCCCGAAAGAAAGGAATTACCTGAAAACAGGAAGGAAAAATGTTTAAAAAACAAAGGAAATTTATTTTTTGCGTTATTTTGCGAAATTAAGCCATCTCCGGAAACAGGAAGTATAAAAAAAATTCAGGCTGTGTTGGTAACGTTAAATTTAAGGACGCGTCTCTATTGTTTTGGATTTAAAAGAAAAAGTTGGTACCTGAAACAGTATTTTGTACTTTTCTTGCTAAATAGTTGGTACAAATTTATCTGACATTTTCATTTTCCTCGTTTTGGGCTCAGCGAGACTCTTTTAGAGAATTATTTTCTGATTTAGGCATTTAGTTTATTGAAATATTTCTGGATGCCACTAATAATAAATTTTTGAAACAATTTACAATGAAATGACTGATTCGAAGATTTTTATGTGACTTCTCACAGAGCCAACGGGATCCCCAAATTCGAAACAGAAAGGAGAGGGGAATGGGAAGGTTTGGAAATACCCACCGAGCTACTGAATATACATCTAGCTACTGATTACGGTGATTGTTTATCCATAATAATATTATAAATGCGAAACTGCTCGAGTTTGTTTATGACCTTTTCACGCATAACAAAATATAAAGACTTTAATAATTCTTTCACCAATATAAAGCTAAATTATATGCGCAGACTACAGGTTGTATATGATGGTAAGCTCTGGCGTTATGAAATTATAAATATTAATATATTATATTTGTTATACGTTTTCTGTTGCTAACAAAAGTGAGTTTTTGCTAACGTCAGAAAAAAATCTTTTCCATGGAAACAATGTTGATATATTTTTGGGCTCTATGCTTGGTAGGTACTCAGTCTACTGGTCAGCTACTAATGCAGAAAATTCAAATATTAGAATTCGTTTTTTTTTTGGACAAGCTTGGAATAAATGTCAGATGAGAGTTCCTATATTAAAAATATAATTCGTAACGATTATAAAGACTGAATGATAAATAGAGTATTTTTTTATGATATTAACGAACTTCCAAATATTTAAATAAAAATAAACATCCGAAATGTTTGTAAGCGCATAAATTCCGAACGAATGAACAAAATTGGATAAGTAATTCTTTTTTTCTTTGAGCTATAGCATTATGAAATTTAGGTGGTAGGCGAGATGTTTTGAAACTGAATGTAAGGGAATGAATATATGGAATGCGGGAGGGGATGGGGGTGGGGTGGGGGGGAGATAATTGATAAGTGCAAGCGCTACAGTAATTTCCCGCAATACCATGCGAGCGAAGCCGCGGGGAAAAGCTAGTATTTAATAAATGAATTTCAGGGCTAAACGGTAATTAAAATATAATACTGTCTAAAAGATAATACACTAAATACTTATAATCTAGCCCCCAGGAATCGGGCGTATTTTGTCAGAAGGCCAAAATATTTTCGCTTTGCAATAAAATCCAAATAAATTAAATATTTCAGAACAGATCCGATAGGTAAAAACTGTTTTTGAAAGGTCATATAATAGGTTTACAAATATTATAATTAGAAATAAAAACATTACCTTTTAAATAAATCTTTTAAGCAAAACAAATAAAAATAAAAAAAAAATTTCGTTATTTGTTTTTGGGGTGTTATGCCGTGTTGCGCTACCTCCTTCTTAAACCATTGTTTTACCACTAACAATTACACGTCTGTCCTGATGATGGACACTGTAACGCTGTCCGAAAAGCTGGCTAAATAATGAGGTATCGCAACGCGGCATAACTCCCCAAAAACAAATAACGGAAATATTTTTGGCCGTGAAAATCTAAAAACGTATCAAACATTTGAAAGTTTTAAAAATGGTTAACCTTTAAGTTTAAGTTTTTCTATTTAAAATTACTTATATTTAAAAAAAATGAAAACACACCTATTTTTTTAGGCAAATGCATTACAAACGTTATTATCACCTCACGTTTTTTCCTTCATAAAAAAATTAATTAATGATTTTTTTTCCAAATTGCCGTCGAAAACTTTGTTTTCATTGAGGTGCAAATTTAATTTTTTTATGGTTAAATTCTAGATTTGACTATAAAGCGTGGGAGTTTTTTCTTTCTAGCACCGTTTAGATCTTATTTCTCACCCTGATAGTGAGGGAGCTACAACTATCTTAGTGAGCTGGGACAAATTTGGTCTCCTGTGATTATATACCGGCTAGATACAAATAATGTGATATTCTCTAAATTCTAAACTCAAACTGACTTTTCGTGTTTTCTGCAAAATTTCAGCGTGGTAAGAATTTATCGCAACGTAAGATGCCGAGGAGATAGCGACACGATTTCTGAGTAAGCTTTATCTTCACAGACTCCCTTTATTTCTAGACATTCTTTTCTCCTACATCTGACTTCTTCCCGCTGCTCTGTTCTGCTCCTCGGGCATTGTTCCTTGTTCCCCGTCCCTCGTTACCCGATGCTACTTCGTCCCCAGGTTAAGTGATGATGCAACGATTCTGGCAATTGCTCGAATCCACCTTGACTTTTGCTTTTTGCAGCTGGTTCGGTTTCTGGGAACAAACTCACCGCTGCTTTGCTAGCGCGAAAAAATACAAAAAATACACAAGAATAGCATCACTGACTATTTCTAGTGTAGATGTTACCTACCAACTAACAAAAAATACATACACCCGTACGTGAAACATCTTGATGAAAAACAGTTTGATTTTTATAATCAACGCAATCAACATTATTATCTAATAGAAATATAGGTAACATAATATTTTTATGTTAACAAGTTAACACCGCGGGCCTATTTTGTCGGAAGGTCAAAATATTTCCGCTTTGCAATAAAATCCGAACAAACAGAATATTTCTGAACGCATCCGGAAACTAAAAACTGTTTTTGAAAGGTGATAAAATAATTTTTGTTATTGTTTTTGGGGTGTTATGCCGTGTTTCGCTACCTCCTTCTTTAGCCAACGTTTCGGACAGCGTTACGGTGTCCATCATCAGGGCAGATGAGTGGCCTCACTCATGTTATTGTTTTTGGGGTGTTATGCCGTGTTTCGCTACCTCCTTCTTTAGCCAACGTTTCGGACAGCGTTACAGTGTCCATCATCAGGGCAGATGAGTGACCTCACTCATCTACCCTGATGATGGACACTGTAACGCTGTCCGAAACGTTGGCTAAAGAAGGAGGTAGCGAAACACGGCATAACACCTCAAAAACAATAACAAAAAAAAAAAAAAAAACCCATAAAATATCGAAAACCATTTCGGTTTCGGTGGAACAATTTTGTCGGTTGGATAATGCAACTCATTTTCTATGGCTTATCGGTATATTGGATGTTGTAACGTAAACACGTCAATCACTTGGTATAAAAGCAACGCAAGTATTTTTTTTTTCAATTTTAAAAATAATTTTATTTTAACCGCAGAATATGCAAGTGTTTACGATTCGATTAATTTCGAAAGAACCCATTATGAAAACATTATTAATATAATAAAACACAAACTTCAATTTGGGAGGCGGGTATGGGTACCGCCGCCCCGGAAACCATTTATTGGATAACCAACACCTCTGCCACAGGTCACCCCAAGTGGTTCGTTACGTTTGGTGACATAGCAGGGGTGCCCCCGGGTTCATGGGGGTGAGGTTTTTCCTGCACACCGGCTGCATGACAGGCCGGATCGGGAGAGAATAGTTGAGTTAATATAATTGAAGTCCCTTTGACTTCTCCAGCCGTACTCTCTCGTAACATCGCCTTGCAGTGCGAGGGATTAATTCATACGTCCGCCACCCCTGGACAAACTGACCTACAGATTCCTACCCATCCCTAATACCCTTTTCCTTCCAAAAACTTCCTCTCTTTCATTTCTTTTAAAAGACTCCCCACATAGCATCCCCAAAGATGACATAGGCCCCGAGGAGAATTATTTTCCTCAGGCGTTACGCCCTCTGAAGGCATTATCAAACTGGCTACAGTTTATTAAAAAAAATAGCATATAAAAATCAGTTTCAGCCCGTTAAAGCCATCTTCAGACTGGTATAGATAATTCTTAATCTACAGCTTATGTACATATTATATGGGGAAGAGTCAGGGATTGGTCTACAAGAATTTTATTCAATTTATATGGTTTTTCCACGTTTGTTACCATTTGTCTTTGACGAGTGGATTTTTAGTTACTTGGCTATTAGCAGTAGACAATAGCCAATAGACAAATGATTCATCACTATTCTAGTATTTGCCTATTGGCCACTGTCTTCTTTCTTTTCTTTTTTATATGAATACCGCACAAGAGTCCCAACACTGCTCCCATCTGGAGCCAGTGAGACTATGCTAAGATTCCGCGCCCTTGGGGTGATTTTTCTCAAAAACGGCGCTATATAAATCCTCCAAATATTATTTATTATTCTGGTAAGATTCCATCTAAACCGCGACATTAAAATGGTTATAACTTTTAAAATAAAACAAATTTCAAAAAATCCTTTTAAGGAGCTATTTTTGAACATTTAAACTTTGGAAATATGAAGAAAAATTTTTTTTTTTTTAGACTAGAATCTAGTTTTCTAGACTAGAATCTTTTTCTAGACTAGAATTAATCTTTGTTATAACTTCTGGCACGGCCGGTACGATTCATATTGATTACTGCGTGTCAAAAAAGTAAACATAAACATTAATTTTTGCTACTATTTTTGGGGTGTTATGCCGTGTTTCGCTACCTCCTTCTTAAGCCAACGTTTCGGACAGCGTTACAGTGTCCATCATCAGGGCAGATGAGCAGGGCGTGAGCCTGATGATGGACACTGTAACGCTGTCCGAAACGTTGGCTAAAGAAGGAGGTAGCGAAACACGGCATAACACCCCAAAAATCATAACAAAAATACTTTTTGGCCGTGAAAACCTAAAAACATAAACATTAATATTACATACAAAATGGGTACCTACAATTAATATTTTTTTACATCTTCAAGGAACTCTTAATAATAGATTTTTACTTAGTTATGATAAGTTTTATATAGTTATGATAAGTAACTTGATGTCATCGACCAACTAAAATACTCATCATTCCATTTTGTCCTCCACCTATAAAAGTTTAGTTTGAAACTATATTATTTTCAAATGTAATGTCACCGAGAGCGTGCCATGTACAATATTGTACAGAGTCTACATCTAAATATCAAGTTGAAAGGGTAAAGCATCCTTACTACAACAACGTTAAAATTATCACCATTCAGACGTGCGTCGCTCACCTCACAGTTCCGCCGTTAATCGCCCAAAAAAACACCAAACACCGGCCGTAAATCCACCGCTCCAATATCAGCGATATCACGCACAAACATTGTGCGTCCCCGGGCTATCGTATGTCGACATCGGAACGTGGGTCCAACAGCAAGCTGACCGCTCGCTTCTACCTCTCCCCAGGGAACCGAGGGATGTAATGTTCATTGATGCTTGCTAGCAGGAGACGTGACCTCCTCGTTCTGTCTGTGCTCCCGGTAACTTAAATGCCGAATTCACAAATTTTCCGTGCCTGTTTTTGCGTAGGTAGTAGGTATTGGAGTTTTTGGTCAAATTCAAGAGATTTTTTCGTTGATAAAGCCGGAATTCAGAATTTTCGTTTGCCTTTTAAATTTTAGATCGTTTGGAAAGTTCAAAGTTCAAATTTCACAGGCCTGTAAAAATCTGAATTCGCTAAAATGTTAACGTTTTTAAAAGGTTAATGAAATAAAGTTTCCCTCTGCGTTCATTTTAATGTTTTATTTTCTAATTTGTAGAAGCTAGTTTGAAACGTTATGATATTTTATTAATTTATTTATTTATTTAATATCAATGGTATAAATATACCATAAGCACAAGTGTCACAAAATCATAAGAAACATATTAGAAACAGTAAGTAAAGATTATAACAGATAATTGTGGCGTTTGAAAGAGAAATGACACCAGAGATGCGATGACATACAAAAATCTATAGTACAAATAAAATTAATATTGATTGAAAAGATTTGATAGTAAAACCCTCTTGTACCTACCTTCCGTGTAGTTAAATAGATCTGCCAAATCTGCATATCTATTAGTAACTTCATATAATCTAGGTACAAGCGAGTGTTTCGTATATTCAGTCCGGTTTTTGTAACATTTAAACAGGATTTTAGAACGAGTGGCTCTCGTGGGTATATGAAATTCAGTGAGCTTAGTTAACTCAGGACTGTCTATTATACCATTTACAATTTTTAACATTAATATTAATTCATTTCCAGGGTACCAAAACAATCAAAGTTCTATTTTTTTAATACATCATACCTATTACATTTCAAAAAAATGCAACAAAAAGCATCCAAGAAAAATGCTAGTAGTTCGGTGAACTGTTAATAGATCTATCTCTTTCTCAAAAAAGTAAGTCTTTAAATTTCTCTCATAATACATACAATTTTAAGTACGCACCTAAACACTTCCTACTTTATTATAAATACATTTTAATAACCGTAATATATTTCATCTAAAAACTTAACAAATTATTCCTAATATCTAATAAATTTTAGACTTTGGCCAAAGAAACGTCATGTCCAAAATGCAAATAAGTCCATGTAAACACGTCACATTTGACCGAATCATTATGAGAGCCACCATCTTAAAACGGTAAAGGAACATGTTTCCAAAATTGCGAACAAATTTACCGTCTGTAGAAATGCAAAACGATCGAGTTGAAGTAGGACTTGCCTAAGCTCAGTCGATTACAAAAAACAATAAGTTCCCATATAGATTCATCTCAAAATGATTATTTCCACTGCAACCATTCTAAGCAACGTTTGAATTTTTTAAACGTGGTGCAGACATTTTTCGGCATCTTTTTATTCGAATTGCGAAAAACACCTCTTGAATTTACTATTTTTTTATCTTGTCTCCTCAGGTTCAGGGTACCTAGCATGGTCGATCGATATAGCCCTATATCAATACGATATTGCCCTAATCCGTAATCTATGGTCAGTTAGCAATATTTGCGATCGCGGTCAACAATTGGTAAGAGAAATTCTAATCGACGATTGACAAATTTTAGCCCGGATTCCATAGTATCAGATAAGTTTCGTTTAGCTGTCAATATATGCATTTATTTGAATTATGTCGTTCGTTAATCAACATTACTGGCTTATTTAATGAACGTATTGAATTAACAAAGATATTTGTATTGAAAGAAGTCATATAGGCGGTTCATAGACTTTATAATTCAACTAAGACGCGACCAAATTATTCCGTTCGAATTTTGATAAACTAAGTGGCGGAAATACGACTAGAGAAATGATTAACTAATTAACTCCCTAGTGTTAAAAAGTAACTGCGGACTGCCATTGCATATTTAGGTTTATATTTCAATTCAACATTGCCAAATTATTCATATTTTTATGTATTTGACTAACTTTTGACGTTTCTGAATGTGAATTTATGGACAGATCCGCCTGTGGTGCCAGCGTATATCAAGTTCGAATTTATTCCCCACCAATATCGGCTCAGCTATCAATAGTGAAACTGTGCTAGGGATATCGATATAAAATCATAAACTCAAAACTCAACTTTTCAGACAGTCGTATCCATAAGTTAAAAAACCTTTCGCCTTCGACCACCACAACACGGGCATGTGCCTAGCATGGTGGTCGAAAAATCATAAAATTCATCTAACAAACATTTTAATGAATAAAGAAAACTTAAAAAAAAAAAAAAAACCTTCGCCTTCACTGCCCACGACGTTGTAAATAACTAATTGTGTAAAATATAACCAAATTTTTATTTAAATCTTTTGTAAAGGTCATTTTATGAAAATTTCCAGTCCCAGAGAGCTCTAAATTCACTAGTCTTTCAAAATAAATACTAATTCAATTTTGGCATTAATCTTCTTATAAATGTAAAAGCAACAGTGATGAGGGTAGCAAAGATAAATTCATGCAATGTCCAGTGTTTTCAATATAATGTTCTCCACGTGCAAAGCCGTATATTCCCCAAGCACTTTCTAAAAAAGTGTGTTTATAGGAAGTGACCTGCCAGGTAAGTATGTTTCTGTATCTATTTGTAAATAATAAAATTAGATAGATTCTAAGAATTAAAAAAAAAAAAAAAATTGTAAAGCGCCCTTGAAGTGATTTTTCACAAAAAACGGCGCTCTACAAATTGTCCAATTATTATTTTTATTATTATTATCATCGGAAGTTACTCCTAACGATCCGATATTGTGAAGTTATCGATTTCACCATGCTAGAGCCCCTGAACCCGCGATCTCTGTGACGAGAGCAATTATTCTTACTCTACCTCTCTGCCACGTAGGTCGTCACTAACTTGTCTAGATTCCTAGCTTTTTATTACGTCCATAGTTACCTTTTTACAGCATTATTCTCACCAATCGTAAAATTCCCGAGAGTCGCGAGGGAGCGAAACTTTAAAGACAATACAATATTTCAACACTCCAGTATATTATACGCTGACACTTTTTACGGCCAGCAACACATGTGCAAATAATCCAAACCCCCCGTGGCCATAAATAACCCCAGTCCAGGCCAAGAACCCGGAAGGCGGGGGTAAGTTTGGCCACTGCCAACTCTTGCACCGGCAATGGTACTAACCATTAATGCCCAACTACCCCTGCTTTATTTGAAAATATGGCACTGATAATAATCCCTACTGTTAGATGTAAATAATGCCAAATGTTTGTGAACATTCAATTATATCCAAGCGATTACTTTGTCAGCAGATGTTTCAATTTCGGGTTGGAGATATTTCAATTGGATTGTAAGATTCATTCAAGAAAGCGGGTTAAGGATTTAATAGAACTTTTCCGTTGTGTTTGGAAGAATTACGAAGATTTACGGAAGAATTGTGTTGCATCAAACTAGATTTTTAATGATTGTATTGAGAACAAGTAAATCATCTCCATCTTTAGAGCCTGTCAATAGTGTTACAGTTAAAAGTCGTTCTTAGTTCCAACGCGTTTTCTCTTGAACTGGTTTTCACTAAATGTCTTTGTTACAGCTAGAATTAACTGCTGTTCAAAAATGAATATCAGTGAAAACTAGTTCTAACTAGACAAAACGCGTTTTCTCGAAATGATTCAGTTGAAACTGTTTCAACCAATGTCAAAGTTCATTGTGATTTATCCTGATTGGTAGAGTGACATCACCTGATCCTACGCGTTGTAACTAAAAACGGGTTTTAATTGTAATATGGGTATGCATATATTTATAAATATTTTTTTATTAATAGACAAATATCTTTGTACACATCTCTTTTATTTAATACAACTCAACATGTTTCGTGAACGATGTTCACCTCATCAGGAGTTAAAGTATACTGAAGTTTCATAATTTTATACAGATCATGGATTAAATACATTATATTTGTTTACATTAGCTCCACACAGGAGGTCATAAGGAAAATAATTCCACTAAAGGCCTTTGTCATCTTAGGGGATGCTTTGTGGAGGGTCTTTTTAGGGGAAGGAAGGCTAGGAAGTTCTGGGAAGGAAAAAGGTATGAGGGGTGGGTAGGAATCTGGGGGTCAGTGTGTCCAGGAGTGACGGACGAATGAATCCATGCTTTCTACTGCGGTGCAAGGCAATATTCCGAGAGAATCCTGCTGGAGAGGTCAAAAGATCTCCCTCGACCAGTCTCTCCCGGTCCGGCCTGCCATGCTGTTGGTGGGCAGACACGTCTGCCGCCAAGACCCGGACAAACTTGAACCCATGAACCCGGTGGTGACTTTTGTGGTGAATAGTGGTGACTCTTTGACAAAGGATAACTGTGATATTCGTTGTGGTCAATTTCTAAGTACGCTTTTGGATGTGGATCCAAAGCATATCAAATGTTATGTATGAAACCGACGACGGTCCCGAAGAACAGTGTCTGCTAAAAACTGAAAATCTTTCTGTTGGCTTGTTTATTGGCTTATTTTGTTGATTTAATTTAATTTCGTGGTAGGTAAATCATTTCCCCTTTGTTATTTCGAGTCATTATTTTCGTCTCTACGATTGTTGTTTTGCAATTGTTTCTTGAGTTAAGGTTTCGTAACAGCATGATTGGCGAGTATTTTTGGAATTTTGAATGAAATGCCAAATATAAAAACAACACTATCTTTCGTGATCTCAAAAATAGTAAAAATGTAGAAAAGGATCATTAAACAGCTCCTCTGCAAAACTACAAAATAGCGCATCCGACATTATTCTTCGGGAACGTTGAGTCGTAATGGCAATCAATTTGTAAAATAGGAAGAAGTGTAAAATTAATGGGCAATTCCGAAGCTAATTTTTCTCATGGGTTGCTATAAAAACAGTAAGGTTAGTTATTTATGTACATTTGTTGTGCAAAAGTAATAAGCATGTATAATAATAATTAATAACTAGTAGGTAGTTAGAATGTACACATCTATCCAGAATTTATTTATGTATCGACCTCGGATTTATTTTATTTATTGAATTTATTTATATAACGACGTCGAAGTCTCTCGACTATCAATTCCGAGGCAGTAGATTCAAATTTCGCTTGCGCAAGTAAGTTTTATTAAATTATTTTGTGTTGTTTCATAATTATTCCATTCAAAATAATAAACCTGTATTTGGAGCACGTTCCAGCGTGGAAGATTCTCTCAGCATCGCCCTGGTAAAAGACAACCCCTCAGAATTGAAACGTTGCTTGAAACGGCTTTAGCCGGGTTTGCTGACCGTTTCTGAATAGCCAGGTACATTATTCCTTTCCGAAAAACAACAATCGAAAGCATTTATTGATTTGTCCTCCGACCTAGAAAAAAATGGCTGCTGAGCTTTTTCTGTTTTTTTTTTTATGACAAATTTCCCACTCCCCTATCTACTCTAGTTGATAATGATATAGCTCTAAAGGCTCCGACCTAATCGGTCAGTGGCCGAATTGCCATCGCGTTTGGGTCCCACTCACGGGTCGTATGTTCAATTCCTCGGATGTCTAATCCATGCCCCATCCCGACACAAGCAACATTTTTCACTTGCTTTGGTGGTAGTAAGATATGTTCAAATATTGTCAGGTTATTCGTAACTAGGAAATGTTTGTCTTTATCTTTTAAATTTAAAAAAATAATTAAATGAAACGTAATAATTCATATTCGTCTCCCTCTACACTCCCTTCGCTCTCGTCACTAACCTGCTCCAGTTGGGAATGTCATAACAAGCTCCGAGATTATTGATGAACCGAGAGTAGTGTGTGGTATTCCCAATTTTAAAACAATTTTTTTATATCTATTTATGTAATTAGCCGGTAGTAAAAAAAAAATATTTGAATATCTATTTTTATTTGACCTTTTAAACATGAATTATATTTTCAAATCACAATTCAAATAATTAGAGCGGTAGATATTTTGATTTTAATTTTTAACTTGTAAAGGCTTTCATGGCCGGCGTAGTCCAGCGGAAAGGCTCTTGACTCGCATTCCGAAGGTTGCGGGATCGGACCCCGGCGTGGCAAATAAATTTTATTTGATTAACTTATGTCATTTCACAATTTATTCATTCAAAATAATTTATAGTACCTATATTTGCGGCACGTTCCTGAGTGGAAGATACTCTCGGTATCGTCCTGGTGTAAGACCACCTTTCAGAATTGAAAACTTGCTTGAAATGGCTTTAGCCGTGTTTGGTGGCCAGATCTGAATAGCCAGGTACTTCCCACCTTCGTCTTACCCATCTCCTCTCCCCTCCCCCACTACTTTCAGCCTCACAACATACCCCAATTGGGGATGCCATAGTCTCACTGGCTCCAGACGGGAGCAGTTGGGGCTCTTGGGCGGTATTCATATATATATTTTTTTTAATCTGTCTTCATATCACGATTAGATAACAGAACACTGTCTTGCATGAACCCCTCCGCCAACAATACCGAATAAAATTAAAAAAAACGTTTTTAACAGGCTTTCAAAATTTTCCCATGAGCATTTGACCTCAAAGTTTTGTATGAAAAAATGTAAAATATTTTTGTTAAAAATCAGTACCGTGAAATACACAAAAATTCTCTAAAGCTATCGATATACCGTGCACAGACACAAAAATACTCAGGGGTTAACATCGCACTCCAAATAAAGGCATAACAATAAAAGTAATTAACACGAGAGAAAGACCTTTCCGCTGTTTGTCGTCTTCCAGATCCTATCTATACGTGTCGTAATAATAAAAAAAATGTTAAAATGTTCGCCGCCAAAGCGTCCGCAGGGGAATAGGAAAAAATCGCAAAATGGCAATATATCACTTATGTAGATGACATATGGAATTATTCGGGCGGGCCTCGCGAGCGGGCAAGGTGTAAATCATGGTGCGGTTTTTGTAAGAGGATTATGAATTATACATCTGATGCTCGTTGAAAATATGGTAATAAGCCGGGGTTTTGGAGGGGTTTTGCCTCCCTGAATAACGGCCCAGCGCCGGTTAATGTGGAAATCGTAAAAATCGAACGATTTTTAAAAAGTTGCGCGGCCATTTTCGGAAATCCCGCGGGAGGGGCCGTTTGGCGCGTTTTGCCAAAAATTGTGGAGGAAAATTGAAAATAGAATGATTTCGATTTTTTATTCCCCTGCGAAGGAATGGTGCTATTGGAGTTTGAAGAATTTTTATTTCATTTTAATGCTTTTTTCTTTAAAATTATTTTTATAGTAGATAATTAGGTTACAGGTTGAGAGGGAAGCTAATCAGTGAGACTAATGAGGTAATGAGCTAACGCTGATCAAATCCCGGCGGGCGCAGATTAATTTTATTTGAATAATTTATGTTATTTCACAATTAATTAATAAAAAATAATAAACAGTATATTTGCGGCATGTTCCAGAGTGGAAGATACTATCAGTATCGCCGTGGTCTAAGACCATTCATAATTGAAACGTTGCTTGAAATGGCTTTAGACGTGTTATTTGACCAGATCTGAATAGCCAGGTACTTCCACACCTTCCATTTCCCCATCTCATTCTTCTCCTCACTACTTTTAGCCTCGTACCTTTAGCCCCAATCGGATTTGATCCGTTGGGACTCTTGTGCGGTATTATTTCTTGTTATGCATAAGTGGAGCATTTGGGACTCTTGTGTGGTATTAACATTAAAAAAAGACGGTAACAATATACTTACCTACTATTTTGGGTGTTGTCACCATTTCTTGGTGAATAGGTACCTATAAAGTTTTTTTTAATTATATTTTTTTTTTTATAACAAGCCTCTACAATTTATTTTTTCTCAATATAAAACCCAACACTATTTTTCCAAAATAGTTTTTCTTTCTTGACCGATAATAAAACACTGTGAAGTATGTACCATACACATGTTACCACAGTGATATGGATAAAAGCTCCATAGCTTGTGATAGAAATAATAATCCCACCTGAAAATTTTAAATAATTGTAATAACCTATAAAAAAACTCCAGAAATTAAAAGATGTATTAATTATTTCATGATGCAAAAGTTCACCGTATTTTAACAAATTTCTGCATTTTGGTAGATCTGTTAATAATTTTACTGTGTTGACAGCGTGGAACCCATGGATTTTTTTTAAGATAGAAAAGTAACACACCTAAATATTAGCATTTACGAACAATAATAAAAAATAAAGTCTAGGCCTTTACCTACTTTCTTTTGGTTTAATTTATTATTCTTGTGAAATAATGATAAACATGATCATATATATTATTGTGTAACAAGTGTTTTTTAAGTTACGTTTTTATTTTTCCTGTTTTACGTTCGGCACTCATTGAGTAACACCGCGGGACCAGGTGTACTTGATGTAAATACGAGGGCGGCGCCATCTGCGACGATGGTTTGCGCGCTCGCTAATTTAGCAAGGACACCAAATGTCGTGAGTTAGTTTGACCCGATGTCGCTAGATGTCAGTCCGCTCCATATTTGTGTTTTCGATTTGCACGGCAGAGTAGTATTGAATGGAGAACATTATTTTTTATTACTCGAGTTATATTTTTTGTTTTATCGATGAAGCTTCTTCATAAAAGTTATAATTAATTTTCTATTTTTTTCACAAATATGTAGCTATACGATATAAGGTATATTCACAATAAACGCATTTTTTACTCGTGGCTTCCTCTTAAATACATGCCAACTTAATAATTATAAGCCATATTAAATGTAACTTTTGTTAAACTTAAGTCAGAAATTATACAATTTGTTCTTCTTTTTCCCATTTTCTTGAGGTTGGTAAGTGTAAGTGTACCAATAGATAAAAAACGCGTTTTTTCAATGTAATGTTAAAATGTTCAAATAAACACGACGACTTTACATTTGAAAAAAATAATCTTTCCTGCATCATTGAAACGGCCACCACCTTGAAAGGAAACGGACGTAAAAACAAATTTACAGACAGATGAAATGCAAAACGGTCGGTCTAAAACAGGACTTAATGTATGATGCTTAATTGATGTAAATAATTCATTATATTTAAATGACTTGTTCAGAGCCGTTTTTGTGAAAAATCACCTAATGATCTAAAAAGAAATAAAACAATCAATGAGTCAACGAGGGTTCCACGACAACTCAAAAGAGTACCATTTCAACACCCCTTTGAAAACTCAAAGTTATGACTTTTTTTTTAAATAGCCCATAACCTAACCTAATTAACAATTGTTTTTCATAATTTTTAATGACTTAACTCAGGAGGTGTTAAAGTTTTTTTTTTTTTTAAAGACAGACAAACATTCCCGGGTTACGAATAACCCAACAATGTTTGAAAATCTCCCACTACCACAGAAAGCCGAAAATGTTGCTTGTGTTGTGATGAAAGACCTAACCAGCCGAGGGATCGAACACGGGAAGCCCGGGTGGGACCCAAACGCGATGCCCACTCAACTACTGACCACTGAGTTGTTGAATGTTGTTGAATTGTCCGGTCGTCTTTCCCGAGCCGTTATTCAGGACTATAGGGTGCCACTACCGGTGCTCTCGGAGTCTTTTTAAAACAAAGCTACTAGGTATTTAATGACTATAAACGCACCGAAAATTTTGCATGAACTACGCAGTGCATAACAGAGCAAAAAATACGTAAGGACATACCAACGAGGACATGCATTCCATAAATTCATTTGTAAATTTAAACACCTAGAAACGTAGAAAGTAGAACAGGTTACCCCTACAAATTAAATTTTGTTTGCAAATTAGTGTAAATATTAATAAAATGTTTATTTATTACGCAATTTTATGTATAGTTATAAAGATATATCTAAAAAAGATTTATCAGCGCTTAACATTTTCGTCTCGGAAAGAAAAAAAATCACACATGATCCGAAGGGGGGTCACCCGGGTCCCCCAATTTGTTTTGCTTTTTAAAGGGTGTTAATTACATTATTTTGTGTATTTTGTTTTCGAAATAATTAGAGGAAAGTAAATTCATAATATTTCAGTAGTCAATAAAGATATAATTAGTATTCTAATGAATTTAAATCATAAGGCGTATTTTTCCGTAGAAAACAGAGAAGGCGGGCCGATAGCCACCATGACTCCTTGTTTCCAAATCTCGACTGGCGATTAGCGATTACAGCGTCCGGGTTCATGACAAATTTGTTGCACAGGGTGAAGTGGATTGGAACGTGGTAACGCCAAGCGATCTAACAGAGACGAAGTGGGGCGGGCGAGGCAGATACTCCGCCGGAATTCGAAATAAATTATTTAATATTTTAAAAAGTACCTATGCGATATACATTATTTAAATGCAGATCGATAACCGAATAGTTTTTCTAGATTAACTAAATTATTGAGTATGTGGTTTAAAAAACAACTTAGATACAGCATAAAACTCTCTTTAGTGTAAGTGCGTTCCCCTGGTCCGGTACGGAAGTGTTAAACTGAAAAAAATAACAAAAACAAAAAAAGTCTCTTCACAAAAACAAATAGAGTTTATCAGTTCTAAGTTAACCGTTGATGAAACTCAGCCGAACCAGCTTGTGCTTTCATCCAAAGAAATCGCTGATAAAACCGTAGTTTTCCAAACGCGAGCTTTCTCCATTGAAAAGCTTTCGGGCGGGCCCCAGTCGCTTCAACGGAGGTGTAGAGCAGGTGGGTAGAAAGCAGGTGTGACGTGTGACGCGGTAGGTGTATGTATAATAGTATGAAACGGCCCTCCATACATGCGCCACTTAGCGATAATACGTCAATCCTTCAGCTAAACTGAGCACTTATCTCCGCCACGCGACGCAACAACTGAGTTTTTCAAACAGAGTTTCTTTTTACTCTAATTTTTTAATTTTCACAAATGTGAGTTTTTGACATGATAACGTTTTATAAATCGATGAACGCCGGCCGCATTCACGAAAAAGCATGACTCATTGTCACGTTGTCACGTTCCACCTGCGCGGGAGCTCAAGCGAGGGCGCGGAACGTATCGTAAAATATCGCGAATTTATCGTCCGTAAACCGATTTTACAGACAACCAAATTCTTTTTTTTATATGAATACCGCACAAGAGTTCCAACTGCTCCCGTCTGGAGCCAGTGAGATTATGGCATCCCCAATAGGGGTATGTTGTAAGGCTGAAGATATTGGGGAGGGGAAGGAGATGGGGAAGAGGAAGGTGGGAAGTACCTGGCTATTCAGATCTGGTCACCAAACACGACTAAAGCCAATTCAAGCAACGCAACGTTTCGATTCTGAATACTGATAATATCTTCCACTCTGGAACGTACCGCAAATATAATATATATTATTTTAAATGAATAAATTGTGAAATAAATAATTAAATGAATAAATTATTTTAAATGAATAAATTGATCAAATAAAATTTATTTGCCACGCCGGGATTCGATCCCGCGACCTTCGGAATGCGAGTCAAGAGCCTTACCGCTGGAATACGCCGGCCGGGGTTTTTAGTATTGAAACAGCTTTGGGACTTATCCACATATCCCAAGGTCCTGTTCGAAATATTGTCTTCTCTTTTGATCCCCTCCTTCCTTACAAAGCCTTACTTGGGAATCAGATAAAAGAAGAAGACGACAAAATCGTACCTAAAAATGCCAGTTTAAAATATTATTTGAACAATAATTTTCAAGTACCCACGTTATTCAGTTGAAATATTGTCGTGATGGTAATCACACCGATAATTATTGAATCTCTCGCAAAATCGTGTTCATATAAGTTTTATACGATATTTAATGTTAACCATCGGGTATAACAGTGCCTCCAATGTGACCTGTGGATGATGGAGCAAATTTGAAGGCAGAGCTTTTTCCTGTGATGAAAAACGCAATTAAATATTCTTTTATTTATTTTTTTAATTTTAACTTTTATGAGTAAAAACTCACATTGTAATATTTAATTAAATGAAGACACTATGAGCGAAACTCAATTGAAAATTTGGAAACAGAAAAATCAGAAAAAGATATTGGCACCTCTGGGACTCGAACCCAGGACCTCCCTCTTTCCGGGGAGCGCGCTGACCACTGCGCCAAGGTGTCTTGACACCCTGAGGTCCTAGGTTCGAGTCCCAGAGGTGCCAATATCTTTTTTCTGTTGCCAAATTTTCGATTGAGTTTCGCTCATAGTGTATTCATTTAATCAAATATTCTTTTGTTTTTGGTTAAGTATTTAACAGTCTGCTTAATTTGCCTTCGGGCATTAAACAGAGGGTTTTGACAAATTGATTGAAAGGTAGCCTAAAGATTCAAAAAATAAGTTTGTAACAAGATTGTTTATTTGTTTTTTTTTTTACGAGCAACTGCTCCCAACCGTCTGAAGCCCGTAAAACTACGGCATATCTAATTGGGGTATGTTGTGAGGCTGTTGAGAGTGAAGAACGGAAGAAAATAGGGAAGTATATTGGAACTAGGGGAAGTACCTGGTTATTCAGACCGTTCCTTAAAAGCCATTTCGAACAACGTTTCAATAATTCTGAATGGTGGTATTTAATACTGCAAGTGTCTTCCACTCTGGAGCGAGCCGCAAACATAACATTTAAGTAAAGACCATAAATTGACCAATTCCGGAATATATAAACTCAAATGTAATGACTGGTCCTCATTTTATATTGGAAAAACAACTCGTAATTTTGAAATTAGAATCAAAGAATATTTAAGGTGTCTTAATAATAATAATTTTAGTTCGCTAACCATATCATTGAAAATAACCATAGTTTTGAAAAAAGTACGGGGATAAATATTCTTCACATTAACCATAAAGGAAAACGCTTAGATAAGGAAATAAAAAAAATCCCTTAAAAATAATGAGTCCATTATCAATAAACAAAAAATATTACCTTATAGCCCCATCCTCGATATGTTTCCAATCAATGTCCGTTCCTTTTCTCCCACCCACTCTTCATTAATCCCTGGCTACGCCCCCACCCCTACCACAGCACTTAGTAATAATTTATTGTACCCACCCACTGTTTGTAATTGTCAACTCTTTGTATTTTTGCCCTTAGGAAGGAACGGTCATTCCGAAACCGGTCGGCGTAAATAAAATATAAAGTGGTTTTAACATATTGTTTCATTTATTTATAACATTTAAGATTTTTAATGAATTAATTGTGAAACAAACCGAATCAATTCAATGAAATTTAACTGCAACCCGCTGAGGTTTTAACCGGCGATCTCCAGATCTTTTATAGCTCCGCTTCAGAGAAAATTATCCCCGAGTACTTTACAATGAATGTAATAAAATATAAAAATCGTCGGTTATAACTATATAAAAAAAACATATAAATCACTAACACAACTATATACAAAAGTGACCACGGGCCAGGTTAAGAGTCATAATAATAGAAGAGCATATATGAGACGATGTATGAATGTGAACGAGGCAAGGAGTGTATGCCAAGACCGAGTTGTTTTCCGGTCCGTTTTCTCTGCCTACCCCTACAGGGAAACGGTGTGATGGCTAGTTGATTAGTTTTTTAGTTTATATATAAAAAAAAAGAAATACGAAAATTTATATTTCAATATAACCTTCTAGTTAATCGTATGTGATGTTGTATGCATGTATGCAATACGAAATCTTATAACCATTGAAAAATAAATTCTTATTTTAATTTAAACAGCATCTTCCTCGACCCTCCTCACAACATTACTCAACCAGGCTTATGAATAATTCACCTAAATCTGAAGATCGCAGGTTCAAATCCCGGCGTGCGCAAATAAATTTATTTAATTAGTATGTTTCACAATTTATTAAATTCAAATAATGGAATATTTGCAGCACGTTCCAGAGTTGAAGACACTCTCAGTACCTCCCTGGTGTAAAACCACCATTCAGAATTGAAACGTTGTTTTAAATGGTTTTAGTCGTGTTTGGTGACCAGATCTGAACAGCCAGGTACTTCCCACCTTCCTTTTCCCCATCTCTTTTCCCCCTCACTGGCTCCAGACGGGAACAAACCTGCTGCGTGATAGGCAGGATCGGGAGAAACTGGATGAGCGACACATTACCTAGATCTCTCCAGCCGGACTCGATCTATCTGTTTTGTACCGCAATGGCAGGGATGAATTCATACTCCGTCGCTCCTGGACAATTGCTCCCAGATTCCTACCCACCCCTCATATCTTTTTCGTTCCCAGGACTTCCTTTCCTTCCTGTAACTAAAAATACCCTACACAGCATCGCCAAAGATGACATGTTTTCCTCGCAGCCTCCTAAGTGGATCTATTATAAAAACAAAATAGGTGTGGGGCATATTTAGACAGCTTGGAAGACATTTTCCTACGTTGCTCGAAATGGCTTTAGTCGTGCTTCGTGACCAAATCTGAAGAGTCAGGTACTTTAAAACCTTCCTCTTCACCACATTATTCGCTTCCTTACTCCCTTCCTCCTCATAAAATATCCCATTTTGTGGATGCCATAGTCTCACTGGCTCCGGACAGTATGGTCAGCAGTAATAAAAAATAAAATACTAAAAATGCTTTAACCGTTGAGCTCTCTCATTCATCTTCCAGATTTTTTTAGTGACCGTAAAATATATTTTTTTAATTTAACTTTATTTGGGTTCAGTTACGTAAAATATGAATATTATAGGTAAGATTAATACATATTCGGTCACAAGACAACTTAACAAAATGGCAATCAATACCCTTTTGAAAATTCTTTCTTTTTCAAAGAAGTTTAATAGCTTTTAAGATCTTGGTGTAGTCTTTGATCCCAAACTGACATTTTCCGATCACATATCACAGCTCACTCCAGCATGCTACAAACTCCTGGGTTTTATCATCAGAATATGTAAGCAATTCGAAGACCCAGATGCAATGATCGCCATGTTCGATGGCGTCATAAGAAGTAAGCTGGAGTATGCTAGTGGTGTGTGGACTCCGCAGCAAGCTAAATATTTTAATATGCTAGAACAAATCCAGAAAAAATTCCTTAGGTATGTCTATATGCGGATGCATGGAACTTATCTGAGATTCATGCACCATATAGAGTTACTTGAGGCAACAAATAGATTTAGCTTAGAAACTAGACGTTATGCAAATCTTGCAATTCTTAGTTTTAACATAATCCATAACTATATTGACAGCCAATTCCTCTTGGAATGCTGTGGCTTATACGTGCCTGAAAATTTCAGCCGTAGTCGTCCACACGACTTGTTCAAAATACCATACGGCAGAACAGATGTTCTAGCACAGCAAGAGGAATGGTACTGTTGTACATCATTTTTAATGACTTAGGAGTAGTGAAGTTGCACATTGTTGAGTAGTCCGGTCACCGATTACTTTTCCTCGATGCTTACATAGCTCTGTTTTTTTCTGATGAGACACACAAGAGGACGCAGCAAGCGTTTTCCCACGTCTATTCTTCGATATAATAACTGTTGTGAACATCAATCGATAAAAATGAAGCATACAAAAATATATTATTATTTTTCCCGTACTAGCAGCACGTTTTCATCAATCAATTACAGCCGAAATCCCCGTCGATTAATATCGGCAACTTCTCGAATCACACATCGTTATCCCAATAAGTTTTTCTACCTATAAAGTTAGTATGTATTTCTCTTATTTCCGAACAAGCCGATCAGAGTTAGAAAGTTGGGGCTGGATAAAGTTGAGGCGAGGTAGTCGCTTCAAGTTAACGGCGATGACTGCTTGTTACGTGCCTTACATTGTACAATGTATCTACACACTTCCGAAAAAAAATATTCTCAGGAATATCATCTTCTTCATCGTGCATTCATTCACACGCTTACCTCACTTTCCCTAAAAAAGTGCACTATTTATTGAAATATTTGCTTTTATCGTTGTAATCTGTTAGAACTACTATTTTTCTCGTTGTAATATGTTAGAACAACTGTTTTTTTTTTAATGTTATCTCTTAGAACTAATGTTTTTTTCATTTCATCTGTTAAAACTACTGTTTTTTTTATTATAATCTGTTAGAACTACTCTTTTTTCGGTTGTAATCTGTTAGAGCTACTGTTTTTTTTTTTCATTATAATCTGTTAGAATGACTCTTCTTTCGTTTGTAATCTGTTAGAGTTACTGTTTTTTTTTTCATTATAATCTGTTAGAATGACTCTTTTTTCGTTTGTAATCTGTTAGAGTTACTGTTTTTTTTCATTATAATCTGTTAGAATGACTCTTCTTTCGTTTGTAATCTGTTAGAGTTACTGTTTTTTTTTTCATTATAATCTGTTAGAACTACTCTTCTTTCGGTTGTAATCTGTTAGAGCTACTGTTTTTTTTAATTGTTAAGAAAGAACAGCATTTACAGGTTCATAATTCCACCCCGCTAACCCACCTCCCGCATTCCATATATTCAGTCCTAGTACATTCAGTTTTCAAACAGCTCACGTGCCACCTATTACAATTTTTTTTATTCAAATTTTCATTTTTCGTATATCAATCGGTACGTAACATAGGTCCTATTTAAAATAGCTATAATTTTTGATTCAATTCAAAGTATGAGGCGAGAAATTCAAATAAATTTATTAATTTAAAGAGTTTCGAAAATTGAATTTGTTTTAACAATCATTGTTTTGCAAAATGTCATTCTCAAATTTTGACAGTTTCGCAAGATTTTTTGTAATGATTAAAAAACTTTTCCGGTGCTTTGCGTGTGGTTGTAATAATTCTGAAATCTTTGCGGGGTTTAAAGAAGGTATTTTGAAAGTTTCAAACATTTTCTATTTTTAATATAGCAATACACAGACAACTCGTACTTCATGTACGTAGGTATCTATACGTTCCAAAGCAAGCATATTTTAATTTTTAGAAATATAGATTTATTTTACATTTTGGAAAAGTTTAAAATTAAAAGTCAAAATTAGTCAAATAATTGCGCGCAATTGACTGTTCGCTATTCATAATTATTTTTAATCGTCGTTAAAACGCGGAGCTCTACGCAAAATAGAATATTTATTGCGAGGGTTTAATTATTTTAATTGCTCCGCAATAATAGGTCCTGCAGTGTCATTAAACACAACGCCATCTAACGGTCTTAATTCGCACTGTTAATTCAAAATAAGCAATTATTATGAAATTCCGTTTTAGTGGGATTTTTCGAATCACGGAGCGCAGTGTTGCCAGTCGTCGGAATTTCCGCTGAAAACAGGGCCGGATTGGTTGTTAAATGACTTATTATAATTTTGATTGTACTTCTCTGTTATCGGTAATGAAATATGATGAAATAAAGCATGCGCACGATGTTTGTACAAAGCCTAAATCCTCCTGAATAACTAAAGTTCGTTTATTATTTAAGATATAAATCGGTTAGATTATAGTGAAGTTCGATTTTACATAAGTACAATTTTTTTTTTAAATTTAGATGTTGAGGATTCCCACGCACTTTTTTATATTAGCGTTAGAAAATGATTCCCTTCAGGGCCTATGTCATCTTTGGGGATGCTGTGTGGAGGGTCTTTATAGGAAAGGAAGAAGAGGAAGTTCTGGGAAGGAAAAAGGTTTTAGGAGCAGGTAGGAATCTGGGGGTAAGTGTATCCAGGAGTGACGGACATATGAAACCATCGCTCCCGTGGTAAAAGACGATGGGTCGAGAGAGTACGGCTGGAGAGGACTCCCTAAACCATTCTCTCCCGATCCAGCCTGCCATGCAGCTGGTGGGCAGACGCATCCGCCACCAAGATTCGGACAAAGTATCCAAAAAAAGGTTCCCAGGGCGGCGGTACCCATGCCAGCCTCCCAAATCGCACTTACAAACAAGTTGAAGTATATAATTTAACAAACATTATTTTCCTTTACGTGCAATTTACTCCTTTGATAATGGTAGACCTATTTATAACACCACTATGGTTAAAATAAAACTTAGGAGGAAAGTTACTTTGAATGAAGTCTAATGTAAATATTTAGTACAAATGATGATGGCATTCTGCCTTTGATTTGGGTATCTTTAAAATACGATTTACTAACTTTGATTTCAGACAGGTTTTGGCCCGGGGTGCCAAGCGCCGCCCGAGGCCCGCAACACCTCGATACGCCACTGCTTTTGACGGGAAATGAACTACGGAAAAGCTCCCCCTACATTCCGCCAGTAATTAAATGGAAATAAGTAGTAATTTTCCAAATGCCAATCTGCAGCGTTAATTATATTTTCCTGCAGAAAATTGAGCCACTGTGTACTTGTACAGTCGACAGTTTTACGGCGCCAGAACATGGTTGCATGCGCCGTACTAATATTTGTCGTGAAAAAACCCGTAATGTTCCTAATGCTTTTTAGAATTGTGCATTCAGGTATTCGGTTCATGCAATTCAGATGTTTATTTTATTTTGCTTTTAATAATGTGGAACAAGTCGTTTTGTAGAAAAGCCAATGGAGACATTATATTATTCGATATGTATGAGAACTAGAAATCAGACAATATTTTCAAGAGAATATTGTACATATATGCAGCTATAAAACTAAGCGAAAAGTGACTAGTTTTCGTTTTGTAGAATGTTTTAAATGGGGTACTTATTGTACTTACCTAGTATCATCAATTGCTTATTTAATCGACTTCAACCAAACATTTACTACCCTTGGATACGTTTTTAAATTTTCACGGCCAAAAGTATTTTCGTTATTTGTTTTTGGGGTGTTATGCCGTGTTGCGCTACCTCCTTTTTTAGCCAACGTTTCGGACAGCGTTAAACTTTGGCTAAAGAAGGAGGTAGCGCAACACGGCATAACACCCCAAAATCAAATAACGAAAATTTACTACCCTTGTTTTGGCCCACATGTATATTATTCTTTTTTTACATTAGCTCCACACAGGAAGCCCTGAGGAAAATAATTTCCATCAGGGCCTGTGTCATCTTAGGGGATGCTGTGTGGAGGGTCTTTTTAAGGTAAGTAAGGATAGGAAGATCTGGGAAGGAAAAAGGTTTGAAGAGTGGATAGGAATCTGTAAGAATTCTTCCCTCCAACAGCGGCGCAAGGAAAGAATCGCAGAAGGCGGGCAAACGCATCCGCTGCCAATACCCGGATTAACCTCACCCCCTATGATCCCGGGTACCCCAATTAGGTCACAAAACGTAGCAAACCACTTGTGGTAACCTATCGCAGAGGTAATGGTTATCTAATAAAATGGTTCCCGGGGCGTCGGTACTCATAATAAAAATAATTACGTGTGAGATAATTATTGTGTGTTTGAAAATATAGCGATATTTATTTTTTTTGAGAAAGCATTGATTTCATGCTGTTATGGAAACAAATCTGTCTTTGTTTTAAGGTTTAAAAAACACACTGGTTTACTTATTAGCAAAAAAGTTTAGTTAACAATTTTGATAATTGAAAGCCATAAATGGAAAAATGACTTAATAAAACTAATGTGTTAACGATCCCGAATGATTCCCATTTTACTAAACTAATTGCTGGGGAAAATTGAAAGTGCTTTATGGATAATTATTTTCCTTTGACAAATGTGTACAGCTACGGCCCATATATTATCGAACAGTATTAATAGGGGAGCGTCTGCGTGGTTGAATTTCAAAATCTTGAAAATTTCGATTGCATGTCTGCCGCTGCGTCCTACGCGCCGCGCCATAAACACCTGTGTACGTGAAGTTTCAAACAGAGCTACCGTTGTAATTCGGTTTCGAATTCAAGAATTCGTCAAAAGATGTCGCCACTTCCGTTAGCAGTTGGCATGGGGACGTGCCCCAGGCAGTTATAAGTGCTGCGAATTTGTGAATTTGTAGAATCTCTCCGGATATGGAAATATTGACGGTAATACTCAGCTGTATCAAGCGGCTGTATATTACACATGACGTCGCTGCCTGTCCCGGTTACTTTGTCCCGGTGACTAGCTATCACTGGATGACAGTAGATCCGAGAAACGGGCTAATTTTGGAACCAGTTCCTATTGGATTTTTCAAATGGTCACCAACACTAACTGGGCCAAGCCGAACCAAAAGCCGCCCGCAGAACCTAGCAGCAAAAACCTGCGGAGCTTGCTTTAATTTCTCAATCAGCGGTGTTTTATTTAAAAAAAGTTCAAGAGCGACATTCGTCTATTAAAAAAACGAAACTGTTGCTGAAACTGCGCTGTAAGGTATAATAAGTATAATGGTAAATGTTTGCCTAATGAACACTTCAGGTATTTTGTATTAGCGTATTTTCATACACGGTACACATTTAAAATTCCTTTTACAAACATTGCTGGACTTTTTGTACAAAGCGTGGATATCCCCATGGCGTATTTTGCTTCAAAGGCACCAAAATTGTGGTTCCCAAGAAAAGAGCCTACTAGGCAATAAAAACTTTTATCAGAATCAAAGTCAAGATTTGGATAAAATCAATCAAACAACACTTTCCACATACTACGCAGGCTTACCAACAAATAATTATGTCATTAAATGTGGGGAGAGAGAAGAAATATCCATAGAATCACTTTCGATGAAGATATATTTAACACCAATGAAATAGACTTTAAACCGCAAGCTTTGTTGAGTATGTCGAAGGACCATGAATAATGCGTGTTTTATGTGTGTGGAAGACCACTGCACAAGTAGATAATATGCACAAGGAAAGGAAAAAAAGACTTATGGCTGGGTTTATTGTGCACTTATATGAGTACATTAGTCGCGGTACGCGGGATTCGGTTCGCGATATGCGGTAAGCGGTATATGCGCGGCATGCAGAGATGTTTAGGCGGCGAGGGTCGATTAATGACTGACGTGCGTAAAGCAAAAATGATGGGTCTAAAGGGAAGGGTAGGAAGGATATGTGACAATACTAACTACAAGCACAGGGTCTATGATGTGTAGATGTATGTATGTAGGTGTAGCTGATAAATATTACCTATCACAGTAAAATTATTTTTCACAATATTTTAAAAATTAATAAAATGATTGTATAATGAAACAAGCAATTTTAGGAATCCCATAAAGTTGTGCACGAATGAGATCATATTTTAGTCAATGGTTGCAATATTACTTGGCTCTTGAAAGAAAACAATCTTCAAATGGAAAAGACAATAATACATTGCTTAGCTTGTAACCGATACTCGAACTCATGACCTTTAGTCCATCGAATAACGCAATAACCAGCTCTGCCATGCCAACCAATACACAAGCAATCATTTTTAACCTTTTCTCTTTCTGTCATTTTCATGATATCACAATGAAGAGTAAAAAGTGTTGATTTTATAGAAGCAGTTTTATTAATGAATGGATCATTTATTTTTACTGTGGCTTTAGGTAATTGCTTGATAAATATTAATAATAAAACGAATTACGTATTTATAACCAAAAGTTGACAAAGTACAACTTTAGCATACTAACACACAACTAACTATTTTTTTAATCTAAAACCCATTCATAGACAATGCAAACCCATTACATCAAACAAATGCACATAATTTTAAAATAGTCGTATAATAAGTGTGAAAGTACAAGTATCATTTAGACAAACTTATTTTATCTACGCATCTACGTGCTCGTCAATAATTGTAAGTCATAAAAGCTCTTTTTGGTCTCGCACTAGTGAGAGTTAGAGATAAATAACATAATTTTGATCAAGGTAACAATTCTAAATTAGATTTGATGACTTTGATTACCTAAATATTTTGTGAATGGATTACATAAATGTTTGAGAGAAAGAATATAATTTTGATAAAAGTAACAATTCTGATTTGATGACTTACGTTTGAGAGAAAGAACGTAATTTTGATCGAAGAAACAATTCTAAATTGGATTTGATGTCTTTGATTTGGAAATCTTTTGTGAATGGAATACGCATATGTTTGAGATAAACAAACAAAATTTTGTTCAAAGTAAGAATTCTGGATTTCTAAAGAACATAATTTTGATCAAAGTTCAAACTATTCTGAATTTGATTTGAAGACCTATGTTTGAGGGAAAGAACGTAATTTTAATCGAAGAAACAATTCTAAATTGAATTGATGACTTTGGTTTGGAAATATTTTGTGAATGGAATAAACATATGTTTGAGACAAACAAACATAATTTTGATCAAAGTAACAATTATGAATTTGATATTATGACTTTGATTTCTAAATCTTTTGTTAATGGAGTATATATTTGAGTGACAGAACGTTATTTTGATCAAAGTAACTATTCTGAATTTGATTTGATGACTTATGTCTGAGAGGAAGAACGTGATTTTGATCAAAGTAATAATTCTTAATTTGATTTGATGAGTTTGATTTCTATATCATTTGTGAATGGAATACTTATACACCAGAATGCATGCGAGTAATATTGTAATTTTGATAATGTAGATAATTTCTAAAATTATTCCTAAGCCTGTGAATTTATAAAGTTTGGGAGACACTGCAATAAAACGTCGTACCATCTAATTGAAAACAGCTTAATTCGTTTTTAATGCTGTCAATTATAATTATTGTGAGTTGGCTTGGGGTTCCGAGAAAGAACTAAATATTTAATGAAGTGCAATAGTAACGCTTTTGAGAACTGTTTGACGTAGCAAAGGACCAAATGGGCGAGTTCAATTTCATTTCGACGATTAGTCAAAGCTTTTGACGGTATTTAGTGATGTTGGTTCGTGAACCTTTGAAATAAATGATTCATTTATTTTATTATTTTATAATGTATGTCTGCCCGGTGTACACTGAAAGAAGCCGAAGTCACTGACATGTTATTGCAAAATTACGGAACATTCATTTGGCGTAAAAACCATGTATTGTTTTAACTGAATTTGTGATGCAGATATTAAATTTATCTTAAAAATAAGATTTTATAATGCGTACAGCATACACAGATTTATAAAATTATATGATTGGCTTTTCCTTGATGACGACACATGCTTTTTCAAGCCTAAATATATTTGATTATTGTGGATGGAATCATTAAAAGAATATGCTCGTAACAGGTAAAACCGAGGTGACCAAATATTTTTATAATATTTTTGGAAAAAAATATCAAAATAATATTTGTTTTTTAAACTCGATCCACACAGGAGGCCTCGAGCAAAATAATTTCCCTAGGGACTGTGTAATCGTATGTGTAGGAGAGGAAGTTCTTGGAAGGATGTGAGAGGTGGGTAGGAATCAGGGGGTCAATGTGTTCAGGAGTGACAGACATATGAAACCATCGCTCCCACTGCGGTACAAGACGATGGGTCGAGAGAGTCTGGATGGAAAGGTCTAGGTTGGGTCTCCTTCAACCTGTCTCTCCCGATCCGGCTCGCCATAAATTAAGTGGAAAAAAGCATTCGCACCAAGACCTAGACAAGTGTCATCCCATTAACCCGGGCACCCCTGCTAAGTCACCAAACGTAGCAAACCACTTGGGGTGACCTATGGCAGAGGTGTTGGTTATCCAAAAAATGATTCCCGGGCGGCGATACCCGCCTCTACATAATTAATTATAATTTATTGTGACTGAAAAAAGTTATCATTTTCGTTATTGGTTTTTGGTGATTTTATGCCGTGTTGCGCTACCTCCTTCTTTAGCCAACGTAACGCACGGCGTTACAGTGTCTGTCTGTATGTCATTTATTCTTGTTACATCTGCCCTGATGATGGACATAACATCCCAAAAACAAATATCGAAAATACTTTTGGCCTAAATCTAAAATCAGATTAGTTATCAAGTTATCAATTGTTCACACGGTCGATCCCGAGGAAGAATGAATTATTTTGTTTCTAGTTCATTATTTTGGTAAGAAGACTATTTTTAAATTTTTATGGGTAGAAAAAATTCAAGAGCTGATTACATTTCAAAATTTTCTCACATAGCAAATGGTTTACTTCAAAATTGTGTTTTTTAACGTACAATAAAGTACGCGGGTTAAACATTTTTGAAAAAATATGGTTTGCATATTTTTAGGTCACTTCATTTCACTCAAATAAAAGCATTTATATTTTTCCATATAGTTTTGTAGGTATGCATTATGTACTGTGAACATAGGTAACATGAAATAAACACATAAAGCGGCCGTAAAATTCTATTAAATCCATTTTAATGGTAATTTGAAACGCTAACAATATTTCATTTTTTCAACGTCTCATTTGCAATGTAAAATTTGTTTGTCGTTAGCAAATAAATCCTGCGTTAAATTTAAATAATAATTGCAGTAATAATGCATCGTTGTGAAATGTGAATATAATTTAATTAAAAACGTTTTTTAAGTGCAGGGTGTGGCAGCACAACTTCGAGGCGAACCTATAAAGTTTTGTCCCGACACAGTTTAGTCGCCATCATGTGTTGAAACAGTAAGGAGCGTGCGTTTGCCGTTGAGGCCTACTTTTCGAACGGATGTTCTGTGATCTGTTTTGTTCCAAGAGCGCCTCATTTCAATTAAGGGCGATTTTGAGTGGCCGGCTCGCTCTCCCGATTTGTCCCCTTGTGTTTTTTTTCTAGGTGGTTTTTTGAAATCCTGTGTTTATGTTAACCGTTCAAGGACCTGTAAGATTTAAAAACCAGCCCAGGAAGAAAATGTTAGGATAACGCCTGATATGTTGGCAAGAGTCATGACAAACGCCAGAAATCGGTTAACTCATTGTATGGAGAATGGGGGACGTCACCTACCTGATTCGATCATCAAAAACTAGGTAAAACAAAACTTTAGGTATGTGCATACATTATAAAAAACAAATAAACATTTTCTGATTCAAACAATGGGTTTTCTTAAGTTTTGAAAAAAGGAAGCAATGCTGCCGCATCCTGTGCATTTATTATCGGTAGACTTTTATTGCACAGAAATCACAAATCACAAAGTTTGACACGGATAACTTTGCAGGCGGTCGTAAAAACAACAAAATACGCTTTGTTTTTAGTCACCTGACCATCAAAACATTGCCAATTGGGTTTATTCAAGGTAAATTATTTTTGACTTAATTTATATTACATTATTTTCTTTTTACATTAGATTCACACAGGAGGCTCTGCGGAAAAATACAAAGCTCTCAGGGTCTATGTCATCTTTAGGGATGCTGTGTGAAGGGTATTTTTAGGGAAGGAGGAGAGGAAGTTCTGAGAAGGAAAAGGGTATGAGGGGTTGTTAGAAATCTGGGGGTCAGTACGTCCTCAATCAGTCTCTCCTTATCCGGCCTACCGTGCATTTGATGGGCTAACGCATAAGTCGCTATGATCCGAATAAACCTCACCCCGTGAACCCGGGCACCTTTGCTAAATCACCAAACGTGGTAAACCACTTCGGATGATCTATGGCAGAGATGTTGGTTATCCAATAAATGGTTCCCGAGGCGGCGGCCCAAATTGATAAATGAGAAAACCCATACTCCTGACAACGCAGGAAAAAATTTACCATCTTTATTATCTTTTACTTTATACACAATGTGTCCCGAAGAAAGGTGCATTTACTTCGGAAGGCGATTGATAGTATAAATTTAAAAAAAAAAATTCTAAATTCCAACTTTTAGGGGTACTTTTTTGGTAAAAAGTTAAAATTAGTCCGGCGTGTGCGGCTAGCATTGTTATTTTACGCGTGTACGATACGGACCAATTACAACCATGCATAGTTGAATCATATTGTTGTACGCCCGGCAAGCTCACAGAATGTTTATCGATTAAGTTTATACCTCACACTAAGGATTTTTAGTGGATATATTTTTTTGATTGGGAAAAAAGTTTTAATTTGGGGAAAAGTTATTAATCTTTTTTACTCCTACCATCGTATAGAATCGGTTCCATGACAGTTGATCTGCCGACAGTTGACCCCCGGCATACTTATATACAATATGCAATCGGCCTAGGAAAATACGGTATACTTAATTACGCAGAATATAACTAAGTGACCCCAAAGTATTGTGCAGTGAGGATGTACCGGCAAATAACAAAAATATAAATAATAAATGCATCAAAGAAAAATTTACTTGTCTATATACTGTGTATACCAGCATAAAAGTACAAATAATCGACACTGTGTAAAAATTAGTATGATATTCATTATTAAGGATATTTTTAAGTCAATTTTACGTTTGAAATTGGTAAATAATGTACAACAAATTATAACTTTATAGTAAATAACATTTCGAGGGGCCAACTGTCGGGTCATCTGTGGAATCACCTCCCGACGTAAACGCACTTTACCCCCGGACACACTGTATCATTATTATCTTTATACTGACGGTTTTCACTAACTAAAATTTTTCTCTCTTTTTATTTTAGATGGTAATTATTTATCATCTCATCTTCGTCCCCTTATCCTATTCGGGTCGGGGACCCATTGCATCGACAAGGCTCCTCCGTACTTCCCTGTCTTGAGCTGTTTGGCCTCCGTCCATGGCAGTCCTATCTTCTCCTCGCACAGTTTCTGGAGTTGCCTCGCCCAGCTATGTCTGGGGCGGCCCACTGGACGTCTGCCCTCTGGAATCGCACATAGTATCTTCCTCGGAATTCGGTCATCAGGCATTCTTAGTACATGCCCAAGCCACCTCAGTTGCGATGTTTCTATGAAGAGTAGCAGTGGTTCGATGTAATTATGGTAATTATTTATAAAAATCTGAAATAAATTTAAATATTTAGAGGATGGTTTGGTAAACTTTAATGGATTAATTTCGCACTGGTAACCCCCTATATACAAATTTAAGTCTGTCAATCAATAATAATATTTGATTATAACTATTCTGAAACTTTTTCCCATGTAGCAAACACATTGTGGGAATACATAATTATAATAAACACGATGGTATATCTTTGTTTAATTCCATTTTTTTATTTTCTTATCCAACTAGTTTCGGTTCAACCTGAACCTTCTTCAGGGAAGAATAAAAATATACTGAAAATATACAGTATATTTTATTCTTTCCTGAAGAAGGTGCAGGTTGAACCGAAACTAGTTGGATAAGAAAATAAAAAGTGGAATTAAACAAAGTTATACCATCGTGTTTATTATTATTTTGAAACTATTAAGTACAAGCTGATGCATGGTATTTTACTAGGGTGATGTGTACCATATTACATTGTAATTCTGAACATAACCTAATTTCGCGTTGCATTTTATGGGATTTGATCACG
The DNA here is from genome assembly GCA_936435175.1 of Glyphotaelius pellucidus. Lineage (NCBI taxonomy): Eukaryota > Metazoa > Arthropoda > Insecta > Trichoptera > Limnephilidae > Glyphotaelius > Glyphotaelius pellucidus. Next base: position 33,011,027 of record OW386548.1, read on the forward strand.
CAACATTAACAGATCTAAAAGCAGCTAATATTACCACTACATGGTCACATTCGTTTTGACGGTGGAAATATATATTTTACCAATGTGATGTGATGTCGCTTGTTTTAGCTGTTCCGGGCAACGAACCCAACTCCCCTTGCGTGATTTGCCTGCAGTCAATTATTGTGGCCGATAGGAATAATTCACGACCAATCAGTCATAGACATCTGAGCCGCGCATACGGACACGGATTTTCACCAACGAACTGCAGAAAATAAAACAATTTCTTTTATTATCTATACTAATATTATAAATACGAAACTGCGTGTATTTGTTTGTAACGCTTTCACGCATAAACCAATAGACCGATTTTAAAAATTCTGTCACCAATAGATTATATGCGAGTAATTAGGCTGTATATAATGGTAAGCTTTGGCGTTATGAAATTTTAAATATTAATATATTATATTTATCATAAGTTTGCTATCGCTAACAAAAGCGACGTTAGGAACGTTGCTAACGTTGCTAACGTCAGAAAACAAATCGTTGCCGTGGAAACGATGTTAATATATTTGCGGGAAATTTTATTTCAGGCGTTGTAGTTAATATCTATCTATATAAATAAAAATGAATCTTCGAAATGTTTGTACGCGCATAACTTCACTAAATTGGATAATTGTTTTTTTACTATTGGTGAGTTCTGGCATTATGAAATTTAGATGGCTCACGAGCTGTTTGAAATCTGAATGTACCGGAAATAAATGTATGGAATGCGGGAGGGGGAGGGGAGGGGGAGAGGAAATACTTGAAAAGTTCAAGCGCTTCATTAATTTCCCCCTAATACTATGCGAGCGAAGCCGCGGGTAAAAGCTAGTTTAGATAATAAATTGTTGCTATTATTTAATTATTATTTTTAAATCTCGTCGCTTTGAACTTTCGGATGTTTGTTGACCTATGGAAGGTGTTTGTCATATTTTTTCCCGATTGACCACAAGTGCTAAAGAGATTCATTAAGGTAGAACAAACATAGATTTCAGATAATATGTTATACTTGTGTGTTTCAAAGATTGCAATCCGTCCGTTGAGGTAGACTCAATTAGCAGGCGTATTTTGCGTTTTTTCCAGGATCTTTAAGGTATTAATTCTATGGAGGCACATATTTAGGAATTTAGATTAGACATCAAAACGTGGAAATCGATGGAAAAATATATTCATTTTAGGGAAAAAGAGCAAAATTTCCGGTTAATGGCAATATATGACATAAATGTTTTCACTGTTTTACGAAAATTCTATCGATAGTTTGGTTATTTTTATCCGAATCTATTTGTCTTAAATTGAAATGATTGTCGAATGCTTACAAATTTCTTGTATTTTGATAAAAAAAATTCATATGCTTCATTGAAAAACCCGGACCAAAATAAATTGATTTGCAAACTAATAATAACATTACGGAAAGGATTGCATTCTGGCATTTTTGTCTTCTCGGAATTATGTGGAGAAAAGATTTTATTTCAAATTGTCATTAGAATGTAGCATGCAATATTCTTATTTCTGCGAAAGAAATGAGCAAAGTTTGCATTTTTCAAGTAGAAAACGATATTTGTTTATAACGGTCGTAGAAAAAGTTTTAATTATAAATAAATTAAATGAAGACAATATAAGCAAAACTCAATCGAAAATCTGGAAACAGAAAAAATCAGTAAAAGATATTGGCACTTCTGGGACTCGAACCCAGTACCTCTCGCTTTCCGGGCGAACGCGCTAACCACTGCGCTAAGGGTGTCGATATCCGATTCGGTCATTTTTAACTACATTATACTTCGACTAAGAACCACCCACACTATCTTCATTTTTCTTAACGCATATTTTATTGGCCTTATGTATGATTGCAAGATTCAAACCCGAACTAAATGCTATCTAGATGATGTCTGGATAAATCTTCATCCATTTAATTTAATATGCGACACCTTTTGAATTTTCTGCAAGTCTAGGATTTTTCGGAAAGGGAGGAGAGGAAGTTCTGGGAAGGAAAAGGGTATTGGGGGTGGGTAAGAATCTGGGGCTCGGTATGTATAGGAGTGACGGATGTATGAATCCATCCCTCCCACTGCGGTGCAAGGTGATGTTGCGAGAGAGTACAGCTGGAGAAGTCAAAGGGATTCCCTCAACCACTCTCTCCCGATACGGCATGCCATGCAGCTAGTGCCTGCCAAGACTCGGTCGAACCTCACCCCACGAACCCGGGCACCCCTGCTAAGTCACCAAACGTAGTAAACCCCTTGGGGTGACCTATGACAGAGGTGTTAGTTATCTAATAAATAGTTCCCGGGGCGGCAGTATCCATTCCTCCCTACCAAATTAATTAATTAAATATGCAATATGACATAAAAAATATTCTGTAAAATTTGCTCTACTTACCCTACCTATTTTTCGCAATTCCAAAAATAGACTTTTTCCTTCATAATTTTGTTAAATATAATGAAGAAGTATTTTTTTAAATTTCTCGGAACCGAAGGGAAGAAAAATAATAATGATTAATTTAGGGCTTGCTAAGCGACGCTCGAGGCGTTACATCGGTAATATTCCGAACTCACTTTCATTCTACTAAGAATACTTTACAAACTAATTATGGACCAACTCTTTCGTAATTCAACCCGTTTAAAAAGGATAAAAAATGTTAATGCTTATTGCTAGCATTTTATTTTTCAATGTTAAATACAATATTCTAAGAAGGTTTAGTGAAGATTCTACGTAATATATTTTGTGAAAAATTTTTTCGACAACGTTAAATTTTTTTTTATACAATTGTTATGGTTGTTTATTTTATACATATTGCTTAGGTATTTTTTTTTTTTTTACAGTTAATACCGCACAAGAGTCCCAACTGCTCCCTCTGGAGCCAGTGAGACTATGGCATCCCCAATCGGGGTATGTTGTGAGGCTGAAGGTAGTGGGGGGGGGGAAGGAGAAAGGGAAGAGGAAGGTTGGGAAGTACCTGGCTATTCAGATCTGGTCACTAAACACGGCTAAAGCCATTTCAAGCAACGTTTCAATTCTGAATGGTGGTCTTACACCAGGGCGATACTGATAGTATCTTCCACTCTGGAACGTGCCGCAAATAAACTATATATTATTTTAAATGAATGAATTGTGAAATAACACAAATTAATCAAATAAAATTTATTTGCGCACGCCGGGTTCGAACCCGCGACCTTCGGATTGTGAGTCGAGAGTCTTGCCTCGGGACCACGGAGGCCGGTATACTAGTAATAAAGCGTAAGGCCTATTTGACAAAACATGGAAAGCAGCTACGTACGCATAAGCAGTACTACTTTCTACCCGTGAAAAAACACGGGAACTTGTCTTGTAAAGATGAAAGTGAGATATTTAGTTTGTATGGAATCAAAAATTACACAGGCCAACAAAAAAATGTTTGTGAAAACTTTTTAAACAAATTTACCAAAATCTTATGTAATTTTGGATGCTGAAACCGTATTACATAGCAGTTTTTTTTATCACCCACCATTCTTTCACAATGTGATATCAATTTAATATTTCCAATTATAAAATTACAAATATTTCCATAGGAAAATTTTGATCTACAAAAATTAAAAAATTGGTTATATTTTGCTTACAATCATGCTTAAATTTGAATATTAGATGCTTATTTTTTTCAATTTTTTATGAAAAAAACTCTCTTTTTATAACTTTTGGAGGTTATTCCCATCAACGTAATATATCATTGAAGAAGAAGATAACACTTATAATCTAAATGAAAATATGAAAGAAAACAAGACACAGAAAAACAGAAAAAAAACAATGGTCGCAACTGGGACTCGAACCCAGACCTCTCGTCTAACCGGGACGTGCACGTTTTCCAATTTTGCTATTGCCACCTTCTGTCAAACCGTCATATTTGTCAATCTCATATTTCAAATATTTAGAATCATTAATATTATCTCCGACTAGTTCTTTTTCCATATTATAGGCAACTACTCTTTTTATTTGGGTTCGAGTCCCAGTTGCAGCCATTGTTTTTTTTCTGTTTTTCTGTGTTTTGTTTTCTTTCATATTTTCATTTAGATTATAAGTGTTATCTTCTTCTTCAATGGCTTATTTTTTTCTCTGTAAAGTTTATTGTGTAGCTTTTTTGCGTTTTGTTGTTCTCTGTGAAGTGACCAACAGTAATCACCCATCATTTTGATATTCCACCGTCCCTGGTATCGTTTCTCCTGATGAAACCGTTCCCCTTGCTCTTCACTCACATCACTTAAATTTTCGGGAAAGTCAAGATGGTTGTGCAAGAAGTGGACTTTAAGGCTCATCAGGCATTTTAATAGTGAAATATGAAAAATTGGTGGGTGATACGACTTTTTAATATTTTTTTTCGTAATCAGGACACCAAATTACGCAGGACAGTAAAAATTATCAAAAAAGTTTTTTCACTGTTGGCCTGTGTTATTCATTGTTATATTTATGACAGGTATCTATACAAATTTATTTATTATTTTTTATCCAGGTTGTTTATTTTGTATACCACTTATTTGACGTCGGTTAAAAAACATAATATTGTGTTGGATGTGTTGGACTGTATGTGTTTTGCTACCTATATTTGATTCTTCGTTTGCGAAATAAATTCACACTATTAATATGTAAATGTTCTGCGTGTTTTATTGTATTTGTTTTAATGAAATAAAACAGTTACTTTGTTTGTTACCACGATTGATTTATTCTTATTTTTTAATACCGACTAGTTTTGCTTAATACAAGCATCTTCAGGATATAAAATTAAATTGGTCAGAAAATACACTGTGCGAGCTTATATTTACATACAGAAAGAGATAAAAGATTAAATAAAGGAACAGTAAGAAAGAAAATTAAAATATTTAGATTTTAATTTTAAATGCAAAACACATTGTAGAACACTTACTATTGCAAAAAAAATGCAATCTCGTACTATGCTAATAGTAATTTGCCTACCGATAGTTTTTTTGTTTATAAAATCATGTTTCTGCATTATAGTTAAGATAAAATAAAGACGTGAAGATAACAAATTCGTCCTTCTACCATCAATTTGCATCACATTAAAAAATAATAAACAACCCCTAAGAATTCATTTTTCACAAAATGTTCACATGCAACCTCCGCGCCGCGCGCCGGCTTCACAAAACACTCACAAAACAAACCCCCACTTAATTCCTTCCGCTCAGTTGGCGGATCCATCATCAATAAAATGGCTGATCGGCTGAGTCTAGATTTTAACCTTTGACTATCCATCATAATGCAGGTGTTATGTTGTGAAATACTTCAAACAGCATTATACTTCAAAGGATGCAAGATTCAATGAAATATGTTTTCGAGGAAAGCTTTCAAAATATCTAAGAAAATATTTTTGTCTTATTGCATAAGAATTCAATTGCTATAAACAAGTGGGATTACGGCATCATTAATTACTTGAAGGTTTTTGTGAGGCTGATGACAAAGTCAATGGACGGTGTAAGAAGTGTCAGAATTTTCCCGTACTTAATCAAATAATCCTCAAACGATAAAACAAGAATTTTAACTCGCTCCAGCCATTTTCTTCGCGTGCACATCATTTTTTTTAAATGTAGGTACTTATAAGTATTTTAAATTTGTTTTTCATTATTCAGTGCATTGAAGGTTATATAATTTGTGGAATTTTCGACCACCATGCTAGGCACATGCCTGTGTTATGGTGGTCGATATGAAAGCTTACCGCCAAGAGTCCGAAATTTCCGGAGCCAGTGGGACTATGGCATCGCCAATTGTGGTATGTCATGAGGCTGGGGGAACGTGGAGGGTAGGAAATGGTGAAGAGGAATTTTGGATACCTGGCTAATCAAATTGAGTAACCAAACAAGGCTTAGGCCATTACAAGCAACATTTCGATTCTGATTGGTGGTCCTTCAACAGAGCGATACTGAGATTATTTACCATGGGTTTGATCGTGTAAAACAGTGTTTCTCGACCTTTTTTTGACCAGGGACCACCATGATATTTATTTGTTCTCACAGGGACCAAAAGGTACAAGAACGGGCTCTTCTTGGACTTTTTCGGCTATATCAATACCAAAAGGATTACGTTAATACTACATTAATACTAATTACTACATTAATACCAAAAGGATTACGAATTAGCCTTTTGAAACCTTTCGATTCGGTTTTGTAGTAAATGAACGAATGTTTCGCTGACCACGTTTTAGTTCTAGCGGACCATCTGTGATCCACGGATCACCGGTTGGAAACCACTGGTGTAAAGAGTCCATTTTATGGAAGATTATGTATCGGACGACGTATGAATGTGAATAAAACGTGTGTTTGTAAACGAGTGTGCTTAAAAACACAATTGTCTTGTTATTACTGCGGGAAAATGGCATTATGGTTAACTATGTAGACATAATGATAATGAAGGTATTTACTTTCTTTTTTTTCTAATATCTTATCCGACAAACATTCGAAAAACCCACAAAAAAACTAACATAAATCCTTCTTCCTTCATATTTCCGAACGTCCTTCTTTTAGCAGGTGTTTTTAGGGATACGAAGCTACACGTGTTTTAAGGGTTGTTTCAGGCAGTAGCTCAAGGGTGGTTAGGGTGGTCGCGTGACCAACTTCATAACAACATGGCTACCGGCGACTTCCTGCCGCGCGGGGAAGAATAATATGATGGAAACGGTGTCGGGGTATACTACCTCACTTTGCCATACAAGAGTTTAAGGAGCTTGATTAATTATTTGACTCTGTTTAATGATTTTTATGTTTTCATTTTGCGTTTATTCAGGGAGCTATCTCGGATCTGAATTTGAGGAATGTTTTTAAGATATTTGGAGGGTGAAATGTTTATCTTATTTATTAAATAATAACGCCGGTATAATTTTGTTAATCAAATTCAGTAATAACACATATTTGAGAAATATCCTAAAATAATTCGGAGTTGTGTAGTGGAAGTAGCGTTGAAAATTTACAGAGAAGTAATTTAGCGAAAAGACGTTTAACAAAGATTCAAAGAGCTGAAATATTTTGTTGGACGTCTGTTTATATATTTTTTCGAATGGATAAGATCACAATCGTGATAATGAATAACTGAGTCTTTTCAACTGCAAAGAAATTTAACTCAGTCAATAAATCTACGTGAAGTCTCTTCGCTCATAAAATTACATTATCGTGCGTTTATCCTGATAAAGAAACTAAGGAGTGGTGTATACAGAGTTATACATTTTCTTTAAGGTTTAAGTTTCTCTTTTTGAGACTGTTCATTTGTGGTGAGGAACTATTTACGTAAGATTATTTAAAACACCATAATACTTAACCAACCAATCATCAAGGGTAGGCGGAGAGGACGGCCCGCCAAACAACCCGATCTTGGCACACACTCCTTGCCTCTCACATTAATTTATTATTTATATTTATATTATATTTTACATGTACAAAACACAGAAACAGACATCAATTGACAAGAATAAACGAAACAGCAACTAGAGAACTCGCCCACATTCAAACTATTCTCACGAATTCATCTAAACAGCAGATAAACATGCACAAATATTTTTTTCTTTTAAATAGGTAAAAAATGTACGTAAGAATATTATTTTACAAATACAAAAAATAAAATACGCAAAAATTTTTATAAAAGCTTACAAATAAATTTTTTTTAAATTTAGAAGGTGAGACAAAAAAATTATAATCGTTCTTTATTTTTGGGGTATTATGCCGTGTTGCGCTACCTTTTTTATAGCTAACGTTTCGGATAGCATTACAGTGCCCATCATCAGGGCAGATGTGTGATCACGTATCCTGATGATGGATACTGTTGTCGCTGTCTGAAACTCTGGCTAAAGAAAGAGGAAGCGCAACACGGCGCAACCTCCCAAAATAAATAAAGATGATACTTTTGGCCGTGTAAATCTAAAATCATATTAAAATAATTATAAATCAAGAATAGCGTTAAACAGAAATTTAAGAAAAAATTCAGTACTTGAAAGTAAAAACGAAATATGTCTAAGTTGTTGTTTTTTGTAGGAAAAAAGCTTTCATTTTTCTACCAAAATTACTGAGGGTCAAAAAATATGTCGGGGTCCTTCAGATTTTGATTTTGATCGTGTGAACCGGTTTTGGAGGACGCATTCGGAGAGCAGATATAAACTCAAAATGTATTTGTTACAATGATTTAAGTACCTGACTAAAAACGTTGCAATATTTCGTACGATAAAAAGTTACAACTTTTCTAAATGTACCATAATATTTAATATATTATAAATTCTTACATTCGCCATGCGCTATGATAAAAGACTTCATAAAAATACTACAGCGTATTCATAACAAATCAGGCACTTGGCAGTTTTTTTTTACTTCATGCATCAATATTTTTTTATGCTTTCATTTCTTATATGTTTACGAAGTAGTTTCCATGTAACTTTTATGACTTTCAGTAGGTTTACCCCCTATCCAATTGGTCGTTCGATGTTTTTATGCCTAATTATGGAGGCTTTTTCCACGATCACGTTTTTCCGGATAGGTTACTATTCTTTCGAAGGGAATAAGTTGGAATGGATACCGTAACCGTCTCTTATAATAATGTTGCAAGACACAATCTTCGTTTTGATCTGAAAGTATTATATATATTGAAGAAGATAATACTAATAAATCTAAACGAAAAATAATAAGAGACAGAAAAATAATATCGCAACTGGGACTCAAACCGCGACAAATGCCTTAAGTCACTCGGCCATCGGGACCTTTTATTTTTAAGTAATTTTCTATTTTTGTTTTTTAATGGTCTACTACTCGTTTTTCGACCGATTTCTTACATATCTCCCTTAAACATTTGAAGTTTTTAAGCTCTTAAAAAATATATGTTATTTTTGAAGATAATACCTAGATACCTTCCACGCCGAAACGCAAATTATATGAAATTCCCTCGATAGAAAAAAATCGCAAAGGATGCTCCGAAAATGATTTAAAACAAGTCTATTTCTATTATTTTACAAGTAGGTAATATTTGTGAAAAAAATTCACAATGTTTCTTTAATGATACTAAAGATACTTTCTACGAGATTTTTGCTCTATTTTAAACGAGTCATGTTTTATTTAGCATTTTCCCAATTTTTGCATCAATCTTGTCATTTAAAATATTGGTGCGCTCTGTCCAACATTCGTAATTACATATCTCTCCATCTTCTTCTTTTTGGGTCGGGAAGCGTGCCTTAAAGGGGGGTTAAAGAAGAAGATTACAATAATAATCTAAACAAACATATGAAACAGAGCAAGAGATAGAAAAATGGAAAAAGATCATGGTCGCAACTGGGACACGAACCCAGAACCTATCGTCTATCCGGGACGTGCGCTTTTACCAATTCAGCCATTACCACCTTCCATCAAACTGTCATAATTGTCAATCTCGTATTTTTAAATTTTTAGAATTAACAATATTATCTTCGACTATTTTTTCCACATGTTGTCATTATATTTTTATATTTTCTGCGTCTTGTTCTCTATCATATTTCAGTTAAGATTATTAGTGTTATCTTCTTTTTCAATTTTTAATTTTGTTGTGGGAAAAATCAGTCGAAGAGAATATTTTTAATTCTGAATTTGAAATACGAGATCGACAAAAATGACTTAAAAATAAGAAGTCCCAATGGCCTAGTTGGTTGAAGCGTTTGATACCGTTTCGTACCGATGCTGGTACATACAGTATAAATTTCAAGTAGTTTTATCCTCGATGCATTTGAATGAAAAAATGTTTATACTTTTGTTATTTGGCGGTACATCCTCTCTGCACACCTCTTCGGGGACGAGTAGTTATATTTTGTGTATTGCATATTGACAGCAATTTTCATGGAATTTTTTATAAGAACAACTCTCTTTTTATAACTTTTGAAGGTTATTCCCATCAATGTAATTTATCGTTGAAGAAGATAACACTTGTTATCTAAACGAAAATATGAAAGAGAACAAGACACATAAAAATAGAAAAAGGTGATGGTCGCAACTGGGATTCGAACCCACAACTTGTCATCTAACCGGTACGTGCGCTTTTACCAATTCAGCCATTGCATCGTCCATCAAACCGTCATAATTGTCAATCTCATATTTTCATATTTAAGAATTGACAATAATATATTCGACTCATTACAAGTTCCATGTAAATAAAATCGGATATATTTATGCGAGACGCTATCTAGGTTACAAACCAATTTTTAGAACGATTATTTTGCCGAAGGTAGTGGCCCATAAAATGCAAAAAAATAGTAAAAGATAACATTGTTAATTGGTGTTACCTTTTTCTTCAATGACCTTTTGTTATTGTTCAAAAATTTGTTAGTAAAATGGAAAGCATCGCGGATTTTTTTCATTTACGTTCTCCCTTATGAGATAGCTCCATTCCTATAATAGACATGCGTGTCTGAATGGCCATATAAAATATAATTTGATCAGAATGGAAAATGACGTAAGAAGGGTGGTTTATAATAGTACATATACCAAGGCATAGATGGGGATTTTTTTAATATTGGGGTAATATTAAAAATATCTAATTATGGAAGTAAATAATGATGCACGCAATCATATAAAGACACGAAAAACGCAATAATTACATATTTTTTCAAATCGGGTTCATATTTTTTTACATTAGCTCCACACAGGAGACCCTGAGGAAAACAATTTCCATCGATACCTGTGTCATATTTAGGGATGCTGTGTGGAGGGTATTTTTAGGTAAACGAAGGAGAGGAAGTTCTGGGAAGGAAAAAAGGAATAGGAATCTGCCAAGGACTGTGTCCAGGACTGACAGATGTATGAATTCATCCCTCCCATTGCCATGTAAGCCGATGGATCAAGAGAGTCCGGCTGGAGAGATCTAGGTTATGTCCTCCTCTCCGGGGGCGGCGGTACCCATACCCTCTTCCATACCCATAGATGTAGAATTGTTCTTTAAAAATATAGAGTCCTTCCGAAAGGCCTGAAGGAGTAGCCCAAACAACATGAACCCGGGTACCTCTGCTAAGTCACAAAACGTAGCGAACTACTTAGGGTGAACAATCGTGATTCATTTATTGGTTATCCAAAAATGATTCGCGTGGCGGCGGTGCCCATACCCGCCTCCCAAATTGTTATATAAATAACCGTGAAGAAAAATAACATAGGAACGATGAAGATATGCACTTTGAAACAGGAAATTATTATTTTAATTCATCCATTTGTCACTCTAAGCAACACTTCTAAAATCTACGTTATAATCATCGGGTTCTGAAATTGCAACAAAGGTCTAAAATCCAATCCTCTCTCTGCTTCTGATAAATATATTCAATAATGCTTTAGAGCAGTGATTCCCAAAGTGGTCCAGGTGGACCCCTAGGGGTCCATGTGAAACCCGACGGGGGTCCACGTAGACGCGATAAAGAAATGGGGGTTCACAAGTTGTAAGTGGTTTCGATTAAAACTTATCCCGTGCCCCATATCTATATCACATCCCACCCTCCGTCTCATATCCTATTACAGAGCAACTACAGAGCACATTGTTGTACCGGTTATGCATGATGAGATCTTAAATCGCCCAGCTAAGCAAGGGGGGCGTCATGGGATATGAGTGTTCTGTCCTGAAACGGGAACATACCCCCTCCCCGTCCCATATCCCATAACGCCCCCTCCGTCGCGGTCGTGGCAAATATAATCTCGAATATTGGCTTATTTTGCCCCCGTTTGAAAAAGTCTTAGATCCGATGGTAGAAATGTGTACCAGCAGAGGGTCCATCGTGACCAGTAAAATTTTGAAAGTGGTTTAGGAGGAAAAAAGTTTGGGGACCTCTGCTTTAGAGTATTTTCTTGTTCATAATAAGAATAAATTCAATAATGCTTGACGGTATTTTCTTATTCATAAGAATAATATGTTCAATAACGCTTGAGAGTATTTTCTTGTTCATAATAATAATTTATGAAATAATGCTTGAGAGTATTTTCTAGCTCATAATAATGATATATTCAATATATGATGAGGTTTATGAATATTTAGGATACCCGCAATCGAATAGATTAGATCATACTAGTATTAAAAATGATATTAGGATTAAATTTCAAAGTAGAGTCAGAAAAATTTTAAAATGCAATCTATCTGCTAAAAATTTAGTAAAGGCAATAAATACTTGGGCAATACCTTTATTAACGTACTCATTTGGCATAATTAAATGGTCCAATACAGATTTAGATAGCTTAGAACGATTAATTAGAACTATGTTAACAAAGTTTAATTGCCATCATCCAAATTCAGCTATAGAACGAATTAATTTACCTAGAAATTTAGGAGGTAGAGGTATAGTCAAAATAACTTCTTTGAAATACAATCAGGTAGAAATGCTAAGAACTTTTTTCCATAGGAAAGCTAATAGTTCAGAAATGCTCAAAATAATTTGCAAGGCAGATAGAAACATTACACCTTTAAATTTATACGACGATAATGCCAACATTCTTTTAAATACCAACCAGGAATTATTAGATTCCTGGTCAAATAAAATTATTCACGCCAAACACTTCAATTATCTCAACCAAACGTATGTTGACAAACTTTCGTCAAACAAATGGTTGAGTATTGGAGAATTGAGCGCAGAAATAGAAGGATTTATGCTTGCCACTCAGGATAGAGTCATTAATACTAAAAATTATAGGAAGTATATAATCAAAGATAGAAATCAAATTGATGAATTATGTAGAAAATGTTTGGCTTTTCCAGAAACTATAGAACATATTATATCGGGATGTTCTATATTAGCGCCTTCCGAATATACTTTTAGACACAATCAGGTTTTAAAAATAATTCATCAAAGTTTGGTAATTAAACATAAATTGATTGATTGCCGTAATGTAGTACCATATTATGAATACGAACCAAATTCGTTTTTAGAAAATGAATTTTATAAAATATATTATGATAAAACTATACTAACAGACAGAACGATTCGTCATAATAGACCCGATATAGTTTTACACGACAAAATTAAAAAAATAACTTATATCATTGATGTCGCTATTCCAAATTCCTGTAATATTCAAAAATCTGTTTCTGAAAAAATTAGAAAATATACAGATTTAGGAAATGAGATTAAAAGAATTTGGCATTCTCGGACTATAAAAATATTACCATTTGTTATTTCGGCTACTGGCATTATACCTAGCTCTCTAATTAAAAATTTAGGCTTATTAGATTTATCAAAGAATCTTTATATAAAAATGCAAAGATCAGTCATATTAAATACATGTAGGATTACGAAAGATTTTTTAAATATTTATATTGAGGGATCGGTAGGATTTATCGGTTCAGTTAGGAGTTCTATCGAGCCGAACCCTCTGATATGAAAATATCTGGAGTCGGTGAAGTATTTTCCCATATGGTCTCTGGTAGGTTGACGTGTTGTTCTTGTATAGTTTTGTATTTAGTATACTTATACAATGCAATTACATCGCGTGAATTGACTAGATTAGCATTTGTGGAAAAGTGTGTGGAAAGATTAAGTTTTTCCTGTGAGGAAGATTTAACCCGGACATAAAATCTAGAGAACAAAATGCTTGGGAGTATTTTCTTGATCATGGTTATTATATATTCAATTTTGCTTTAGAGTATTTTCTTGTTCATGATAATAATATATTCAATAATGCTTGAGAGTATTTTCTTGTTCATAATAAGAATATATTCAATAATGCTTCAGATTATTTTCTTGTTCGTAACAATAACATATTCAATAATGATTGAGAGTATTTTCTTGTTCATAATAAAAAAAGATTATCAAATATGTTATTGTTATGAACAAGAAAATAAAAAATAAATTCTTTTTTATAATAATAATATATTCAATAATGCTTTAAAGTATTTTCTTGGTCATAATAATAATTTATTAAATAATGCTTTAGAGTATTTTCTTGCTTATAATAATAATACGTTCACAATGCTTGATTTTTCTTGTTCATAATAATAATATTTCAATAATGCTTGAGAGTATTTTCTTGTTCAAGAATTTAATTTTGATTAAGTCGAAAACTTTCGTCAATATTATTTAATAGTGCGATGAATCAAGTTTTATCAGTAATCCAATAAATACTCGATGACTGTTTACAGGAAAAGTAAATATGTGTCATGAAGTATAGTTAAGGTGATAACAATAAACAAAACAATCTGACAGCACTCATCAATCTCACCCTGAACAACTGGGTGTATTAGTTGTTTGTTCACTTACCCAGCGATCGTCAACCATGTAATAGAAATCAGAAGAAAATTTAAAGAACTTTCATTGATATTTTTGGCTCTTAAATCACGTTATACTAAACTTATTCGTGTAAGAGTTCATTGCTTACAACACAACAGTGAGGACTTCAGAAATACTCATTACGTTTATGGTGATGCTTTAAGTTACGTTTAAGGTGATGTTATGATTTAAGTACATCAATATTTTTGTATTTTAATGACAGCGTTAATGGTAATGCGTTCCCCGATTTGGTGAAAAAATTGATGCTGAAGGTCGTGGGGAAGAGAGGAGCTACTTAGGAGATCGCGCTAAAATTTGTCGATGGTAGGTCGGAATATTTCTTATTAATTGTTGACCGTGCTGGCAAATATTGATAACTGACCACAGATGACAGATTTAGTCAATATCATATTGATGTAGGGTTTTATCGATCGTCTAGACTTCCTCGTGCTAGACTTCCTGGAAAGTACCGCAAATACATAAAAAAGAACACATTTTCCCACAACACGCGTCGGTATTCGAACCCACGACAAAAGTGATGTGACCGTCGAGTGTAAAATCAAAAATTAAAGGGCACTGAAAATTATTATTCATTGTTGTCCTTAGACCGATAAAACGAAAAGGGCCTTTAAAACGTTAAACGATAAGGGCCTTTAAAACGTTAAACGATAAGGGCCTTACTAAAAACTGATAAACAATCATTTATATATCGAAAACATTTGTTAATTTTAAAATACGTTTATTAGTAATGCCATAAGCTTTCGTAAAATTAAAAAGGTTAAACACGCCTTAACCCCACATAAGTCCAATGTTTGACGTGTCAGCGAGCGGGCGCAAACAGCGGCGGGTCGAGAAGTATCGCTTACAACTGGGTTGATATCGTGTCCTGTCGTATCACAGCGGGATGATTTGAAGGTTAAATTGCCGGCTGACGTTTACCCCAGACCATTTTTCACCTCCCTCACCCCCCCAACCCTGTCACAGGGGTGGATAGGTTTACAGGGGTTAAGGACGGTTCATACATCACCTCCAAGCAGTTGATGACAAGCGGCCGCGGCGTGCTCAACAAATATTATGAATCTTGAATTGAAACATTCCTTCGGCTGCCTTTTTGTTTTACGATTTGCATAGGGGTGTTATTGGGGATAGAATTAAGATTTTTGATAAAAATGTTTAATACTGAGCTTCCTTATTACATTATAAATAAATACTGTAGGCTGAAGCATTTTTAAGTGCTTAAAAATGAACGCAAATTATTAATATCATTGACATTGTATTACCAATAACAATATGTAATTACGAATGTTGAAGAGAGCGCGCTAATATTTGAAACGATAAAATTGAGGCGAAAATTGTGAAAATGTTTAATAAAACACGACTTGTTTAGCATAGAGCAAATGTCTCTTGGAGGTTGTCTAAAACAATGTTCAAAGAAACACTGTGAATTTTTTCATACATATAACTCGTTAAATAATAGAGACAGGCTTGAAAATGAAAATTTTCGGAGCGTACTTTGCGATTTTTTTCTATCGAGGGAATTTCGTATAATTTGCTTTTCGGCGTGGGGATTGTATAGATATTCTCTTAAAAAATAACATAAATTTTTTAAGAGCTTCAAAACTTCAAATGTTCAAGGGAGATATGCAAGAAATAGGTAGAAATTCGGGTAGCGGCGGCTTAAAAGAGAGTAAATCTTCAGTGGCC
Organism: Glyphotaelius pellucidus; assembly: GCA_936435175.1. Classification (NCBI taxonomy): domain Eukaryota; kingdom Metazoa; phylum Arthropoda; class Insecta; order Trichoptera; family Limnephilidae; genus Glyphotaelius; species Glyphotaelius pellucidus. Next base: position 33,026,961 of record OW386548.1, read on the forward strand.
TATATCTTATAATTTAAATCAAAAATAAATAAAGTAGCTCACATTCTTACTAGATATTTTATATACCTTTCGATTACAAAAATAATTTTTCAGTTTGGTTTGGTATTTTGATCTAAAATCTAAATTTAAGATTTTTACGAAACTGGCCGAAAAGGGCCGCGCAAACGTTCCGTTTAAACCCGGTCATCCCCGCTAGGTCACGAAACGTAGCTAACCACTTCAGATGACTTTTGGCAGAGGTGTTGGGTATCCAATAAATGATTCCCGGTGCGGCGGTAACCATACCCGCCTTCAGAATTTCGGTGGTTGGATACAGATTGAAGACACACAGATGAAAAAGTTTAACGATAGTGGCACGAGTACAGAATTTATTTATTTATTTATTTCTATGCATTACAGTATTTACATATTTATCTATCTATCAATTTTGAAAAACATTTTTATATAATATATATTGTAATTTTATTATGTTGGGTGTAAGGTAGGTTTGTGAGGGTGAAACTGTGGATAGGTATTGTTGTATGTTTCGTGAACACCTCACTAGGAGAACCTGTGCTGAGGTGTTTACGTGTTTATTTATGTTTATGTATGACAAGTATTAATGTGTTGTAATAGAAAGTTTTATATGTATTTTTTTTTTCAAATTTTAATAGTTATTGTACATTGGTTATTTAGGAGAGAAAAAAAAGTATTTAAATATATTAGAGGAATATAAAAAAAAATATATATATATATATAAACATACACATACATACACATCCATATAAATACATGTACCTGCACACATGTATATAAATATATATATATACATACGTATACATACGCATACACATTCACATACACATACATATATGTACACACATATATAAATTGTAAGTGTATGTATAGTTGTTGGATACTTGAAAAACTACTTAATTTTTAGGTTTAATTAATTTTATACTTTTGTTATGTTTGGTTGGGAATAATAATGTTTTGTATAAAGTTAATATCTTGATTTTTAATCCAGTCGGTGATATGTTTTTTATGAATGTTTGCTGAATAAATTACTTGTCTCACAATTCATCCGAATTCCAAATCACAACGGGGCTATAGAAGTTTCTCTTCAATTTTTTTTGACGAGCCAATAGAGAACTCCAGTGAAAAATATTATGGCTTTAAAAAAATATGTTCATATAGACCAATAAACGTTGATTCTGAATATATAAGTTTTATTTAATAATATTTTAGTAGAGTTTTAAAAAAAATATTAAAAAGTCCATTTTAAAACAGTTCATTAAAACATCCTGTCAAGTTGGTATTATGGAATTTGTGAGGCGTGACGTCACCGCTTCCATAAAACGCTCCAATGCTGAAATTCAAAATGGCGGAAGTCGAACAGCTGATTCCAGTTCCCTACGAAATTCATGCTTCGGTTTCCTTATTATTGATTTCGATTCGTAAAGCTAAAAAAATAATAATTTCTAACAATTTTTATACCAATCTCCCGTAATAATATTGAAAAATATAATAAATATAATACAATAAATAAATAATTACACCTAAATAACGTTTTACTTATTGAATAGTTTCATCACTTTTTCCCTACAAAATGATAACATCTGTTGAAAATAACTAAAACTTTTGGGCAGATGACGTCACAGGGCCAGATGACGTCACGGTGGTTTTCGGGGGATCTTGAAAAATTAAAACTTTGAAATTTATTTTAACTATTAAAACTAACTATAAAAATAAATATGCAGTTATTTAAGTTAGAAGGTATTCATAAAAAAAATAAACAAATTGGACTGGAATTCTCCATTCATTAAAAGGTACAGACATCGCAGAGTGTGATACTATGTCATAAACATTATATTATTTTATGTAGGTACTATGTAACATATTTTTTTAAATCTACCTTCCGGTTTACTGGTGAATAAATTTCTCTGAGGCAAACGATATATTTTTTCTGTTTGTTTTTTCAATGCACAAATTGAATTGCATACACAAAACCGCTTTTGCACAAATATTGCGTCCTTTATTCGGTTTTCGAAATCGAATAAAGTGAAAAATGATGACAGTTCCGCGTTCTATATTTGATTTGAACCATCCAATAGAAAAGCAGCAGCATTGGCTAGCGTTCTAGTTCGCAATTGAGTCGTTATAAGGAAAGGGAGTGGCAATAAATATAACGACAATAAAAATAGGTAAAAACCTTTAAAACAATGAAATAATCAGCTTTGTAGCGTTGGCTTTGATCTCACGCTCAAACAATGTATTCCGCTTTATATCTAACTAGCTGGTACCCGACATGCGTTGCTAAACCATTTATTAAAGAAATTGTTTCTCCCTGCGTGTCCTTTCCCATTCGTCCCGTTCCCCTTCTCCTCTCGCGTTCCCACGCCGCCTCCTCCACCTTCCCTCTCACCACTCCACTCCCCCCCTTCCCCCGTCCCACGAAAACCCCTCCCGAGTTCACCTCCCCCCTCCCGCATTCCATTCATTTAGTCCCGGTAAATTCAGGTAAACTCGCTTGCCTCCTATTGCAAATTTCATAATGCTAGAGCTCGCCAGTAGTTTTATACAAAATATAAAACACAAAAAAAAAAATTCCAATTTGGTGCAGTCTTTTGGAAGTTACGCGCGTACATACGTTTCAGCGATTCATTTTTAGAGATAGATATACTACGCCTGAAATAAAATTTCCCGCAAATATAAGTTTCCACGGGAATGATTTATTTTGCTTTTCTTCTAACGTTAGTAATAACTCGCTTTCGTAAGCGACAGAATGCGTGTAATATAGTAATATTTATAATTTCGTAACGTGAGTTATGAAATTTCTTTATATACAACCTATATTACTCGCATATAGTTTAGCTTTCTGTTTTTGAAAGAATTTTAAAAAACAAACAAACACAAGCAGTTTAGCATTTATAATATAGGTATAGATATAAACAACGACGGTAGTCGGAGTTCTTCAAAGGTTAATCGTTAACTGGAATTCTCTTTCTTTCATTTAAAAAGTCTTATTTGATGGGTAGTTCGATGAATTTTCGTATTTAAGACTGGGTCACAGTATTTTTTTTTAAACCTCTTCCACGTAGTAAAACGCCATTCTTGGATCAGTCAAAAAATAATAATACTATCTTTTTATTCTTCTACAATGATTAAATTAGATTATTCTTGTAGTTTCAGCTTCTTGCAGAAGGAGAGGTAATAATTGTCAAAGAAATTTACTGATTCGTTTACTATTAAGTCACTGTTTGCATTACGTTTATTACATACTAAAGCTAATTTTATTATTCTTTTGAAACAATCACCTTAGCGCTTCGACCTGAAAAAGTTCCAAGCAGATCTTAATTCTTTTGGAAAATTATGGTAAAAATATTCATACTTTAACAAATGTTCTTTGTGTATTCAATAAAACCAATTTTGTAGCGTGTCTAAATATTTGGAAATTCATGGGTAGTTAAACTAAAGCGAAACAAGGAGCGAAAGATAATCGCGCAACTAACATGAAAGCTTGTACTGCATTTTCTTGTCAAAAACACCCGGCGCTGAAAGGCGGGGAGAGGTCTGAAGCTTCGAAAAGTGACTGGTGTTTTGCTTTTATGTTTACCCATTTCCCTATGGGGAATAAATATTATTTTTTGTACGCAAGTTTACATATATATTTATTTTACGTTGTATATATTTTTAATTAGCTCCACACAGTAGGCTCTGAGGAAAATAATTCCGCTCAGGGCCTATGTCATCTTTGGGAATGCTGTGTGCAGGCACTTTTTAGCAAAGGAAGAAGAGAAAGTTGTGGAAAGGAAAGAGATGTCAGACAAAAAAGTGACGGATGAATCTATCTCTCCAAATGCAGTGCAAGGTGATGATCCGGGAGAAGAGCCCTGCTGTTGAGGTCAAAAGGTCTCCATTCACCAGTCCCTTACGATCCGGCCTGCCACGCATCTGCCCGGCAACCAAACAAACCTCACCCCATGAACCCGGGTACCCTGCTAATTTACCAAACGTAGTGAACCAATTCAGGTGACCTATGCATAGGTGTTGGTTATTCAATTAATGACTCCCGGGGCGGCGGTACAAAAACTCGCCTTCCATACTTACATATAATATAATTTGTAACATAATTAAAATTTATTGTGATTACTAATATGTTCATTTGTCAACGACTTTACGTAACACGTTCAAAAAACCAATATTGAAAACTAAAACCAAAACAGATAATTTCGTATTAAAAATTTAAAAATAATCATTGAAGCCACTTTCTAAATCTGAGAAACCTAACATTACATCATAATATTATAAAATGTTTTTGGTATAGTCTAGGCAACTCGAAACAACAGAAATGCGAATGCTTAGATGGTCGGTAAGAGTATCACTAAAAGATAAAATTAAAAATTCACGCATTGGTGGTGCTCGGACATAAATAGTAAGCTGAAGGAACGACAGTTGAGATGGTATGGACACATAAAACGGAGACCATCAGACCACACAGTGAAGCAGGCAATGTCTATGGAGCTTCATCGACAGTCATCCATAGGTAGACAAAAGAACTGGATGACTCATTGCTCCAAAATATTGCAGAGGAACGGCCTGGATGTAAACGATACCCAGAACCGAAGACAATATAGCCTGAAAACGTGAAGAGCCGACCCCAACAGTCAAGGACAGTGCAAGGAAGAAGAATAAAGAGGTATAGTCTGAGATAGATTATCTCTTAGTATCGTTCTGGTAAAAGACCACCATTCGTATTGAAACGTTGCTTGAAATGGCTTTGGCCTTTTTTGGTAAGCAATATTCCCCTTTCACATCTCCATCCTTTCCACACTACCTCCACCCTCACAAGATACCCCAACTTCGGATTCCTAAGTCTCACTGGCTCCGGACGATAACGAATTTGTTTATTTTAATATCACATGATTTTCATAAAGTACGCATCGTGTAATGTCCTCCAGACTGGGAATTTACATGAGTTGTAGAGCATTCAAAATAATGGTTTTCATAGTGAATATCTTGATCACGTCTGGTAGGTACCTGCTTGCTTCAATATTAGAACCTTAAAATACCCAAGCTACATCTTTCACGTGAAAATGAAAATTTTGAAGATTTTCACGTACCTGGGTATGCCGCACAATTTCAGAATTTTTCGTTCTGAAATTTTGGTTGATTTATTCATGGAAGACAGAATAACCAAAACAAGTTTCGAATAAGCCAACTTCATGAACAACAACGTATTTTTTGTTTTTGATAACACATTGTTGGTAACACTGAGAAAATGTATTTCATATACATACCTTCAAATTTTATCCACAAGCATCACACATTTTTTCACTGACAGGGTATGCAGAGAGGATGGCCCCCCACATAACTCAAATCCAGTGCGATTTTTTTTAATGGCAAGCAAGATGTGTACATTTAAGGAAAAAACGAACAAAATTTAAAATTAACAATACAATAATTACACCTGGACATGTTTCGTTATTTGATATTTATTAAATACACTAGCGCAGATCTGCGAAAATCACGGGATATAATAATTTATCATCATAGGATTATTTCCTCTCAAAAGAAGGTCAGAAATTTACGTTCCGAATGAACAATTTTTTTTTTTAAATCTGTATAAATTTTAAATAATAGAAATACAATTTGGGAGCCGGGTATGGGTGCCGCCGCCCCGGGAACCAATTATTGGATAACCAGGACCCTTGCCATGGTCACTACGTTTGGTGCCCGGGTTCATGAGGTGAGGTTTGTCAAGGTCGCCAAGGTCTTGGCGGCCTAGACGTTTGCCCACCAACTGCGTGGCAGGCCAGATTGGGAGAGACTGGTTGAGGGAGACCTTTTGACCCCTCCAGCCGGACTCTCTCGAGCCATCGCCTTGCACCGCAGTGGGAGGGGTGGATTCATTCGTCCCCAGATTCCCACTAACACCTCATACCTTACTCATACCCTTTTTTTCCCGGAACTTCCTCTTTCCTTTCCATAAAAAGACCCTCCACACAGCATCCCCAAAGATGACATTGATCCTGAGAGTTTTTTTTCAGGGCCTCCTGTGTGGAACTTATGTAAAAAAAACACATTTCAAATAGGTATAATTTACTTCTTCAAATTTCGCAAATACACTTTTTGGCGTCATTATTAATTTAATAAAAACAAATTATTTTGTATACACCACTATACAATTAACATTATCAAAAGATATAATGTAATTCGAGAATTTTGATACTTTACTTTTCCCTTGTCTAAATCGTCACCATTATCAGTTCCAATTTGAAAATCAATGCAATTCCGTGTTCTAGAGCAATTGAAGCGATAAAGTGAGATATGTAATTACGTATGTTGGACTGAGCGCGCTAATATTTTAAGTGATAAAATTGCAGCGAAAATCGCGAAAAAGCTTAATAAAACGTGACTCGTTTAAAATAGAGCAAAAATCTCGTGGATCGTATCTTAAGTATCATTTAAAGAAACATTGTGAATTTTTTCACAAATATAACATGTAAAATAATAGAAATAAACTTGTTTTAAATAATTTTCGGAGCATACTTTGCAATTTTTTTCTATCGAGGGAATTTCATAAAATTTGCGTTTCGGCGTGGAACACGTCTAGATATTATCTTAAAAAATAACATATATTTTTTTAAGAGCTTAAAAACTTCAAATATTTAAGGGAGATATGTAAGAAATCGGTCGAATTCGGATAGCGGCGGCTTAACACAGAGGCATAGAGACACCACAAAAATTATTATTTTTACGATAGGTACGACATGAAGGTATGTAGATATTGCAGATACATGTGTTGTGAACAAAGAGTTTATTACCTCATGTATTTAAAGTAGATATTGTTTGAAGTATCCAATTTAGAAAATGATTCACGAAATATCACAATGGTCTAACACCCTCTGACGATGCTCATCAGGCAGTGTGTACCGTAATCAAATCAAATATTCAAATCCTAACATCAAAAGAGGGTGTAGGAGTATTTCAAATTTATTTTAAAATACTCGTATAAAAAATATAACGGCTGGTTGAAAGAATAACCGAAATAATTGCAGTGCCGGGTAAGGTTGGTGGTGGCCCTCGTGTGTACCAAATAAACAAAAAAAATATTTAGAAAAAATGTATTATAAAAATAGAACTTGTTTTGTGTAAAACCACCATTTATAATTAATTTATTTACAGACCGGTTTCGCTTTGCTCGAGCATCATCAAGGTACAAAGTAATTAATGATTAATGGTATATTAATTAATGGTAATTAAGTAAGTAATTAATTGATTTATGGTTATTAATTTATAGTACATCAATGTGTACTCTGATGATGCTTGAGCAAATTGAAACCGATCGGTAAATAAGGGCTTTATTTTTTATTAAATCTGTCAAATCACAATGTGATTGCTTTCTATAATAAAAGGAAAAATATATTTCATAATTTTTTTGTGTCACTTTCTGTATTATTACTTTATAATGAGTATGATCATAATGTGAAATTTTATATTAAGGCAGTGCTATTCGGCTGAAAAAGAAAAAGATGGAGAGATGTGTAATTACGAATGTTGGACAGAGCGCGCTAATATTTTAAGTGATGAAATCGCAGCGAAAATAGCGAAAAAGCTTAATAAAACATGACTCGTTTAAAATAGAGCAAAAATCTCGTAGAAAGTATCTTAAGTATCATTTAAAGAAACCTTGTGAATTTTTGCACAAATATAACTTGTAAAATATAGAAATAGACTTGTTTTAAATAATTTTCCGATTATGCTTTGCGATTTTTTTCTATCGAGGGAATTTCATAGATATTATCTTCAAAAATAACATATATTTTTTTAATAGCTCAAAAACTTCAAATGTTTAAGGGAGATATGTAAGAAATCGGTCGAAATTCGAATAGTGGACCTTTAAGGCGACCCTTAATTTCATACATAACATAATTTTCGATTTGAGGCCAAAATTACAAACCAAATTGAATAAAAAAATTTTTTTTATCAAAAGTTATGGCAAATATCTATCTAGTACGAAGGTGTGCTATTTTATTTATTTTAATTTTAAATCATAAAAAAGTAGACGAATAAAGAAATCTGCTTTTACCTGCTTTTAGAGGCAACTTTGGTATTTTTTGTGAGTTAAATATTATTAAAAATAAAAATCTTATCCTTTCGGGTAAGGTGATATAATAAAAAATAAATAAAAAAATTAAACATCATAAAAAAAAACATTTCTTTTTGCAGAAATTTTAGTTAACAGTCAAAATCGATCGTTTGTAATTTGCATTTACAAACGTTTGCCCATCAAAATCCTGTTTTTTATCATTTATATTTTATTGTATTAGATTTAATCATATTTCTACAGTAAATATAGCAATTATTTTATTTTCAATAATCATCAAACTCCAAAATTTGCTTCTAAAATCATGGAAAAACGATTTTTTTAATAATGTTTATTTTATAATTTAAAACAGAAATAAATAAAGCAGCACACATCTGTACAAGATATTTGCTAAACCTTCGATAAAAAAAATCAGTTTGGTTAAGTATTCTAGTCTCTAATCCAAAATTAAGTTTTGAATGATAAAAGCCTCCCAGCCGTTCCCCTTACCATATATTCCTCTTCCTCTCCCGTTTACCCACTAATTAGTTTTAAGACAAAATAAAACTCCTATCCCTAAACAAATTTTGGCTTAGGTTTAATTTACTTAATTTATCTTTGTATTATATAAGCTGTTTTATTCTTACGAATAAATAATAAATAAATCCTGTTTTTTGTAAATATTATTGGTATCATAATTGACTTTCGAATGTATATATTTTTTTAATAAACCCTTTTTTCAACTCCTAACCCAGCCCTGCCTAGCTCCTAAGCCAGGGTAGCAGGGTTGCCACCTCTCGACACTTAATCCGGCGCCCCCTTCCCAGATTGGATCCGGGGAATTGGGCGCCGCTTCATCAGTCGCCCATATGGCGCCCAATCCGCCCAATTCCAAAGGACTTTGACTTTGATATTATTTTTTAACGTTGTGTGATGGTTGGGTCGTTTAGTTGTAGAGGATAAAGGGTAATAGTTTTTTTGATATTTGATTTAGCCCTGTGTGGTTTTTACTCTCACCTGCTAGAAGAGAGATTTTTTTTCAATTTCAAGTGCAAGTACTAATTTGCGAAAAAAAAATGCAATGCCGTAATAATGAATATTGCCTCATATCAAAGAATACAAGAACTTTGACCAGAACTTACTTTGACTACAGTCTGGCAATTAAGTGTAGAAATTAAATGATTGCGCTGCAATCGTTTTCTAGGTTTTAAATGGCAGCACCAAGATGGCTAATAAGACAATGAATGTATGTTTAAAAAAACACTATTTTATTTCATAACGGATTTGTATTTTTAAAAATTTGTACAAACAACTGTAATTTAATAGAAGTATAATATAACAAAACAGGTTTAAGTGGGCGTTTATTTTGTTATAAGTGTAATAGGTATTAAAATATCTGAGTCTATGAATTCAACACCCGACATGTAATTTTGTCTTCGTCTTCACGTGATTCTTCTTCTGCCGTATCTTTATCTTCATCTAAACGTTCATCGATATCATCATAGAGTACTGCCTCGTGCATAATATTCTGCCTCAATTTTCATCACGTTTTTGCAACAATTTTTCCAATCAACATCATTTATGCTATTAAAAACATTTTCTGTCAGCTCTTTTATTGTTCATGTTCTTAAAGTTGGGACTTCTTTACGCACTATGAAAAAAATGATTTTTTTTTGTCAAATGGCACAAATATCAAAATCATCCAACTCTTTTTTAGGGCGCCCCATTTTCTGTTTTCCCGATGTTTCAAATTTTCCACCTGCCTTTTCCCCTTCTTTGACGATTCGTCTTACCGTTGATTGAGATTTGTTGATTGATTCCGTTGATTGAGACCTGTGTGTGAAAAACATCATTAAAATTATTATTATAGAAGGTAGTTAAAAAAAACACACAAGATAAAATTAATTTAGAAAGAAAGAAAGAAAAAAATACTTTTCTATGAGTTTAAAGAAGTTGCAAATTATCATAAATTTTTTAAATTGAGTTATTTCCTTTTTCTTGTGGCCTCATATGAACTGTCAAATGGAACTGTCAAATTAGGATTTTTAAGCATAACCTCAAATCATATTGTAATGGTTATAATCGCTCCAAAATTGGCATAAATCTTATAATACTAATGAAATTTATTAAAAAAAACTATACTACATACCAGTCATTTCTGTAGTTCGTTTGTAAACATCCTTCAAATTAGATAGGAGCTTCTTCGCGCGATATTTAACTTCTCTTGCACCACTACGTATTGGTTTGTTAATTTTAAATCAATTTAAACAATGAAAAAAATAATTATTAAATGAGCAATCTTTAGTATATTCTACACGGATTTTAGACAGTTAATCGGAGCAACACAACTGAACACAACCATAAAATGACAGCCGTACAAAACGTCTTAGACAAAGCGAGTAATTTGGTGTTGCCACAGTACTGAAAAAATTTAGTTCCAATTGAATACATTTCTAGACAATTGCCAAACTGTACATTTGTATACAAAAAATAACATCACTTTCAATTTGAATCAACCATAAAATTTTTGTATTAAAATTAATCTCTTAGCTTACGGCTTGCATCAAGGTCGCCATTTAAGACCTGTTTTATTTTTAATAAGATTAAGCTGAAAAACGTTTATTTTTTTTTTAAATTTGTCGTGTTTTTTTTATTCTTACGGTTGTGGAGATTAAAAACTTTATCATTAAATGATTATTTTCAAAATACTGATCTTTACAAATTATATCGTAATCACATTTGTTAGTATCTAACATTAATAACCAAGTCTTGCTGTAGTTGGGATGATATGCATGTTAATAACTGATCACCGTGATACATACGAAACTGAATTTGATGTTATAATTTGAAAAAGAAACTCCATATGTATTTTTTGTACCTATGTGAGCATAAAACAGATCCTCAAAACATATTTCTTCCCTCACTAGCGTGAAGTGAGAGTTGCCATAATGAAATCGGAACTGCTCTCCAGAGAGAGGGCTAATATTTTTTTCGCCCAGGGGTGCCTCCCTTCCCACCTATCTACCGCCCCCTTCACCTAGAGGGTAACGAGTAAAATTATATAGCTCGCTTTGTTCTAGATTGTGTCTAAGATGGTTTTAATCAGCAAGGCAAATTTGAACTGGTATTACATTCTATGCAAAAGAAAAAAATAAATATTTTAACCAACATTTTCTTTGATGCGTTCGGTTCTTTAGAAATAATATCCACAGAATGATGAGGTTTTAAATTACAACAGCACAGACGTCATTGGTTAGGCATCATAATATGTTTTAGATTTTTCTTTGACTTCAATTATAAAATAAAAAAAACTAGTTTATATCGCAAAAATGGTATTATGGCAATCTCTGTGGGCTAGTGGAGACACTTATTTGTATTGCGCTTTTAAACTGCTTAATGACGACAACTGAGCCGTAGATATCGCTGAAGTGTCATTTTGGACCAAAAATTTAATTAATTGAATTATTTAAATGTGTTATTGATACCCACAAGACACAAAATTAAAACATGTGTATTGTAAATGCTAGTTTAAATTTTCACTCCTTTTTCACGAAAGGCATCGTATCATTTAAATGGCAGTTAAAATGACGATTTCTTTTTCCTCATAAGGCAGCGGGTTGTGAGTTCGACTTCTGAATCGTGAGATAAAATTCAACGTGGACTTTTCTTTAACATATGTTGTCAAATCATATAAATATTCAATTAATCTTTCCGTGTCCTTGCCGAAACACTTTTACTAATTCTTCATACACCAGGTCCTATTCCATTCATCCACTGTACTTGTCGAAATCAACATAGCGTTTGTTTTGTAATTCTGTCTTGTAAATGAAAAATTGTATCTAGAAATTTTGCACGCCTATCGTTGTACTTGCAACAAGTTGCTACCTATGTTTCTTATTTATTTCAAGATTGCTTTGATTTTTTTATGATTGCTTTGTGGAAGAAATTGAATTACCAACAATGTACGTACCTTATCCTATCCTCTAATCTAATTCCTTTCTAATCTTGTTACGTGGTTGGAGAAATTAAAAAAAAAACCTTAATATAAGTCATATAATCGTAAGATTTTTTTCATTGAAACGAAAATTGTGAATTATTACCACGCACCTAGTGATAGATTTCGGTACCAAAATAAAATAGGAGACTTATTACTATTGCAATTGCCTTAATATTTCAATCTTTCCTGTTTCCCGCAAAGAAAGCACGCGGGTAATATCTAGTTATGTATGAAGCCGGCAACCCACCATGAAATTGAATAAAAAAGTCGTTTTCTGAGGGCGTTGTTGAATCCCGATCCAATGTTCCGTACCAAATCACAATCCTCTAATAAAAGTGGGCGAAACACTGAGAGATTACATATTAGGGATCATACAGATGGTGGAATATTTTAGGGTGTGAGGAATCTTGGTGGAAAAAACAAACATCACGGTAGATATTTTTTTCATTCGAAATATAAAAAATATAACAGTAGAATACAAAAGCAAATACGTAATAAAAATTTTAAGGATTTGTCCAAAAAAATATTTCGATTGTGAGAATATAGGTCTCAATGAATTACCTAATGATTTTTTTGTTCAATTTAAATGAAAGTTTTTAATTTTCTTTTAAACATCAAACCTGGAAAAGTTTTGATTATGTTGCGACATTTGCCTGCAAGTATTTAATGTTTTTGTTTATTTGACAATCATATTATTAGCTATTTTGTCGTTAAATGCGTCAAGATATAGTCAAATAAGTTCTACTGAGTTATTTAGCTACGGCATCAATAATTTATAAACTTTTATATTTCGTATAATATACAATATGGGGTATATCGTTTAATGTACAATTGCATGGTGGTGTATTTAGTTTTGATTCTATTTAGTTTTTGACTTTGATTTGTTTAAGATGTTGTTTTTGATCTTGTCTTCTATTTTATTTTTGATTTGGTTTTTTGATTTTGTTTTGATCTTGTTTTTTTGCTTTAAGGCGGCGCTTCTCGGCTGAAAAAGAAGACGATGGAGAGATATGAAATCACGAATGTTGGACAGAGCGCGCTAATATTTTAAGCGATTAAATTGAAGCGAAAATTACGAAAAAGCTTAATAAAACATGATTCGTTTAAAATAGAGCAAAAATCTCGTGGAACATATCTTAAGTATCATTTAAAGAAAAATTGTGATTTTTTCACAAATATAACTAATAGACATGTTTTAAATAATTTTTTTTTTTTTTTTATTAACAATTTTTTTGGTACAATTGGTAAAACTTTGTAATACAAAACTTTTTATATAAACAGTTTTAAAAGTAGAGAATAACATAAAAAGATTAGCAGATTAACCAAAAAAATCCCACATAGGCATCGCCAGTTCGTGGGTATACTTGAGTGATTTTAAGACAGATAATTACTCATAAACATACGATATATTGTAGAAGTTTAAAAAAAATAAAATTAAATACATAAAAAATAGATTCAGTGTTTACTGAAATACATATTCAAAAGACATGTTCATAAAGATTAATAAAAATTTAGTTGTTAAAGCAGGTCAGATGTTACAGCAAGTAAATGTTTGTGTCGCCGGTATTTATCCAAGACTTTAATACATTTTTATACTTGCTGTAGGTGGATATATTTTTACAATCAATTTCTGTAGCCTTATAGAAAGCATTATATATTTTTGGTGTAATAAAATATGCATGTCTTTGCGCAAGCCTAGTGTTACACAGTGGAACTTCAAATACATTATTTAACCTATTACTAAAACGCTTTTCATTTTTTGTAAAAATAACATTTCGTGTAAATATATATTTTAAACATTGTTTACAGTAAATTTTTCTTATATCTAACAATTTAGCCTCATGGAACAATTGCACGGAGGGGTAGTTTATATCTTTATGCAACATTATTTTTAGTATTAATTTTTGAGTTATTTCTAGTGGCTTAATGTGTGTATTATACACACCCCCCCATCCAATTATTCCATAAGATACTGATGATTGCACCAATGCATGATACACCAATTTTATTCTTTTAATGTCAACTATGTATTTTAAACGTTTAAAAATATAAGTTAAATACCTAAGTTTATTAACAAGCTTTTGAATGTGATCTGTCCATTTGAGTTGGCTGTCTATTATAATTCCTAGGTATTTAACTGTATTTCCCGTATTCATTTCTGTACAGCTAGAGCATAATACAGGATTGCAAGTATTTTTGTGAAACCTTATATTTAAGTGAGTTAAGGGTGCCGTCTTTTTGGTATTATAAAATGGAATATAGAGAGTTTTTTCACAGTTCAGAGTTAGGAGGTTTTGATTGAGCCATTCTTTGACAATGGATATGCACTTATTTGCATTTTCAGAGACATCATCCCAGGATTTACCATGAACTGTGATTGCAGTATCGTCCGCGTACGAGAATAGTTTTCCCGGAATGCTAATATTACATAGATCATTAATATAGATTAGGAACAATAACGGTCCGATAACTGTTCCTTGTGGAACCCCATGTCTCACTGATGCTGGTTGACTAATATTTACACCAATTTTGGTGGATTGTTTGCGATCAAGTAAATAATTTGTTAAGAGTGACAAAAGCATACTTTGCGATTTTCTTGAAGCATACTTTGCGATTTTCTTCTATCGAGGGAATTTCATATAATTTGCGTTTCGGCGTGGAACGTATCTAGATACTATCTTCAAAAGTAACATATATTTTTTTAAGAGATTAAAAACTTCAAATGTTTAAGGGAGATGTAAGAAATCGGTCGAAATTCGAATAGCGGAGGCTTAACTTTTTTTTTGGGCTTATTTAGATGTTCTTTGTAAAAAATAATAAAAAAATAACATGTTAATGCCCAGCCGGGCGTGAAATTCAAAATAAATAAATATAACTCAATTAATTGAGGATTAAACGCGGTTGGCACTAACAAAAAACTGTCAAAAGAAGAGAAGCTAGCAGTCCACAATAAAGTGCTGGTACTTATCTACGTATGGCAGTGAGGCATGGAACTGGCAAAGGAAGGATGAAAGTAGACCAAATACTGTAGAAGTGAGATCCCTAAGGCGTATGTGTGGTAAAACCATGTATGATCGTGTGAGAAATGTGAAGATCCGCGAAGAATGCAAGGTTGATGTAGGCGTTATGAGTATGTTTAAGAAAGGGATGCTAAGATAGTTTGTGCATGTAGAACAAATGAACTAATAAAGTGGTGTAAGGAGAATGCACGCCGCAAATGTGAATAGTAGGAAAAGTCGGGGACGCCCGAGGATGACGTGGAACAATCAAGTAAATCGTGACCATGTTAAGAGTCAGAACAAAAGAGGAGTGTGTATGAGACGATGTATAAATGTGAATTAGGCAAGGAGTGTGCGCAAAGACCGAGTTGTTTGGCGGTCCGTTCATGATATTTAGTTAGTTTAGGATGACTCATAATAAATTATACCTTGAAGTGAATTTTCACAACGGCGCTCTACAAATTATCCAATTATTATTAGATAGTTACTTACGACATACAATCCATGGTGTAAAAAATTAAATAAAAAGTTTTGATTGCTCATTCATGTCGATTTTTTTACTTTTTATTGGCAATAATCCCTTGATAAAGAAATTTCCTCGACACAGTAAGAACAAAATGGTAAAAATCAATATTTTGCACGCAAACTCAGAAACGAGAAATGAAAACATCAGTATATAAAATCCTTCCCCTTTTACCTACTGCGATAACCAGACATTATTATTAAAATAAATTAACTGAAATTTGCATGATTGCCCCACTAGAGATTTCACTATACCAAGGCGAATGTCATCCGCATACGCAACAAGCATTCCGCTGATAGCTCTGTCGCAGCCTTTACTTCTTCTCACAAGTGACGCGTGTGTCAGAAAGGGAGGTTACAGCGTAGCTCTCAGTGGCACGACCGTAGCACGGCGTATGGGGCATATTGCAAATGTAATAATAAATTCCGTGGCGGAGTCGTTAGGCCTCTGAGTTTACACCCTTTGTTATGCGGGGCCGCAGTTCGCAAGTCGACGCAAACTTTTCAAATGAGTAATTAGGTATTCCACATGCACTCCCTGTGTCTGCTTAAACAGTGACAAAAGTTTGTTTTGGAAAAGGAATTTGCAATTTGTTGGCTTTTGGTTCTCAAAACATAGCATATCAAAATAACTAAAATTTTAAAAAATTTTATTGTGATTTATTGACGTGATAACGTCTTATAAATCGATGAACGCCAGCTGCACTCACGAAAAAGCATGACTCATTGTCACGTTCCGCCTGAGTCGAGCGTGCAAGCGAGAGCGCGAAACAAGCTTTCGGCCTAAGCGTTCTAAAATCTAAATATTTATTTTAAGTTATATTTTTTAAGTCAGTTTTTTGTGACAGTACGTTTGACAAGCTCCTTGCCTTTGGGTTGAGAGGTCGTGGCATCAAAAAAAGAAATGTTCACAATCTATCAAAACGTTAGTTGAATTGGCTTTCGTTATGTTTAGTAAGAATGATCACTAACATGAGAATGGTCCGGGCGTTGAAACAGTGTGTTTTTCTATACGGTGTGGAAACATGGATCCTTAGAGTCAGTGCAAGAAAGCGGATAGACGCCTTCGACTAATGAATACTGTGGAAAAAATGCTCAGGATTCCATGGATAGCCAGACGCACAAATGTGTCCATTCTGGAAGAGCTAGGCATCCACCACAGACTTTCTACTATCTGCCTACATTGGAGGTTATTTACCACTTACCCGCCTTGGTATAAGTAACAGATGGTTACTCCTTCAAGGCTCTTGCAAGGATTCTAATTTTTTCGAAAGAACGAAGCTACATTTGGTTTATAACGAGTCTAGACCTACAATGTCCCTGCATGCAGTGTTAGTAAGTAGTATGCAAGTGCTTACATAATAAACTTAATACAATGGTGTTAGTAAAACATATATAAGGGCATGGAAAGATGACAAAAAACAAGACGAAGGACTATCTGCCTACAGCGTATTTTAAGACACTTTGGAAACGTTGCTCTCCAAACAAGGGACTCCATATTGGAGATACTAGTAGTCACTGTTAACATAGAAGCCAGAAGAAGCACAGGAAGGTCTCCGATGATGCACCGGTGTGACAAAGTATCACTGGCCTCCGGTACGTCGGTGTCCGCAGCCTTCCACGCAGCGCAGGACCGCGAGGAGTAGAGGAACACTGCCCACCATGAAAATAAATCAAAGACATGTTTGAACTAAAAAAAAATCAAATAATTACAATCGTGAAGAGGTCTTTTGATCTAATTTTATTAATCAATAAATATATGTGTGCATCGACAGTTTAGCCCCTCAATGGAATGGCTCCGGCTTACTTATGGGAATTGTGTATTCCAGAAAATTCCAATTCTCGGCGGTCAATCCTGAGATCAGCAGCGGAAGGTTAAAGGAACCAAGCGTACACCAGATACTTTATAGATAGTTCGGTGAGCGCGCTTTCGGGGTGTCATCTAAAGCCCGGAATGGACTGCCACACGACTTAAGAATGATCACAAATTCGGCGGAATTTAGAACTAAACTTAAAACTCACCTTTTCAGACAGTCGTATCCATAAATTCAAAAACCTTTCACCTTCACCATAAAAATAACAAAAACTCGGTAGTAAGCGTTAAGTAAAGGTCATTCGAGCCCTAAAGATTCCTAAAATCTCCAGTCTCTCAAAATAAATATCAACTCTACTTTTGCCACTAATCTTTTAATATAAAATAATGCAATGTCCAGTGTTTTAAATATAATGCCCTCCACGTGCAAGACCGTATCTTCTGCAAGCATTAAATTTCTAATTAAAGTGTTTTTCGGAAGTGACCTGCCAGATAAGTATGTTTCTATATCTGTTTGTAAATAGTTAAATTAGATAGAACCTAGGAACTCTTAATAAATTATACATCGCCCTTAAAATGATTTTTCACAAAAACGGCGCTCTACAAATTATCCAATAGTTTTATTATTATTATTATTTAGGCAAATGAAAAAAAAAATCGGGTGTTTGTTTTGGTCAATTAATTGCTAGCCATTCTCTTCCATTCGGTATGATGGATCTTAGTAATTATTTAACTGCGAAACAGCGTACAAAATTAACAGTTTTAATGACAATAATTACAAATAAGTATTATTTATTATATAATCCCTTGAGAATCATTGCGTACACATTTCTCGCAAGGCAAAGTGCGTCGGTTGCTTTGCAGTTTAACCTCCTCAAAAGCCTTTGTACACAATGTCGCGCAGACACCACGCACAAATACAATTAGACATAAATCTTCAAGAACGCAGAGGTCTTAGGGGTAGATACTGGAGACCGTGTTACATGCGATTTCATTACGAAATTGCACAGGCGTGAATTACACGTACCAATATAAGACTGCCAGAAATACGGACGGAATTACACATGAAAAAAATAGCACTAAGAAAATTGCACATACTGGAATTACAAACGTTAAAAAAAACTTATCCTAACCTAACATTTTTTTTGTTCAAATATTCAATTTATTTTTCTTATACTTAAGGGGGTATTCTAGTGTAGGAAAAAAAATTTCTTCATATTTCCAAAGTTTAAATATGCAAAAATATCTCCTTAAAAGGATTTTTCTAAATTCGCATTATTTTAAAAGTTATAAACATTTTAAGCGGTTAAGACAGAATCTTACCAAAATCTAAGTAGGACAAAATTTGAAACACTTTTTTCTCAAAACCGCTTTTTTCGTGACGGTTGACACGATATCTCAATTTAATTGAAATTTGGTGTGAGCCTTTTCTATACATTATATTATCGCATGAACCAGAATTATAACAAAATTTTAATTTTTACTATTCTAAAAAATTCGGAAAGTCAAAAAACTGGAAAAAAAATGTTTTTTTTTTCAGACAGCCGCCATTTTGCGAAAAATAATTTTTATTACTTCTCCGAGGTTCGTGCCATAGCAGCATTTGTTTGGATTAAAAATAAATTTTGGTTTTTTTTTTCGAATTACTATGAGGGTTGCAATCGTGTCAACCAGGGCGCGCCATATTTTTGAGAACTCCCACTTTAACACCCTGTAACTTTTAAATTTTTTCTTTTGATTTTTTATGTGTTCTTTAATGTTTAATAAATATCGGTAAAATAATGTCTTCAAAAATATTTTTGGTTTTTTATTGCACCTGAAAAAACACCTACAATTCTGCTTTTAGATTTTAAACTTCTTGAAACAAAAGTTATTAAAGCGTGTATTTTAAGTAGGCGTAATTTAAGTAAGTGTGCAGAGTAAAGTGGAAAATACTTTCAGTATCTCCCCGGTGTAAGATCACTATTCAGAATTGAAACGTTGCTTGAAATGGCTTTAGCTGTGTTTGGTGACCTGATCTGAACAGCCAGGTATCCCTACCATCTTCTTCCCTTCTTCTTTACCTTCAAACCATCTTCAGGCCTTTGGGAATCTTGTGCGTGGTAAACTGGAAGTTTTATATTAGTACGTGATATTATTATAATTATTTTGTCCTAATACCATTATAAACATATATCCAGGCTTTGAATTGCATTGCAATTGTTGAAGTTCTTATTGTTTTTATGTCGAACGAAAGTGAATTGATATTTTTAATTTTTAATATGTCTACGTAGGTAATTACAAAATGAAACAGATATTTGTTGAATAAGTGAGATTTTGAATGATCCCGCTACTAAGCGACACGACGGTTAGCGCAATTTTAATATTTTGGCATTTCACCTATTAAGCACAACGATAAAATTCTATTGAGTTTGAATGCGTCTACGTTAGTTTATGAAAATTGCTTGGAACGTGAAATTAAAACAATTACAAAAGCTGTTTTTAATTATGTAAACAAGTATGGATGGATTTGATATTGAAAATTCATTAAACTATTTTTTCTAATGCAATAGGCGATTCTGAGGGTCTTGTTTCAATAGAAAATCTATTTATTTGATATCTGAAGCACGACGACTATAACGGTGAGCTTTACCTTCGTGAATTTTGTACACTTATTTTCTATATGGAATTTTGGAAGTGATCAAATAAATTAATTTAATTTAATGTGTTTCATGTTTGTGAAAAAAATTATCAGATGGACGGCAAAATTCACAAATATTATATTATTTTCCGTTTTATTTTTGAATCGTGTAAAGCAGGCTGCTTCCGACGTACTGTGTCAAATTTTGGAGTTCTAATGCTCTCATTTTTGGCACCCACAACATGAATCTTGGGGACAAAGTTTCAGCTTTTGTGGGGAAGGGGCCGAGAAAGGGGTGCCTAATTTAGCAAGAGAGATGCATGGATAATGACTGCATGAATGTTGAATGCTTCCCAGTGAAATATTGAGGTATTTACTTCATGTTTAATGTTAATTTGGAGAAATGATATCCTAAGAAATGCTTTTTGGTAGGAATGAAGAAATGGTGAGAAAAAATAATTTACGTATTTTTTACAAAGTTGTGTATTTTTCATCTACAGTAAAATTATTAGTAGTAGAAATTAGAGCTACAAATCTATCAAACATTACTCTTTATAAATCTATCAAGCAATTTATATATGTAAATGGGTATGGGTAGCGCCGCCCCGGGAATCACTTATTGGATAACCAACACCTCTGCCATAGGCCACCCCAAGTGGTTCGTTACGTTTGGTGAATTAAAAGGAGTGCCCGGGTTCATGGGGTGAGGTTTGTTCTGATCTTGGCCGCAGATACGTCTGCCCACCTGCGTGGTAGGCCGGATCGGGAGAGACTGGTTGAGCAAGACCTGTAGACCTCTCCAGCAGGACTCACGGAACATCGCCCTACCCACGGTGGGAGGAATTGATTCACATATCCGTCGCTCCTGGATACATTAAACCCCAGATTCCTGCCCACCCCTAATATCTTTGCCTTTTCACTGCTTCCTCTCCTCCCTTTTCCTTAAAAGACCCTTCACATATGATCCACCGGTATTTGTATAGACCCTGAGTTGAATTATTTTCCTCAGAGGCTCCTGTGTGGAGCTAATGTAAAAAAAAAGTTATAGCAAATATTTTAGGTTCGAAATGTCAATTCTACCTTGAGCAATCAATATTTGAAAAATATAAATTTTGACTTAAAATTTTATCCGCGTATTTCAATTCTGAGTATTAGAAATCTAATAAATCTGGGCAGTAACTATAATGCAATAATATCAACGTTAGTTTAATACGAAAGAGCCCTGATGATATTATTGTAAGTATTTTTAAATCTTAGGTTTCAAATAAAATAAAACTTTTTTTTTTTAAATAAATTCACACAGACAAACTCGGGCCGAATCAAAGCATACATTCCACCAACCTACAACTAAAACGACTTATGAAAAAAGAAATGTGCGACGTTTTACTATAAAATTACTTAATATCCTCCCTCTTGTAATAAATACAAAAAAATAACCCACTTCAAAAGAAGCGTTAATATTTGGATTATGGAAATTGAAGGAAGAATAGAGATACAACGATTAATGCTTGTATTGTGTTTTTTTCTAGATATTGCTATAGAATTTTCCTCTCGTAATATTTTAACATAGGTACTTACTTAAAATTGGAACACGTGGTTACGTGTGGTTATATACAAGTGACCTTAGAAGGGTTACATTGTACAATATTGTATATGGTAACGTGGATTCCATGACAGTTGATCCGCCAACAATTGGCCCCCCAACATACTTATATACAATATGCAGTCAATTTAAGGAAAACATAGTATACCTAATTACATAAAATATAAGAAAGTGACCCCGAAGGGATGCCAGAAAGGAAGTACCGCCGAATAACAAAGTTTAAAACATATTTTCAATCAAACGCAATAAGAAAATATCTATTTGTCAATTTACTACGTATACCAGCGCTTAAGTACAAAAATTCGACACTGTATATAAATTCGTTTGATATTCATACCAACTTATTACTAAGGGTATTTCGGAAGTCGATTTTACATTTTAAATTGGTAAATAATGCACAAAAAATTATAATTTTTTAGTAAATATCATTTTGGGGGGCAATTGTTGGCATACCCCAGTAAAGACACAGTATTTTCTAAAAAATTGTAAAACATAAAAAAAACAAATATTTCCAATTAAATAACACTCACATCGACCTTTTCCAAATACGTGACGATGTGACAAACAGACTTTAAAAAAGTAAACCAAGGCTTCACTACTCTCCTAACAAATTGTCTATTACCACCCGCAAACAGTTTGTAAATCCTCTGTAGTCGATACGGTGCTAAGCCTCCCACAGAAATCCCGCCTGCACCTCGCCTGCATTTTTTTAATTAATCTTCAGCAGAATTTGAATGTCCAGGGCAGGAAAGGGAAACAGATTCCGCGGAAAAGGGTGGAATACAGATAAAACATTTGTAAAGCTTTGCAAAAGCATCGATTTAGAATTGATCAATGTGTTTCATACCAACACAATGATTTTTTTGGAAATAATTGTTCACGAAATTTATTTTAAAAAATCTTTTCATTCAGACTGACGTACATAAAATAGGAATGATAACATTTATTTATTTTTCGTCCAATTAACAAAAAACTTATAATATTATGAAGGCGTTCTTTTATTACTTTATTAATTCACTTTAGGTCACCCCAAGTGGTTCGCTACGTTTGGTGATTTAGCAGGGGTGCCCGGCTTCTTGGGGTGAGGTTTGTCTAGGTCTTGGAGGCGGATGACCAGGACACACTGAACCTCAGATTCCTACCCACCCCTTAAACCCTTTTCCTTCCCAGAACTCTCTTTCCCTTCCTCTCCTTAAAAAACCCTCCACACAGCATCGCCAAAGACGACATAGGCCCTGGGGGAAATTATTTTCCTCAGGGCCTCCTGTGTGGAGCTTATGTAAAAAAAAAAAAGTTGGTACCTACAGTGTGATTTGGTTAACTTTGCAAGCCGCCAAAGAAGGAGATAACACACGAACAGATCATTGAATGAGATTTGGAAGGCGGGTATGGATACCACCGCCCCGGGAATCATTTATTGGACAACCAGCACTTCTGCCATAGGTCACCCCATTTGATATCTGGGGTGTGGGCTGACTGGGTATATGGGGTGAGGTTTGTCCGGATCTTGGCAGCAGATACGTCTGCTGATACATCACTAACTGCGTGGGTGGTCGGATCGGGAGAAACTGGTTGAGGGAGACCTTTGACCTCTATTGCTGGACACCACGGTTGGAGGGATGGATTCATAGTCTGTCGCTCCTGGACTCACTGAACCCCGAATTCCTATTCATCCCAACACTTTTTTCCTTCCCAGAACTTGCTCTCCTTCCTTTCCTAAAAATATCCTCCACACAACATCCCCAAAGATGAATAGGCCCTGAAGAGAATTATTTTCCTGCGTAGAGTTTATGTAAAAAAAATATAATTTAAAATCATTGTTTTTTGTTATTAAAAAAAAACTACACTCACAACGCCACCGACTGCAAAGATAACCGTGTCAATTTACTTAACTCTTTTAAACTGTATCATAACTCGTATCTTTTTTAACTGTTGTTTTTGGGTATAATAGTGCATTAATTGCGGAATTTTATTGTGTTGATATATTCAACGAAAATTTAAAATATTGAATAACTAAATAACCTACTTACTCTTTTGGACAAACTTTCATAATTTTAATGATAACAATTTTACAAACAAACAAACTGCCCCTCGAATTTTTTGCCTTGAAAATATCTGCAATAAAAACAGTTGCTTGTACAGGGTATTTGTATTGATACTTCAGTACCTACTTAATTTTTTCCAGCGTCGTTTGGTTATACCAGATTCTTTATTCTGAATCTGTCTTATCAAAGGGTTTTTTTTTATTCTGTCGGTAATGAAGTTGGTTCGATTCCTTTGAGCGGTTATCTGAACATAATGAATTGCTGCATGTCTAGCGACGGTGGCAGCATTTCTATTGCAAATTTCCTCCCCGTGGCAGTAATTAAGATTCTTCACCTTTTTTGCAAGGCTTGTTGTTGAATATAAAATTTCGCAGAAAGAATCGTGACAAATTTTGAGTTACCAGACACTAATTTTATGCAAATTTTATTGTAGATTTCACGTGGAAGTACCTAGCTCACTTAGAGCGCTATTTAAATACTCATCATATCACCATTTCATAGTTAAATTGATAATTGAGATATCTGTATGGTTATAATAATATAATACCGTTCAATTTAGATAATAATTTAACCTTTCTAACCTGTCGAATCTTTGCGCCAGCCGTAAGATATTGCACTTTGGGAGGCGGATATGGGTACCGACGCCCCGGGAATAATTTATCGGTTAACTAACACCTCTGCCACAGGTCATCCCAAGTAGTTCATTGGGTAAGGTTTATCAGGGTCTTGGCGGCCGATGTGTCTGCCCACCTGCTGCGTGGCGGGCCGGATTGACGGAGACTGGTAGAGGGGGTCTTTTGACCTCTCCAGCCAGAATTCCTCAACCCATCGTCTTGTACCACAGTTGATGAGATAGATTCACACGTTCGTCACTCCTGGACACATTGACTCTCAAATTCTGAGATGATATAGGCCCTGAGGGAAATTATTTTCCTAAGGGCTGGCTTCCTGTGTGAATCAAATGTAAAAAAAAATACAGAAATCAAAATGACTAACCCTGCAAAATAGCTAATGAAATAAGGCGATTAAATATTTTTGTGTTTCGTTTTGTGTCGTTTTTTTTTTTTAATTTGAAATAAACAATTTTTCCAAATGGTTTTATCTATAATACATTCTACAGCGACCAATGTTGTTCATCTATTTATTTTGTTTTCCTATTGATTTAGATAAATCCATGAAATGTTATGTTATTTACTCTAACATTTAAAATAATAGCAATGTTTTACTACTAACAATTTTTTTTTTCTGTTAATTTAAGATTATTCATTAGTTTATTTGTTCTACAACTGATTTTTTCATATACTTTCCGTATAATACATAAATTGCTTCTATCGTAGCCAATGGTCTACTCGCCAAATCGTGAATGTATATAAGGTGTTTGTAATGAATGTAAGTTATCATGTTGTTATGTAAAATGTACAGGTGTTTGTGGATAAATTCTGTGTTTGTGTGCATGAGCTCATGTTATATTTTAAAATCTCAATAGATAAATTCTGTGTTTGTGTGCATGAGCTCATATTCTATTTTTGAATCTCAATAGATAAATTCTGTGTTTGTGTGCATGAGCTCATGTTCTATTTTTGAATCTCAGTAGATAAATTCTGTGTTTGTGTGCATGAGCTCATGTTCTATTTTTGAATCTCAATAGATAAATTCTGTGTTTGTGTGCATGAGCTCATGTTCTATTTTTAAATCTCAATAGATAAATTCTTTGTTTGTGTGCATGAGCTCATGTTCTATTTTTGAATCTCAATAGATAAATTCTGTGTTTGTGTGCATGAGCTCGTGTTCTATTTTTGAATCTCAACAGGTTGCTATCTTCTCACTTTTCTAACCTGTCAATTTTTGCGCCCGTCATAAACAAGAAATAAAACTACGAAACACGTTATAGTGTTTTAAGTGATGGAATGTTTCTAATTGTTAAAATAATCGTTAACAGTAATAAACAAATTATAAGATGTAAAGCACACATTATCCTGAGAATACGTAGCATTTGTGTGGTAAATCATGAAGCACAATTTGGGAGGCGGTAATGAGTACCGCCACCCCGGGAACCAATTATTGGATAACCAACAGCCCTACCATAGGTCATCACAAGTGATTCGGTACATTTGGTGACTTGACAGAGGTGACTAGATCTGGATGGTGAATGCGTTTGCCCATCTACTGCGTGGCAGGCTGGATTGTTGTTGACGGATTAAACCAAACCTAGACCCGTCCACCTAGACGCCTTGCACCACAGTGGAAGGGGATGGATTCAAACGTCCATCACTCCTGAAAACATTTTTCCCCAATTTCCCACCCACTCTTTTTTTCCTTCCCTAAACTTCCACTCCTTTCTTTCCCTAAAAATACCCTTCAATCTGCAGCCCCGAAGATGGCTCTTCAGATCCTGAGGGGAATTATTTTCCCCAGGGCCCCCTGTATGGAGCTATCGTAAAAAAATACTGAAGTGCTGACGACATCAACTATTCGACCATTATAAAATGTTTTAAAGTGGTAAACAGCATCAGTAGAATTAGAGTTCTGTTCCCTAACGCATGCGTATTAAAAATAACATAAACATAAGATACTCATGTACAAAGACAATTCATGAAATGAATTTCACTAATAATTTCACGAATTCAAAACAATATTTCTTACACCCACAAATAGCATTCCAGATTCGACACTACATTGCCAACAATACCGTTTCTCTCGAATTAGCGGCACTACTGGGACGTTATTATTTCGGAAAGGACGCAGCCTGCTCCTGATAGCTTAATATCTCTTCTAAAAACATGCCCTTATTAACTTCTGAGGTTCCCTACCCTCCCTGCTACCCTTGTAGTCTTCCAACTGCAGGTCATTGAAAACAGTTAACTACCGGAAATTCCTATTTTTTTTAATTGACAAAGATGATAATATTAAGATTAAGTTAATGTTAAGATTGAAGAAGAAGATAATGTTAATAAATCTAAACGGAACATGAAAAAGAACAAAACACATACAGTAAAAAGGCAACTATCACCTAGTAATGTGAATGATCAACAATATACACATGGTAATAATATAATGTCGGGTATCAATGACCGAGTGGTTAAAAGCCTTGTCCCGACGAGAAAGAGATTCTTGTTTCGAATCCCAGTTGCAACCGCTTCCTTTTTTATTATTTTCTTTGTCTTATTCTATTTCATATTTCATTTATATTTATTAAAATTATCTTATTCTTAAATGAATATTACATGGTTATAACCTTCAAAAGTTTTTTTACATTATCTTCACACTGGAGGTACTTAGGAAAATAATTTCTCTCTAAGCCTATTACATCTTGGGATCCAATTTAGGAGGCGGGAATAAGTACCGCCACCCCAGGATCCTTTATTGGATAACCAACACCTCTGCCATAGGTCACACCAAGTGGTTCGCTACGTTTGGTGATTTAGCAGGGATGCCTGGGTTCTTGGAGTGAGGTTTGTCTAGGTCTTGGAGGCGGATGACCAGGACACACTGAACCCCAGATTCCTACCCATCCTTTAAACCCTTTCCATTCCCAGAACTCTCCTCTCCTTCCTTTCCTGAAAAAAACCCTCCACACAGCATCCCCAAAGATGATAACGCCTTGAGAGAAATTATTTTCTTCAGAGCCTCTTGTGTGGCGTTCATGTAAAATAAATATCTTCTTGGTTCCATCATAATGAGCGGAAAATGTTGCTTGTGCAATAATGGAGGATTATCCTTTAATCCCAAAGGATTGAACCCACGACGCCTGTTTGGGAACCTGATGCTTTGGACTCCTCGGCTACTCATTCCCATATTATTATATTACGTTATTAGATACCATTCTATCCAAATATGTTCAAAACAAAATGTGGAAAATTTTACATACGAGGCAATGCTACGTTTATGTGTATTATTTCCCCTCGGTTAGACAGTCAAGTAATAATTCAATTCAAAACTGAACATAAAATACTTAAGGATTTTACGTTCAATATTACATATTATATTTAATTAATTAAACAATTTTCGAAGGTGTAAGCTGTTGTCATTTGAAATAAATCCTTTAAGTTTAGACCCGAGAATATTTCTACGTGCGTGAATTATTTATTAAAATGTTTTCCATTCACCTTATGAGCATAATAAATGTAGTACTTATCGCATTCATTTCCCCTTCTTTAATGACAACAGACACCCACAGCATTCGCATGGGTAATTGTTCGCTCAGGTGGAACTTATTCCAATTACCGTGGACCCGGGAGTCCCCGCGAGATAATAATTACTGCAAAGACCTTCAAACAATATTTGTCTACTTGGGCGATCAAAGTTGTCAAATGAATTGCCGCCGAACAAATCTGCCACACCCTTAAATATTACCTGGTGGTAATGATCAAGTATTTGAGACTTAGACATCCCCAAATAACTAAAAATTGGGGGGAGTGGCTTCGTTTACCTTTTACCGGATTTCCCAAAATATGATGCATATGGGTCCCAAAATATGATGTATACCAAAACAGCACCCGCTGCATTGATACAAATTTTTTAAAATATAAAACAATTTTTTTAATATTTTATAGAAGTTTTTTTATAATACAATCGTAATATAACTTTTTTCAAACCAACGTCAAGAAAAACGCGATTATACAATATGCACTGCGAACATGAAGACTTATATATATTTTCAAATTCAATCAATACCTTCAAAAGCAACTCATACTTGCATATACCCGACGATCTCCTCAGAGCCGCTTTGTAATTATTGAATCATTCACTTACTTATGCATCGGCTCTATAATGTGTGTATAAATGTATATGTGTGTACGTGTGTGTATGTATATGTATGCATATATATGTCTAGAGTGGGCACACGTATGCATATACATGTGTTTGTGCGTACAGATATAAGTAAATGTGTATGTATTTACTAATATTCGATTTTGATTGTCCTTGTTTTTAATACCTACTTATAATTTAATTTATACCTTATAGTTACACTAAGAATGTTGAGACGAATGATGTGCTCACCTATAATTAGAATCATCGCTGAAACCAGATTGAAAACGAAAATTAATTTAATAATTATAATGTGATGTATTCTATTGGCAAACTAATAAATAATTTTTTTTTTTTTTTTAAAGTCATTTTTACATCCAGATTTAATCATATTTTAATTTTATTTTCAGACACAAAATATGTTTTGACCTTCCTTAATTCATTAAAGTAAATTTAAAAAAATACGAATTAACGTGCGGCTAAAAAGTTATATTAGATTTAGTAGACCACTAAAGATTTAAAATTTTTGGATCAAAATTAATTCGAATGTGAAGGGCAAGTTTTTTGCTTAACAATTCGGAGGCCAATGGGTTAAGAACTTAAATTAATTTATTGAACGTCATTTATGAGTAAATCATGTAAATTGACGTACAAATCATTAAAGAGGAAGATAATACTAGTAAATCTAAGCCAAACACGAAACAGTACAAGACACAGGAAATAAAAAGGTAACGGTCGCAACTGTGTCTTATTCCGTTGCATGTTTTGTTTAGATTTATTAGTGTAATCTTATTATTCGTTGATTAATGTTACATTGTTGGGTAAAACCTTCAATAGTTATTCCAAATCTAAGCCAAACACGAAACAGTATAAGACACAGGAAATAAAAGGTAACGGGTCGCAACTGTGTCTTATTCCGTTGCATATTTTGTTTAGATTTATTACTGTAATCTCTTATTCGTTGATTAATGTTACATTGTTGGGTATAACCTTTAAAAGTTATTCCAATTACATAATATATGGTGCCCCGGCTTTGCCCCCTGAAATTTCATTATAAAATTCATTATAAAATTATAATTTTTTGTGCATTATTTACCAATTTCAAACGTAAAATTGACTTCAAAAATACCCTTAATAATAAGTTGGTATGAATATCAAACGAATTTATACACAGTGCCGATTTTGTTGTACTTATGTGCTGGTATACACTGTAAATAGAGAAACAGATTTTTCCTTGGTGTATTTGAATAAAAATATATTTTATACTTTTGTTATTCGGCGGTACACCCACTTTGCACATTTCTTAGGGTCACTTCGTTATATTTTGTGTAATTAAGTTTAACTTTTTTTCCCTAAGCCGACTGCACATCGTATACAAGTACGCCGGGGGCAATTATCGGCGGATCAACGGTCAAGGAATCATGATATATATTTTGTTTGCGCTAGATTTTTTGTTCCAAATGTGCTCACAGGATAAAGTATGATATTTTAAATATGCATAAGCAAAAATAAATTGTTTGATACAAGCGAAATCATTTTTTCAATAAAGAAGTTTAAAAAAATATTCTTCCGAAGAAAAAATTTAAATAAATAATAATTTTTGATAATATTGCAAATATTTTGTTGGAACCTCATTTAAGGTTGGTATTGGGTTCAAGTTTGAAAGGATACCTAATCAAAAAAAAAATCTTTCAATTTATTATTTACAGGTTATTCTATTACACAGCACTTGTTTTATGTCTCACGTAGTTTTAATAAAATCTTTGTAATTTTTCCGAGCTTTAAAAATCTGATCAACAACAGCCGAACGAAGGAGTCGCGTCTAAAATTTTGACAAAAAATAATATTTCATTTCATTTACCACGGTACAAAAAATAAAAACACAAAAAAACTGAACAAATTTCAAGATTTGAGTTCTTACAAAATATTTCAAATTTTGTATGATTTCCTCTAGCGTCTTACTTTAGCCACGACAGCATAAGATTGCCTAATGCCTGGCGTTAGGTGTTATCCTCGTCTGTTCCTGCAGGCTTACTCCGCTAACTCGAGCTTACGCCGAGATTATGACGAACATCTCCAAGACAAAACCAGGATGTTGTGTTTTGTTGTTGCCCTACTGATAGTCCTTGTGTGGCACAGTTATTTTGGATAAATAGAGCTGCGCGCTTGTATTAGTTTTGTAATACTACGTAGATTGAATTTCTCAGATTTATTATTGTAACTGAAATGTATTTGTACAGCGGTTATTGTAGGCTTCCTGATATTGATATCAAAATGTTTCTTCATCTTTAAAGGTCCTCCACATTAACAATTAAATTCTCGTTAAGCATATTAACCGCCACTGATCCAATTTTTAAAGCTCAGAAACTAATTATAAAGCTTATATTAGAACTACCGATCACAAGCGGTTGAAATCTCGAGGAGAATCTGTGTTTTTGATTTTAGGCAACTTAATGCCAAAAACATACTAGCATACCTCTTCAAACACAGAACCCCTTAAAAATGTCCAAACTGCTCGAGATACTAGAAGCAAAGGGCATAATCTCTGACTTATCCCTTTTGCTAAAACAAATTTCAAACAAACAAATTTTAAATAATTTGCAATAAAACTGTACTTTGCGCTTTCGCTGGCCATTAGACAAAATGCAATACATCTTTAAATATTTTTGTTATTTGTTTTTGGGGTGTTATGCCGTGTTGCGCTACCTCCTTCTTTAGCCAACTTTTCGGACAGCGTTACAGTGTCCATCATCAGGGCAGATGTGTAATCACAATTACACGTCTACCCTGATGATGAACACTGTAACGCTGTCCGAAACGTTGGCTAAAGAAGGAGGTAGTGCAACACGGCATAACGCCCCAAAAAAAATAACGAAAATACTTTTGGCCGTGAAAATCTAAAAACTTATACAATCTTTCCATAGTGTAAAATGAAGTCGCTCCCGCTGTCCGTACGCTTAGATCTTTTAAAATACGCAACGAATTTCCATGCAGTTTTCACCAATAGATGGAGTGATTCATCAGGAAAGTTTTTAAGTATATAATTTGTCAAGATTTTGTGTTAATTTTTTGAAATATATAAATAAAGGGAGCGGGATGGCAAGCGGGCAGCGGCTGGCAAGCCGGCGGTGTGGATTTGATATGTGTGAAAATTAACAGATTGGTAATAAAGGTTGGGTAATGGCGTTGTGTTTCGTTAGCCACAGAAACGTGTAGCCGGGTCTGCTAATTTTACGAATAAATCAGACATCAAGTCTTAAATTATAAGCCAAACAGATCTAAAATAAAAGATAAGTATGAATTTTTTAATAATACGTTGATGATTGTCTTTACTTTAAATGTAATATTGTGTTGTTATTTGTATCTTTATGTTGTATAAAATGAAGTCACTCCCGCTGTCTGTAGGCTTAGATCCTTTAAACTACGCAACGGATTTTCGTGTGGTTTTTACCAATAGAAAGAGTGATTCAAGAGGAAGGTTTATATGTATAATACATGCATTTTATAGCAGAGAAAAGCCGAGAAATTAAAAGATTCAATTCAGGCAGCGGGCTGGCAAGCGGGCGGTGTGGATTTAATATGTATGCAAATTAACAGATGACGTTGGTATAAAGGTTGGGTAATGGCGTTGTGTTTCGTTAGCCACAGCAACGTTTGGCCACATGTTTTAAAGTGTCTGCTCTCAACACAGGATTCCCTAGTGAGACAGGCATAAAGACATCACAAATTGTAAATCTAGAATTAATAAAGAAGAATAATTTAAAAAAAAATAAAGAGCAATCGCCAAAAAAAAGGAATCCGGATATGCAAATTTACTTATGTTTCTGCCGTTTATCTTATTTCTTTTCTTATTTTAATTCGCTAAATATTCACTTAATCCAAATAAATCCACCGTGGATTTGCTGGCTCTCCGCACTTGATTTAATGGTATTTTGTACCTTAAAAAATGTTCGTAATATTTCATTGAAAAATTTGTTAATTTTATCTGTGAAAAAGCGCTTCGCAAAATTCCGTGTCAAATATCATAATTCCGGTTTTAATGCTATATTTATTTACAGGTAAGCCTCGTAACTAATTTTCATTTTTTCACATTAGCTGCGCACAGGAGGCCCTGAGGAAAAATCCCTCAACACCTATGTCATCTTTGACGGCCGGCGTAGTCAGCGGTAAGGCCCTTGACTAGCATTCCGAAGGTCGCGGGATCGAATCCCGGCTTGGCAAATAAATTTTATTTGATTAATTTGTGGTATTTCACAATTTATTCATTTAAAATAATATATAGTATATTTGCGGCACGTTCCAGAGTGGAAGATACTCTCAGTATCGCCCTGTTGTAAGACCGCCATTCAGAATTGAAACGTTGCTTGAAATCGCTTTAGCCGTGTTTGGTGACCAGATCTGAATAGCCAGGTACTTTCCACCTTCCTCTTCCCCATTTCCTTCCCCTCCTCACATAGTCTCACTGGCTCCAGACGGGAGCAGTTGTTAAATCACCAAACGTGGTGAACTACTTCGGGTGACCTATGGCAGGGGTGTTGGTTATCCAATAAATGGTTCCCGGGACGAAGGTACCCATACCCGCCTACTAACCTGTGAAAGTTTTGAATTTGCGATGAAACTGCTCGCAAATATTTTTTTTCAGGGTTTGATTGTTCGATGTTGATGACGAAATTGTACTTACCGTGAACTTGACTAAAAATATTTTTGATTTAGGTATATATTTTTAGACATTTACTTTTTTATATGAATACCAAAACGACGACAGTCCCAACTGCTCCCGTCTGGAGCCAGTGAGCCAAAGGCATCCCCAATTGGGGTATGTTGTGAGGCTGAGGGTAGTGGAGAGGGGAAGGAGATGGGGAAGAGGAAGGTGGGGAGGAACCTAGCTATTCAGTTTTGGTCACCAAACGCCGCGTAAGCCAATTCAATCAACGTTTTAATTCTGAATGGTGGTCTTACACCAGGACGATACTGAGAGTATCTTTCACTATGCACATCACTAGAAATAAAATCAAGAGATACCGAATGCTTAATATTAATTATAATTGTTAATGAAGAAAAAAGTTAGTTTTGTTATTAGTTTTTTCACGGTGATCAAAAATATGAACCTACAGTGGCGTCAACGTCTTGATAACGGTGTATAAAGACCTCTGCTTAGTTTTGCACACATATATTTTTAATACATCGTTTTATCGTTGGAACTTTAATGATTCTAGGTATAAAATGATACGTCGTGAGAGATAAAATGAAAACTTGAACATATTTTCCCAGACGACGCCGACGTTTAAAATATAACATATGACGCGTTCAACACCCTGAGAAGTTTAGGGGTGTTTTATCTGTCATCCAATGAACCTAGAGCACATTCTTAAAAAGATGTTTATATCCAAGTTACGACAATTTTAGTCTTCCACCGGCATTACCACCACCAGCAGGAATAGTAGAGTCATGCTTTAAAGTTTGCTCTCTCTAATAATTATTGCACGTTTGTGAATCACGTTAAATCTTCATCCTGGAAGTTGAAATTTCAAAAACGTCTTTATAAAATTGGTTTTTTTATTTATCTGTAATGCAATGAAAAAAACTTTTTTAAGTGTTTGTAAGATATCCTAATATTGGGTATCGTTGTATTGCCGTTAGGCCTTCCGTTCTTGGAGATACTTACAAAACACGTGATTGTGACGCAACCTGGTCTGGTCAACCTGACGGCCTCCGTGGTCCCGAGGTAAGACTCTCGACTCACAATCCGAAGGTCGCGGGTAAATTTTATTTGATTAATCAGTGTTATTTCACAATTTATTCATTCAAAATAATTTAAAGTATATTTGCGGCACGTTCCAGAGTGGAAGATACTATCAGTCGACCGCCATTCAGAATTGAAACGTCGCTTGAAATGGATTTAGCCGTGTTTAGTGACCAGATCTAAATAGCCAGGTACTTCCCCACCTTCCTCTTCCCTATCTCCTTACCCTCCCCACTACCTTCAGCCTCACAACATACCCCGATTGGGGATGCCAAAGTCTCACTGGCTCCAGACGGGAGCAGTTGGGACTCTTGTGCGGTACTCATATAAACAAAAAATAAAAAAGAAAACCTACTGAGATTTCGATTGTCAATATTTCGGCTTTAGGGATTTCAGCTTTTGGAATTTTGGTTTTCGGAGTAGCTTCTGTAACATTCCTAAAATAAGTGTGCATCTTGTAAAAGATGACTACAACACTGTTAGCTATTAACAAGAATTACATTTTGGGGTATTTAAAAAAAATCGTAAGACCAAAATATCTTAACTAGCGAGACAATCTGGAAGTTGGTGAACGAAAGCCAATCGGCAAAACTTCTGATTGGGCGTATTTTTCCAGTTCCTTCAATTCAGTTAGTATAGGACATACGGTCCTAGAAAATAAATATTCTAATGCATGTTTTCCGATTCAATATCCAAACATATTTCAATAACATCTGAAGAGCTCAATTTCTTTATTTTCCATTTTCGATGTTTCTAGCATCATCACTAACGGTACTTTTCTACATAAATGTCAGTCCAATGATTGTATATTGTCCCTGGAATAGAAAATAACTTGGACACTGTCATACCCAAACAATGCGAGAAGAGTTCCTTTCAGGTTTCTTCTATGAGAAAACATATATTTCGCATTTACTTTGCGTGGGAAAGTGAAAGATACGGCCACTGGGGAAATATGCAGAGTTTATGGACCATGCACCTAATATGGACGCGTCTTATTAACATGAGAATATCCCTGAATTCTTGACTCGATAAGACAGTCGTATACAATGAAAATATCTACAAATAGAATGTTATTCTGTTTTATTTTTTTTGTAATATGCACGTCATATTTCAATATACCCTAATGGCAGTAAATATTCCTTGTAGACATTAGTTTCTTTGATTTTTATGCGTGTTTTATTTTAACTAATACAGTGTTTTCATTGTTTCAGACGAAATCCAGATGTCTCTGCGTTACTAAGGTATTTTTTAAATTATCTACAAATAAATTATTTCTAGCCTTAATCCTACTACTAAACATTTTAAGTAATATTTTCAATTTTTTGAAGTGAAAACTTCTTTAGCGCCGTTGTGATTTGAAACTCGATAAAACGAAAAAGCGACGCTAAAAGAGTCAAACACATACATATAGGATTTAGCTTGCGAGAAAATGAGATAGACCTCGTCTTTGTGAGGTGTTCCGTAGCTATCTGTCTCCTTTTTTGCGGTGCTTCGTAGCCTCCCAACCCTTGTCTTGGGTTTTCTGAAGGCAATTTTTTGTTTTTTTTTATTAAGTGTTAGTTTTATTGTGTTTTAAGAAGATTTTACATTGAAGGTGCTTTTACATTGCTTTAAGAAATTATTTTTATTTTTTCTCATTGATTTCTAAATTTATGTAATTGAAAAAACGCCAATTATTTGAATTTCCTTGCCATGTGCGTTTATTTGATTGGTATTTACAACCAGAGAAGCTTATAAAAACCTACTTGATTTATCGGAATGACTCAGAGCACACTAAATTAAACGCATTTAATTTATTGATGCCATCGAAACAGCTCATTTGAACAACATCAAAGCACGAAGCGCATCCGACGTAATTAATACATTCCGTCTAGGAATCGAACGGGTGCACCCCTTTAGGATTTTAAAATATTGCACCCCACTTCACCACCATTATTCCGGCTCACTCACCCCTGAAATATCCCCCGGGACGTCCCCCGGGAATCTCCAGGTAGCGGTGGGGGAGGAAACTACCCCTATGCTGAGAGAGCATAGCCAACCAGTTTTAGTGGTCATTTTTAAGAGTTTCATGGAATATGGCATTTTTATTTAGATTGTTTGAGACGGCTTAAAAATAATTATATTATTTTGTAAAGCATTTTTTCCGAAAGCGTTTCTTCGGTCAAAGTGTGCTCTTTTTTATTACCAAAATATAAATCTTATGGCAACTATTTATATATGTAAATTTTCAAAACGTCAATTTTATTAATCTTATATAGGGTTCACAACTTATAATTTTAGTAAAGAGTACATAACAGTTTAGAACAAGATAGAATCACTGAGAGTTTAACACTTCCGTACCGGACCAGGGGAACGCACTTACACTAACGAGAGTTTTACGCTGTATCTAAGTTGTTTTTTAAACCACATACTCAATAATTTGGGTAATTTTAGAAAAAATATTTGGTTATCGATTTGCATTAAAAAAATTAATATCGCATTACTACTTTTCTTAATATTAATTCATTTATATCAAATTCCGGTCGAGAATCTGTCCAGCCCGCCCCCCTTCCCTCTGTTCGGGCGTTACCCCGTATCCATCCGCTGGAAGTATCGGGACGATTCTAAGCGATAGCAAGTAATTTCTGAGTTGTTAGTGGAAAAGACTAAATCCCGTTTGTTTACACTGCGCTTCTAGTTTGCTCTTTTTACAATGCTATAATGTTCGCTTGCCGGTCAAAGATCATTCGGTCTGGATCGTTTCCGCTACGCGCCAATCGCCAGTCAACATTCGAAAACATGGAGTTATGCTGGCTATCGGCCCGCCTTCTCTCTTTTCTATGAAAAAATATACGTTATGGTCTAAATTCATTGGAATATTAATTATTACTTTATTTATCAAACGATTTTGAAAATGACTACTGAAACACAATGAATACACTTCCCTCTAATTATTACAAAAACAAATTACAAAAAATTATGTCATTAACACCCTTTAATAAGCAAAACAAATTGGGGTCCCCGAGTGACCCCCCTTCGGATCATGTGTGATTTTTTTCTTTCCGAGACGAAAAGGTTAAAAGAAAGTTCACGATTGTTCTCACTAAACACTTAAGCGTATTTAGTTAAACACTCCAACTTAGGACCCGCGGTCTCTTAGTTGGGCAAAAAATGCACGGCAAGTAATGTCCACAAGGGCACTGTTACTTTAATTCCCAAGGAGGACCCAGAGGGTTCTCTCGACTTGGTATTGATTTGGTGACTTAGCACTTAGCACTAGGATGCTGTTGCTTAGTTCCACCAGGAGTCCGGCTTCACTGATTTGAAATAGGTCAGCACGCTCTTACATACCCCTTAGCGCTGGGTGGGGCCTGCAGTGGCCGGCTGGCGACGGAGGATGGGGGTAGCTTGGGCCGATGGGGTGTCTTTTTGGCCGGGCAGCGAGGTGATAGTTGAAACGGCACTACGCATGTGAGATATGAAGTAACCAAATCACGTAAATTATTTTTTTTTTATTATTAATTTAAAAGAAATATAATATTTCGCTTTCTTAACTTAAATACAGAGCATATATAGTATAGAAGTAAGAAGTAATATTTTTAATTTTGTTCCAACATCTTAAGTTTAAATAGTTTTTTTTTAAAGGTTTTTATATTCTATATATATGTGAACTCCCTTGCAGCCAATACTTCTCTTGCCACTTTCTCTTGACTGTATTTGTGTACAATTTATTGTACACAAATACAGTCATGTACCATGAAGTATTTAAGTATTTTAGTACCATAAAGCAGCAAAAACGGTGAGCGTCGTGAAAAGTGCACGTCTTTTTTCTGACTAGAAATTCTACTTCATAATTATCAACAACTGTAATTGTATTTCAAAGCTTTCGAATAGTTGTACAGAAGTTATATTATTTAAGATGAAATTAGACCAAAATCTATATTAGCTGCAATTAGAAAATTATGCGAATTATTTGATCAAAAACAAAAAGTATGGTAGGATTTTGACGTTCTTTTTGACATTTGCAGTATGTTTAGTGGAAAATTGAAAGCTCTTTTTCTATTAAAAACTCTCCCTTGTTTTTACAATGCTTACCTTTTCATTGTATAAAAAGCCTTCAAAATTTAAAAAGAAATTACGTTTAGTGCAGCTACTTTGACAAGGTATTATGCAGTTTTCTCATTTATCTATAATACTATTTGTATAAAAATATTTGTAAGAATTTATTTATCGTCTGTTCACATTGCTAGCGAATTCACCAGGTAATGTTTTTTATGTTGTTTTATTAATTACTGTGAGTATTTCTTTTTTCTTCATAAATAAATGTAAAAAACTACAAAATATAATATAAACTGCAATATTTTTTTTAAGACAAAAAAAATGTTAAAGGTTGTGAACGCCTCCCTTAACTGATCATTTACGTTCACCAGGGGTCGGTCACGGTTCACAACCCTATCACAATCACACGACGCAAACACACCAATATGTACCCGGCTGCAAAAAAACACCCCCACACATTATTTACACTATATGTTACTTATTTATGACGACTAACGAATTTTCTCGAATATGCATGGGTGTTAAACGCATTTATTAAGCTAACTGAATCTGCGAATACAACACGATTTGTTTTATTTCACGGAGACAACCTTTGTCTTATTTCAACAACCTTTGTCTTATTTCACGGAGATTTAGCTCGGAGCACGGAAATATGCAACTAGTGAAAACCTATGACCTATGAATAAATAATAGAA
Source organism: Glyphotaelius pellucidus (assembly GCA_936435175.1). NCBI lineage: Eukaryota > Metazoa > Arthropoda > Insecta > Trichoptera > Limnephilidae > Glyphotaelius > Glyphotaelius pellucidus. Next base: position 33,065,853 of record OW386548.1, read on the forward strand.
TTATTTTACGTTTATTTTGAAAGAGTTAAATAGTTAGTCTATACAATGTGAAACATGGTGTAACTACCGAACCACCTCGATGGAACGACTCCAGATCCAATATAATGAAGCGTGAAGAATTATATTTGGATTCAGAAGAATGTGATACAATATGCATCGACAATGTTCACTGAACTAAGATTGCACGGATTCGCCGGTCTGATGAGACATCGGGTCACTGGAGCCAGGATGCGGCTAATGGTTTCCGACAATACAGTGGTGACCGCAGCGTTCCAGCACCAAACCCCACTCCTGAGTGAGCGCTGGGCCCGAGCTCACCCCTGACCACGCCCTACATAGAATTGTTTTTTTTTATTATTTTGTTTTATCCTATTCTATGTACTTACATAGTTCTTTATTTAAAAAAAAATTGTTGTATTAAAATATGTATTATTATACAAATATGTATAATTTTATGGGACGTGTGGGATTGCACTGTCCTCCCCACATCCTGGAATAAAAAAACATTATTATTTTTATAAACACAAAACACTGCTCCCAACCGCCTGGAGCCAGTGTGACTATGGCATGCGCAACTCGGATATTTTGTGATGCTGAAGATAAGGAGATAAAGGTCGAGCCTTGCTATTTAGATCTCGTCACAAAAAACGGTTAAAGCCATTTCCACATTTCAATTCTGATTGATGATTTTACACCAGGACGATACTCTTGAGTATCTTGCTATCGGGAATGTGCCGCAAATATGGCGATATAATTTTAAATGGTTAAAACGAATGGTTATTATTGAGTGGTGAAAGAAAACAATTTAATCAAATTAAATATACTTGCCCACGCCGGGATTCGAAAACCGCACCGTCGGTTTGCTAGTCGAGAGCCTTACCCCTCGACGACGTGGGCCGTCAATAATGCAGAACTCAAAAAATCTTTTTTTTTTTTTTTAATTTTTGTTTTTTTAAGTGACTTTTTAAAGGATGTGAACTTACAAAATATTATGGCGTAGATATAAATTTATCAATGGTTTTTCTTAGTTCTCCTCATTAACAGGGTCGTGAACCAAGATGGAATTTTTTTTTATTTCCATTTAGTTAGGGGCGTTTTCTGTGTCATTTTAGTGCTTTTTTTATAATAGTCATTGCAAAAAAAGCATAAAGTAATTTCAATACTGTAAAATTTTTGCAAATATACAAAAAACACAAGCTTGTTTTCATTATTTTCAGAGATAAGTACTTTTAAAAGTATTACTTAGCGATTTTCCATAAAAGAAACGCTTGCATAACTCTTAACATTTTTTAATGATAAGACCAACATTATTTTATATCCGTTTCTCTAAAATTCAAAGCAAAACTTCAAATACCTTTAGTTTTGATTAAAAAAATGCGCTTCTCAGTTATAAAAAAAATCTCTTGTTATTTTCACGGACGGGCAACTTAATTAATTATCAAAGGAAATAAGTGAGGCGTTCTATTATAATGACGTAGGTTTGGACACGTGTTTGGAGTTATCAAATGCAAATTATATGGCTTGCCAAAATACAATAATGTACTTCAAACAGCGGTGTGTTTTCGGTTGCGTTTTGGATTAGGTTGGGACATGGTTATTTTATATAGGGGGCAATATATCAGAGAAACATTTTTTTATCACACGAAGATTAAAATATATTTTATTTTAAGGACCGTGGTTTGGTAAAATCTTTCAAGCCACAAAATAAAAATTTCACAGCCAAAGATATAAACGAATATTTACAAATTTTCAAACCAAGTTAAAAACTTTAAGTTTAATTGAAAGTGGTTATTTGTTTTAAAAAATTTTGATGTAAAATACAACCAACTATCTAAGAGGGGTAGGCAGAGAGGACGGACCGTCAACCAACTCAGTCTTGGTAATTACAAATTAAAAAAAAAATTCATGTAATTGCAAATATTCATTTTTCTGTATTATAATAACAATCAATAAAATTTGGCACCTAACACAGGTACCTATTAAAAATATCTATGATTCTTGATTCGAATCAAAGTATTAGGCGAGTACTTCAAATAAATGCATCACTTCTTGTCCCAAAAATTAAATCAACCTTTGCCAAAAAGCACGAATCCTACCGTGCACCTCTCATTTTAAATACATTCCTAAAAGAAACCACATTTTGCATGACTCAAAAAAACCTAACAGGGTTTTATAAACATTTCAACACATGGTTGCTACACAAAAAAAGGGAATGCGTCACCAAGTTACTAATAATCCCATCTTAGTCTAATCCTGATTCTCTATTTACATACGTGTTATTTAAATTTGAAGAGCGAAGCTTATGTTTTACGCATGTCTAGTTTATGAATACTTTATATTATTTTGTTGAAATGTTATTGTTTTTAGAAGCTAGCTAAACTCTTGATTTTATGAAACTGTATACTGCATGCATGCGTATACGTTTGTGTATGGATGTGTGTATGTATGTTATGTTTGTGTATATGTGTTTATATGATTAATATGTTTATATATATATGCTTATGTTTGTATTTATGTGTTCATGCACGCACATTTATGTACCCGTCTCAGAACAGACATAGTCTAGTGAGACGGGTTACATACTTTTTTTGTATAATATTATTACTTTAATAAACGCCCGGGTTTCCGGCAATATAAAAAAAAAGTTTACAGAGTTTCGAAAATCGAATTTCGATTTAAAAATCATTGTTTGCAAAATGTAATTCTCAAATTTTTACATGTTTGACGGTTTTGCAAGAGTTTTTGTAATGATTAAAAAACTTTTCAGATGTATTGTCATGTGGTTGCAATACTCCGGAAACCTTTACGGGGGCTTAAAGAACGTATTTTGAAAGTTTCAAAGATTTCCTAAGCTTAATAAAGCAATTCATAGACATCTCATATATACACCCCCAAGCAAGCATATTTTGATTTTTATGTTTATATAGAATAACATATTTTGACTTTCATTTAATTGTAGGATTGACATTTTAATTCATGCTCCTTGTTCAAAATAATCTTTATAATCATAGTTATATTTGACGCCCAATCGAGGTATCATATAATATGGCTACAAGTTGAATTTAAAAATGACAAAGTATTTTTCGTTTTTCGTAATTCAAAGATATTGAAGCTTCTAGTAAAATTTCACAATAATTCTTGATCTTAAAAACATACTTTTTTGGACGTGATTTCTACTTTTCACAGAACTTCTTGTTTTATATTAATTAAGACTTTAAATAAATTACAATATTCACTTGATATTTTGAGTTTATTGTTAGTTATCACACACCGTATTTACCACAGAGATTACAAAAAGCTTAACTGCTCCATGGTCAGCAAACCTTTCCTGTTGTTTTGCAATCATATTTGAATATTTACAAAACGATACACCGTTTTAATTAACAAAGCTCTGATCGCACGTTCGCTCTCACAAAGAAGACACATAAAACACTCTCATCCCTTAATAACGACCCCGTTTCCTGAACAAACCTGCGTAAATTTTATTAAATGAACATAATCCTTTCATTGTTTTGAATAAGGGGTACGAGCCACCCTACCTTAACAAACGTATCCACGTGCGCGTAGATGATTTGAAAACAGGCCACCCTTTCGAACACCCCAAAGAATATCCATATTATTTATTCTTAGTCGTAGTGACTTAAGTCAAATATTAAATATATATATATATATATATGATCACGATTTTGTTTTTTGTCTTGAGAATTGAAAATAACACAAACAATTGGTATCACATACTTCTTTCATTTAATATCTCTCTCGTTTATCTTAATAATGACTTTGGGATAAAATTGTGAGCATGTCCTGTGTGTGTAGTTCGATTTTTTACTTCAATCTCAACAAAGGTACTGGTTGCTGATTTTTGTGTAAAATGTATAATTTTTATTTTAAAATCAACGATTTCTAGGATTTTTTTCAGTGCCAACCATTTGTAAAGTTCGCCATTTTCTTAGCAGTCATCGTGTATTTTTTCTTTTGATAAATATGTGGGTTAATTTGCTTTTCTCATTACTAGTAAACGTTTTTTTATATTATATATATATTTTAAGCAACTGATAAAAAAACATTTTCATCATTATTGGTGTTCAACCACTTGTGAAAAGTCTTAAAAACATTAATTAAAACGTCATTTGAAAATAGAGAAATTATAACGTTTTAATCTAAATTTGAACAGTTAATCAAATATTTGAATTTAATTTTCACGTTCTGTGAAAGATCTATTCAAGTTCTGTGATTATTTCAGGGTTACAAAGCAACTGACTTGTAATAATATAATAATAAAACTTGAGTAGAACTTAAGCCGAACGTGAAAATTAACATCGAATATATGGTTAAAATTTTTCTAAACAACTTGTCCTAAGTAAATAACAAAACATTAATGTAGAAAACTCACTACAAATATTCTTATTACTTTAGAATGTTGAATACAAATATAAAAATAATTTTAAGTAAATTGTCTTAATACTAGTAAAATATATGTAAATATTGCAAATAGCTTTCTAAATCCCTTCAAACCAATATTAAAATTTATCTTAATTTTTACATGAACCTAAAGTAACTCATGTAATTAAGTGATGAATAAATTTGGTCCTAATTTATAAATCTAATATTCCTACAACACTCTGAGGAAAAAAAATTCCGTCATGCCTATGTCATCTTTGGGGATGCTGTGTGGAGGGTCTTTTTAGGGAAAAGAAGGTGAGAAAGACGGACGTACGAATTCATCCCTCCCACAAGGCAATGGGTTGACAGAGTCCGGCTGGAGGGGTGAAAATGTCTCCATCAACCAGTCTTTCCCGATCCGGCCCGCCACGCAGTAGGTAGGTAAACGCATGTGCCACCTCACCCCATGAACTCCGGCACTCTTGCTAAGTCACCCAAAGTAACCACTTGGCATGATGTTGGTTATCTCAATTTGGAAAATTACAAATAGAGATCGTGTTTTAAATTTAAGTGACTTATGTCACTTTAGCTCTGAGCCCGCCAGAAATACGATAGGTTCAAATAATTGAAACAGGAAAATGGGTTGAGCTGCATTAAGTGCATTACGAAGGGCATGAAATTATGCAAATTTAGTTCGTCCCTTGGTTACACAGGCCTTAAAGGTAATGATATTTTATTAAAATAATTCCTGTTCCGCCAATGCGTTTGATGTGATTTTGATTGTACAAAGGTAATGAATTACGCGCATTAATTGGGACTGTCATTGAAATAACTAATTATTTAATGATTTTCCCGTTTGCATTCTCCCGTGCGTTAACTATTGGGTTTAATAACTCTTTCATTTATATCGGTCTAATTATACGATAAAATCATTAATTTGTTTTCCATTTAATGATCGAATTGTTATTGGCCCGACGGGAATGTCATCATTATTCAAATTTATTTTAATTTGTTACAAATTTACGGTTGTTGAGTTAAAATAATGAAATTAAAAGATTACATTGTATTTTGGATATTAAATTATTTCTATACCAACCCTATAACAAATTCAATTTGGGAGGCGGGTATGGGCACCGCCGCCCCGGAAACCATTCATTGAATAACCAACCCATCTGCCATGCGTCACTCTAAGTGGTTCGCTTCTATGTTTGGTGATTTAGCAGGGGTGTCCCGGTTCATGGGGCGCAGTTTGTCCAGGTCTTGGCGGCCGATAAGTCTGCCTGTCTGCCGCTTGGTGGGATCCAGAGAGTCTGGTTGAGGGAGGTCTTTTATCCTCCCTAGCCGGAATCTCTCGACCCATCGCCTTGCACCGCTGTTGGAGGGATGGATTAAGCCACCGCTACCCGAATTTCAACCGATTTCTTACATATGAGGGAGAAGACTCCGAATCGGCAGAGACGGGAGATAAATGAAAAGGCAGTCAGTCGATGTAGTGAGTCGAATCGTTTATTTGGCTACGTAGCGAAGGTTGATAAAGAGGTAACAGAGATGTAGACAGAAGTGCCATGATGAAGTGTTGTTGGTGCACGGAGATGATGTTGCTGCTGAAGGTCAGTAAGATGCTACGGCGGTGAAGTCGATGAGTCTTCGCGAACGCCAGCATGTTGCTCGACACCATGGGTAGTGGAGAATGACCGTATCTTCTGGAAGCGAGATGCAGTCGGCACTTGAATGTATAACTGTTACATGATGATATAACGATGACTGACTAGGCCATTGTAGGGCCTGCGATTTGTATCGCGGTGAGTTCTGAACTGACTGGTAGGTGGCTGATGCACTGATTATATAAGTGCTTCCCACGATGGAGAATCTTCGAGACTGTTCTTGTAAATATTCTATTGTCAGCACTTATCGCTGCACGTGTAGAAGTGTCTTATCAGCGTAACTTGATACTCTCCTAGCTTCTCGAATATTCGTTAGTTATTGCGCATTGCTGGGCTGCCACACATATCTCCCTAAAATATTTGAAGTTTTTAAGCTCTTAAAAAAATATATGTTATTTTTTAAGATAATGACGCGTTCTTAGACGCGTTGCACGTCGAAACGCAAATTATATTAAATTCCTTCGATAGAAAAAATCGCTAAATATACTCCGAAAATTATTAAAAACACGTCTCTTTCTATTATTTTACAAGTTAAATCTGTGAAAAAATTCAACGTAAGTTTCTAAGGTTTACCAACTATAAAAAGCTTATTTCAATACAAACATTGATTACATTTACCTCCTGTATAAAATGTTTCTATTGAAACTTTCAGAAAGAAGAATAAGCATGGATTTAATATTATCACATAAAATACTGCATTACAAAATTGACTGCCGAGAATTACTTCAACTTATCAATATCTATGTTACCAAAAAATCATGCCGACATTTATTACCCTTTTACTTCAATAACACCAGGACAATAGCTTATCAAAACTCTCCGATTCCGAGACTTTCCGAGGAAATAAATATTTTGATCTGGGTGATATATTTTATCTTAAAACTAATTAGTAAAAATGTTGTATATTCTATCATTCTTTTTCTTCTAGTCACAAATAGACTTATGTACCTAAATAGCTTCTACGCTTCTTCTTTTCTGTTTTGTAGATTCTTTAAAAATTCTTTAAATTAAATTAAATACGTGAGGATTCTTAGTTTCTGTTCACATTTTTATCTACGTATTTTGTTTTGTGTTTTTGTTGCATTTTTTGTCATTATCCTTATACTTTTCTTTATTATTTTAATTTTTAAGTATTTATTTCGATACAAATAGCTTGTAAAATTTTATAAGAAAAGTCCACTAGGGCGTGTAATAAATAAATAAATATTGGATTCCTTCGACGTGCGAGAGCCGTTGTATGAGTATCTTAACAAAAAACGGTTACGGTGCCTGTGGGTCATTCAATATAACACGCAAGTACCGACCGAGGGATTCAACTTACAACATGCAACATAACTTACCGTGAGTACTTTTGTGACGTACCTCGCTGTTAGGTTTATGCAGATGCTCCATCGAGATCCATAGATACAGCAAGCGTAGAGTGGATTGGTAAGGTCTTGCCAACAGCGTGCCTACCTTACAGGAGTAGTAAGTTGCCATGTATGATTAAACATTGGTAATGAATTAAAATGAAGAGAATCGGACTTTTTGATGATGTACTTGCACTTCTCTTCATTATTTTTTTATAACATCTTTGTTATTGGCGTAATGACTGGTCGCGTGCTGAATATATAACGGAATGAGTTTTCATTGTTTCAGTGATTCCCGATGATAAACTTTTTAATCAAAAAGTACCTGATTCAACAAATATATACAAAGGGCTTTTAAAGTAACGCCTTCGATAAAGATTTAATATAACATTGAAACACGTTTACTTGAGTGATTTGGCTGTTTATTGTGTGGGGAGTTGGGGGGATTGGGGGTGTGGAAAGGTGGGGGTTGTGGGAGGGCGTGGGGTCAGACAAAGGTGCAAGGGAAGGGGGACTGTGTGAAAAGCTTGAACTAATGAAAGTCGTGGAAAAATGTTACTTTGGAGGGGGTGGCCTCCTTCTCTACATCAGGACGTATATAAAAGGAAACATTGAAGAGAATATTCTGACGCTTGAAATATTGTCATTGTTAACTGGTAATTCCAAATGCCGAGAAATCCTCTTTTGTATGATTGAATCTTTGAGAAATAATTGATTTTCGATTTCTTTTTCATTATTCTTCGTGAACTGGATAAGGCAGATGACGTCATCCCTAGAAAAGCAATAATATCGTGACATAATTTTCTTAGACAAATTAAGTGCCGGTAACAAAATAGAAATGTTGTAAAGCGATTAAATTATTATTTGCAAAGTACGCTATTACTATTTAGTCTGCTTACCTATTACCTACACTATCTGTATCTATTACCCCCTTGAATGGCAAGAGACCATTTTTGTCCCAACTCCAATACGTCTCATGTAAATCGCTGCAACCCCCTTACTATCAATGAAAAATATGTTCTAAACGGTTTTAGAAAGGCAAAATATCACGCTTTATAGTAGAATCTAAAAAATAACAACCAAAACAGTAAAATGTACACGTTTATGAAACCAAAATGCTACAAAATGCTACAAAAAAATGATTTCAGAAGTCCAAGTCGTCCAAAATAGAGCCCTGCGAAATATTTTCAGTCTACCTTGGGACACACATGTCAAAGACATCTACAGAAACACCCAAATACTTCCTTTTAATACCATTCCCACTTTTGAAATAACTAAAACTATATTACAAGTAATTCAACACTCGGCACATTCCAACACTACACTCTATTACAATTGCGACGTACACCAACACAACACAAGAAATCACAACAAACTTCATATACCAAAAATCAAATCAACAAAATATGGACTAAGATCCCTAGAATACATAGCTCACACAAAATATAATCAACTACCCAACGAGATCAAACGTGCAAGTCAATGTAAAAAGACCCAAACTAACATGCTCAAACTTCATCTTATTAATGACTATCTGAAATAATAATGTTGTGTATGTCCCCATCATATGTCCATTTAATACATACAGCTATATGTTTATTAACTCCTGGGAGTACAATGCTTTATATAATATACTATATTCTGTATTGTATACTTTTGATAAATAAAAAAAATAAAAAAAAAAATCATGATTCGCAATTTGAAAAAATAAATTGAAACTTTGAAAATTTTTAATCTTTTTATTTTTTTATATAAAAATAAAAAGATAAAAAACTGAGGTGACAAAACGTTTTTAATACATTTGTCTAAAAAAATTGTATGTATTTTTATTTTGTTTATGTTATCAGTAATTTAAGTAAGAAAAAACATGAGATGAGTCATTATTAAAACTTTTTTATGTTTGCATGCAAAATTTTAACATTTTTACAATTATATGTTTATTTTAAATTATAAAATTTAAAAGCTTATTTTATCAAATTTCAAAAATTTTGTTTTTGGGAAATGTTCAGAAATATTCCATATATTTGCATTTTATTGTAAAGCGTAAATATTTTGACCTTCTGAAAAATACGCCAAATTTCTGAAGGATTATTTAGCTCAATTACATAATTTAAAATTATTTTCAAAAAGTTTTCCAGATCAAAATTCCAATAAAGCGTATTCAGCCTACGGTGGAAATCCGTGTCAGGTGCATTTTTGTATATAATAATATATTGAAAAGGTACTGTTGGGTATGCTAATGGTGGTTTCAAACAATGTAACTTGAATGTGAGCTTAATTTACATATTTACAGAACTGGAGTAAACAATAAAAAATAAAATAATGTGAAGTTTTACCAATAAAAAATTTGTTATCTCTCTGAAAATTTTTTGAAATAAAAATATTTAGTATCACACCATACGTATTTCGATTGTTTTTTTACAATAGCTCCAAAGAGGAGACCCTAAAGAAATCAAGTTCCCTCGGGGCCCATATCATATTTGGGGATGCTGTGTGGAGGGTCTTTTTAGGGAAAGGTAGTTCTGGGAAGGAAAAAGGTATAAGGGATAAGTAGAGATCGGGGGTCGATATGTTTAAGAGTGACAGACATGAATCCATCCTTCCCACTGCGATGCTGGAGAGGTCTAGGTTAGGTCTCTCTCAACCAGTCTTATCCAATCCAGCCCGCCACGCAGTAGGGGGAAAATGCATCCGCCGCCAAGACCGAGACAAACCTCACCCCATGAACCCGGGAACCCCTGTTAATGAAAGGTCACCAAACATAGCGAACCACATGGGGTGACCTATGGTTGTCCAGTAAATGGTTCCCGGGGCGGCGGTACCCGTTCCCGCCTCCTAATCTGACTCTCATTTTGACTGTATTTTCGGTGAAAATACGATTTTAATATTACTTTTCTTAGCATCATTACAATTTATTTTGGACTTTATATAAAATACTAATCAGCACTTTAAACTCTTTGTTTTTTACTTTTGTCTACCTTGTCTTGTTTACCTTTAATTCTTATGGGGATAAATTGCATTATTTGCTGTTTTAATTCGTAGACAGACACATAATATTAAATTGATTCTGTCTGAAGAGAGAATAATGGCAACAAAGAGAAAACATTAATCCAAGAGCGATTTAAACGTAGGTATATTCAATACGGTTTGCATTCACGAGGAAAATGTATTTTTCTTTAAGGCTAGTAGCAAATTGAAACCGCTTTGGAATGTGTTCAAACGGAGTTTTTATACACTTTGGAATTGCTGCAGAGGTATAGAACGAAACGAGATACGTTCACATTATTTATTTGTGTATAAAATAAGAGAGGAATAAAATATTTCTTGTGGACTTTCCTTTGTTAAAGAGACCCAATCTAGAATTTTCAGGTTTAAGACTTGATTGACAGTAGTAAAAGGGACAATTTGATGGTTTTTCTAGCCAAAAAGCTGACAACGTTAACAAAGCTCTTCAAAATTGACTCTTTGAAAGTCTTTTTATTTGTAGTTGTCTAACAATCGTGCTTTTTTAGCATAGGTTTGCGGTTTTTTGAAGCGCAAAATCGCTTATTTTAAAACAGTGTTCGTTCTCAAAGAAAAAATAAATGAAAATGCGTAATTCAAATCAGAATGCCTTTGAACTTTGCACGTACACACCAGTTTACTACAAAACACTTGTTATTTTATTATTAATTTTTATTCGAACTTTTATGAGCAAAAAATCTAGTTGTAATATTTAATTAAATGAAGACACTATGAGCGAAACTCATTCAAAAATCTGGAAACAGAAAAATCAGCAAAAGATATTGGCACCTCTGGGACTCGCACCCAGGACCTCTCTCTTTCCGGGCAAGCGCGCTGACCACTGCGCCAAGGTGTCGATATCAAATTCGGTCACTTTTAACTGTATCATACCGCGACTAAGAACCACCCATATTATCTTCATTTTCTTAACGCGTATTTTATTGGCTGCCATCTTTATGTATAATTGCAAGATTCAAACCCGGACTAATATAATATAGTAATACGATAATATGTACCATTTTTTAAATAAATTAATAAAAAAATTCCAATCTAGATGGTGTCTGAATAAATTTTTATCCATTTTATTTAATATGCGACATCTATTGACTTTTCTTCAGTTGTTATTTTATTTTGCGTCGTCAACAGAGTTTTACTGCATAATAATTCCAATATTTCAGCATTTCATTATAAATATTGAAAGACATCTGTTTTTTTACATTAACTCTACATGGGAGTCTCTGTAATCTCTTCGGGGTATATCTTTGAGGATGCTACGTAGAGGGTCTTTTCGGGGAGAGAATGGAGCAAACATGTTGTAGGAGGGAAGAAACAGAAGTATGCAGATCGTTCTACAGCCGAACGAGCCGTCGAAAATTTAGTTTTTGTCACATAAAGGCTGACCGATTGAAATGATGACTAAAAAAAGAAATTATAATTTTGTATTTTTTTATATTTATTTATGTATGCATAGCATCCCCAAATATGACATTACGTTGAAAATTGTATCTCTCAAAGCCTCCTTTGTGAAACCATTTTTTTTTTTTGGTTGTTACACTTTTTAATCAACGACAGACTTTGGGTAAAAGTTTTTTTTGCTGAGAGGAAGACTCCGAAGATTTTCATATTGCAGTGGATTTATTAATTTAAACATATATATATTTTTTTAAATAAAAGCGCCTTGAACATGAACCGAACAAATATATTATATTATAAAGCACTTCCCTCAAAGCGAGTGGGTATCGCTCCCCCTCGAGTTCTGTTCTGGTAATACATTTCATTAACAAAACCCACAGCTAATCTAATGAGAAAATTTTGAGAGGATTAATTAAAACCGAGAGAGTCGGAGGAAACTGCCTTTCTTATCCCCGCTGCCCTCCTCTTTCCCCTCCCCGCCCCGCCTCCGGGCTCCAGGTTGGAGGAGATACCACTGATCTCAAAGAACGGAACATAATACAATATTCATCCTTTTCATTTTGTGATATTGAAGGAGTAAATAATTAAAAATTTCATTATAACTGAGACAATCTTAACAATTTGCTTTAACATGCTAACATAAATGATACGTCTTTTAAACGGCGTTAAAGGCTCCTCGCGGTACCTATCTGAATTTTCTTATTGAATTTCTATTATATAATATTCCTTTGACGTCTTACCTATAATATTATTTGTTAGTCTTCATTATCAGAACTGCCAAAAGATTTTAAAGTATGATATCTTGTTTTTCAAGCAAATACAAAGTATTATTTATTTAATTAAATGAAGACATTATGAGCGAAACTCAATCGAAAATCTGGAAACAGAAAAATCAGAAAAAGATATTGGCACCTCTGGGACTCGAACCCAGGACCTCCCTACTTTCCGGGTTGGGGCTCTTATCCACTGAGCTAAGGTGTCGATATCCAATTCGGTCACTTTTAACTGTACCATACTTCGACTAAGAACCACCCATATTATCTTCATTTTTTCTTAACGCATATTTTTATTGGCTGCCATCTTTATGAATCATTGCAAGATTCAACTCGAACTAAATGCAATCTAGATGGTGTCTGGATAAATTATTATCCATTTTATTTAATGTGCGACATCTATTGACTCTTCTGCAAGTCTGGGATGAATATTATTATTTATTATTTTAACTTTTATGAGTAAAACCTCAAACTGTAATATTTAATTAAATGAAGACATTATGAGCGAAACTCAATCGAAAATCTGGAAACAGAAAAATCAGAAAAAGATATTGGCACCTCTGGGACTCGAACCCAAGACCTCCCTACTTTCCTTAATTTTTTATGAGAAAAACTCTCTTTTTATAACTTTTGAAGGTTATTCCCATCAACGTAATATATCATTGAAGAAGAAGATAACACTTATAATCTAAATGAAAATATGAAAGAAACAAGACACAGAAAAACAGAAAAGACAATGGTCGCAACTGGGACTCAAACCCAGACCTCTCGTCAAACCGGGACGTGCGCGTTTTCCAATTTCGCTATTGCCACCTTCTGTCAAACCGTCATATTTGTCAATCTCATATTTCAAATCCAGTAAAAATTTCAAAATTTCAAATTTCGAGTCCCAGTTCCGACCATTGTTTTTTTTTCTGTTTTTCTGTGTCTTGTTTTCTTTCATATTTTCGTTTAGATTATAAGTGTTTTCTTCTTCTTCAATGATATATTATTTATTTATTTAAAATATATATGCGTGTGTTAATATTGTGCGCGTATTATGTATGAATGTATTCATGTAGTTAGGTGCCTATATGTGTGTGTGTATCTATATTTATGTGTGTATGTTGTGTGCACCTCTATATTGTGTATACATGTATGTATATACACGCACACATATACAAATAAATATAATATTTAAAATAAGGTTTTGTACATTTTAATAATCTTTACCTTATGCACTTCTTGTTCTCTTTTCTATTTTTTATTATAATTTTACCAATTTTCAACATCATCACATACTAATATCATATGTTTACACTTGATTTCATTCAAAATAACTATCCTCCATTAGTCACCATGATAGAGGCTCTGCCTAGTATGATGATTTAATATATCTACTCAATGTAAATGTATAATTTATGTAATATGTATTTTATAAATAAATAATTAATATTTCGTCAAACCTGGCAAAATTCACTTTGTGGCGTCATTATTAATTTAATGAAACAAATATTTTTGTGAAAGTTTTGGAAACATGTCGATATTGTTAATTAAATAGTGGTGTATACAAAGTCATTTGTTTCAATAAATAAAAAAATTAATAATAACTTAATAAATATAATGCTTTTTATTTTTTCAACCAATTCGGAATTCTTACAAGCACACAAATTTATTAATATCGATCATTCTCTTCCAACCAAAGGCATGCAGCATTGCTTGTCGGTGGTCACTGGCGATCCATTGTTTCGATAACGCATATTATAAAACATTCTGAAAACTTAATTTGGCATGTTATTTGAGAAATTTGTTAAAAAAAAATTAAAATAAAAACGGAAACGTCAAGTAAAATAAAAATTTCGGGTTGGTTTAACCCTTCAAAATTTTGGCGTATTTTTCAGATGGTCAAAATATTTCCGCTTTAAAATAAAATGCAAATAAGTGGAATATTTCTGATGATATTCCAAAATTAAAAACTGTTTTTGAAAGGGGATAAAATACGCTTTCAAATTTTATAATTTAAAATAAACATATAATTCTCAAAATATAAAAATTTTGCGTGCAAACCTAAAAAAGTTTTAAAAATGGCTCACCTCACGTTTTTTCTAACTAAAATTACTGATAACAAAAAAAATAAAAACACCTAAATATTTTATTAGACAAATGTATTTCAAATATAACTGTCACCTCACTTTTTGTCTTTTTGTATAAAAATAATTACAAAAAATTATCAAAGTTTGAATTTTTATTTTCAAATTGCGATTCAAAACTTTGGTTTCATAAAGGTGTACATTTTACTTTTATGGTCGTAATTCGACTATAAAGCGTGGTGTTTTGCCTTTCTAATACAGTTTAGAACATAGTTCTTACTTTGATAACAAGGGAGTTACGGCGATTTACATGTGACGCATGTGAGCTGGGACAAATATGGTCTCCTGCCATTCAAGGGGTTAAAAAAGAAAGTTCAGTATATTCAAATCAAATGATAGCGTCGATTTTGATATGGTTTATAAACCGATTAAGACAAATGATTAAATATCCGATAGATTAAAATGCCTCTGACATCTATGAATTTATTTATATCTGTGCTCATACGTAAGTGCAGTTTGCAGGTAAATGAACGATAATAATTTTAAGTCGATAAAACAATGTTCATAAAGCAAAACTTGGTAGAAGAGAGTAAAATAAACATTAACTATGGTAAATGGTTACGTTATAATTTTTTGTGAATACCTCACTAGTGTAACCTGTGCTGAGGTGTTTGTTTGTTTTAAATAAAGTGTATTTATATGTATATGGTTAGTAGCAGATAAAATACATCATAATAATATGTTGACAAAGTAACAATAGTAACAATGTAGTAACAATGTAATGAAAAAAAAATGTTAAAAATATGATAGTACACTAGATAATGGTGCATTGTAGAGATTGACACCTGCGGTAACGTCATCTGATTAAAAATCAAATGCAGCTACGAACTCTTAAAATCATGTGTACTTTCACCAATCAAAAAAATCTAAGTACAATTTTTTTCTCGTCTTTCAACGTTCTTCTTTTAAAAACCTGCATTTAAGTAAGTCGGTGAATTGCAAATAAAAGAGTTTTCTGGAATTCTTTATTCATTGTAAAAAGATGCCTTCTTAGAAGAATCGTCGAAAAACAAATATATTTATTAGTGTGCTATCACACATCAAAAGAAATAGTCTCTCTGACGCTAAGTGGGATGTATGGCCTGAGCGACCCATTCTTCTTTGTTTCGTCCTTTAGGAGAAAATGAAAGCTTTCCTTCACGGCCAGGCCAAGTCTGCCAAGTCTCGCCAGAGCACATACACAAACCCCTTTCCTCGCATCCTTGGGGAAATTCAAAGGATAAGGAGAAACATGGAACAGCGCGGTACTTATCCAGCAAATCTGTCTTAATTCTGGATATTCTCTCGCTAGAGAATTTGCAACATCGAAAAATACCCCTACCATTACAATTTTTCCGAAATTTTGTTCCTGGTTATCAATGTGGAATATAATTTTCTCGCAGTTTTTCTACAAATCTAGTGTTGATTTCGTTACGCCTTAGTGAATAGAATAATCGAAAGAATTTAATGTGAGCGTATCCAGTGTGCCCGAAATAAGATAAAACTTTCAATTGATCAAACACTATCTTATTTAATATTTAATTTTAAATTTCACATTCAATAAAATTTAATTCAACATATAAAAAAACCTTCTTTGTAAAAAAGTTCCGCTTTGTACTTATTTTTTATGCGTAACATGTATTTTGCCTTCTGAAGGTATTATCAAACAAATTGATGATTATGAAATTATTTAATTAAATGAAGACAATATTAGCGAAACTCAATGGAAAATCTGGAAACAGAAAAATCTTAAAAAAATGTTTGCACCTCTGGGACTCGAACTCAGGACCTTCTGCTTTCGTAGTTAGCGCAGTGGCCCGGAAAGCCGAAGGTCCTGGGTTCGAGTCCAGAGGTGCCAACATATCTCTGATTTTTCCGTCTCCAGATTTTCGATTGAGTTTTGCTAATTTTGTCTTAATTAATTAAATATTACGATATAAGGTTTTACTCGTGAAGTTAAAAATAAAAATAAATTTTGAAATTAATTTAAAGAATGGTTAGAATCTCGAGTGAGACATAAATGGTAGAACCTATTAAGGTACCTATTAAGGCCATTTGAGGCCGTGAGTTTTTTATGCTAGTTTAATCAAAAGCACTTTGAGCAGTTTAAGCCACTTATTTGTCGTATCCTCTCCAGGATTGAGAGAAATAATTAATTTTTCATTAGAGTAAGCAACACTGCCCTTCCTCTGAGGCTCATCGTGCGCCTTATGAAATAAATTTCCTCCATCGAGACGGAGAGATATACCTAAAACTTTTTTTTTCTTTTAAATTTACTCGTGCCCACTTTCTCTCCGATTTTCTCCTGTCTCTCTTTTATTATTTTTTCTCCCTTTTCTCTTATTTCATATCTCTGGCATAGCCAACTTTACCACGGCCTCTTAATTAATACCTTGCTAAAATTAAGCTAGTCGTTGAGCCTTGTCAGAGAACTTTAAGCCACAGTTTCACTGTTTCGTTTTGCTTGCAGGTATGAAAGTAACACTTCTTACGAATGTCGCTAGTGTTATACTAAGCTATGGTATGTGAAATAACCCGTATCTACTACTTTAAGCTACGCCATTATACTTTAAACTTTAACCACGTACCAATTCCATAGAAACAAGCCGCAGAGAATACATCAACTCATAAAATCAAACAAAAGGTTTCGGTCTGGATCAAAACAAAAGATATCTACAATCTACACACTTTTTCAAATAGATTAACACCAAATCAAACACAATACAAAACCGTGTAAGTTACATTATCATGAGGTTTTTTGTGAATAACTTCAATTATTTTTTACAAAAGATATACTTACTTATTTGTGTTTCCCTCCCGACCTAAGATTTTCATTGTAAATTAATAGTGAACATTTTGGCAAAACTTTAGTTTTAAAGCGTTGGGGCACCCGATGACAGGATATATTTTAAACCAAATAATCTATATGTTTAAAAATCAAATGCTTGGGTGTATGTGTATATGAGTTAACTATGTATTGCTATGTTAAGCATAGGAAATGTTTGAAACGTTCAATATACCTTTTTTTCAATCCTTGCGAAGGTTTCTGGATTATTACAACCACATGACAATAAATCTAAAAAGTTTTTTAATCATTACAAAAATTTTTACGAAACTGTCAAAAATGTCACAATTTGAGAATGACATTTTGCAAAAGATTGTTCAACCAAAATTTAATTTTCGAAACTCTTTAAATTCATGAATTTATTTGAAGTACACACCGATGGTGGTACTAACCAAAATCGAATACTTTGAATTTATTAAAAAATATATTTATTTTAAATATTGGAACCAAATTTGATTGATTGTTCTTATAATATTCAAAAAATAATGTTTGTAATAGAAAGTTTGTAAAAAAAAAATGTAAAATCAATAGGTGGCACGCAGGCTGTTCGGAAATCATAATGTACCGGGACTGAATATATTGAACGTGGGAGAGAGGAGGGGATCGCGGGAGGGAGGTTTGCGGGAGAAGGCGGAAAGGGAACGGGACGAATGGGAAAAGACACGCAGGAAGAAACAATTTCTTTATTAGTGGCACAACGCATGCCGGAAAATTTCTAGTCAATAGATAAAATAATGTGCTGAAATCTGAAAGCACCTTAAAATAGTAATAAATAAACTTTTAATGTTTCTTTCATTATTTTCGGAGGATATATTATTACAAGAAATTGTTTCTTCCTATAAAATTTCCCGCATTTATATCAACATCGTTTCCACAGCAACATTTGTTTTTCACGGCAACGATTTGTTTTGCTTAGCAATAACTCGCTTTTCTTAGGGACAGAAAACGTATGATAAATATAATAAATTAATATTTATTATTTTATAACGCCAGAGCTTATCATTATTCACAGCCTCGCATAAAATTAAGCTTTCTATTGGTGAAAGAACTTTTAAAATCGTTCTATTGTTTTATGCATGAAAGCGTAACAAAAAAACACACGCAGTTTCGCATTTAAAATATTGGTATAGATATTATAAACACTTTATGCCTGCGAATATTAGGACATCATAAAACTGAATTCTAACATTTTAATATTCAATTCGTTCCAATGCAAACCCAATTATCAATTAAAACCAGGGCCTCTACAAATAAAACACTAAATATACCGATAGCTCATACCTCACACGGGCAAAGAAACTTTAAGTACTACGCAACCAAACTATATAACTGCATGCCCACCACACTGAAGCAACTACTAACTACAAATTCATCTACCATAGTTCTCAAAAAACACATAAAAGACTGGATCAAACAACAAGGTATTCAATTTACTCAAAAAATTATAACACCTAACCAAACATAACCCATCCCAAATTTAAAAAAAAATATAATTAAATAAACTTTGTTTCGAGACAGAAAATATTACCACAATATCCGTGATTATACCATTGGCGCGTGGTCCATAGAAAAATATATCTACCGTTTATCAAGACAATTATTTATCTTACTCATAATCTAGATTCTAAGAACAACTGTATATATAGATCCCCACCGAAACTAATCTTTTAATTTATGTGTAGGATACTGCCGCCATGGGTCGACCCACAGTGCCCTTCTTGACAATATCAAGGAGGTTACAGTGTTTCTACTTAGGTCGACAGAATAGCACTTAATCCCAAACATGGGAACACCTCAGCACAGGTTCGCCTAGTGAGGTGTTCACAAAACACTACGACTAACCTATTTACATACAGTTACGGATCTTTAACATGTTTTTTTTTCTTATTAATAACCTATTATCTATGTAAACTATGTAATTATTTGTAAAGTGTATGTACAAGAATAGAAATAAATAAATAAATAAATTGTGAAAGGACGAGACACCTGTAAATAGTATTATAATGATTCATGCGACGTATCACAGAGCTTTTGTATAGATATATCTCCAAGCTCGGCTGAAGCCGAGAGCTTTCGAAGGCTTAAATTACAGGGAAGCGTCCAAACGACATGAAGTTTTTCACAAAAATGTGGCGGATGAATTTTTTAATTAACCGTCTCTTGATAAAATATAAAAGATAAGACGGCGGAGTTAAACTCGTAGGAAGTAGACGCTGTTAAGATCAGGGCTGGATGATTAAATTTTAATGAAAAATTTTGCGTTATTTTTTGTTAAATCGGTGCTTAAGGACCCCCTTTTTTAAAACGTGATTGGATCATTAAATTTGGTTTGCGATAAGAAAATAAAAGTCCAGCAAATCTTTTATCTTATTCGGAATTACTTACAAGCAAACAAATTTATTAATATCGATCATTCTCTTCCAACCAAACGCATACACCGGCGATCCATCGTTTCGATAACGCGAAATATACATTACCTCAATCAGCTCCAGGCAAAAATTTTTGAGAAAGCACATTATATTGTTATAACCGATTTATCACATTTCAAAAAAAAATTATCTTCACCCAAAATAGTAGTTTTTCATGCATTTCCGGGAAAAATCACCAAGAATCAGTAGCGTACTTTAATATAATATCATTGGAAGATTGAATAAGCTCGGTTGTAGTACTCTTTCTACAAAAAATGCCAGATCCGTCGTAGATTGCCCAGAACTCTTACAACGAATCCAGATACGAGTTCTCAACAGATGAACCAGATCAGACATGATTCTTATTCTCTCTCGGTGCAACACTAATTCTAAGCAGAATTCCTTCATTTATCGTGCATCACACACTTTCAACACAGACTATATACAATTTGACATTTTTAACTCTGCACCACACTCTTTTAAATCACACAGGCGGTCTTTCGATACTTTATAGTAAAAATAACAATAATTATAGATACTCATCTAATGCAAACACCACCCTAAGTATTTCCTTTTTTATTTTTGTTGTGCATATTCTTACTACTTTACCTTAACTTAACAGATCCCCCTATCCTTCCCCTCCCTACTTCCACCTAAATAACTTTGTTTCTTGAAATGTAATTTTTCATTATAATCTCTCCAATCACTTCACTTATATATAATAACCACACTGAAACCTGTAAATGGTACAATTTTTGTCCCTCAATTACTAGCAAATGCTCCGTTATTAATTTAAACTGTTGGTCTCCCAAATAAAATAAAATCTTTGTTACAGGTGCAGGAAAATTTCATTTTATTTCGTACAAGATTAATCATTATTTATAAAATGTTTTGACTGCCCAACTAGGAGGAAGTCCATTTTTTGTACCGTCAATAATAAGTTATAGATTTTTTTCCCCTCTTTGTCTTATTCTTGTAAGCGTTTCCATCGAAGGTGAGTTAGCATCAGAAGACTGGATCCAGGAGCAATAGCAGAACTGCCCTCGTACGTGATATCTTTTAGCTACTAGTCGTATAAGTTTCAATGCCATGATCTGCAGCATTTTTTTGCCTTGCCAGCCTTGAAACAATTTAATCGGCAGTAAAATATTTATTTAAAGTAGTATCTATTAGTTTTGTGAACAGTAGATCTCATGACAAAAGGTCCTTTCTAATTTTCTCTTATTTAATAAATCTTACATCATAGGATTTGTAAGTGGCTACCTAAATACCTACCAACTAAATTATATACCATATATTATATAACTTTTTTTTTCTCAAATAAGGACTAATACAATTCTTCCAAAAGAACGTCATTACCTCATTGAAAATCTTCTTTAAAAACTTTTTCAGGCAGGTGGGAGCCATAATGTTAATAAAATGTGAAAGAAAAAGTTTAAATAAATACAAAAATTTCATTAATTTTATGAAAAACAAATACCTTTGTATAACACCACTTTTTTTATTAACAATATCAACATGTTTCGAAAACTATGTTTTCTTCGTCAGGATAATAAGTCAATAATAAATAACAAAAGACAAACAAGTATAGACTTATTAGAACATAGACAAAATATTAGAAAGGAGAGGTGATTAATTACCTAAAATATATCATAAAAAACAATTATATAAAATAAAATATAAAAATTATTTTAGAATGGGTAAAAAATTACATTAACATAATAAAAAATCTTTTAAAAGGAAAACAAGAAGTCTAAATAACAAAATAAATTATTATAAGTATAAGTATTAATACGAAAATAAATTTAAAAGATGGCTATTTTTAAAAAACGTTTGGTTATTTATAATATTTAATTTACTATTAACACTTTTTCTAATTTCTAAAATTTCTAAATTATCTAATTGTATACCCGTTGTGTTAGTGTGTAAAATTTTTAAACCTTTATTAATATCAAAAGAATGACCTGTTTCCAAAATGTGGTTTGCAAATTCTGAATAATTATTATTATTTAAACATCTTAGATGTTCCTTAACTCTAATGTTAAAATTTCTAGAAGTCTTCCCAATATAAAAAAAGTTATAATCATTACAAATTAATTTATAAACCCCAGATTTGTTCAAAAACACACCTTTGTCCTTGTTATTTAATATATAATTTTTATGATATATTTTAGGTAATTAATCACCTCTCCTTTCTAATATTTTGTCTATGTTCTAATTAGTCTATACTTGTTTGTCTTTTGTTATTTATTATTGACTTATTATCCTGACGAAGAAAACATAGTTTTCGAAACATGTTGATATTGTTAATAAAAAAGTGGTGTTATACAAAGGTATTTGTTTTTCATAAAATTAATGATGACACCCCAAAGTAAATATGCCTATTTTGAAGAAACAAAAATTTCATGTTTGAAAATATATTTATTACTGAATGTCTAAAATGGCCACCGTCTTGAGACGTAAAGTGTAAACAAATTTACAGTGAGACAAAATGCCAAATGGTCGGGATTAAACATGTCTTCACTAAAAGCAGTCAATATACATACATCTCTTTTTAAAATCATAAACAACATGTATGATTCTTCTTTAATCAATTTATTTAATCTTAATGTAAGCCCTAAACCCAAACAAGTTTTTTTTTCAAATCTACGTCAAGACTGACTCGATTATATAATAAATTCTGCGACAATGAAGACTTAAATATGTTTTTGTATTCAATCACTACCTTCACAAGGAAATTACACTTGCAATCTGACGACACTTAGAGCCACTTTGTAAATATATAATCATTCATCTGCTTATGCATTGGCTCTATAATATGTGTACGTATGTATATATGTGTGCGTGTGTGTATGTGGGTTTCTATATATATGCATGTATATAATATGTAGAGTGTGCACATGTATGTATTTACTAATATTTGATTTTAATCCTCCTTGTTTTGTGTACTTACTTTTAAGTTAATTTATTATAAGTTACATATTATAACTCATAGTCACACTAAGAATGTTAATAGTTTGCTCATCTGTAATTGGAATCATTACTACAACCATATTGATAATGTAAAAATGTAATAATTAAAATGTGATGTATTCTGTTGATGAGAAAAACAATTACATAATATAAATACGTAATGAATAAATGTTATTTAAAAAATAATAAAGGAAAATAATAACTTTGTGTGATAAAATTTGTCATATCTGATTCATATTTTGTGCAAGTCGTTTAAAATGCAGAATGAGAAAAACGACGCGAAAGGTGTGTAAAAGAACTTCAAGGTGTGGAACAAATTAGATTTCATCGAGAATTGAGAAAAGGCTTTGTGCCAAAGTAACATCTTCCTCCTTGGAAGGCGCAGCGAGCGAGGAGCGAGGAGCGAGGGCGGCACCGTCTGAAGGGTGGTTTCCTGAAATTGCTAATTATGACAAAGAGGGAGACATTTCATTTTATGGACGTTGCCGTGATTTTTTATTAAATTAACAATTTTAACGTTATGATATTATTTTCCCCTCACTTTCGGTGAATTTTAGGCTTCATTTTGTTATCTTTAGTAATCTAAGTGCATAAGGTTCAATGTTCCTTGAACACGGAAATACTGAATTCTTCAATTTTTTTAAATCTATCTATTAAAGATTGCGAAAAATATACCTCTTGTATTTCTCTCCACATAATTGTCTACACTATATTTATTTACATTTTTATTAACTCCACACAGGAGGCTCTCAGGAAAATTATTTCTTGAAGATTATTTCCCGCGAAGCACTTACATACTGCTTACTAACAACGTATGCAGGGACACTGGAGGTCTAGATTCGTACTAAATTAAATGTAGCTTCGTTCTTTAAAAAAAATAGAGTCCTTGGAAGAGCCTTGAAGGAGTAACCATCTGTTACTTATACCAGGGCGGGTAAGCGGTGGATAATCTTAGATGGTCTAGAAGAGACCCATTTTGATCTTTCCAATGTGAGCATGAACACAATTCCTAATTCCTCGCAAATCGCCATATGTTTCAATGACGTGTCTTTCATTTAAATAATAATATAATTAACTGGTAAAAAAATCAGACAAGAAGGAAGGGAGAATAGAGAAAGAAAGGAGAGGAAAGTTCTGGGAAGGAAAAAAATGTGATGGGTGGGCAGGAATCTGAAAAACCCCATTCGGACAAAGAAACTACACATACTTTGTATACACACTTTGCAACAAAACTTTATAACATCCTTCCTCAAGATATAAAACTAATAAACGAAGTCAAGCGATGCTTCGTTCGCCTGGTCCGATAAAATTTTTCGTAACGCTCTCGTCACGATTTCACCAGCTTACTCCCCAAATCAAGCGTGTCTAAAGAAGTTTTACTTCGAAAATAAAAATAAAAAATAAATATCAACTGTTATTGTTATTTCTGAATTTGAAAAATGAAATCGACGCGAATTATCTAAAAAAAATTAGGTTCAAATTGCCGAGTTGGTTGAAGCTTTGTCGCGGTAAGACAAAGATCCCAGGTTAGGTTCCCAGTTGCAACTGTTAAATTTTAATTCTCTGTGTCGTGTTTTGTTTAAAGCGGTTAGTATCACACTAATAATATTCAAAAATAATTTCAAATAACGTAAATTATTATGAACATGCTAATCCCAAGAATTATCTTTAATAAATGGGAGAAGTGTATTTGCCATTTGCCTCTTAGACCGGACTTTATAAAAATTCCTGCGCCGGGAAATAAAACTCATATCGTATGTTTAATAAGTGAGATGCTTCTTCTTTTATACGGCGATATAAAGGCTGCATTGAGAGGCTATATCTGGTCAGGCGCCCCCATGAAACTTTCAGATCGCCGCCGTTTTATTTTCAGTGCCGTCGGTAATGTAGGGAACGACCACTTGACTATGCAGAGTGCATTGCGCTATTTGCTTTTATATGTGGCCGAAGAGATCGTAAAGCTAAACGGTCAGTGGGGCAATTTGATGCCAACGTACAAAAAGGGCATTACTATCAATATTCTTTTGATGATTGACTAGGAAAATGCGTTGTCCTTTTTATTGGATGTTTTAAATGAATGGTCACTTAAGCAATTCGAAGGAAACTTGTAGGAAGGAATTTTGGAATCAATATTGCTTAAAAAGATATACATACCTATATTTGTACTTTTCGTCGAAATTTGAGTTTTGCGGTTTTATTAAATGAAGAGGAACTCGTATGAAGAGAGTCGTATTCATTTTATTGAAAATGCTGGAGTAGAGCAAGAATGTTGACTGGTCGTATAGTTGAAAGGATGTATTACCTCCGTTGAGTTGGAAATTCTATTCCGGTTGGTATTTCTGCACAAAGTTGGTATGGTTGGTAGGATTTGTAGCAAGGATGGAGGTTAACCGACCACTAGCAGGCTTTTTTCGATAAGCATGCTGGATTAAAGGCTGTTGGGAGATACAAACTTACATGGCTCGACGTTGTGAAGGCCAGGACGACATCCTTAGGTATAAATATCGACAATTGAAGTGTTTAAATTTTTCAAATTGCTTTATTTTTAATTGTTTTTATAAGCAGTTTCTTTTTAAATTAAACAATTTATCCACGAAAAAAGTACATTTTTGACTCTGTTAAAACTTTGTAATGCTTTTAAATGTTAATTTTTTTCATATAATTATTTTAAAGTCTTCCACTGAATCAATTTTATTTACTCTTGATAAATGCCAAAATTTTATTATCCGAAAATTTTGGCGCTTTTATATTTCATATTTTGGAGGCGGTTACTGCCGCCCCGGGAATCATTTATTTGATAACCGACACCTCTGCCATAGGTCACCCCAAGTGGTTTGCTACATTCGGTGACTTTGCAGGGGTACATGTGGACTCAAGGGGTGAGGTTACACATCTGCCCACCAGCTGCACGGCAGGCCGGATCGAAAGATAATGGTTGAGGGAGTTTTTGATTTTTCCAGTCGTACTCTCCCGGATCATCAGCTTGCATTGCATAGGGATATCGTCATTCGTACGTCTGTCACTTCTGGACATACTGACCCCAGATTTCTACCCACCCCTCATAACCTTTTCCTTTCCAGAACTTCCTCTCATTCTTTTCCTAAAATACCCTCAACACAGCATCCCCAAAGATGATATAAGCCCTAAGGGGAATTATTTTCCTCAAGGCTTACTATATGGAGTTAATGTAAAAAAAAATTAAATGTTTTTTTTTATATGCGAAATTAAAACATTGAATTATTTCACTCCACCGAATCAAAATATCATTAAAAATGTCATCAAAAGGTGAACTCCTGGCGTAGAAAACAATATCAGATCTGTAAATAAATATTATGTTTAAATGAGTACCTAATAAATAAAAGAGGAGGAGATAGCAGGAGGCAATCATGAGTGTAGGAGTTATGCAGAGGCCACCAGGGTTCTTCTAAGATTCAAGTTAAGGTTGGTGATGGACTTCTGTGAAAATTTACCTAAATTCAATTAAACGTAATTATAATGAACAAATACGTAGACCGAAGGTGGTATGAACGATGAACTAAAGCCACCAAAGTTAAGGCAAACGTGAAGTGCCTCATAAACATAAAAGCGATTTTATGAATCCCTAGTTAAGGTGGGCCCAGGCAGGCTTTGGATAGATATGAAACTAAATGCCTATGTCCAAAAGCTACAGGGCTCATGAAAAAAAATAAAAGATGATTCCAGAGCGTTTTTAGTAATGAGAAAAGAATTTTACGTTTACGATTCACAAAATTTCATCCCCATTTTCAATTTTCATTTTGAATACATAGTGAAATATCGCTCTAACAAATAATAATCCATTAAATTAATTCATATTAACCTTCCAAGGGTAGACGGAGGTTGTATTTTATTCTCACTTTCCAGCAATAACCCGAGGTGCAAGGGCGCATTAATCACCCTGCACTTGCTCGTAAGTTAGACCCTTATTTATTGCTTGCAACCCTGAAAACCCGAATCAGGGCGAATGTAATGAAATTATTTCACTGTAAAACAACAGTAGGATTTTAGTCGAAATTTCTATTATTTATTAAGAGATTAAAAATGTTTACAGTTTGGTCTTGAATACTAATATATCTAACTTATGACGGCAAATCAGTCCATAGTATCTATACTTATAAATGCGAAACTGCTCGAGTTTGTTTGTTATGCTTTCACGCAGTAATCAATAAAAAGATTTTAAAAATTCTTTCACCAATAGAAAGCAACATTATATGCGAGGACTATAGACAGTATAAAATGTAAGCTCTGGCGTTATGAAATTATAAATATTAACATATTATATTTATTATACGTTTTCTGTCGCTAACAAAAGCGACTTATTGCTAACGTCAGAAAACCAATCGTTGCCGTGGAAACGATGTTTATATATTTGCGGGAAATTTTATGCATCATATTTAGTCGTCATAATTTTATTTAAGGCGTCGTGGTTAATATCTGTCTATCTATATAATTAAAAATGTATCTCCGAAATGTTTGTACGCGCATAACTTCCGAACGACTGCACCAAATTGGATATTTTTTTTTATTTTAACTACTGGTGAGCTCTGGCATTATGAAATTTAGGTGGCACGTGAGCTGTTTGAAAACTAAATGTACGGGAAATTAATGTATGGAATGCGGGAGGGGGAGATGGGAGTGGGTGGAGGGGGAAGGGGGAAAAGGGGGGAGTGGGGAGGGGAGATAATTGATAAGTACAAGCGCTACAGTAATTTCCTCCTAATCCCTTGCGAGCGAAGCCGCGAGTAAAAGCTAGTACTCAATATTTTTCAGACAGGCTTGCAATTGTTAGTATATATAATTTGGTTACAGATAGTAAGGTTGTTTATTTTACATTCTATATACAATTTCGTGCAGTCTAGACGCACGAAAAATGCATGACTGATATTTCCGCATTCTAACAGGTAGTGTCACATGGTTCAATATAATGTTCTACATTTCAATTCTGTGTGAAAAATTAGCTTTAGCACTGCTGATATCGAAGAAAACTAATTTTATTTTTTTTTAATATTCAATAGAACCTTCGTACAATATCCCCAAAGATAGGACTTGGGGATTTCCTGTTGGTCTCTTGTGTGCTGTAAAATATTTGACACGCAGCATCCGAGAGTTAGAATTTTCGTGTAGAAATACAAAAAAAAACTATTATTAAAACATGACTTAAAAAAAAAGAAATTACGTTAATTCGTTACCAAGACTACAACTCGGATTCATTGTCTTGTACGAAGGATGCTCTTATCAAGTGTAAGTCAATTTTTGATGCCATTTTTTTCGGTTCCATGCCAACTCGGAATCGACTCAACTCAATACCTCTTTGAAAAGTTATTAAAAGTTATGACATTTATTTTAAATAGCCCAAACCTGACCTAACGTTACCTATTAAAATATTTTTTTTATATATTTTTTACATCATTTTTAATCACTTTCATTAAGGAGGTTCTGAGTGGATTTCATTCGGAGTTGTCCGATCACCTTTTTTCAATCTTATAAGTCAAGACAAGTCTCACCAGCTTCGGTCACAACATATTCTGCCTTTTCTGTGCTTTTTAAATTCCTATTGCTAGAATATCATTGATTTTTGCTCCCTATCATAAAGAAGATTGTCTATGGCGGGCGGGCGGTTGGCCGGCCCGGCTTTGTTTTTTATACAAGTATACAGTTATAGTCTTAAATGTTTTACACTTTACTTTACTAAAACAAGAGAAAGGTCCTGTCTACTGTCTCCCCTTCCCATTTTCCCACCCCTTAAAGCAGAATGTTGATACTTCTTGATGAAACGTAGCACACTTGACGTTCAAAATAGAAGAAAAAATTTACCAGTCCACTGGAGCGATTATGGTCGAAAAATGGACCGCTTTTATTTTTCTGCGATTGATAGCTGTCCATAATTGGACCACATTTTTCTACCATCCGTAAAACATTTATTGTAATTATTTAAAATATTTCCATGGCCAGCTATTTATTTTAAAATGAAGCTATTGAAATGCTTTATCTTTTATGACCATAGATGTCGCAAATCCGAACTTCTTTGACTATTTTAGAACGATGTTAAAAAGAAATTCTTAAAATATTTTTCTCACGCAGAATTTTCGATCAGCTGTTAACGGTTAAAATTAAGTCCGTTTTCCTTAGATATGCACCTTTCATTATAAGTATACCATAGATAACATACAGAAATCGAAAATATTCTATGTTGACTCGAATATCTCTTACGGAGTTTCAAAGTAACAGACACGCAGGATTCGCAATAGGTTAGGTTATAAACTTTACGATTTTTTTATAAATTCTTCAAATATGAGATAAACGGTAAAATACAGGTTAATTCATTTGCTATATAGCTGGAATAAGTTTCTATGTCTCAATTTTAAAATTTGAAGATATCATTTTTTTTATCATTGGCGAAAAAGTTTAAAAAAGGATCTTCTAATGAGTCTAGTTTTTGCACTGTTAATTCGTGGTGGAATTCCATTGTATTATAATTGAAATTAAAACACTTTTTCACTTTGTTCCACTTGTTTATTTTCACTAGGACCGATTTCATCCTACTACGGACATTTTCAGACTGGTAGTTGAAATTCTTATGCTATGGCATTTATACAAACTTAGTTGTAGTAGTGTACCCCTGCCTAAGTTTGTATAAATGCCATAGCATAAGAATTTCAACTACCAGTCTGAAAATGTCCGTAGTAGGATGAAACCGGTCCTGGTGAAAATAAACAAGTGGAACAAAGTGAAAAAGTGTTTTAATTTCAATTATAAAGGATCTTCTGGAAATCTCAAGCAATGCTGGGGCAACACCCGTGATTTCAGCTGGTAATTAATATATTTATGTTAGTGTAAAGATTTGAAAAACCAAAATACTTTAAAAATTAATTTATTTAAAAATAGGTAATACCTAACTCACGAGCTGATTAGAAAACATGAAGCATTTGCGCGGAGTACCGGAGAACAATGCAATAAGGAACCCCCTTGCAAACGTCTCGTGATTCCTATCATGAACAAGAAGTAGCAGATTGAAAATTGTTAGTTAATTCAACGATAACGTTTCATTTTATCATCGCAAAGGGTCGGTGTAGGGCAATAAAGTTCTTAATTACGACTGGAAAGCTTGCTTTATTTATCGTTAAAGTTTTTTTCCGGAGCCATTCATTTCGTTCGCGTCGGAATTAACGCCGGCGTTTGTATCTATTTACTCGGCTCGTTCTACAGTATTTACGACCCTCGTTCGTTTAATCACTTGAATTAATTAGTCGTTCGTGATTGAAGCGTATTATTTTTAAAAAAAAATAATTATGTGATAACATTAAATCACAGTTTTTCAATCTGATTGCTGAACGCACCGTTTGCAATCGCGTTTATGAAATATGGTTGTGATAAGGGCAAAACATTGAATTCCCTGACGCTACAGAAAAACATATTTGTTCAACATAAAATACGGCGTGTTATTGGTCAGTGAAGTTAAATGGTAGAGTGAGAATGTGTTTCTCTGCTGTACTAGTTATTTTTGTGAGTTTGTCACATCATTACGTGTTGCACATCACTAGTGAACTACCTGTAAGATAATTGTCGCCTATGCTCACTCTCGAAGTAATATCAATGGTGTAAACACCTAGTCAATAAAAGTCTGTCTTATAAAGAAATAAAGTGTTTTCTATTAAACATTCATATCAAATAAACAACGAAACATGGTGTCAGATGTGGGGTGTAAAATAATCATCAACTTTTTCTTGACTTGTTTTAGCGTGATGGTTTCCATATTCATGTTGAATGATTTGAAAATTTCCATACATTTGGAGCCAAAAGAATGAAGTAGGATTGCTATCTTTCTCTTTTCTCTTTCGGAAATTAATCATCAAATACACACAGAAAACATCCTTCAGATCAGTCATCATAAAAACACTTCAAGACAGTCAAGAACATCATATCAGTCAAGTCCAAGAGAGTCAACTCCAAAAGGATCTTTAAGTCGTCATGGTTCACCGTCATTGTCATCATCACAGTCAAGATCAAATCAATATGGATTTTCAAGTCGTCATGGGTCACCATCATCGTCATCATCACAGTCAAGGTCAAGCGATCATATCTCTACATGTGAAAGATGTGGTTAGCATCATCGCTACACAGTTGACTTGAGTAATGTTGATTAGTCCGACTTGACGTGCTTGATCCGCTCCCGCGGAATAAAATTGTACTATTAAACATGGCTATCATCTCGACAAGATCGACCGGAGATGGAATACACAAACAAATTTACACTCAGATGAAATGCTAAGCTACCATCAACCAGTAAAGCATTATTTTTTCTTAAAAAATATATATAAAAGAACTTCTAACGGAGCGCAAACAAGACAAATTCAATTTTAATTGATTCGTCACTGTTATGAGAAATCAGTGATAGTTTTTTATACCATTAGTGAAAAAAGGATCGTTGGGAAAATAGGTACTTTCTGGTTTTATTAGCTTTCTAACTACTGATCATCTAAGTGACTAGAAAAAACTAGACAGTTTAGGTACTAAGCACAAATAAAAATAAAAACATTATTTTCAAATAGCATGATGTACGATTATTCACCTCGCACTAAGTGCGAAATCTATGTAATCACCATCCATTGTTAAGAGATCAATATTTTGAATCAAAAAGTTATTTGTGTTTAGTGATCAGATCTGAAAAGCTATGAAATTCCCTACATCAACTTCCCTTCTCATATCTTCTTCCACTTCCTTCAGCATCACAACTTTCACCAACTGTAGATGTCACGGTTCTACTGACTAGGACAACTTGCGACTATTTAGAAATGCCTTAAGTATAAGGAATATTTAATTTTTTTTTAACATTTTATCTATGTTATCTTTGAAGATGTGAAAATGGGTTTTTTGGGAAAGGAAGAAGGAAATACAGAGGATGGAAAATCGTTTCAAAGCCGAGCTGTTGAATTCGAGAACGAGTAGTAGAAACGACCCGTTCTCATATGACAAATGTCAACCGTGTACATATGTTGGGCGCATGTTTGGCGTGTTTCCCGACTAAGCACCGGTGCCAAAGGGATCAATGACGCTAGTTCCTCGGAGCTTCTTCCATTAAAATATCGGTAGAACAAAGACAGCTTTCAATAAGAGCTGAAATAATTC
The DNA here is from genome assembly GCA_936435175.1 of Glyphotaelius pellucidus. Taxonomy (NCBI): domain Eukaryota; kingdom Metazoa; phylum Arthropoda; class Insecta; order Trichoptera; family Limnephilidae; genus Glyphotaelius; species Glyphotaelius pellucidus. The sequence continues at coordinate 33,097,916 of OW386548.1, forward strand.
TGTTAACCCTACAGTGATCGCGCTCTGAAAAGTAACGTCACTGGTCGCGTGGATTATACATAGGTAGGCCAATTTTGAACTGAAAAAATCATTTACAATTATTGTGTATTTATTTAATACTATAATCTAAGCATTGTTTAATTAAAATAAGCAACATAAATAAAACATTACTTTGATGGTTTTCACAATTAATCAAAACATAAATGACCCCTTTTTTAAAACAGTTATAACATCGTTTCTCTATCTATAGTTACGTTATCTTAGTTATATTTTTCAACGATTTAATAAATTCACTGTTTCTCTTCTATCTTAATAAATCTTATATTTACATTATGTATCTCGTTAACAAAGTTCCGATTACGCTATCCCAACAATTTGGGGAATAAGGGTACCTAGAAATAGCCCATTCCGTCCATCCCCCCCTTCCCTATTAGGAATTATTTTTAAACCAAATCCTTCCTAAAATGTGACTTTAAAAGTTGACTCAAGATTCCATTTCCAAATTGCCTAATTTATCGAGTCGTAAATTTTAATATTTCGAAATGACTTTTCCAGCGCTAATTTTTGTCCCCTCCCTACCCCCCCTACATTTTTCCGTAATGTTCCCGATTTATATTTTTATTTTGTTTTGCTTAGGCTGTCCCTTTTTCTCGAATTGAACCCGTAAATAAATAAAAACCGAATTCATTCGCACTTTTACAAGGAAAAGTTTGCTTTCGGTTTTGCTCGAAATTTACGTTAGGAAATTTATCGGTCTGTTCTCTTGCAAATGTATGAGGCTTTTGTTCGCGTTTTAATGTGTTTTTTTTTAAGATTTGTAAATGAAATATACGACTCTCGGTAAAAACTTTTTTAATAATCCGAGAGAATATTCGGATTTCAAATTCGTAATGGGAATTGTATACATCGTAGGGATTTTTACAATAATTTTGCTTGAAAAGCGTTATTTTTAAAGTTTTTTTTCTGAAAAAATATGGTTTTATACATCGACCGTCCAATTGATTAGTCAGGCATCTCAAAACTCTAAATTTGAGTTGAGTACGCAGTAATACAGGGTGATAAAGGACGTAATTCATCCCTCCCACTGCGGTGCGAGATGACGTTCTGAGAGAGTGCGAAGAAGTTAGAGGGACTCCTGAACCATTCTGTTGGCATCCGCCGCCAAGATCTGGACACCTCCGTGGTCCCGAGGCAAGACTCTCGACTCACAATCCGAAGGTCGCGGGTTCGAACCCGGCGTGCGCAAATAAATTTTATTTGATTAATTTGTGTTATTTCACAATTTATTCATTTAAAATAATATATAGTATATTTGCGGCACGTTCCAGAGTGGAAGATACTATCATTATCGCCTTTCAGACCGCAGACCACCATTCAGAATTGAAACGTTGCTTGAAATGGCTTTTGCCGTGTTTAGTGACCAGATCTGAATAGCCAGGTACTTCCCCACCTTCCTCTTCTCTATCTCCTTCCCCTCCCCAATACATTCAGCCTCACAACATATCCCAATTGGGGATGCCCTAGTCTCACTGTCACTGGCTGCAGACGGGAGCAGTTGGGACTCTTGTGCGGTATTTCATATTAAAACAAAAAAAAAACACACCTCATGATCCCGGGCACCCTTGCTAAGTTACTAGTAGCGAACCATTTGAGGTGACTTATGGCTGGGTTGTTGGTTATCTAATAATTTTTTCCCAAGGCGGTGGTAACCATACCCGCCTCTCAAATTTATAAAACCGGTACCTTTTTTGTTTTTAACTAAAAACATTAAAAAATCAATAGATATTGGACAGTTGGGGGCGGGGTTAGGGTTTTGTTGGTAACTCGGCTGAGTAATCAGTTACGAAATTTCGAAAAAAAAAATTGATTTTGAGGAAATTTTGTTTTGAAAAAAAAGTCACCGGAGACCGAAATTTCAAAAACATTTCTCACTCCAAATAATATCAGGAATCACTGGTGAAAGTAACTCAAGTACGTCTCTTAACACCCTTTACGTACAAGTGTACCTTTTATCTGATGCAGAAGATGCATAAAAACTTGTAATGGAATAAATGAAAAAAAATTAACAGTCGGAAATTTCAAAATATCATTTTATTGTACGGGACTATTGCTTCCCGGTGTTATTTTAGAGTATTTTTAATTCCTTAAACACAGACGTATAAGTAATATTTGAGTAATGGTGAGCATTCGTATATTGCTTTCCTCATTAAAAAAACTTAGTATTTTGTAATATTTGACAAATCAACCGGACCATCGGTGTATCCTACATAATTCAATAAACTTTATTAAACTTAATACGGTAGGAGGAAATATTATAAAGAAATCAAATACATTATTATTTGCATTAGTAACTTAAATGCAATTTCTCTGAGAGGTGTATAATAATAATAAATAATAATAATAGCCTTTATTCAGACAGTAAATTATATAACATTATTTATAATAAACTTTTCACTTATCATGCATCGACTCCCTGTCTGTATGTCACTAGTTGACAAAGGCCTCCTCCAACTGTCGCCATTTCTCTCTATCATTAGCTGTTCTTGTCCATGTACCACCTGCCACGGCTTTGATGTCGTCAACCCACCGTCTAAATGGTCTACCTCGTTTTCTCTTCTTGTCACTTGTGAACCAATTCATGACTAATTTTGACCATTTTTCACTTCCTCTAATTGTGTGGCCTGACCACTTCCACTTTAGCTTTTTTATTGTTTTTATGGCATCTTTTGTTCTTGTTTGCTTCTTAATGGTTGCAATTTTTATTCTATCGGACAGTCTTTTCCCCATCATACTTCTTGAGAGGTGTATAGAATGAATTAATCGCCATAAAGTACAGTTTTGGCACCCAACCCTTGCCTGATTTTTTGAGTACTGTGAGCAGTTTGCAATAAATATAAAAATAATTGAATCCAACATGTAGATGTGATTTATTAGTCCCTGGGACTTTATCCAATCAATCAAAAAATTTCGTCAAACTAACCGAGATTAAAAATAAAATGTTTATGATTGATTTTGCTGTGCGTGTATTTGAAGAATTTGTTTGCCTGGAAAATTGATTTAAAATGGTTTGATTTGAAAAATTCCAATTGTGTGGCTGAGAATTAGATTGCTCCGTGACCTTTACTGCTTTGTTATTTTTGCCAATAAATTTCAGTAAATAAAATATTTCATCAGAAAAAACAAGTAGTTTTTTTTTTTCATGGTCATCAAAAAATAATATCGAAGAAAATCCGTGTAATGTTGAGTAAAGAAACGTTGCTGTGACTAATTTCCCATGAGCATTAAAATAAATTAAACCTTTCATATCATATTAGAAGATGATAGTAAAAACATATCAACTGATCAAACATAATCCTGATTCCAATTTTATGAACGAGTAAGTTTGAGTGAATTTCGTGGAAGAACCCAAAAATATAAATAACTAGAAAAGAATTTTTGAAATAAAAGGTTTTTTTGAGTCTCTATCAATCTAATTCTCCTGTAATAAATAAACTTCTTGGAGGAAAAAAATGATAAAAGGTTGGACTCGTTTGTAACTGAATGCACCATTTTATTCACAAGTAACAAAAATTATCACTATTTCATAGGGCTGGTATGTCGGTATTTTTTAAGTAATTGTATCACTACGTATATCCTACCAGAAAGCAACTTGACGGACGTAAATCTCTCTCACCAATTATTCTTTCATCACTTATTTCACTCTTCCAAACTCACTTATGTTACATAAGCTTTGAGAGAATTTTCTATACCTGCCGTTAAGATATGTTACACCATTCTGCGTACAGTATTTTGATTGCTAAAAGTAGGTCACATAATTTTTTTTTTTTACATGAGCTCCACACAGGAGGCCCCGAGGAAAATAATTTCCCTCAGGGCCTATGTTATCTTTGGGTATGCTGTGTGGAGACTTTTTGAAGGAAATGAAGGGAAGGAGAGTTCTAGGAAGGAAAGGGGTTTAAGGGTGGATAGGAATCTGGGGCTCAGTGTGTCCTGGTCATCTGCCTCCAAGACCTAAACAAGCCTCACCCCATGAACCCGGGCACCCCTGCTAAATCACCAAACGTAGCGAACCACTTGGGGTGACCTACGGCAGAGGTGTTGGTTATCCAATAAAGGTTCCCGGGGCGGCGGTACCCATTCCCGCCTCCCAAACTGAAAAGTTATAAATTTAATTATAGAAGTTAGCCTGATTTAAACTCGAAATGAATGGACATCATTTAATAAATTTAATTGAAAAACACATTTAATAATACATACAATTTTGTTTGCCTATTTTACATCAAAAACTATTTTCTTAAATTTTGGAATTGGTACATTTCGGCCAGCAAACAGCACAAACATACAATTGAATTAGAAATCAAGGTGCTGATGTAAATCCTTGAATCCGGTTTCATTATAAATAAGCAAGGTATCTTGCAATCACGAAGTCATAAGAAACACAAGAAGCAGCCTTGTTGATTTATTTGTTGGGAATAGTATCTTTCTAGACTTCATCAGTCTAGTTTCAAGTTAACAATGAGCTTAATTCACAAAAGCTCTGAAGCGGTGAAGGTTCCGTCTAAGGTTGTGAAAGGACATTTTAAAGGCTTCTCGGCATCTTTTTCTCTACTTCCGCTCCGAGACTAATTTCTGTGTACATTTCAAAAGGCTTAATTAATGCAAAACAAACAAAACTTTTAAAACATCAAGAGGATTTGAGTACGATAAGAAGATATTAAAATAGTAACTGAAGTTACGAATGTAAAAGAGAAGGAATGTAACATTTTACTTCTTTTCAAGGAGAAAATTAATATTTTTGAAGAGTTGAAAGTTTGAAACTGAGAACTTTTCACCTGGTTGATATTCAAATATTTTTGAACTCTTCGCCTCGTTGATGTAATATCAACCTTAGTTTCAACCTTTCAACTCTTCAAAAATAATAAATATTATCAAGGGCTGTGAAGTAAGGTGGGTCATTTAACAAAAAATGTTATTTTTAAATTCTAAGAGCGATAAAAGGGTGCCAAATGGGTTCAAAACGACGTGTTTAAAAATTTTCAAATTTTGGTAACGATCTTCTTCCTCCGGATTCACTTCAAAGTTTTGAAAATTTTAATTTTTTTTAAATTTTTTTTTTTTTAATTTTTAATTTTTTTACCAAACCATATTTTTTGTAATCTTTCATAGCAAATGTAGTATATTTTGACGAAATCATTTACAAAAAGTCCCAAAATTGAATCTCGCAAAATAATTCCGAAATTCGAGAGTAAGAGGGATATCGCTGGTATTTGATTATACTACCTTGAGATAATTTGAATTATATTCAAACATATTTTTTAATAAATACATGAAAATATTCCCTTTTTTTGTGTTTTATTGAAAATAGTTTATTTATAATGGTTTATCTAATATTTTTTTAAGATTTAACAAGGGTGGGTTTTTCTCTATTGTGTAAAATTTCAAAGTCAATCCGGAGGAAGAAGATGATATCCAAAAATATTTTTAAAAATTATTTGATTTTATATCTCCATTTAACACCCTTTTATCACTATTAGATAAATCAAAACAAGAATTTTTTTCCCCCATACAGTCGTGACCCACCCTACTGTGAAGTAAGTGTCTTAATATGAAATAATAACGGAACTTGAACAGTACTTGAACTGTACTTGAACAGTACTTGAATAGAACTTGGACAGAACTTGAACATAACTTGGACAGAACTTGAACAAAACTTTCACTAAACTTCAATTTTGAGGAACTGTTCAAATTCAGTGAAACAACCCATCCTTAAAGTAGGTAGGTACTGTAAATTTTTGGTCCATCAATATTTTGAAGAGAAGATTGAATATGTGTCATATATTACTTAATGAGGTTTTTAATAATATTCCAACCACTTTAAATGAGTCTAGTTTTTGGACTGTTAATTCGTGGTGGAATTCGATTGTATTAGAATTGAAATAAAAACACTTTTGCACTTTGTTCCACTTATTTATTTTCACCAGGATCAGTTTCATCATATTCAGATCAGATTCATTAAATAGAGACAATGTTGTGTACCCCTGCCTAAGTTGGTATAAATGCCATAGCATAAGAATTTCAACTACCAGTCTGAAAATGTCCGTAATAGGATGAAAACGGTCCTGGTGAAAATAATAAGTGGAACAAAGTGCAAAGGTGCTTTTATTTCAATTCTAACCAACCACTTAAGTTTCTCAAATATCTAACGTAATCAATTGGTCGCGTCTTTTTTTTATTTTTTTTTTTTTATTCTTCATTTTAATCACCCGCTAAACTGCCAAGGCAGTTTGTCAGCAGGTCAATTTGACAATATTAATAAAACACTAAAACATAAAATATTATAAGAAAACACAACAGCAAAATAGTTCCAGAAGAATAACTTTTAAGTACCTACAATACAAAAGCATAAAATATACAGACAGACAGATATAACACAGGTAAATTACTGATAGATTAAATTAATTATAGATAGTATTTATACATAAGATTACAAACAATATCAGTACAAAAAGTTTTGACCCATTAGCCATTTTTTAATTTTTCTTTTGAGATCAGTGGGGCAATTGGATTCGATTTTGAAATTCATCGGCATCTTATTAAATATGTGTGTTCTTATTAATGTCTATGTGTCGCGTGTACGACTTCTTTCAATTCAAAAAGCTTCGTTAGCGGCACTGTTTTCTTTATTAACCAGTAATTTTGCATAACGAATGACATTATCAAAATAAAAGCGTGTATTGACAGTTGAGCAGTATCTTGTCTGATACTATGGAGTCCGGGAAAAAATTTATCAATCGTCGGTCGGAATATTTCTTACCAAATGTTGACCATGATCGAAAATATTGGTAACTGACAAAGATGACCGAATTGGTCAATATCGTATTGAAATAGGGTTTTAGACCATGCTAGAGACTTCTTGGAAGCCTAGTGTTACTATTTCATACTCGGAACGTTATTAGATTTGTTAAGTCAGGTGCATCCATTGAGCCAATAGCTAATTTTCAAATCGCTCATGGTTCTTCTGCGCAAAAAAGTGCAGTCTTTTTTTATTCCACATAACTATTTGACCCGCAAAAAAACATGTTCTCTATAAATCCCCTTTACGTTCCACGAAATAAACATAATAAAATGTTTATTTAGATTTATATTCTTAGCATATTGGTCCTCGAAATATTATTATTTTCTAATCGTATCAATTACGATTTGCCAAAGCAATACCCGACCATTTCGACCCCTTGAAAGTTCGATTCCAACCGTACCTCATCTCCTAAGTTGTTATGAACCGGCTATTATGATACTTAAGGTCAAATTAATATCAGACCCCTAACGGTCCGTGGCGTTTACTTCGGCAGTAGTTGGTGCTGGAGTAGGAGCGGAGTTGGGGTTCAAACCCACGACCTTTCGGCAACGTCTCCCCTAATCATCCAAAGGGTAGCCCAAGTAAAATATTACCCGAGACGAACCTGTTTCTTTTCTTTGTGAAAGAAGCTTAACCTATTAAAATACTAAAAAAAATACAAATAAATGTATTCCGGATAAGTTTTTAGGTAAACGTAGGTAGACCGCAGATGATCAATATCAATTGTCAATGGTTAGAAGCATATCGTCATTCACTCGATTGACAATTTCTGTCAATCGTTTACCGAGACTTTCAATTCAAAAAGCTTCGTTAGCGGCACTATTTAACCCTCCACACAGCATCCTCAAATATGACATAGGCCCTGAGGGAAATTATTTTTCTCAGGGCCTCCTGTGTGGAGCTCATGTAAAAAGGCAATTGAAGCGATTGATAATTGAGACTCCCCATTGATGGAGGGAATGATGGGTATTTTGATTAAGCGCCAAGGTGCTATAGGCAAACGCCATTGTCATGGTTTGATCGTCTACGCTGTGCGATTGACAATCGTTCATTCAATTTTTTAGACTTTATATCCGGGTTAAATCTTCCCCACCGGAAAAACTTAACCCTTCCACACACTTTTCCACAAATGATCATCTAGTCAATCCACGCTATGTAATTGCACTGTATAAGTATAAAAAATACAAAATTAAACAAGAACACAATGTCAACCTACTAATGACCAGATTCGGCTCGATAGAAATCCTAACTGGACCGATAAATCCTACTGATTCCTCAATATGAATATTTAAAAAATCTTTCGTAATCCTACAGGTATTTAATATGACTTTTGCATTTTTATACATAAATTCTTTGACAAATCTAAAAAGCCTAAATTTTGAATGAGAGAGCTAGGTATAATGCCAGTAGCCGAAATAACAAATGGTAATATTTTTATAGTGTGAGAATGCCAAATTCTTTTAATCTCATTTCCTAAATCTGTATATTTTCTTATTTTTTTCAGAAACAGAATTTTGATAGAAGCATTATTATTATGTTTACATTAGTTCCACACTCGAGGCCCAGGGGAAAATAATTCCGCTCAAGGCCTATGTCTTCTTTGGGAAGGCTGTGTGGAGGGTCTTTTTAGGAAGGGAAGGACGGTACGAGGAGTCGGAAGGAAAAGTTATTAGAGGTGGATAGGAATTTGGGGTCAGTATGTCCAGGAGTGACGGTCTTATGCATCTATCCCTCCCACTGTGGTGCAAGACGATGTTCCGAGAGGGTTCTGCTGGAGAGATCAAAAGGTCTCTTTCGACCAATCTCTCTGGATCCGGTCTGCCATGCAGTTCCAGACAATCCTCTCCCCACGAACCCGGCACCCCTGCTAAGTTGCAAACCACTTAGGGTGACCTACGGCAGAGGTGTTGGTAATCCAATAAATGGATCTCGTGGCGGCGTTATCTATACCCGGCCCTCCAAATTAAAAATCAAAAGTATTGAAGGGTTCATTGAAGTTCTGTAAATCGCACTTCAAATGTCATTGGCATAAACACACTGATAATTAATAACATTTATTGTGTCCGGATCCCACTTGAACTATTTTTTTGGTTCCAACTGCTTAAACTCTGGCTCAGTTAATATTTGCTTCTATTACAACGACAGTAGACTGTTTGCTGTATAACAAAATCCGTCGACCGAATTTAGGTTTTCCACGTTTTGTGGGCTTGTCTTTTGAGCCTGAAGTATTTCCTTAGTAGGCCCCAAAATTTCAGGTGAAATTTTTACAGAACAGAAAATTAATCAATAACATTGGTCTCTCTGGAGCCTAGGAGTCGAAATATCTTATTGAAATTGGTTTGGTTTTCTATTAAATCTTTATAGATCACATTTTTAGGAATTGTTGGTTCACTGGTACCACCACTCCATGACTTTCATAACCTGTTAGGAACTTTCTTAGAAGGTAGGAAATTAGGGAAGGCGTAAAACTCACTGAATTGCTGAAGCAGGCTGATTGATTTGATGATGTCCATATAAGATTCACATTTCAAAATAATGTTCAAAACTACTGTAATAGGTATTAAACCAACAGTTTAATTTTGATGTTAGTAAACTGGTAATTATTACTTGCATTCGAGAACACAACGTAGAAACATAATCATGGAATCACTGTTCCCTTGTTGAAAGTAGCCACTGCACTGGTTTGCAAGTTCACCAAGTAGGTATGGACGTATGTAAGTGGGTAGGAATGTAGGACAAAGGACAGGAATATTCCCAAACATAACCAATGCTGAAACATACGCGATCAAACTTGTTGAAAAGCTCTTCATGAAGTCGCGTGTCACTTAAATAAATATCGACGATGATCACCTGTCTACAAATCAGTCGCACACTCATCCAAATCATTTGAATACTTCTGATTAATTGGCTCGGGTTTGGCCGGTAGTCCGGTGAGCAATTACGCTGGCCATTCATTGTTGGAAAGCTCAAAGAGTGGGCCGCGTTCAATCGACTGTAAACAGTGACCAACGTGAGACCGTTCGCGAGCTTTGTCGATGGCGAGCGAAATTTAATCCTTGAGCTTTTCGTTCACTCGAATTTCGCGTTTGATTTTGCACCGCCCTATTCAATGGCTCTTATTTGAGAGCACTGTCAAATGCACACTAGATTTTGCTTACATTTAAATTTTTGAACTACAATTTTGTTTGTAAGAAATGTCGCATAATACGTACTAACATTTTTACACGCGTCTATTTCCAGTTGCTTGCTCAAACACAACGGATTGGAAATAAAATTAATTTGGATAAAAGCTATTGAGTTATTAACCCCTCAGGCCTCGATCTAATTTTGTCAGAGGGTCAAAATATTTCAGCCTTACAATAAAATCCAAATAAATGAAATATTTCTGAACGTATCTAAAAACTAATAACTTTCTTTGAAAAGTAATAAAATACGCTTTCAAATTTTATTTATCAAGATAAACATATAATTTTCGAAATATTGAAATTTTGCATGCAAACATAAAAAAGTGTTACAAACGGCTCACTTTGCGTTTTTTTTAACTAAAATTACTGAGTACGAAAAACAATAAAAACACATACATACATATAATTAGACAAATGTATTTTATACGTTATTGTGACCGCACTTTTTATCGTTCCGTGTAAAAATAGTTAGCAAAAAACTTCCAAGGTTTCATCAATTTTATTTTTTCAAAGTTTTTAATTTAATTTGATTAAGTTTAAAGTTTCATAATTTCATTATTTTTTTCAAATTACAAGGTACATTAAAGGTCTACAATTTACGTCTTTTGTGGTTAATTTGTATATTTAAATAAAATGCGTGGTGTTTTCTCTTTTTAACACAATTTATATCATATTTCTCACTACGATAGTAAGAGAGACACAATGAATTATATGAGACCTATATGAGTTGTTCCGAATGAGGGCGGTCAAAACGAATAAATAAACCTTATTCTTGCAATGTCATTTCCAATATGACGTACGGAGCGTTAGAGCTAGATCCGTAGAGCGTAGTTGTTAGATCCGAGTCATTTTCTTGGCTCCACTCCCTTCAATTTTTTAAAAATCCGTCCCTTTACTGTGGATTAAGGTTTTTCAGGTCCCATAGTCCCTTTTTTACAGTCTCTTTTTCGGGAGAATTTTTTTAAGGTAACTATCAAAAAATATGCATTCAATAAATCGAAGCTTTTCTTATTGTTTCGAAAGAAACTATGGAAGTTGGTACAAAGTCAATAATTTCGTTCTAACACGAAATCTGTTACACTCGTTTACAAATAAATTACAAACAAACTGGCAGACGAAGGATAAATTTGGTCTAAATGCAGTAAAAATTGGATCTCTGTGACGTATTTGCAGTAGAATAAGGCTGAAAAATATTATGGAAGTAAGCATAATGAAACAGATTTTAAAAAGTAGCACGCGGTTTGAATATATTAAGCAGAAAGGATTAAGAAGGACTAAGCGCAGTGAGGTTTCAGCGTAATAGAATCGAATGTCTTCCGAATAGAATAACATAACATCTAATATAAAAAATGGATATCGACATAAACGCTTAAGATTTCAGGTCTGCAATGTTTTGGCTTTTTTATCATTATCACACTAAATCAAATTCCAAATTGTCGACATTTCTTACCTAATTAATTACAAAGGATTAGCGACATTTGACTAAATATTGAACACATGCATTCTGTAGACATTTAAGCGAAATTGGATACTATAATATCGATCCACCCCAAACACAAAACTGGGTGGGGGTGGGGGTGGAGGCTTTCGACGATCATTTGAATCATTCGTGAGGGGATGCGATAACAGTATTTAACTGATTGTCGATTGTTGGGTGAAATTCAATCCATTGCCCATATGTTGGAATTTAGAGTTTTCCCCTATAGCGGCGTGTTCGCTCCAATCCGCTCAGTCCAGATATTACCTACCTTTCACTTTTGTAGAGCTAGGTAAATGTTAGCTAGAATTGTGTACACACAATTGAATTTTTTTTTCTGAACAGTCGAAGTGTTTTTTTTTAATCCCATGAAATTGTCGCGTATTTATAATGCAAACCTGGTGTTGGAAGTGGAATTTAATCATAGTTAGAGGCACGGAACATCAAGTAGTAAACTATGAAAAAGATTATGATTTCGTGATGACAAAGGGTTATTTTTCTCGGTTAATTTTTCATTTTGAGGAAAGCAATTAAAAGTGGTGTTATGAACATTTGCTTAGCGTGATTATAAGATGAATTACAGAACAACATAGTTAAAGGCAATATTACAAATAATTATAAGTAAAAAAATAAAACACGTTTTCGTAAAATACAGTACGATTACACGCACACTTCATTATATACAAGCATACCTCATAAAATTTGCCGATTTGTTTTTTGTATTTTATTTTTTTCATTATATTGTTTTACATTATTTTTTACATTAACTGCACACAGGAGGCCCTGAGGAAAATAATTTCCCTCAGGGCCTATGTCGTCTTTGAGGATGCTGTGTGGAAGGTGTTTTTGAGGAGAGGAAAGAGTGAACATGGGTCTTGAAGAGACCCATGTTGTAGGAGGGAGGAAACACAGAGGAGGGAGGAAACACCGTTCTCATGTGACTAATGTCAACCGTGTACAAATGTTGAGCGTGCGTTTGGCGTGTTTCCCAACTACGCACCGGTGCCGAGGGGATCAATGACGCTAGTTCCTCGGAGCATCTTCAATTTTAATACCGGTAGAACAAGGACAGCATTCCCACCTGGCGCCTGTGCTCTAAAGATTGCAATCCGTTTGTTAAATTAGGAGAATCTATCAAACGGACCGCCCGTTTCTGCACAGAGTCAAGGGTTTTTTTCAGGTATTTTGGGGCTCCAGACTGGCTGCCAAATTCAACCGTGGGGCGCACTTGCGATTTGTACAGAGCTAGCAGTTGTGTTCTATTAAAGTATCTGCGTGCCCTGTACAGTATGCCCAGTTTCTGAGAGGCTAACTTAACTCTGGCCTCGATGGAGCCCCCGTACCTGAGCTGGTCACTTAGAGTTATTTTTATTAAATAATATTAAAATGTCAAACAGGTATTTCAGGACGGGTAAAACACCCAGTGAGGCCCACAGTATCTATAAGTCAAACAGATACCAAGTGCACTCCCAAAATTTCAAATGGAGAAGAACGTTCTTCCCCGTTTGAAATTTTGGGTGTGCACTTGGTATCTGTTTGACTTTAATAATATTTTTATGTTTGTAAAGTAATTGAATCAAATAAAAAGTTTTAAAATATCAATTTTTTTTAGTTCAAGTTGTCATCAGCAATTTATGTAGATTCTATGTACATCCATAGAATGGTAATTAACTAATTTATTTTCGTGTTGTGGTGAGTTTTAGGAAGTTTTTTTTTTAATTAGGTACACAAATTGCAAGTGCGCCCCACGGTTGAATTTGGCAGCCACCTCTGGTCTGAAGCCCCAAAATACCTGAAAAAAACCCTTGACTCTGTGCAGAAACGGGCGGTCCGTTTGATAGATTCTCCTAATTTAACTAACGGATTGCAATCTTTAGAGCACAGGCGCCAGGTGAGAATGCTGTCCTTGTTCTACCGGTATTACAATGGAAGATGCTCCGAGGAACTAGCGTCATTGATCCCCTCGGCACCGGTGCATAGTCGGGAAACACGCCAAACGCGCGCTCAACATTTGTACACGGTTGACATTAGTCACATGAGAACGGGTCGTTTCTACGACTCGTTCTTGAGTTCAACAGCTCGGCTGTGGAACGATTTGCCGGCCTCTGTGTTTCCTCCTTCCTACAATATGGGTCTCTTCAAGACCCATGTTCACTCCTTCCTCTCCTCAAAAACACCCTCCACACAGCATCCTCAAAGATGACATAGGCCCTGAGGGAAATTATTTTTTCCTCAGGGCCTCCTGTGTGGAGTTAATGTAAAAAAAAAAAAAAAAAACACGTTTATTTATGCTTTTAAATCATTACCGATATTATGTTGACAGTCTTCAAACACCCTCACTTCAAAAGACATTTGCAACTATCTACTGGAAGTAGAAAACACAAAGAGTTGTAACAAATTTTAAGACAAATAAACGCCTTTTCATCTTTGATGTCATTGATACAAAAAAAAACATTAAATATACCAAAAACTCATACCTCACACGGGAAAAGAAACTTTAAGTACTACGAAACCAAATTATATAACTGCATGCCCACCAGACTTAAACAATTACTAACTACAAATACATCTACGATTCTTCACAACAAACACATCAAAGACTGGATCAAACAACAAGGTATTCAATTCACTCAAAAGATTATAATTATAACACCTAACCAAACATAACTCAACCCAAACATTTAAAAAATATAATTAAAAAAAACATTGTTTCGGGACAGAAAATATTACCACAATATCATTTATACCATTGGCGTGTGGTCCATAGAAAAATATACCTACCGGTTATCAAGACAATTATTTATCTTACTCATAATCTAGATGCTAAGAACAAATGTATATAGATCCTAACCGCAACTAATCTTTATTTTATGTGTATGATACTGCCGCCATGGGTCGACCCATAGTGCCCTTCTTGACAATGTCAAGGAAGATACGGTGTTTCTACTTATGTCGATAGAATAGTACTTAATCCCAAACATGGAAACACCTCAGCACAGGTTCGCCTAGTGAGGTGTTCACAAAATACTACTGCTTAGCTATTTACATACAGTTACGGATCATTAACATGTTGTTCTTTTTACCAAACTTATTATCTATGTAAACCATGTAATAATTTGTAAATTTTATATTCAAGAAGAGAAATAAATAAAATAATAAAAATATTTTAATTATTGTAACATTTTAAAAGGCAAAAGACTAAAGTAAGTGAGAAGCCGCGTTGTGGAACCAGAAAACCATCATCAAATGGTGATTTTAATTGAATGAGCTGCGAAAAGGAATCGGGTTAGACGTTAGAGCTATGTATGCCAAATACCAATAAATAAGCAAAATACTTTCCACTTAACTTCAATTAAACTTAAATCAACAACTACAATATTCAATCTACATAATTCGGCCCTCCAATCGCTGGTGTGTAAACCCTTGCCCTAATGTATTCGCTGCACAATGTTAATGCAAGTTTTGGATTTTGCAAACGCGCTGGCGCATTAGTAAGCCTGCATATTCCCGCCCGGACACAGATGCAAATCAATGTTCCGAGAATTATTTCGAATTAGATCCTAACCGAACAATCGTGATACGATTACAACAAATTTCGTTCGATAATAAACATTCAACGCGGTGATTTCATCTGGAACCTGGTAAAGGGTTTTAACGAACTTAAAATGGTTTAGACAAATTCGTTTATGCATCCTGTTGTGGAAAATTGAGCGGATATTATTAATTAAGGCTTTGGTAAAGTCTGTACTTGAAGTGAAATTAATCAGTATTTGAAAAAGGGGTTTATATATTTGAAATACTTACTTCTCAGTGAGACTTACAAAAGTCTCACTGATAACGAGCTTAGGCGAACCCTACACGTCCAATATTTATTGAGATCCGTAAATATTTATAAAATATCGTGATATTTATTGAACGTGTACGCCAGCGTATTAACGGATCACAGCTTTTTTGGACATTAACTATGTAACAATTTCTAGATATTTTGTTTTGAAGAGTTTTACTTTCAATGTACATTTGTTACAATTATCAATCATTCAATATCAATTTTAATTTCAATATTCTAATATAAATACATAATATTATTTGTGCGTTTTAGAAACCTTAGAAATTAACAAAATTTAAATAAAAAATTAATTTAGTTAATAAAATAACACTACCCTTATTGACAATTTTCCCATGTTATGTTAACTCCTCTCACCATTCTTTTCCTACCCCAAAATCAACCCTACACTACCCTCACTTAATTAAATCTAATCATTTCTGTACTCGAATAAATTTTTATTTTGCGTTTGCCCACCTATCGCGTGGCAGGCCGCAGCGGGAGAGACTGGTTGAGGTAGGCCTTTTGACCTCTTCAGCTAGACTCTCTCGACCATTTACCTTGCAGTGGGAGAGATGGATTCATACATCCGTCACTCCTGGGTACATTGACACCTAGATTCTTACCTACCCCTCATACCTTTACTTTCCCCAAAATAAAAGTTACGCAAGACCGATAACACAACTGAAATTGCAATTTTTAAAATAAACTAGTACGGAATTAATATGATATTTTATTTCCAATTTAAAAAAATAAATACATAAATAAAATAATTACCTTCGGTAAGTACCTTCGCATCACTACACACAATATTTTTCAACTATGAAAATGACAGTTAAATTAAAAGTATGTTTGAGTTAATTGAAACAGAGTTACGCAGAACTGACACAACCGAAATTATTGTTTTTTGATGATATTTCAATGAACACAGAACCCACAATCCACTCCTTAAATTACTGTTTGGCCCATGATGGCTATAATCGTTAATGCTCCGTTGCACGCACGCTTGAACTGGATGGTATTTTGAATGTTAGTACCACTGCATTACGTATGTGTGCATTAGGGAATTTACCTACCAGACATGCATATTGGTGCATTGTGCATAGAAGCTGCTTCGGGCAAACACACAAACATATTGGGTACGCTATTCAATGGCAGAATTCCCCAAGGCAAATATTGACAAGGCACGCAATAAACTCCAAGCTGCGAGCGCTCTCGAGCATCTTTATCCAAATTAAATTTTGTATAAACAGTTACTAATCAAATCAAAAATATTAAATTCGGCTGTTGTCTGTCTGTAACTCTGATATTATAATAAGCTCTGGAACTCAGATTCTCAAAATTGGAACAGGTCGTAATAAAGCGATAAATCGATATCACCACATTTCTCAAAATGTGATACATGGTTTTACCACGTATGCGCCTCAGGGATATCATTTCTATAGCATTCAGTCTACTTTTGATCTGCGTGTGCCAGTTCCATGCCTTACTGCCATACTTCAGGGTAGGTACCAGCACCCCATCGTGGACTGCTATCTTCGCTTCTTTTGATAAATTTTTGTTAGCGCCAACCGCGTTCAGTCCTCAAATAATGGAGTAACCTGCATTTATCCTTCAATATCTCTTTCAGCCTTCCTATATCTCGTACACATACTTCCCAAACACACAAACTCATCCACCTGCTCAACCATGTTTCCGCAAACTAGTCTCTTTATTGTAAATAATAATATGCTGGTCTATTAATGCATACTAGCAGTTAAAAACCCGCTCTGCTGTTACTTTTTGCTGCTAGGCCATGCGGGCGGCTTTTGATTCGGCTTTGCCCGGTTTTTTTTTTTTTTTTTTAAATTTGAATACCGCACAAGAGTCCCAACTGCTCCCGTCTGGAGCAAGTGAGACTATGGCATTCCCAATTGAGGTACGTTGTGAGGCTGAAGGTAGTGGGGAGGGGAAGGAGATGGGGAAAAGGAAGGTGGGAAGTACCTGGCTATTCGGATCTGATCACCAAACACGGCTAAAGCCATTTCAAGCAACGTTTCAATTCTGAATGGTGGTTTTACACCAGGGCGATACTGAGAGCATCTTCCACTCTGGAACGTGTCTCAAATATACTAAATATTATTTTAAATGAATAAATTGTGAAATAACACAATTTAATCAAATAAAAATTATTTGCTACGCCGGGATTCGATCCCGCGACCTTCAGAATGCTAGTCAAGAGCCTTACCGCTGGACTACGCCGGCCGTCATAGCCCGGTAGTTTTGGTGACCATTTGTTGGTGAACTGATTCCAAAAATAGCCCGATGCTCGGATCCACTGTCATCCTGTGTAGCTAGTCACCGGGACAAAGTAACCGAGACAGGCAATGACATCATATGTAATATATAGCTTACATATGCTTGATACAACTATGTTTTACCGTCAATCTTTCCATATCCGGAGATATACTATGTATTCACAAATTCGTAGCAGTTATACCTAGGTGGGACATGTCCCCAACCGACCTGCTGACGAATTACAGCGGTAGCTTTGTTTGAAATTCCACGTACGTAGATGTTATTTGTGGCGCGGCGCGTATGGCGTGGCGTCAGATATGCACTCAAAGCCAGGTTCTGAAATTCAACAGCGCAGACGCAAGACTATTAATACTATTCAATTTTAACATGGAGTGTTACTCAACAGCTCATCTAGCACAAGATTCCCCTGATATTGTCAAATAATCTTTTATTACGTGATTGCCAACATTGGCTGAAGTCATTCATCTTGTGCATTAACTATTAAGAGATCACAATATGATATGATTTTTTTTAATTTCTGGTCTGACTTATAGTTATGTAAATAGTTTTACAGTTTCCTACTAAAGACTGGACTACGAAAAAGTGTTTATATTAGCTGATCCGCCTACGCTTGTACACTTTATCTAAGGGTAGTTAATTATTCAACAGACAACTTGCCCAAAATATTCTATGCAACCAGATATTATAAAATCACTTCTATTCTCTCTACCAAAAAACATACATTCACCTTGAGTCATAGTCAGTTTCAAATTTGTATTTTAAAATATTATTTTTAGAAATCTTGACATTTGTGACGTTCGTACCTACAAATATTTTTTTACAAAACGGTTTTATTTTTAGCCCACTCAAAGCAACAATAAATCTAGTTGAGATTTTTAAGTACGTCGACTTATTTTTTGGCTTTTCTGCTTGTTCCGTTCTGTTGCAGACGGTTTCAGTAAATTACAAAAAAATAAATCTTTGCTGGAGACATTTTCAATGTTAGCACAAACAGTCTGCGTGCAGATATAACCGTCTTTACAAATATGTCTTAATATTATAAACGATACTGGAACACGCAAAGGAGGTTGGATTGCTTACTCCATTCTTGGCCTGTCGTTCGCCCCAAAAAAAATAACAATTAGAATTTTAACCAAACAAGCGTTTCCAATCATCGAAACAATTATTGGTAGCCACAACTCTAAGCTTTTGGTAAACAAAAGTATTTATGCACAAAAAGGAGATATAAAATTTTTATACTAGTCAGTTAAATAGCCTGTTCGAGGAATATTATGATTTAAAATTGTGTGCCAAAACCTTTCGTTGGATTCCACATTTAAAGAAAAAATAGATCACGCACATAACACAAGATTTTGTCAAGATGAAGGTATGTCCATTCCAAAAATTACAAACAAATACGAACAACGAACGTACTATAATTAATAAGATGCCAATACATATAAAAAAAGTGTCAAGAAAAACAATTTTAAAATGGTTGATAGATCAAGATTTTTGTATTGAAATTGTTTGTAATCTTCAGTACAAATATGCCCATTATGTTGGTCTACGTGCTTTACACTTTTGTAATCTAGATCTTTGAAATGTTATTTTTCTGTATCTATTTTCTAAGTTGTGGTTTCTCGTTACACATGTGCTTTATAATAATAATAATAATAAGCTTTTTTATTGTGAACTTCTGTTAGGTATGAATCTTGACATTCTTATTTTTATAATATATCCCGAAGCTCAGTTTGCCTCTTGGCATAGGCCTCCTCTAACATTTTCCACTGGGACCTGTCATGCGCTACTCTTCTCCAATGATGTCCAGCCGTGAGTTTAAGGTCATTTTCCCATCTTATTTGTTGACGTCCTCTACTTCTCTTGTTGTCTCTGGGATACCAGTCAGTGACATTTTTGTACCAATTCTCTTGTGGATCGCGGATCATGTGACCTATCCATCTTCACTTTTGTTGGTCTATTAGGGTAACTATATCGGTAACTTTAGTTTTCTCCCTTATTAAGCTACATCGCACCCTGTCGAGAGTGAGATATGTGTTTTAGTGTTATATTAATATTGTTAAATTGGCCTGCTGACAAACTGCTTTGGCTGTTTAGCGGGTGCTTAAAATGAAGAATACAAAATTTGAAAAACTCCCTAAAACTCACTGTTATACTGTTAAGACTCTGCACACAGAACGTATCGTTACATACACATTTATGACTTAAAATGACACCTGCTAGATTACTCGCTTACAATAAATAACATTACAATAAATTTAACACTAAATCTAAATAATACACATTTCCGGGATGTAATAAAGGTATTCACCTTGTATCCAGCATTTTCCAACAAACAACAAACAATTACATCAAGCACGCTGTACTTTCGTCGGATCCTAAGCAAATAATAATTAATAAGTACGTACCCCGGGCTTTGAATCAGCCCACAAAGCCGATCATAGCCACAAACTTCAGCCCCATGAGGGCCGTAATCAAACTAATAGTGGCTATAAGGCCGTGAGACTGTTATATTGTATAATCTCCTGCAATTAAGATGTAATATATAGCCCAAATTTCAATATTACGAATTAAACTTGCCACGTTTCTCCTTTGTTTTCGTTGGTAAGTTATCAGAAAGGTCTAAATTTTAAAGTGATAATCGCTTCTATTCTCTTCTGTTATTTTATTTAATATTTTACTTTCCTTTGTTATTATTCACTTATTATTATAAAATGTTCAAATCCTCTTTTTATTTTAATGAGTTGTTCTCACATGTGTGAAAATCTGAAACAAAATATCATTTATAATACACTAGCTTTTCCCCGCGGCTTCGCTCGCACGGTAGTACGGGAAATTACTGTAGCGCTTGCACTTATCAATTATCCCCCCTCCCCCCAATCCCCACCCCCTACAGCATTCCATACATTCTTTCCCTTACATTCAGTTTTCAAACATCTCGCCTGCCGCCTAAATTTCATAATGCTATAATAGCTCAAAGAAAAAAAAAAATTATCCAATTTGGTTCATTCGTTCGGAATTTATGCACTTACAAACATTTCGGATGTTTATTTTTATTTAAATATTTGGAAGTTTGTAAATATAATAAAAAAATTAGACTACTTATTATTAAGTCTTTATAATCGTTACGAATTATATTTTTAATGTAGGATCTTTGATCTGACATTTATTCCAAAACAGAAGCTTGTCCAAAAAAAAACAAAACATATTCTAATATTTGAATTTTCTGGAGCAGTAGCCGACCAGGGGGCCGAGTACCTACCAGCTCAGAACCCAAAAATATATCAACATCGTTTCCATGGAAACGATTTTTTTTCTGACGTTAGCAAAAACCCGCTTTTGTTAGCGACAGAAAACGTATAACAAATATAATATATTCATATTTATAATTTCATAACGCCAGAGCTTACCATCATTTACAGCCTATTTAGTCTTCGCATATAATTTAGCTTTCTATTGGTGAAAGAATTTTTCAAATCGTTTTATAGTTTTACGCGTGAAAGCGTCATAAACAAACTCGCAGTTTCGCATTTATAATATAATAAAGTAAGTATGGAATGGATATACATAATATTATTTATCAGCAAAGATTCTTAGGTAGGTACACTTTAGATAAGTTTTTTGATGGTTCAGGTATTATTGACATTGCGTTTTATTCGTAGAAATTCTATTTTATATCATAATTGTCAAATTTAGAATTTTAGAAATTTCTTTGTTAAGATCTGCTTTAGTTTTCATTATTGTGATCTTCCGGCGTTCAAGACCACAATCAAATTGCACTTACAATACCAACAATAACAAAACCTATCAAAGACACTATTAAATTTAATTTTTTAAAATTTAAATTCCTTTTTTTTAAGTTAAGCTTTTATTTACTTACTAACAAACAAATAAATATTAAAGATGTTGAATTGATGACAAAAAAGGAACCGTGTGCTTAACATTATAAAATATGTACTGATCTCGTGTTTGAAAGTTTTAGGTCGACAAGTTCACAACGCCATTAACATTGTAGGGAAAAGTTCTTTGAAATTTTGAGATGATGTTTAGTAATTTTATTAATATTGCTTATTTCATATTTTACAAATTTTCAATGTCTCTAAGATTTCGAAAAAGTGTTGAATCAATTTTAACAAAATGTTATTTGATATTTTGTAAAATTTCTTTAAGGAGATCGGATATTTCACCGGTATTCAAAATTAATTAAATACATAGTTTTTACCAATTTTATTGTTAACAAAACCAACGTGTTTCGTGCGCTATGCTCACTTCTTCACATGTTGGTTTTGTAAATAATAAAAGTGGTAAAAACTAAGTATTTTATTAATTTCGAATTAAAATGGTGCCACAAAATAAGTTTGCTGTTTGAAGAAGGCATTTTTGATTTTTTTTTATTGAATTTTAAAGAATTGGAAAGTTACATTCATTGATACATGTTTTACAAAATATTATATTGGTCATGTAGGTATACCTTAACAGAAAAGCTCTTGTGCTTGATAAGGGAGCCACTATTCTTACTTAGGTTGAATGCTATAAAAGGTTTTGTACAAAAATTTTCATTTTAATAAAAGTTTTTTTGAAAAATTGTTTAATTTTATTTATTTATTATGATTGGTTCACAATACAGCGCAATTCAGAAGGGAGGTTATTATAGTTTTATATGCTTGATAAATAAAATGGTTTTGCATGTGAATTATTTAAAAATTAATTTAATAAAAAAACATCGGAAAAAACTGATTTCAAATGTACTCTTTTGTTCACGGACAATATATCTCTACGGGTACAGTGCAGTCTCAATACAATAGTCTTCCTTTTGACTTTTGAAATAATATTTAATCCAAGACATCATACAATATGTCTTTCTTTACCCGCACAATAGATTGAGCAGACTTAGTTGACAAAACTCATTTAATCTCTGGTCGATAGAGTGCATGTCCACCTTGATCATTTCTCGGCTTAGTATTTTCTCTCTTGTGTTGTGTATTAAGGATATTCTCTTGTATTCAAGACGCTCGTAGCTCATAGTTTGTAGCTCGTAGCTCGTATCTCATAGCGTATTGTCCATCCGATACTAAACGTTGCATGCTGTAGTACCTTGTTGGCGAACTTAGTTTCGATTTTCATGAATATCGAATGTTGAGTCCAAGCAATTTGAAGATGAAACCATTGTTAACCTGATATTTTCAAGAGATTATGCGAAATACAAACCTCAATTATTAATCTTACCTGTATATACATTCTAACTTACTTCGTACGTGGTAACATCGGGACCTTCATTAAATCATCAATTTATTTTATATTGTGTCGTAGGTCAGAGTTAAAATGATCGTGCGTAATTACATCGTTGATACACACTCGTTTATAGAAATAAATACATCGATGGCCCAGTATTAAACTGCAACAAGTCAAAATCTGTTGTTTTGAGTTAATCAACATTTTGTTTTTTGAGCACGTACGCAAAAATGTCAAATTTCAATAATTTTCACTGAAATTTCTAATTGCCTCAAATACAAATCGTTGTTTTCAAACAATCTTTAAAAGAAAACAATTCGAAATAGTGTACGAGTAAGTAAAACTGGGTACCTACATCTGAATATTTAAATATTTTCTAACAAGTTTTTCGACTCTCAAGGAGTCAAATTTTTTTTTTTAAATTTATTGCTATTTGACACTGGGAAGGGCTCCTATTGGCAGATATTTTGATACCCATATCGTATTTTATGGTTTTTCGGACTTGTTATCTGGCCATCGATATTGTTCAATCCGTTCAAGAATTTATATTATTCTGAAGCATAATACCGTCCGGTAATAGAGTTGGTGAGCATTGATACTCTTTTGCGCAACGTGTTTTGTTGCAACTACTTAATTATTTGTGAGATTTTTTTTAATCGAGGCTGTTCAAGTTTCGGTTTGGTTTATTTTTGGAAGTTTTTGAAAAAAGACAGGTCTCAAATTTTCTGCGACCGGTTTCGACACAACCGTGTCATTCACTAGCAGGATTAAGACTTGACACGGTTAAAATTTGACACGGTTGTGTCGAAACCTGTCCCAGAAAATTTAAAATTTAAGTAACAAATGTACATTGGAAAATAAAACTCTTCAAAAACAAAATGTTTAGAAAGTGTTACATAGTTAATGCCCAAGAATTACAAAAAAAGACGGTTTACTTAATTAGTTCAATATCAAAAAAACTTCAAAAAGCTTGCAATTAATAATTATTGAAAATATTTTCAATGTAGGATTTAAAAAATTTCACTCCTATTCTCAACTTTCAAGCTTACGCTTTCCATCACTTATTATTGGGGGAAAAACTCATAGAGCGAGGTCCTAGCGACAGTTAGCAATATGCTGGCTATTTGAAATGGACAGCAGTTAAATTATATTTACTGTGCAGGAGCTTCCTCAAGGCCGTTTTTTCCTTAAGAGCAGAGTCAAGCAAGGGAGTAATATATTTCCCAGCCTATTTAATATTTATCCTCCTAAAAAAGCTCAACGACTCACCAATCTGCGGACAAGGCAGTAACAATATCAACTACACGGACAACATGGTGCTGCTGGCACTCTCGACTAAAGCGATGAGAAAATAAAAAAAATTTGCAAATATGCAAAAATTTGTTGTACAATTCCAACAAGTCATCGCTGTTTCCAAATACAACAAGGAACCACTTAATATTTTAGCAATCTTTCAAGAAGGAAATTAACTGGTTGTGTTGTCCACTAGTGTCTTCAGCTATAATATAGCATCTTTGGCATATACAAGAATTCTCGTCACCTGAATCTGAAAAATTCTCTTTGTGTGCTCTAGACACACACATAAGATAATAATAAACCTTGACATAATTTGCATGTCGGGATTGTATTTTGGTTTTCACATTGTTTACAAACTATGCACATAACAAGTGTCACATCGCTTATTACTTGAATCTTGCTAGTGCTGGGCTTGTCTGCACTGAAAACCAAAACGAAATAATTCCTAAAGTTAAAAATGTATTGTCTGAGGACAGGAATAGGTTTTTTGCGTTTAGCTTTGGTGTAGCCGTCAATTACCGGATACCAAGGACTATCGAGCTTAGCTCCGTCGTCTCTATTTATGTTAATGGGGTTTTTATGAATTTTAATTTCCTCCGTAATTAGGCGTGCCCTATAAATTTTGGGTCTTCCGAAGACTTCAGGAACAAATCCCAAGTCCTAGCAATTCTGTCCGTCACATTGTGAACATAAGGCAGGAAAGCGCAGCCTTTTGACTCTTCTTCAATTTTGTCGGCCGTAAAAACCTAAAATCATACCTAGTTTAATTTTGATAAGCATTTAAACACAGCAACGATATAATTTAAATAGAAAGATATCTCAAGGCAATAAATACCAGACTAATTCGGTGCTACTTGTATCGTGTTGTATAAATAGAAAATCAATCACTAATCATTGAATAGGTACTTAAAAAATTGAATTCAACCTTTTCAGCTTTCACCAAAAAAAGTACACAACGCTGACAATATGACGGTACAATGTAACTAACTATTGTAATTCTAATGAATTTTGCTATCTCTAATCAATCCTGAAGATGACAGATGTACATCAACATCGCGCAGACGAACTTGCAACATTATGCAACACCAGACCCGCGCCGCGGGACTTCCCGGTTATAATATGATCTATTACTGTCACCTCATTGACTGATGCAACGGTCGCCCTATTGTTCCACGATGAAACGTGATTAATATATGATTACATTACGGGGTAACCAAATTACTTTACGCAATAATGCGCCGGTCAAAGGTGTTTAGCGTTTAGCTGGTGTTATCGTTCAGCGTTTTGACGGTAATACCGATGAATATTTCAGGGTGAATTGACGTTCGGTTTGCGGAAATGTTGAAACAGGTGTTTGGTCAACAATTTGTACTGGGAAATGAGACTTGTACTTGACGAATATTTCCAGTTTTTTTTCTTTTTCTGAGAGCTTTTGTGGCGTGAAAATTGGATAGGGCGTAAGCGAGTTCGAATCTCGCAGAACACTTTAGTATTCAACTGTGGCTTGTTTATTTCACAATACATTACTATCACTATCTATGTCGTGATGTAGGTTATTTAAAAATAATGTCCACCATTATCAATCAGGTGTTGGAACTTAATTTATTGTTTTGAAGAATTGACATATCAAAGCTAAGGGTAGAATAGCTTTAGGAGTCATTAAGAGTTGAAAATTGAGGTTTTTTTTACATTAGCTTCACACAGGAAGCCCTGAGGAAACCAATTTCCCTCAGGGTCTATGTCATCTTCGGGGATGTTGTGTGGTTTTTAAGGAAAAGGAGGAAAGAAAGTTTTAGAAAGGAAAAGGGTAAGACGGGTGGGTAGGAATCTGGGGGCCAATGTGTCCAGGAGTGACAGACACATATGGTGCAAGGAGAGAGCCCGGCAAGAGAGATCAAAAGGTCTCCCTCAACCTGTCTCTCACGATTTGGCCCGCCAAGCGGAAGGTCGGCAGACGCTTCCGCCACCAAGACTTCAATGAACCCGGGCACCCCTGCATAGTCACCAAACGTAGCGAACCACTTGGGGCGACCTACTGCAGAGGTGTTGGTTAGTCAATTAATGGTTTCCGGGGCGGCGGCAGACATATCCGCCTCCCAAATTGTCTTGTTTTAGTGGAACGAAAAAAGGCAAATGTAAAGAACAATCAAGTTGTTTTAGTTATTACAAAAATATATTTTTATCGAAGGAAGCAAATATTTTGGGGTGTGACATTATATATTATATTATATTATATGAAAAAAAATATATATTTAGATAATATCATAAGCTTTAGACAATATAATAAGCTTAACCCGGTCGGCTGTTAAATATTATTAATTAAAAAGTAGTGTTTTACAAAGGGTATTTGTTTTATTTAAAAAAATATCTCGTCACTATCACTCCAAGCCAATAACCAATAACTCAAAAACATGTTAACGAAGAGATTTTTAGAACTAATGTTTAGTTAAAACTGTAGACCATTACTCATTCACGTGAAATACATGCCATTACGAAATCTCCTATAAAGGATATTTCAATTTAAGGGATGGCATGGATGTTAAGGGTTGTCAACAAATTAAAACATTTCAAACTGATCAGGTCATGACTTGTGACTAGAAAACACAATGATTCGGTCCAAACAGGGGGTGTTAGGGTAGGGGGTGGTGCAGAGTAGCTACTTGCTATGGAAACACCCAGAACTGCATTCTGGAGGGGTACCTTTGTGCCAGTAATGCACGTTATTGCATTTGACACGGCTTGATTAAAAGCAAGGGGATCATAAATAATTAGGCTGCACATTTGTACCGAGTGTGAAGTGACATAACTACTTGTTGTTAGAGAATTGTTGGTCTCTTCTAAATATTGAATCAAAATTGAAGTGACATTATTTGCAGGTTTAATTCATATTTTAAGACGAATCTGTTATCACAAAACATCCAACTCTGCCGGTTTCTGCTGTAACTCGCCAGTTACCTAAGGCCCTGAGAATTCAAATTTCATCGAAAAATGGTCTTGCAGTCGTACCCTTGCAATTGTACGGGGCGGTTCCGATGAGAAAGATTGATAACTCTCCGTACCAGAATTTTTAACTAATAATTCAATATCGATTTTATTTTATTCAAAATTTGCTTTAATAGATAATTATATTCAAGTTAGAAATAAAAATACTCAAAATGTGAGTATTTATCATTTTTCAACAATGTTTAAGCAAAATAAGTGTGCGAAAAACATCTCAAGTGTTTGTAAGATCTATTTTTTTTTTAAAAAAGATAGACCAACAATTCCCCGCTTACGAATATCCTGAAAATATTTGAAAATTTCCTACTACAACCACAGTAATCGAAAATGTTGGTGATGTCGTGATGGAGGACTAAGCCAGCTGAGGAATCGAACACGCGACGCCTGGGTGCGCGATGCCAACCCAGCCACTGACCGATCAAAATAAATAGACAAACAAAAGTATTTTGGTCGCAAAACATATGCGCAGATTTTTTAAAATGACTTTATTTTAACTAAAACTAAAATTCTGAAGAGTAGCTTTCCTAGTTAATAAATTGATTATATAATTTGAAAAATGTGTTGCATAAAACTACATTTTGTTTCGAAATTTAGCAAAGAATAGATACGTCTATAATTTGATTTAAAAATGATATATTTCCGGTTTTGTCTGGTTATTCTCTCCTAGTATTCGGTGTTTGATTTCACACTGCCCATCCTCGTTTGGTTTTTTCTCTCCTTTGTCTTATAGGCTTATTATAGAGAAGCCATCATGGTGATTATCATTACTACATATCCCGCGCAGCGGAATCATACCAGTACAGTACATAATTGTTGAAAATCGTACGAAAATGCCTTAGGCAAAAGGGGTAGAGAAGTAAAGTGAAAGGAAATTGCTTTATGCTCCCCTATTAACTAATGATAATGTTCAATATTCAATATTAAATATTTCCAGGGGAATAAGATGCCAATGGGGAGATACCTGGAATAGCTGAAGCAGCAGGCATCCAACTGTAAATCCCTTTAGCATAATTCAATTCCATTAACTAAAACTAAACAACTTATCAACTTACAGTCAGCCTTCCAGCTCATTCGCGACACTTGGAATTTGCCTTTGGAATTCAAATTCCGCGCCAACTCCTGTGGAATCTTCACACTCAGCAAAAATCAATCGGATCCAAACAGGCAAAATTAAACCACATAGTTAAAATGTCCGAACCACTACCAACGGAAAGAGTCAACCCAGAACATATTTTCGTAGAAGTGTCGGCAAAATATTTGAAATTCTCTAGCGCATGCAACTTGCCGATAAAACAGGCGACTAGAATTCCAACTATCGCCACCTCGCATCATTGCCAATGCGAATCATACCACCTTGGTTGTCTAGCCTAACTACCGAGAGGCGATATCTCCATAGACACATTCCTGCGACTTAAGCCGTTTCGGTTGGCGAATGGACGGATTCATAGGAATATTGTTAAATGGCTCGGAAGTGGATAAATTTATTCCGCCAGATACTTTTATGTTTTATCTGCAAGTTTCCGTTTTGGAAAGGAGTGTGTGGATGTATTGTTATTCCTCCCTGATAATAATACCGCAGTTAGAATAAAATATGAGAAAGCGAAACTTTCTCCATTATGTGATGATTGTGCTTATTACATAATATTACCGTATTTTAGCCTGAACTTGTTTTCCCTGTTAACGCTTTAACATAAAATTTTCCATCTCGATTTTAATGTTTTTGTACTTAGCGTGATCGGACCATGCTATTCTGCAATTATTTCTATACTCTTTACTGTATTGAATAATTACTAGCAGTTAAAAACCCGCTCCACAGGATCTTGCTTCTAGGCCCTGCGGGCAGCTTTTGATTCAGCTTCGCCCAATTTAGTGTTGATGAACATTTTTTAAATTCAATGGGAACTGGTTCCAAAAATTGCCCATTCCTCGGATCCACTGTCTTCCACTGTAGGTAGTCACCGGAACAAAGTAACTGAGAAAGGCAATGTTGTCATATAAAACACAAACATTTTTCCTGATTCCCTGAAATTTGTGTAGGAAATTGTTTCAGTTAAAGACGTGGTGTTCGTTATTCAGGTAGTCGGTTTTCAATTCTCGGTAAGGTGAATTTCAATGTAACGGAAAATGGAAATGAAATGGTAGCCAAGTTTAATTTCAATAGAATTTGCTAACATTTATACGGCTTATATAAGTGATTAGACCTTGAGAAAAGGAATCATCTTTTAGTAAATTTATTTATTGAAATATGGTTCCTTTAATTGAAATTTTTCTTCAATGTATGAAATAATGGAATCAATGAATTGATTTTTATGATAATGCCACCCCCAGAACCATATGTTGGTCAACCAACACCGCTGCCACAGGTCACCCCAAATATTTCGCCAGTTTGGTGACTTAACAGGGGTGACCTGGTTCAAGGGGTGAGGTTTGTCCGGGTCTTGGCCGCAGTTACCTGCGCACCTGCGTGGCGAATTGGATCGGGGGATACAGGTTGAGGGAGACCTTTTGACCTCTCCAGCAAGACTAAGAACGTACCATCTTAGATGTTTAAACAAAATAAAATAGGAACACGTTTCAAATATGGAATTAAAATAATTATCTGATAAAAATATTTAATTTTATTTATAGGTAGGTACCTATCGTTTGTCTGAATTCTTCAGAAATTACTTCCAATTTTGAAAATGACAGAACGTATTATGTTATAGGAATTTACAAGTACCTTGTCAGTAAGTCAATTGCTTGTGTGAATTTTTGGCACAATTAGTTCGAATTTTGAAAATAATACTTGAATAGACCAAAACGAATCCGAGTTCATTGAACCAGAGTTACAATCACCCACAGACGGATCCACAACCGAAATTAGTATTTTTATTGATACACTCATTTAATACATTTTTGATAAAAATGTATTAAAAATGTATTAAATGAGTACAAAACTGTGTGATATATTTATGTAACGACTTATATTATGTACTGCCTCTTGTTGTAATAATGTAATTTTTCTTAGCTATTGTAAGATTACTTTTTTATTTTATAGATACATAATGTAATAGTATAATGAGGAAATCTATAATTGGTTTATCAGATAGGTAAATTAAACATGTACAAATTAAGCAAGCTGTAAACTGTTGATTTCCCTAAAATATAATAAATTTTTTTTTTTTTTTTTTTATTCTTCATTTTAATCACCCGCTAAACTGCCAAGGCAGTTTGTCAGCAGGTCAATTTGACAATATTAATAAAACACTAAAACATAAAATATTATAAGAAAACACAATAGCAAAATAGTTCCAGAAGAATAACTTTTAAGTATCTACAATACAAAAGCATAAAATATACAGACAGACAGATATAACACAGGTAAATTACTGATAGATTAAATTAATTATAGATAGTATTTATACATAAGATTACAAACAATATCAGTACAAAAAGTTTTGACCCATTAGCCATTTTTTAATTTTTCTTTTGAGATCAGTGGGGCAATTGGATTCGATTTTGAAATTCATCGGCATCTTATTAAATATGGTGGGGACAAGATAAGTGAATGTCCGCTGGCCGTATTTATTTATAATTTTCGGAACGGACAAACCCTCATTTTTACTAAATCTAGTGCCATGTTCATGATCTACTTTTTCTTTGTAAATTGAGTCCGACAATAGGTTTTGGCATACAATTTTAAACCATAATATTCCTCGCACAGGTAATATGTTAACTGATTCATATAGTAATTTTATGTCCCTTCTTTGTGCATAAACACTTTTGCTTACCAAGAGCTTAGTCAAAGAGTTTTGAATCGTTTGAATATAACCTGTATTTGTCTTGCACGAGTTTCCCCAAGATGTTATTCCGTATCTGATAGTGGATTCCGCTAGTGACAAATAAATTATTTTTAGCGTACTAATGGGCATAAAATATTTTATTTTGTAAATTCGCCCCGCAATAGCTCTTAGGCGTTTGCAGATGTTGCTTATGTGGGTATCCCATTTCATGTGCATATCTACAGTTATCCCCAAATATACATATGTTTGTACAAGTTCAATGGTTCCGCATTTGCAGGACTGTGACGAATTGTGTATGCACTCAAATGTATGCGACTTTATTACAGGTGTGATGGTATATTTGGCATGTGGAGATCGTATATGCATTAATTTAGTTTTTTTTGAATTTATTATAAGACCCGCATCATGTGACCATTTCTGTAAGGATAAGAAATCGTGCTGCATGAGTTTTATTGCAATTTCTAATTCTTCATGCGAAATAACTAGTGCCGTATCATCAGCATAAACGTAATGTTTAACAAATGTGAAGATTTTATTCATGAGTGAAACAAATATTATGTATAATGTTGGACCGAGGATTGACCCTTGCGGGACTCCTGTTGACATAAATTTAGCTTTGCTGTAAGTTTGAAAGAGTTTCACTTTAATTTTTCGATTGTTTAAATAGTTTTTGAGTAGTTCTAGTAATTTCCCCCTGATTCCAATCGCCTCCAATATCTGTAATAGTTTTGTCGGATCAATAGTATCAAACGCTTTAGAGTTGTCTATGAATAAAACCAGAATATGTTTTTTATCATTGAGTTCTTGATTTGTGTAATTCGAAAAGTCCTGCAGTAACATTTCTGTACTTTTCTTTTTTTGAAATCCGTATTGGTTGGGATCAATAATGGAGAAACTTTCTAGGTATTTTATTAAATTTACGGAGATGCATTTTTCTAGAATTTTTTCAATAGCTGGCAGTATACTTATTGGTCTGTAATTTTCTATCTCGGAATGTTTTCCCCCCTTTGTATATTGGCCTAATAATACTACATTTGAGCTCATCCGGTATAACTGTCTGAGACAAGATTTTATTAATTAGATGGGTAATTACCGGACATAGAATGGTTAAATGTTTTTTAATATCGAACATTCGAATATTGTCAATCCCCGGTGACTTGGAATTATTCAGTTGACTGATAATCTTTCGTATATCTTCACAAGTAGCTCTGGGCAGGTACATACTATGCGGCAGCTCAACGGGAGCTGTATTAGACGCTTTGTAGTCGCATTTGTGTAACATCGAGCTAATACTGTTTGAAAAGTACTCTGCGAATCTATTTGCAACTATTTCCTCTGTTTGCCCATTATTATTTAGCATATACTTTGAAATAGTTTCATCGCAGTTTGTTTTTGTTTTACGTCCCAATAATTTGTTAATTTGATCCCATGTTTTTTTGGAATTGCTGAAATAGTTTTTAAATGTTTCATTAAAATATGTTGTTTTACTTTTTACGATTAATTTGGAAACAGTATTTCTGAATGATTTGTATTTTTTTTCGAATGTTTTATTGGTGGGTGAATTTTTCCATCTTCTGTATAGGGAGTCTCTTATTTTAATTTTTTCTAAAATGTCATCCGTTATCCACAATTTTGTTGCAAATGGTCTTTTTTTTGGTTTTGGACAGAAAGTGATTTTACTTTTTTCATATAGGTCATTAAAAACGTTTTTGAGTTTATTGTATACGTCAGCGCAATCTTGTTCCGCAAGCAGGGCATTCCAATTATAACTACGTATGTATTTATCAATTCGTTTTTGAGATAATATTAAAATATTTTCCCCGCAAAGTTTGATTTTTGTAATTGCACTACTGTATGTGATGTTGAGAGCTGTCGCGAAGTGATCAGCTATAGTAAAATCACAAATACAAGATGAAAGAGCGTCAGCTTGTTGCTGCCTGCTATTAAATCTAATAAAAATGTGATCTATGCATGTGCGTGTAACATTTCCGGCTACTAATGCTTCCCTTGTCACATCGTTGATACACTTTATTAAATAATGGCTAGATAATATGTTTTCATATGTCATAATAATCGGGTTTTGAGTGTTTAATAAATCTAAATTAACATCTCCAAAAAATAAAATATTTTCCAGGGGGTTAATAACATTTGATAAGATGGATGAGATTTCATTCAGAAACAGTGGTTTGCTATGATTTGGAGGGCGGTATATCGCTAAAATGTTCATTGATATATTATTGGGTAAAGTAATAATGCCAAATACACTTTCAAAGTGTTTAGTTTCTAATGATTTTTGTAGAAAAATGATATCGTCTCTAACATATAATAATATACCGCCTCCCGTTTTGTTTATTCTACAATAGTTATAAGATTTGAAACCGGGAATTTCGTAGAGACAAGTAAGGTCATTTGGAATTGCTGTTTCACATAACATCAAAATATGTATATGCTTCCAGCAGGTATTAAGATAGATGTTAAGAGTGTCCCAGTATTTGTAAATGGATCTTACGTTTAGTTGCACAATATTTACTTGTTCCTTTTTACAATCCTTATAAAAATTGTGTGTTTTATCCTCGAACCATTTTTGAAGATCACTGGTTTTGAGAAAATCAACCTCATTGTCCTCCTCAAAATAATAATCATTAGACGCCATAATCGATCGTAGCAAGGTCCTTTTTAAGTGCAGCTTTGTAGGCCGGGCAGTTGTCCCTGTCTCCAGTCGAATGTGTAGCGGGCTTTCCAAATCTAGTACATGTAGCGCAGACTGGTTCGGCCGCGGCATTAGGACAGGATTCGGTGGCGTGATTCTCTTTTGCGCAGTGTCCACATCTAAGGGTATCTCTGCAGTACTTGTACGAGTGTCCAATCATTTGGCACTTAGTACATACAGTGAGGCCAATAAAGTCCCTGACGCGGCACACAGTCCAGTTAACGAACACTTTCTCCTGTTCCACCATCAGTTTTCGTAATGTGGCGGGCATCTCATACACGCGATGACAGGTGGTTCCGGTGCGAGCGCCGGCCAGGTGACTGAGCTTGCAGGCTGATATTGCTCCCTCGATGTCTTGTACGTTGGGAACACCTGTAAGGGCCATCCTCAGAAATTCACTGTCCGTTAGGTCCCGCGGTACATTAAAGAATATTATTCTCGGTAGTCGCTTTGTGGGAAGTCGAGCCTTAAGTACGCTTGAGTTTTCAAAACACGGTGCGTTTAATAATTTTTCTTGTTCACCTGTGGTTGCCATGTTTAGTAGGACACCTTTATTTTTAATTTTATGAATTCCGGTGATACGAACACCTAACTCGGATGGCCGAATTATATCCTGAATTATTTTTTTTGTGCCATCACTGTCCTTGGTGGCGTCTGCGTCTGTTGGGAAGATGCAGATGGCGGGCCTTGGCGCTCCTACACGATGTCCAGATTGGGTGATTGGTGGGGGTTGGTGACCGACATTTGACTGTTTCCGCACAATATCGGCAAACGATAGGCTGGCCTCCGTTGCCACGGCCACTCTCCGCATTACAGGTCCGAGGTCCGATTCCAGCTGGATAATTTTTTGCTCCAGGTGTTTTTTTTCATCTTTTTCGTGGCGTATTTTAATCTCCGCCATTTTAAGTTGGGCAGTCACTGTCGCCAAATCGGCACGCATGGTCTCGCGCTCCAACAACAGCTGGGAAACGGCTCTGAAAACTTCAGAGACATTTCTAGATATCTTCAGCTGCTGATCCTTTGAGACTTTTGATTGTTTCTCGGCTAGAACATCTTGAAGGGCTGTCAGATGAGCTTGAGCTTCATTAAGCACGTCAACTCCGGAAACGCTAGGAAATTTTGTTTCATTGCTGTCCGAGCAATGTGAAGACGAGTCGTAGTCCTCTTCTAAGTCCTCAATAAGAACGCACTTTCCATGTTCTTCCGTATTAGGAGACATAGTTGTGTCCAACGGAGGTTTTTTCTGGCGATGCATTACTAAGGATTTTTTTTTGTTTTTAAAAGCACATAAATTTTTTTTTTATTATTATTTTATAATAGTTTGCTTTATTTTAAAAATATTAAAAAGTTATTTCCAGAGAAAAAAAAAATGTTTTTAAACTAAAAATAAAAACACTGTTTTAAAAAAATATATTTATATTGTTTTGTCCAAGGATCGAACACCTCACCGCAGAAACTGACTTTATCGGGCTAGTGAACCACTCTATCCCCTACACCACTTCAGAGACAGAAGGGACTGAGATTTTTGTCCTTTATTAAGATGTCAATTTTAAACAGTCATAAATAATTATTTTTTTTCTCTGTTTTTATTAACACAATTCAACACAAAAACACTGTATTTATTGTTTAATTTGCATTCAAAGACGTTTCGAATTCACTTACTACTAGTTGTTTCAACGAATGTTTATTATTATTGTTATTGTTTTGCAATTCACTTCAATTGGCCTCCAGAGTGAAGACTTTCAACTTTGAAATCATTTTTGGAGCACTTTCCTTTCGAACAGACCCACAAGGATAAATCTAACACAGATTTTTTTAGGTGTACGCAAAAAATTCAGTTAGTTAAACACTATTATTACGAATTAACAAAAACTTTACTATGAAAAAAATATCCTAGCTTCACTATGTGTCAATTTTTTTCGTAAAATCACTTTTTTGAGCATATCCCGGTAGAATACCCGGAGAAAAGCACACCAGGCGATAGCCCGAGAAAAATACTGCACCTCAGTGATAAATTCGCTTCGATTTGCACACTATTTCACTGTTATGATTTTTAAGAATCGGGAGCTAAGAAATAAGCGACACTTCTTGAAAACAGAAAGGTTAAATGTAATGTTAATAAAAAATAAAATTATTGAATTTCGCGTTTGAGTTCTAATGAACACAAAAAAGAAGGCAACAATCAAAATTTTGTAAATGGGGTTGAATTTATATAATTTATTTAGAATAACCTGGCAATATTTCAACCCTCTCTATTCCCACCCATATAGGCCGAAAAAGTTGCTGGTTCAATCTACGCTGTGGTCCGTTAGATTTCAAGTTCAGTTCAATATCCTGGCCAGAACAAAAAATACTGCTATAATATATGGACGTTGCCAGCCAGTATTACAGTGATACAGTTTGATAAATTTGATAAACCTTTAAAAAAGCTCCTAAATAAATACTGGCTAAAATCTCGTTACGTGACGAATTTGAAGCAGTTCATTGCGTCGTTGGAACGAGTATTTACAGACTCCTTATTAATCTGGAGCCGTCAGAAGATATTAACTTGGAATAATTTAACATTTCCCTCTAAATAGAGATGATACTTCTCTCTGCGATGCCATTTAGTATTAAAGATAAGCGAAACGTGATTCCAGCAGCGGTACAAGAATTATGGGAGATGTGTAGCAATATTATTTCTATGTTTCCATTCTACCCATCTCTGAACAGACAACAGTAGCCATCGAGTGGTAATTTAATCGTTATTATACAAGGAAAAAATCCTTTTTTTTAATCCTGGGTTGCCGGCAATAAAACGTCAAATCGCAAACTCAATATATTAAATTTAGACGAACTGGGTGATGAGTGAAAAAGCCGTGTTTGGAATGTTAAATTTTAAAGCATATTTATCTAATTCAAGGATAGTTCGTAATATTTACAATAAAATAAATTTGTTTGATTTCAATTTTATAACATATCGTTAATATATTAATCAACCGGTTTTAGTTTAACCTAAACCTTAATCATCGGTGTATAAAAACGTATTAAATAAATTACACATCAGGGAAAAGTTTCTTGAGGCAACGGTATGGTCAGTCATATATTGTTAGCCCGTATACCTTTTCAAAAGAATATATAAACCTTAAATAGAACCAATACGAGAACATTCTTTAATCACACAAACGGGAAGTTTGCTCTCTTAAACACAAAGATAAAACACTTCTATCAGTAGTTCTGTGAGCAGTATACCTCGAGA
This sequence comes from Glyphotaelius pellucidus, assembly GCA_936435175.1. Taxonomy (NCBI): domain Eukaryota; kingdom Metazoa; phylum Arthropoda; class Insecta; order Trichoptera; family Limnephilidae; genus Glyphotaelius; species Glyphotaelius pellucidus. Next base: position 33,134,810 of record OW386548.1, read on the forward strand.
CTAAAAATATTTTTCTAATTTGCCCTTACTTAATAAATCAAAGTCAAATTTTCCCCTAAAACCATAAGGATAAGGATGAGGATAAAGATAAGGATGTAAGATTGGTATGTAGGTATTAAATAATACATTTTTTTTAAATCGACCACATATTTTGTTTATAACTAAGAAATTAATATAATTTATTATGACCTACCGATTTCGCTTTACACAATCAAAGTGAACAAATAAAATAATGTTTTATTTCAAATAAGGAATCATACAATTTGTTTAAAGAAAAGTCACTTTCTCAAAGGCATTTTTTTTTTAAATTTATTTGTGCGGGTAAGTACCATAATATTGAAAAATTCAGTCAAAATTAGCTTAAATAAAGTAAGGCTTGCTTGAATAAAAAGCCCTCGGAGGTTATCCACCACTTATCCGCCCTGGTATAATTAACAGATGGTTACTCCTTCAAGGTTCTCGCAAGATTCTAATTTTTTTGTTAAACGAAACAACATATTATTTATTTTGAACGATTCTAGACTTCCAGAGTCCCTGCATATGTTGTTAGTAAGCAGTATGCAAGTGCTTAACAGGAACAACAAAATGCAAAAATAGATTATCTAATGAATAATAAGCAGCCGATTTTCTAAACCTGAAACGGAACGCACAAAAAAAATTGTAGACAGATAAAATTCTAAGCCGTCGAGTTAAAACAGGACATCGCCGCGCTCAATTAATTAATTTTATTTCTGATTCTCCATATTCATTCGTTTTCTTGATTGAATGTTTACATGAATATGAATATTGGAAGTGGAAATTAACCCACTTCCCAACATCCGCTTGAGCTAAAACTTGGCAAATAGACTCGCTATCGATGACAATGCATTAAATTAACTTTTGATGGCAATCACAAAACACACGTGGACAAATACGCATTTAAATATACAAAATAAAGGTGGGCTTTGCAAACTTCAGATTTAAACCGTTTTTTGCGCGGTTGATTTCGATCACTGGGTAGGGTAGTATCAATCCTCAGCCAAACCAAAAAAATTAAAGTTTTAAAAGACAGACAAAAAAAAATACTTTTTTTTTCGTGTCGATTTTTTTACAAAAACAAGCCTCTCTATCAAACTTTTATTAATATACTCCTGAAAAGCTGCATCCATTACAGTCCCTGAACCCTTCGACTCAAAGAACCAAGCTACCTTTAAGTTAACAGTCTCGTCGCCTTTCCAAAAGTTTTGTTTCTTGTACAAGATATACACTGGCATTGCCGTTCACCGTTCACAAAGTTAGGGGCTGGGAGACCGGGTGTCACAATTGATAAGGAAGACAAGCGGGGAAGGGGGTGACCGTTGCCGTGGATACCGCTGTATCTCCTCCGACTGAACACGTGACATTTTCTCAACACTCATTATGATTACTCTACAACTACGTGCTCAGTATTCATGGACTCATTTAGAGATTCTAAATTACGGTTGTGACGAGAGATTATAATCACAAATTTATCCGTACCTGTGTTATTTAAACAGGGCGTTACACGTGCAAAATATATTATACTTACTGGTACCCGGCATGCTTTGCTGTGCCATCTAATAAAGAAATTGTTTCTCACTTAAAAATTTCTCGCAAATATATCAACATCGTATCTACGGCAACGTTTTGTTTTGCTTAGCAATAACTCGCTTTAGGAAACTTAGGGACAGAAAACGTATAATAAATATAATGTATTAATATTTATAATTTCATAACGCTAGAGCTTACCATTATATGCAGCCTATAGTACTCGCATATAATTTAGCTATTGGTGAAATAATTTTAAAAATCGTTTTATCGTTTTATGCGTGAAAGCGTAGCAAACAAACACACGCAGTTTCGCATTTATAATATAGTATAGATATAGATTTACCTACATGTATCGCTTCAACAATGATAATGCTGAAACACAACTAGTACGAATCAGAAATATTGGAAGTTCTTAAGTGAAAACTTATTTAGCACCGTTGTGATTTGAAACTCGATGAAACGAAAAAGCGACACTAAAAAGCACACCTATAAGATTTTAGCTTGTGAGAGAATGAGATTAATAGAACTAATCGGCTAAAAAATAGACTAATCGGTCTCCTTTTTGTGCAGTGTTTTGTAGCCTGCCCACTCTTATCTACTTCATTTTTTCTAAATTTTTCCGTGGCTCGCCACGCAGTAGATGGGCAATCCGCCGCCAAGACCTAGACAAACCTAACCCCATAAACCAAACGTTGTGAACCATTTGGAGTGACTTATAGCAGGGGTGTTGGTTATCCACTAAATGGTTCCCGGAGCGGCGGTAATCATACCCGCTTCTCAAATAAAGCAGTTGATTCTTAGGTATCAGGTGGGTTACCGGAATTACACACGCATAAAACCCATTTCAATAAGTTCAATCTTTTAATAAGTGACTGCTAAATAAATTTTATAGATTCAAATCTGGCGGGTGCGGCGAGAGGAAGCTCCATCGCGAACGGCTGCCACGCCAAGATTAAGTGTCGCAGATAGTGCAGCCTGGTGGGGATTTGGCGTAGGAAAACCAGGCTATAAGCCAATGTCGCCGGATCTTGCGTAATTGTTCCTCGCGATCTCAGCACCTTGAAGACGTTATTTTACGGTCAGCCCTTAAATCGTATCTAATCGTATTCGTAATCGTAACTAGATCCTCGAATCAGCAGTATCAATAAAACAAATCGGTAGGTTTATTTGAACAGCGTTTACCCACTGTTGAGCCTCTTATAAAACGGAACACTAATCAAGCTTGAAAGACTAAAGACTCTTGCAAGGGGAGAATAGATGTAGGCCCTACATGAACAGGTAATGTTCAAAGGGTGGGTACTGGGTAATCATCTCCTAGAATCCACCTCTGCGAGGTGATGAGGAGATTTCAGATACGGAGAAATGATTCTTCGGACGCATTTTCGAGTCGCATGTACATCGGCCACGTTGGAAATTACGCCTAGTGATAATTCGGTTGGTACTATTGTTAATCTGTTTTGATTACCATTGTAGATCGAATTAATGCTTTGTACCTCTACAAATTTATGTTATAAAACGTTTTTTTGTTCGTTTAGTTGTTACTGTTGATCTATAAATGATGGATCCTTTTGAAGCATTTTTCACCTCATCATCATAATCAATATCTTTTATTCTACTGCTGTATGAAAGGCTTCCTTTCATTCATCCTTCCAATGTTTTCAGAATCATGTCTTGCCACGTGTTAGCTTGCATTCTCGTTGATTCATCCAGTAGGTTTTAGGGGCCCTTTGTGCACTTCTTCGTAAAATTTGTCCATCGACTGTACGTTCTTCTAAATTTGTTGCATGCCATTTTCGCGCATGGTAGGCAGAGAAGCCAGACCGTCACACAACTGTGTCTCGGCCCACACTCCTTACTTCTTTCACTTCAACAAAAAATATAATCTCATACATGCTCTTCTATTTTACTGCCATCGCACCATGTCTTCCTCAGGCATCCCCGACTTCTTCTACAATTAGGGTGTAACTGCACATACTCGAAGGATTTAAAAATATCACATTGTTACACGTTGTAATGGATAGGTATATATTTTTTCTCCAATTTACGTACTTTTGGAATTAGGCAAAGTGCGTATCATTTGACCCACTAGACTGTACCCAACCAACCAGTGGTGAGGTGTGATTGAAAATATTGTTTTTGTTTAAATTGAAAATAAAATATCATCGGATTTTTTACTTTAAATATGTTCCGGAATCGCTAGTTAAAATCCACCCGGTACGTGCAGTTACACCCTAGTCCCAATACAAAATAAATTTAATCACTGAAGACAGTATTAGCGACTCATTCGAAAATTTAAAACAGAAAACTCGGAAAAAATACAGTCACATCTAAGAATTGAACCCAGGACCTTTGGTAATGGATTTAAATCAAATTTTTGATTGAGAGTCACGAATATTGTCTTCAGTGATTAAATAATATAATTTGAGGTTTTACTCAAGAAGTTAAAATTTAAAAAATAAATGATGTAGGTATACAAACAAAAAGGTTTTAACCGATATGTTTTTAATTGTGTTGTTAGTAACAGGAACAATTAAATAAAATAACCTTTGAAATGAATGATTTTATTGAATTGCACGATGCAGGGATTTCAATCAGGGGCGATTATATTAACATTCCATCTCCTGGCCACAACAAAGCCCCCAGATAAACAACGCTAACACAATATGAATTAAATTCTGTATCAAAAGAGTTTTTCTCCCGTACCGGAGATGAGCCTACTTCCGCCCACGTGGTGGGAAAGTGGTCAGAGCATCGGTAGTTCCGGACTGGTAGCTACTTCCGCTCTCAAAAGATCCGACCGGAAACGAGATGGTGCAGTGATAAGTAGTGAATGGGTGTTGGGACTCAAAGCAAGGATTCAGTGGAGTGGATTTTGAAATACGATTAAATGTATCCGTGTACACTAAACATTGTACATGCTCTGGAATTTAATATAATAGTAACATATAATATGTTTTGCTGTAATAAAATTTTACTATGAGTACAAGCTATACGTAAAATCCTATTTAGATACCATTTAGATTAATCTTTACGACGAATCGGTTTACATTATGAACATCTAAAACTATTTCTTCAAAATTCGCAAATTCACTTTGTGGTGATTGTGGTGGTGACATTAACTTAATGAAAACAAAAAACTTTGTGTACACCACTATTTAATTAACAATACCAAAATGTTTCGAAAACTATGTTTTAACTTAACTTATTATCCTGACGAAGTTTTCGAAATAGTTTTCGAAACAAAGTTTTCGAAGTTGATATTGTTAATTAAATAGTGGTGTACACAAAGTTACTTGTTTTCATTAAATCATAAAATATGTTACGGATAAATTGAAGCTTTTCTTTTTAATGGAATTACAGTAAAATTATTATTTACATAACAAAAAATTTAAGCGTTAACCACTAAAAAAATGTTATTTCATGACTTAACTATGAAGTAATATGAGAAACAATTTTTAAAAATATCACTTTATGGCTAAGACTATTTTTGAGGTTTTGTATGTTCTAACTTTTTTTCAATATTATAAAAGTATGCACAAAATAAATAAAAACCACTTTTTCGCTTACTAGCCTCGTGCAAATACGACACGCGATTTTAAATTTTGTAGACATGAGAATCGAAATATTTCTAGCGTTTATATTCTTCTTAATTATTTTACACGTCATTTCATCTCTCTAGAAGATGAATATAAATATGTCTGTACTAAATTTAAAAAAAAATCTTTGCCCTTGGTAAAATTACAGTAAAATTCTTCGAACAATAAAACCGGTATCAAGGACATTGTTACTTCAGCATTTCGTTCGATCTGTCATACTACTTATCACTAATGGCAATAATGTTGTCAGATGTCACATTATAAAACACTCATCATGGCATGATTTTTGAAATAAGAACGCATATTTTCATTTATTTATGTTTTATCATTTCTCAAAATAGATTGTCACTCAAAAGAGTAATAAAGTCAACGTAATTTTTTTATATTATGGAAATCAGTGATAAAAAACTTTGGTAAATATATTTTTTATAGGGACACGCTTAATATGCACATTTTATTTCAAAATCACTAAATATCAGTTAGATAATAATGAGAAAGAAAGAATTTCAGTGTCTGAAAATGGAAAATAATGCATTTTAGTAGCTATTTCATTGAAGAAAAAAAAACGTACAATTTAACATCTTTCTTCACATCATGTTTTGACGTAATAATATTAAAATAGTTGTTTAGTCTATTTTTATTTTTTTATTTTATTTAAACCAAAACTTAGTACCTAAGAACCTATTTTAGGGTCATGTGTTAATATTTTGGATTAAATAAGAGAAGAAAAAAAACTAACCTTAAAACCTTGACATCTATGACAGCGGCCGCCGAGTGAATAATCGATTTTAATTTTAACGAAATAACTATTAAAATTCATTTATTTATTGTTATCAAGTTTAATTTGTAGAACATTGAAATTTTTTTATTTCTTTTATGTATTCAATAATATTATTATTCAATTTATAAAAACAGTTTATTTATAAATAAGTTCTGCTATGTAAATATTATTACGCGTGACCGCTGTTTCGCCTTCTGAAGGCATTATCAGATTCAATGAGTTAATAATGTACTATTTTGATAATGCCTTCAAAAGGCGAAACAGTTGTCACGCGAAATAATAATTACATAGCAGGACTTGTTTATAAATAAACTGTTTTTATTAATTGAATTGTAATATTATTGAATAAATAATACAAAAAATGAAAGAATTAAATTCATTATTTTTCAATTCCGGAAACTAAAATACTTACTTCCCATTATTATCTAATTGATATTAAGTATTTTTTTAAATAAAAAGTGCATGTTAAGCGTGTCCTTATTAGGTAAATATTTACCAAAACTTTATTGTGATGCGTAGAATTAAAGCTTTCTCCCTAACTCAGATCGTCGCCTTAGTTCTTAATTGTCCAAAAGACCGTTTTAATCTTCGGTCAATCTCCACTTTAAGAATTAAAAGTAACATTTAAAAAAATTAAAGTTCATTTAACTAAGAATTATTTAAACTAATGAGACCTTTACCTTTACGGAAATAGCTTTATCTTAAACACCTGTCATAATGTTACATTGAAATAATGAAAGAAAACCTTCTCCTCTTGTAAAATTTTCTAACGGTCGTTTGGACAATTAAGAACTACGGCGACGAGATACTATTTGGCATAAGTTTAAAATAATCTAAATCGACTCACCCGGGCGCTGATCTTAATTGAAACTGGACACATGGAGCCAGCCAAAGGAAATAGATAGACGTCCTCGAAATGAGGTGCTGGAGAAAAATGCTCAGGATACCATGAACAGCCAGGCGCACTAATACATAAATTCTGGAAGAATTAGGTATCCACATTAGGCTGAGCCTATTTTCAGATTCTTTGTAAACGTTGCTCGTCAGGCTGAGGACTTCAATCTGGGGAAACGCAAAGTGTGAGGCAGGAGAAACAGATGAGTGTCGCCAAGCGCTGGAGAGATCAAAAGGCAGAACTGTGAGAAGTGGAGAAGTCTTTTCACTATGGAAATAGTGAAATGTCACAATTTTCAGCGATGAGGAACTGACTCAAAACTAAGACAGTTTAAAAAATAAGTAAAATAAAAACAAATCACTTTGTAAAACACCACTCATTAATCAAAATTATATTACATGTTTTAAAACCAAAGGTTTGTTCGTCATGATAAGATTTACATTGTGTGATTTGTTTTTATTTAATGAAAAATGACGCCACGAAGTGATTTTGCAAAGATTGAAGAAGTAAAAATTGAGTGAAATAAAACAATAACCTTTTGTAACCACGGTTTATTTTTTTAATACCGACGGGTTTCGCTTAATCCAAGCATCTTCAGGATTTAAAATTAAACTGATCAAAAATTCGGTTAATTTTATACCCTGAAGATGCTTGTGTTAAGCGAGAACGGTCGTTTAAAAAAAATTATAAATAAATCGTTATGAACAAAGTTATTGTTTTATTTTAATTGATGTGTCTAGCCATAAAGTGACTGCTTTCTACCAAGATAAAAATTCAGAGTTTGAATATGTTTGTGGCAGGGTGAAGCCGGTCGTGTTAAATAAACCAATGAAAATGTTGCAAAAATTTTAAAGTAGGAAATCAGGAACAGCCTAAGCTACAAAAACTCTCAACGGAGCGGCGTCACGAAATACGCATGCTTTACTATAAATTACTCTTAAAATATATTCATTTAGGATACCCGCATCCTTGTCCAAGTCGGTTAGTAAACATTGAATTTTCCAATTTACCAATACAGACACAATAAACAACGGAAATGATTCCCCCTCAACAAAATGATAAATTTCATTTCCGATGCAAAACAACAAAGCGCCATTTGCTTTTAATCAAACAACTTTTTGTCCAATGCAAATCAGCACAGACCGAGTGGAGAGAGGCAGGAGAGGTACGGCGACGATGTACGGGTAGAATCTCAATTGATTCCGGGCTGAGGTACTTTGAGCGGGGGTACTCGATCGCGCGCGTGTAGTTGCACGTGGTTGCGGCCTGCGAGCACTTTCAGGCACGCTTCAGTCAGATGCGTCTCTGATTGCGGAATTTCACAATCGAAATCTAATTTCGCATTTTCTGATTGTTTGGGTTTAATTTATGCGCTGCTGGCTTGGGTCTTGATAAGATTTTCTGTGTTTTCGTAATGCTGAGTGGTTGTTGACTACGAAAAGAATTGTACGCCGATCGGCTGTTACGCACAATATTTAGTTTGTTAAAAAAATTAACAACTTAATTTAATTTAACACAGAATTAAATACTATCAAAGAATCACTTCCTGCTTGTGCCCATGTAATGTAAAAAAATATTATCCGCTTTTTGTTTGTAAATTAAAAACCCTCAAATCGGGAGAATTTTTAGAAGGTCAAAATATTTCCGCTTTGCAATAAAATCAAAATAAATTAAATATTTCTGAACAAATCCAAAAACTAAAATCTGTTTTAGAAAAGTGATAAAATACGTTTACAAATGACTTTATTATAAATAAAAAATAAATTTTTGAAATATTAAAATTTTTACTACAAACATAAAAAAAGTATTATAAAAGTTATCATCACCTCACGTTTTGGTTGTTTCATAAAATTAATTATTTATAAAAACTCCCGAAATTTTATTCATTTTTCTCAAATTGCTATCGGAAACTTTGGTTTCACAGAAGCGCATAGTTTAGTTTTCTATGGTATGATTTTAGGTTTTCACGGCCAAAAGTATTTTTGTTATTTATTTTTGGGGTGTTATGTCGTGTTGCGCTACCTCCTTCTTTAGCCAACATTTCGGATGAGATCATCTGCCATCTGCCCTGATGATGGACACTTTAACGCTGTCCGAAACATAACATTACACCCCAAATATAAATAACAAAAATAGTTTTCCTATGGTAAATTCTAGATGTGAATATAAAGGATGGATTTTTCTCTTTTTAACACCGTTTATATCAAATTTCTCACGATGACAGTAAGGGAGATACAACGCTTCATATGAGACCTATGTGAACTGCAACAAATTTGGTCTCTTGTGATTAAACGGACACCAATTTACCCGAATTTTTTACTTTTTGATCCCAATTTTTAAATTCTTAAAGCAATACCTTTCTTGTATTCTTAAAACCTTCCAACAAAATAGTCTAAAGATACTCATTAAACGAATTTAAACAACACCACAGCAACCCTCGTTTTCATGATTTATTACACAAGAAACTTATTTCCCTTTTTAAATGATAATTACCTATGCCTTTTCGAATCGGGGAAGCCTCCTCAGTTCTTGGAAGAGTTTCTCTCCGATAAGCACTGGCAACTTAACCCCACATAAATACTCATTATCTGAATTGGATCCCATTTGATTCCCCGAGGAGGAGGAGTGGGTATAAAAGGAAAAACAAAAACAACCAAAAAAACTTTCACGAAAGAAAGCTAATCAACGGACTTGAAGGGGACCAGAGAAATGCCATTTGTTTTAATTGTAATCTGGTTACATGGAGCCAAGTTTTATTGAGTATATTTGATGTTGTTGTTTCCGCATTGGATAGTTTGCCTGTATAGATGCAAACACGCTGTTATTATTATGTTTGAATACAATAAACTATTCGTTTAATTAAATGAAGACAATTTAAGCGAAACTCAAACGAGAATCTGAAAACAGAAAAATCAGAAAAAGATATTGACACCTCTGGGACTCGAACCCAGGACCTCTCGCTTTCCGGGCGAACGCGCTAACCACTGTGCCACGGTGTCGATATCCAATTCGGTCATTTTTTTTAACAGTATCATACTCGAGTTTCGCTTATATTGTCTTCATTTTATTAAATATTACAATTTGAGGTTTTACTCATAAAGTTAAAAATAAAAATAAAATATTTATCCTAGACTTGATGAAAAGTCAATAGGTGTCGCATATTGTTGTTTCCGCATTGGATAGTTTGCCTGTTTAGATGCAAACACGCTGTTATTATTATGTTTGAATAAAGTAAACTATTCGTTTAATTAAATGAAGACAATATAAGCGAAATTAAAACGAGAATCTGAAAACAGAAAAATCAGAAAAAGATATTGACACCTCTGGGACTCGAACCCAGGACCTCTCGCTTTCCGGGCGAACGCGCTAACCACTGCGCCACGGTGTCGATATCCAATTCGGTCATTTTTTTTTAACTGTATCAAACAATAAATATCATAAACCACTAGAAAAAACAACAATAATTATTTATTTTAATTTAATGAAAAACAAATACCTTTGTATAACACCACTATTTTATTAACTATATCAACATGTTTCGAAAACTATGTTTTCTTCGTCAGGATAATAAGTCAATAAGAATAAGAAAAAAAGAAAATAAATAAGAAGAAATAATTATTTATTTAATTGATTTTTATCGTAAAGCGGGAAATCAGTTTGTACAGGCAGATTAATAAAGTTGGATATTTTGTTTTTATTACATTAGCTCCACACAGGATGCCATGAAGAAAATAATTCCTCTTGGGGCCTATGTTATGTCTGGATATGCTGTGTGGGGAGTCTTTTTAAGAAAGGAAGTTCTGGGAAGAAAAAGGGTATTAGGGGCGAATAGGAATCTGGGGGTCAGTATATCCAGGAGTCTCGGATGTATGCATCTCTCCCTCTCACTGCTGTGCGAGGCGATGTTCCGAGAATATTCTCTCCCATGTTTTTTATAGTTTTGTAAGAAGAAAACAGTGTCGAAAATCGAAATCGATATTTTTCAAATGTTGTTATTAATTCCGACAACAATAGACTAATCCCAATTAACATAATTTGCTGTCAGGAAAACTTAGATACTGACCATTAAAAATATTATAAAATTACACTTACCGGCCTTGAACTTTGAGTTTCCAATTATTATCTCTTATTTGAGAATTCAAAAACAATTTTTTCTCCTAAATCATAAATTTTGTTATAGGCACTTAAATGCTAAATGCCTACCATCTTCATTGTAAACAACGTAGTTTATTTAAAAAAATAATAATTTTAAATAAAAAATTATCCCAATCAATTTTTTAAAAGACACTTCATAATAATAATAATAATAATAATTGGATAATTTGTAGAGCGCCGTTTTTGTGAAAAATCACCTCAAGGGCGCTGTACAGCTTATTATTAATTCCTAGGTTCTATCTAATTTAACTATTTACAAACAGATACAGAAACATACTTACCTGGCAGGTCACTTCCGAGAAATTAGAAAGTTAATAGATACGTTAAGATAGTTGCAGAAGATACGGTCTTGCACGCGGAGGGCATTATATTTAAAACACTGGACTTTGCATGAATTTACATTAAAAGATTAGTGGCAAAAGTACAGTTGTATTTATTTTGAGAGACTGGAGAATTTAGGAGTCTTTAGGGAATCTTCATGAAATGACCCTTACATAAAGCTTATAACTGATTTTTTTATTTTTTATTTTTTTATTTTTTTATTTTTTATTTATTTATTTATTTTTTTTTTTTTTTTAACAAATGAGTTATTTTTACAATGTCGCGGGCAATGAAGGTTAAGGTGAAAGGTTTTTGAATTTAAGGGTACGACTGTCTGAAAAGGTGGGTTTTAAGTTTAGTTCTAAATTCCGCTGAATTTGTGATCATCCTTAAGTCGTGTGGCAGTCCATTCCAGGCTTTGGGTCCTGACACTCCAAAAGCGCGCTCACCGAACTTAGTATCTGGTGCACGCTTTGGTTCCTTTAACCTTCCGAAAGCTGATGACGCTGCTGATCTCAGGGTTAACTGTCGAGAATTGGAGTTTTCTGGAATACACAATTCCGATAAGTAAGTCGGGGCCATTCCGTTGAGGGACTTAAATACCATCCAACAGAGCTTAAATTGGATTCTTTCAGGACATTTGAGCCAATGAAGATTTTTGAGATGCTCTGAAATGTGGGAATATTTAGATACGCCGGTGATAAGTCTTGCCGCAGCGTTGAAAACGGATTGTAGTTTATTGATTTGATATTTCGGAAGACTGGCATATATTCCGTTGCAATAATCTAGACGTGAAATGACATACGAATTGACTAGTAATTTAGTCGCCTCCGTTGGTAGGTTTCGCTTTACTGCTTTAATTTGCCTTAATTGAAAGAAGCCCGTGCTTACGGTTCTGTTCACTTGAGTTTTAAGGGAAAAATCAGCGTCCAGATTGACACCCAGTAGTTTTATACACTTCTTTGGAGTGATGTCGCTTCCTGAAATGGTTATTGGGGAGTTATCAATGTTATGCTGACGTCTGCTTGTGGCGGTCCAGAGAAACTCAGTCTTCGATGGATTCAGTTTCAATCTATTTGAGGTCATCCAGCGGGTGATTGCCTCTAGACACTCAATTATGCGACTTTTTAGACTATCTACTTCCTCTGGTAAGCAGTAAAAGTAAACTTGTTGATCATCAGCGTAGCAGTGAGCTAGTAGGCCAAATGATTCGATTATTTTAGCGACATCATTTGTGAAGAGGATGAAGAGAAGTGGGCCCAGAACAGACCCCTGGGGTACTCCAGATGAAAGGGTTGCATATTTTGATTGGTTTTTCCCCACCTTTACGGCTTGTAAACGGTTGCCCAAGTACGATGTCAGCCAGTTCTTAACGCCGCCATTTAAACCAAAGGATTCTTCTAATCGTTTAATAAGAAAATCATGGTCGATCGTGTCAAAAGCGGCACTCATGTCCAAGACTGAAAGGAGTGCCAGTTTTCCTGACTCGATAGCAAGAGTTATGTCTGACAAAACACGTAGTAGTCCGGTTTCCGTTGAGTGAAACCTTCTATATGCAGATTGATATTTAGTCAGCAATTCATTTGAATTTAAGTGACATATTATCTGTGAGGCAGTTATTTTTTCTAAAATTTTTGATATTAATGGAAGATTTGAAACGGGTCGGTAATTTGAGAGATCTTCAGTGTCCAATTGCGGTTTTTTTATTAGTGGAGTCACAACAGCTGATTTAAGGGGTTTTGGGAAATCACCTATGCTGAGCGACTTATTGAAAAGATGTACTAGAAAGGGAGATATTTCATTGCAACACTTTTTTAGTAACCAGGTTGGAATAGGGTCAAGTGAACACTGCTTGTTCGGTGACGTAAGTATTAACTTCCTTACTTCCTCAAGGGTTGCTGGTTTGAAGGCAGAAAAGTTTCCGCAATTACTTTTAGTAAAAGATGGTGGTGGAGCGGAAGCTGTTAGGGCGCGTATTGAATTAATTTTGTCAAGAAAAAATTTGGAGAAGATTTCCGGAGCTATGTCGGTTGTATTTTGCGAACGTACATCAGCAACGACCGTTTTAATCGAGTTCCAGAGACTTCGTGGGTTTTGACGCTCTGAATTGATCCTACTTGTCCAATATTCAGATCTTTTCGAGCGGATTAATAACGTGTACTCTTTTTGAGCACGTATCCAATCGTCCCGTGAAGTCACCCCTGAGTGTCTGTAGGACCTCTCCAATTGGCGCATTGATCTCTTCTGGTTCCGACATTCTTCGTCAAACCAGTCGTCAGATTTACGCAGTCGCCGAGTTTTTGTAGAAGTTGGAGCATATTTATTTAAAAGGGATGAAAGAAAAGTGTTGTAATATTCTGTCAGTTTGGTTGGTGACTCTGTTTCCCAAGCGCTTTGTGTACAAAGCGGAGAAGATTTTAGTTCTGACAGAAACTCATCAAAGTTAAAGCTACGCCATGCTCTTGACGTAATAGTTACGTAAGGGATTTTTGGAGGGTTAAAATCGATTTCAGCGCGAATTAGCCTATGATCTGATAGCCCTACATCCACACTATCCGCTACCAGGGGCGGGCCGCTCGACTTTGAGACAAAAATATCCAAAGTTCCGCCTGAATCGTGAGTTGGAGCATTAACCCATTGATGGCATCCAAAGCAGTCCAATAAGTCACTAAATTTAACTGTGTTGGGTGAATCCGGACGCTCTAGGTGTATGTTAATATCGCCCGTTATAAAAATTGTATCGGAAAGTCCTACAACTCGCTCGAGGAAACACGACAGTTCATTGAAAAAGTCTGAGGTTATTTGTTTTGAGCCAGGCCGGTACAGGGTACATAAAATGAATGATGCTCCTGCTGAAGAAACTCGGCATCCCAAGTACTCAAAAGTTACGTACGCACCAATTGACACCTTCGTTAAACGAAAGCCCTGGCGAGCGAATATCGCGATTCCCCCGTGATTTACGCTAGATATGCTATCATCCCTAGAAATCGTGGCTTTGGGTCGGGCTTCTTCTAGAACCGCGAACCCTAAGGCTCGGAGTCTTTTTATTGAAAAGGAGTCGCCATTTTCATGCCAAGTCTCCGTTATGGCCAGGATATGCAGATTCTGTTCATTTAAAACTTCAACTACCTCCTCTACTTTATTGTTAAGAGATCTAACATTCCAAGATCCTATACCTAGTTGTCGGCTCTTAAAGTTGGCATGCCGTTGTACACGTGTGTTAACAATATTATATTCTCTCTCAGGCTTTGAGAGGATTTGTGTTGGAATGTTTCCCTGTTCTGGTATTGGTGATGACGCAACTATTTCAATTTGTTCCTTTCTAATGCCCAGGTGTTTTGTCCTATTCCGCCCTCCACGACAGCCCCTGTATCTAATTTTGATTTTATGGGTAGTGGTATTAACGCGTTCAAGGCCATGCAGCGTAATCTTTGCAACTAGTAAAGGGTCCAAAACACTTTCACTATTGAGTTTAAGTAGTGTGGCTCGGTCGTAAATAATACTGTTCGCAGACACCATAGCCCAAAGTATATCCCCGTAAATCACTCACATTACACTTGACACTCGCTATTCACTTCGGTCTACAACATGTGGCAGGTTGCAGGTTGCAGTCCCTTTTTGTCCGATGACCGATGACCGATGCTATCACTGTGCCGTTTTAAAACAACGTGGCAGATTTGAACTTAAAATATTTTAACTTTTATGATTAAACTTTAATTAAGCTCGACAGAGCGACAGTAAAATTATTTTATTTTTATACACTTAACCTAAAAATTATCGCGGTTATTTTTTGCTACTTTTACTCCCGAAAAACTGAAAACTTTAAAAGTTATTCAAGATAAACTCAGAGCGTTCACAAAAAGCCGCCGGCAGCAGAAGAAGCGCCAGCGCTGTACCTCACTATCTCAATGACAATTCTTTTTTCACACTCCCTTCAGGCAGGTAGGTTCATACCATAATATCGAAAAAATGCGAATAAAAATGTCAAAAAAAATAATCTTTATTGAATCATTAAAATGACCACCATCTTGAAACGGAAACGGAACGTATAAACAAATGTAGACCGAAATGTCTTGGAAACCGAAAGAGCCGAACAAAAATACATTCTATAATAACAATATCAAATTTAATTTTAATTAAATTTAAGTCAAATAATAGCTATCGTATCAGAAATACAACGTCATGAAACGAAGCACATCAAAAATGCACCTTTTTAAAAACGATCGATTTTAGTGAAATAGAACTAACTACCTGAGTGGAATCATAGTTCACTTTAATCGGTCATTATATCGCCATTTGGCTCCTAACGGCTCCCTGACACGCTAACTCAACGCAGTGCGGTCTTTATCATATTGCACGTTAACTGCATTTATGAATACTTAAATAGTTTTATTTGGATCTTGGGCTAAAGAAACGTTGCATCATAATAAATGGAAAATGAATCCATGTTTGCATGGAATTGAAATTAAAACACGAATGCTAGCTATTTGTACGGGTACTTCGCAGAAAACTCGTGTTAATAATAAGATTTAAATTTCATGAAGAGAGATAGAAGTTAGTTACATATATTTATAGTATTTTGCAGAAAGATCGTTTATTTATTATTTTAAAAAAGGTTAGACGGAGCTGTAGGGGCGTGTAAATAGACCCAGACACGAGGGAATACTACCCTACGTAAATTAAGGAAAGTTGAACTCTTCCCTATGTGACACAAAACAGTTTACACAGCAATTCCAAAATCCTAAGTGAAAACAAAACAATACTCACTCAGAGAATGCAAGCTCTTGCACGGCGTCCAGCACAAAACGACACTAGTTTTCATTCAAAATATTGATTTTTGCCAAGGCGGTAAGTGCACAATCTCAACATGTGTTTATCACAGGAAGGAAGTTCAAACAATGAAAATATAGATTTGCAAATTAATAATAATACGTGCCAAAATCTTAGGTACAACAATAATTCAATTATGGGTGAATTATTTGATTATGATTTGACTAGGACTGACATCTCTTGGCTTTCACTAACACTCACGTCGGAAGTATTGCCTGCTTCACAGAGGTAAGAAAATGCATGAATACACTGAATTTCAATGTCACATAGGTAAATTCAATATAAAACAACCACCATAGATGGCGTCCCCATGGTACCATAGCATAAATTATTAATTTAAAAGAAATTAATGCCCAAATGTATTTAAATATATTTTATGGCGCGTATCCAGGAGCTAAGCTCAATAGTTCTTGGTATCCAGTAATTGACGGCTACACCAAAGCTAAACGCAAAAAACCATGCTGAATTTTTTCTAACACAAGCTCGTAGAGAAATGGAGCTGGCAGCACGGTATCGCTTCGACATACATAAGCAAACACTTATCACCAATATCATTCGCTCATCTGCCCTGATGATGGACACTGTAACGCTGTCCGAAACGTTGGCTAAAGAAGGAGGTAGCGAAACACGGCATAACACCCCTAAAATAAATAACAAAAATAGGAAAAGGTTGTTTGTTATGGTGAGCTGTATGTTAACCTCCTCAGATTGACAGCTAGCCCTTTTCAATTGTCGTAGCCGCAATCGTGTGTATGGAGATGTGTGTGAATAATACTTGCGGAATTACTCGGTCACTTTTTATTAACAATAACTTTATACAAATTAAGTCGCGGTACACTGGAGGAGATTGATAACGCCCGGAAAGTCGGGAAGTAAACAGCAGAATGAGCTTGCAGATTTCGTGCACTCGGCCTATCGGTAGGTCGTGGTGTTGCCAAACGGTAAAATTAGTTTTTGTTAATTATAAGGCTGTTCGCCATAGTATTTTGCAGAAAGATCATGTTAATAATTTAATTAATATATCATAAAGAGTGATTTTTAGTTAGTAACTAGCTTATCGCTTGCCATGCTTTCCCATTGGCAGTGTGGAGTCTAAATGTTGCGTGGGGGAAAAGGGAGGAAAAGCCTACGTATCTTATGAGGTTGTATCTCTAGTGTGAGTCTAACCGCCGTTATCTACTCATTTCTTACATATCTCCCTTAAACATTTGAAGTTTTTAGGCTCTTAAAAAATTTTTTTTGTTATTTTCGAAGATAAAATATAGACGTTCCCCACGCCAAAACGCAAATTATATGAAATTCCCACGATCGAAAAAAATCGCAAAGTATGCTCCGAAAGTTATTATAAATACGTTAATTTCATTTATTTTAGAAGTTATATATACGAAAAAATTCACAGTGTTTCTTTAAATATTATTTTAGATGTTCTCCACGAGATTTTTGCTCTATTTTAAGCGATTCGTGTTTTATTAAACATTTTATCAATTTTATCGTTTTAAATATTAGCGCTCTCTCTCCAACATTCGTATTTAGGCAGCATCGCGTTCATTAGTCGAGAAATTGTAATGTCAGTTATGCAATTTTTAGCCAAAAGTTGTTTTTAATTTTTTGTTTAGTTTGTAGTTTTTCTAGATTTTAGAAATATATTGTAAGTTTGTACAGCGCCCTTGAGGTAATTTTTCACAAAAACGGCGCTTTATAAATCATCCAAATATTATTATTATCTCTCCATATCCTTTTTTTAGTTAGTTTTCAATAATCGGGATTTCAATAAAGCGGGAGTAAGGATTCAATAATCTTTTTTTCAAAATATATTATGATATTAAATAAAAGGCAGAGACTAGTTTTATTTTTTTTTTGTCAATGATGAGAAATAAATTGAGCAATTAGAATTCTCTGTAATTCTGAGTAAAACTAAAGGAATAATGGACAGGTATTAAAAATATTGTTTCAAATCTTTAAAATCATAAAAATGCATTAGCATTTTTCATTTTAATACAAAATGATTACCTACAATATATCAGCCAGCAATCGAATCAGAAAACCACAAGCAAACAGGGCATGACATTTTAAAATGCATCAATAGAAATTGCATCGTCATTTATTTGACCCGTTTTATTCAAATGTGATTGCAGATATCGTTTGGGATACGCGAAATCCCTTCGTCAAATATGTCGAGCATCGTAAATCATGTCGATCTTTGAACCCCACTGCAAACTGCCCCTAGCTACTATGAGATCAACCCTTTGCATTTGGATACAAAATCCTGAATCCAGAATCAAAGCCCCACAGGACTCTGTTTATCAAAACACTTAGCATTTTAATGTTTTATGTACATATGGGGCATTCACTACAGTACATTGTTAGATACGTGGATATAATTCTGTCAAATGAAATTAATTTGCCAAATATTAATTTGCAAGGTTTTATGAAAATCATAATTAACTTAAATCCATATCTGGAGAGATGTGATGTTGATTGTATATTTATATTAAGACTTATTGCTAGAAGTGGCTATATCAGCTTTGAAATTGAACTAGATATCAGAAAAAAATACTCTAAAAAATCCATTCTTTAAATACCTAAAAGCTTAAGTTACTGTTAACTAAATTGAATTAACTTAGTCAATATTATATTTGAAATAGGTACTTCTAGCACAAATCCACAGACTTAAATGTTTTGTTGCGGTCTTTGCGGTTTTGTTGCTGTTTTAAACAGGCTTAACCGTGTTCGCCGACTAAATCTGAATAGCCAAACACTTTCTCACCTTCCTCTACGCCATCTCTTTTCCTTACCTACTTTCGAGTACATACAGCTTCACGACATACCCAAATTGGGGATGCCATAATTTCACTGGCTCGAGACGGTTGGGAGCAGTTGGGACTCGTTTGCGGTATTCACATTTCAAAAGTAATATTTCTAAAATGAAGGACCGGTCAGGGGCTAAGTTGGCATTGCGTTTGGGTCCCACCTGGGCGTCGCTAAGTCCTCCATCACAACACAAGCAATATTTTCCGCTTTCTGTGGTGGTAGTAGGAGATTCTCAAATATTGTCGGATTATTCGTAAGCCCGGAATATTTGTCTTTCTTTATTAATTAAAATTTAATATAGTTTTTAAATAATGAACAAATATAAACCTTTATAGTGTTCGTAGTTTTGCGCGAGTGCTATTAAAGCATTTTAAGTAAATTGAATGAGAAGAAATCTTTTCTTGATTTTGTATCAGCCCTTGAAAATCTATTAGAGTTCGCTACAACGTGTGATAAAAGTACAATATTTCCTTATTATGTGTGGAATCTCTATCTATAATACACAGTAGTATTTTTAACAGTATCAATTAGCGAGTTGTATAACATCTGACTGTTTAATATTATCTGCTAAGAGAGAAGCACTTTCCCTGAAATGTGTAACAAAATGTTCTGAAATGTATAATTGAAAAGTTCTGACGTTTGTTTGAGCTTTGGAGAGTTTTTGGACAACTTTGTTCCGCAAATGGTAAATTTCTCATAATGTATTTCCAAGCCGTATTTAATCCTGGTGGAACATCACTTTACTAGGCCAAGCAATACTCAATTAATATTATTTTACTTAGCTTAAAAATATAAAAGACAAATTAAGGGAGCATCTGCAAAATATTTTTGGCTTTAAACAATAACATAATTAACAACAAAATCTGCATTTTTTTCGTGCCTTTTTTAGTATCGTAGTACCAATATATTTTAGCGAATTTAGCATTATCATAAAAATTAGTCTTGATTATTTTTTTTTATTTTTTTCATTGTGATACCGAATATTATTCCAATTACAGTACAATTTAGTCGCCATTTCAGCATTTAGGCAGGTGACTTTTAAATAACAGTTATGTTATTATTATAGAAGTTTACAGGGACAATATATATATTATATATTTTGGGAGGTGGGTGTGGGTACCGCCACCCCGGGAACTTTTACTGAATAAATTCTTAATTGGATAGCCAACACCTCTATAAGTTACTCCAAATTTACATAAGAACTTACATAAGTTGCAAAATAACAAAATCACGTGTACAAATTTACTATTATAAGTTACCCCAAATGTTATGCTACTGTGAATTACTAGGAGTGCCGGGTTCGTGGGGTGAGGATTGTCTAGGTCTTGGCGGTGGATGCGTCTGCCCACCAAATGCGTGGCGGTCATGGAGATATTGGTTTAGGGAGACTTTTTACCTCTGCAGCGGGACTCTCTCGACCCAGCAGTGGGAGGTATGATACAACAACAATTTGGGGGGCGGGAATGGGTACCGCCGCCCCGGGAACCTTTACTGGATAACCAAAACCTCTGCCATAGGTCACCCCAAGCGGTTCGCTACGTTTGGCGATTTAGCAGGGGTGCCAGGGTTCATGTGGTGAGGTTTGTTCCAGGTCTTGGAGGCGGATAACTAGGACACACTGAACCCCAGGTTCCTACCCACTCTTTAAACCCCTTTCCTTCCCAGAATTCTTTCCTCCTTCCTTTCCTTAAAAAAACCTTCTACACAGCATCCCTAAAGACGACATAGGCCCTGAGGGAAATTATTTTCCTCGGGGCCTCCTGAGTGAAACTAATGAAAAAAAACCAAAGGCTTTGATTGTGAATGTTTGGAAATATATAGAAATTATGTTACATTGGGAAAATAATGAACTTCATTACTTGTCTTGTCATCAACAAAATAATTGTTTTGATAATTTTTCTTTCATGACTTTGTACAAATAAAAATTAAGCAAATTAGTATGAAATTTTTTCGGCATATTTTTAGCTGTTCAATAAAATAACACTGATAAAAGAAATCATAAATAATATAAATAAATAAAAAATATAAATAAATAAATAAAAAGAAATACCTTTTACACAATTATTGTCATAAATACCTTTATACCAAGTTATTAGTTATCTAATAGGTAATTAATAACGTGGAATTACTGCGAATATGTATAGATAAATAACACAATTTTTGGTTTCCTTACTTCACGAATCATAATATTATCATGCTGCATATAAATTTATATTTACCTGTATATTTTTAATTAGTTTTAGCGGAGGAAGTATACCTTGTATCCCGGCGGCTACCGTGATTTTAAATAAAGCTCGCAAAGTCTTCACACACCCCAATCAATTGAACTCGAATGCAAAGGAGTGAAGTTAAGCCGCTTCGAGTAAATCCGTTAACGATCGGGTAATCCCGCTACCCTGGTTAGGGTGGGGAGGGGGAGGTAGGTTGGGCAGGGGAAGGGTGTCCACCCCAGTTTATCTAAGGGCATAGGGGAAGGGAATATTGAAAGTGTTATCACGATTTTGTGTGATAATGAGGTAGGTGCTTCCCTCTGACAGAAGGGTAGTTTTTTCATGGCAGCAACGCTTATCTGGGCGAAATGAAATCAAGGTATTGACTCGGGGACTCTTAGAGATCGGAGATTGGATTTAATCTGTTTAATTTAAACTTTACTTTCTGGCAATTTATTTAAATGAGGCACTCATTGCATTGCATCAGCTCGTACTTTAAACAGATTTCTAGGAAACTGATAATAAAAGAATCTTGGTTTAATATAATGAACTCGATTGTTTTAAATTGTTTTCTAAAGAGTGTTTTATAACCTACATGTTTTTTCGAATACACTTAAAAAATAAACGGCACTTATTGAAAAAAAACTACTTTGAAACGTTTCAATTTGGGAGGCGGGTACGGGAACAGCCGCCACGGGAACCATTTATTGGAAAACCAACATCTCTGATATATGTCACCACAAGTGGTTCGCTACGGTTACTTGGCAGAGGTGTCCTGGGTTTACGGGGTGAGGTTTGACTAGATCTTAGTGGCGTGTGCGTTTGCCCACCTACTTTGTGGTGGGCCGGATCGGAACCTTTTTACAGCAGTGGGAGGGATGGATTCACTCCTGGACATATGGATATCCCAGAAACCGAACCACCACTCATACCTTTTCCTTCCCAAAACTTCCCCTCCTTTTTTCCCTAAAAACCCTCCGCACAGCACACCTAAAGGCGACATAAGCCTTGAGGGAAAATGTTTTTCTCAAGTCATGTGGAGTTAATGTAAAAAAAAAAAACAATTTGGGGTTAGGTAAAAACAGAACGACAACTATTTTGCCAATCTTAATTAAAAATATTTGAAAATAAACTAAGCATTGTAGCTCAAATGCATGTCAGACTAGTGTTACTTGAATTTGCTGATTTTTTTAAATGTTGTATTTTTGAACAACAAAACTTGTCGCACCTTCAAAATATCCAGCAAATCCTCTTGCTTACTGAATTAAATTTGCTTGCTTAAATTTAAAAATGCATTTCTACTTTACTTTACTTTCTTAGCTTAAAATCTTTTCAGATGAACCTGTTCGAGTTCATCAACTTTCCAAACATTTCTATTTCGCAAATACGTTTCACTTTTTTAAATTAGGTTTGCATATTATATCCTACAAATCAATTTTTGCCAAGCAGTCGCTCGTTGCAAATAATATTCTTCTTTAATCTTCTCACGTCGAAGTAAATATGCACACAATCCGCGGAATTTATTCGCCTTGCGTTTTCCTGAGCGTTATTTTTCTATATGTATTTCTCGTCACGTCTTTCTCAATTCTAAGACAGTGCGGTTTAAATAATAATATTGCATTTCCTCAAGTTTCACAAAGAAATTTCACCATCTTCAAAGGAAAAGTGGTGAAAGAAACTGCGAGGCTACTACCCGATGCGTCGGACGTAGAAAAACTTCATTTTCTGTTGGTTTTATTTGGCTTTCGCGAGGAACGGTTTTTAAAAGGCAAAACAAGTCAAAGCTTTATGGTGAACTCGACGAACAGCAAGTAAATCAAATAGAATTAGGGGTGGCTGTCGGAAATTCTTTTTACAGAATGCACAGCGTACACTGTACACTATACTTTGGACAAACTGTGCATGACCACAGGGTGGATCATAAATCATTAAAATTTCAATACTTAAGATTGCACTGCAAAATGACATTAATGATTTTAAAAATCATACTTGGTTTTGTGTTATGTCTCCCGAAATATAATAACCCTTCAAAAGTGTTTTTTTAACGTCCATTAAGCACCACGTACCCGTTTATTTAATTATGAAAGTTCCATTGGATTATAATATTTACTTTTATTATTAAATTTGACCGGTCAGTGGATGAGTTGGCATCGCGTTTGGGTCCCACGTGCGTCCCGTGTTCGATTCATCGTCTGGCTAAGTTTTACAACATGCTACGTTGTGGTAGTACGAAATTTTCAAATATTTTCAAAAAGTCTTTCTTTAAAAAAATTAAAATAATATAAAATAAAGATTCAGGACAAGCAGCATAATCTTCTTTATTACCACCATGTCTTTATTTTGTGGCAAGAAATGAATAATTTTTCATTTGTCTTCTGCATCTCCATCCCCTCTCACTTCCTTCAAATACTTTCTTCCACTCTGAAATCCTAACAATTGCCTCTAGTGTGAAGAAACAGGAAACAGATAGCAGAAAGGAAAAAATAAGTCGACATGGTAAGTATAGTCAATACACACTAGTTTACTTACCATTCTGTTTAAATAAATGATTTGTTTTTTTATTAAATATACTTCATATGAAAAATGAGGCCTTGTTTGATTGTAGACAAATACAAAATACAGAGCACATTGTGGAAGAACGTCCTCCCCGCGAGTTTCCGTTATCATAACTTTTCAAATATATTTCAGAGGTACAATTTTCAAGGCAAAGTTTTTTCGTTGAGGTATAATTTATAGTTAAATCGTACCATCATCAATTAGGACAATTAGTACTCTTTTGTTTCACAAATTGCGATGAATTACTCAAGCAAGTCTACCATGTACCATCACAGACATCGTGTACAGTTTACAGTGTACAGCTTCCCTTGCAATGCAGCCCGGCGCACAGGTTTTCAGAAGAATCTGCCACGAAACCAATGCCTCATTAAAAATAATCATGTTATTAATGCAGAGAGTCGAGGGATTTGAATAGTGACGAAATACTTACAATTTCAAAGAGATTGTTAAAAATCCGTCACCTAAAAATAATGCCTTAATGAGTGAACAATTTCCCGTTCATTCTATACTCCACAAGTAGCTTCCATAAGGGTCTGTGACGTTTTTTAAAAAAGGCGAAAAGAATACTAATTATTTGAAGCAAGCATGTTGCATATATTAAATTTTATTCAATGTTTTATGCGGCGGGAGAGTCGACGCGTTTTTTATTATTTGTTTTGACTGGGGGGTGATAAAAAGTCCAAGGGTGGTTAAAACAAGCCTGGTAATTTTTAATCCCGGGGTAATAAGTGCGGGTGCATACTTCACCTTAATTAAATAGCGTTGGTTAGAAATTATTATTCATAAAGGTGCATATTTACTGCGGGAAGAGGCTTTGAGAAGAATGAAGGCTTTATTGTGTCAGTTGCGTTATTGCCAGGCGGTTAAAAACTCGGCAACCATTTTCATCGTTGTGAACATTGCGTCGGCTACACAGGTAAGTTAGATAGAGATGAAAAATAATTAAAATTCAAGTTGTTTTAAGAAAAACTCTCTTTTTATAACCTTTGAAGGTTATTCCCATTAACGAAATATATCATTGAAGAAGAAGGTGACACCAATAATCTTAACGAAAATATAAAAGAGAACAAAACACAGAAAAATAAAAAAAGACAATGGTCGCAACTGAAACTCGAACCCAGACCTCTCTTTTAACCGGAACGTGAAACAAATTCTTAGAATAATTGTTTCCAATAAAAAGAGTTGCTCATAAAATGGAAAAAAGAATTAATTGAAGATAATATTAATTCTAAAATTTGAAATATGAGATTGACAAATATGACGATTTGACAAAATGTGGCAATAGCGAAATTGGTTAACGCGCACGTCCCGATTAGACGAGAGGTCTGGGTTCGAGTCCCAATTTTTTTTTTTTACATGAGCTCCACACAAGAGACCCTGAGGAAAATAATTTCTCTCAAGGCCTATGTCATCTTTGGGGATGCTGTGTGGAGGGTTTTTCTTTTAGGAAAGGAAGGAGAGGAGAGTTCTGGGAAGGAAAAGGGTTTGAGGGGTGGGTAGGAATCTGGGGTTCAGTGTGTCCTGGTCATCCTCCTCCAATACCTAGACAAACCTCACCCCATGAACCCGGGCACCCCTGCTAAATCACCAAACGTGGCGAACCACTGTCTTTTTCTATTTTTCTGTGTCTTGTTCTCTTTCATATTTTCGTTTAGATTATTAGTGTTATCTTCTTATTCAACGATATAATTAAAATTCTTCTCATGGTAAATGGATTAATCAACACTAAACCAAACTGGGAAACTTTTATAATATTTCCAGAATTTTACGATTATTTTTAAAATAGGTTTAACAAAATCCAAAAATTGTTGAGATTCATATTTTAAAACAGTCACAACAACAAAATACATGTGTACATAATAAATAATCAATCGCGATTAATTTAAATTAAACAAAGTTTACAAACCAAATTTCAATGAAAAATTAATTGCCTTCCATGAAATTAACAAAAAACGTGGACTTGTAAATCATTTATTGAATATTAAAATCATAATTAGCGTATTCATAATTAATTATTTCATTAATTCCTACTGAAATTTCATTTGGTGTCAAATAAAATAAATTGACGCAATTTTTTCTCCATGTAGAATTATATCAAATTTAAACAAATTTAATTTTTCGAACTATTTACTTACTTACTGGTGAACCTACTCGTCTTAACTTTTAATCCAATCTACAACTCTGCCATTATAGCGAAGACTCGCGAAAAATCCGGCGTATTATAATTGTTATTATTTAATGGATTTGTGAATCCCATCGCCTTTCAAAAACAAACATTATCATCTTCTTTATGATACAATTTTTGTAAATATATTTTTTTATGATATACGATGACGAATGTGCTAATTAATATCAATAGTAATGGAGGATAAATGGATACTATGAACCATGCAATAAATATGCTATGTTCCTAATAAAGTTCTTCTCCGAGCTTAAATTTTCTAATTGTTTCCGTTATTTGTATTTGGGGTGTTATGCCATGTTGCGCTACCTCTTTATTTAGCAAACGTTTCGGACAGCGTTAACGTGTCCATCATCAGGGCAGATATGATGTGACACATCACCCTGATGATGGACACTGTAACACTATCTGAAACGTTGGCTAAAGAAAGAGGTAGGGAAACACGGCATAACACCCCAAAAACAAATAACGAAAATACTTTTGGCCGTAAAAATCTAAAATCATATCTTTGTTTGTCGAAGCGAGATCTCCCTTGACCGAAAACATGAACATTTGCTTACTCATTACTATTAACATTTTCAATGGGGGCGTGGTTTTACTGCAGCATACAAAAATGTACAAGACCACGCCCTCATTGGCAATGTTTATAATAATGTGTAAGCAAATGTTCATGTTTTCGATCGAAGGAGGCCCTGCTTTTAGCGGGATCTCCTCCAACCGTTAACACGAACATTTGCCTAAACACACGTTCTTAGACATTATTGAAAAATTACAAATACGTATTATCAAAAAATAATTTAAAAAAGTACATAATTTTAATTGTTTTATCATCACGAGTTTGAGCATTTTTGAATGTTGGTATTTATGAATGCAAATTTGGAATGAAATAAAATCGATATTGAGTTATGTTAAAATGCTGGTATGGAGAATAATTAATCTTTCTTATCAGAGCCGCCCTGTAACGTTGCAAAGGTACGATTGCAAGATTATCGTTCGACGAAATTCAAATTCTCGGCCTCTGGGTAATGGCCATCGATCATATCAATTCCGTCATTTTTACACGTTTCATACGTCGACTAAGAACTACCAAAATTATCTATATATTTTTATTAATGCCAATTTTCACATTTTTCACAATGCTCACATTTTTTGTTTGTGAGTGGTTAATTAATGATCAGTGATAAGAAAAATGAATAAGATATTCCAATACGAAAGTTAAATATATAACAATAAGTTTTAAATTATTGAGGCCTTTAAACTTTTAAAAATTCAAAATAACATCTTCTCAAGTTGTATTGGACAACGAGTGTCCAATACAATTTCCATTTCCTTTCTGGCAGTTTGTGTAAAGATCTTTTCAAATCCGAAAACTGAAATGGACGCTGTAAACACTGAAAATCCATCGTGCCAATTAGCTGGTGCAGGCTGTATTCACTTGCGTCCTTTGTACGGGGGATGCGCCAATATTCCTGATTATGACATTAAAATAGACATTAAATGGACGTCAAATGTATTTTACTGCACTAGTAATGGTTAAATTATTGACCAAACGAATTGACTAAAATTTAGTTTGTATTTGCGATGATTAATTATTTATTCTGATCGTTGAATTTACGATATAATTCAATTAATGTACATTAAAATTTTACAGTTTTGTCAACATGATTTTTAAGTTCAGCATATTTTTTTTACTTGGAAATTTACTTACGATAGAACCATTGAATGTTACTATGTTCAATAAGCAAACTTAATACCCACCAGTTACCCATTTATTATACCAGTAAAATTCGGAAAATCTTCAGCTAAAACCATTTGTAGTAGAAAACAAATGCTTTTTTTGAGATCCTCAAACTAGACTCCTGAAAAACCTCTCAAAATTATTGAAATTGGAAAATATGAAAATTGGGAGAAGTTGGAAGCATTTATATTTAAAAACCTCAATTTGGGAGGCGGGAATGGTTACCGTCGCCCCGGAAAGGTTTATTGGATAACCAATTGTTTTTTAAAACTATACTTTCATTATTAAATAACACAAATTAATGAAATAAACTTTATTTTCGTTATTAAACATCACAAATTAATTAAATAAACTTTACTTTCGTTATAAAATAACACAAATTAATTGAATAAACTTTACTTTCGTTATTAAATACAACAAATTGAATAAATAAACTTTACTTTAGTTATAAAATAACACAAATTAAATAAATAAACTTTACTTTCGTTACTAAATAACACAAATTAATTATATCATTGAAGAAGAAGATAACACTTTTAAATCTAAATGAAAATATGAAAGAAAACAAGACACAGAAAAACAGAAAAAGACAATGGTCGCAACTGGGACTCGAACCCAGACCTCTCGTCTAACCGGGACGGCGCGTTTTTCAATTTCGCTATTGCCACCTTCTGTCAAACCGTCATATTTGTCAATCTCATATTTCAAATATTTAGAATCATTAATATTATCTTCAACTAATAATAATAATTAATATTGTCTTTTTCTGTTTTTCTGTGTCTTGTTTTCTTTCATATTTTCATTTAGATTTAAAAGTGTTATCTTCTTCTTCAATGATATATTACGTTGATGGGAATAACCTTCAAAAGTTATAAAAAGAGAGTTTTTCTCGTAAAAAATTGAATATTCATTTAGACTTTCATAAAGTCAATAGTTCCATATGAATAAATTCGGATACATTTATCCGAGACGCTATTCAGGTTACAAACCAATTCTTTGAATGATTGTTTCCAATAAAAAGAGTAGTTGCCTCTAATATGGAAAAAGAACTAGTTGAAGATAATATTAATGATTCTAAATATTTGAAATATGAGATTGACAAATATGACGGTTTGACAGAAGGTGGCAATTAAATAAACTGTACTTTCGTTATTAAATAACACAAATTAATTAAATAAACTGTACTTTCGTTATTAAATAAGACAAATTTATAAAATAAACTTTACTTTCGCAAGCCGGGATTTGAAACCGCGATCTCCGGATTCATAGTATAGAGCCTTGCCCCTCTACCACGGAGCCTGTCTAACTTGGTAATGTGCGTTTTGGTGCCTGTGTAATGTAAATCTAGGCCGTGATACGCTATACGTCACTGAGAAACTAGAGTTTTTGTCAAATATATTTATTTATTTTTAACTGAATTAGGAAAACCTCAAATTGTAATATTTAAAAATGAAAACAATTTTAGCGAAAATTAATCGAAAATCTCCCAAAACCCCAAGTGGTTCGCTAAGTTTGGTGATTTAACAGGGGTGCCCTGGTTCAAGGGGTGAGCTTTGTCTATTTGTCTTGGAGGCGGTTGACCAGGACACACCGAACCCCAGACCCCTACCCACCCCTTATACCCTTTTCCTTCCCAGAACTCTCCTCCCCTTCCTTTTCTTAAAAAACCCTCAACACAGCAGCATCCCCAAAGATGACATAGGCCATGAAGTATTTTTTTTTCTCAGGGCCTCCTGTTTGGAGTTCATGTAAAAAAAAAGAGATTTCTGGCATCATGAAAATAAGAAAAAATTTTCTTCCCGAATTATTTTATCTTTAGAAAAATATCACTTTTGTTTGGAAAAGTTCGTAAAAAAATGTGGTCATAAATAATAAAATGACAATAATTTTCATTCTTAGCCCTCTTCCATAAAAATATCACTTTTGTTTGGAAAAATAAATATAATAAAAAAAAAGAAAAATATAATATAAAAATCACTTTTGATTTTGACGGCCGGCGTAGTGCAGGGGTAAGGCGCTTGGCTCGCATTCCGAAGGTCGCGGGATCGAATCCCGGCGTGGCAAATAAATGTTATTTGATTGATTTGTGTTATTTCACAATTTATTCATTTAAAATAATATATAGTATATTTGCGGCACTTTCCAGAGTGAAAGATACTACCAGTATCGCCCTGGTGCAAGACCACCGTTCAGAATTGAAACGTTGCTTGAAATGGCTTTAGCCGTGTTTGGTGACCAGATCTGAATAGCCAGGTACTTTCAACCTTCCTCTTCCCCATCTCCTTCCCCTCCCCACTACCTTCAACCTCACAACATACCCCAATTGGGGATGCCATAGTCTCACTGGCTCCAGAAGGGAGCAGTTGGGACTCTTGTGCGGTATTCATATATAAAAAAAAAAAAAATCAAAAGTCATATGTTGGTCGCTACTGGTACAACGACTGACCAAATGGTCCCACAATTTATTGTAATACGTAAATAAACATGTTGAAGTTGCACATATTTTTTGCCATTTTCTCGCTGCTGCATTCAAAGATACGGGGATTAAGAGGGCAAATTTAGTGCTATCACAAAAGTGCAGTGGCATATTAAAATGTATGGCATGTTTTTCATGTTTAGCACGAAGAGCAAAGAACTATAGAGAATAACAGAAAAATAAGCTCGCGTACTTATTAACTCATTGCAATGCCTACAATAATAATATAATTTGTACACAATATTATTAGCACCGCAACTTGTGTAACAGGTTTTACAAACTTAACTAAAAGGACAGCCTGATGAGGATCTAATTACGGAAATTTTAATATTTTAACAATGTTTTACCAGAGTTAAAGGAATGTTGGGGTAGTTAAACAATTACTTAATGCTGGTTCTCGTTACAAAACATTTTTTGAAACACTATCTACAGTTAGAAGCAACATCAATTTGGGAGGCGGGAATGAGTACCACCGCGCCGCCCCGGTATTGTATAACCAACACCTCTTCCATAAGTCGACCCTGGTGGTTCGCTACGTTTGGTGATTTAGCGGGGGTGCCCGGGTTCATGGGGTGAGTTTTGTCTAGGTCTTGGAGGCGGATGACCAGGACACACTGAACCCCAGATTGCTACCCACCCTTTAAACCATTTTCCTTCTCAGAACTCTCCTTGCCTTCCTTTCCTTAAAAAATCCCTCCACACAGCATCCCCAAAGATGACATAGGTCCTGAGGGAAATTATTTTCCTCAGGACCTCCTGTGTGCAGCTCATGTAAAAAAAAAAAAACATTTTCTAAAAGAATTATGCCAAATATAATCACCATCTTCGTGCATTCAAACTTTTCAACTTATATAACAATTTCAAAAGATTTTTCAATGTTTTGTATCCTTGTGTTTTTCATGTTGAACGATAAAACAAATATCGACGCTGGAAAGTATAAATGACTGTAGCGCGATACGGCTGTCACATAAACAGATGAACCTTTTTATTTTTTTATGTGAATACCGCACAAGAGTCCCAACTGCTCCCGTCTGGAGCCAGTGGGACTATGGCATCCCCTATTGGGATATGTTGTGTGGCTGAAAGTAGAGTGGAGGGGAAGAGGAAGGTGGGAAGTACCTGGCTATTCAAATCTGGTCACCAAACACTCCTAAAAGCCATTTCAAGAAACGTTTCAATTCCGAATGGTGGTCTTACACCAGGGCAATACTGAGAGTATCTTCCACTCTGGAACGTGCCGCAAATCTACTATATATTATTTTAAATGAATAAATTGTGAAATAACACAAATTTATCAAATAAAATTTATTTGCCATGCCGGGATTCGATCCCGCGACCTTCGGAATGCGAGTCAAAAGCCTTACCGCTAGACTACGCCGGCCGTCAAACCTGCGCAATAAGTTAATTTTTTGATTGTGGTTGTGTACTTGAAATAAAGTTTTTTAGAAAACCCAAGCACAAACAAACGTTACAGCTTATTATGTAGGTTTATCTTTAATATCACAGCTGTATGACGCTTTACGAATTTTTCTTTTCCAGCGTCAATAAGCAGTTTTATAAATGCATCCGAACAAGCGAAAAATTGTAATTTTCATTGGCGTTGGTTTATTAGCCTAGCATTGGTTTTCCGGTAACACGTAGTCCAAGCTTGGAAGACTATTTTTTTTACATGAGCTCCACACAGGAGGCCCTGGGGAAAATAATTTCTCTCAGGGTCTATGTCATCTTCGGGGATGCTGTGTGGAGGATTTTTTAAGGAAAAGAAGGCGAGTAGAGTTTTGGCAAGGAAAATGGTATAAGGGGTGGGTAGGCGTCTGGGGTTCGGTGTGTCCTGGTCATCCACCTTCAAGACCTAGACAAACCTCACCCCATGAACTTGGGCACCCGTGCTAAATCAGCAAACGTAGCGAACCACTTGGGGTGACCTACGGCAGATGTGTTGGTTATACAATAAAGGTTTCCGGGGCTGCGGTACCTATTCCCACCTCCCAAATTGTATTGAATATTTTTCTTATGTTTTTTTTATTTAAAACCAACTTTCCACGATCGATCTTTCGAAATTTTGTACAAAAATAAGTACTTATCCAATTTTAGATTGTGGATTCGTTGCAGTTTTTTTTATTCTTAAACGATTTACAATCGCAACAAAAACATCAAAATCTTGATATTTGTCATTCGGGTTTTCGGTGTACAGGAAATTAGTCATTTGGACCGTTTTTAAAAAGCTGCTTCAGAGAGGGTATACAGATCCAATAGCCAGGGTATTAGTGAAAATGTTTCCTATCACTTTGAATAACGGGAAACTCATTCGCCTCTACAGAAAGACAGTAGAACTTCAATTAAAGTTTTGGAAAAGATATTTGGAAGTTTTGTAGCAATTTCCTCAGTTACATTATCTAAGGTTTAGCATAACAACTTACTCCATTGCAGAACTGCACGCGGAGCCTGCACTTTCGTAATTTGCAATACCATTATAATGTCGTGGATGAAAATGCAGAGCTTATGTGTATAAAATGTGTGCTACGGTGTTAAAAGCGCCCACAAATATAAATTCAGAGCATCGTGAAATGTTATGGGACATTTTCACTTCTGGTCAAAGAACTTTATTAACCTAAAACTTAATAAAAAAAATTTATATTTCGTGAAATAATTGATGAAATTAACCTTTTAAATTGGTAACAAATTATTTATTAAGTATCAACCTACTTGTTTTTATCATCTGCTTGAGTTTAAATATTTTCAATACTTACAATAGGAGTGATATTGCTACCTAAATACAGAAAACCTAGAAATTTAATAATGAAAAGTAAGATAACCTTTATAATAACAAAGATCTCTTTCGATTCTATACTAACTAATTAACTAACGAATTCGAATAGATTTGAAAGTTCCCTAAAACATTTTAGAAACTTTCTGGATTAATCCATTTTTACATTTTTTGATATTTTGATCTTTCAGATGTATTTTTCACGCTCAGTTTTATAATTTTGAATTAACTTTTCTTTTGATACCTACACTCTACACACACACTGAACTTTACTCTCAATTAAAAATAATGAAAACGCTACCGCCACCAATAAATTACCTATTAATTAATTTTTAATAGGCTTTGTTAAAAATCCGTAATATTAAGGTAATCCAGAAGAACCATTTTAAAATCAAGTTGAAAGAAGCTACCAAAATTCTAATTACCCACCACTGCTGAGTATGGCATTCTCCCAGAGTTTCATAACATATTTTAGATGGAATAATAATGTTTTATCTTCTGCACAAATTTTGAAGCTTTTAATATAGAATGCCCAGCCGAGGCCCGTAATAAAGTGCTATGCAACGTCACTCTTCAGTGCTACCTACTTGTTACTAGGACAGGCATCACAAACCTTTTCTTAATTTATTAATATTATTAATCGTTTTTGTGTTTAGTTCGTAGAACTCCGTTTATTTTTTTTTATTTAATTAAAATTAAATTTGATAGTTTTATTATCAAGTTCTGAAAGTATTTTAGTACGTATTTTTGTTACAGCTGTTTCAGTTTACAAGCCAATTTTTAAACTGTGGTTAAAACCACGGTTAGGCGACTTATTTATAATATTTTAAATTTTTTTTATTAAGAGTAAGGCATTGAACTGGCAGTAAACTGAATGATGTTGAAATAATATCCATATCCGCAAAGAATGTAAGGCTTATGTAAGCATAATTAGTAATATTAAGAAAGGGACCCTCAGATGGTTTGGATCAACTTACATATTGTATTGTACATGTAGAGTGAATGAACGAAGAAAGTAGTGAAGTAAATGGTAGAAGAAGTCAGGAACGCCCGAGGAAGAGATGACACGATCAATTGAATCAGATACTTGAGTCGGGCCATGTCAAAAGTCAGAATAATAGAAGAATATGTTTTAGGCGATGTATGAATATGAGTGAGGCAAAGAGTGTGTGCCAAGACCGAGTTGTTTGGCGGTCCGTCCTCTCTGCCTACCCCTGCGGAGTTCGGCGAGATGGTAAGTTAGTATAAACAATATCCTTGGAGGCCTATATCTTTTTTGGGGATGCTGTTTGTTGTATCTTTTTAAGGAGAGAAAGTAGGGGTCCATGGGTCTTGAAGAGATCCATGTGCAGGAAACACAGGACCGGCAAACCGTTTCACAGCTGACTGTTAAACTCAAGAACGAGTTGTAGAAGTAATTTTACTATGTTTTCTGAATTCATTGTGAAAACTGCATGGCTCACTGACAACCAATTATAAGACCTATGTTACAAACTATATTGTTCATGTATGAATACAGGTATAATTTTTAATATTCTTTAGAAATTTTGTTCAGGCACGATCAAATTGATTGCAAGTGAAGATTTATGGTTGTGCCCCCCTGGTCACCAGGGGTACGATCCTGGAGGTTGAGGGTTGCACCGTTTTTAATTACAAACCTCCCCATTGTGAGAACGCCGCGCTGTACTTTATGCCGAGCCAACTTTCCCGAGGCCGGGCCTCCGACAGATAGAACAAAGCCCCCAAAACTCTGCCTTGTTTCTCAGAATACCTGCTGGACTTTTATCTTAGTTCCAGAAAAACTAAATAAATTAACTTTTAATTTGAAATGAGTGCACATAAAATTCGTACACTTCATGCTTCGACAAATATTTACAAAAGACAGCAAAAAAGAAAGAAAAACCGGAAGGACCCTGCATCCGTTTAAATTTATCAATTTTAATTTGTAGAACTCTATTTTTATTTTAAGTTTTTCTTGTGTGTGTTAAAAATTGTATTATTCAATTTATGTAAACAGCTTATTTGTAAACCAATTCTGCTTTGCAATTATTACACAACATAACCTGTTTACAGCTTACACTTTGTTGACAGCTGTTTCGCCTTTTGAAGGCATTATCATTGAATATACAAGAAAAAAATTAAAATGAATATAACCCCGAATTCATGTATGAAGCTGATTTATTTCTATCAAATATATTTGCTTCTGTCAACAAAATGAACTCATCGAAATTAAGTTTACCAAAAAATGTACCTATTATAAAAAAAAAAGTTGAGTTGTCACGACACAGGATATTCCTAGTGAGACATTCACAGTAAACAACACGTGTAAACCTTAAGTAATTTTTGAACGCCAATTATTTAAATACTTTTCATTTATTTCTTTGTTGACACAAGTTTAATTCCTAGGTAGAAAAAAGAAGAACACTATAAATGCCTTCCGTATAGATGGAAACCTATGTCAAATATGTCCCACATAGCACCCGCTCTCTCTCTCTTACACTTGCCTGAAATCGTATATCGCCATCATTTGAATTTCATTAAGCTGTTCAGCGTAAAAAAAATAATGGAAGATTCTTAGACTTTTGGATCGTTAAATACGCCCACATGACATTTCTTGCGTATTCCATCTACTAAAGACCTTAACAACGGAAAGCTGTAATTCTAAGAATATGTTATTATTTTGAATCCTAAAAACTCTACAACCAAGTTTCAAAGTTTCGATATTTAGCAAATCAGTAATAACAACTAGGCACAGTTGCAAGTGCTTAAAAATTGTATAAGTTGTTTCACGACTTTGAAGACAGTTTTTTGATTTCAGCAACGGTTAAAGTAAAATCTCGTATTTCCATTTATCCATAATAATCCTCCGTCTGTTTGAGATTTTATATATTATTAATAATTACTAATTAATATATTATTTATAACTACCGTCTTTACTGTGCCCCCTTGTCTATCAAACCATAATAATCCTTTATTTATTTGAGATTTTATACAACACAACTTTTTCCAACTTGATTGTAAATCTCTGCAAAATAGTCACTTTTCACTATTACAATTGTTGTATCACTGTCCAACACTACATTTTAATGAATGTTCTTCATTCCACTTGTAAACTGCATTTATAATTACTAACGTCTTTACTGTGCCCCCTTGTCTATCAATCCATAATAATCCTTTATGCACTTGAGATTTTGTGTATCACAACTTTTTCCAACTAAATTGTAAATCTCTGCAAAATAGTCACTTTTCACTATGTACAATTGTTGTATCACTGTCCAACACTGCATTTTAATGACTGTTCTTTATTCCACTTGTAAATTGCATTTATAATTACTAATGTCTTTACTGTGTCCCCTTGTCTACCAATCCATAATGATCCTTAATGTATTTGAGATTTTATATATCACAACTTTTTCCAACTAGATTGTAAATCTCTGCAAAATAGTCACTTTTCACTTTGTACAATTGTTGTATCACTGTCCAACACCGCATTTTAATGACTGTTCTTCATTCCACTTGTAAACTGCACCGTTTATAATGACTACGGTCTTGATTGTGCCCCCTTATCATTGGGCCATTTCATGCAGTACGAGTATCTTTTTAAAATCCCTGGAACCACAACGCAACTATAATGTTCTTTAATTATTACACGATTGGAGCCTGCATAATTAGAAAAATCATTAAAAGATGAAACAAAGTATGGTATTATTTGCTTACCACATTGCAAATGCTAAATAAACATAATAAGTAAGGATATAAGAGGTTCCTGTTTGCCAAATTTCAATGGGAAATTCAACTATGAATCAGTGAAAACTTTTTAAAAATAACATTACCAGCATGCGCAAGAACATTTTGGAAAACATACGCTGTGAAATGTAAATAACGATCTAATATTTCAAATGGGAGCATGCATTGGAAAAGGGAATACCTTCGTCTATTGATTGGAACAATCAATTACACGTAAATAATTTTACCTTTGAAACATGTTCAGTTTATGTTTTCCGTGGCAAAGGGGTAAGGCCTTTACTCATCAAATTAATACTTTAGTAAGTATTTTTTATTTTTTACAGAATTAAAATTACACTCAGTTAATTTTTTTTTAAGAAATACAAACGTTCCCGGGTTACAACCTGACAATATTTTAAAATCACCGCAGTAAGCGTAAAATGTTGCTTGTGTTTTGATGGAGGATTTAGCTAATCGACGAAGTGAGCACTCAACGCCTGGGTGGCACCCAAATAAAATGTCAACTCGGCCACTGATCTGTCGATTTCGTTTCGGTCAAATTCATCGTTCCATATCTGCCACAAGCTCAAATCCCGTATTTCAAAAATATAAATATATTTTTAAAGAAAATACATGAAAATTAATTTCAACGCAGTTAATCGAACAATATGAATACGATAACATCTGCGTGGTTGAATTTCAGAACCCAATTTCGAATGCATGTTGATGCCACGCCGTACGCGTCGCGCCACAAATAACATCTATGTGCGTGGAATTTCAAACAAAGCTACCATTGTAATTCGGTTTTGAATTCAAGAATTCGTCACAAGATATCTATCGCCAGGACGCATAGCCGTGACCCCCTGGTTGGAAGTTCTACGAATTTGTGAATCTGGAATATCTCTCCGGATATGGAAAGATTGACGGTAATACTCAGTTGTATCATGGGGCTGTAATGACGTCATTACCCGTCCCGGTTACTTTGTCCCGGTGACTAGCCATCACTGGTCGACAGTGGATACGAGGAACGGACTAATTTTGGAACTAGTTCCTATTGGATCTATAAAATGGTCACCGACACTAACTGGGCGAAGCCTAACCAAAAGCCGCCAAAACCTGCGGGAGTGGGTTTTTGACTGCTAGTTTCCGTTATTGTAGCTCGATTTAGGAAGACTTTGGTTCGTTCAAAATACAAAATAAAATGGATTAATTTTAGCTATGCGAAAAAAATTAACAAATTTTAATAATTTAGACAATATTTTCCTAGACTCACACCAGCTTTGAATCCTGGGACAGTTTATTCGCAGAACTTGAACAAACCTAGAACTGAGAACAGTTTCTTATACCGATTTTAAAATATTATTATATTTATCAAAGAGTTCCACTCCGCTCAACTGGAGTATCATATTAAAATTGACTCTGATTTGCGTTGTGACTATTTTAGTACTTCTATGAAAAAGAATCCTTAACTTCGTGATTCAAATAATTAATCTACGCCAAGGAAGAACTTGTTGTTAATACGAAACACGTATGATACTACACGTTAGGCGGGAGCGAATGTAGGAAAGTTTCAAACGCAGCCAACTGCGAAATTCTGTCTAGGCACAAGCACTTTCGCATTATATTATAAGAACTCGCAATGTGAACTAAATTATATTCATACTGTGCCGCCGTCGTGGAAAATACGGAAAATGGGACGATATAAATTTCTATACAAGTTTGCTCCCATAAAACGAGTAGGTACTATTTTGCAAAATTTTTGTATTTTTTTATTTTAAAATTGTGTTCACAATAAAAATACATATTGCAGTCGCAAAAAAAAAAAACTCCACCAATGAGAGAGGTACCTAAAAGCAAAAAGAATTGTTAAAAAAAATGTTACAAAGATAGATAGATATATTTAATTAAATGAAGGCAATATTAGCGAAAATCTGAATACAGAAAATCAGGAAAAGATACGATCACATCTGGGACCTTCGTCTTGCCGGGGCGCAACTCTACCCACTGAGCCAACGTGTCCCTATCCGATTCGGTCATATTTAACAGTATATACTTCGATTAAGAACTATCAACATTATCTTCATTTTCTGAACACATATTTTTGTGCTGTCTTTATTTATGATTGCAAGATTCAAACCCGAACTAAAAGCTATCTAGATAGTGTCTCGGATATCCATCATCCATTTATATTTTTAATATGCGACATCTATTGACTTTTCTGCAAATCTAGGCTGATTTTTCTGTTTTTAGATTTTTTTTACATGAGCTCCACACAGGAGGCCCCGAGGAAAATAATATCCCTCAGAGCCTATGTCATCTTTGGGGATGCTATGCGGAGGGTTTTTTTAAGGAAAGGAAGGAGAGGAGAGTTCTGGGAAGGAACTTAAGGAGTGGGGAGGAATCTGGGGTTCAGTGTGTTCTGGTCATTCACCTCCAAGACCTAGACAAAACTCACCCCATGAACCCGGGCACCCCTGTTAAATCACCAAACGTAGCGAACCACTTAGAGTTTTGGGGAGATTTTCGATTAATTTTCGCTAATATTGTTTTCATTTTTAAATATTACAATTTGAGGTTTTCCTCATTCAGTTAAAAGTAAATAAATATATTTGACAAAAACTCTACCATTAAAACTGAACTCTTCCGAATTTTTAGGAAATACAAAAGTTAAAAAAAAATGCAAGGCTTTGTGTCTTCGAAAACCAAAAACACTACGAACTGTGCATCAGTCCACGTTAAATTATTTATTGGAAGCATTTTTACACAATTTCAAAACATTTCTAAAAAGCTTTTCTATTAGGGCATATTAGAAACCTACCTCCTGATTCCCTTTGAAATGGAACCCGACCATCAAAGAGTTTTCTCTCGCATTAACCCCTGTGCTTTCCGATCAGTTATCATCCCCTATAATATCCCATTCACCCGCATTCAATATGCAATATGCAAACCTCCCCACCCGACCACAAATATTTTACGTATCATTTGGCCGGCGAATATTTTTCACAATTTTATACGCCACTGCAAGGTGCACGCATGCGTTCCCGAGATATTATTTTGAATGTGGTTTATGAGATACGAGTATGAAGGAATGACCGTGGATAGAACGATCGGGAAATTGAAGCGTAAAATACAGTGTTTGTGATAAACAATTTTTTAAATTGGAATTGAGATTTTTCATGTGTACAATTAATTGATAAGTCAACAAAAAGGTAAGTAAGTGGTTTCGATGTTGTAGTCTGTAGTGTATTGGATAGGGTGACCCGACAGTTCATCCGCCGACAATTGCCCCCCCCGAAATGACATTTACTATAAAATTATAACTTTTTGTGTATTATTTACCAATGTCAAACGTAAAATCAACTTAAAAAATACCCAATTTAAATAATTTAGTATGAATATCAAACGAATTTATATACCTACAGTGTTGATTTGTTGTACTCAGG
This sequence comes from Glyphotaelius pellucidus, assembly GCA_936435175.1. Taxonomy (NCBI): domain Eukaryota; kingdom Metazoa; phylum Arthropoda; class Insecta; order Trichoptera; family Limnephilidae; genus Glyphotaelius; species Glyphotaelius pellucidus. Next base: position 33,174,845 of record OW386548.1, read on the forward strand.
CGTACAGATTTTTCCTTGATGCATTTGAATGAAAATATATAAATATATTTTTTTTATATGAATACCGCACAAAAGTCCCAACTGCTCCTGTTTGGAGCCAGTGAGACTATGGCATCCCCAATTGGGGTATGTTGTGAGGCTGAAGGTAGTGGGGAGGGGAAAGAGGACGGTTGGGAAGTACCTGACTATTCAAATCTGGTCATTAAGCACGGCTAAAGCCATTTCAAGCAACGTTTCAATTCTGAATGGTGATCTTACACCAGGGCGATACTGATGGTATCTTCCACTCTGGAACGTGCCGCAAATATAATATATATGTTATTTTAAATGAATAAGTTGGGAAATAACACAAATTAATCAAATAAAATTTATTTGCCACGCCGGGATTCGATCCCGCGACCTTCGGAATGCGAGTCAAGAGCCTTACCGCTGGACTACGCCGGCCGTCAAATATGTTTTATATTTTTGTTATTCGGCGGTACATCATCACTGCACATTCCTTCGGTGTCACTTAGTTATACTTTGTGTAATTAGGTACCTATACTGACTGATGAAAAAATGCGAAATCAAAATCTACACGAGTATACATAAAAATCAATGTTTTTTCTTTACAGAATTTTTGATAAATTTGCATGTTATTTGATTTATTTTATATTTTTGCTCAAATATTCCAGAAAAATATTTTTATAAAACAATTGAAAAAATATTACTTTATTTGAACCACTTAGATTTTTATATACGCTGACTGGTTTCGAAATAAACGTACCTTCTCCAGGGCAAAATGCGGTACACATATAAAAAATATAAAAATAAAATATGGTTTATTATTTCATTAAATAGTTTATTCTTCTTCTAGTGTCCAAAAATAGCTCGGAATAATTTTCTCAAGATTGCTTTGGGTTAAAATTTACAGAAGAATTTACAAAATGCGTGACGCTATATCACCGAAATTACGTTTTGTACTCCAGCTTAAAAAGAAAATATTTAAAAAAATGCAATAAATTATCCATTACAAAGGTTTAAAACTAACTGCGCCAGCAGTAAATAGTAACCCAATGCTCCGTGATAACCACAGGAAGAGTGAGTGAGTACATTCGACTGACATTCGTTGTTGCGAAAATATAGAAAAAATATCCAATATTTCCAAACTTGACAGGTATGGAAACTCGATGTGTTCATGTACCGTGTACACGTTCATTCTGCTGGAAATTTCATACTTAACATGCAACTACAGGAATGAACTTCCAATCCCATAATGGTCCATTTTCTCTATCCACAATTCCACACACTGGATGATGTATAGATAGTGTAGTCTTGATATTAACTACCGTTGTTCATTTCTGATGATTTTTTAATATTTTTCATGTTCATGTTGCGAAATATTATACATTTATGTTGCGAAAATTGTTCTCTGTTAAATAACTGCATTTTTAAAACCTGGAGTATAAAAACAATGGAATATCAAAGGAGTGATTGGATTTTTGTTTAGTGCCTTAATGAAAAGGGGGAATAACTGTTGCCTTGTTAGGCGTTTTTTAATCAGCAAGCCTTACTGTAAAATTGAAATAATGTTCAAATCAAAAAGGTTCTTTTTTTAATGAAAAACACTTTACCATCACTCTTTATTTATGATTACCGGCAATTTTTTGGAATTACAATACAAACTTCACAGTTTTAGTTTAAAAATAATTTTCTAGTCATTTAGCGGTCGTCAGACGAAGGAAGCAGTTTTTTTTTTGAATGGACATTTTTTTTTCGATGTTGGTTTATTTTCGTGGATTGGTGTCGACGACGTTTTAATTTAAAATATAATATTATTTTTAGTTAATCTATGATAATTTATAAAAAATATTTAAGAAAAGAACCAAAAAAAACACTCCTCAAGTACAGTTTTGTTCATCGAAACTAAATCTCGGAGAGGTTAATTGTGATCCTGCATCCAAAACGGATGCAAAATTTTTTTTTGCATATTTAACTGAAAAGCACCAAAAAATGGACTTCCGTGGTTTCTTCTTTAAGGTACAGAACCAAAATAATATAAATTTATTTGATATGTATTTATTTCAAACTTTACCCTTACTCTAAAATTTAACACATTGTCGTAAAGTAAACTTCGCATAATCTCTCCACGCAACAATTCCGTTATTTGCAGGTATCACAATATAGGTTGTGCTTACTCTGAAACATTACCTTTTCGCTATTTATGTTTTCACTTCCACGTTAACCGCACTAAAACAACGGAATTAAGAATTTACGCCCGACAAAGAGGTGAAATTCCATTAGAAATCCAAAATTCAACCCTTTAACGCCCGCACCGGGGTCTGCATTCGATATGCGGTTTTCGACCCCATCCGGCGCTAACAATGCCGCGGTATTCGAATTTAATCCCGTCATAAAGTTGGGCCGGACCCCTTCTACCCATAATACATAGGTGTTTCTAATTCGGGGGCTTATTGGTCACTTGGGGTTCGTTCCTGCTTTAACGACCACTCGAACTTCCGTTGGAATGACCCACCTGCCATTCTGATTATAATAAATTATATTTCTATTGGATTCTATGAATTCTTGTGGAAAATGAACGGAAATATAAGAGGAAAACAAAGTACATCGATTTATAAATAATATATGCTGATAAATCTCGATAGCTTGATAAGCTAGTCTCAGCAAGAGTTCATATGGACATCATCGACGTTCGTCGTCTTCCTTCACACGTGGCTTGTTTGAAAATGAGAAACACAGAATATACTATAACTATGACGTAACTTGCGATCTCTCGCTTCTCGCTTGGACTAGTACACAACGATCATTAATTTTATCTTTATAAGGTTGTCATGTAATACATAACAATATAAACGTTTTGTCAGCTACCTTTATCGATTATATTTACCCAAAGATGATTTTCTCAGGGTCTGTATGGAGTTAATGTAAAAAAATATATATTGTATACAAAAGTATATATTGTATTATGCTTTAATTTCATAATAGAGTATGTTTTTTTATATAAAAATTATTTATAATTAAGACTCGTGTACTCACATATTTAAAAAAAACAGTCAAATAACAAATGGGCAAACTTCTATAACCTAAAGCCGCATTTCACATGCGGCTTTAGGTTATAGAAGTTGAGGGAGCGGATTGAGGGAGCGGACAACACGAAATGCCCCTTGCGGGTGCTTCGTTCTTTTCCGATAATGCGTAGTTCGGCTCGCGCTTATGTTTGCAAATGCATACGCAAAATAAGTGTAACCCTAACCTAATGATAAAATAAACAATCGCCGAATTTGAAGTCACTTTTTTTAATCTGATGACAAATTTTGCGGATACTGCAATCCCTCAACAACACTTCTTACTTGAGTCAAATTATGTTAGTTGTTTGATTACTGAACTGTCAAGGTGCACATTGCACATGCGCAGTTATTAAAAATTGTGAATTCTAGATAAGACAATAATTTATTTACTGACCTTACAAAGGCAAAATTGTACGCAGGGTTTATCAAGAAAGATCCCCTGAAGCACAGGTAGGTACCTAAGCAAGTGCGATATAATAAAAATAATAAATTGGCATGATTTGCATAGTGCCTTCTTTGTGAAAAATTACCTCAAGGGCGCTGAACCAACTTGTAATATATTTTTACGATCAACTAGGTACATTATAACAACTTATGGTTAAAAGTTGCAACCACCGGTTCATCGATCACTGATAGAAACTATAATATATGTACAATACTTTGACTAATGAACGCGATGCTGTGTAAAAATATATATATATTTTTTTTTACATGAGCTCCACACAGGAGGCCCTGAGGAAAATCATTTCCCTCAGGGCCTATGTCATCTTTGGGGATGCTGTGTGGAGGCTTTTTTTTAAGGAAAGGAGGAGAAGAGAGTTCTGAGAAGGAAAGGGGTTTAAGGAGTGGGTAGGAATCTGGGGTTTAGTGTGTCTTGGTCATCCGCCTCCAAGACCTAGACAAACTTCACCCCATGAACCCGGGCACCCCTGCTTAACCACCAAACGTAGCGAACCACTTGGGGTGACCTATGGCAGAGGTGTTGGTTATCCAACGAAGGTTCCCGGGGCGGCGGTACATATATTGTCTCATTTATACTGCATAGAGGCAGAAAACAAACAGGACCGTACTTAGCTCCTTAACTGGGAAGTTACTTCAGATCATTTTAAAGCGACCTTGAGGTGATTCTATCACAAAAATGGTGCTATAGAAATCATCCAAAAATTATTATTATTATTATCAACACTTAATTGTATATTTACAGAAATTTAGGTACAGTTCACCCGCAGTGGGCGCAATTGTGAACAAATATTATTTAATTCTTTTTATTTTAATAATAATATATAACACGTTCTTTAATAAACATATTTTGGAAAACAAAATCAAAATTTTATGATGAGCGGTACAATAAATAGCACAAGAATTTGATCAGAATATTTATCTTCCTAAATGTTATACATCCCTCGGTAAGAGACAGAATGAAGTGTAAGGATTCGAATAATATTAATCCAATAAGATTAGGGTGATTAACCTCTTCGCGAGTGAGTTTTAGCGAACAAAACTATACGTGAGGAGTGATTTTTTTTTTTTTGTTTCATTTTTTAATATTTTTTTTTTATAAATTATCATAGTTGAACTAAAAATAATATTGTATTTTGAATTAAAACTTATCGACATCAATCCATGAAAATAAACCAACATCAAAAAAAAAAACATGTCCATACAAAAAAGCTGCTTCCTTCCTCTGACGACCACTAAATGACGCAAAAAGAATTTTTAAACTAAAATTGTGAAGTTGGTGTTGCAGGTATGTCTTCTAAAACTTCAACAAACTACGCGCAGATGTCAATAGAAGCCACTACAAATCAAATAGTTTCATTAAATATGACGGTATTTGAATAATAGCCGCTGACGAACCGTTTCGTCCATACTCTTATAGGCATTTTTTCGATTCGACGAACCATTTCGTACATACTCGTGGAGAGGTTAAGACGTATCATAGGCAATAAGCGAACGATTTTCTCAGATAGGTATAATTAATTTAAGCGTACGAGAGCCCAGAGAGATATGTTTATGTTACATTCAAAACTTCATATAATAAAAATATTTTTTTAAGCTAATACAAACACGTTGATAAAAATAACAAATTTCAAACCGATTCACCAGAATATTACTATTCAGTATGCATCCAGTCAGATATCCCCGCTACGCAAATTAGGACTACACCTAATTCGGTAGGCAAATTCAATGTGCAATAAATACCCCGGTACGGTCGCCCGAGGGTTTCCCCTTCCGGGTTTCTTCTCCGTACTTTGCGGTGGAATTCTCACAAAATAGTATGCCTTTTTGCTCGTACTGCGGCCGATATGTTTATGCTCATGCCGGAATCATGTATATTTATTATTTATCACCCAGGTGTTTTGAAAATTGCCCACATTTGGTATTCGCCCGTGACCTGGGTGGAATACATGTATGAGTTTGGCAGGGTTTATGCCGCCCCGGAACGAGCCTACACACATAAAGTATTTAATAGTGAGGTTATGATATTAAAATATTCTTACTTTTATGGAATATATTTTGCACGACTTACGGCCCTCCGTAAGTACCTGGTAACTGTGAAGTTAATGCGAAAGTTGTGCGCATTAAAGATTTAATATATTCAAGTTATAAATTATCAAATATTATTTGATTTGCCATTTTCTGCCACCCTGATATAAATATATTTTTTTAATTAGTAAAATAAATTAGAATTTAGAAAGCGATTGAAAATATGATAATATAGGTAGTAGTAGTGTGATGTGCGTTAGTTATTCGTGCTTGAAATCCGATTTAATGAATTCAAATTTGCCTTCAATTTCGGTGTCATTTACAAAATTTTACCGTTAACCGTTTAATTATGTTAATAGTTTGAAGATTTCAGAAAAGCGATAAAATAGGTACCAATAAGCATATTTTTTAGTTAATTAATTTTTTAGTTAATTAATAAATTTCAATTTACTATTAAGGTAATTTGAAAATGCTAAGCTTGAAATGGCTTTAGCCGTGTTTAGTGACCAGATCTGAATAGCCAGGAACTTCCCCACCTTTCTCTTTCCTATCTCCTTCCCCTCCCCACTACCTTCAGCCTCACAACATACCTCAATTGGGGATGCCATAGTCTCACTGGCTCCAGATGTGAGCAGTTGGGACTCTTGTGCGGTATTTCCTATAAAAAATAAAAATAAATTGAAATTTTTTTTATTAAATTTTATTAAATTTCTTTTGTTTAAATTTTTACGAATTTCGTTATTTTTCAAGTTTATTTCTCTGAGTTGTCAACAAAATAATATAATTTATACTAGTATTACAAATGCGAAACTGCGTGTTTTTGTTTGTTACACTTTCATGTTTAAACCAAAAAACTGATTTTAAACATTCCTTCACCAATAGAAAGCAACATTGTATGCGAGTAATTTGGCTGTATAAAATGATAAGTTCTGGCGTTATGAAATTATAAATATTAATTTATTATACATTTTCTGTCGCTAACAAAAGCGAGTTATTGGTAACGTCAGAAACAAATCGTTGCCGTGTAAACGATGTTGATATATTAGCGGGAAATTGTAGTTAATATCTATCGTTAATAATATCTAAATCTCCGAAATGTTTGTACGCGCATAACTTCCGAACGACCGCACCAAAATGAATAATTTTTTTTTTTTACTACTAAGCTCTGACATTATGAAATTTAGGTGGCATGAGCTGTGTGAAAACTGAATGTACCGGGAATGAATGTATGGTATGCGGGAGGGGGAAGGGGGGTTAGGGGGGAGGGGGGATATGAGGGGGTAATTGATAAGTGCAAGCTCTACAGTAATTTCCCCCTAACACCATGCGAGCGAAGCCGCGGGTTAAAGCTGGTAAATTATAAAATGCAATTTTTTTCCTCGTTCATTTTTCATAATTACCTATCAAAAACAAATACTGTCATTTTTTTTATTTATAATTAAAAAAATGTTGACATAATTAAAGAGACGACCGGAATTACCTTTCGAAGAAATATTTAAAAATCATTAGTGTTTCAGGTCATCCATCATCTGTCAAACATTTTAACAAAGAAATAAACATTTAAAATAAATTATTTATTAATAATTGATAAAGCAATTTTGTTGCCAATTTTATCGCCTATCTTAAACGATTTACACTTATCAGTTTTCGTTTTGAAAACTAATATTCATCGAACTCGAATAATTTTATAGGTTACACGAAAATACAATTATCAAATCATGCGTTTACCCATACACCGACAACCAAAATCAGTTTGTTAATTAGTTATTTTTTTCCTTCTCAAAGATGCCAAGAAACTAACTAGACATCCCAGTACTCGGCATAAATATATCACCCCTACATTGGTCCAAAAATGCATAACGGATTCTCCATCAATCATCCTGTTTAGATACCCCTCCTGGCAACGAGACATGTTAAAAGTTGAATAAAATATTTTTTTATCATTTTTTCTATTTCTATGTATACTTATTTATATCGATCGTCCAGTTGATTAGTCAGACATCTCCAAATACTAAGTTTTGAGAGGAAAGCAATATTCAAATGCTCACCATTAATCAAGTTTTATTTACAAGTGCTTGTGTTTTACGTATTAAATATGCTGTAAGATAGCACCGGGAGCCATAACGCTCCAGTACATTAGTAATAATTTTGAAATATACTACCAGTAACCAAGAAAACCTAATTTTCTTGTTTTATTTCCCTACAAGTTTTTCTGCATTATAATTGATTTGATTTTGTTTATGAGTAATATCAGTATTGTTCCAGATAGAGTATACATATTTACATATAACTGCGTAATTAACTCAAATTTCGGTTTTTCGAAGATGTCTGACTAATCACCTGGAAGATCGGTATTTTTAATATGACAACCGCAATTAGTCGCAACCGCTCCTGCCTTGAGCCAGTGAGACTATGGCGTCTCCAACGGGGGACGTTGTGATGCTGAAAGTAATGAGGAGGGGAGGGAGATGGGGAAGAGGCAGGTGAGGAAGTACGTAGCTATAAAAACAGCTACTGCCATTTGAAGCAGCGTTTCAAATCTTATTGGTGATTTTACACCAGGGCGATACTAGAAGAACCTTCCACTCTTGACGTGATGCAATTAATCTATATTTTTTTTTATTTAAGCTCCACACAGGATGCCCTAGAGAAAATAATTCCCCTCAGGACCTGTGTCGTCTTTGGGGATGCTGTGTGGAGGGTCTTTTTTGGAAAGGAAAGAATGGAGGTTTTGAGAAGGAAAGGATGGGTGGATAAGAATCTGGAGATCAGTGCGTTCAAGAGTGACGGACGCTCAAATCCTATCACTGCAGTACAAGGCGATGTTCCTAGTGAGTCCTGCTGGAGAGTTCAAAAAGTCTCCCTCAACTAGTCTCTCCCAATCCAGCCTGCCACGCAGTTGGTGTGCAGACGCATCCGCCACCAAGATCCGGACAAACCACACCCCTATGAAACCGGGCACCCTCGCTAAGTGACCAAAAATAGCAAATAACTTGGACTTACCTATGGCAGAAGTGTATATTATTTTTAATTAATAAATTGTTAATGAATCGATCAAAGCAAATGTAATTGCGATTCGGGGATTTGAACCCGCCAGCTTCGGATGGCTGGTTGAGAGCCATATCCTTTGACCATGGAATTAATGTACCTATTTTTCTTCAAAAATATCATTCCACCCTTAATACTCATCTGTTCAAAATATTAGGGTAAAGTGGGGTAATACCGGTGGATACCTCGTGTCACTATCACTTCACTACCAATCCGACCAGTTTCCCCCGTCTAGTCGCACTATATTATGATTGATTCACCTGTCAAAGTCGTACACTGATTTATTATTGTGTCCCCGGACGGAGCGCACCGTCGAGAGATAACATTTTAGTTACCATGGAGTAGTGACATCTCCGGCCCATCTGCGGGACACATTTGTGAAAGGTGGAATCCAGATTTTTAGGGTAAAATATTTTTTGGGGACTTTTGTGCTTGAAAAGTTTCACTTATGATATTGTGATAACTCTCATTTACTATTGAATGCCTTCAAAATGTTACTTACTTTGAATTTGGGCTAAATTCTACTGATGTATTGAAAACTATTTATTTCCCCAGCACAGATTAGTTTTCAATGTATTCAGGTGAAACATGCTATGGCGTCTTAATTTGGTAGGGGGGTTCCATTGTTGGATGACCAATAGGTCATCAGCAAACCGGGAGATAAAACAGTCTATGCTGTCGGTAACGAAGATAATCATCGGAAACACAGAAACTAATGCTCTCCATGATAGTTGAGTTTTCGAACCATCCACGAATCAGTCTGAAAAAATGTGTTACAATGATCACATTCCTTCATACCGAGCATTCCCAAGAGAAAGTCGGTAGGATAGTCACGGGTGGTAGCTGTACTCCCTCAGAGAAATCTCAGAAATTTTTTTTGAACCTTCTCCACCACGAGGAATACTTCACCTGGTGCGGGTTTCAAACCACTGATTGACACTCGAGCCTACTCATAACCAAGGGCGGCTGGTTGCAAGTGTGTTCGTGTGCAGTACTGGTATCGCCAAAAATAACTTTATAATAAATTACAGAAAAATATAAAATCTGTGAATGTCAATAAAAATATCACATATCAATATAATGCCTAGTATGAATATTGAATGGAGAGCGAATTCTCAAAGTTTCGCGCGAAGTTGCCTTGTGTCCGAGTGCAGACCGGTAGCAAGCGGAACGAATTGTGTTTTTGTATCCAATATCTCAAACATCGCTGGCGCGCCAAGCTGGCCATATGTATCAAACATTAAGCTATCCGCGTGTGTCACACGGACGGCTGCGCGGCCTTTGTCAATACTAAATTAATTTTGGATTTGAGGCAAAAATACTTAACCAAACTGAAAAATTATTTTTTAATCAACAGGTATAGCGAATACCTACATTTTACACATGTTTGCTTTTTTTAATTGATTTGTGTTTTAAATTATAAAATGCAGATCATTAAGGAATTATATTTATTTTAGGTAACCTTGACAATTATGCCCACGTATTGATTATACATTGTTTATAAATACTGTTTATAATGAAACATAAAATCAAATATATTGAAAATTGTAAGAAAGGGTTTTTGGCTTGAAATTTAATTTTTATTTAGGACTAATTTGAGTTGTATTTTTGTTTTCTTGGTACTGAAAAAAAATTAATTTTAGTTAAAAAGCGATATGTAGAATTTTTCGCCCTTCAAAAATAGCTTAGAACAGACCTTCTCTCCAAATAAGAAAAGTGGAATTATTTTTACCTAATGTTGCTTAGTAATCGTTGTCTCATAGGTGCGGATTATCAGTGAACCACCACATTTTCAGGGCAGCGGCCTCCATTGCTCTTAACCAATGCTCTTTAGGGTACAGTACGGGAGTCTCTAAAATTTCTCACAGTTTGTAAGACAAAACCCAGGATTCTCAGTGAAGTACTCTACACGTCATTACGATATGAGCATGAAAAGTCAACCTACTATCAAACATATCAGAGGAGTCACGATTTATACTTCGAGCTCTCGTAGTACACCGGTGAAATCAAATATGATGCTATAACGCGTATTGCCTCTCTACCTGCAATTTACCAATGTTTGAAAGTTCGGCCAACAACTAATGCATCATCTGATCTATTCATATCGCAAATACATCCCTCATCTCCAGTGGGCCGTTTCTGAAACTTCAGGCTGCTGCAACTTCAGGAGGTAGTTTCAAAACTACTATACGGAGGTTGAAACAGTAACGATGATATTTGAGCGTAGTCTATTTCGGATAAGGTAGTACCGGACAGAATGATAATCAATGAAATCACGAAATTGTTCTGTAATTGTATATAAGTTAAACCCTCAGACTAATTTTTCGGTTTTCGGAACAACTCACGTAGATCTCAAAGAACGTATCTCCCTTATTATCATGGTTATAAAAATATCTAAACGGTGTTAGAAAGAAAAAAACACTATTAACACTAATCATTTTTTAAAAAGAGCACTTCTATGAAACCAAAGTTTCAACCACAATTTGAAAAAAAATAATGAAAAGTTTGGGAATTTTTAATTAATTATTTTTACATGAAACGACAAAAAACTTGAGTTGACGATAACATTTTGAATACATTTGCCTAATAAAATATGTGATTTTTTATCCTTATCATTAACTTTATTCAGAAAAACACGAGGTGAGCCATTTTTAAAACTTTCTTCTATTTGCATTCAAAATTTTTGTATTTAAAAAATTACTTGTCTATTACGAATTATACAATTTGAAAGTGTATTTCAACAACACTTTTCAAAAATAGTTTTTAGTTTCCGGATGTGTTCAGAAATTTTTCATTTATTGGGATTTTATTGCAAAGCGGAAATATTTTGAACTTCCGACAAAATAGGCCCGAGGCCTGGGGGGTTAGAATTTGATCTCTAAGGCATGCATGTGTTAGGAGTAAAACTATGTGATTATTTAAAGAAATCAAGGCTGATTATTAATTATCAAGTAATGCGCATCAGAGAAATAGAAAATAATTTCCGGACTGAGATTTGAGACTCTTTGTTGGGATCGAAGAAATTGAACGAATAAAATACCGTATTTTTGGAAATTTTGTGCCTTGGGAGTATTTGGTAGCTTGTGTCTGCAAAATATAAAAAAAATTAAGATATTTAAACTTTTTTTATGTGTTTAATTTGCACCAGAACCAATAATGTCAATATTGTTATTTTTTCAAAAATGGAATGAAATTAAAAACGTGTTATGAAAATAATTAATCCGTATTCAAAATAATTATTTCCCTAAATAAAACCTTTAAATTTATATTTTTGATTAATAAGTCCCGATTACAAAATCGTTGAAATATTAGAATGGATTTTTTTTTATTTTTATTTTTTTTATTATTTATTAAAATTACAGAGAACATTTTGTACAAGAAATAGAGTAGACCCACAAAGCTGTCATATGGCAGCTTGTCTGCAGGTTCTAACAATTTAAACATTCTTAATATAATATCTAAGAAAATATTTGTAAATACATTTATAGTTTTAAGGAAACATTATAATAGATCACATAGTGGTATTAGATAATTTAACTTACAACTATAAATATATAAGATATTTCAATATACCTATCTAATAAAAGATATGTAGGCAGCTTTATTAAGATATTCAAAGATACATGGAGTTTTCGTTCATTAACCATAGTTTTATCATTTTAGGACTTAGTCTCTCATTTTTTTCAAATTTTATGTTTTTATTGATTTTGTTGAAAATCACTGGTATTAGATATTCAAGAGTACGGCTTCCATATTTATTTAATATTCGAGGAGTTTTTAGGCCCTTTCCTTCTCTAAATCTTGTGGTATGTTTGTGTACAAGTAGGTGTTTGTAAGGGCTTTCCCCCAAATTATCCATAATTGTAGTGAACCAGTGGAGACCTTTTATTGTAAGTAGGCTCTCTGAGCCATACAGTAATTTTAAGTTATATCTATAATTATTATTCATTTAAAAAGATTACAAAATAAAAATTTCAATGCGTTTTTAAAGGTGAGAAGAAAAAATATCAGATTAGCAGATTTAAGCAATTTTAATTTAAACATTATTTAAACATCAATGAAGCACAACAAGACTAACAGCAACAAAACTTGCCGTCTAAATTGTGCTTCATTGATGTTAAACATATCGATATTCGAAGCGATTCTATTTAACAACAAGACAGCTCTCCCGACTGGCACGATCATTGACAATTTAGTTTTGCAAGCCGAGAGATAAAACAGTCTACGGTGTCGGTGACAGTTAGTATATTAATATTATTGGCAACATACATACGTGCTAATTTTCACTTCCAGACTTCTGAAATGGCGGCCGTACGTGACAAATGACCGACATTTCATTGTGTCAAATTAACCGATTTTAAATATTTATTTTAAATTAGTTATCTTGTCATTGAGTACGGATTAACACGGCGCGTGCTTGAAATGAATCTCAAACTAACTAACTAACCATCCAGCCGTTTCCGCAGGGGTAGGCAGAGAGGACGGACCGCCAAATAACTCGGTCTTTTTGGTACAAGATCACAGTCCTTGCCTCGTTCACATTCATACATCGTCACATACATGCTCTTCTATTATTCTCTCTCTTGACATGGCAACGATCTCATTTCTTCAGCATTCAGTCTACTTTCACTCACTCACTGCCATACATTAGGGTAGGTATCAGCACTCCATTGGTGACGGCTATTTTCACTTCTTTGGACAGTTTTTCGAATGTATTAAAGAAGTGTGAGATGTTATCCTCTAAAATTACAAGTTTTCGTTCCACGATATTAATCGAAGGCATCCGATATACAAAATCTATTGATTACAAGTACTTATTTTTCCGTCAAACACCATTAAACTAGACCATAGACCAGTGCTAATGACCCTGTAGAAAGAACTCTCATCCGATCCGAACTAAAGACCTGGGTTCCATACGAACCCACTGGCGCCCAATTGTTCCTAAATTGAAACTAAGCCATCAGCTCTATGCGCCATTGGGCCTACGAAAGGTACACTGCCCATTATTACTACCATAACTAGCACTTTTTATGTCAATCAGTTTATCGAAAATATTAACAGAGCATTTTTTGCTTGTACCCCAGGGCCGGCCCTAAGTCAAACGGGGCCTGGCTCTAGTAAAAACCTCAAGGGCGCTGTGTTAGGCTCCTTAGCACCATGGTAATTCGGCGCCCGGAGCAAACTGCTACAATTGCGCCTGAATGCACAGGCATACTTACGTGCATTAATAATAATACAAAACGCGCATAAGCCAATGATAGGCCTTCCTGCTCTCGGCGATCGTGCTGAACGTGGTAAACTTTCAGCAGTGCCGAATCGACCATAAATTCAAATAGGACTTGTAACCGGGCTACAAACTGTAAGGCATCATATTTTTTGCACAAAATCTATTTGTCTTATATTTGTATTATATTGGTATTATTGTATCTGCCCATAAGCCCCTGTCTTAAGGTTGAGGTTTGTATGGGGCCCTTTTTAATTTAAAAACATTCTGAGAGATTTTACATTGAATCAATAGATAAAGAAACTACAGATGTCTAACTGCATTAATTTACAACTTTTTAACATAAAATAGTTACAAGAATCAATGGTAACTTGACCAACAGCATAAACAGATGCTTGTTTCCACCACAAAATAATGTATGCAAAATCTTTTTGAACCTTGATAAACGAATTTGTAAGAACTATATTGGCAGATTAAACAAAATGATCATCAAAACATGAAACAATTGCATCCTTCTGTTGAGTTGGTGAAGTAAGCACATATGTAAATATAAAGGTGTCATTTTTGTTATTTATTTTTGAGGTGTTATGCCGTGTTGCACTACCTCCTTCTTTAGCCAACGTTTCGGACCGCGTTACAGTGTCCATCATCTGCCCTGATGTCGAAACGCTATTTCAAAACGTTGGCTAAAGAAGGAGGTAGCGCAACACGCCATAACACCCCAAAAATAAATAACAAAAATACTTTTGGCCGTGAAAACCTAAAATCATACCACAAAGGTGTCACTTTAATTCAATACTTCAATTTATATATAAAAAAATAAATAAATTATAGAATATCTCTTACTGATGTAAAATTTATTTAAAACTGAAATGTGATTTCAATTTGGTGACCGGACAACTCGGAATGAAACCAACTCAGAACCATCTTAGATAAGTCATTTAGAGTGAAAAAAAAATATATGTAAAAAATTGGTTAAATAGGTTAAGTTAGGTTAGGGTTATCGGCTAATTTAAAATTATTTTTTTCATAGCTTTTAATGACTTTTCAAGGAGGTGTTGAGTTGACTTTATTCTCAGTTGGCATGGAACCTTTCAATTTATCTATTTATCTGTCGTTCCGAATATATATATTGATCGGCAAAGAAAAAAAATTTGATTAAAAAAAATTCAACTCTTTTTTCATAGTATTAGCCATTATCACTTCGTGGAGGAAGGTGACGAGATGCATATATACATTCACTAAAGGTTGCAGGTCCAGCCCTGTTTTCCAATAATAATTGCCACAAGAACAAGTTTGTGGAACTTGCGACAACTTTGTTTATACCAATTGTGATTACGATGGAAATTTCTAATTACCGGTCGCATGCTCCATATTCGTATGCACCAAATGCGGGTCATAAGGCAAGGGGCCTGCAGCAGCGAAATTAGTTTCTTATGGCAAGCAAGGACGCGTAATTATATTGTTTCATCAGGAACTTGGAGTCAAAGCGGGCAAGCTATTAAAACTTTCTAGTATAATACAATCAGAGCATTATTTTATAGCGTGCATACTGTTTTCGTCGGAAGCAAACACTGTAATTTGATATTGTAGGTTCAATTTTATTTAGCTGAATTCGTTGGTTCCATGCCAACTGAGAATAAAGTCAACTCAACACCCCCTTGAAAAGACATTAAAAGCTATGAAAAAAATAATTTTAATTTAGCTGATAACCCTAACCTAACGTAACCTATTTAATCATTTTTTATATATATTTTTTTATCACTCTAAATGACTTATCTGGGATGGTTCTGAGTTGGTTTCATTCCGAGTTGTCCGGTCACCGAATTCGTTAAAAGTATTACAATAATTTTAGGCGCACGATTATTATGTTTTGTTTGTACCCTTTTAGAACTATCATCTTAGTAGGGGTGCCCGGGTTCATGGGGGGAGGTTTGTCTAGGGCCCGCGTGCGAATGCTTTTGCACATCTACTGCGTGTTACAATCTGGTGAGACCGGTTGAGGGAGACCTAATCTAGATCTCTCCAGCCGGACTCTCTCAATCCGTCGCCTGCACCGCAGTGAGAGGAATGTATTCATACGTCCGTCGCTCCTGGACACACAAACCCCCAAATTCCTACCCATACCTTATTTATTTTTCCTTCCCAGAACTTTTACTTCTTCCTTTCCCTAAAAACACCCTCCACACAGCATCCCCAAAGATGACATAGGCCCTAAGGGATTTTTTTTCCTCAGGATCTCTTGTATGGAGCTGATGTAAAAAGAAAAAGTTATCTGATGAAACTTTGGTGTATGATGTTGACATTTGCAAAAGAAAAAAACTAAACATTCTGAAACACACGTACTCTAGTAGCGCCAGTGTTAAATTATTAAAGTGGTTGTTTTACAAAGTTGACTCATTTTACAAGTGGCATCTTAAACATAGAGTATTTCCTGTAAAGCTTTTTAAATAATTTTTTATAACGAGAAAACTTGCGATTGTTTTTCCGATTTCTATCGATTATCTGCGTGAAAATGGCTATCTGTCAGTTATGGTTTTCATAAAGGCTATAACATAGAATATTATTTTATGCTCCCACGCTACTGCAGCGCTTCAACTAAACTACAGCAATGGTGACCGGACAACTCAGAATGAAATCAACCCAGAACCTCCTTTAAAAGCCGTTTTTTTTAAATTATTTTATGAATACCGCACAACTGGTCCCAACTGCTCTCGTCTGTAGCCAATGAGACTATGGCATCCCCAATCGGGGTATGTTGTGAGGCTGAAGGTAGTGGGGAGAGGAAGGAGATGGTTAAAAGAGATTTAAAAAAAAAATTACGTTAGGTTAGGTTATGGGCTATTTTTGAATTATTTTTTTCATATCTTTTAATGACTTTTTAAAGAGTTGTTGAGTTGAGTTGGCATGCAACCAAAGCAATTTTTTTTTTCAAAAAGAAAGACAAACGTTTCCGAGTTACGAAAATATTTAAAGAATCTCCTACTACCACCATAATAAGCGGAAAATGATGCTTGTGTCGTGAAGCCAGCCAGCCGAGGAATCAAACACTCGACGTGCTGGGGTGGGTTCTAAACGCGATGCCAACTCAGCCACTAACCGGACGGTAAACATGAAGGTATTCGAAAAGGAGATATTTTTTTGAGCCAACGTCTCAAATTATTAATTTATTTTAAATATCTTTTTTCAGTTATATTATTATAATCAGTGTAAAGTAACTTAAAGAGTTCGAATTCCAAATTAAGAACAATATTTTTAAAAATACCAAAAACTCAAAAAAACATTTAATTTCGCAGGTAAATAAATGCTGTAAACACCTGCAGTATTGATTTAAGTGTAAGCACGAGCAAGTGCCTTTCACCTAACATTCATTTCCGATTTAACGCCTTGTTTTAAGTGTAAAAAGGAAGTGAACGTAGGTATTTAAGCTCGCGCTGGTAAAGAAACTGCTATTAGGTACAGGTATAAACGTTAACATATCGAACTGAATTTGCATAAAGAAAATGCATTAAGAATTTTCCTTTAGAGGAAATGCTTTGCCGGTAAATATAAACAGTTTCCCAGGATATCATTACATCGTGGTGGAAATAGTATAATATCATTCCATGCTTCCCGGAACTTTCGTTATTAAATACCACAAGAAGACAAAAAAAAATTATCAACGTTGCAATTTTTTGTTTATTTCACTACAAGTTTGTCTGCATTATAATTGATTTGGTGGTGTTTACGAGTAATCTGAGTATTGTACTAGATAGAGGGTACATTTTTACATATATCTGCACACTCAAAGTCAAATTTCGAGTTTTCGGAAATGTCTGACTAATCAACTGGACGATCGATATGCATAAAATTTGACATATTCGTAGTGTTAATTTATATCACGATATTACTTTAAAATTATTTTAAAAAACCTCCAGACTTCCCTACTGAACGAATATTTGAAGAATTTAAAGTCCCAACATTCAAAAATCAATTTATAAAAAATTCAATCTTACAAATTGTAAAAGAAAAAGAAAAACACTCATTCGTAACGGAAAATCGTACCAGACTCAAACATGTATGTATGCCCTAAATTTAACACTTCTTTTGCTCAACATCAATTTTCATACCAAGGAAAATACTTCTTTAACAACCTACCCATAGAAATTAGAATCATTAAAAACAAAATACAATTATCGAACTCTATCAAAAATCATTTTAAAGAAATCAGCAACGGGAAGAAGGCACTATTTCCACAAGAATGTAACACTAGAATAATAACAACTAACGTTGCTTGAAATGGCTTTAGCCGTGTTTAGTGACCAGATCTGAATAGCCAGGTACTTCCCCACCTTCCTCTTCCCTATCTCCTTCCCCACCCCACTACCTTCAGCCTCACAACATACCCTGATTGGGGATGCCATAGTCTCACTGGCTCCAGACGGGAGCAGTTGGGACTCTTGTGCGGTATTAACTGTAAAAAAAAAAAAAAACACTAAAAATTATACTTGTTTTTACTCTTACGGAATACATGGATGTCTTTTAGTTAAAGATTGGGATGTCTTTGTATTAATTGCACTAATTATTTATAACTATAAACAAAATGTAAACTCTTCTTCCATCCACAAGCAAATGCTTTTAATGGAAGACCAGTACTACTTTAATATGTACCATTTTTAAGATAAACAAATATTTTTTTTTTTTTTTTAAATTAAAAAAATATCCTATCCTATCAAAATGCGCCATGAAATTAAGCAATTCAACTGCTAAATGAATTTGTATTGCGCATCGACATCTTCAATGTCACCTACAGAGAGTTCAGAAACTGTCTTCTGACATACGTCACAAGATAGTGAAACTGCCCCCATACACTTTTTTCTTTGAATTTTGTTATCTTCTCCATAATATTCCGATGTATAACTGTTTTATGGAGAACCTGATAAAATAAATAAAGTTTTTTAAAAACCTTTAAAATCATCAAAATTTGTTAATTAGCCCTTTTTGTGGTGAAATATAATTTTTGTATCCAATTGTAAAAATATTGCTTAAACTCAAAAAAGTTTATATCCTCTTGTTTGTTTATAAGCCTAGGGCGTCAAAAAAGAAAAGAAAAATGTTTTTGTCGATTATTTTGGTTTGAAGATAACTCATTTTGCATTAATTTAATATAACTAGTTCCTTATTAAAATCCCGTGACTTGAAAATGCTTGCTTCATTCCCGGTAACATTCTTCCCTGATTGCTTCGTACTTTTTATTCCTTTCTCGGCAATAACCGGAAAACCGTTCCCGTTTCCCGTATTCAATTAATAAGGAAGGCATAACTTAGCAGACTGAAACACTTAGAGAAATCCCATTTAGCGAACATTCTTTTCTATTTTCTCTATCAGCCGTGTCTCGATATAATGTACGAACTCATTGAACTAAGAACAGGTTAACGAAATTCGCTTCTTTTTCGTTTCGCCATTTTCTTATTAACTCTGTATCTGATGTTATTTTCTGTTTTGTTTCAGATACTGGAGATATGGAATCGATGGACGTTGTTTAGTATTAAAACAATGTGAGTATTCATCCCATTTACATAATTCAACAGATTATTTTAGAAAACGATTTTATCGTTTTTTTTTATTTGTGCCGTTGAAAATATATAAATTATCGTTGAGGATGTTTCAAGGTGCATAAGTGTGTTTAAAATTGTATGCACCTGTGAAATGATTATTATTTATTTATGGTAAATGATTGTTTTTCAGTTGTGTAAAATGTATAATAGTGTAACGGGAAGAACATCGCGAACCAATTAGTACATACCAGACATCACCAGATCTAGCGGAATATTCTAGAACACACGATCTTGTAAAAATATACGGAATAGAATCATCGAGATGCATCGATGTTGTTTTGGAAGTTACTTGAAATGTTTTGACAGTTTGATCCACAGACAATTTTGTTGGACCATAGAAAGTACCACCAGTTATAAAAAAGCGATGACTTCCCAATAGGGGAGTCAAGTTCAATGCAGCTATCGTGTTCAGTTACCACGCGCGATATCGAATTAACATCGCGGTGTCTACCGAGTGTAGTAAAAATAGTGTGAATAAATATAAATACATCAGTGTTAATTAATTAAACCTGTACAAATAAATCTGTGTAAATAAATCAATCAGTGATAATTAAATAAATCTTTAATAATTTAATTCAGTGCAAATAAGTTGTGTCGCTTATATTTGTGTTGTTTTGATTGCTTGTAAACCGCGTACGACATCAAAAACGTAAAAATACGTTTATTGGTTAGGCCCCCAAAGTTTATTGAAAATGCAAGACTTTTGTGCACTTGCTTTGCGCGTAACAAATTTTTTTGCTGTTTTCATTTTTGGTCAGATACGTAAATTAAAAGTTCAATTAGCTAACACGTTGCGTTCATTTTAGTATTGTGGGAAAAAAACTGTTCGAAAGATTTTAGATTTCACGCAAACCTACTGTCAGCTAAACCACTCGGACCCATAGCTTGTTTTCACGATAATATAACATTACCAGACATATGTATGACGTATGAGGCGTATCTGACTTATTCATAAATATATATATAATGTAACTAACTGACAATCACATCGCGCCATTCCTTCTTAGACGTCCACAATAATGATCTCTGTATTGGCGCTCATTCCTTGTTTCATCCATACATCGTATCACACATATCTCACAACCATACATCGTGTCACACGTACCTCACATCCATACATAGCATCACGCGTACCTCCCATCGTATCGCATCACACATATCTTCTGTTATTCTAACTCCCGGCATTATGATCCGATTAAGTATTTGATTCACTTGATCATACAACGTCTTCCTCGGGTGTCTTTCTCCTTCCTCTGCCATTCATTTTTGCGTCATAATACTTCCCTGGCACTCCTTAAATATTTCCACTCAGTTTAAACATTCTACAGTTTACATCTCGACCCAAGTAAGCATCTCTTTCTTAATATTGCTCGTTACGTTTACGAATGAGTACATCTGCCCTGCAGTATTTGCTTCATGCTTAAATGTGCTTTTACATAACCATTCTTAAAATAGAACCACGTAGAAGAATGAAAAAAAATCATTACTGTTGGCGATTTAACTTCCAAACTCCAAAATAAAAAAGAGTCACAACGTTAACATTAAAAATAAATATATTCACTTCACGCGCGTTACCTTGTGCATTTGTCTCGCCGACCAGACAACAACGGTAATGCGTAGTTCGGGTGACGATGACTCGGGATTCAGGATAATATATTGTGAACAGGAAGAACAAGGATATGCATTGTTTGGAGCGCAAGGGAAATCAACGAGCCTGCATGTGCCGGGAGCGTGGCGGGATGGAACGAGGATGCGCTCCCAGGGGTGAGAACCTTGGTCGTCAAATTTCTCTTCATTTTAAAAACGGAGAATAAGTGAAGGTGTTTTATAAATATATAATAAATTTTTACATCTTACAAGGACTTTGAATCAAAAATTTATTTCAATCTTGTAGAAAATCTCTATTTTGCCCCCGGTGTCTCTAAAATTTTGCGAACATCGATTTCTGCCGTCAAGAAATTTCCACAATTTTAACTGTGTGGATTTTTAAAAAGTGTTCTTTAAAAGTCAACCCACATTGTTTCATCTCGCAATTATATTATCTGGTTGAGGATTTTGAAGTTTTGAAATATCAATTTTAAGACTCTGAGAGTCCGACACATGGTGTAATATCAGTCCTACATTCTGGATATAAAGAAATTTATTAATTATAATAAATTTATTATCAATATTATATTTTTTGTTGTAAAATTTATTGTTAATTTTTTGTTATTATCAGGTATTTGGTATTGTGTTAGAAGTGACAAATCTTATTTAAGGCGCCGTATCTTCGCTCGAAAAGAAGAAGATGTAGAGATATGTAATTATTAATGTTGGAGAGAGCGCGCCAATTTTTAAAACGATGAAATTGAAGCGAAAATTGTGAAAACGTTTAATAAAACATTACTCGTTTAGAATAGAGCAAAAATCTCGTGGCGGTTGTCTAAAACAACATTAAAAAAACACTGTGAATATTTTCATACGTATAACTTGTTAAATAATAGAGACGGACGTGAAAATAAAAAAAATTCGGAGCATATATTGTGATTTTTTTCTATCAAGGGAATTTTATATAATTTGCGTTTCGCCGTGTGGAATATCTTCAAAAATAATAATTTTAAGAGCTTGAAAATTTCAAATGTTCAAGGAAGATATGCAAGAAATCGGTAGAAATTCGGAAAACGGCGGCTTAACTATCATCCTAAAAGTTACTAAGCTTTGAAATTCGTGTATCTCACACATACATACTTGTATCTTCTAAAACCAGTTGCAATATTCGCATCAAAGATGATCTACAAAAATGCAACAATGCATTCACATTCCACCGAACATCAAGGGATTTTCCCCATCTCACAATATCCGTTGCATCTCCCATCACGCCATCCCGCTCTGAAAAGCTCTGCGAGCTTTCCCGAAGCTTTCAGCCACAAGCACCCGCCGATAGTGTGAAAGCTCCAACAAACGAAAAATTACTCTTCATAATAAGTATGCGACTGAGTAGTTAGGCTGTAGGCAGTGCCTGTAGGGTGTTTCGGAAAGGCTTGCAACATGTAACTGGGCAAATGTTGCCACTTCAAAAAGAGGAGATTTTCGAAAATGCGTTTTTGTGCTTTGCAAGAGCTTACAACCAAATCTTGTGAATTTTAAGAATGCGTGAAGAAATTACCACACACTTTTAGAAATTTTCAGTATTCTTTAAGGATATCTGTATGCTGTTTTATCCATTACAACATTGTCGGTGACTTTTTTCAATGTGAATTTAATGCCCACGGGAAGTCGGGACTATGGCATCCCTAAATTATGTATTGCTGGAGGGAGTAGGACGAGATTGGAAGGATTAGAAAATGTTTTATTAATTATTTTTGAGCTTCATTTTAATTTTTTATATTGAATTAAAATTAAATATGGTAGTTTTATTATCAAATTCTGCAAGTATTTTAGCATCAATTTTTGTTACAGCTATTTCGGTTTACAAGACCATTTTCAAACTGTGGTTAAATCCACTGTTAGGCAACTTATTCATAAGATTTTAAATGTCGATTTTCGAAGGTAATATTGATTTATTACCGGTTAAACCAATTTGTTCGAACTAATTGAGAGTGTATTATGTTGGGTTAATAGGTTGGGTTGGGAATCTGTTTCCCCAAATAAGGTTTTCTTAATTGTTTTTTAATGGCGTTATTGCTTTGACTCATTTAAGTGCTTTATATTTTTTTTAGGTTTCGTAAATATACTAAGTAGTGGGGGAAAAATAATTTTCCTTACTTTATTAACTAGCGTTACATTGGGGTCATTCGTTCGTTTATTGATTTCTAATTGTTCAAGCAAATTTAATCTTAACCCTTCCTTTCTGTATAGCAGGCTACCTCCTTGACGTCATGGAGCTAGCTGAGTCCTCTATTTTCCACATTGGACCATAAGCAATTGAATGTAAAAAGTAATTGACAATAATTCAAATATTTTCAAATTGATCTAAGCCAGGGAAAGTGTGTCATTATTTTTAAAACAAGTTACACAATTATTTCAGCTATTTAAAAAAAAACATAAATCCAAATTACAGGTTATATCAGGGTGGTTCTCGCAGTCACTCTTTTCACCCCCTTGACATTTTTCCAGACAGGGGTGTAGCGGAGGGAGGACCGTCGTGAGGTGTGAAAAGCCTCCTGAATGGGAAAACAATGCTGATTATCACACGGTGTGGTGACTTTGTTCATTTGTCTAGTTGCTGGTTGCTAAACATTGCGGGTTTTGGTAACGTGTGGGGATGACTTCGTTGTACTTACAATGTGTCGTAAATCGTGAATATTTGTGGGCTTTGATCAATGAAAATTATAGTCTAGTACTCAGTACAATACTAATTACTAATAAAAAAGTATCTCTAAATTATCCTATAATCCTAAATTATCCTCTAATAAAAATTGATGCAGATGTGCCTGGATTTTCACGCTCACGCTTAAAATCACGCTTTCCATTTCCAATGATCCATAGTTCCGATTCTTGCGGTCGCAGATCAAATCCCGGCTTGCGCAAAATAAATTAAACTTAATTGTCTGAGCGTAAGGTAGTCCTGTTTTAACTCGAATGCTTTGCCTGCCGTGTCGAATTTTTTTCTGCCATTCCTGTCAAGATGGTAGCCGTGGATGGTACATTTTTATTCTGCCAGAACAGTCACATCGGAAAAACAATATTTTGCCAGGTCTACTGTGATATTTTAAATAGTTGTTTAGATAAAATTGAATGATAATATACTGAATGCTTGCGGAAGTGTTAGATGTGTACTCCCGGTACCGCCCTGCAAAAAAAACTATCATTAAGGATCTCAATGTTGCTTAAAACGGCTTTAGCCGTACTTGATGACTATATCAGACTAGCCATATCATTCTCAACTATAATGTTCTCTAATCCCTGGGATTAGGATACTGGATATGTGTTCGAGAATGAATAAACAAATTGGTGGTTTTTTGAGATTACAAGTTACTTTATTAACGTTGTCGTGTTGTTTACAATGAAATTTAACTGGACAAAATGTCCGCTCTATTTAATGATTAATGAAATTCTGAAGTAAGGGAACACGACACTGAAGGTGCTCAAACTGTGAATCGGATATCATTGGCCATTTCCGTAACTTTTCGGGTATTAGACACAACAGTAGCCACTCTCCTAAGGTACTACTTAACTGATATCTGTTGAGACATCTCAAAACCAAATATAACTGCCTATACTAATGACATATGTGGAAGGACATTGAACTACGTACATAATCATATACGCTACTCGAACGATCATCTTCAATATCTCTTTCCTATTCTCAACCCCTTTAGAATCAAGACAAGTCCCAATTTAGGGATCCCGCAGTCTCATTGGCTACGGTAAACTGTAGACACGACAGTAGCCACTCTCTTAAGGTACTACTTAACTTAACTTACTTAACTGATATCTGTTGAGACACCTCAAAACTAAACATAACTTCCTATACTAATGACATCTGTGGAAGGACATTGAACTTCGTTCATTATCATACACACTACACCAACGATCATCTTCAATATCTCCTTCCTATTCTCAACCCAAGAATCAAGACAAGTCCAAATTTAGGGATCCTATAATCTCATTGGCTACTACGGTAAACTCTACGGTAATTAATTTAAAAATTTACAACAATTCGTATGTTATTTTACACAATTCTAAATAGTGTTCCTTCGGAACGATGAATTTTCAAACTACCTATTTTACTTTAAATAGTGCTTCACGTCCGTAATCGAGAGTATTCTTAAAAAAACAACTCGCCAAGATAACGCACGCCTTCTTTTAACTCCATTTTTTCAACTTAATGTCACAGATATCAATCTCCCGGCCTCACCCAGTAGGGGGTGATTTGGGGAAGGGTGAGGAATAGAGAATAATATGTTAGAAGAGATTTTTTCTGCACGTTGAATTTAACGGAGATGTGATCCCTAATACTGTACCATTTTTCAGGGAAATTAGTTTTTCCTTTTCATCCTCGCCTCGGTGCTTTTGATGTCTGATATAAATCCATGGTAAATTTTAAATCACTGCAAATTTGTCTTGTTGACGGTGCATCGTGGAATTTATCAATGTCTGTGGGAAATAAGTACTTTGAGATGCCTATTCGAGCTCCAAATAAAAATCTCGTTAGATAACGATTTAAAAAATGGGATTCTGATTAAGATTGTGAAATCTATAAAAAAAAAATTAAAATTTGTTTGCTTCTGTCTATGAATGTATGTAGGCTTTGGGAATTCGATGTGTGCATGCCCGCAATTCTAATTATATACAAAAGTGAGTTCTGGCATCATGAAATTATGCGTTGCTAACAGTTCATCCGATTGCGATAAAACTTTGGGGATTTGATGTGTGCCTGCCAGCAATGGTTTCTGTATATACTGGTGAGCTCTGGCATGATTAAATTTGTATTCAAAAATTGCAATAGGTGGCATGCGAGCATTTTAAAAACTGAATGTACCGGGGATGAAATGATACTTTGAAACTTAAGAAATAATGATGCTTTGAAACTTAAGAAATAATAAAAATAAAATTACATTATATAAAAGTCATACAACAGACAGAAATATAACATACATAAAAATACAGCTGTTTTATAGGTTTACAAGACGTGTTTAGTAATAGTGTTGAAACAAATGTTTTAGATGATCCACAAAACTCGCCAATATTAAATATGTCAACATCACTCAAATACTAATTTACCACGGTGTGAAGTCGCTGTATCGGAGAGTGGGCAATGTAGTTACGCTTATCAGTGCTGCTGTAGAATATTGTACTTTGTCGTGTTATTACTGTGGGTGTTCGTAAGTTAATGAGTTGCAGGAGTTCACAACAGTCAATTTTAGAGTTAAGTATTTTTAATAAAATGGTGCACATAACGTTGGACACTAAAAAAAATTATAAAATAGACGATAAAAGCTACCGTTCGATTATTTCAGCAATCGTCATTTGAAAAATTGTAATTTGTACGATAATTTATTTATGAATTCAATACGTTGTTTTAAAACACTTCTGAAGTGACAATCTGAATACATTATTTTCTTTGGGGATGCTGTGAGGAGGGTCTTTTAAAAAAAAGAAATGAGAGAAGAAAAAGACTTAGGGATGGGTAGGGATGGGTAGGCTTAGGCATGGGGTTCAGTATGTCCAGGTCATCCGCTGCAAAGATCCAGACAAATCTCACTCTAAAAACCCAGCCACCCCTGCTAATTCACCAAACAAAGCGAACCCCATGGAATTACCCATGACAGAGGTTTCGGTTATCAAATAAATGGTTCTCGGGGCGGCGGTAACTATTCCTCTCACCAATCTCTCTACCCTCTTCATTTCCAAGAACAAAATCGACAAAAATGTGCATAAAATGCATCTCCATTGAGGATGCCAAAGTTTCCTTTATTTGGGACTGTTGTGCGGTGTTCACGAAAAAAATACAACATTTCTTCAACTGAATGCTCTTAAGCTTTCAATTCTTTATTTTTTCCTGAACCACAACCAATTAAAGTAATAACGTATTTAACAGATTCCGACTTAAAGAGTTGCCGTACCAAGTTCTAAAATGAAAATTCGTGCTCCAGCGAATAAGTAACGGTACCTCGCGAAAATAAGCGTCATAAGGGTGTGCTATAAGTCGTCTGCGAGGATAACACCCCCTGTATTCTGAAGGTGTCGCATAAGGGTTGGTGTCTCACCCCCACTTGGCGGTGGATCCACTTTCACGACTGGTGGGGTGGATGTGCAATGGTAATTTGTTTTTAAGCATCTTTATGTACGATGAAAATGCCGTATGAATTTCTATGTGTGGATGTTTTGGTGAAATTCAGAAGATATTTTGACTTTCTTCGTACTTTATTCGCGATTTCAGTTTAGCCAGTGTCGTTCTTATTCATACAATAAAACATAGGAAAGTCACATAGTGTTGAATGCTTTGACGTACTAGATGTTCGCCAATTATACGTTGAAACACTACTTACTAAATGTTAACCACAACAAAAAAGCAAATTTCAACAAACACAAACCATCACTAATATATCAGTTAGACAAGCGTCCAAAAAACCATTAAAACTCCGACAATAAATACAAGCTTTGGACAAAAACACCATTAACACCAGGCAATAAAAGCATTCAACAATCTTTCGTAGACGTGTTCCGTGATCCAAATTCTGACCATTATTTGCTCGCTTGATAATATGCAGAGCCGTGTTTTATCATCATTATAAATTTAAAAAATTATTTTGATAAAATTGGATGGCTGTGTAGGATATCAGGCAAGTTTAAAAGATACATAGCGCGTGCAGAGTGAACTAGAACTAAAAGGAACCAAATTAATTTGCGACATCGGTATCCACTCAAATATATAATAGGAAGCGGGAATGGGTACCTTCGCCCCGGGAACGATTTATTGGATAACCAACACCTCTGCCATAGGTCACTACAAGTGGATCGCTATTTTTGGTGACTTAGCAGGGGTGCCCAGGTTTATGGTGATGTTTATCTTGTTGGGTCTTGGCGGCGGATGCGTCTACCCACCAGCTGTATGACTGGCCGGATTGGGAGAGGGTGGTTGAGGGAGTCCTTTTGACTTTTTCGGCCGTATTCTCTCGGAACATCGCTTTGCACCACTGTAGGAGAGATGGATTCGTAATTCCTACCCACCCTTCATATCCTTTTCCTTTCCAGAACTTTCTCTCCTTCCTTTCCTAAAAATATTCTCCACACAGTTCCCTAAGATGACAGGCCCTGAGGAAAATTATTTTCCTCATGACCTCCTGAGGGGAAAAAAAAAGGAAAAAAAAAACCAAGTCGTATCTTTCTGGGCGCACTGTGTGGAGTTCATGTTAAAATAATTAGTTAACGCAAAGCAATATGTGGTTATGTCGAGTACCTACCCATTTGTAAGTAGAAAATTGGCCTAAAATTTTCTAAAAATCTCGCCTCCCGTTGGTTTTGGAATGCTTCATGCAGGGGAAGAAACTCTATATTTGAATACATCCTTGAAGTTAAAAGCATTTCAAAATATTAGTGTGGCAGGGCGCTTGAAAGGACTAATTGAAAAAGAATAAAACATAAATGCACGCGTTAACACGTGTCTTACAATTAATACGCGTTCCACACTTTTCTGTTGCATTCAGTTTTAATTAACCTGACGCTTTTGTGTTACAATAAGCAAATGTCAATACTACAAACTAACATCATCCTAGCCCTTTTCATGAGAACCTATTGAGGTAAACCATGTACATAGAAAACATGATGTGAGCCCTCCGGAAGCAATCATTAAATTTAAATTGAGCCCTCGAATTACTATTCTAAATAATCATTTCTTTATTGAAGTGAAAACTTCTTGAAACCGTGATTTGAAACACAATGAAACAAAAAAGCGACACTAAAAAGAGACTAACACATATTTTTTTTTTTTTTAAAAGAAAGACAAACATTCCCGGTTTACGAATAACCCAACAATGTTTGAAAATCTCTTACTACCACCACAGAAAGCCGAAAATGTTGCTTGTGTTGTGATGGAGGACTTAGCCAGCCGAGAAATCGAACACGGGACGCCCGGGTGGGACCCAAACGCGATGCCCACTCAACCACTGACCGGTCGAGATAATGAGATAAACTAATCGGTCTCCTCTTTGTGCGGTGTTTCGTAGCTTCCTCACTCTTGTCTACTTTAGTTTTCTGAAGGTTTCGCTTTTACCACGTACGAACTGCACACTTTTTTTTTTATATTAGGTCGTTGTTTTATTTTTAAATCCACTGTCCAATGCAAAAAAACATTTTCCCTAAAATCACTACCTCGTTTTATATGATGGGGCAAAATACATATCATGACGGAAAAAAAACTAGTCTCAAAATCCATTCAGTGTAATCAATTTTTTGCTGATTTAAATTCGTTTTAATTCATCAATCAGCGTAAGGTAGAATAAGTTGCACCTGCATAAACTTTTTTCAAAGATACCTAATAAGATAAGCCTACGCCTTAATATAACTAAAAATAAAAACATATGTAATAAAGAAAAAATTTGTACTGTTTATTATAGACATCAGTACGTCAAGAACTTCAAAAAAATGTTTTTCATTTGTAAAATATGCATATATCATCTGCAAATATGTCAATCTTTAATACAGTACGGTATTATAGCCTGGGGAGGAGCTCACGCTGCTGCCATTGAAGGCTTCTGAAATCTTCAGGAGAATCTGCATCTTAGACATTAGACAACTTTATGCCTAAAACATACTAGCATACCTTTTTAAACACAGAACTAATGAACACAGAAAATTTCCAAACTGCTCGAGATACTAGAAGCAAGTGGCATAATCTCTTACTCATACTTTTGCTAAAACAGCTTTTGGCGAAAGAAATTTTAGATACTTTGCAACAAAACTATACAATGCACTTCCACTGGTCATTAGACAATGTATCTTAAATATAAATCTGGCACCAAATCCTAAATTACCAGCCAAGACAGAAACATCATCAAAGATATTATCAAAACCAACTTATAAGTGTATATTTTTGATGGTACGATGATGATTGTCACTTACTTTAAATGTCGCATTGTGTTCTTCTTTGTACTTTTATTATATACCTTTATTTGTATTTTTATTATAAACTGCTCATGTTTTAAAGCCTACTAACACAGATTTTCCTAGTGAGACAGGCATTGGACATCACATGTTGTAAGTTTATATTAATAAAGATGAATTAATTTTTTAAAAATTGGTCAACTCCTGTCTAACTCTCCCTAGTCGACATACCTAAAAAATCCTGACATCAGCACTTCAAAGCTCGAATCAACGCATGAGAATAGTTTCATATCTCTACCTTTTTTAATTGCTTAATTCTCGATTGGCAAGGCTAATCTGGTTCCAACTATACCAATGAATCTAGCCCTTTTGATGTGAATCCATTGAGAGAAACCCTTTAAAACTGATTATTACCACCCCTAGGCAAGCCGGGGAGGCCGAACGAACTGTATTAGTATAAGTTATCCCTTGAGATGTTTTCTATTGAATGTTGTTTCTTTGAAGGGCTGATGAAAGCAAATAAGTAATGATTTATAATTAAAATATGTAAGAAATAGATATGTTTAATTCTATAAATACGCAGATATTAAATAAGACAGTTTAATTAAGGTAAATAACGTTTAATTTGTCTTCCTTTGATAGGATAAAATTTGGATTTTATTCGTTTGAGATCCACAAATTAACTTTCGTTAAACGCTTTCCAAATTTTTAAATTTGTTGAGTTTAAATCACATGTTTGTGGGGAAATTGCACAACATTGCAATTTAAAATTAAACGCCATTCGGCGCAACTGAATAAAAGAAAAAGAAGAGTTATTTTGCAAACATATGTATCGAATTATTTTGAGAAAATTAGTCAAAGAATGTCGGAATTCCTCAATATCGCCCTGGCAAATGAAGACTGGCAAAGTATTGATAAATGTTGCTTTTTTACATTAGCTCCACACAGTAGGCCCTGAATAAAATAATTCCTGTCATCTTTGGGGATGCTGGGTAGTGGGGTCTTTTTAGGAAAGGAGGGAGAGGAAGCTCTGGGAAGGAAAACGGTATGAGGAGTGGGTAGGATGCTGGAGGTCAGTGTGTTTAGGAATGACGAACGTATGAATCCATCCCTCCCACTGCGGTGCAAGATGATGTTCCGAGAGATTCTGGCTGGAAAAGTCCAAAGGTCTCCCTCAACCAGTCTCTCCCGATCCGGCCCGCCACGTAGTAGGTGGACAGACTCAATTGCCACCAAAAGCTAGACAAACCTTATGAACAGGCACCCCTGCTAAATAAACGAACCACTTGGGGTGACCTATGGCAGAGGTGTTCGTTATCCAATAAATGGTTATAAATACCCACCTCCGAAATTGGGAGGCGGGTATGCTTTAGCTGTGTTTATTGATACAATCAAGAAAGACAATGATAGCTTCTAAGATCATCACTGCCTAGATAGATATAGTAGAAACCAGACCAAAACTGATCAAATACACAGGAAATTCCCAACCCTTCTCTTCCTCTTTTCCTTCCCCCTATCCGTCCCATTAACCATTTCTTCAGTCAGGTTCTTAACATTTTCAAAATTACAGACGCCAATTTACGGAATCAAATATAAATAAACATTAATAATATTATTTTTAATGGTTTAGCCAGAAGTCACCAAATACTAAGTTTTGGGATAATGAGGAAAGCAGTATTGAAAGGCTCATCGTAAATCAAATGCTATTTACACATGTCTTTTTTTACAAATTTAACATGCTATAAAATAATACCGACAGGCAAAACGGTCCGTAACATTAGTATGATATTTTTAAATAGCCTACGTGACCCAGAAATCAACAACATTAAGTTTAATTCACTGCAAGTTTTTCTGCATTATAATTGATTTGGTGTTATGGTGGATGTTTATGAGTAATCCGAGTATTGTACCAGATAGAGGGTACACTTTTGCATATACCTCCATAATCAAAACAAATTTCAATTCTTCGGAAATGTCTAATTAATCAACTAGAATTTGATACTCTCTGCATGGCCTTGCCTTGATACATTCATTCAGTATCACAATGTTGCTTTAAATGGCTTGAACTAGATTATTTCCACTCCTGAATAACCAGGCATTCCCCATTTCCTTCTGATCCACAATTTGTTAACATTAGGAAAGTAATAATCCCATTGCTCCTGCTTAGTTTGACTCTTCAGCAGTGTTACAACAAATCTAGACAAATATGTCAACATCCTATTTGAAGATAGAAACATTTTTATAAGACAAAATACATACAAAATTAGCATCAATTTCCAGTTGTTTATGAACACCACATCCAAAGTCAAAATACAAAAATCTATCACACCCAGTTCTGGCTCTAATTTGAAAGGTGCTACTTCTAACACCTTCCTCTCTCGCGGGATCCTCCCTCTCCACCCATCCCCTATCCTCAAAGCACCACCCCTACCCCATTAAGGCTGAGCACAAGGGTGGATTTCCTAATGCGCTATAAAGCATTTCCCAGTCCAAGCTTTTTATATGTCAGGCTGGAAAGGTATTGTTGTTAGGCTGTTAAATAACATTAAGAGATTTAGAAAGAAAATTCGCAGTTACGATAAGTTAAAATATATTTTCAATTTTTAAAATAAAATCGTTTCGAACACTTTTTAGTTAGCGTTTCGTTTCAACCCCAATATCACCAGAGAAATGTGAATACAAACTTAAGTTAACATTCTCTTGTTAATTAATAGTTGCGTTACAGTAGATTAATTTTTAATTAGTTGTCATATCAACCCCTCTATTAATAAACGTGTACTAGTGGTTAAAAACCCAATTCGTAGGTTTTTCTGCTAGGCCCTGGCTTTTGATTCGGCTTCGCCCAGTTTAAGTGTTGGTGGCCATTTTATAAATCCGTTAGAAACGGGTTCCGAAAATATCCTTTTTTTTACATGAGCTCGACACTGGAGGTCCTGAGAAAAATAATCTCCCTCAGGGCCTATGTCATCTTTGGGGATGCTTTGCAGAGGGATTTTTCATGGAAAGAAAATGGAGGAGAATTCTGGAAAGGAAAAATGAAAAGGGTTTAAGGGGTGGGTAGGAATCTGGAGCTCAGTGTGTCCTTGTCATCCGCCTCCAAGACCTAGACAAACCTCACCCCATGAACCCGGGCACCCCTGCTAAATCACCAAACACGGCGAACCACTTGTAGTGACCTATGGCAGAGGTGTTGGTTATCCAATAAAGGTTCCCGGGGCGGCGGTACCCATTTCCGCCTCCCAAATTGTAATTCCTTTTTTTTTGTTGTAATTGGTTCCTCGGATCCAGTGATAGTTAGTCACCGGGAAAAAAATTGTAAACATTATGTTCCCAATATGAAAGCCCCATGGGCTCATAAAAAAAGTAAATACGATAAATAAAATAAATTATTAAAAACAATATAAAAACTCGGAGTGGTTGGCAGAAAGGAGTGTTTATCTGCATTCATCCACTTTCTCGAATATATTATTTTTCTATTTTATTGGCATGACCCGCCTCGAGATACGTAGCTTTGACCGCCTCCGTATTCGAGGGTTAAGGCTCTCGACTCGCAATTCGGATTTTCGCAATCAAATTTTATTTGATTAATTTGTGTTATTTCACAATTTATTCATGCAAAATAATGTGTCGTATATTTGCGGCCCTTACCAGAGTAGAAGATACTCTAAGTATCGCCCTGGTGTACAACCACCATTCAGAAGTGAAACTTTATTTGAATTGGGTTTAGCCGTATTTGGTGACCAGATATCAATTACTCTCCCACCTTCCTCTTCCTCATGTCCCCACTACCGACAGCCTCACAACATACCCCAATTAGGGATTCTGTTGTCTCACTGGCTTCAGACGGTTTGGAATAATTGAGACTATTGTGTTATATTCATATAATTTTTTGTGTATCTACACCCAGTGTTTGCTTCGAATAGTAATTCATTGCTCTTCCATCAGTCCTTCATTATTTTCAAAAAAATTTGCGCAGTTGAGTTTAATAGAATTTTACTTGTATCCTTATTTTCTTTTAGCAAAAGAGATTCACTGTTCACTTTCGCCCACAAAATATCTTCAAAATTCATAACTACCCCAATTAAAACACTTGAAAATTCCACCACAGCATTCGAGCGCCCACCGGGTTTTCTTTTATTTGCAAACAGCGCTCCTATCGGCTAGGCCTAGTACTAAAGGCAGTAAAAGTGAACCCCTTAATTTGCATACAACGTTGGTATACCCATAAAAATTATGTCCTTTTTTACTGCCAACGAAATGGCAGAGGCCTCCTCTCTTTGCTGTACAATTCTTGTCACAGTGTTTGCATTAGCCTGTTTTACTTTTATTAGCGCGATATTTACTTAAAAAAATAATGAATTCCATTACGCTTTTTCTACCTGTTTGTCCAGATGAATGCGGGCCGTTAAGATATTAAAGTTTTAGCTTTTTTGTAATGAGCCGGAAAATGTTTTTACGGGCGGATTCGAGAATATTATATTTTTCGGCATTGAAGAGCTTTTGTAATGTTACAATTATTTTCTGGTTTCTGACTGCCAACATTTATTTTCTTCATCGAAAATATGTATTATTATTGTAATAAAAATGTTGATGACGTACTCCTTAAAATTCCAGAGCCATTTAAAAGAAAAAATAATACTTCAAGGGCGCGTCGCGATTTCCGCTAGTAGGGACGTGCGTAACTTTTAATGAGGTCGTCTCTTAATTTTTTTTCTGAAAATGTATTACTAAAGGCAGAAAAAATATATTTTCGGAACGTCTCAAAAAATGACGAGATTACGAGCGTTCAAAGTGAACTTTGATAAAATGTATGTGTTCCGTGAAGTCAAACGCGGTAAACGCGGTACTTCTTCAATCCTTAAAAAAATTATTTGTTTTCATTTAATTATAAATGACGACCAAAGTGAATTTGCAAAGTTTGAAAAAATAGTTCAATTTAATAATAGAAAACTAACATGCCCCCAACTTTTGATGACATGAATAGGTTTTTAAATAGCTTAAAATGTTTTTTTTTAATATCCACTCCATGCTTTGACAACACCTTACATAGCTTTCTCCTGTCGACTCGGTCGTATGCTTTATGTAGATCTACAAAGGTGCAGAATAGTTTCTGGTTTTTTGCCAGAAACTCTCAGTGAGCTTACGCAAGGAGAAAATCTGGTCCATGCATCCCCTTCCACTCATAAAAGCACCTCGCACATCCCATATTTTATTTTTTGTTTCCATGCTTACCTTTTCAATCAATATTATTCCGTACAGCTCGCCTACAGAACTTAGCAGGCTAATAGCACTGTGATTCCCACATTCCATGGTAGGACGCCTTAATGCTTTAAAGCTTTTTTGGAGGAGAAAAATACCACAACAAGAACCATATCATAACCACACATAAAATACCATAACTGAAGATACAACAACATATAGTAGGTTTGCCTAGAAAAATTATACAATCCACTTTCAATTTATGAGACTGTCTCAAGTACGTTAATACAGCAAGCGAGCTATCTAAACCCGTAATTGAATTTTCAATCAAGTGGTCCAAATGCTCTCCATAAACAAGTGATGCGTTATTTGTTCTTGAAATGTTACATTATCATTCCGTTGATTGCTTTTCGAGAACTAGTCAAAGGCAAAGACGTAAGGGCTAGGGCTAAGAGCTAGGACACGGCAGAAATTAGCCTCACAAGGAGCAAAGGATGGATATGAGGTGAGATGAGAGGGTATTGGCTGGCTGATCCGCCTTTAGGTACTGCCGAGGTAAATTAAACTGCACAACAAAGGAGCAACCTAGAATTAGAGGAGAGATACGAAGATGAAATAATGGAGCTCTACTCAAATAAATATTAGTAAAAAAGTACAGATTAACTTTAACACTTTGTCCGAGAAATTAATTGTTACATATAATTGGGTGGGATGGGACCCAAACGCGATGCCAACTCAGCCACGGACCGGTCAATTTATAAGAAACAAATGGATATTTCAAAACTTTCATAACTCTTGATGGAAACGCCAACTTTCAGAAAGAGAAAAAAAAAACAGGCAGACGACCAGGAACTTCATCCGGGTGAAATTATTCAAACATTTTTACGAGTATATGTCAATCATTTTTCGATCAATCTGTTTTCAATCCCATTTTGAACATACGTGAGAAATATAATTCCTGTATCATTCTGAGAAAAGGAAAGTGATGAAGTTTTGGAAAAAAAAAGATGATAGAGTAGGAATCTGGGGGTCAGTATCTCAGTATGATGGACGTATGAATCCATCCTTCCCATCCCTCCGCAGTGCAACGCGATATTCTTAGAGAGTGCTGCTGGAGAAGTCGAAAAGATTCTCTCGATCCGGCCTGCCACGCAGCTGGTGGGCAGAGGCACCCACTGTCAACACCCGGACAAACCTCATACCATAAACCCCTGCTAAGTCACAAAACGTAGCGAACCACTTGGGATGACCCATGGCAGAAACGTTGATTATTCAATAAATGGTTCCCGGTTATGACGGCGGTACCCATACCCGTCACCCAAATTGATTGACTTATCCGGGATCTAAAAATTTTCGTTCAAGTTGATCACACTCCTTGGGATTATTACTTTAATAATTATAAGGTTTTGTTTTTCTTGTAGCAGAGATTAATATTCATTTTATAGCTGTGTACTTTGACTGTATTCGTAATACATTTTATAGTATTTTACCGCTAGTGTAAATGGCCATTAGGTTGAACACTTTTTCACAAACACCAGTTATCTTAAATACTTTGCAGCTTCAGAATTTCCAAAATTATTTTTGATTTCACATATTTCATTTTCATTAAAGTACCGTTGTAGTTCACGTCAACTGTTCACGATAGAATATCTCTTTAGCATGACTTCTGCAGACGTACACCGTGAAGGTGGTTTCCTTTGGGCGGCGCGCGGCGGCACCATGAGTTCGAAGGGGTCGGAAAGGGATTCTGGCTTGAATTGTTTTAATTTTCAATTGATCAGACCCATTTAATTAATTATTAATAAATCATTGGAAACTAATATTTTATACATTGCTGTCGTTTCAAAGTCATGATCTTTTTATTATTTATTGACAAATATCGCGTTGGAGCCAGGATGCGGCATTTTCAAGAAAAGGGTTGGTTAGGTTAGGGAAGGATGGACAGCTTTGCATTAGCTTATCACATTATATAAATATGTCGATTTGTATAAACGATGTTTCCAACGCTTAACTGAATGGCTTTTAAACTTTTTAAATTAGTGATTAGTACCTATATTGATATATATTAAACTTTGGAAATGTTTGAAACTTTCATAATACCTTCTTAAAACCCCCGCGAAGGTTTTTGGATTATTTCGACCACATGAGAATACATCCGAAAAGTTTTTCAATCATCACCAAACCAATAACACATTAAACTATTAACACATTTAATCAACATTAGTCTTCAAAGCGGAATATTTCCAACGATATATAAACAAACCATCATCACTCCAATTCATAAATCTGGCAACCCAGAAGAAGTGACAAACTATCGTCCAATATCGCTGATTTCAAACATTGCCAAAATCTTTGAAAAAATTATCAAAAAAAGATTGACTGAATTTATTAACAAAAATAACATAATTCACGACAACCAATATGGATTTATGAAAAATAGAAGTACCCAAGATGCGATTGCCAAATTATCTAACATTATTCAGAACACATTTGACAAATCTTTTAAATGCCTCGGAATCTTCATAGATCTTAAAAAAGCTTTCGATAGTATTTCTCGTGATAAACTTATTAAAAAATTAAATTGTGTTGGGATAAACGATAAAGCTCTAAAATGGATAAAAAGCTATTTATTTGAACGATACCAAGAAGTCAAGATAAACAACTCCCTAAGTCTACCACTAACAAGTAATTTCAGGATACTTCAAGGCACTTTGTTAGGCCCTCTACTATTTATAATTTATGACAATGATATTTTCAAACTACCACTTAACGCAGACATAATATCATACGCCGACGACACAGCTATCATAGGGAATGCGATCGACTGGAATACAGTAAACGAACAAGTAAGTGTGCCCCACGGTTGAATTTGGCAGCCACCTCTGGTCTGGAGTCCCAAAATACCTGAAAAAAACCCTCGACTCTGTGCAGAAACGGGCGGTCCGTTTGATAGATTCTCCTAACTTAACAAATGGACTGCAATCTTTAGAGCACAGGCGTCAGGTGGGAATGCTGTCCTTGTTCTACCGGTATTACAATGGAAGATGCTCCGAGGAACTAGCGTCACTGATCCCCTCGGCACCGGTGCATAGTCGGGAAACACGCCAAACACGCGCTCAACATTTGTACACGGTTGACATTAGTCACATGAGAACGGGTCGTTTCTACGACTTGTTCTTGAGTTCAACAGCCCGGCTGTGGAACGATTTGCCGGCTTCTGTGTTTCCTCCCTCCTACAATATGGGTCTCTTCAAGACCCATGTTCACTCCTTCCTCTCCTCAACAGCACCCTCCACACAGCATCTTCAAAGATGACATAGGCCCTGAGGGAAATTATTTCCCTCAGGGCCTCCTGTGTGGAGTTAACATAAAAAAAAAAAAAAAAAAAAAAAAAAAGCAAATAATAGCACGAACACCTTAAAACATTGGTTTGATACAAATCTTCTCTCATTGAACACTAACAAAACATACTACATACACTTCTCAATTAACAAATTAAAAACACTCCCCAACACTAAAATAATTATCCACAATAACAAATGTAATAAAATCACATGTATCCAAGGCTGTTCAACATTGAAATAAGTATCAGAAATTATATTTCGGAGTGATAATAGAACAACATATGAAGTGGAAGAGCCATATCTGTGAATTGGTTAAGCGTATCAGAAAGTGTATATATATATATATATATATATATATATATTTATACCCTCTCGTACTAAGTTGATCTTTCGTGACGGTAGACCAGTTTTTAGTTGATCCGTTTGCTCTTGTTGATCCAAGCGGATAAGTTGATCTATTACCGAAGCTGGCATACATATGTGGATCCTTATGGATCAACTTAAGTCATCGAGATTTTGCTGTAAGCCACGCCCATTTTTCGGTGGCATATACATTTTACACGTTTTGTCTATGTTGATCTTATATAATGACCAATCAGAGATGGAAGCATTCTGATTGGTCATAAAAAACATGTACCTATATGGAACATTACTGTTAATTCGTTGATCTAGTATATATTGCGCGTTCCAGGGCTACGACAGAGTTGTGAGATTATTGCAGGGCTGCCACATACTCTAAATTATGTATTATTATTATTTGACAATAAATATTTTCGGTATTACGAAATGCGGCAAAAATTTTACGGAGAGGAAAAAGACGAGGGAGGGGGAAGGCGGGAAAGGTGTAAGGGAACGGGGCGCACGGGAAAGGACATGCAGGGAGAATAAATTTGAGTGATTGAATTATACCGCCGCCCCGGGAACCATTTTACTGGATAACCAACACCTCTGCCGTGGGTCACCCCAGAAGGGGGGGGGGGGGGGGGGGGGGGGGTAGGGGTAGGGGGAGGGGGGGGGGAATAGAAATTGCTTAAGTAAGGACCAATTGAATGATAATAATTGAGGAATTACAATTTGGGAATACAGGGTACCGCCACCCCGGGAACCATTGACTGGAAAACCAACACCTCTGCCATAGGTCACCCCAGGGGGGGGGGGGGAGTGGAGTAGGGGGGAAGAGGGGGGGGGGGTAGGGGGGGTATGGAGGGAGTGTAGGGAGGAGTGAAGGGGGTGTAAGGGGGGGTGAAGAAATAGCTTTAGTAAGGACTAATTGTATAATTGTAGACGAGTAATTCCATGGGAGTGGGAAGGGCGGGGATGGGTGGTGTGGGAGGGGGGTAGGGGGTGGCGGTAGGGAGGGGGTAGGGAGGGGTGAAGAAATGACTTAAGTAAGGAATAATTGTATAATTGTAGACGAAGAATTGCAGGGGACTGGGAAGGGCGGGGGGGGTATCAATCTTAGAATACGGAGTACCGCCTCCCCGGGATCCATTAACTGGTTAACCAACACCTCTGCCATAGGTCACCTCAAGAAGATCGTTGCGTTTGGTGACTAAGCAGGGGTGCCCGGGTTCATGGGGTGAAGTTTGTCCAGTTCTTGGCGGCGGATGCGTCTGGCCACCTGCGACGTGGCGGACCGGGTCAAAAACGTTTGGTTGAGGGAGGCATTTTAACCTTTTGAGCCTGACTCTCTCGACCCATCGACTTGCAACTCTGGCCCTATGGCACCAAACAGACTGAAATTTTGGATTCTTACTTAAAAGCACGGTCTGTACAAGAATCAATCAAAAAAAATCTTCCAAAAGTATCTCATCGTTAGTAGGTATTAGTTTTTACACTTGCGATCGGTCACAACTTTGGCCCTATGGCACCAAACAGATTGAAATTTTGAATTCTTACTAAAAAGCACGGTCTGTACAAGAATCAATCAAAAAAGCTTCCAAAAGTATAATTTTACTAACGAGAGTTTTACGCTGTATATATTAGTTTTTTTTTAGCAAATACTCAATAATTTGGGCCATCATCCACCAAACAGACTGAAATTTTGGATTCTTACTTAAAAGAACGGTCCGTACAAGAATCAATGAAAAAATCTTCCAAAAGTATAATTTTACTAACGACAGTTTTACGCTGTATATAAGTTGGTTTTTTTTTAGCAAATACTCAATAATTTGGGCCATCATCCACCAAACAGACTGAAATTTTGGATTCTTACTATAAAGCACGGTCTGTACAAGAATCAATCAAAAAATCTTCCAAAAGTATAGTTGTTAGAAAACTCATCGTTCGTAGGTATTAGTTTTTACACTTGCGATCGGTCACAACTTTGGCCCTATGGCACCAAACAGATTGAAATTTTGAATTCTTACTTATAAGCACGGTCTGTACAAGAATCAATCAAAAAATCTTCCAAAAGTATAATTTTACTAACGAGAGTTTTACGCTGTATATATTAGTTTTTTTTTAGCAAATACTCAATAATTTGGGCCATCATCCACCAAACAGACTGAAATTTTGGATTCTTATTATAAAGCACGGTCTGTACAAGAATCAATCAAAAAATCTTCCAAAAGTATAGTTGTTAGAAAACTCATCGTTTTTCAGGGCACGTTTTACACTTGGAATCGGTCACAACTCTAGCCCTATGGCACCAAACACACTGAAATTTTGGATTCTTACTTCAGAGCACGGTTTGTACACGAATCAATAAAAAAATCTTCCAAAAGAATAATTTTACTAACGAGAGTTTTACGCTGTATATATTAGGTTTTTTTTAGCAAATACTCAATAATTTGGGCCATCATCCACCAAACAGACTGAAATTTTGGATTCTTACTATAAAGCACGGTCTGTACAAGAATCAATCAAAAAAAATCTTCCAAAAGTATCTCATCGTTCGTAGGTATTAGTTTTTACACTTGCGATCGGTCACAACTTTGGCCCTATGGCACCAAACAGATTGAAATTTTGAATTCTTACTTAAAAGCACGGTCTGTACAAGAATCAATCAAAAAATCTTCCAAAAGTATAATTTTACTAACGAGAGTTTTACGCTGTATATATTAGTTTTTTTTAGCAAATACTCAATAATTTGGGCCATCATCCACCAAACAGACTGAAATTTTGGATTCTTACTTAAAAGCACGGTCCGTACAAGAATCAATGAAAAAATCTTCCAAAAGTATAATTTTACTAACGACAGTTTTACGCTGTATATAAGTTGGTTTTTTTTTAGCAAATACTCAATAATTTGGGCCATCATCCACCAAACAGACTGAAATTTTGGATTCTTACTATAAAGCACGGTCTGTACAAGAATCAATCAAAAAATCTTCCAAAAGTATAGTTGTTAGAAAACTCATCGTTCGTAGGTATTAGTTTTTACACTTGCGATTGGTCACAACTTTGGCCCTATGGCACCAAACAGATTGAAATTTTGAATTCTTACTTATAAGCACGGTCTGTACAAGAATCAATCAAAAAATCTTCCAAAAGTATAATTTTACTAACGACAGTTTTACGCTGTATATATGTTGGTTTTTTTTTTAGCAAATACTCAATAATTTGGGCCATCATCCACCAAACAGACTGAAATTTTGGATTCTTACTATAAAGCACGGTCTGTACAAGAATCAATCAAAAAATCTTCCAAAAGTATAGTTGTTAGAAAACTCATCGTTTTTCAAGGCACGTTTTACACTTGGAATCGGTCACAACTCTAGCCCTATGGCACCAAACACACTGAAATTTTGGATTCTTACTTCAGAGCACGGTTTGTACACGAATCAATAAAAAAATCTTCCAAAAGAATAATTTTACTAACGACAGTTTTACGCTGTATATATGTTGGTTTTTTTTTAGCAAATACTCAATAATTTGGGCCATCATCCACCAAACAGAC
Source organism: Glyphotaelius pellucidus (assembly GCA_936435175.1). Taxonomy (NCBI): domain Eukaryota; kingdom Metazoa; phylum Arthropoda; class Insecta; order Trichoptera; family Limnephilidae; genus Glyphotaelius; species Glyphotaelius pellucidus. The sequence continues at coordinate 33,217,240 of OW386548.1, forward strand.
TGAAATTTTGGATTCTTACTATAAAGCACGGTCTGTACAAGAATCAATCAAAAAATCTTCCAAAAGTATAGTTGTTAGAAAACTCATCGTTCGTAGGTATTAGTTTTTACACTTGCGATCGGTCACAACTTTGGCCCTATGGCACCAAACAGATTGAAATTTTGAATTCTTACTTATAAGCACGGTTTGTACAAGAATCAATCAAAAAATCTTCCAAAAGTATAATTTTACTAACGAGAGTTTTACGCTGTATATATTAGTTTTTTTTTAGCAAATACTCAATAATTTGGGCCATCATCCACCAAACAGACTGAAATTTTGGATTCTTATTATAAAGCACGGTCTGTACAAGAATCAATCAAAAAATCTTCCAAAAGTATAGTTGTTAGAAAACTCATCGTTTTTCAGGGCACGTTTTACACTTGGAATCGGTCACAACTCTAGCCCTATGGCACCAAACACACTGAAATTTTGGATTCTTACTTTAGAGCACGGTTTGTACACGAATCAATAAAAAAAATCTTCCAAAAGTATAATTTTACTAACGAGAGTTTTACGCTGTATATAAGTTGTTTTTTTTAGCAAATACTCAATAATTTGGGTTATCCTAGAAAAACTATTAAGTTATCGATCTGCATTAAAAGATTTAATATCGCATTTCTCTTTTCTTAATATTAAATAAAAAAAATATATATTTCACTAATGAAAATTGTCTTCTTAAGTTTTCTGAAGGTTTCACTTCTACCGGTACCGAAGGATTTATTTAATTATGTATTTATTCATTATTAATTACTTATAGTACTTAAATAAAATAACTTAGTACTAGAATAAATTAATACTAGAAATACTCCGCTTTCTTGTAGTTGGACTCGGACATGTTTCTACATGTTTCCTTGTGTAGAGCCGTCACAAAGAGGAGACCGAATATACTATACTATCTCATTCTCTCGCAAGGTAACTCCTATTAATGGATGTTTTTGTCTCTTTTTCGCTATTTTTCGTTTCATTGAGTTTCAAATCACAACGGTGCTAAAGAACTTTTCACTTAAAAAATGTGAACTTTTACTATCGAAAGTTTTACGCTGTATTTAATGTGTTTTGTAAAGCAAATACTCAATAATTTGGGTTATCCTAGAAAAACTATTAAGTTATCGATCTGCATTAAAAGAATTAATATCGCATTTCTCTTTTCTTAATATTAAATAATAAAAAAATATATTTCACTAATGAAAATTGTCTACTTACGTTTTCTGAAGGTTTCACTTCTACCGGTACCGAAGGATTTATTTAATTATGTATTTATTAATTATTAATTACATTTTGTACTTAAACAAAATAACTTATTACTAGTATAAATTATTACTAGAAATACACTCAAAAAAGAACGCAACTTTTGATAGGGTTCTAACTTCACTTCACCTTGTTCTGATATGAGGTGTCAAAGTTTGCAAAGACGATTTCTCATAATCTATTTACCAATTTCTGATTTTGAAGTTGAAATTTGTTTAACGTATTTTAATTGAACATATTTTGAAGGAAAGTATTTAAATATGACGTATATTTACCCTTTTAGAACATACCTAAACATGCAAATAAAACCCTGTACAACCAGCTAAGGCATAATAATACATTGCACAAGGTTCTAATTACATTTCACTAATGCAATTCCAAGCTACGTCCTATTTAAATATTTTCCATTTAAATACGATAAACTAAAATTGTTAAATAGATTACGAAATTTCGTCTTTGGAAACTTAGAAACCTTAGAAAATGATACAGAAGACACAGTTAGAACCCTATCCAAATAAAGTGACGAACCATAATGCGCCTCTTATTTAAGATCAACTGTCAGATACAAGAAAAATAGAGAGTGTAAGTGTAGTGAGAATGTAAAATGAATTATTATTGAAAATGCTTGATGTTAGAACTTCGTCATACACATATCAACGAAAATACAACACGGATGGTTCTGAAAATTATTTTGGGTATAGAAATGAGCAAAAAAATGCTTTGGCAATCAAAGGTCATTTTTGAAAAAAATGTCAGTTAGAACCCTATTCAAATGAGGCGACGAAATATCGGCAAGGCAAGGTAAAACATGTCGGTTCTTTGTTGAAGCGGATGTAAACAAACGATCTGCGTCATCGCGTCATCGCGTGATCGACACGTGATGACGCGATGGTAGCCGATAACCCTAACCTAAGGTAACCTATTAAACCCTTCAAAATTTTGGCGTATTTTTCAGATGGTCAAAATCTTTCCGCTTTACAATGAAATGCAAATAAATGGAATATTTCTGAACATATCCCAAAACTATTTTTAAAGGTCATGAAACACGCTTTCAAATTTTTTAGTTAAAAATAAACATATAATTTTTTAAATATAAAAATTTGTCATGCAAACATAAAAAAGTTTAAAAAATGGCTCACCTCACGCTTTTTCTAACTAAAATTACAAATAATGAAAAAAAATAAACACATACATATTTTCTTAGACAAATGTATTGTTAACGTTACTGTCACCTCATTTTTGGTCTTTTCGTATAAAAATAATTGATAAAAAATTATCAAAATTATTAGGTTAGTTACTAGGTATTTAAATGTTATGTTAATCGCACGTGTTATGCCGAATATGTGTAAATAAATAAATATGGTTAACTTATTTTTAAGGATTATTTTGTTAAAAATACTAGCTGGTTCCCGGCACGCGTTGCAATGCCATTCAAAGAAATGAATTGTTTCTCCCTGCACGTCCATTCGCTTGCGTCCCCGTTCTTAGTTGAACCCGGCATGCGTTGCAATACCACTTAAATAAAGATATTGTTTCTCCCTGAGTGTTTTTTTTCAATTCGTCCCCGTTCCCCTACCCCCCCCCCCCTCCTCTTCCCCTCTTGCGATCCCCCTCCACCTTCTTCGCTTTTCGCACTCCCCTTTTCCACTTCGCTCCGTCCGCGACCCCCCCCCCCTCCGTTGTCCACTTTCCCGACTTCCCCCCTCCATCGACCCTTTCTCCCGCGAAACTTTCCCCCTTCATTCCCGTCCGCCAGTCCCGGATTCCCCTCCCCTTCCCACCTACCCTCCCTGCCACTAAAATACATGATATACACTCACTTTTCCAAACAACTTGTGCACCACTTACTATTTTTTTATAGTAATTTCATTAAACCAGAGCTCACCAGTGTACATAGAAACACTCTTCTGCTAAAATTTAATGTTCTGTAGAAATTTTGAGTAAATCCATTTATTACTTTCCAAGATTAGCGAACGCAAACATACGGAACCAAAATTTTTATATTTATAGATTTTCGTTATATTAAACTAATATATTATGACTTTTAAGTTTGTAAAATTATTGTTTCAAAATTGTCTTTCATTTATATCGCCCACTTCGATTTGAAATTTATGTAATTAATTTCAATTTATGTCATTTTTTTCTTTAAGAACAAAAAATGTTTTTTAAAATGTGGTTTACTGTGTTCTATACATTCAGTGTCATTGAAAAAAGCGGTTTCACGACGGTTGGTCCGGCGACAATTTATCCTCCGACAATTGGTCCGCCGATAGTTGATCCCTCCGAGTCCGAGGGATCAATTGTCCGAGGGATCAACTGTCGGGGGGGGGGGGGGGGTCAACAGTCGGTGTGGGGGGTCAACAGTCAGGGGGGTTAACTGTCGGGGGATCAACTGTCGGGGGATCAACTGTCAGGGGATAAACTGTCAGCGGGCTAACTGTTGGGGGGGAGGGCAATTGTTGCCGGATTGACTGTCATGGAAACATTTTATTTAGTTATTAACTTTTTAGCAGAGGTGTCGGTTATACGATAAATGGTTCCCGGGGCGGCGGAATAATTGGTATCGGCGCCTTCATTCACTGACTCACTCACTCACTCAAATTGATTCTCCCTGCATTTCCTTTCCCGTGCGCTCCGTTCCCTTCCACCTTCCCCGCCTTCCCCCTCCCTCGTCTCTTCCCTCTCCGTGAATTTTTTTGCCGCATTTCGTATTATCGAAAATATTTATTGTCAAATAATAATAAAACATAATTTAGAGTATGTAGCAGCCCTGGAATAATGTCACAACTCTGTGGCAGCCCTAGAATGCGCCATTATATATCAGATCAACCAATTAACAGTAAAACTCCATATAGGTACATGTTTTTTATGACCAATCAGAAGGCTTCCTTCACAACCTCTCTGATTGGTCATTTAAATCGGATCAGCAAAAGAACTGTAAAACGACATATAGGTACATAAGTTATACGATTATGTGGATCAACGAAGTATGTTGATTTACAAGCGACAGATCAACAAAGCATGTTAATTTGCAAGCGATTCCCATACAAATTTTTAAAATTTTATGATAAGTACATCAAATATTTTTACTTGCAAAATGGCAACCTTGGTAACTAATGTAATAATGTTGCAAAATCATACAGATGTATTCCATCACAGCCAAGTTATAGGGTGTTAAAGGTGGATCAACTTGGCTTATAACTTCTTGCTGGATCAACACACTACGGGAAGAGGCCAATATATATATATATATATATATTGGCCTCTTCCCGTAATGTGTTGATCCAGTAAGAAGTTATAAGCCAAGTTGATCCACCTTTAACACCATATAACTTGGCTATGATGGAATACATCTGTATGATTTGGCAACATTATTACATTAGTTACCAAGGTTGCCAGTTTGCAAGTAAAAATATTTGATGTACTTTTCATAAAATTTTCAAAATTTGTATGGGAATCGCTTGCAAATTAACATGCTATGTTGATCTGTCGCTTGTGAATCAACATACTTGGTTGATCTACATAATCGTATAACTTATGTACCTATATGTCGTTTTACAGTTCTTTTGCTGATCCGATTTAAATGACCAATCAGAGAGGTTGTGAAGGAAGCCTTCTGATTGGTCATAAAAAACATGTACCTATATGGAGTTTTACTGTTGATGTGTTGATCCGATATATAATGGCGCGTTCTAGGGCTGCCACAGAGTTGTGAGATTATTGCAGGGCTGCTACATACTCTAAATTATCTATTATTATTATTTGACAATAAATATTTTCGGTAGTACGAAATGCGGCAAAAAATTTCACGGAGAGGGAAGAGACGAGGGAGGGGGAAGGCGGGGAAGGTGGAAGAGAACTGGAAGCACGGTAAAGGACATGCAGGGAGAATCAATTTGAGTGAGTGATGAGTGAATGAAGGAGGCCATATCAATTATACCACCGCCCCGGGAACCATTTAGTGGAAAACCAACCTCTGCCATAGGACACCCGAGGGGGGGGGACAGCGTCCCAGAATTTACAAAACTACCGTCTTATTCCCTTTCTAAAAAGATCCCCGAAACAGCATCTTAAGATTAAAAAATTATTTCAATGATGAAAATTGTCTACTTAAGTTTTCTGAAGGTTTCACTTCTACCGCTACCATATCTCGGCGGTAACCCAAGCTAACTTGAAATGACTTTAGCCGTTTTTGGTGAAGTAGACCTGCCATAGGTCACCCCAAGTGATTGGTGTCCGGGTTCAAACGTGGCGGGTCGGATCGGGAGAGACTGATTGAGGGAGACCTTACTTTGAAATCTCCAGTTGAACTCTCTCGCCCCGTCACCCAAATGGGGTTTTCAATATTTCTGGGGCGGGTATGTGTGCCGCCGCCCCGGGAACCATTTATCGGATAACCAACTACTCAGCTAAGAATTCAGAAGTCGCAAGATCAAATTATGGCGTGAGTAAGTTCATTTTTTTTTATAAGTTTGTATTATTTTACGACAACAAGTTGCTTTACGATCATTGACTAAGAATTCAGAAGTCGAATTATTTTCGATAATGCGTCGCTTTACGATCCTTGACTAAGAATTCAGAAGTCGCAAGTTCAAATTATGGCGTGCGCAAGTAATTTTTTTTTGATAAATTTGTATAATTTTTGCGATAATGCGTTTCTTAACAATCCTTGACTAAGAATTCAGAAGTCGCAAGTTCAAATTATGGTGTGCGCAAGTCATTTTTTTTTGATAAATTTGTATTATTTTCGATAATGCGTTGCTTAACGTTCCTTGACTAAGAATTCAGAAGTCGCAAGTTCGATTTACGATAAATTAAAAAATAAACATAAGTATTAGCAAGAAAATCTGTGATGGGCGGGCGGTGTGGATTTGATTTGTATGCAAAACTATAGCTTTACTCCGAAATAAAATTTGTTCTCTTTCATATTTTTCAATTTCGGAGTAAAACTATTTATTTGCATTTTGAGCAATTCCGATTTGGGTTTATGTAATACGGGGTACCGCCGCCCCGGGAACCATTTATCGGATAACCAACTACTCAGCTAAGAATTCAGAAGTCGCAAGATCAAATTATGGCGTGAGTAAGTACTTTTTTTTTTTATAAGTTTGTATTATTTTACGACAATAAGTTGCTAAATGATCTTTGACTAAGAATTCAGAAGTCGCAAGTTCAAATTATGGCGTGCGCAAGTAATTTTTTTTTGATAAATTTGTATTATTTTACGATAATGCGTTTCTTAACGATCCTTGACTAAGAATTCAGAAGTCGCAAGTTCAAATTATGGTGTGCGCAAGTAATTTTTTTTTGAAAAATTTGTATTATTTTCGATAATGCGTCGCTTTACGATCCTTGACTAAGAATTCAGAAGTCACAAGTTCGATTAACGATTAATTAAAAAATATACATAAAATATAAGGAAGAAAATCTGTGATGGGCGGGCGGTGTGGATTTGATTTGTATGCAAATATATGGTTTTACTCCGAAATAAAATTTGTTCACTTTCATATTTTTCAATTTCGGAGTAAAACTATAGATTTGAATATTGCGTAATTCCAATTTGGGTATATGTAATACGAGATACCGCAGCCCCGGGAACCATTAATCGGATAACCAACTACTCAGCTAAGAATTCAGAAGTCGCAAGATCAAATTATAGCTTGCGCAAGTAATTTTTTTTTATAAATTTGTATTATTTTCGATAATGCGTTGCTTAACTTTCCTTGACTAAGAATTCAGAAGTCGCAAGTTCGATTTACGATTAATTAAAAAATATACATAAAATATAAGGAAGAAAATCTGTGATGGGCGGGTGGTGTGGATTTGATTTGTATGCAAATCTATAGTTTTACTCCGAAATAAAATTTGTTCTCTTTCATATTTTTCAATTTCGTAGTTAAACTATAGATTTGCATTTTGAGTAATTCCAATTTGGGTAAATGTCATACGGGGTACCGCCGCCCCGGGAACCATTTATCGGATAACCAACTTCTCAGCTAAGAATTCAGAAGTCGCAAGATCATATTATGGCGTGAGTAAGTAAATTTTTTTTTGATAAATTTGTACTATTTTACGAAAATGCGTTGCTTAATGTTCCTTGACTAAGAATTCAGAAGTCGCAAGTTCGATTTACGATTAATTAAAATATATATATAAAATATAAGGAAAAAAATCTGTGATGGGTGGGCGGTGTGGATTTGATTTGTATGCAAATCTATAGTTTTACTCCGAAATTGAAAAATATGAAAGTGAACAAATTTTACAAGTCCAAGGACTAGATGAACATATAAATCCATCTCTCCCACTGCATTGCAAGGCGATTGGTTGAAAGAGGAATTTAAGAACCCGACTTCGAGTACATCTCAAGTACTATCATAATTGCAGACAAGCAGCCATGTGGCAGCTTTGCGGGATTACCTATTTAAATTGCCAATTTTATCTGTATTTGTTAAGTATGTTTTTGTTGGAAATAATAAAAAAAAATAAAATAAAAATAAAAATAAAAATTTCACATCTCGAGTACCTACATCATAATTAAATTTTAATGTGAAATAGTGGTCGCCCAATGGTCGAAATTCGATCATAATTAATTTAATGTGTAATGTTTTTTTTTTGATTTAATGTTTTTTATGCATAATTTTAAAAAATATTAGATTGATGGAGCAATAAAAGAATTTTGCTTTTTAGACGCATAAAAGTTAAAAACAGAAGAACAACCAACCAAAGTTAAAGACAAAGCCAACACCTCTGCCATAGGTCACCTCAAGCGGTTCGTTACGTTTGGTGACTAAGCAGGTGTGCCCGGGTGACCTATGGCAGAGGTGTTGGTTATTGAATTCCCGGGGCGGCGGTTCCCCGGGCGGCGGTATCCCGTATTACGTGTACCCAAATTGGAATTACTCATTTACAATTATTCATCTCTACCAACCCCCCCCTGAGGTGGTCTAAAGCACAGGTATTGGTTATCAAATAAATGGTTCTCGGGACGGCGGTACCCAAACTCCCAAGCTAACTTGAAATGACTTTAGCCTTTTTGGTGACTAGGTCCGAATAGCCAGGTACTTTCTCACCGTCCTCTCTCCATCTCCTTCCCCCCCCCCCCCCCCAGCCTCACAATATAACCCAATTGGGGATGCCATAGTCTCACTGGCTCCAGGCGGGAGCAGTTGAGGCTCTTGTCCGGTAGTCACATTAAAAAAAAACTCTGTAATGTGAAGTAATATTACACAAATATAATATTTATAATATGCGCAATTAAATTCTCACAAATAATGTAATATCCAAAATTAAAATCTCTAAATTCTCTCGGTGGACTCGTGATATTTCTGCAAATATTACTATAAAGTCAAATAGATACCAAGTGCACTCTCAAAATTTCAAACGGGGAAGAACGTTCTTCGATCACGCGTTCATTGTGACGTTTTGAATGTTATTTGGATTGGTTTCACGTGATCGTTGTCTGCTTATGTCGTGACAAGTTTGTTTACACACAAGTTGAAACACAAGTTTCACTTTCTTATTTTTTTTTTGGCTGCTTTAGAAGGTATTCAGATTTGTTTTTAGTTTCAATATTTCACACAATAGTTTAAATAGGTTTACTAAAATCTAATAATATATTGTATAAATATTTAATATAATATAAACATTTTATTATGAAATATCAAGGAAAATAATTCTCCTCAAGGCCTATGTCATCTTTGGGGATGCTGTGTGGAGGGTCTTTTTTAGAAAAGGAAGTAAAGGAAGTTCTGAGAAGGCAAAGGGTATTAGGGATGGGTAGGAATCTGGGGGTCAGTGTGTTCAGGAGTGACGGACGTATAAATTCATGCCTCCCACTGCGATGTTCCGAGAGAGTACGGCTAGAGAAGTCAAAGGAACTCCCTCAACCACTCTTTTCCGATCCGGCCTGCCATGCAGCTGGTGGGCAGACGCATCCGCCGCCAAGACCCGGACAAACCTCACCCATGAATCCGGGTATCGGGAACAAATCTTATTATTATCTTCTTCTTCTGTTTTATTTTCTGATCGGACGTTGGCTATAATCAATAAATCTTCACCCTGCAGGCTGCAAATCTTTATACAATTATGTTCTTCTTATGGTAAATCTTCTTTTCGGAGGTTGGCTATCATCAAATAATCTCTCACACGATCATACATGGTTTCACCACACATACGCCTCGGGGATATCATTTCTACAGCATTCAGTCTACCCCCCCCCCCCCCCCCGGAAGGAGATGGAGAGAGGCCGGTGGGGAAGTACATGGCTATTCGGACCAAAAATGGCTTAGGTCATTTCAAGTTAGCTTGGGAGCTTGGGTACCGCCGCACCGGGAATCATTTAAAGGATAACCAACACCTCTGCCATAGGTCACCTAAAGTGGTTCGTTACGTTTGGTGACTAGCAGGGGTGCCCGGGTTCATGGGGTGAGGTTTGTACAGGTCTTGGCGGCGGATGCGTCTGCCCACCTGCTGCATGGCGGGCCGGATCAAGAGAGCTTGGTTGAGGGAGGCATTTTGACCTTTCCAGCCGGACTCTCTCCCCAGAGGCTACCGGGGTGTCGCCACCACGCGCAGGGCCTAGCAGCAAAAACCCACGGAGCGGGTTTTTTACTGCTATACAAATGTCGTGGATTAGATGGACATATGAATCCATATCTTCTTCTGCATTGTAAGGCGATTGGTTGAAAGAGGAATTTAAGAACCCGACTTCGAGTACATCTCAAGTACTATCATAATTAAATTTCACATCTCTAGTACCTACATCATAATTAAATTTTATTGTGAACTAGTGGTCGCCCAATGGTCGAAATTCGAACATAATTAATTTAATGTGTAATGTTTTTTTACATTTATTTATTACACTTTAAATTAATTATGTTCGAATTTCGACCATTGGGTGACCACTAGTTCACATAAAAATTTAATTATGATGTAGGTACTTGAGATGTGAAATTTAATTATGATAGTACTTGAGATGTACTCGAAGTCAGGTTCTTAAATTCCTCTTTCAACCAATCGCCTTGCAATGCAGTGGGAAAGATGGATTCATATGTCCATCTAATCCGCGACATTCGTATAGCAGTTAAAAACCCGCTCCGTGGGTTTTTGCTGCTAGGCCCTGCGCGCGGCGGCGACACCCCGGTAGCTTCCGGGCTAGAGTCCGGCCGAAAGTGTCAAAATGCCTCCCTCAACCAAGCTCTCCTGACCCGGCCCGCCACGCAGCAGGTAGGCAGAAGCATTCGCCGCCAAGACCTGGACAAACCTCACCCTAGGAACCCGGGCACCCCTGCTTAGTCACCAAACGTAACGAACCGCTTGAGGCGACCTATGGCAAAGGTGTTGATTATCTAGTTAATGGTTGCCGGGGCGGCGGTACTCCGTATTCCCAAATTGGAATTACTCACTTATAATTATTCATTTAGTCCTTACTCAATTAGTTCTTGCAGGCTGCACAGCTCGGAACAATTAATATTATTATCTTCATTTAATTTTTTGTGAGATTATTTCATTGATTCGTGTACAGACCGTGCTCTTAAGTAAGAATCCAAAATTTTAGTCTGTTTGGCGCCGTAGGGCCAGAGTTGCAACTCGATGGGTCGAGAGAGTCAGGCTTGAAAGGTTAAAATACCTCTCTCAACCAAGCTCTTTTGATCCGGCCCGCCACGCAGCAGGTGGCCAGACGCATCCGCCGCCAAGACCTAGACAAACCTCATCCCATGAACCCGGGCCCCCCTACTTAGTCACCAAACACAACGATCCGCTTAAGGTGACCTATAACAGAGGTGTTGGTTATCCAGTTAATGTTTCCCGGGGAGGCGGTTCCCCGTATTCCCAAATTGATCCTCCCCCCGCCCTTCCTACTCCCCCGCAATTACTCGTCTACAATTATACAATAAGTCCTTACTAAAGCCATTTCTTTACCCCCCCCCCCCCTTCACCCCCCCCCTACCCCCTGCTCCGCTACCCCCTTCCCTCCCCCTAGGGTGACCTATGGCAGCGGTGTTGGTTTTACAGTCAATGGTTCCCAGGGTGGCGGTACCCTGTATACCCAAATTGGAATTCCTCATTTATAATTTTTCAATTAGTCCTTACTTAAGCCATTTTTATTCCCCCCCCCCAATCCCCTCCCCAATGCCCCCCCCCAATCCCTCTCCCCATACCCACCCCCCCTCTGGGGTGACCCATGGCAGAGGTGTTGGTTATCCAGGTAATGGTTCCCGGGGCGGCGGTATAATTCACTCACTCACTCAATCGCTCAAATTGTTTCTCCCTGCATGTCCTTTCCCGTGCGCCCCATTCCCTTACACCTTTCCCGCCTTCCCCCTCCCTCGTCTCTTCCCTCACCGTAAATTTTTTTGCCGCATTTCATACTACCGAAAATATTTATTGTCAAATAATAATAATACATAATTTATAGTATGTCGCAGCCCTGTAATAATCTCACACCTCTTTGGTAGCCCTAGAACGCGCAATATATATCAGATCAACGAATTAACCGTAATGTTCCATATAGGTACATGTTTTTTATGACCAATCAGAATGCTTCCCTCTCCGATTGGTCATTTATATAAGATCAACATAGACAAAACGTGTAAAATGTATATGCCACCGAAAAATGGGCGTGGCTTACCGCAAAATCTCGATGACTTAAGTTGATCTATATGGATCCACATATGTATGCCAGCTTCGGTAATAGATCAACTTATCCGTTTGGATCAACAAGAGCAAACGGATCAACTAAAAACTGGTCTACCGTCACGAAAGATCAACTTAGTACGAGAGGGTATAAATATATATATATATATATATATTCATAAGATTAAGAAATATTTTAAAACCCAACATTCTAAAAAGAGTAAACTATGCACTAATCCAGTCCTCAATTCAATATGGAATTATTGGATGGGGGGGTCATACAACAATATTCTGACCCCGATCAAAGTGATCCAGAAGCTAATCATTAAAGTAATCCTAAAGAAATCCTCCACGTATCCAACAGAATCGCTTTTCGCAGTTTTCACGGTGCCTCGAGTAGAGAATATCTTCAAGAAAAATGCAATTATCCAAATTTAAAATGATAATATCATCAATAAATTTGAAACCCACCAATCAAAAAGATATCAAGACAACATCAAAATACCAAACTAATGCAAAACAATTATTATTATTTATTATTTTAACTTTATGAGTAAAACCTCAAACTGTAATATTTAATTAAATGAAGACATTATGAGCGAAACTCAATCGAAAATCTGGAAACAGAAAAATCAGAAAAAGATATTGGCACCTCTGGGACTCGAACCCAGGACCTCCCTACTTTCCGGGTTGGGGAAGTGGTTTACTTCCCAAACCGGAAAGTAGAGAGGTCCTGGGTTCGAGTCCCAGAGGTGCCAATATCTTTTTCTGATTTTTCTGTTTCCAGATTTTCGATTGAGTTTCGCTCATAATGTCTTCATTTAATTAAACAAAACAATTATATTTAATAAGAAATAAAGTATTTCTTCAATCTTCCGATTGAAATAAAAAAAAACAAAGACATCAATAAACTGAAACTCAAACTGAAGCTACACTTCATCAGGAATAATTAATTACATAATTACCTGTTTTTCATTTTCTTTCTATTTATTATCAATCTATATTCATCTCTATTTTATACTTACCTATTGCATAATGTTATTCTATTTCTGTTATAATTAGTGTAACTCGCTCATCAAGCACAAGAACTAGCATCTTCTTTGGTGAGAAAGCAATTTTAAATGATTTCTGTACCGATATGTTATGTATATAACACCACTGTACACTAATATATCTAAATTAAATAAATTGAAAAAAATCAAAAAAATTATTGCGAAACTGTCAAAAATTTGAGAATGACATTTCGTTAAATTTGTAAAATTTGAATTCAATTTTCAAAACTCTTTAAATTAATAAATTAATCTGAAGTACTTAAATAATAATAGAAAAAAAAATTGCAGTTTAAATTTTTTGGATTTAAGTATTTCTATTGTCAATAATAAATTTGAATTTAATATTTTTCGTAAAGACACATATACAGATTATACACATTATACATGACACATATTAAGACACATTATACATGAAACTTCTAATCATCCATTTTCACAAAAATTAGCAGCATTTCATACCTTATTAAGTAGACTAATTAATGTTCCCTTATCTTTAAAAAATTTTAAAACAGAATTAAATACAATTAAACAAATTGCAATAAATAACGGTTATACTACACAATTAATAGATAATATGTTAAACAAAAAAATATAAGAAATTTTTTTTTGATCTTTTGTTTATCCACACGTAGTTGACAAGAATAAAAATTGGAGTAAAATTGTATTTTTAAATAATAACACTTCAAATTTGATAATTAAAAACATGCCAGATAATATTCAACCAGCTTTTTACGCCAATAACAAATTAAAAAATTATATATTAAATAACAAGGACAAAGGTGTGTTTTTGAACAAATCTGGGGTTTATAAATTAATTTGTAATGATTGTAATATTGGGAAGACTTCTAGAAAATTTAACATTAGAGTTAAGGAACATCTAACATGTTTAGGGCCGTCTGTTTCAACGCTCGCTAGAATAAAAGTAAAACAAAAAGCAGTTACTTAAGTTAAATTTCACCAAAATGCGTTTTTCAATCAATTTGACTACTTGTTTTACGTTACTTTTAACTTTTGTATTTACTTTCCGAAAACCGATAGTTACTCTAGAGTTACTCCGCCATATTGGCATATTTGACAGTTCTGTTCGAGGGAAGCTACGAAATTGCGCGCTTCAACATTCAGTAATCATGATAAATATTGTAAAAGACGATGATAGTGACGTGACGATGAATTCCCCATTCAATATGTCTTGCAGCGAAAACCAAAAAAATTTCGACCCTGCGTCAATAATATGGTCATTTGGGACGATCCAGAATTTTTGGCGCGGTATAGGATGTCAAAAAATCTCGTCAAATTTGTTACGCATTAAATACAAGGACACATTACAACTACTGGAAGATAAATTCGCCACCAATTCATTCAACTTCGAGATTTCTTTGGCCGAGAAAATTGCTGGCCTTGACTCTGTAATAATAAAATGTAATCATATTAACAGAACGTATATTAAAGCCATGTCATTAAACAAGTAAAACAACATAGTTTTACTTATTTACATATTTTGCCATATTTATAGTTGAGTTAACGAAGAACGGGAAACAAAACACATACACTACGCACCACATCAGCTCAAAGACATTTCATGTACCTAGCTCCTAAAATGTTTAACCTTCTCCCCGAGAACCTAAAATCCGAAACCCAACCCCATATCTTTAAAAAAAAATTATCAAAATGGATCCTTACATTCAGTAACGATGATGAGTAAAAATTTGCTATTTTAATTGAATTGTAATATAATTGATAAAACTTGTAACATAAATTAATTTAATGTGTTAATTAAATTACTAACTTAATTTGTTACTAAATATATTACTTAAACTACTTAAATGAATTGCATAAGTTAATAGCTGTACACTGTACCTACACAATCTGTAATCTTCATCCGCCATAACACAGGGACATCCCTAGCATGGCGGATGAATTAACACAATTTTTTGTTCATTGTATAAACTTCTTTTAATAAATAAATAAATAAATAAAATGCGGCCGGATGTTTTGACAGTTCCTCTGATAAATATATTATCTGATATATTCTCTTGCGAGAGCCTTGAAGGAGTAACCATATGTTACTTATACCAGGGCGGGTATGTGGTGGATAACCTCCAAAAGTTCCTCTGATAGTTTATGGTGTGGCCGCACCAAAAAATAATGCGGTGCATTTTTTCACGTAATTCCGGGGAATATTCTGCTTTTTAGACTGGCTATACTGACAACTATAACTTTAGCAAAAATACACTTGAAACAGCGCGCGGTCCAATTTAACGTCCTCGCTACTTTAAGACAGTTAAAATTTAACTTTAGGACACGATTTAACTTTCTGTTGAAACAGACGGCCCTTAAATAATAATAATTATTTAGAATTTGCAAACCACATTTTGGAAACAAGTCATTCTTTTGATATTAATAAAGGTTTAAAAATTTTACACACAGGTATACAATTAGATAATTTAGAAATTTTAGAAATTAGAAAAAGTTTTAATAGTAAATTAAATATTATAAATAACCAAGCGTTTTTTTTTTTAAATAGCCATCTTTTAAATTTATTTTCGTATTAATACTTATATTTATAATAATTTATTTTGTTATTTTACTTCTTGTTTTGTTTTTAAAAGATTTTTTATTTTGTTAATGTAATTTTTTACCCATTCTAAAATAATTTTTATATTTTATTTTATATAATTGTTTTTATGATATTTTAAATTATTAATCACCTCTCCTTTCTAATATTTTGTCTATGTTCTAATTAGTCTATACTTGTTTGTCTTTTGTTATTTTTTATAAACTTATTATCCTGACGAAGAAAACATAGTTTTCGAAACATGTTGATATTGTTAATTAAATAGTGGTGTACACAAAGTTATTTGTTTTCATTAAACTTACTTAATAAATTGAATTGAATCAAGAATTTTAGATATTTTAAATAGGTACCCATTGTTAGGTACCAAATTTGATTGATTTTTCTTATATATAATATACAAAAATAAATATTCGTAAAATATGAAAAATGAAAATTTGAATTAAAAATATTGTAATAGGTGGCACGCGAGCTGTTTGAAAGGTGAGTGAATATATGGAAAGAGGGGGATTGGCAGGAAGGGTGAGCGGGAAAGGAAAGAAGGAAGCAGGGGAAGGGTTCGCGGGAGGGGAACGGAGACGCAAGGGAAAGGTCATGCCGGGAGAAACAATTTATTTCTTTGAATATGGCATTGCAACGCATGCTGGGAACCAGCAAGTATGTAATAAAATTAATATAACTGGCTTTATAATTAACTAGATTTATAATTATAATTAGTGGCTTGCTTCTAACACATATAGCCAGTGATTTATAACTAAGACTAATGGCTGCTCTTAAACTTATAACTGCATCTAAGACCTACTTTTAGATAGTGACTTATGACTTACAACGGCTGACTTAAAACTAGTGACTTAATGACATACGTTTTAACAATAATTGTGACTACACAATACTCCGTTGCTGTTTCAGAGTGCAAAAATTTTACCTGTGAAGGCAATACTATGGTATAAAATTATAATTCAGCATATATTTACCCCACAGCATAAAGAGAAACTAGATCATTAATATAGCACTAGATTCACGCGTAACGACGGGTTAATAGTTCCGAAATTCAATAATAAGTACGGACAGAGAACGTTTGAATACAACATACCGAAGATATTTAATTTATTACCTGACAATATAAAGCAACATAATTCTATGAATAAGGTTAAATATATGGTGAAAAATTGGTTATTGGAAAAAGAATATTTATTTTGATACTTGATACTTGATAAAATTTATGAAAAAATGTTTAAACTGTAGATAAAAGATGTAAATTATAACTTTAAATATATTTGTAAGTAATTATAAGCACCTGCTGTCAAGCCAATTGCAATTGGCTTAGCGGGACTGGATTGTTGATTTATAAAATAAATAAATAAATAAAAAAAAAAAAAAATAAAAAAAAACTTAAAGTTAGAGATTTAAGACTAACATATGCACCTACTTACATTATAATGTATATATGTATACTGCGGTATGTCTGTTTTCGATGGAATTCGCAATATCAAAACATTTGTTTGACGGTGCGGTGGTGTTACTCAATATGTATATAAAAAATTCGAAAATATCTAAAAAATTCATCAACATTTTATTCCGTTTGATTTTGATGGTGATGTCTGTATCATGGATATATCATATTTTAAATTTAGTACATTAACGTGAATTTTCTATTGAAATATACCTATATTAACCGTAACTATAGGTTAATTACATTAACTATAGGGAACCGTTGAATAATATCATAATATTAAAAAAAAATGGCAAAAGGTGTAATAAGACAAATTTTGTACAGGTAACACAATTAAATGCATCATCTAATTTACGAAACATTTATTAAAAAGAAAAGGAAAGAATTTTTTTTATTTTTATTACTAGGTTTTTCCACATACATGTGCCCGACAGGACTTATTTATCTCATCGTTAAAAAACTTCAATAATGTTACAATTATATTTCATGATTTCTTAATTTTTTTTTTAATTTCATTTTCAAGAATTTTAGCTCCATTATTTGATTCTGAGGACTAAAATATAAATAAAAACGTAATTTAAGCAACCTCAATATTGAAAATAAAACAGTACTTACATGTCTAATCATTATTGTTTGAAGTTCACTCTGTCTGCCACCTCCGCGGATGGAATAGAAATCTACATTAGCCGAAGTCAACAAATTTTCGATTGACATTAATAGAATGTATATCATGAAGGTGACATCTAATTTTGTCAAGGTTAAGTCAAAGAACCCCGTCAAAGATGTCAATAATAATTCTTGATCTTGACTTTAAATGGAGACGTCAATCCGCTTAATAGTCTGCAGTTAGTGGGAAAACATCAATGAAAATCAAATACTTAAGAATTGCTTTTTTTACTTGTTTTAAACTACTTTTTCAGCTAAACGGTTTCATGTAACACAAATTGTTGTGTTACATGAAACCGTTTAAAAACGAGACAAAAAAATATTTTTTCACATCGTTAAATAGCACCATCGGCATATTATTGAACATTCATGTTTTTATATATATTTTATTTTATTAAATCACCAATGCTGTAGACCATGGGTCGGCAACCTTTTGTTGTAAAAGGGCCAAATATTTCACATGGAGATTAGTGCGGGCCGCACTTGGGTCACATGTAATTACAGAATACCTATTCCAATTTAGGAGGCGGGTATGGGTACCGCCGCCCCGGGAACCATTTATTGGATTAACATATTTCTGCCATAAGTCACCCCGAGTGGTTCGCTACGTTTGGCGGCTTAGCAGGGGTGCCCGTGTTCTTGGGGTGAAGTTTGTCCGGGTTTTCTCGGTTTTGTCTGCCCACCAGCTATATGGCAGGCCAGATTGGGAGAGAATGGTTAATGGAGTCCCTTGATTTCTCCAACCATACTATCTAGGAACATCGCCTTGCACCGCAGTGGGAGGGATGAATTCATACGCCCGTCACTCTTAGACACACTAAACCCCAGAATCCTACCCAACTCTAATACCCTTTTCCTTCCCAGAACTTCGCCACCTTCCTTAAGATACCCTCCACATCTCATCCCCAAAGATGACATGGGCCTTGAAGGGAATTAATTTCATCAGGGCCTCCTGTGAGGAACTAAAAAATAAATAAAAAAATGTCTTTAATATTTATGTACAAATATTATAGTGTTAAACATAAAACGCCTATTGTATATTTTTACTACATTTATTGTAGTATATAAAATCATCGAGATTTTTGTGACTGTATTTGGGTTGCAAGTTGTTTTTATATTAGCTTGCATTTTTGAAGTAGAGCCGCGTAATATTGCGTCTAAATGTGAATCAGATAACCGAGAACAGTATTGGTTTTTTCGATAATTCAGAATTGAAAAAGTTTGCTTACAAATAGTACCACCAAACAAAGTAATTATTTGTTGAGCAAACCTTCACTTCTTGTAGTTTTCAAATCTATCACCTTGATTTGCAAATCGCTTGGTACATTATCGATATCCGCTGCGAAGGGATTTTCAAAAATCTCCATCTTGCGTGAGGTCTTTTTGAAATCAGCAAACCGGTTTTCAAATCAGTTTGAAATTGTATCGCTACCCCTTCGCTCCTTTTCTCACTCTCTTTTACTCTGTTATGTATGATGTCATTCGTTACATGCGTTGTGGTGAGAATCTTGCGGGCCGCACCAAGACGCCTCGCGGGCCGCATGCAGCCCGCGGGCCGCAGGTTGCCGACCCATGCTGTACACTCATCATTATAATATTAACCAAAAGGTTATGCACCACATCGTGTAAAACTCGGTATCAGGTCGCTTACAATAATACTCCTTTTGTAGATGGTGATAAGGTTTAAATTCCCGCTTAAGAGCTGGTTCACACTACGCTATCAAATATAAAAGATCATAATAACGCACGCCAAATAACGCTTTCCATACAATCCCTTCAGACCGTTCACACCTAAGCGTTTTTAAGCGCAGATCAATCATAGACAATACACATCTCAGACGTAACCACTCCAGACGCGATATCCCAGAAGATAACTCTCCCCTTCTCCGACTAAAACAGGAGAGGGGGTCATTGTAATTACGGAGCTGCCTAGACCCGTGGATGACAGATGTCAAGTTGACAGATTTCAGTACAAAAAATATGCGTTCCGTTGCCGCTCCCTAATTCGCTCGTAACACCGGCCGCCTGTTTTGTTCAGGAAAAAAAATCGCCAAAAACATGTTTTGTTCTATTTTGCTTAGATACAACCTTGTTTTTCGATAAATTTTTTAAAGAATTTAATTTTTCACATTACACAATAAGATTTGAAGAATTAAAACGTTATTTAGGCGCCTATTATAATTCATATGGTGATAGGTGTAGATGTAAAATTGATCCATATTGTGGTGTATTATTTGTAAAGGATATTTTGATGCTAGTGTCAAAATCAAATCACAATAATGTTTATAAGATAATCGGTTATATGTTTTGTTTCTGCATTTCTTCTATTTTTGAGACCAAAAAAGATAGCATTGTTTTGATTTTTCATTCAAAATTTCGAAAATATTTAAATCAAAAAAAGCCAATAAATAAACCAATAGAACGATTTTCAATTTTAAGCAGATCTGACATTCTTCTTCCAGACGTCAATATAAATGAATTATATAATCTCATTGGCTCCGATTAGCAGGGAGTGGTTATCACATAAATAAATTATTAGCTAAACACTTTTTAATATTTCTATTTTTGAAACTGACAATTCACGATGGAATTCCATTATAATATATTATAATAAAAAAAATATAAAACTTTTTTCCACTTTAATTTTATTGACCGTAACCGGTTTCAGCTCGCTAGAGCCATCTTCAGACTGGTACGATGGTACAGTGTACCGTTTATATACACAACATATGAGGGAGGGGAAGCGGGGTGGTCTTAAGGATTTTAATCAATTATACTAATTACATTTGTTACTAAGCCATTTCAGACTGTCGAATTTCTAAATATTTTGGTAATTCCAGTGGGCCAATTACCTTGGGTTTGTAGCTCACTTCAATATTGTTCAGGAAAAACCTTACAAGTAATATGAATTATTAATGACCTATTTTTATTATAATGTTATTATATTTATGATGCATGGGATTTTTTAAATTGCTATTTGAAGGGATACAATATGTTTACATTGCAGTAGGAATGATCAGTATATTAACTAAATACATATTTTAACTTCGAATTTATTATGAAAATTACAATGAATACAAACGTGAAGACTTAGCAAATGTATCCATTGTAATGTTGGTAATATCTACTTTTAATTATTATCCAATTATCCAATCTTAATCCACTTTTGTATCCATTGTAATTTTCGTAATAATTTCGAAATTAAAATATGTATTTAGTTAATATAATGACCATTCCTACTCCAATGTAAACATCAAAAACCAATAAAAAAATCCCATGCATCGTAAATATAATAACAATTTGACAATAAAATTAGGTCATTAATAATTCATATTACTTGTAAGGTTTTTCCTGAACAATATTGAAGTGAGCTACAAACCCAAGGTAGTTGGCCCACTGGAATTACCAAAATATTTAGAAATTCGACAGTCTAAAACGACTTAGTAACAAATGTAATTAGTATAAATGTTTAAAATCCTTAAGACCACCCCGCTTCCCCTCCCTCAAATGTTATGTATATAAACCGTAGACTGAATATTTTGTACCAGTCTGAAGATGGCTCTAGCGAGCTGAAACCGGTTACGGCCAATAAAATTAAAGTGGAAAAAAGTTTTATATTTGTTTTTATCATAATATATTAATGGTTAACACATTCAAAACAAAGATGACGTACTGGATAGAAACAAAACCAAATAAACCATTTTAATTAACACAGAATCTTTTTAATATAATAACTTTTCTTACGGTCTTCATAATACCGAGAAAACCTGAAGGTTGGCTTAACGTCCAAGCTTTACAGGCTAGACTCTTAGAAAGATTCAACTAAAAGTCATGATCATTGCATCCCAAATTAACTTCTCTTTCATAATCAAAAGACATTCGCAGTGAAAATCCTAATAATAATTTGGAACTCAAACAAAGATTCTACTGAAGTTAATATTGCGAGGTTTCCACAGATTTTCACCGGCGGGGGTAGGTAATAAGCAAGGTGCTGGATACTCAATTAGTTCCGTAGCCGTCTAGTGGAGGTTGTACCGAAAAGTTTACAAAGGGATGAAGGTTCCACCTTGTACCACGATGAAGGGGACGACAGCAAAAGTAAAACTTTGCCAGGCTAGGAAGGGTGGCGAAAAAATGCCTCTTTGAACGAGACAGCCGAAATTTTACGAAACACGGGTCTCACCAGCAGCTTAACGTTTTTTAAAAGCGAAAAGTTTAACCAAATAAACGATACACCTACTGTGAACAGCGGTAGTTGGGAACTTTTCTGTGCTGGGAAATGAAAATTAAATCTGTCAAGGGGTTAATTTTAAAGGAATTCTTACATTACTTATTTTTTATAAAATCAAAATAATAAATGGAAATGTAATCGTCAGTCTGTTGACTAACTGTATCTCACTTTAAGTATTTTTTAGTCGTTTCGTGATACACTGTGTGCTTTTGTTCAATATTTTACATGTGATGTTATTTTTATTTATTAAATTTGACGAACGTTATTACATTAAAAAGTAGCACTTTTAGATTACGTGTGTGTGGAAGACGCCAACATCTTCCTTACACATACGCCCATTTTGTGATTTTTTCAAAAACTTAAACATCAGCCTTTTCGTTAATATATGTCCAACATAATTTAAATAATTTTATTTCATTGCACTACCCTTGCAGACATTCTGGAAAAACTTTTATTTTTAATATATAAAATAGGAGCCATTTGTTTAAGTTTAGATAAGAACACAAATAAAGCAACTACAAAACTTTCTCACAAGTTTAAATATAATAAAATATTGTTTTTCTTGATTACGATAAATATAATGAAATAATATTTTGAATTTTATTAAATCAAACACAAAATAACAAACAAAAATTAAACAAGTGTTTGATTATTTATTCATTCAGAGGATAGCTTTAATCTTACTGTTGAATCATTTATTGAAATTTTAATAAATACCTTTATTATTATTATTTAAACGGAATACACAAATAGATAGAGAATATCATTCCATTTCCAAAATATTAAAAAAAAACAAACATCAAAGAATAAAAGTACAAATTAGGAAGTTATATTGTTAATTTTTTGAGTAAAAAAAACTAACAGGATAGGGGAAATTAAAGTGGAAGGGAATGATAAAATTAAATTTTATATTTAATAAAAATAATTTAATTTATTTATAATCTAATAACTGACGCATCACATTTTTTATATGAATACCGCACAAGAGTCCCAACTGCTCCAGTCTGGAACCATTGAGACTACGGCATCCCCAATTGGGGTATGTTGTGAGGCTGAAGATAGTGGGGAGAGGAAGGAGATAGAGAAGAGGAACGTGGGGAAGTACCTGGCTATTCAGATCTGGTCACTAAACACGGCTAAAGCCATTTCAAAAAACGTTTCAATTCTGAATGGTGGTCTTACACCAGGGCGATACTGATAGTACCTTCCACTCTGTGCCGTAAATATACTGTATATTATTTTAAATGAATAAATTGTGAAATAACACAAATTAATCAAATAAAATTTATTTGCCACGCCGGGATTCGATCCCGCGACCTTCGGATTGCGAGTCAAGAGCCTTACCGGTGGACTATGCCAGCCGTTAATGTTACATGTCATGAAATAAAAACATTTAGTTGATCAATGATATTGTAGGAGGTAAAATGTTAAGTCGAGTTAATTCATCACGCAATATTATGGAAGATCCTCTTCTCAAAGAAATCGAGCTATTGGGCGTTTTTGTGTGGCTGATAATGAAACAGTGTATTTTTCTATTTCCATCATGTTTGGCCTTTTCAAATGTCCTCCGGCGTCATCCAAACTGACAGAAAGAATTTTTAAATCAGGGTATAAACTGCATATGACCTATTTCTTCTAGCCAATATAAATGGGAATCCGTTGGCTAGGAATCACTTAAGAATTACTTAATTTTCACCTTTAAAAGTATCATTGAAAAGTATATGTTTTTTTTTAAATGCCTGTTCATTATTTATTTTCCAAATAGCTTTTTGCATCTCTTTTATTCGAGTATGGGTTAGGTAGGTATCATATCATCGTGTTCATTAATCATGAGATGAATCGGCATTTCCACCACGATATGGTAATCAGTGATCACATAATTCCAACGTGATTACCAGAGTTTGAACTTATTAAGCCAACCCTCCACCTAATTTACATTAAGAATCCGAGGATACAGGGATAAACATTTCGTAGTTCAACATTTCAGCTGGAGGTATTTAAAAGGTTACAGCAGAAATATGATGTCGATACCTTGTAAACTATATTAAATCGAAACAAAGACGATTTGATTTTCGATCTGATCATTATGATTGCCAAATACATCGATTTTTAGATTTAGAACAGAGGATGGAGGGATTAAATCCAAGCCAAATTCAAAAGGAAAGTTGTAGAAGCTTTGCGTGGTGTCCATTCTGCAGTTTTCTCCACTAATCCACTGCATCTTATCTTCTTTTCAATTGTCTGTTTAAATAAAATTTGAATTATTTATTAAGAAATGTCGTCTTTAAGCACATGTGTTCTATTCATAATCAAACGCCTTGTGAAGTGTTGAGGTTCTTCTAATAAAAATTAGATTCTTTGTTTACTATTTGATCATTAGTTATATACTGAATAAGATATTCCACCATAAAAATATTCATTCTAGACTGGTAAAAAGTCGATATTTTATGTCGCTTATTGAAATACATATATTAAACAAAACATACATATTTCATAAAAAAATTATGGCACTCTTTAGATTGCAATTTAATTGCGGCAGAATCTTGCAATCATTTTTTTGTATTTCTTGGGCATTCAGTGTGTAACAATTTGTAGACATTTTCTTTTGAAAAGTTTTATTTTCTATGTACATTTGTTAATTAAATGTTTTTAATTTTTTATTGCCAGTTTTGACATATCCGCGTCATTCACTAGCAAACTTGAAACTAACTTAAAAATTCTAATTGCAGGGTGCTATTATTTGATTTATTAAATGGAAATAAACAAATAAAACAGGAAAACAGAAAAAATATTTAGTTAATAAAATAATAGCAATGTAAATCGCCCTTATTAACAATGTTCCCATGTAATGTCGACTCCTCCCACTTCTCTTCCCCTCCCCTAAAACCACCTCTCCCACTACCCACACCTGATTAAATCTAATCATTTTTGTTCTTGCGTAGAATTTTTAAGCCTCGCAGTTTTAAGTTTGCTAGTAAATGACACGGATGTGTCGAGACCGGTAGCATTTTTTTTTTATATTTTTAATTATGTAACGCACGTGACTGTTTAAATGTATAAATATATATAGAATGTAAACTCTTCTTCCATCCACAAGCAAATGCTTTTAATGGAAGACCAGTACTACTTTATATGTACCATTTTTGAGATAAACAAATAAAAAAAAAAAAAAAAAAAAAAAAAAAAAAAAAAAAAAAAAAAAAAATGTACATGGAAAATAAAACTTTTCAAAGCAAAATGTCATAAAGACAGCTGCCAACAAAATATGCGTTCAGAAAATGAAGATATTGTTGGATATTGGCAGCTTCTAAGTCGATATGATACAGTCGGTGTGACCCAGTTAAAATGACTGAAGATGTGGTCGAATTAGCTGAGTGGTCAGAACAATACCAGGCAAGGCAGAGATCTTGGTCAATTCAGATTGTCATAACAGGCCAATCCCCAGATGTCACGGAATCTATTTCTGTCTTTTCTGTTCCTCATTTTTCGTTTGAGTAGTTAATATTGTCTTCGTCTTTACCCCATCAAATGTAATTAAAAAATTGTTTTAATATTCACGGGGTTTGACCACGAAGAGAAAATGTTCATGGAAATGTATGATCGAGGGAGAAGCAGAAGGGTGGACTTAATTAGAAGGCTTGCATACAATAGATAATATAAGACTTGCATGGGCAATAGGGTAGTATTTTGGGAGCACTTAAATGGGAAGAGGCTTTTCCTTTCGGCGTTCGCAGTTAACTAGAGAGAACCTTATTGACCGCTAGTTGGTAATTATACGCTTGTTTACTTTGAAACTAATTTCTGTAGTTCATTTTAAATTCAGGTTTAGTTTCTGCAGCAAAGTTTAAATAAAAAAGATAACGTTCTATTTGAAATACTACTAAAATTTAGTGATTCAATACTTAAAAGGCAAAATTAAAACTTTCTCATTTATGCAGAAGACATTATTTGTTTTGAAACTTTTGTAAACAGTTCTGTTTTCTAGGTCTCAGACTAGACTAAATAAACCCGCATTTCAATAATAATATAATAAAATATGAAATAATGCCAAGAACTTTAATGTTCAATTTTAATAATTTGTAGACATAAGTGGGTACAATATTTATTTTTAATTCTAAGCAAGTCTAGCCTGGCAATACCCGCTAATACAATTTATTTTCAGACATGTATGAATGTATGTATGATCTTCTTAAAAACAAATATATTTACACAACCTAACCTCGCATACACAGTCTACACTAAAAAAAAACACTGTATTAGAAGCGTGTAATAGCGTGAAGCGTTGAAAGCTGTGAAAAATTTTTCTGCATGAATTTATTCACATTAAAATTTAAAAAATTGGACCAATTAATTCAGGAAAAAAAAAGAGTTTTTCTTTTTATAAAATCTAAAAATATGGGATAAGCGGTGAAATCTAATGGTGAATTTGATGGCTTTAAGCCGCAGTAGGTATGGTATTTATTAAATCGAAAACCAAATACCCAGAAATTTCCATCGCTCGAAAGTCAAAATTATTTTTAAGTAATTACTTAATAATTCTAAATTTATTTGATATGACTCTGTATTTCGTCGTTTAAATTTTTGACAGACGGTTTATCAAGTTTACCGACGGTGTTCATTCGAAAGGGAAATTTCTGACGGGTCCCTAATTTGACAATATTAAAAAACATATATCTTTTTTTATATGAATACCGCACAGGAGTCCCAACTGCTCCTGTCTGGAGCCAGGGAGACTATGGCATCCCCAATTGGGGTATGTTGTGAGGCTGAAGTGGGGAGGGGAATGAGGTAGGGAAGAGGTACGTGGGGATGTACCTGGCTATTCAGATCTGGTCAAAAAACACGGCTAAAGCCATTTCAAGCAACGTTTCAATTCTGAATGGTGGTCTTACACCAGGGCGATACTGAGAGTATCTTCCACTCTGGAACTTAATTAACAATATGGAATTAATCAAATAAAATTTATTTGCCACGCCGGGATTCGATCCCGCGACCTTCGGATTGCGAGTCAAGAGCCTTACCGCTGGACTAAGCCGTCCGTATATTTATATTTATATATATATATTATTAAGAAATTTGATATTTATTTATTTTAAAAAACCAGTGACCGTAAGACAAATATTTTATATATCCTTACTTTTCACAAATCGTACAATTATAAAACCCCGTTTTTTTTCACGAGTCTGCGATAGTTATTGATATTTAACTTCAAATTTTAATCATATTTGACGTATATGCAAGTTCATTTAGTTCGTGTAATATGCTATAAAACAACATTTACTCTGCTTTATAATATACTTAGATATATTATTTGTCAAACACGTTTTATTCTGTAGCCCCAAAATAGACACCACAATAATATGCATCGGCATAATAAGACCTCTCCGAAATGGGCAACCGTGGAATTACTTCCTTGTCCCAACCTCAAACGGAATTATCCCTATCCTATATCTCTTCCATCCCCTACCAGCCTGGTCCCTGTTCCAACCTATAACTACCCCAACCATTATCCACCCCTTCTCCTTATCTTTCCTGGATGAATACCTGCTGACAATACAGCTTTTGCCAAATTTTAGTATTAGACATTATTCTGGTTATTACGGTTGCATTGAGACTACCTATATTACTTTATTATTTAGGCACCCTTGGAAAATCATGGAAATTTCTATTTTTTGAAGGCTAGAGAAGCGTTTAGAGGTATCAACAAATAGAAAAGTGTAAACTTAATTATAAAAATAATAAAGACCGTGCATTCTCGTAGAATATTTTCCCCTTAATTAAAAATTAAAAAAACTATTCAATGACGTTTTACATTACATCTAGACTCGCCATTGTCTGGCAAAATCAAGTTTGAATGTGGTAAGTGAGAAACACTCTTATGTTTTCAGTAACTTCTTAATTCAAAAGTATGTTAAAGAATATGTGTGTACGAACGACACAGATATATGACCGGGCAGTGTTATCGTATTTGCGCCGAATACTACACTAAATATCTGGATGTTATTGAGATGCCAGGATACGCGTATTCGCTTTACACTAAGACGAATTTGGAATGCCTTATGAGACGACCTATTGTCCTAGGTTGCCCTTATACTTAATTGCTACGTCTAGAATATTTCTTAACAATCGAAAAAATAGTAATCTTTTCAATAATAAATAATTTGCATGTATTTATGAATAAAATGTCATTTCTTGGCTTTTACTGGTGCTTGCCATGTAATTTTTATGTAATTTTCGAGGGTAATTAATGTAATTAACACACGAGGGCGTTTTGGCGATTTTTGATGCAATTTACTTACTGGTAGGACACGACCTAACGCGATGCTTAGCAGTTGAGTAGGTACTAAATCTATGAAGTCGAGTACAATACAATTGCCTTGTATTTGTCTTATCACTTTCAGATTTCTAAAATGGGTCTATATAATATTATTTATAACGTCATTGACTACAGTACGTTTATTATTTGTTTATTTTTTAAATATTGAATAGTTCCGTAATTTATATTTTTTTTCATTTATGTCATTCAGTTAAATTTTTTTATTAAATTAAAAAAAGGGGCCGACGCCTGTTTGTAAAATCATTTCTGAAGTCTGTCTAAAAGTTAAATTAATTATTTATGATATTAAAATGCTTCATTTAATTTTCTTATAAAATTTAAAATAACTGCATAACATCACGAAATTTTTAATTTTTTTTTTCTTTTAGTAATAAAAAGATAGAGAAACATTCCCGGGTTACGAATAACCCAACAATGTTTGAAAATCTCCTACTACCACCACAGTAAGCCAAAAATGTTGCTTGAGTCGTGATGGAGGACTTAACCAGCCGAGGAACACGCGACGCCCGTGTGGGACCCAAACGCGTTATCCACTCAGCCACTAACCGGTCAGTGATTTGTGATTCAAAAAATTGATACGGCACACATCAATTTATACAATTTATATTAAATTGTTTAATCTTTGTGTTAGTTCATTAAAAATAATTATGACTACCAAAAAATGAATAGAAAGTGTTAGGATGTGATTCTACGCCTTGAAAACTTCTGGTCATAAACTTTTGTTAGGAGGTCCATCCTGCCTCGGACCGCCACTGGTTGAAAAACGCCGTCTGGCCGCCTATAATTACAAGGGTTTTCGGCGATCACATGCGCAGAACGCAGTGGCTTCCGGGCGGGGTGTAGGGGCCCGGGCGCAATAAATTAATTTCTCTCGAGTAAGGGGAATTTGCCGGAATTGTATTGTAGCACAGTTGATCTAGGATTAGGGGGGTAAAGGGATTATATTTCTCATAAAAGATGTATTTTTGCAAATTAAATTATCGTACGGGTTTAGCACATATTGTAATTCAAACGCTTATCAATACATTATATGCGTAAATTGATATTTTAGATTGATATATCCTTGTCCAATCTTAATGATGATGGTACCTAACTTATCTTAATACAAAAGCGAAACGTTGTTTAAAATTACTGAAGCCGTGTTTGATGACCATATCTGAATAGCCAGGTACTTTCCCACCTTCCTCTAACCCATCCTCCTTCCCCTCCCCACTACTCTCAGCCACACTACGTACGTACCCCAATTGGAGATGCTTTAGTCTCATTGGCTCCGTGCGGTTGAGACATAGACATTTTTATGAATATTAGTAGACAAGAACAGATAGGAGAGCGGTACAATCCAACTTTAGCGGGACGCGAAGGAGTGAAGATGACTGTGATGATATGTAATTCGTCAGTAAATCAATTTGATAGTATATAGGCATCTCGCATTATAATATCACCATTTAGTTCTTAAAATTAAAATCTGCTTTTGAATGAATAGACCTTTTTACATGGGAGCGCGAATTGCTCGCCACGTTATGAACAAATTTTCGAAGTCTAAATACGGCAAACTACAGTTCACCTGTTTTCAGAGTCGAATATTTTGTTGCCGTATTTAGTTAAGACACTTTTACAAATGTTTCATAATGTACTTACCCCAGTAAACAGCGACGAGCACACTTGAGAAACGCCTACATTCGTTAGGGTGATAGATGTGTTACTAAAACTGATCATATTATATGATCTGAATAAGCTTAAAATAAAGTAAAATAATGCATAAACAAGAACAAGCATAGAACAAGCCACCATTATACCGTGTTATTTCGTAAAATGTTCCGATGAGGGCTCGACGCTGGTTCGCACAAGAATGATGACGTCACATTTTTTTAGATTCGCTCGAGGCCATTCGCGAGCCCAACTGGCTCCAAATGGAATCGGTATGGGAAGGGGGAAATAATACGCTTTTATCAAATAGGCGGGTCTACTAATATTCATGTCTGTAGATTGGGAGCATTTGGGACTCTTGGGCGACATTCACAATTTAAAAAATTTGGCAATCAATAGTGGTAGGTACCTAATGTAATTGTGAATTATGAAAAATCTTTAGAAAATTCCATTAGAACGGCCTCCGTGGTCACGAGGCAAGACTCTCGACTCACAATCCGAAGGTCGCGGGTTCGAACCCGGCGTGCGCAAATAAATTTTATTTGATTAATTTGTGTTATTTCACAATTTATTAATTTAAAATAATGTATAGTATATTTGCGGCACGTTCCAGAGTGGAAGATACTATCATTGGAGGTTATCCACCACTTACCCGCCTTGGTATAAGTAACTGATGGTCACTCCTTCAAGGCTCTCGCAAGGACTCTAATTTTTTTCGAAAGAATGAAGCTACATTTAGTTTTGAACGAATCTAGACCTCCAATGTCCCTGCATACAGTGTTAGTAAGCAGTATGCAAGTGCTTACATGATAAACTTGATACAATGGTGTTAGTAAAACATATATAAAGGCATGGAAAGATGATAAAAAACAAGATGAAGGACGCTCGCGGGGGATTGTATCTTGCGTATGCTGCAAGCACCTGCAAGAAAGGGAAGATACAAACATGTTTTAGATACAAATAAATGGCTCTGCAGTCTGAAAGGGTTCCCTCTCTCGTCGTCTGGCAGTACCAGCAAGAATGTTTGTGGCGGTCGGTCAAACCTTAACGAGACACAGCTTCCGCGCCCCTTAGCCAGTTCCTCGGTTGTGCCTTGAAGAAAGTAACTGGGAAATAGGGGCAAAATGCCCAAAGACCCTAAGGACTGAAGCGTCGAGTTGCCGGAGGCAGGGCGGAAGGTCGCCGAGGTCGCCCGGCCAAAGATACTATCAGTATCACCCTGGTGTAAGACCACCATTCAGAATTGAAACGTTGCTTGAAATGGCTTAAGCCGTGTTTAGTGACCAGATCTGAATAGCCAAGTACTTCCCCACCTTCCTCTTCCCTATCTCCTTCCCCTCCCCACTACCTTCAGCCTCACAACATACCCCAATTGGGGATGCCATAGTCTCACTGGCTCCAGACGGAAGCAGTTGGGACTCTTGTGCGGTATTTCACATAAAAAAAAAAAAATTTAAAAAATTAGAAAATTGTTCTTTAAAATTATATAAAGAAATTTAAAATTGAATTCTTGCGTGCAACCCAATTCAATCACACGGTAAACTGATTTTTATTTACCTTGTTATTCAGTGGAAAATTGAATTCGGGTAATTTTATTTTGTCTGGCAGATGCATTCGAACAAAATTATGCTTGGTGATTATAATTTGTTATTTATGTCAACTTAATCAGACAAAGTAACCGGATGAAAACACTTACCATTAAAAATAATAATGTTTGGATGATTTACATAGCGCCGTTTTTGTGAAAAATCACCTCAAGGGCGCACAATTGGTTTATATATTATTATCAAAACTTTTTTAAATGGTTGATAAGAGATGGTTTCCATAATACGCTGTATGGTGGGAAGGGGAAAGAGATGGAAATTCACTTTATTATATCCAGAGTAGTTGTCTCAACTCTCAGTATCGCCCTAGTGAAAGATCACCATTCAAAATTGAAACGTTGCTTGGCCGTTATTCGGTAACCAGATGTCAATATCCAGGTACATTTCAACCTTAACTGACACATCTCCTTCCCTTTTCCACCTCTTCAGCCTCATCACATACCCCAATTGGGGATGCCAACGTCCCACTGACTCCGTGCAGTCGGAAGCAGGTAAGGTATTCACAAAAAAGTTTAAAAAAATGGTGTCCAACCAATGATAATACAATATATCTAGGCCCGTTATTGTGTCACAAAATATGAAAAAAATTGCTAAGTAAGAAACACTTAACTTATGTTTCCAGTACGTTCTTAATTCAAGCGTCGTGCATGTATGGCAAATGTCAGTTTAGTGCTAAAATGAAAGAACGGCAATTAGCGTACTAATCTTTCGCTTGCCACTTTTGAGATTTATACAAAAAGTCTATAGTTTGTAATTTCATTGGTCCAGCCTCATTGTGAACTGTGTGTTAAGGGGCGTTCTTGACTTACTTTAACGAATATTTTCTGACATTATTTGGAGTAAAAAATGTAAATTAATTTTTGTGTCCGGTGACTTTTTAAGATTCGATTTTTTTTCCAAACCAAACAAAAAAAAATCTTCCACATGTCGTCACTGGTCACTCAACCGAGTAACATCCCAACTTCTCACCCGACCCTACCTGTCCAATATCTACATTTTTTTTATGATTTAAATTGAAAAAAATAAAAACATCAAAAATTTCTCCAGAGACAATTTATTTAACATTTTTACCCCAATTAATATCAGGAATCACTGGTTAAAGAAAGTGAAGTACGTCCCTTCTTAACAACCTGCGTAATACATTATATTTATAGTTTAAATAATATTGGTAATCATTGTTCACGCCAAATTCACGTTTGTATTTTTTCCTGTCAATTATTACTAAAATAGTTATTACAACAGAGCACTTATATTTTTTTTTCTTTTAAATAATAAAACTTTTCAATAAATCTGAAATATTTTTCTGTTTTCTACAATTCTGAATTATCAACGCAATAATGGGGAGATCGTAAAACTTTTTGGCAACGGCGAGGGAACAACGTCATTTACTAACGCCACATATGAAACAATAACCATTCCTTTCTATTACCCGGACAGGATGCCAGAACTTAAACAGATTGTCTGTCAGCTGGTAGTTGTTAGCTAGTTGGCCAAAGAAACTTATGAACGTTTGAAAAAATGAACGTCTGGCTGTGAAAATGGCAGTTTCACAGCCAGATTCGTGCAGCAACTATTAAATTTGATTATTTGTAGATATAATAAAATGAGTTTATTTTTTTTTATTTGAAGAGTAGTGCTGATTTTATTTTTTACATTGGCGCTAACCCGCTGCGCCAAGGTGTCGATATCCGATTCAGTCATTTTTAACTGTATCATACTCCGACTAAGAACCACCAACGTTATCTTCATTTTTTTAACATTGCATATTTTGTTGGCTGCTAACTTTATGTATGATTGCAAGATTCAAACCTGAACTAAAAGCTATCTAGATATAGTGCCGGATAAATACGGTTTAAAAAATTACATGTGATGTTTGTCTGCTATCTAGTCTTCTTCTTCTTTCGCATGGTGGGGGTCAGAGGGGAATATTTAGGTCTGCGAGCCAGTCAAAGTTCTCAGGTATCCCTGTGGACCTCATCAATCCTAGTAGGGAATGAAAGGAGCGGGCATTCGCATCGTCTTCACTGCACCGCATTCACACATCGCGGCCCCATCTATACATTTTGTAGACACAACAGCTATGGGAGCGCCTTATCCAGTTGATGGCGGACAAGAGTTTACGGGGCAATGAGAACACAGTCTCTCAGTGGGGTCTTGTATGAGGTATTTCCCACGTTGGCCAATCGCCACTCAAGTTTCCAGCATCTTCTGGAATGAAAGATAATCGGAAGAGCCTCTCTTCTTCCATCCAAAAGGGTTTTCGGGACTTCAAGTGGCCTGCAGGGTGAGAGATGACTTCATGGTGCAATAGTATTGTGTTTTTTTTGCATCGCCTTCGCCAAACGCAAACTCCCTTAGTGTTTAATCTCTCGCCGGATATTTAGCGGGGGTTATATTTCCAAGTACGGGGTACCAAGGCACGGGAGTGCGTTTTAAGGTATCGTTGATGGTTCGTATTGTGGCATTAAGCTGAACGTCGACCATGGAAGTGAGGGCGCTTCTGACCCTTACTGGAGCAGGGTATTCAACTGTTGATTAAGCCAGGGCAATGAACCGTTATGAGCGTATTGGCGTCGCATCTCCAACTAGCTTATTGCCTAAGTTGAGCCATGTCCTGTTTTTTAGCCTACTGTTTCCATGTGTTGCTGGTAGTTCAAGCTCCCGACCAAAACAACACCAAAATAGAGAAGATGGGGGGCATGGTAAATATTTTTTTCCATTGAACTAAACACAGAGTTCTTCTGTGAATTGGTAAGATTTAAAGCTGTCGCAACTGTTTTCGACCCATTTGGTCTGTCTGCAGTCCAATTTTGTGAATAAGTTCTGCTCGTAGGATTCCGTAGTCTAACATTCGGCTTCTATGTGCGCGCAAAAATATCCGTAATGAGGGTTAATTAGAAATAAAAAGCACAGCCATCTTGTCACTTGTCACAAGCCACATGCACTCTTTTTATGAAAAAACCAATAATTTTATATTAGGAATTTAGTTAGACACTAGACAATTATTTCTTTATTTTGACCTCAGCCTCCACAAACTTCCGTTATAGCATTGAAGCTTCGCATTACTCAGAGCAATGTTTAATAAAGTTGATTAACGCTCCGTTTACCCGAACTTCCGTTCCCGGTTCGCAGCCCGTCTGGGGATATTTTGCATCGTTGGGATTAGCAAAGATAATAAAATTTTCCTTTATTGCTCCACGCTTAACCGTGCATAACGCCCAACTCCGCCATAACGTTTTGGGGATAAATTCAAGGCTCCAGTAGGAAAATATCCAATGGAGGAATCGCGCATATATAAATCCAGCGAAAATACTATTTACTATTTACAAAATAAGAGGAATGGGAGCCATCTCCGAGGAATGGAAACAATAAAAGCTTAAGGGACGGGATTTTCAAAGATTTTTTACCTAATGAATAATTGATTTTTTACAATAAAAAAAACACATACATATTTGTTTTTTTAACACTCCCGGTTTACGTACCGGTTTCGGAAGCACCCTCTTTCATTGTATAGTTACAATAGGTATATAGTTACAAAAGGGTGCTTCCGAAACCGGTAGAGTGTTAATAAAATAAAAGTGGTCTACAACAAATTTGTGTGTTTTTTTATTGTGAATTATGGCGAGCCACAAAGTTCAGGCTTTTTGCAAATTATTTTTTCATTACTAATATCACTACTAATCATCACGCCGTTTCCTGCAGGGGTAGGCAGAGACGACGGACTGCCAAAATATTTGGTCTTGACTCACATTCTTTGCCTCATTCATATTCATACATCGTCTCACACATACTTTTCTATTATTCTAACTCTTGTCATGGCCCACCTCATCAAGTATCTAATCGTGCCATGTCTTCCTCGAACGTCCCCGATTTCTTCTACCATGCACATTTGCGTCATATATTCTTCTTAAATTCTTTTCTTTGTTCATTTGCTCAAACCATCTGAGGATCCATTTCTTTATCTTACTCATTTCGCTTACATCGCATTATTTGCCAATCTCCACATCTCTCACACGATCATACATGGTTTTAGCACACTTATGCCTCAGGGATCTATTAATTGTTTTCCGAAACGATTTTTCCTCTTTTAATTCTCATATATTCCATGTGCATATTTACCAATATTTTAATGATAATTCTATTAAACACCCATCAAAATATTAATAGATATTTATTTCTTGTTGAATAATGAAAGATACTTATTATAGCTCGCGCACGACGGAAATATCCCTAATTTTTTTAGAATGAATGGATTTTTAAAAGCTCAATCGATCGTGAGGCTAAACTACTCTCTTTATAGAAGACACATCCAGAACCGAAAAAAACATACGTTGTGAAATTGTCAAAGCTTTTCAATCTAGAATTTTCTCAGATATTGCAAATATTTATAGTTCGCAGCCGAACCATGATGATTTGAAAACAGTGGGTAAACAGATTATACAAAATGCCACATTTTTCGTTCAATATTTTCTAAGACGAACTATAATACAAAAGTTCTCGATGTACGGGATATAGTTCTCAAGATACGGGAATGGGTACCGCCGTCCCGGACCATCATGATGATAACCGCCTCTCGTATGTTTTCCTCCTCAAAACTTCCTCTCCTTCCTTTTTTATGTGAATACCTCACACGAATCCCAGCTGCTGTCTGAAGCCAGTGAGACAACATCGTCCCCAATCGGGGTGTGTTGTGAGGCTAAAGGCGGTAGGGAGGGGAAGGAGATGGAAAAAGAAAGGTGGGTAATTACCTGGCTATTCAGATCTAGTCTCCAAACACGGCTAAAGCCATTTAAAGCATTCTTTCAACTCTGAATGGTGGTTTTACACCAGGGCAATACTGAGAGTATCTTCCACTCTGGAACGGGCCGCAAATATACCACGTGTTATTGTGAAATTAATTCATTTTACGAAACACAAATCAATCAAATAAAATTTATTTGCGCACACCGGGATTCGATCCCGCGAACTTCTGATTGCGAGTCGAGAGCCTTACCCCTGGACTATGAGGCCGTCTTTTCCGTAAGAAGAACCTCCACACAGCATCCCCAAAGATGACATGACATGACATTATTGTAATAAAAAAGATTGATTGTAATAAATGAGAAAGATTATAAAATTGTTTCAAATTAATGTTCAGTCCACGTCACAACGTGTCACAATCGGGTGGCATAAAAATTTGTAAAATGGAGCTTTGGTTAGAAGTAAAATGTTTCAGCTATCGAAACAACTTTTAAAAACCTGCCTTGACAAATAAATGTCCCCGGGAACGATATGTCACTGAGGCTAAGAATCGTGTGTCAAGATTTATTTTCATTTTTCAGTATCGCTTGGGAAAGTTTCTTTTCCGAATGTTTGCCGTTCGTCCTACATTTTTTTCTTCTTGGATCAGCTATGAATGATGGCTCTTGTTTTACATTTGGGAATATTCTTACATTCGGAATAATTTCAGATGGCCAATTTTTTTTGTACAAGTCAAGTCGTATAAGTTATGAAGAAATTTAAAAACAAAACATCAATTGAATCGGTAGCGATTTCTCAGAATCTAAAAATTTTTGGTTGTTTGAAATTGGTGCAATGTTTTACATTTTAGATTTTATTAAAGAACCTGTAAACTCTGTACGCGGTATCACTTCTATGTGCAAAGTAAAAGGGCGCAAGTGATAAATCTAATTTTGAGAAGAGCAAAAGTAAAAATTATTTTTGTAAATATTTCGTCACTTTACCAAACGTATAAAGAAAAAGAGAATACTATATTTTTTTTTTACATTCACTCCACACAGGGGGCCCTGAGCAAAATAATTTAATTAAGGGCCTATGTCATCTGGAATGCTGTGTGGAGGGTATTTTTGAGGAGAGGAAGGAATGAACATTGGTCTAGAAGAGATCCATGTTGTAGGAAGAAGGAGACGCAGAGGACGGCAAATCGTTCCACAGCACAGTCGAGCTGTAACGACATACGTTGGGTGCGCGTTTGGCGTGTTTTCCGACTGTGCACCGGCTCCTCAGAGCATCTGCGATTGAAATACCGGTAGAACAAGGATAGCATTCCCACCCGACATAATATAAAACAAAGTTATTTCAAATATAAAACAGAAATGCAGAGAAAGAAAAGAAAGATAATAAAAATAAAATGATAATAGAGCAGTCACATAATTGTTCTCTATGATATATCATGGTAGAAGATTGTTAATTTGCCTTTTGAAATATGTAAGACTGTTTGCATAAATATCTACATGGTCACATTCGATGGTATTATATAGACGACACGTTCGAGACAGTGGATTGAAGTATGCAATATTGTTATTAATTAATTCAAGATGGAATGTATTATGACTCCTTAAATTGCGTCTATTAGGAACTTTAATATTAATTTTGCTCAGACAATGAGTGGTTCGAAGCTTATCAAGAATAATTTTATATAAACATATTAAGTCAGCAAATTGTCTTCTTTTTACCAGGGTTGTAAAATGAAATTGTTGGAGTCGTTACTCATAAGATAGGTGTAAGGCATTTAATCTAAGTTTAAATGATAAAAGTCTTAGGATTTTTTTTGTTTTCCATTCAAACAGACAACCCGTTTCTGCACAGAGTCGAAAGTTTTCCAGGTATTTTGGGGCTCCGGATCAGAGCTGCCAAATTTAATTGTGGAGCCTACAAGGTTAGCAGTTGTGCACTATTAAAGTATCTATGGGCCCTGTATGCTCATATTACGCCCAGTGAATACATGGTACTGTAGACAAAAAATAAAATAAAATAATTAGAAAGAATAGACCGCACGGTTAAAAATAGTTTTACAAAAGTGTTGCCATACGATTCTGGTGTAGCTAGCTAATTAATTAATCCCCGCCGAGGCGCTTTTCAACCTCATGTGCAGCGCCCCCCCCCCCCCCCCCCCCCCTCTCGCAAAAACTCCTTTAAAAGTTGCCCTTTACGCCGCGTAAAAACTTTAACGACGGATCACTTTAACAAATTCGATCCGTACGAAAAGTCAAGAAGAAAATCCATAAAAGTTAAAACATTTATTAAGTCGAGACGCCGTAGTCTACACGTAGCAACCAGTTCAAATCTCTGGGGACCTTACACTAAAAGCTAATCTGACCTTCCTACGTGTAGGAAAACTAATTACTAATTCTCATTACTAACATTATAAGAATCTGGAAATCGATGACAATTATACTACAAGATGCAGCAAAACGGACAGTGCAGTTTTGAAGCGTTGTTAAAGAAAAACGGCTAAATTTACAGAAATGAGATATATTTTATTTTATTTGATATATCATGCCATTTTATGTATCAACTTTTGAAGATGAAATCAGAAAGATGATGGCCCCAAGCAGTGATACATTGATGAAGGCGATTTCTGAAGTTTTTGGATACATTTTGACACATTTCGATGGACGTTATAACGATTTCATCCCGAATTCGATCTTTGAGTTCTTCCAAGGTGTGAAGTCGATGTTTAAAAACTTTTTCCTGGAGATAGCCTTACGGAAAAGAGAGCAGTAAATAAAAGATATTATGGAAAAAAGGTGGAAGGAATGTGGAAAAAAATCACCTTGTTGTGTGTGTTGTGCCTTATACAAAAATATATATTGAAACACGCCTATGTTGCTCACTAAAATCTCGACACTTGATCATCATCGACTAGATCATTGTTGCAAAGAGTTCAGCTCAGATTGTCATTGTCAAATTAGGGTTTAGGAAAATTTGTAATATACGTTCACCATGTGGTTTATCATCTAAACGTCAATATATGTATGCTTCTACTCGTTTATTTGTTTATCTTTGGATCTCATATGTCAAACACGGGCTTGCGAAGCTCGTTGCAGATGCGCACTTGCTTTTATTGGGGCGTAAATCGTAATTGCAGTTATGAGAAAACCCATCATACCTCTTGCAACTGCGATAACCTCAATGCATATGCGGCGTTCAACCTGTCTTAGGTGAAATATTTATGCAGTAGAACCATAACGGTGGAAGCCTGGAAACCGGAACACGGTGATACTAAATTCACGATTTCCACTACCTAATAGAGCGTTTTATACAACATGTCTTTTTTTATTTTTTTAACTAATAAATTTCCTGATTCTTAGACCCAATTTTGCTGTTAAAATGGTGCCGTACCAAACATTGATAGGTGGAAAGAAGAATAATTTATTATTGAGATTTAAAGTTAGTCAGAGAGCGATAATAACCCAGATAACCAATAATCAAAGAGAAATTTCATTATTAATTGTTTTTGTGTTAATTCAAAGAACTCAATTTAATATTTTTAAATATTAATTTTAATTTAATTTAATAATGTAATTATTAAGTCTGCAAGTATGTTAGTTTTTAGTTTAAAATTAATAATAATGCAGAAATCAATAATAACATTATTAAATTTAAATTAAATAAAAAATTAAGGATAATTATATTCATCTTTCACATTAAACCATCATTAGATGTTTTTAGCGTTTCCATAAAATTTATTTTATTACAATGTATGTCTGCCTAAATAATAAATACCCACACTTTTTTTTTCAATAATTGCATTTTAAAATACATTTAAATATCTGAGTTTGTTTACTGGGGTACATTGATTGATAATATACATTGTACATTGTACAAGGCTTGGATGTAACCCCGTTGTTAATGAACATGTTTTAAATTTTTACAAATATCCATTTCCCCTACACTGTTGGCTGTTTTTCAGTTGAGTAAAATTTTAAATACGTTTATTAGTAAGGTCCTTAGTTTGTACATATTTACACTGTAATGCAAGAATGTAACCTATGATGATGATTTGGTATTTTAATAAATACACAGATAACTAAAATAAATACATATTTCTAAATGTTAATATGTATATAAGTTGTAAGACCCTTGTCTTATTTATAAGTTACTAGTTATTAATTTTGGCTGAGTCACTAGAAATAAGTTATAGGTTATGTACTACATAAATTAAGTTGTCAAGCCATTGTGGTGATTTCCTCGCGAAAACATTATCCAAACCTCATTATTTTTTTGCAAAAGATAACGAAATATTTTTGTAACTAACCGCCAATATTTTTTTTTCTTTATTCACTTAAATGTTTTACTAAAACTTTTAAATATAAACTCCGGGTCAACAAAACACTTTGGACTTTAAATGTAATAGCTTATTTAGCAGGCGGTAGGAGTTAACCTGGATCCCGACCTTGAGATTATTTGACAGCTGTGTGCCATTTACGTGCCATTTATGTGCAATTTATGGGTAACATTTTATATTTCTATCAAGTGTCAAATATGAGAAACCTCTACAACTGCTGTTATTCTCTCATAAATATCTCTGCTATAAATCAAATGCCATTAATAATGCATTTATTATTTATGGATGATATAAAATTATATTCGAATTCTGAACCAAATTTAGAGAAAATGATTAAGGTAGTTAAAATTTTTTCAGATGATATTAAAATGACTTTTGGTTTAGATAAATGTAGAACGATCCATATAGAGAAAGGCAAAATTGTAGACGGAGACGAGGGTATATTTAGAAATTTCAAAATTAAAAGTATGAAAGGGGATGAGGTTTATAAATATTTAGGATACCCGCAATCGAATAGATTAGATCATACTAGTATTAAAAATGATATTAGGATTAAATTTCAAAGTAGAGTCAGAAAAATTTTAAAATGCAATCTATCTGCTAAAAATTTAGTAAAGGCAATAAATACTTGGGCAATACCTTTATTAACGTACTCATTTGGCATAATTAAATGGTCCAATACAGATTTAGATAGCTTAGAACGATTAATTAGAACTACGTTAACAAAGTTTAATTGCCATCATCCAAATTCAGCTATAGAACGAATTAATTTACCTAGAAATTTAGGAGGTAGAGGTATAGTCAAAATAACTTCTTTGAAATACAATCAGGTAGAAATGCTAAGAACTTTTTTCCATAGGAAAGCTAATACTTCAGAAATGCACAAAATAATTTGCAAGGCAGATAGAAACATTACACCTTTAAATTTATACGACGATAATGCCAACATTCTTTTAAATACCAACCAGGAATTATTAGATTCCTGGTCAAATAAAATTATTCACGCCAAACACTTCAATTATCTCAACCAAACGTATGTTGACAAACTTTCGTCAAACAAATGGTTGAGTATTGGAGAATTGAGCGCAGAAATAGAAGGATTTATGCTTGCCATTCAGGATAGAGTCATTAATACTAAAAATTATAGGAAGTATATAATCAAAGATAGAAATCAAATTGATGATTTATGTAGAAAATGTTTGGCTTTTCCGGAAACTATAGAACATATTATATCGGGATGTTCTATATTAGCGCCTTCCGAATATACTTTTAGACACAATCAGGTTTTAAAAATAATTCATCAAAGTTTGGTAATTAAACATAAATTGATTGATTGCCGTAATGTAGTACCATATTATGAATACGAACCAAATTCGTTTTTAGAAAATGAATTTTATAAAATATATTATGATAAAACTATACTAACAGACAGAACGATTCGTCATAATAGACCCGATATAGTTTTACATGACAAAATTAAAAAAATAACTTATATCATTGATGTCGCTATTCCAAATTCCTGTAATATTCAAAAATCTGTTTCTGAAAAAATTAGAAAATATACAGATTTAGGAAATGAGATTAAAAGAATTCGGCATTCTCGGACTATAAAAATATTACCATTTGTTATTTCGGCTACTGGCATTATACCTAGCTCTCTAATTAAAAATTTAGGCTTATTAGATTTGTCAAAGAATCTTTATATAAAAATGCAAAAATCAGTCATATTAAATACATGTAGGATTACGAAAGATTTTTTAAATATTTATATTGAGGGATCGGTAGGATTTATCGGTTCAGTTAGGAGTTCTATCGAGCCGAACCCTCTGATATGAAAATATCTGGAGTCGGTGAAGTATTTTCCCATATGGTCTCTGGTAGGTTGACGTGTTGTTCTTGTATAGTTTTGTATTTAGTATACTTATACAATGCAATTACATCGCGTGAATTGACTAGATTAGCATTTGTGGAAAAGTGTGTGGAAGGATTAAGTTTTTCCTGTGAGGAAGATTTAACCCGGACATAAAATCTAGAGAACAATAATATAATTGGACAACTTGTAGAGCGCCGTTTTTGTGAAAAATCACCTCAAGGGCGCTTTACAATTTTTTTTTTTTTTTTAATATTCTTAGAATCTATCTAATTTTATTATTTACAAAAAGATACAGAGCCATACTTACCTGGCAGGTCACTTCCGATAAACACACTTTTTTAGAAAGTTTATGCTTGGGGATGATACGACTTTGCACGTGGAGGACATTATATTGAAAACACTGGGCATTGCATGAATTTACCTTTGCTACCCTCATCACTGTTGCTTTTACATTTATAAGAAGATTAATGCCAAAATTGAATTAGTATTTATTTTGAAAGACTAGTGAATTTAGAGCTCTCTGGGACTGGAAATTTTCATAAAATGACCTTTACAAAAGATTAAAATAAGAATTTGGTTATATTTTACACAATTAGTTATTTACAACGTCGTGGGCCGTGAAGGCGAAGGTGAAAGGTTTTTTTTAACTTATGCATAAGACTGTCTGAAAAGATGAGTTTTGAGTTTAGCTCTAAATTCCGCTGAATCTGTGATCATTCTTAACTCGTGTGGCAGTCCATTCCAGGTTGTAGGTCCTGACACTCCGAAAGCACGCTCACCGAATTTAGTATCTGGTGTGCGTTTTGGTTCCTTCAACCTTCCGATAGCTGATGTTGCTGCTGACCTGAGGGTTAATTGTCGAGGATTGGAATTTTCTGGAATACACATTTCCGATAAGTAAGCCGGAGCCATTCCGTTAAGGGACTTAAATATCATCCAGCAGAGCTTGAACTGGATTCTTTCGGGACACTCGAGCCAGTGAAGGTTTTTGAGATGCTCAGAAATATGGGAATATTTAGATACGCCGGTGATAAGTCTTGCCGCAGATGATGAATAACGTCATTAACGTCAACGTTCAATCAAATACATTATTTTAATTGAAAAGGATTAACTAAACCCAAAACAAATTCTCGCATAAACTTTTTTGTGTGCATAATACTTAGGAATATGAAATTTCCCACAATCCTGAATTATTGAACTAGTATTTAAGGCAGAACTCAATGGTTCATATTTGTTCACTTTTATATCTCACCAAGCGCAGTCTACACGCTGTACTTTTGTTTGCTATTTGACATTGTTTAATTACAAGTTTTATTGTACTTATATCTTAAATAAAGTTATTCATCATCATCTTCTTCCCCTTATCCTATTCGGGTCGTGGACTCATTGCATCGGCAAGGCGCCTCCATACGCCCCTGTCTTGCACTGAATGTTTGGCCTCCGTCCATGGCAGTCCCATCCTCTCCTCACACAGTTTCTGTAGTTGCCTCGCCCAACTGTGTCTGGGGCGGCCTACTGGACGTCTACCTTCT
The DNA here is from genome assembly GCA_936435175.1 of Glyphotaelius pellucidus. NCBI lineage: Eukaryota > Metazoa > Arthropoda > Insecta > Trichoptera > Limnephilidae > Glyphotaelius > Glyphotaelius pellucidus. The sequence goes on from OW386548.1 coordinate 33,261,202, forward strand.
AAAATCGCACTCAGTATTTTCCTAGGAATCCGGTCATCAGACATTCTTAGTACGTGCCCAAGCCACCTCAGTTGCGATTTTTCTGTGAAGAGTAACAGCGGTTCAATGTTTAGATCGTCTCGGATCATTGGGTTTCTTATATCCCATTTCGTAACCCCTGCCACTCCTCATTTCGGCAGCTTGGAGTCTAGAGTGTGTTCGTTTGTTTAGCATCCATATCTGGCGACCGTAGGTAAGCTTAAAGTAAAGTAAAATAAAATCTAATGAAAACAAATAACTTTGTGTTCACCACTATTTAATTAACAATAAATACATAGTTTTCGAAACATGTTGATATTGTTAAATAAATAGTGGTGAACACAAAGTTATTTGTTTTCATTAAATTAATAATGACGCCACAAAGTGAATTTGCGAATTTTGAAGAAATAAAATAAAATCTCCCAAGTAAGGTAAAATATCCCAAGTTATCTATCATTATCTTTGATCTATGAAGTCATTTATCATTTTATTGATCTAAATCTCAAGTCATATTTTATCTACATCTGCATATATCAACCTTCATTTCTGCAGATAAAGTATTTTATCTACAATCCATCAACAACCTAAGAGAATTTCTTGAACACTGCTCCCAGCGAAGGAGTTAATATTATTTTTCTGCGTCCTCAACCGACGGTCGTAGTATTGCTCTCTAGGATATCATGATTTTACGACTACCAGATGCCACACGCCTGTATTACGCTTAAAAATGATAAACTGATAGCTGAAAAACAAACAAAATATGTTTATAGAAAGAGCACACTCCTTTCAGTAAGTGGAAATTTGCGAAAAAATAAAAACCTTATCAGTTAGCTCGATGCGTCAACGGGAAACCACGATACCATCGATTTCTTTTTTAAATAAACTATGATAATAATTTGCATTTAGTGTAAATATTAAGCTTGGATGAATATTTAGTCAAAGTAAAACCCGGTTGATATCAAGCATAGTAAACAGTGATGTAAAATAAATTAAAGTGTTTTTTATGTTTTATAATGTAATAATGCCACTAGTTAGTGTTTGCCTTCTACGGATAATGCAAGTAAATATTTCTATATAACACAGAGTGATTATTATTTCAGTGAAGTAATTTTTTTCAAATAGTTAGTTACCTACCGATAACATTTGCAGAAATAAAAAAGTAATTTTCTGGTGGAATAATAGGACAACTACTTTGGATAATTTTTTTGGATTTTGTTATGCGTGTTATGCGTGTTGCGCCACCTCTTTCTTTAGCCAACGTTTCGGACAGCGTTACAGTGTCCATCATCAGAGAAGATGTGTAATTGTGTACTTGTTAGTGGTGAAATGTGTGCTCGTATACTTGGCTAAAGAAGGAGGTAGCGCAACACGGCATAACACCCCAAAAACAAATAACCAACCGATTTTTTTGTTACCACCAACCAGTTTCAATTAACACAGCATGATCAGGGTGAAAATTGAACTAATCTAAAAATTCAATGTGTTTGCTTAAATATACTTCAGGTATTTGACAAAACATAACTTAGTATTAAGGAACAGTGAAATTTAAAATTAGCATAGTAACAGAGAAAAAGAGTCAGAAAATGTGTACATAGTGGATTATCACATTATATTCAAATAGACAAAGTGTCAACTGAAAAGGTGATTATGAGAATTTTATGAGTTTATGGGAAATATACCTAATATTGGGCCATTGGAAACATTTAATTGCTTATTAAAAATTTGACATTTGGTTTTAATGGCTTTTTTTATTTTGAGTGGTTCTAAATTATTTAATCTATTCCCGTGACCATTTTTTGAAGAAAATCAGCAAAAATATTAGCAGAAAAACATTAAAACAACAAATATTTGCACAAACAATGGGCACATAATATTGGCAAAAACATTTTTTGCATGTTATATTTAATCTTTTTTTTTAATGTATAAATAATATTTTTTCATTAAAGTATCCGTTCAATATATACTTTTCAAAACGTACCTGAAATTTATTATTTGTATTTATTTATTTTTTATGTATTTTTTTTATTAAATATAAATTAAATCAAATTTAAATAATTTTTAAATTAAAATTTAAAAAAATTATGTTTTAATAAAAACTTAAATACTTGCAGAACTTAATAATAGCATTATTAAATTTAATTTGAATTAAAATGCAGTTCTACCAATTAAAGTTCTACGAACTAAACCAATTAATATTTACTAGCAGTTAAAAACCCGCCCGCAGGTTTTTAATGCCAGGCCCTGCGGGCGGCTTTTGGTTCGGCTTCGCCCAGTTAGTGTTGGTGACCATTTTATAAATCCAATAGGAACTGGGTCCCAAAATAGCCCGTTCCTCGGATCCACTGTCATCCAGTAGTCACCGAGACAAGAAATGACGTCATATGTAATACATAGCCGCTTGATACAACTATGTATTACCGTCAATCCTTCCATATTCGGAGAGATACTCATATTCACAAATTTGTAGCATTTGTACCTTGGGGGGACACGTCCCCATCCGACCTGCAGACGGAAGTGCGACATCTTGTGACGAATTCTTGAATTCTAAACCGAATTACCGGTAGCTTTGTTTGAAATTCCACATACACAGATTTTATTTGTGGCGCGGCGCGTATGACATGCACTCGAAGCCGGGTTCTGAAATTTAATCACGCAGACGAAAGCCTATTAATCCTAATCGGTCGATTTTTATCACGAGTCCTTATAAATAATCTCCGCTAAAGTTTCGTTTATTCTCCATTCTGTACATCTACACATTCATACTAATATGTAAAAATATGTGTATTTTGTACATTTCTTATCTTGTAACATGTATTTATTAATTTTTTCTTTGTTTCAGAAATCCAGCAAATAATAAAAATAATGGCGTATTTGAAGCTTAAAAGTGACATTGACTCGAGTCAATAGCAGCTAAAATAAAATCAGTTTCGTGTTGTGAGTGCTCCAAAAGAAGACACGATGGCGTTCTATTCGCTGCGGCTACTAACTCTTAGGATACTTGTTGCTTCCATCGTCATGTCCTGCTCGGCAGCTGTGCAGATTGTCATCGAGCCGCTTCCCGAAGGTAAGAATCTTACATTTTTGTCCTAAAATACACCATAACACCGGAGAATGCTCAAGGTTCCATGGACCGACATGATCACCAACACAGAAATTATCAGGCGGATTAGAACAGATAGAGAACTACTAACATTAATAAAAGTCAGGAAAATTTCATTTATGAGTCACGTATTTCGAGGGGAGAAGTATCACTTGCTCTAATTAATATTGAAAGGCAAAATAGAGGATCGCCGAGGGCCTGATAGGAGACAAACGTCTTGGTTGCGAAATATATGAGAGTGGACCAGCATTAGAAGTGGGCAGCGCAAGATAGAGAGACATTTTCCAGAGTGATCGCCTACGTCGGCGTCGGGGGGATCTGATAGGCCACCGAAGAAGAAGATACCATAATTAGTGCCTCCCCAAAGATGATAGAGACACTTGAGTAAATAATTTCACTCGGCGGTGTGGAGTGTGCGGAGAGAATATTTAAAAAAAAAAACTTTTTTAAACAACAGATCAATTTGTTGGATTTGGCACATTGTCAATGTGTTTTGTACTGATACGCGTACGTGTGCGTGAAATAATTTTATGCAAAAAATATAGAAAAAAATATGCTCGCATCCCATCCGCATTCTCAATGACGTAGTTCCAATTGTGCTCCGAGCGCAGTTGTTTTCTGTTGTGCTTTACACATTTTATAATCAACGGTTAATATTGTGTTTTAAAATTGTTGGTACCTGTGAAAACATCGTCTTGACATGATTTGAAAAAATATCTGTAACTATAAGTTTGTCATATTATTTTTTGCCGCAAAACAAGTTAAAACCAAGTAGGTTTTAAATCAATTTTACAGAAATTATTTTTTCCACTAGCGGTGCAAGGCGATGGGTCGAGAGAATCCGGCTGAAGAGTCCTAAAGGTCTCCTTCATTCAGTCTCTTCCGATCCGGTCTGGCATTTGGTGGCAAAAGCATCCGCCGCCAAAACCTTTTCCTTAGGTTTGGCGACTTAGCGCAGGTTCCCGGCTTCATTGTGTGAGGTTTGTCCGGGTCTTCCTACCAGTTGCGTGGCAGGCCGTAACAGTGGAGACTTGTTGAAGGAGTCATTTTGATCTCTCCGTAAGGACCATCTCGGGACATCGCCTTGCACCGCAGTCGAAAGGATGGATTCATTTTTTTTTTTTTACATTAACTCCACACAGGAGGCCTTGAGGAAAATAATTCCCCTCGGGGCCTATGTCATCTGGGATGCTGTGTGGAGGGTCTTTTTGAGGAGAGGAAGGAATGAACATTGGTCTTGAAGAGACCCATGTTGTAGGAGGGAGGAAACACAGATGCCGGCAAATCGTTCCATAGCCGAGCTTTTGAACTCAAGAACGAGTCGAAAAAACGACCCGTTCTCATGTGACATATGTCAACCGTGTACATATGTTGGGCGCGCGTTTGGCGTGTCTCCCGACTATGCACCGGTGCCGAAGGGATCAATGACGCTAGTTCCTCAGAGCATCTTCCATTGAAATACCGGTAGAACATGGATAGCATTCCCACCCGACGCCTGTGCTCTTATTCATACGTCCGTCACTGCAGTAAACAATGTACCCCGTATTCTAATCCACCCCTAATACCTTTTTCCTTCCTAAAACTTCCTCACTGTCCTACCCTCAAAAGATCCTCTACACAGGCTCTGAAGAGAATTATTTTCTTCAGGGCATCTTATGTGGAGCTAATGTAAAACAAAAATTAGAAAAAAAATGATTAACAATTCTTTTTTATGTATTTAGTACTTTGTAACATGATGAAGGAATCTTTGATTCTGTAACATGTAGATAATTTTTAAAATAGTAGTTTTAACATTGTTTATGATATATTTTCATTTACAAAAACAGTATTCATTTTGGCAAGATAAAATTTACGTCTTAAAAACATATATTCGTTAAACTTTTATACCTATCCATTTTGAATCAAATTGAAGATCAAATAAATAAAATGAAATACTGAAATATATCCGGTAATATAACATCATTATTCTATCCGATCTGTGCATATAAGAGACTTTCATAGAGATGAAAGAAAAATCTTTACATAATTAATACTCTTTTCAGTAAAATAATTATTCGGAACGCACGTAATTAAAAATATCTCATTTTCAATAATTAAAAGACTTCATTACGGAAAAAAGTCATCAAGGTTACGCTTTATTCAAAGGCTTTGATAAATTTTCCAATTAAAATCCGATAATTAACTTGTTTTTATTTCGCAGAGTGTTTGATTCATGAAAAAATGTTAATTTTGTAAATACGAATAATCAAAAGAAAACATTTTTTAAGTAGGTAAAAACAACGTTTAATATTGTTTGATGGAATATTTTCAAGGAGAGAAAAATACTTTTATATTTGCATTATTTGTCTCTTCAAAGGCTTTATTTTCATTTATGAAGAATACCTTTTGTTTTAGTCGATCAACTGGGAATTTATTTTTAAACGAGACTCAATTTATAGACGGAGTCACGATGATCTTGTGGTCATCAACATTTAGCAATATTACCTTTTGCGTTAAGAATAAACTTAAAATAATTTTTAATCAGCTCGTTCACAGATGGCAGTAATTTCATTATTCTAGAAAAAAACCCTGTTGGCAAATTATGATGAATTGTTGAATTGCGCTCGTAAACAAGCAAATGTATGTGAATAAATAGTTTTGTTCATATAAAAACCCAATTCTTTCATGAAACGCACACAAATTTGACGGCTGGCGTAGTTCAGTGGTGAGGCTCTTGACTCGCATTCCGAAGGTCGCGGTATCGAATCCCGGGTAGCAAATAATTTTATTTGATTAATTTGTGTTATTTCACAATTTATTCATTTACAGTATGTATATTTGCGGCACGTTCCAGAGTGGAAGATACTCTCAGTATCGCCCCGGTGTAAGACCACCGTTCAGAATTGAAATGTTGCTTGAAATGGCTTTAGCCGTGTTTGGTGACCAGATCTGAATAGCCACGTACTTCCCCACCTTCCTCTCCCCCATCTCCTTCCCCTCTCCACTACCTTCAGCCTCACAACAGACCCCAATTGGGGATGCAATTTTGAATCGGTGATTCAATTCAATAATTGTATTTGCATGCCTTTCTTGGAAGAAATGATTTTTAATATCGACATAATTATTTATTCATATTCTCTATGCGGATTTACGGTCGAAAACCAATTCGTGGAATTCGCCGCTCATATTGGGATCGCTTTATTGAAAAACAATTGATCTGCCGATAGTTGACCCTCCGGCATACTTGTATACAATATGCAATCAGTTTAGGGAAAATACGGTATACCTAATTACACAAAATATAACTAAGTGACCCCTAAAAGAGAGGCAGAGAGGATGTACTGCCAAATAATACTCTTATATCGCGCCTAAAATGTTCAACTTACTGAGTATTGATATTAAGACATCGAAAACTGATGATCTTTATGCGATTAATATACAGAACTGGTTATTTACTCAGGGAAGGAAATATTATTAAGAATGCCTTACATCTTAAAAACTGTTCTTATTTTTTCCTATTTCTCGAGTAAAAAATCTTATCTCTAAATTAATTTTCAACCAAAACTTTATATTACGCTGATGCTTTTCTTTCATATTTTTTGACATTGTTCGTCCATTTCATATGCTGCCTAGGAATACTTGCTTTTGTTTTTTGCGGTCTAAGACTATCATTGTTCATCTGTATAGATGATTTACATATTTATTCTTATTTTTTATTTCTATTATCCTTAAAATATTATTATTTGTTACTTTTATTTTTATTTGTTATTCTATTTTATTTTTATTTATACAAGATTCACCTAGTTTAACTCCTTTCCTGTATGTGATCATGCACTTAATACTAGTATGAATATTTTCCTTAATATGTATGCTATATGTTTGTACTTTCATCTACATATATATGGATGATTATTAATATTATATACTTAATATCTTATGAATCTCGACTACCATAATACGGGCATTTGCCTAGCTTGGTAGTCGAAATACCATATAAAACAATCCTGTAATAAACAAAATGAATAAAGAAAAATTAAAAACAAATAAAAAAATAAAGTATAAAACATATTTTCGTACAAATGCATCAAGGAAAAATCTACTAGCCTATATACTGTGTGTACAATCGCATAAGTACGAAAAATCTACACTGTATATAAATTCGTTTGATATTAAAACCAACTTATTATTAAGGATATTTTTGAAGTCGATTTTACGTTTGTAATTGGTAAATAATGCAACAAAAATAATAATTATATAATAAATATCAATTCGAGGGGTCAATTGTCGGCGGATCAACTGTCAGGTCGCCATTGAAAGGTGTGCATTAATGTTTTTATTTTATGTGGCTACCACACAAGGCTCCCAACTGTCCTGAGCCAATAGACCTATTTAGTTCAATTTTTGGGGTACGAGTCATGAGGCTAAAGAAATTTAGGAGGAGGAGGACATAGGTTGATGGAGATGGAAGTTGGGATTTGGGAACTAAATACGCTTTGAACCATTTCGAGCACCACCGTTTCGATTCTGAAATACGGTATTTTACCAGAGCGATTATAATTAATATTTATGTTCAAAATTGTAAATGGTAGAATAGACAGTCCTGATTTAACTAAGCTCATTGAATTTCATATACCCATGAGAGCCACTCGTTCTAAAATCCTGTTTAAATGCTACAATAACCGGACTGAGTATACGAAACACTCGCTTGTACCTAGATTACATGAAGTTACTAATAGATATGCTGATGTGGCAGATCTATTTAACTGTACGGAAGTTAGGTACAAAAAGGCTATAATATCAAATATTTTCAATCAGTATTAACTTTATTTGCACTTTAGAATTTTATATATAATTGTATCTTTGTTGTCATTTCTTAATCAAGGGCCACAATTAACTGTTGTACTCTTTTTTAATATTTCTTATTTAACTATGATTTTGTGATAGGTAATCCGTGTTTATGGTATATGTATACCGTTTATATTGAATAAATAAATTATGAAAATACCTATCGTTAAAAAATTGTTACACAAAAGTAAGTGAATGATAAAAATTAAAAATACATTCAAATGTCAAAAGGTTTATCTTTCGTGTTAATAAAATCTCTATAAATAAAATCGTGCCGAATCGAATATTCGATTCCACCATCGCTACTTTTAACAGCATTAAAGCTCTAAGCTTTTCTAATCATTAACTAAATAAATTGCATGAAAATTGTTCCGGTTTCCTCGTTGAAGTGGTGGCCACTCAGAGCTCGCTATACTCGTTGCTCTGCTATTGGCTGCTGACGCTGCTGCGATCGTAAAGCTTTCGAAAGTAAGAAACCGCAGTAATTAACGGCTGCCCAGGCGTGTGTCGTTTGCAGCTTTCTTCGCTGCAAGATATACGGCTAAAACCCGGAAAAGCTCTGCTCTCCTGTTAGAATTTTTGCAGAAAATAGGATTATCTGGCAAAATAAATACTTTTGACCTGGTTTTGGTGACCGAATCGATATCGAAGTTGACACTATTGATTATTCTCAATCTTTGATATACCGATGGTCCAGCTGATTTTTTTAATTATTTTTTTATATGAATACCCCACAAGAGTCTCAACTGCTCCCGTCTGAAGCCAGTGAGACTATGGCATCTGCAATTGGGGTATGTTGTGAGGCTGAAGGTAGTGGGGAGGGGAAGGAGATGGGGCAGAGGAAGGTGGGAAGTACCTGGCTATTCAGATCTGGTCACTAAACACGGCCAACGCCATTCAATTTCTGAATGGTGTTCTTACACAAGGGTGATACTGAGAGAACGTGCCGCAAATATACTACATATTATTTTAAATGAATAAATTGTGAAATAACACAAATTAATCAAATAAAATTTATTTGCCACGCCGGATTCGATCCCGCGACCTTCGAAATGCTAGTCAAGAGCCTTACCGCTGGACTACGCCGGCCGTCAAATATCTAGTCAGATATCTCCGAAAAATCGCAGTTTTGTGTACCCTCTGTCTAGTACAATACTCATAAAAACAACCACATCAATTCATTATAATACAGAAAAACTTGTATTGAAAGAAAGTGTTTATGTTTTTTGGGTCACTTGCAGGATATTTCAAAATGTCATACTGATGTTCTGGACCGTTATGCCTCCCGGGGTTATTTTATAGTATATTTTATATGTTAAACACAGACACGTGTAAATAATATTTGATTTATGGTGACGATTCGAAAATTGCTTTCCTCATTATCTCAAAACTTAGTATTTAGAGATGCCTGCCTAATTAATTCGACGATCGATATTTTAATTAATATTTATAAATACTTAATAACTGGATATCTGGTCACGTCATGAAGGGTGAAATGAGATAATTCAACTGATATTTCAATATTGAGGATTGACTGAAGTCGTTGTAAGACGTAAGACAAAAAGACCCTCCACACAGCATCCCCAAAGATGAGGTAGGCCCTTATTTATCTCAGAACCTTCTGTTTGGAAATAATGTAAAAAAAACCGATAGTAAATAAATGTTTTTACTCTGTCCCTCTTATTTTCCTAATGCTTTCTTAATACATTTTCCTTAGAACATACGGCTGCGTATAAACATGAATAAAAATGCGGGAGCCAAACGATGAATTATGGGAAAGTTACGAAGCAAGCGCAAACGGTGCGAAATGCCGTTTTTCCTATAATTCGTGGTACGACTAACGCATTTTTCTACTGTTTATACCGCAGCATTACAAAAACAACATCTAAATATTGTAAAAGTAAACGTTAAGAGATATTACCTACCTACGCCAAATTTGCTAGCAATATTTTAGAAGAAACAAATGAATAATATAATAAAATTAGTTACTTTTCAAGAATTTAAAAAGTGTCTTGAAAAACTGCATATTTTATGTTACACAATTTAAATTAGCGAACTCATTATTTCCAAGTACTATGTACATAGTTACTCCCAGGTTATTAAGTTTGATATTATGAAAATTTTCAGCACGACCGAAAAATCAGTATAGAACACGAAATTTCAATAGAAATCAAAAATTTCAAAGCACTTTTTTAACGTAAAGCAAAGGACGTTAATCATTCTATAATATTTTTGGATCTCCCCAAAGAATTTTTTCGAACAATGTAATTTCTAAAGATTGCCAAGACAATGTCTGGGCAAAGAAAAAATAAAAAAATGAAAGCGGTGAAGCAGAAAAACTAATTATACGAAAATCAAAGACGAAGGTTTTGCTCGTCTTGTTTTTCTCGACTATGAAGGAATAATATTTTTCAAGTTGGTGTTTTTTATCTAAATTTAATTTACTTCTATAAATTTTAAATGAAAGTTACTTACTTTTTTCTCTTCTTCACATAAATACAGTTAATTTGTAGAGCAAAAATAATGTTGATAGATTTGAAATTGTTTTCTCAAAGCATTTCAAAGATTTCTTAAATTTCGGTTCCTGATTAAATATTTAACTTTTTCAATAATATCATTATTCATTTATTATTTTATTTTTATTATATTTATTAATTTTCAACGCCTAATGGGCTTTTAAATGATAAGTTTTTAATACAGAGACACTGTTTTTTCAATAAAAATGATGAACTTGAAGAAATAAACGTCATATGAATGGTAGGTATAAAGACAAATTTACATTTTAAAAAATGCATCACAATAAAAAGGGATACGCACATATTATAAAAGTTAATTATAAAAGTATCAGGGAAAATTTTTTACTGTAAAAATATAAAATATTGAGTTCTTTCTCGCTAGTTGTGAGTATATTTATGTACTGATTATATTAACCCCTTGGTCTAATTTGTTCGATTATCGGAAAACTCATGTAGGTCTTTTTTTATTATTATTTTTTTTTTTTATTATTTATTAAAATTACAGAGAACATTTTGTACAATAAATAGAGTAGACCCACAAAGCTGTCATATGGCAGCTTGTCTGCAGGTTCTAACAATTTAAACATTCTTAATATAATATCTAAGAAAATATTTGTAAATACATTTATAGTTTTAAGGAAACATTAGAATTGATCACATGGTAGTATTAGATAATTTAACTTACAACTATAAATATATAAGATATTTCAATATACCTATCTAATAAAAGATATGTAGGCAGCTATATTAAGATATTCAAAGATACATGGAGTTTTCGTTCATTAACCATAGTTTTATCATTTTAGGACTTAGACTCTCATTTTTTTCAAATTTTATGTTTTTATTGATTTTATTGAAAATCACTGGTATTAGATATTCAAAAGTACGGCTTCCATATTTATTTAATATTCGAGGAGTTTTTAGGCCCTTTCCTTCTCTAAATCTTGTGGTATGTTTGTGTACAAGTAGGTGTTTGTAAGGGCTTTCCCCCAAATTATCCATAATAGTAGTGAACCAGTGGAGACCTTTTATTGTAAGTAGGCTCTCTCTGAGCCATACAGTAATTTTAAGTTATGTCTCTGTTTGTAAATCTTAGTTGTGACAATTTTTTTTATTATGGCGGTTTGTAAATTTTCAATATATTTAATGTAAGTAGTGCTTGCATGTCCCCAAGTTCGAATACCATATCTAAGGATGGATTCGACCATAGAAAAATATATGAGTTTAAGAGTACAATGAGGCAAAATAAATTTTAATTTGTAAAAGTTACTAGCTAAGGATCTGAGCTGGTTACAAATTTTAGCCACTTGTTTATCCCACTTAAATTTGTTATCAACAATTATTCCCAGATAAGTATATTCATTTGTGAAATCTATTTTTTCACAGTCACAAACATTAATAATTCCTCTATGTATACAGTAAAAGCTATGAGCGATTATTTTAGGAACATTCCACATTTTCAAACTTGGTGATTTTATGTACATGCATTTGGTTTTTTTTACATTAATAATTAATCCTACATCATGAGCCCATTTGAGAAGCTCGTTAAAATCTCTTTGTAATTCTTGTATAGCAATTTCAGGATTTTCATTTGATACAACAAAAGCAGTATCATCAGCAAAAAATGAATCGATGAGCTTTTTTGAAAATCTTACACATAGCAATTACATATATAATATATAATTTTGGACCTAGAATTGACCCTCATAGTTGATTGAGTCTCATAGTTGTTGTGTCTTCCTTACTATCATGGTGATAAATAAGTTTAAGCTGTGTTAGAAAGAGAAAACGCCAAGCTTTATATTCAAATATTAAATCTAATCGCAAAATAATTAAAATGTTCACCTTTATGCATCCAAAGTTTCCGACCGCATTTTGAAAAAAAAATATAATTTTGGAATTTTTTAATTATTATTTTTACATGAATCGTTTTAAATATCTTCATTTGCCCAATAAAATATGTTTGTGTTTTTAATTTTCAATAATTTTAATGATAAAACGTAAGGTGAGCGATTTTTAAAACTTTTTTATGTTTGCATTAAAAAAATTTATATTTAAAAAATTATATGTTTATTTCGAATTATAAAATTTCATCACCTTTCAAAACAGTTTCTAATTTTCGAAGGCGTTCAGAAATATTCCATTTATTTGGTTTTTATTGCAAAAGCGTTCTTGAGTTCGACAGCTCGGCTATGGAACGATTTGCCGGCCTCTGTGTTTCCTCCCTCCTACAACATGGGTCTCTCCAAGACCCATGTTCACTCCTTCCTCTCCTCAAAAACACCCTCCACACAGCATCTTCAAAGATGACATAGGCCCTGAGGGAAATTATTGGCCTCCTGTGTGGAGCTAATGTAAAAAAAAAAGCGGAAATATTTTTAACTTGATCGGTACTTATTATCTACATTATTAACCTTTCTTCTTGCTCTTCCGATGATAACATGGATGTAAAATTGAGAATTTTATGTTATTTTATGTCAAATTTAAATTCATGATCATTAGTGTGTAAGATAAACATATTGAGTTAATAACTATTTTAAACTAATTTTCTGATAATGACGTCAGTTTCAAGTTACCAACAACTTAAATTTGGTACTTAACGTTAAGAATTTTCTGCGATTTAGTTATATTAAAATATTATGATTTTACAACGCATGTGCGCTTTTACGAATCGAGCCTCAAAAAATTCTCAAGGGAAAGTTTTTTCCATCCGAAATTCTTTCGCTGATCGAAAAATTCTAAAATCAAGAATTCACCGAGTGTTTAAAAAGCTGTCAGCCGGACATTTTTCAAAATGCCTGTTACTTTGGTTACCGGAGGGGTAGAAAAATCCACATCTCCCTGGGAAGTGTCAAAGTCTGATGCTTGATGCGGGTGAAATTAATCAGTCCAAAAGCAGTTCGAGATTGTCTGCACACCCTGTCCCGTCTCTCAGAAAAGCCACTGGCTTTTGTGGGTGTTCTTGATTGACACGGTGGCCAGAGTTAAACTTCCCGTTTTACAAAAAGTCGCAATTTTTTTTGAGAATGTTAATTTATTTGGAGAAATAAAATTCATTGTTGATTCAATTAATGTAATTTCTCTTTATTTTATAAGCAACTTTGTTTATTGATTTTTTCAAATTATTTCTCATGATTTTGTGTACGTATTTAAAAACAAATGCTGAAAAAGATCAATTATTAAATTGATACCCAACCACATGTCCGAGATTAGGTTATATTTAATAATATATAATTATAAACAAAAAAAAACAATTGCTGACTGGCTTCAATGCTAACTTGACCGCTTTCGAAAAAATTGGTTTTTTCTTTGACTAATTTTTTTAATAAAATACTTATTTTGTGTAAAATCAAGAGTTTAAATTCATTTAGGTTTCGCTTTGCTCAAGCATCACTAGGATACAAAGTAATAAATGCCAGTATTAACTAAAATTAATTGGATTGAACTAACAAAGCTTTTAAAATTTAAAGAAAAAGTCGTATACGCGATCCATAGCCTTATAATGCATCCAAGACGCGATCAATTTATTCCAGCCGATCTTTGAGAAACGAAAGTGGTTGAAATATGACTAAAGACCTCATTAACTAATTAACTTCTGTTGCGGGTCAAAAAGTAAATGTAGACTGTAAATGCATATGTAGGTTAGAATTTCATTTCAACATTGCCAATTTTATAATATTTTTACTTAATTGTTAGGCGTTTGGCGTTTCGGAAAGTGAATTCATAGAAAACACCTCCAGTGTTGCCAGCGCAAATCGATTTCGACGATTTCTTATTTATTCCCTGTCAATATCGGCTCGGCTGTCAAAAGCGAAACTGTGCTCGGTATATCGATATAAAATCGTCTCAAGTTACGCCTATCGATCCAAGATTGTGAAGTTATCGATTTCTCTGTGCTTGACCCGACCTTAACAATATTTTAAATCTTTGTAAGAGCATTTATTTTAAATCCATTTAAAACAAAATCAAAAAGCTAGTTTATTTTTAAACCATGGTTTCATTTTTCTCATTTAGGCCGATTGAATCATTTTTAAATCTGAACGGAAAAAAACATTTGAAATATATATTTGAAAAGGGCATTTGGTTTATTTTACGGCCTACGTACGACTTTTTCCAACAGCCTATAAAAATTGCTTCCCTCCCTCTGACAGGACAAATAGCCCATCTGTCCATCAACTTGTCAACTGTATTGGTTCCGGCTCGTCCTTTTACTTCCCCTTCCCCTTCCTCACCCTCCATTCCACCCATTTCCACTTCCGGTCCAACGCGCGCTGAAAACGTGGCTAAAATTCTACTGTATTTAGGAAAATCAAAGTTTTTTCTTGGTTTGAGCTGGTAGATTTCATCCTTCAAAGCAATTTTGTTTTCTTCTTACACTGCCCAACTACGCAAAAATATTTCCAATTTTTTACTCGACCCTTTGGCATTTCATCTAACTGTATATTTGTTTGTACTTTTCGTTTCCGATAAAGATGGTGACCGTGTTAAATACTGCCTTTTAAAAGTCATTGTGACCATCTTTGGATGATCACAATGATGATTTGAACATCTTTGGACAAATTTTGCAATTCCTTATTTACATTTTTTTTTAATTACCTGAAATATATTATGGTTTTTAATTAAATACGTAGGTGTTTAAGTACCTACTTACAAAGTCTTTCGGATTTCGGAAGGTTTGGTTTTTTTATTAGAGAAAATTAGAAATATGCCTTTTGGACGCAAGGTCAAGTGTAATTTCAAAAAAATTTTACCGCGTATTAATTTTTTCTTTTATCTTATTCCCTTTCATAATAAACCTGGGACCACTCGATAAAAATCCAATACAACATTAATAATTTCCTAGTTGAGGTACCTGGCTTCGAACCCACGATGGATCTTGCTTTATATTCCCCTACCAATGTGTAGCCCCACCCAAACAAAAAAGGCTTCGAATGGTCCATAAAGTTCCATAACATTCCACAACATTCAAGAGTGTTCTGGAATGTTCCACAATGATGTTGCCGATTCCCTATTCCCGAATATTCCATTACATTCTATAATGTTTCGAATGTTCTGGAATGTTGTCTAATGCTCTCAAATGTTCTGGATTGTTCTATAATATTCTAGAGGGCGAAACTTCCAGCTCTTACGTCTTCAAAAGCATGCCCTTCAGGTAAACCGGGAACCTTCTTTATGGATGAGGGAAAAAGGGCTACCACACCATATGATCGAACCGGAACACGTTTCTGAGTTTTAGCGGGACGCACATTTTTTACACTTTCTTTTATAATATACTAGCGGCCACGCGTTGCTGTGGCTAACAAAACACAACGCCGCCTACTTGATGGTTACCACTTACCTAGATAACCAAGTATTGTGTCGATAAATTAACTCATACCGTCATCTGTTAGAAACTTATGGAACTTACAAATAATTTCAAAGCATTGTCTTAAAACAAACATTTAATTCTCAATAATAAATATTGAGCTCGATAATCGAGATAAAAACTATCTTATCTTTAAAGTTGGACCAAATTACACACAGCAAGCTGAATTTCATCAAAATCGGTTGAGCAATTTCAGAGTTTATCTCGAACAAACATATAAAAATATTGATTATACGTAACAACAATCAGTAGGACTGAGTAATTCAGATACTCGTTCGTACCTATATTGGTAATAATGCAATTGGTAATACATAATATTTTTCAAATGTAGCTGCTATCTGATTTCATATAATGTCGATACTAGAATGCTATTAACGTAAACATATATCAGAGAAAAATAATCTACCTACATCTTTACTACTCATTACTTATACTTACGGTTCAATTAGCGCAAAAATGGGAGTTGTGTAAATTTGTGAAAAAAATGCGTATAAGTTTGAAAAAAACAAGTGGATTTTTTTAATACCTCGTTCCCGGTGCAATTTCGAGAAAAAATATCAATTTTGTAGAGCATAGAAATCCATAAAAGAAGTGTGTCCTTCAATGTTATACTTTTAATAAATTTCACTCTGTGATTCGTGAAACATTATAAGTCGTTTTAATTAGTGTAATGAATATATTTATCAACTTTTAAAGCAAACGTAATCTGTAATCAAATGCAAGCAAAATATTTTGGAAAATCATACCCTCTTTGAATCATTTTATCACATATCCAGAGTATCTAAGTTCGTTTCAATTCAATTCCCATTATTGGAGTGCTGAAAAGACTGGGAAAATTGGAAAATCGCAAGGAGGGAAAATTGGTAACGTGTATGGGATAAGAGAATCCAATAACGCCACCTGAATGTGACGTAATAAACTCGTGCATATATGTTCAATCAAAATCCCTTCACTCGACCCAGTAATCCCTCCCGGCTGTAACCAAATATCTCTTGGAGGCGCGAATTTTCGACTGATATGACGAATTTTTACGGAGGCAGATCTTCAGATGAGATTATATCTGCTCGACACTCTTGACAATACTAACCCTTTTAGTATGTAAATTTATTAGAAGTTTTCCGCACTAACCATAGTAAATAAAAATTGCTGGTATAATTGGCTTTGCGCACTATTTTTTTTTATTAGATTTCAGCCACTAGTTCGAGCGGTTGCCATTTTCATAAACCTTAAAGGTATAAAAAATCTTCTAAGGTTTTTCCAGTGATCTCGACAGAATTTTTTCTCCCAATTATTTTGTGGTATTTTTTTTTTTCAATTTTATTTTTGATAAATGTATTTTTTATACGATTTGTCATTTTATGTGTACCATGCCCTCGGGTTAGTTATGTTCTTCTAAATGAGAGTATAAACACAAAAAAAAATCAATTTTTTATAAGAAAAACTCTCTTTTGAAGATTATTCCCATCAACGTTATATATCATTGAACAAGAAGATAACACTTGTAATCTAAATGAAAGTATGAAAGAGAACAAGACACATACAAATAGAAAAAGACAACTGTGACTTGTTCTCTTTCATATTTTCATTTAGATTATAAGTGTTATCTTCTTCTTCAATGATACAAAAAAAATCATTCAACGCCACCAATTATTATTGTGCCAAAGTGAGACACACAAGTACCTATTGTAAGATAGGCTGGAGGTCTCAATCCACGCTGGCGCAAGACGTCGCTACTTTCACGTGTGAAGGGAGAACGTTGTCTCTTTTGCCCGCTGCAGTACTGGTCCGAGATGCTCTAATGTCTCCTTCCTTATGACGTAGCCAAGTCTGTGGTGCCAGCCCAGAGAGTGGTGCGATAGTCCCTGGCCCTGGGTGAGGCGATGGTCAGTATAAAAACGAGACGAGTAGATGCAAGGGGTAGGGCGGGCAAGCAGAGTGCTGGTGAACTGACTTTCAAAAGGGCTTGTTTCTCGTATTAATAGGGGTTTTGACAACGGTAGCAGTTTACCACTGCAATTGTCCCCGGGCACGATTCCTGAAATCGAGCCCAGTGTGAAAGCGCCCGATGACAGCGCTTTCTCTTTGAAGATCTATTCCCTGCTTGCTTATTCTTACCCCCATTCCGGCTTTTATTTATTTTGACAATAATTACAATACAGTTTTACTTAGTCACAATACATTTTTCAATGGGGAACCGAACTCGGCGAGCCGAGCCACGAATTATGGGAAAGGAACGAAGCAACGGCTTGCGGTTGCTTCATTCCTTGGCGTAATTCGTGGTTCGGTTCACGGAAATACTAACGTGTTTATATGGAGCGTAATTTAGCCAGGAGTCAGGCCAGTTGTCAGGCTTTCTTCATTCTTAAGCAGTAATGAAAAATTGGACTTGGTGTCGCGAAATTGCGACTCCACTGTGTTAATGGAATTTTAAAGTGCTGCAAAGCCAAGCCATGCCCCATGCCACACACCCGAAGAACCAGTCCCAAAACTACATCAAGTGCTTTTTTATAAAGGACGATTAATTCATTCATTAGTTAAATTCAGTCACCGAACCTGATGGACAGTATTAGTCAATGGTTCATATCTGAGCTTCTGAAACATAAGTTAAGCCCAGATTGAAGTATAGAAAATAAGGACTCATCCGACGCAGTTGAGGCCATATTTCTTTAGATTCTGGATGCTTCACTTCACAATATGAATGCTTTAAATAGTATATAAATTGAACTATAAATTCACAATATTTCTCCCACAGTCGTTGTTATGGTATAGATGGTACGCCCTGTCTCAGATACACCGACTATTGAGCTTCAATGAGCATACCGTTACCTTTTACAAAGTAAAGTTTCTTCTTCGGAGTCGCTAGATGTCTTCTTCTTTTGTTTGTTAATTTTAGAGTGTTTTGAAGATTGGAAATTGATTTTATAAAAAAAAAAAATTTTTTTGGATTTCGCAGGATTTAACCCCAAGTCTGCTGAATGTCTGCAAAGATTCACCAGGCGCTTAATAACACTTCACTAAAGGGGACCTGCGTGGGACCATGTATTTATCGTATTGTATTGGAACCGAGTACCCGTGAATAAAATGAATATTTTATTGCTATTTCATTTTCTTGCAAGCCAAATCTTAAAGATCTGTGCGTTTGTCTCTTTTTAGTGTCACTCGCTTCCGTTTCATCGAGTTTAAAATCACAATGATGCTAGGGAAGTTTTCACTTCAAAAACACAAATAACAGAAGGTATTTATAAATCTATGTTGACAAACTATTATCAACGTTCTTAAACAATAATAGGATTCTCCTGCATTTTGTCGCATGAAACTTTATGATCAAGAACAGATGAACACAGAACTTTCATTGTTCAGAACTATTTTCTGTTATTATCTTTCTTTGAAACTTTTCAAAAACATTCCATCTTTTCAACCTCACTCGGAAGAAAGTTTTGAAAGTTCTTGAGAAAATTGAACCACAATAAATAGTTAACACTACGAAATTATTTATTGACATTAAGTACCTAATTCATTCAACATTTATTGTATATTATAAATTAAGTTTTTTTGTGAAAAAAGCACGGAGAATCGCTTTGGGAAAAACTTCTGCAAATCTCTAGAAATACTTGATTGATCTTCTTAAATTTGTAATAAAACGTTTTATTAGTATGATAAAAATAACACCCGCCTCTCCGGGAACCATTTATTCGATTACCAACACCTCCGCCATAATATTCCCTTTAAGTGGTTCGCTGGTTTGCTAGGGCTGCCCGGGTTCACAACGTGAGGTTTATCTGGGTCTTGACGGCGGATACGCCAGCCTATCAGATGCGTGGTGGGCCGAATCTTGAGAAACTGGTTGAAGGAGACACTTTGAACTCTCCAGCTGAACTCTCAACTCATCGCCGTGCACCACAGTGGGAGGGATGAATTCATACGTCTGTAATACCTGGATGTACCAATCCCCAGATTACCACCTATCCTTAACACCGTTTTCTTTTCTAGAACTTCCTCTCCTTCTTTTCCTTAAAAAATGGATGATCCGATGCTCTCTAGGGAACCCGCTTGCACAGCGCGGGTGTAAACTGTGCACCCTAAAGTAAAAGTTTAGACATACGGATTTCAATACTTCGTCTGTGTGGAAGCACTATGATATGAAAAAAATCATGTTTTTACTTCAATGGCGTAAGACCGAGAAGATAAACAGCCTCCTCACAGCATTACCAAGGATACATACGTCCCGAGAGAAATTATTTTTCTCGGAGCCTCCTGCAAGGAGTAAATATAAATAAATACATTAAAAAAATCTCTTCATGCAGCAAAAGGCTGGATCTTACTGGGCGGGTAATTCGGAACGTGATTTCAGAATTTGCCTCATTTAAGATCCGGTCACACACTTGCATGTCCTGGACAGGCACAAAGCCTGCTTAAGATCGACTTACAGATAAGGCGCCTGATTGTATTTTAGACCTCTGAGTTGTACGATTTAAAACAATGCTTTTGGTTTTTCTGAAAAATGACTTGAACGTTTAGCGCCAATAGAATTACAATCTTGCTTTATATTAAATACGTCGTACCATCTTATCAAAGCTGTACGTATGCATAAATATATAAAGGAAACGAATTTATCAATTTTATTCAGAGTTTTGAACAATTTTAATTTATAATGATTTAAAAGTTTGCTTTCTCCGAATGAATTATAGATGGAAAGTAGTACCGTCAAACTTTGAGCGTTTCGCACCTACCCAATTAAATTGAAATAGAGGGAATTCAAATGAGAAATGAAATCTGTCCGTTATTAAATAAAATATCGCATTGTATCCATTAGATTCATTAGGTATTCAGTCTCAACTTTGGAGTACAGAACGATTTTCATTTCATTTATTCTTCTTGAGGTATCTTAGAAAACGGTGATAATGGCTAATAACTAAATCTACTGGAATAACTGGATAAACTACTAAGCATAACGCCAATTTAAGATTGAATGGGCAAAGAGGACATATATGCTTTGTTAACGATTATACACATTTTGCCATACTTTCATTTTGTAACATTCATTTGAATCATACCATGAGACGTCTTGTTACTCCTCCATTAAAAATAAAACCATTATTGAATAAATGAAAAATAAATTATTATCAAATCGTTATTAAATAAATGAATTCCGTGAAAAACTTATGTGAATACCTCACGAGAGTCTCAGCTGCTCCCGTCTGGAGCCAGTGAGACTATGGCATCCCCAATTGGGGTGTGTTGTGAGGCTGAAAGTAGTCGGGAGTGAAAGGAGATGGGGAAGAAGTACCTGGCTTTTCAGATCTGGTAACTAAATACTTTTTTTTTTACGTGAGCTCCACACAGGGGCCCTGAGGAAAATAATTTTCTCAGGGCCTGTCTCATCTTTGGGGATGCTGTGTGGAGGATTCTTTTTAAGGAAAGGAAGGAGAGGAGAGTCCCAGAGGTGCCAATATCTTTTTCTGATTTTTCTGTTTCCAGATTTTCTATTGAGTTTCGCTCACAGTGCCTTCATTTAATTAAATATTACAATTTGAGGATCTACTCATAAAAAGTAAAATAAAAAAAATGTATAATAAAATTCATTTGCCACGTAGGGATTCGATCCGCGACCTTCAGAGTCAATTAACAATTGCGCTGATTTAATGAATATCCTTTCATAGCAGGTGCGATTAATACAAAACTATTGAATTGTGTTAATGCAGGGTGAGGAAAGGAAAGGAAATGTAAGGAAAACTTACCTATGGTCATATGGCTGCTTCTCAAGACCCTTTCTGATGGTCCACAGATGGTTACAGGGCTCACATTAAAAATGTTTCTCTTTCAGTGTGTATAAGCAGTTATAATAATAACACAAATATAAATTAAATAACTGCGGCTGAGGGCAGATTCACAGATTCACAAATATTATTACCGATTTGCGGGTTATTCCAAAATAGCGGCAATTTCGACTGTTTCTGCGTTTAGTTCAGTGGAGCGTTGGTTATTCGTCGAACATTCAAATACTCGCGCGACGCTCGACAAATTATAAAGCGCCGAGGTTTGTCTGTGGTTTTAGGAGTTTTTGGATTTGAAATTGAAAGGAACAGGAATGCATATTTCAGTAATTTCAACTACAATTATCAAACCCACCAACACTTATTACCTACTAATATTATAAATGCGAAAATGCGTGTGTTTGTTTGCTAAGCTTTCACGCACAAACCAGTAAACTGATTTTAAATTTTTTTTCACCAATAGAAAGCTACATTATATGTGAGTAATACAAGCTGTATATAATGGTAAGCTCTGGCGTAATGAAATTATAAATATTAATACATTATGCTTATTGCACGTTTTCTGTCGCTAACAAAAGCGAGTTATTGCTAACGTCAGAAAACAAATTGTTGCCGTGGAAACGATGTTGACATTTCAGGCGTCGTAGTTAATATCTATCTAAGTATATATATAAAAATAGATCTGAGAAATTTTTGTACGCGCATAACTTCCGAACGACTGCACCATTTTGGATAATTCTTTTTTTTATTACTGGTGAGCTCTGGGATTATGAAATTTAGGTGGCACGCGAGCTGTTTGAAAACTGAATGTACCGGGAAAGAATGTATGGTATACGGCAAGGGGAGGGTGGAGGGGAGGGGGGAGTTAGAGGGGGAGGGTAGAGAGGAGGGGGGGGGGATAATTGATAAGTGCAAGCGCTTCAGTAATTTCCCCCTAATACCTTGCGAGCGAAGTCGCGGGTAAAAGATAGTTAATTTTTAAATATGCACAAAACCGGCGCAACCATATAATGTAGACGCCAATCGGTTTCTCTACTACCAAACCGTATGCAAAAAATGACAAAGATTACGAAAGATGTATGTGAGTAGTTATTTAAAAATATGTATCATGCAGAATGTCCCTTAAGCTATAGATCAAACGAAGTGGGGAGATAGGGGAGGTCATTCGCAATCAAAACGGCCCCATGTGTGTAGTGGTCTGGTTATTTATTAACCTTTCAATGCTATGTCAATTTGAATGTTTTATTTAAATACCCTGAACGCCATCTACAACAAAATTTTCCTCGAAAATTCCTAGAAAAACGAAATTAAACTTCAAACGCTTTTAAGTTGCTAAAGATAAAAATATAATTCGCAGAAATTAAAGCACTTAACGTACAAAATAAATATCAACCTCAACAACTCTGGATTTGGCCCGATTAGCCCGACTGATTCCGATCACTGGGGAGGAAGGTTCAAACCTCTGTCAAAGTAAAAAAAAAATTATAGCCGAATTTTAAAATAGAATTGGTAGCGCTAATAATTTCGACCTCTGGGTAGGACGATTCATACCTCAGTAAAACCAAAAAAAAATAACGTTTTAAAGACTTTTGAAAATAGATGTATTTTATAAAAAAATGGTTTTTTACTGGATGATTGTTTTTTAGATTTGGGTTAACTTTCTAGGGTACATATTTTTGAGTCAGTTCAACGAAACGCTAGGTTTTATTTTTGAATAAATAATATTACAGTTACCTTTATGTTAAGTATATTTATAGGCTTACTGCGCGTTGTGTCATTCTCGAATTGAATATGGAATCATAGGATGGGGATCTGCTACACATAAGTACATACACAACCTGAATACGATTCAAAAAGGAATCATAAAGACCATATTGAAAGTACCCATTAGATCGCCTTCAATTGAAATTTTCAATAGCTTTGACGTACCAAATGTTCAACAAATATATGCCAAAAATATATCATTAAAGCTTTTCAAAAATACTGAATCCTCTACTAGACCGTGTATGCATAACACTAGGTCGAATAAAAATGATATAAAAAACATTCCAAGTTACAAAACCACATTCGGACAAAGAAACTACACATACTTTGTAACAAAACTTCATAACATACTTTCACAAGACATAAAACTAATAAAAAATTCTAAAGTATACAAATCGAAAATAAAAAAATGGCTGAAAGAGGTCAATGACGGCCTACGTGGTCCCGAGGCAAGGCTCTCGACTCACAATCTGAAGGTCGCGGGTTCGAACCCGGCGTGCGCAAATAAATTTTATTTGATTAATTTGTGTTATTTCACAATTTATTCATTTAAAATAATATAAAGTATATTTGCGGCACATTCCAGAGTGGAAGATAATATCAGTATCGCCCTGGTGTAAGACCACCATTCAGAATAAAAACGTTGCTTAAAATGGCTTTAGCCGTGTTTAGTGACCAAATCTGAATAGCCAGGTACTTTCCCACCTTCCTCTTCCCTATCTCCTTCCCTTCCCCACTACCTTCAGCCTCACAACATACCCCGATTGGGGATGCCATAGTCTCACTGGCTCCAGACGGGAGCAGTTGGGACTCTTGTGCGGTATTTAACTGTAAAAAAAAAAATGAAAAAACCCTAATGGAGACACTAAAAACGACATAGAAGACAAATAAAATATATTTAAATAATTGTAGTCCGCCTCGGCACAGGACCCCCTAGTGAGGAGGACTAAGAAATACAATATTTAACATTAAATTCATCATTATATTTTATATGTACAATTATTTTATGTAGTCGCTAATAAAAAAAAAATTAAAAATTTGTGTAACTTTAAAGTTCCGGTTAAACTATGTTATTTGTAAAAACAATTATTTTTATTCATTAAAATAGAAACAGAGGTGTTCATCTGTGATTTAATCAAGAGAAGTAGGTCAAATTTATCCTAGATTATCAGTCTTAAAGAAAAATGAGACATCTCTTTTCCCTTAACCCCAAGAAGTTTTGTTCTGTCGCCATCCAATAATCCAGCCCTCTTCCCTCGTTTAATTATTTCAAGGGCTTAGATTATTAAACTCGATAAAAATCCAATTATAAGTTGAGGTTTCTTTTCTCGGAACAAGCTGGTGGAAACTAACGATTATAGAAACAACTTAGTGGTTCATGGAAAATTAATGGAATCTCTGTTTTAGTTTTGATTATTGACAAAACACAGAATATTATCTTTTTTTTATATGAATAAAAAAACAAAAAGTTCCCCACAAAAGTCCCAACTGCTCCCGTCTGAAGCCAGTGAGACTATGGCATCCCCAATTGGAGTATGTTGTGAGGCTGAAGGTAGTGGGGAGGGCAAGGAGATGGGGAAGAGGAAGGTGGGAAGTACCTGGCTATTCAGATCTGGTCACCAAACACGGTCAACGCCATTTCAAGCAACGTTTCAATTCTGAATGGTGGTCTTACACCAGGGCGATACTGAGAGTATCTTTCACTCTGGAACGTGCCGCAAATATACTACATATTATTTTAAATGAATAAATTGTGAAATAACACAAATTAATCGAATAAAATTTATTTTCCACGCCGGGATTCGATCCCGCGACCTTCGGAATGCTAGTCAAGACTCAAGGCTCTTGTTGAAAACAAATATTAGTAATATTTTAATAATTTGAGTTAAAAATACAGATAAAAAAATTGCAATTCACACGCTGTAGAAGTGAAATCTTCATAAAATTGAAGTAGACAAGAGTGGGGAGACTACAAAGCACTTTTTTAATCAATGTAAAGGATGATTTTATCCATATTTCTGTCGTCGAATTCTAGTGTACCTTTTTTTTTTGCATTTTGTCATCTTAGTTGTATCTGTGGTTTCTTCTTCGGAGTCGCTAGATGTCGCTTTTGGTGTTTTCTTTCGCGTGTTCATTTTGGAGTGGTTTGAAGATTGGATATTGATTTAAGAAAAAAAATGTTTTTGGATTTCGTAGGATTCGATCCCTGGTCGGCTGAATGTCTGCAAAGGTTCGTTGGGCGCTTTATACCACTACACATCAAAGGGGGCTTGCGTGGGACTGTGAATTTATCGTGTTATATTGGAACCGAGTACCCGCGAATAAAATAAATATTTCATTGTTTTCTCATTCTTTCGCAGGCTAAATTCTACAGATGTAAGTGTTCGTCTCTTTTTAGTGTAGCTATTAACTACCTCGAGTTTTAAATCACAACGGAGTTAAAGAAGTTTTCACTTCAAAAGATTGGGTTGCGACCGAGAATTGAACTCGGAACTCCTGTTTATATCCGCCAATAATCCCACCGCCTTACCTACTCTTTAGTGAGAAAACGTATTTACTTTATTATATACTATACTATACTATACTATACTTATACTAAACAAACCACGGCTTTTGTATAATAATTTGTTGGTTATTTTATAATAATTTTATTTCTTTAGCTTTTTTTTTTCTGTTTTTCTACTATAGTATGCAATGCATCACAAGTTATCTATATATTTTAATCCTCTGTTTTTAAGAACCTATATGTATATTAACTACTATATTTTAACTTTTGTTACTATGTTTTAAACTTTCTAACTTCATTTTTTATTATTTCTCTTCTTTTTATTTCCTCGATTTTTCCTCTTTTTTGTACAAATCATGTTCCATATGTTGTCACTAATCCTAATTTGACTGTTCTAAAACGGGAATCATCCTAGTTGAACAGTCAAAACATATCATAAAAAATGTTTATAAATGTATTATACTATACTAAATAAAAAAAAAATAAAAAAAATATATATTAGATCATAATAAAATTATTATATTTTAGAAATTAACAAAAATACAGTTCACCAGTTTATTGAGGGTGTAAAGGTCATTTTAAAGCAATTGATGATCGAGTATCACAATCGAGTTCAACAGCTCGGCTGTGGAACGATTTGCCGTCCCAATAGATGCTCTGCCTTCAAAATGCAAAATACACACAGAATAAGGAGACGTCTCTTCCCTACATAAGGTTACCTACTATCTACAAATGGTGCAAATGTTCTATATTCGCTTTTTTTACATTAGCTCCACACAGGAGGCCCTGTGAAAAATTATTTCCCTCAGGACCTATATGATCTTTGGGGATGCTATGTGGAGGTTCTTTTTAGGAAACAAAATTCTGGGAAGGAAAAGGTTATTAGGGATGGATAGGAATCTGGGGGTCAGTGTGTCCAGGAGTAACGGACGTATAAATCCATCCCTCCCACTGCGGTGCAAGGTGATGTTCCGAGAGAGTACAGTTGGAGAAGTCAAAGAGACTCCCTCAACCACTCTCTCCCGATCCGGCCTGTCATGCAGCTGGTGGGCAGACGCATCGTCCTCCAAAACCCGGACAAATCTCACCCGATGAACGCGGGCACCCTAAGTCACCAAACGTAGAAAAACACTTGGGTCGGCGTGATTAGGTTATCCAATAAATGAATAATTACAACAAGTTTTCAGATGTAATCATCCGAAGTAATTTCCAAAATAAACGATTAAACACTGAAAACCCGTCGTTCATTTGCTTTAATGACGTTACCATAATTCTTTTCTCGGAGAGTCGGTGTTACTGAATTCATATTTTTTTTAAATTCGACATGATATGCCTCTTTTTAACAACAACAAAAATAACTCATCTTACTAATTAATTAATAAATGTGCGCATTGCACCCCAGACATTCAAATTTTCCCTAAACTGCCCACTTTGAAAAACTACAAATTAAAAAATTAAGACAAAGATACAAACTCTGAATATTGAACAAGCAGCATCCCTCCGTTAGAAAAAGAGCACTTCACAAAGTTATTACCAAATTCCAGTCTGTTTCTTTGCTTTAAAATTAATAGGTACGATGCAGAAAATTAAATGGACATTTTCAGACGTCTCACAGGACATTGACGATGCTTCAAATTTTATTATTTAAGCTGAATGGAAACATTTGAGTGCCGTCTTCGCCGAGACGAGTTCTCGCTCGATTAAAATGCAAGTCTTTTTATTATACTGAGATGTTGTCTGGGAGTCTTAAACATCTCCTTGCTTTTTTCTCTTGTTAATACGTCCCATCTGTGAATCAATTACGGCAGCCGGAGAAATTGAATTTATAATCACACTTTCAACACGATAAAATATGTCGCTCGGGATTTGCGATTGAAAAAGAACGGGACGGGTAATTGCATAAAATTGCATAATGCATCTATTTTGATGACAAACTAAACTAAACAATTAGCAATTAATTGATCCGTTTCTTTTGAGGACCGAAGTTTTACAATATCAACAAGCAACAGGGACCGTCAATAACTGGGGATCCACTTTTTTTGTATTTTAGCATTCTGCGTTATTGATAATCGGGTTTGAGTAAGTTACAAGTTGTCTTATTATCATTAGAAATTAAACAATTCAATTATGACAAGCCATAACCTACCTGATTTTTTCCTAACATAACTTGTACAACCAAGACTGTGAGTTTGATTATGAATACATAATCATACATACATTCAAACATACACTCACACTTAACATGTCGAAAACAAAATTCACAACAAGCATTATAAATAGCACGGGCCAGCCAAAAAACAACTCAAACACCATAAAAATACATGAACGTATAAATACCAACATCTGCAATTGCCCGCATCACAACAAACAAATCACAAATAAACTCCTTAAAACAATACACATATTTAATTAAATGAAGACACTATGAGCGAGACTCAATCGAAAATCTGGAAACAGAAAAATCAGAAAAAGATATTTGCACCTCTGGGACTCGAACCCGGGACCTCTCTACTTTCCGGGCGAGTGCTTTTGACCACTGAGCTAAGGTGTCGATATCCAATTCGGTCACTTTTAACTGTACCATACTTCGACTAAGAACCGCCCATATTATCTTCATTTTCTTAACGCATATTTTTATTGGCTGCCATCTTTATGCATGATTGCAAGATTCAAACCCGAACTAAATGCAATCTGGATAAATGTTTATACATTTTATTTAATGTGCGACATATATTGACTTTTTCTGCAAGTCTAGGATGAATATTATTGTTTTTTATTTTAATTTTTATGTGTAAAACCTCAAATTGTAATATTTAATTAAATGAAGACACTATGAGCGAAACTCAATCGAAAATCAGGAAACAGAAAACAATATGGGTATGTTTTTAGGTTTTCACGGCCAAAAAGTATTTTTGTTATTGTTTTTGGGGTGTTATGCCGTGTTTCGCTACCTCCTTCTTTAGCCAACGTTTCGGACAGCGTTACAGTGTCCATCATCATCTGCCCTGATGATGGACACTGTAACGCTGTCCGAAACGTTGGCTAAAGAAGGAGGTAGCGAAACACGGCATAACACCCCAAAAAAAATAACAAAAAAAAGGAAAACAATATACTTTGCACTTTGTCAATCAATAATAGAATATGGAATAATTGCTTGGGGAGTAGCAACAAACTCAAATATCGATGAAATAGAAATCGCACAGAAAACCATCTTCCAGGTTATACTTAAAAATCATAGACTGATTGATAAGACCAAATACAGTTTTGAAGTACTAGATATACGTCAATTATACGTTAAAACACTTTTTTACTACATTTTTGAACAAAAAAAAATTTCAATAAACACAAAAATTGAGGAAAACCAAAATAAATACAAATCAAAAATTTAGGAATGGATTAACGAACAAAAAAGACAATATTATTTATTATTGATGAAAATTTTACAACGTAAAAAAAACACATACCTACACATAACACACAAAATCATAATAAAACACACAACTCATAATTTATGCCGATTTTTATTATTTTTTTTATTTCCAACTTTATATATTTTATCAAAATGTAATATGTGCTTCATCTTATTAATTTTTTGTTTTATAAAATGGAAACCTCAGCACAGGTAAGCCTCAGTGAGGCCAACATTCTTAAATTATACTATAAAATCTTAAGCTATTGTATCAAGAGAATATAAAATAAAATAAATCATAATATAATCGTTTATATTAATAATATCACAACGCTTTGAATAAAGATTCCCTATATCTGAACATTATCAAATAAAAAAACTCGGGTACTCTGAAAATTAATTAAAACTAATGTCCGTTTATTCTGAAACTTCTCTCTAATATCGCTTTAAATTTTAAGTGTAAACGTAACTCAAACAAAATGCATTTATTTATTTATTTGAGACACGAACAGGATATTTACAGAGCATTATTTTGGTTAATGTATAACAAATTAAGATACAAATATAAATATCCCTAGACTAATGTGTCTACAGTAATAACATTAGCGTATTCACAGACACATGAAAAACAATGTAAGTATTTTTTTACATAATTTAGAAACTTAAATAGAAAATTTGAAATACATGATAGCTACATAATATTTAAAGTGTTTATTAAAAATAATAAAACAACATTTTAGTTGCAAAAATCATGGAGATATTTCTTAAAACAAATAAAATTATTCACAAAAATATCTATTATAGAGTGTGATTTAGTGAGATCGTTGTAAGATCGTGACATTCTAGATATGGGATTAAAGTATCCCGTATTATTTTTGTTATTGTTTTTGGGGTGTTATGCCGTGTTTCGCTACCTCCTTCTTTAGCCAACGTTTCGGACAGCGTTACAGTGTCCATCATCAGGGCAGATGAGTGGACTCATCTGCCCTGATGATGGACACTGTAACGCTGTCCGAAACGTTGGCTAAAGAAGGAGGTAGCGAAACACGGCATAACACCCCAAAAACAATAACAAAAATACTTTTTGGCCGTGAAAACCTAAAAACATACCTATCCCGTATTATTGTTAAAAATATTATACATTATTTCAGTGATTAGTTTTACCGAAATTCTAAAACTAGAGACTTACGAAGGATACTAATTTATTCAATAGTGGAGGTCAGAAGGCTGAAATTCAATTAAATCAAACGCCATATGTGGCATTCATTTAAATTTCTTCACTTTTGTTATATAATTATAGAGAAAAAAAATCATTTCCTATCATATTCTACCACAAAATGATATTAAAGTCAGTAATAAAAATAGTTCGTAAAAAGATTGTATAATTTTCGTATTCAGTGGTTATACGAGGGCCATTATAGGCTTTATTTGTTTTTTATTCCTCGGGAGAAGAACCTTCGCCGCGAAGGGTTCAAAAATTATGCTCATTTGAGTCAGAATTTAACTTGCAAGCGCACCGCACACGAGAGAGCTTTTTACTGTTATTGTTGCGTTTACGACCCCACTAAAGTAAGGTACCTACTGCCTACTCGTGTGTTTTACTTCGAGGATATTTGCAAATGTGCATTAAGGATTCATCCGTGTAATAGGACGATGGGATGTCTGAAGCCTAAAAGGAAAAGTGCGGGTTTTATTGAAGTTTTTATAAGGTTATGTTTACTAACATACTAACGCCCTTACTGATAAACGTGTTTTAAATTTTACACAACTGATAAAGAACTATTTACGTATGGTAAATTGTGCGAAATTTGATGCGGTTTGATGAACACTAATTCACGTTTTGATATAGAAATGGATGAACCGGAATAGCTATGCGTTATGTATCAATAATTCACAAATTGAAAAAAATGGACGAACATGTGAAACAAACAAAGAATTTAAAAAAATACGTAAATTAAATTTAATAATGTTATTATTAAGTTCTACAACTCATCTAAAAGTGCCCTCACCACAGTTTGAAAATGACCTTGTAAGCCGAAATATTCCCACAATTCAAAAAAAATTAAAAATACTTGCCTAACTCAATTATAACATTAATAAATTTGATTTACATTACTTTTTTCAAAAATTAAATGGAGTCCTACAAATTAAACACAAAAATAATTAATATACGCAATTAATGTCGTATCTTGTATTTTGTTTTTATCATAATAAAACAAGTCATTCTTCTAATTATAGGTGAAAAACTATGCGGAACTCTTTCAAAATAAGAAACCCGTAAAAAAATAGTTTTTTTTAATATTATTGATGAAAATCTTACCAAAGCTCTGCCAAATAACAAGTGTCGGTGAAATTTTCTGATATTACTACTTGTCACTTACTTACCCACTCCTCGAGAGTTCTATCTCCATCTTTATATATTTTCTTGTAGAGAAAAATTAATTAAAATTACAGCTTTGATGGCGCAAAGTTGTTTCAAACAAAGCCTACTCGACCACAAAAAATGTCGAAAACAAGTCCTTGAAAAAAAAGTTAATGCGTTCGATCAAATTTTTGGCCTCCGTGGTCGAAGGGTAAGGCTCTCTACTGTCAATCTGAAGGTGGCGAAGTCAAATCCCGGCCTGTGTAAATACATAAAAAAATTTCGTAAGAAGCAATTACTTTGTGGTTAGACATTATATTTAAAAGAATTAAAACACTTTGTATTTAAACCACGAATTTTTTTTAATTCGCTTCGACCAAGCTTCATCAGGATATAATAATAACTAAATACTAAGGCAGAGTTATCGGTTATATCTGCCTTAGTATTTAGTTAATATTATTTTCGGAAGTTTAGTTAATATTGGTCGAAGCGAAACCGGTAGATATATAAAAAATAATAAATTCGTGGTGTATCGTGACGAATCACGGGGTCAAAGTGGTGTGGTGGAGCCACTCTGTGTGCTCTGCGCCCATGGATATCAAGGCGTCAACTACATACCAAACGCACGATATAGTCACATTGAGTACTTGCCTTGTTTCCTCCGCTATGCATTCGGTAACGCTGTGTGGCGCTCTTTCCACAGGCAACGACACTTTATAAAAGTCTGATACACATTACACATACACTATGGTACGATAAAAAACACGATATGATTCGGTACGAGATGAAGCACGATATCGATATATGAACCGTAAATATGCGCGTGCGATGCGCATAATACGAACGCTAACTTTTTACACTGCCGATACGTTATTGTTGCGCCGGGCGGTAGATTTGACGTCATGTACTCATGTGCGCGTCCAACGACACATGGAACGCTAGTCGGCCCTCAGCAAGCAGAAAACACATCGACAACCATTGAGCGTTACGGCACACGTGGTTTCAATACAAAGTGTTTTAATTCTTTTAAATAAATTTAATTTGATTTATTTGTGACATTTCTCAATTAATTCATTAAAAATAGTTTAAAATGTATTTTTGTCAAATTGCAGAATGCAAGATACACTTAGTATCTCCCTGGTATAAGACCACAATTCAGAATTGAAAAGTTGCTTAAAATGACTTTAGCCGGGTTTGGTGACCAGATCTGAACAGCTAGGTGCTTCCTCACCTTCTTCCTCCTCGTCTATTTCCCCTTCCCTCCACCTTCTGACATAATTTGGTTATGATATAATGTCATTGTCTCACAAGGATGCTTGTTCGGTATTTACGTAAAAAAATGCCTTACTACCCTAAAAAACCTACCAAGAACCTTATTTTGCGTATCATAAAAAAGCTTTTACGGTTTTTGTTTATGAAATTTCAAAAACAAAAATTTATTTTACGTCGAACACTGATGATTGAACCATCAATACAATTTCTTTTCTGTAATTCAAATCACCCCACCTTTGCATTCGACCTACAGAAATCACCATTGGCACAGCCCTGGCCTTTGTTCTAAGCCCTTGTGAACTTTGCCTTGTTCAGTGTACAGTGTTCAACTTTTCCCTGTTAAACTCTGTTGAGTTCATTTTCGCCCGGTACAACATTGCCCTGTTTATAAGGAATTGATTGCTAAACTATAAAATTTAAGAGGTCGTGTTAATTTCAGGCGGCATATTTCAATGTAAAGGTGTTTGGTTACACGACAACTCAACGAAGTGGCATTTCATCGCCCCTTTTGAAAAGTCATTAAAAGTTATGAACAAAAATTTAAATTTAGCCCGTAACGTAACCTAACGTTACTAATTTAATCAATTAAAAAAAAATCATCAATTTTAATGATTTTTCAAAGAGGTGTTGAAGTTTTTCTGATTTGTTGAAAAAATAAAAATTGAAAATTAACCCATAACCTAACCTAGCGTAACTTATTTAACCTTTGTATACTCGTGCCCAACGGCATCACACATACACTCGTGCATGGTGTCTCAGACCGAGATTTGATCTCATCTGTATTATTTTAATTATGTGTATGCCTTTTAAGCATTATTGGTATTGATTAATGATACAGAATGGGGTATAATTGAATTTAAAAAAAAAAACGAAAAATGTTAAAACTCTTATTTTATTTGGAAAACAACAGAATTTCAACTCAGTCCCTTAAAAAAATTACAATTTTTTCGAACCCTAATTAAATAACAAAAATAAACTTTTTCTTTTTAAATTAGTTATTACAAAAATTATTCAGAAATCTAATAAATGAAAGTAAGAAGAATAATAAAATATTATAAAAATAAGAAATAATCATTATTAGGGTTGTTTCCGTGGTAATTGTTACTTATTACATAGTACATAGTAACATTTATACTCGCGTCGGTCTCACGGACCAATAACTATAAAATGTCACACCTCCACTTAGCACCAACGCGCGCGCTGTGCTAAGCAATGCCTAACAAACAAAAAATTAGAAGCTACTAAAAACCGCAAAATCCCAGTGATGTTAATTTTTGAGAAGACACCGAATTATTGATTGGTCGGTCTGAAAGACCGATGGGTGAGTGTAGGAAGGTTAATCAATTTTTAAAAAAATATATCACTTTTAAAGACTTTTCCAAGGAGGTATTGAAGTTATAAGTTTGTGTTTTGTCCGGTCACCCGAGTATTTATTTAGAACATTATTTAAAAAGATCGAAACTAAATATGTTTTGTATTTCTACAATTTTCAATCACCGTTCTGTATCTAATTCTAAATTTTCCCCTACTATAACTCCTGATGATTCCTGATAACGATTGATTAGCGAGAGTACGGATTGATTGTGTTGACGATAGCCGGCGAGCAAGGAACTCGAGATCTAAAAGCGATATCTGCATATTGTATCGTAAAACAAAATTGTTATTTTGAATGGATTGATCAGCAACGCAAAGATAAAATATTTTTGAATACTTCTTCAAACGCAGCAAATTTATTTTGTGGTACCATTTTAATTCAAAATTAATAAAATAGTTAGTTTTTACCACTTTTATTGTTTACAAAACCAACATGTTTCGTGAGCTCAGTTCTTCAGGGTTGGATTTTTTAATACTTTTAAATAAAACGTTATATTATTTCAGTGCAAAAAATGTGCAGTGATGGCAATCAAATTCCTAAAAACGTCTTTCGAATCTAAATGAACGTTTAACTCTTGTTTTTGATGTACACAAAAATAACTGCCCGGAGCCAGTGGGGATTATGGCAACCCCATTTTGTGAGGCCAAATTTATGGTACACTAAAGATTTGAGATTTTCACGAACACGATGTAACATTGTGATTTTTTATTGGGGTGCTGTACCGTGTTTTCACTTCCTCCTTCTTTAGTCATTTTTTCACATAGCCTTACAATGTCTGTCATCATGGCAGATAACCCAAAAATAAATCATTTAAGCGTTTGATTCTGAGTACCTAATGTGGGTCTCATCGTGTCGGTATTTAATTACTTATATTATATTTTAATTTTTATATTGAAAACAAAAATAAAATGGTGCTTTTTGTTGATATCTCTGTAAACCAGTTACTTCTCTTACAAATGTGGAGAAAATTTATCCAACTTAATTTAATTATGTGAAGTTGTGAGTAATTTAAGAAACTTAATCGCTTTTTTATCACATCACGTTCTATTATAGTTTAAAATCATGATTGTGATTTAGCTTAGACGTGTTTCGTTTATTAAATCAAAAAAAAAAAAAAAAATTATTTAACGACAATATCATGTAAAGTAAAAATACAATATAAGTTAAAGTAAAAATATAAAGTGAAGTAGTTTGTTCTCAGTCCTCCTCATTAGGTATTCCTGTTCCGAGGCGGACTGTAGATATATGGGTGTTGATCATGATTTCCTCCTCATCTAGTTTGTTTGTTTCCACAAAATATAAATAGACAAAGTAAAAGGTGTTTTTTTTACATGAGCTCCACACAGGAGCTCCATCATCTTCGGGGATGCTGTGTGGAGGGTTTGTTTTAGGAAAAAGTGGAGACGAGAGTTCTGGGTAGGAAAAGGGTTTAAGGGATGGTAGGAATCTGGGGTTCAGTGGGTCCTGGTCATCCGCCTCCAAGGCCTAGACAAACCTCACCCCATGAATCCGTTAATGTTTTTTATCTGTAAGTTGCGTTGGTGAAAATTTATAATTTTAAAGATTTCCTCATGTTTGTGTTTAGTTAGCCATAATTTGATATCTTTCATAAACTTTTGTATCTACATTATAGTTATTAATTAATTTAATTATTAAAGTAATTTATATCTATGTACCTACATGGACAGCATCTTTTTCTGTTTCCCCTTCTTGAAAGCAAAATTGTTTTTTTTTAAGACGTTCCATGTTAAAAAAAATCACCAACAAAATCAAGTCTAGTCTAGTCATACCCTAGCATGCTGTCTAAATTAATAAAGGATAAAAAATATAGTGTTCTAACAAACAGAAAGAGAAACGGTTTTCCTAGAAAATTTGATTAAACAAACAACACCCCTCCTAAAGTTCGCAGTTCCCAGTCATAAATGTGTGTAGGCAATTAACGGAATTTCTCGAGCAATCTAACAGAACCGGGATCAAATTATTAAGTTGTTTATTCCGTGGCCTGATAAGTTGCAGGCGTGCTCGGTGCAAGGCGCCATAAGGCACCAGAAAGAAAAGAAAAATAAATCGTTTTGTAGGGGATGTACAGTACGTATGGCTTTCGTATAACTAAGATATACGTAGTTTAGCGTTAGAATTAGTGATTTGATTTTTAGAAGCATGGTTGATACTCTCGCATTACTTGGTACCCAATACAAGCAAAAATATTGTATATGAAATTTATGTATATTCACCGGATGTATTTTATGTAGACACATTTTAACATTATTTTTATTAATAAGTCGGTCAGGCGGTAACACGTTTATACAAATACGTAAATCCTAACGTTTTTAAATTCAATTTATTAAAACAATATAGAGCTTTACTGCTAAAATATGTAAAAAAAAATATCTTTATTTTGCAGAGAGAAATAAAATAAAATAATAAATTTAATTTTTTAATTAAATTGTGCGTTTTGTGTAAAAATTAGATCCAAAATTTTTGTGTATTAACCACCGGAGCGACAGCGCAATTTAAAACTTTTTTCTCCAATTGCTATACATTTTTTTGTGATCAATTTGAATATTTTCCGCCTAAATTGAAAAAAAAAATCATATCTCCAAATTTTAATACGGTTATATACAAACTTATTATAGTTCTATATAGCCAATAAATTCACCTATCTTTGGTCGATTATTACACATTCGTAGGATTTATAA
The DNA here is from genome assembly GCA_936435175.1 of Glyphotaelius pellucidus. NCBI lineage: Eukaryota > Metazoa > Arthropoda > Insecta > Trichoptera > Limnephilidae > Glyphotaelius > Glyphotaelius pellucidus. Next base: position 33,298,186 of record OW386548.1, read on the forward strand.
AACTTGATTACTAACAAATAATGGAAAATTTGCCAAAATTGGCAGCAAAGCAATCCGAGGTATTTTAAATAGTGCCAAATTGTGGCTAAAAGCGCTCCAATTGTGTGATCTTGAAGTTTAGAAAAAGTGGAGAATGAATTAAGGAGTACGTACATAAGCGGTTATCGGGGGAAACACATTAGTTTCCAGTCATTATAGTGGATGAAACAAAGAAGGTCCCTTTATGTTTAATTTGTATCAAGCAAGCCACAATTATTCAATTGTTTCAATTACCTCGCGGTCATTTTAAAAAGTAGGTACATTATTTTATAAACTAGGTACCTACATCCTACCTACTATAATTTATTAATTTTATTACTGTTTTCACCGCAGAAGCAGAAAGAAGGGTTCCACGCGTCAACCAAGCGTAGATATAGACAGATAATCACTCTAGGAATTAACCCCCGATTTGAGCTTTTTTTCCCGACAGGGTGGTAGGGTGGGGTGAACGCAGAGGCAACCGTCGACCACTCCCACCCAATTTTCTCAGCTTTTTTCTAACTTTGGTTCGCAAGAAACATTCTCGTGCAATGCAGCAGTCTATACCCTATACTCCATGCTTTCTAACCTCCTCTTACTTACCAGCTTGCTGATGGAGAGTTTTTCTAACAAAAACATAATTATCGGCCAGTCTGCAAGCTGTCTATCCATCTGTTTGACTTATAATCCGACTCCTTTGTGCTTTCGCCAAGATCAAAGGACCAAAGTTAAACATTGCGTCGGAATACTTTGGAGATAATTACACTAAATATTTTTGTTCTCCATAAATACTATTACATAACATAAAACAGATAGAAATCACGGGATAATCTGAAATTTTGACAAATCTGAAAACTTTAAAATGTAAAAAATATTTTTTTGTTAAAAACATCATATCACAGCTATGTACCTAACTCCACACAGGAGGCCCTGAGGAAAATAATTTCCCTCAGTTACAAGATTTTCCAAAATTATTTGACCCTCGATTTTTCTCAAAACATTAAATAATTGTAAAATTAACCGTGCATCTGTTTTTCGAGGTGTAAAAAGGTGTCTCATAATAGTTGATTTAACCAAATATAAATCAAGAACCTACTTGAACCACTCGAGCGACAGACAGCGTGATTTAAAACTTTTTCCTCCGATTGCTCGTGATTTTGATGAAAATTTTCCGCCCACATTAAAAAAAATCATACCTCCGAATTTGAATATGGAGACATACGAACTTATTATAGTTTTAAATACCAAATGAATTCACCTTTCTTTTGTTGATTATCACATCACGTATTTGTAGGATTTATAAAAAAATAAAACGTAAACTTTAAAACCGTAAAAATCGTAAAAAAATATGCGGTCCAATTTTGGACCACTGTCAATCGCAGAAAAATAAAAATGGTCCTTATTTTGACCTTAGTCGCTTCAGTGGTTGATAAAATATCTGAGTTAGAAAATACAGGCTAGGAAAGTTATTCACAACTTTAATGAGTGGGCGACGAGTTCGGGACAATTGTTTCACGGAATTTGAACCATTCATCAATTTCAAAGTTAATTTTCAAATTCTGTGAAAGATCTGCACAAGTTCTGCTGTTATTACATGTATCTGAAATAACTCGAATAATGATATAATAACAGAACTTGAATCGAAACTTAACAGAACTTGTAAATTTATGAATTATTCAAATTTCGGAAAACAAATGGCCCTTAAAAAATACTTACACGGAGAAATGTGTTTGCTCTGTAAAGCGCCCAAGTGAAAAAAAAAATTTTTTTTTAAGATTTGTTCAATAACGAGAAACATTATTTAATTAGAAAACATTTCCATCAGTCGTAATCTTTACTGTTACAACTGATGATATTATCAGAGAAACTGATCAAGCAGATATTTGTTTATTCCCTGACTGGGTAAAAACTGGGTGGATTCCTAATGAAAGCTGTCTGAGAACATTAAACTCCCCCTTTTCCCTTCTCAGTTTTTCTCCCAACCCAATCCATCTTTCCACCGTCTGGCTTTTCCAAAATATATAGAATTCCCCCTAACGTAAGAAATAGTAAAGAAAAGTGGGGAATTTTCTCTAGTTTTTCTGTTTATTGACTGGCCAAGGGAATGATTCCGCGTCATTTGGTAATGAAGCAAGGCTTCTCGTCAGATTTCTTGGTCATTTATCATCTGCGTATGATGAATTAGATTCAGTCAGTGCTACGTCTTATGTTGGAATTTATTAGGACATTAAATGATTTCGAGAATGGACCCTGTTTATTTGGTATATACAAAGTTCAGAAACAGATCCCTTCTCCTTATGTGCGTGAAATTTATCAAACCTTTAAAGTTGACATAAAATGTGATAATAAACATATATTGTGTCCGGAGATTCGTAGTACCAGCGGGTGAATCTTTAACTTTTTTATTGAGCTTTGTTCACGAGTGAATCAAGTGCAAATTTGGAATTGTTTTGGTCGAATTTGAAAAAAATTCGGTCGTTAAGAGGAACGTATGCGCGACCCATTTCGGCCTCTATAATACAAATCTTAGATTTGGATTTGAGATCAAAATACCCAACCAAACTGAAAAATTATTTTTTTAAATCAAAAGGTTTATCGAATATCTAGTACGGATGTGAGCTACTTAATTTATTTTTGCTTTAAATTATAAGATATGGGCCATTAAAGATTTAAGTGTTTCATGATTTTAGAGGTCAGTTGGGCAATTATTTGTGAGTAAATAAAAAACAATTAAAAAAATAATTTTAGTAAAATTATCATAAAAATGTAATGAAATATAAGTTAAAAAATAAACACTAAGAAAAAATATCATTTTCGCAGGTGTAAATTTAAAATACAAATTACCTATTTACGGCGGGTCAAAAATTTGTCGTTTAAAAATTACAATTACTACACAAAAAATTGCATTTTTTACGACGTTTTATTTTTTATTTTATTTTGCATTGTATTTTTAATAAGCAAAGTAAATTTTTTTTATGTTTTTCATTTACTCACAAATAATTTTCCAAGTTGCCTCTAAAATCATGAGACACTAAAATCTTTTATGGCCCATATCTTATAACTTAAACCAAAATTAAATTAAGTAGCTCACATCCGTATTAGATATTCGATAAACCTTTTGATTTAAAAAAATTATTTTTCAGTTTTGTTGTGTATTTTAATCTCAAATCCAAATTTAAGATTTGCATGAAACGGGCCGAAAAGGGCCACGCAAACCTTCCACTTAAGGGCTAAATATCAGCTGTTTAATGTCTTTTGGAGTGCGTCGCAGCTTAGATTTGGCTACATAAAATATTTAAACTCTTTAGTTTTCGAAAAAAATGGATATAAGTTAAAAAAAAGCGAAAGTGTGCAATTCACACGCGGTAGAAGTGAAACGTTCAGAAAACTAAAGTAGACGAGAGTGGGGAGGCTATACGGAGCACCGCACAAAGAGGAGACCGATTATAATCGAAAAAGGGCGTTTATTAATAAATAAATAAATAATATCTCGTTCCCTCGCAGGCTAAATCCTGTAGATGTACTTGTTTGTCTCTTTTTAGTGTCACTATTTTTCGTTTCATCGAGTTTCAAATTACAACCTGATGATGGACACAATTACATAACTGCCCTGATGATGGACACTGTAACGCTCTTCGAAACGTTGGCTAAAGAAGGAGGTAACGCAACACGGCATATCACCCCAAAAACAAATAACGAAAATACTTTTGGCCGTGAAAATCTAAAAACTAATCTAAGTTTTCAATTGTTGCTCCCGTAGAATGATTGAAGGCTGAATTAGAAGAAGTCAGTGATGCCCAAAAAGACATTAAATATAACATGATGTTCATGCTTAGTTGGTAGAACACAGGCCAACGTTGGACATAGGACATATCATCAAATGATAATTAACATTTTTACTAATTCTTGATGGCACTCTCCCATCCGAAGAAGCCAGTTCTCTTGGGTTCACAAATCTCAACTATTGGTCACTACCTTGTTTATGTCAACAAAGGATGCCTTTTAATTACACTGAAATTCCTGCCATCATATTTTTATCATGATTATTTGAATCGAGTAGTCGATAACGTTCAATCCTGTTTGCCTACCCTGTTTGCCTACCCTCCGACAACCGACGAGATGCTTAGTTAGGAAAAAAGTTCAGCCCTTCTAATAAAGCAATGACCCAGAATGATGTATTTATAAAAACATGACAAAATTTTTTCCCCAAAGCCTTTTCTATTATCGCGAGTTTGTTTACATCGTAAATTAAAAAGGTTGAAAGAGCTAGGAAATATGCTTCGGTTAACCTTTCAGATTGTCCTTTGATAAATATACGCCAATCACCCCCCGCTGTAGCTGGTAGGTAGCTTATTGGGCACAACATACATCCGTCGTACAATCAGTGTCAGTCGCCGATCGAATTTTAAATGCCTTTAACGTATGAGGGAAAATTAATTGAAAAATGTGGAATTTCTACCCTAATAGGTAGGTTCTTTTTTGCGGTGGTGTTTTTATATATTAAGCCTCCACTACCCGAATTTCTACCGATTTCTTGCATATCTCCCTCAAACATTTGATGTTTTTAAGCTCTTAAAAAAATGTATTTTATTTTTGAAGATAATATCTATACAACCCCCACGCCCAAACGCAAATTATATTAAATTCCCTCGATAGAAAAAATCGCTAAGTATGCTCCGAAAATTTTTATTTTTAAGCCTATCTCTATTATTTTACAAGTTATATGTATGATAAAATTCGCAGTGTTTCTTTGAACGTTGTTTTAGACAACCCCCACGATATTTTTGCTCTATTTTAAGCAAGTCATGTTTTATTAAGCATTTTCACAATGTTCGCTTCAATTTTATCATTGAAAATATTAGCGCAATATTGTATATTTATATAACTCTGTCCAATATTCGTAATTACTTCTCCCCATCTTCTTCTTTTTGAGCCGGGAAGCGTCGCCTTAAGAAGATATAACAATTTTCAAAAAAAGTTTATTTCATATCTCAGAGCAGAGTGGAAGACGCAGCTTTGACCTAAGAAAGCCAGGCAGATAAGTTATAATTTTATATAGCCATAGCTTAGGTACTGTTCGAAAGTTATTTTTTTGTTTATTTATTTATTTTTTTAATTTATTTATCTTAAAAATGGTACATACGATAGTATTTCTGATCTTGTTTATATATACATTTTATATATATATTTTATATATATATTTTATATATATGAGAAAACATTTTATATATACATTTTATATATATATATATACATTTAAATATTCACGTGTTTCACTTATATAAAAAGGTACAGTTAATACAATCACATCGCAATCAAGACCCTGTAACTTAAAGATATCCATGTATTCCGTAAGAATAAAAACAAGTATACATTTTTAGTGTGACATTCATGTGGAAGTAGGGGAAGCAGTCTTCCCGTTGATGATTTCTCTTAAATGCTTTTTGATAGAGTTCAGTAATTGTATTTTGTCATTAATGCTTCTGATTTCTACTGGTAGAAGAATTATTTTCCTTGGTGAAGTGTTTAGTTTAGGGCATTAGTAAATAAACTAAAATTCGTAAACTCCTCACAATTGACATCTCGACATGAACATAACTATTCTTGTAAATCCTTTATAGACGATGAAATTTTTAATGTCATTGATTACAAGAGAGTATTTAAAATTATATTACATGATTTGGAAGGATAACCTTTGGTCCTAAAAATCATAATCGCAGTTTCCTAATTACATTTATGTCAATTAATGACAACAATGCTTTTGACTTCGGCAAAGGACATTCACTTCATGTTTTCTATTTATAAATTTTCATTGATTACGAACATTAAAGAGAAAATCTCAAATGTTCTATGGAAAGTTAAATTTATCACATACTCTGAAATCTAACATTTTAACCGTAAATGATTTGGAAATAAATTAATTCGGCAATGAAGACAATACTTATTTAAATCCGTATAACAATTCCAAGGGTCCTCAGGACCCGCAAAACTAAAGTTAAACTTCCATTAATAAAGTTTCCTCCCGTGGAATACATTACTAAATCCATGGAAAAACATTTCTCAACTAAATTCATACATTATAAGTTCATTCGATCCCTTCCGAAAACCGTGAAGAGAGTATGAGATCTCCGCAAAGGCAATTTAGGTACATTACTTGGGAGCACGGAGTCATAGCAGACTAAGGTAAAAAAATCATTGTGGCATTAATATAAAAAAAATGTGGCACGACAAGCTCACAAAAGATATTGACCAAGCCTAATCGAATACAACTCAGTAGTTTGGTCTCCATCTTACAAAGTTCACATTAATAACATTGAGCGAATACAAAAAAAAATCTGCGTACTATAAAATTTATACTAAATATCCCAGTAGAAGACTTAAAATACGATTTCTTATTAAATACTCTAAAAATACATACATTAGAAGACAGACGTAAAATAAACAACTAACATTTTTATTCAAAATATTTAACTCTAAATTCGACTGTTGTTAACTCCTGCAACTCATTAACATATGAACACCCACAGTAACAACACGATAAAATACAATATTCTACAGCAACACTCATAAGCGTAACTACATTGCCCAATCTCCGATACAACGACTTCACACCATGGGAAATAAGTATTTGGGTGATGTTGACATATTCAATATTTTGTGGATCATCTAAAACATTTATTTCAACACTATTACTAAACACATCTTGTAAACCTATAGACTAGCTGTATTTTTCTGTGTTTGTATGAGTTATCTAATGTAATTTTATTTTTATTATCTCCTAAGTTTTAAAGTATCTGTTAAATTAAAATTATACTACAAATCACGTAAAAGCCTTCTGGGAGTTAAATAAAAAAATAAAAGATGGAATAAAGCTGGTACTGTTTCAAATAAACATTGTATTACACTTAACTGCTCTCCCTCCACACAATTAAAATTTTATGAAAATATTGCAAAATCTATAATGCAATCGGAGATTTACGTCATAGTCTTCCATTGTAACAAAAGTGTTATGTTTTTATGTAATAATTTTTTTTTTTATGTAATATTTTTGTATTTTTATTTATTAACATTTTTATCTATTAATTTTGTAATATTTTTAGTGTTAATTTTGTAACATTAGTGTCAGGAATACCAACATATGACAGAAATCATTAGAAATGGCCGATATCTCGTACGACGAAGGCAAATTTTCATTGCACTTAATTAAAATTTTGGATACAATATTATCCACTGCCCCGAATGCAAAAAGCTATTTTATAGTAATTACGGTGAATCAAAAAATTTTTCTTAAAATATTCGTATTAAGATTGTCTAGCGATGTCAAAATTTTACCAACTTTTGAATGTATTTCAGATTTAGAGTCGATTTCGAGGTGTATTTTTTTCGAGTAAATCGAGCCCAATATTGGAATTATTGGGATTTTTTTATCTTGGATTAAATTACGTTTTTTTAATGCTCTGATGCTGAGGACATTTTGTTTTGTAATAAAATAGCAATTTTCCGGCATGCGTTGCAATGCCACTTAATAAAAAAATTGTTTCTTCTTGCGTGTCTTTCCCCATTCGTCCCGTTCCCTTTTCGCCTCCCTTTTCTCTCCCGCGTCCCCTTCCTCTCGCGCGTTCCCACTTTGCCGCCCCTCTCCCCACCCCCCTCTCCCGTTTCCCCCGTCCAGCGAACCCCCCTCCCGCGTTCCATACATTCAGTCCCGTTTCAGTTTTTTTCAGTTTACAAACAGCGTGCCACCTACTGCAATTTTTATACAAATTTCATAACACCAGAACTCACCACTATATACATAAACCATCGCGGGCATGCGCACAACAACTCACCAAAGTTTCATCGCAAGCGGTGTAGGAAATAATTTCATAACACCAGAGTTCACTATTATATATAGAAACCATCGCGGGCATGCGCACATCAAATCCCCAAAGTTTCATCGCAATCGGATGAATGGTTTAGCATCGCAAAATTTCATGACGCCAGAGCTCACTATTATATATAGAAACCATCGCGGGCATGCACAAATCCAATTCTCAAAGTTTTATCGCTATCAGATGAATGGTTTAGCAACGCATAAGGAACAAACACACATACATGCAAGCAAATACACATTGCTTTTTATAAATATAGATGTACAAACGCGTATTTTTAAAACATTATTATAATTCTGATTGAAAACAAATTTGCATGATGTTCACAAAATTCCACGTTCAAAATAAATTGAAATAACACGATAAGTGTAATTTTGTTTGCAATATTTGGCTTACTCCTCTAGTCCGCTGCTCCCCTCAACATCGTACAGTGCGTATTCCGAACTCGAATTTATTCATAAACCATTAAACATTCAATACCAATTTCCACGATTACGCCCTCTGCCGTGCGGATTGGAAAACTTTTCCACGGGAAATGTGACAAAGGAAATCCGCACTCCCATTAACTTATAAGGCCACACACGATCGTGGCGATACCCGATCGGCCCCTACCCCGACAGCCTTATTTTTACCTTACCGTGATTTTCCCCCTTGCCACGCGTTAGGGGTGGGTCTAGTGCAACTTACAACATACAAGTTACAACTTTATTACTCCAACTTTTACGAAATATTACGTCCGTATCAGGGGCGCATAACATCTTAAATTGTTGGTAGTGTCCATTCATTTCATCCCTTTTCTAGACTGAATTTATCTTATTTGTTTAATGGGACGACCTCCGTAAATGAACGGTAAAGATACTGGGAACAGATCCAGTGATCTCAGATTTGAATTCTGACGTGCGTTCCAACATTGAATTTAATTAATAAATATATCCATAACTCATACCTCTCACCAGCAAAGAAACTTTAAGTACTACGCAACCAAACTATATAACTGCATGCCCACCAGACTAAAGCAACTACTAACTACAAATACATCTACAATTCTTCACAAAAAACTCATCAAAGACTGTATCAAATAACTGTATCAAATATCAATTTACTCAAAACATTATAACATCTAACCAAACATAACCCAACCCAAACATTAAAACAAACTTTGTTTCGGGACAAAAAATATTACCACAATATCATATATACCAATGGCGTGTGGTCCATAAAAAAATATACCTACCCGTTTATCAAGACAACTATTTATCTTACTCATAATCTAGATGCTAAGAACAACTGAATATAGATCCTAACTGCAACTAATCTTTAATTTATGTGTATGATACTGCCGCCATGGGTCGACCCGCAGTGCCCTTCTTTACAATATCAAAGAGTTTCTTGACAATATCAAAGGTGTTTCTACTTATATCGACAAAATAGCACTTAATCCCAAAAATGGGAACACCTCAGGAACGCCTAGTGAGGTGTTCATAAAATACTACTTCTAACCTATTTACATACAGTTACGGATCATTAACATTAATATTTGAATATTTGCAAGTAATTTTGGAGTTTGTAGTTGCTCTCATTGTCACCCCGGGAAAGGCCTGCATTGAAGTAAATTTAGCTAGATCTGAATAGTCAGGTACTTCCTAATTTTCTCTCTCTATTCTCATTCCTCTCTCCACTCCATTCAGCCTAATTCACAATCCAATCTTAGTGGCATTTTACCGACGCGACGTTCGCATTTAATCCGGATATAATAAAGGTTAGTAATTTATAATTTATAAACAAACCTTACAAAACCTATTCGTGTCTATCTTTGAAATAATAATAACAAAATTACTTCAACAATTTAGACTTTCAACTTATATATTGATACTAATATATTATCAAACTCATTTGTCCTTTCCGTGAAAGTGAAACGATCTGACATTATTTATTTAAACCTGAAATGTTCCATGGTAACAACAGTATAAAGAATTTTTTTTCTAAAATTGAATTCTTTAAGCAGAAGTTCTGACGATAATTTAATTGGTCAAAGTGGAATCGCTGTGAATATTAATATTAATTTTAGTGCTGTACATGTCGGCAATGTGTATTTTTGTTTTTATTCAACATCGCTATGTATTCATCACATACAAATTATATTTTAAGAGCCCATTCATTATCATTGTTTGTTATATATTATATATTATGCCATCTGCAGATCAAGAACCGATTTTTTCTGTCTCTCTTATTGTATAATGCTTTACTTTTAATTTACCATCTTTACTTCTATGTACCATGTGTAATCCCTATTTATGTTATCTTTGCCATCTAAACACACCTGTATGCACTAAATCAGCGGTCGGGGAACTTTTTTAACCGTTACCCCAAAATATTTTTGCGTAAGTCGATATTACCCCTTCCCCCCATTTTGAAAAGAAGACAATCAATGTTTTTTTGCAAACACACACAACGCGCGTCTCTTACTTCTCACGCACACACCTGAATTGATTAAGATTGTAAAAATACTAACACGTTTATGAAATAGCAAACTAGAAAAATTTCCTTACTACCCAAAGAAAAAACATTTTTACCCAATTTGGGGTAATTTACCCCGGTTCCCCGACCACTGCACTAAATCATTCAAAAATGTGAATATACGTAAAAGCCCGTACGGGCGTTAATGAATAATATATAAATAAATAAATTATTTTTAATTTTTTTTTGCAAAATTGTTACTTCTCTGTTTATTTCATTTCTCCACGCTTTTCAATTTACATATTAAAACATTGTAGGAATCTTATATTGTTGCGACATGACATTGGAAAGACACGACATCTGGAGACAATATTATCAGAAACAAGGTGACAAAAAACTAAACTTGCGAAGAAATACGGTTCATTATAGTAAGATACACAAAGCTACGTATACACATGCGAGCTGAATATGCAAGCCGAACCAAGAATTATGAAAAAGGAACGAAGTAACTTACTAGTTACTTTCCTGTAAATAGTGGCTTGGTTCGCGCTTCCCAAATGTATACGCAGCAAAACACATTTTTTTATAAATTGTTAAAGATTTTTGTACATCTGGTTAAGTTTTTGGCAAAAGGCCACAGTAAGTCTTGAATTTAACGGTATTTTCGTGTACTTTCATTAATCCAATTAAAATAGACCCAGCATCTATTGCTGCCTTAATTAGTAAATAATACGCTCGTTGGATTTACCCCCCACATGATAATTAGCGAAGAGTCAAGAAGCGAGCCTTTTGGATGATTCGGCTTCAATTAATTGTGATTTGCTGTTTGAACATAAAAATATGTACTAGTATGTATTGCCAATATAGCGTTCTCACCACACATTTCCACTGAATTGCCAAAGATCTTGTTACTAGCTACGCAAGATAATTTAGATTTAAGGGTGAGTTAAGAATAGGAAATCAATCCTTTACCAGCTTTCCTGGTGGAAAATATTTAGGTACACGTACCTACCTGTTATTATTTTAAAAAAGTGTCAAAGGCAGCAGAATTGACTCATCTAGAGCTAGTAAAGGTCAACACTAAAATAACTTGTAGCGATTGGTCTCTTAATTTACCTTTACAAGTGAGAGGGTAGATTAATTAAGTGATGCTTAAAAATTGTTAACAATGAAGTGGTATGAGGCTTAAAGTTAAGCGATGTGAAATATTATTTTACATGGATTATGTTACAATATATACGAACAATTACGTGTAGCATGTATGAAGCGATACTTTCGTAGAAAACTTAAATCTTCTTTACACATAGCAAATGTATTCTGAGGCACCATATATATTCAATATTAATGAAATACTTAGTTTTAACCATTTTTATTATTTAAAACTAAGTAGTTTATTAATTTTTAATAATGAATAGTAGAAGTATGTAGATGACAAATGCTCTTTCAAGGCTTGAATAACTCATATAATATGTTGAGGTTTCTGCCCAAAGTAATCATGTTGAATACGCGAATATTTATCTGGTTGAAGAGGTAATAATTTGAATAACATTTTTTGATACAGGGCGCAATTTCAACAATCTTGAGCAAATTATTTGTTATGGTAAGAGGAATTTTAGCATACTTTCTGAAAACTTGATTTGATTTACCAAAATCTGAAGTAGGTACCTAGGTAGGCACTTATAGAATTTGCCATTCATATTACAGATTACAGGCACCTTATCATTATTTTTTTCACTATTATTCTTTTTAGTTTAGTAACTTGTATTGACGAGTTGTCTAAAACATATTAAAAAACTATGTTTTCATTTGCTTAGAACCCATAAATTTATCCTTCTATTTTACTTTTTTGGTAAGACATTTTATTATTTCTCATAAATATCGATAATGGTGGCCGAATTTGGAGTTTTTAGTGTTGAAAGATTATTTTATTTTTGTTAATATATATGTTTAAATATATTTAAGTGGCAATAACCTGTAAGCTACGTTTTCCTGCAAGAGACGGCCTCTCGTAGTGCTATTCTAAAGTTGTCTCAATCTTCCTCACGAAGGCACTTCTCATAAATTATGTTTCGTGAAAAATTATGTAGGATTCAATTCAAATTCACAATGAATTGCAGATTATTACATAAAAATTAGACATTTTTAGAAAATTAAAATGCCATTCATAATGCATTTCAACAAGTTCTAAGCATTTTATCCGTCTTCAAATACACGGAGGCAGGAACACAATTTTTGAGATATACATTGGATGGGGAGGTGTCTATGAAAAATTGTAAGTCCTGTAAAAGTGGTATAAAAAGTAATTATTAAAGAAGTTTTGAAAAAACAACCGACATTCCCTTTCGCATCATTGTTCAAAATTTTTGAAGTACCAAAAATTGAAGACCTCCATAAAAAAGATTCAATTTTTTTTTTTTTTTTTATAGTTAATACCGCACAAGAGTCCCAACTGCTCCCGTCTGGAGCCAGTGAGACTATGGCATCCCCAATCGGGGTATGTTGTGAGGCTGAAGGTAGTGGGGAGGGGAAGGAGATAGGGAAGAGAAAGGTGGGGAAGTACCTGGCTATTCAGATCTGGTCACTAAACACGGCGAAAGCCATTTCAAGCAACGTTTCAATTCTGAATGGTGGTCTTACACCAGGGCGATACTGATAGTATCTTCCACTCTGGAACGTGCCGCAAATATACTATATATTATTTTAAATGAATAAATTGTGAAATAACACAAATTAATCAAATAAAATTTATTTGCGCACGCCGGGTTCGAACCCGCGACCTTCGGATTGTGAGTCGAGAGTCTTGCCTCGGGACCACGGAGGCCGTCATAATATTACAAATATTCAAAGAAAATGTAACAAAAAATTTAAACTTAACTCATCATTAAAGCATAAATTTAACATTCAAATTCCTCTATTTTCAACACAAGGAAAACACAATAATTGTATTTACAAAGGCATAAAATATTTTAATAGTCTTCCCAATGCAGTAAAAAAATAACAGATTTCGTATCATTCAAGAATAAGGTCAAATTAATCTTAAAAAAAAATTAACAACTATAAAATCACCAATGAAAATGTTATAACTTCATTTCATGCCATATTAAAAATTACTAGTAGGTACTTAAGTTTGTATTTATTGTACATTCTATGTAAAATTATGTTATAATAATGAAATAAGTATGAAATAACTCCTTCGCCAAGCTCAAGAGCTAGCACTCTTAATTGGCGTAGAAATTCATTAAAATATATGTTTCACAAATTTGTTTTGCCTTACATTATGTTCAAAGCCGTAACAATGTTATAAATTAAAAAATAAAAATATATGTATACAAAGAATATTGAATTACATATAATTATTTAGAGACAAAAAACTAAAAAGAAGTTCTTTTTATGGTGCTAAAAAAACTACTATTTGAAACAATTATTGCAATGAATCGTTCAATAAATAATTATTAACTAGAAACCACGTAAAATTGATCTAATCATTTCCAAAACTTGGCAGCGTTACCTTCCCAGTATCAGATTTCCAGTCAGTATCCGAAGCGGGCAATTTGGAGATCTTATGTCTTACAAGCTTCCGAGAGGCTCTACCTTCAATACAGGATACCAAATGTCTGTTGCTTGTCGCATTTGGCCGGTACAAGTCGATCTGTTTTACCGGCCTCCGTTACTAAGCCTCCCCCAAGGGGTTTATTTGGTCGGCTGGTCGGACACTAAGGGTAGCACCACCCTCATTTCATCCCAAATTCTCCTCGTCGCAACTGAATTCAATGAAACTTTACAAACTATTAACTATTATGAATTAATTTATAGATACGTAATGTTACTGCCTTCCGTACTAGTGACAAAATTTATCCATGGAATATTACGACGTCTAAAATTACATCGAAGATATTAGCCACAAATCGCACGATACCTAAAATCCAGCTCTGCTACTCAGCTTTGCCTAAAAACATTTTATACGGAATTCTTTTCAAAAATAATTTCTAATGTATATTCGCAATACCTAACAATAAGCATTTTCATTCTGTTCTCATATATATTCCGATGAAACCGAACTGCCGAATTCACACAAAAGTAATGCGCTATATTATAATTCTCCACATTGTTATTTATTAGTTTATGGTGCCTATTACTTTACTTACTTTACGGTACAGATAACTGTTAACTTATACCAAGTATACCCACGCATTGACAAAACCTGCGTGTTTTTTTTATCGTAATAAATTAAGCATAATTTTATATTTAAAAAAATTATATATATGTTTGATGTATTTTTTGTATAAATTATTTTAATACAAAAAAAAAGTATTTTTAATTTAAATTCTGAAATACTCACCTACATAAAATATTTAAAAATATCTGTTAGTGCAATAAAAATGTCAATACTTATTCGTTTAGGAACTCCTCTACACACGCATACACAGCTTAGGTAAACAATATGTAGAAGTAGCAGATATTTTTATAGCACCGAAAGAATTTTTAAAAAAGCTTATCACACATTTTTTGAGAACCGTCTATAGTTAACATTTTGTTTATCTGTACTTACCTTTTCCTTCCCAGAATTTCGTCTTCTTCGTATCCATAAAAAGTCCCTCAAATTAGCATCAATTAGCAAGGATTTTTTTTCCTCGGGGCCTCCAATGTGGAACTAATGTAAAAAAAAATATTCCGTATTTTAAGGTATTTGTCCTTTAAATAAATAAATGAGTAAATATAATATTAAGTTACATTGTATACATGTGATTGAGGAAAATCAGAGGATACAAGTAAAAAAAAAAACGTTACGTTGTGTAATATTGGCTGATAGTATGGAGGGCCATTAATCTGTTCTAGCAAGTAATTCCTCGTTGTTAAATAATTAAGTGACTGGTCATATCTATCTCTCGTCAGCAGTCTGTATCTATTTAATTCGTTAATCTCCCAAAACAAATTTCCTTAAATAACGTTGCTGAATTTGATAAGACTCAGGGGCTTAAACATTTGGCAAATTTCGCTCTCATTTTTCATCCCTTATAAATAATTAACTTTCCCTTGGTAGGCTGTACTAAGCCGCTAATCCTTCCTGACAAATAATGAGTTTTCTATTTATTATGTTATTAAAGTAATCTTAGCGTCATCTTTCATCCCTCAATACACTTTAGGGTCACCGAAATAAATTTTATTAGCAAAATTTTAAAAAGAGATTCTAATGATTGATGCATGGTGATGGTTATGAAAAAAATACTCTTCATTTAACCTCTGGTTTGCCGATTGCGCGCCCGGGACGCGCCATAAAAAAAAAAAAAAAAATTTGAGATGCGATTTTAAACCTTATGTATAAAGAAAATGTATGAAGGACAAGGTCAGAATCGCTTGGGGCATTCTTGTTCTTGACGTAACAGATATAAGGAACACCTAGCCTCTCAAATAATCATCTTTGCACATATCTATGACTTTCGAAATGACATTTCTGCCGCGATTTGAGCTGTCAAACTTTGAGCGTCGCATGTCATGAAAAGATCGATAAAACTATCAATTTTTCAAATAAACGCAAGTAATATTGTTTGTAAGCATAGTTTATTGTTCAGGGAACGTGTTTCGGTAAATATTATACATGATAGCATAAAATAAATCCGCAAAATATTATGTCAAAGTCAAAACATCGCGAAATTTTCGAGTCTCCTCCCGTGGCATATAAGAGGTTTTAACATATAAAACTTTTCTTTTTAAGGATAAATTTAAAGAAATAAATAGTTTTATTGTGGGGATTTGTAATGCAGCATTTTGATTAGAACTGTAAAACTGTAAAAACTATAAATGGTTCATATCGAACAATTACCGCCGGGGTCGATACCTGTTGTGTATTCCACATGATAGAATGGTAGTGCTGGCCCAGCATAGCATGAGTGGTGCTGCTAAATATCTCACGCTGTTTTGATATATTCTACATTCGTCTCGAAGATTTCGAGGGTCATTTTAGACAAAAACTGTAAAATATAAATTTGTAAATTAGTTAATGTGGACAGTAAGGGTGCGAGCGCGCAAATGAGAATCTTTAGTCGCAGCCACAGTTGAAAAACTATTTCAATAAACATACAAATAAAAAAAAATAATAATAAAAAGTCTCTCGTGTGCGTAGCTCCATAAACCATAATAGATTTATATGCTTGAGTTTATTCTATTGCAACGCAACTGACCCCGCAAATAAAGTGTCTCATTTGCGGACGCCTTAAAAAGATTACAAAATCTGCAGTAAATGATTTTTTTTTTTGTTTTCTTTATTCATTAAAATGTTTGTTACATGAATTTTATGATTTTTCGACCACCATGCTAGGCACATGCCCGTGTTGTGTTGGTCGATTATAATAATGTATTCATTAATTGACTTACATTTTATTTAATTTATTTTAATTTATCTTTTAAATATTTATAAATTAATTAGCAACAAAAAAACATACGTTTTTACATTCACGGCCAAAAGTATTTTCGTTATGTGTTTTTGGAGTTATGTCGTGTTGCGCTACCTCCTTATTTAGCCAACGTTTCGGACAACGTTACAGTGTCCATAATCACACTGCAACACATCTGTCCTGACGATGGACATCGTAACGCTGTCCGAAACGTTGGCTAAAAAAGGAGGTAGCGCAACACTGCATAGCACCTCAAAAACAAATAACGAAAACAAAAAAACATGTTTTATTTAATACCGATCAATTAAGTATGTTGGTAGCTTGACTACTTAACTTTCTGACGCGTTTCTGAGAAAAAAAATGAAAAAATGAAAATTTTGTTTGTTCTTAAACATGTTTCTTTTGTTACAGGTGAGTTTACGTCACACTTTACAACAACATTTAAGGCACGTGCATCAAATCAGGTAGTATTTTACCCTTAATGTTACAAGTAGTTATTCGTGTTAGTACGTAGTTTGCGAGATATTTTTTTTAATAAAAAAATGAGTGATTGACTGATTTTTTTTAAGGTTAAGTGGATATTTCAAAGCTCATGATGGAATGAGTATTAGTAGTTACCAAAATGCTAGTTAACCAATAAATTGTACGCAAATTCCGCGACGCCTATAACTTTTAATAAGAAATAGATACACGCGTTTTTTTTTCTCATTTAAAATTTTAAAAAATGCCAAATGATTGATTGAAGTTTTAGGTATTTACATTCTAAAAGAACGTAAGTAAATTTAATAGCTTGTTCCCAGCTCTCAAACTTGACACTTCTAACAACAGTATACTGCATATTTGAACAGCGTCATCCATCCAATACGTTCAGTCCATCTTTCACATAGTCGACTGGGTACTGGCAGGACACAATATAGACAACGTAGCCCCATCTACCGTCCATTTTGCGGAACCAACTTTGGTCCAGCGAAACTCGGCTACTGTAGAAATTAAGCGTGCGGCCTTCGACAGTGGACCGTGATAAATGACGTCATACAGGCGGAATACCTTTGGGAATCTGATCAGGGAGTTGCAGGCTACCTATAAAAACACAATAGAGAGTGAGAAATGTATTTAGTGAATGGTTGAACCTTACTTTCAAAGTTCTATGAAAACCTTAAATACGCTAGCAAATCATTTGACTTTTTCTAAGTAAAAATTTCTTCTACAGCACCGTTGTGATTTGAAGCTCTGCGAAACGAATGTTCGATGTTAAAAAGAGACAAACATACACATCTATAGGATTTAGCCTGCGAGAGAATGAGTTAGACTAATCGGTCTCCTTTTTGTGCGATGCTTCGTAGTCTCCCCACACTCTTCTACTTAAGTTTTATGAAGGTTTCACTTCTACCACGTGCGAAATGCACAGACATTTTTCGAAATTCTCCACACAGTAAGCCCTGAAAAAAATATTTCCCCAGGCCCTTCTGGGATGCTATGCGGGGGGTATTTTTAGGGAAAGAGGGAGTTCTGGGAAGGAAAAATAAAGATGGGTAGGAATCTGGGCATCAAATCTAGGAAGATAAAAGGTATGAGAATCTGGAATCAGAATCTGATTAGTGAAACCTTCAGAAAACTACAGTTGACAAGAGTGGGGAGGCTACGAAGCACCGCATAAAGAGGAGACCGATTATGCTTTCTCATTCTCTCGCAGGCTAGATCTTATGGATGTGTCTGTCTATTTTTTTTTTTAATTTATCGTTTCACCGATTTTAAAATCACAACGGTACTAATGAAGTTTTCACTCCAATAAGTGTTTTTAGATTTAGTCAATAACACGTAAAAATTCTTTATCAAATTTTTTACGATGTGAGCTTTCAAATAATCAAGATTGGATATTACTTTCGATTTTAATAATATCGGTATATAATTAATTCTGAGATTTTGTCTTATTTATTTAGATTTATTGTCCAGGCAAAAATATACGCATTTGATATTGTCTAGTCCAGATTACTGGCAATATAATCTAGATTGTACAATAGTACATTATTTGCAATACGTAATAAAATCTATTATAGGTTGGAGGTTCTCATACGGATTATTATAGAAAATTCGTCTCTGCTGAACTTGTATTCAGTAAGGATTCAAATATTGTTTTTGAAAGCATTGTTCTTCGACTAATAACATATTTTTAAAGTTTCATCCCAAGCACTTGTACTTGTAGATGTATTATAAATTGATAGCAGTTCATGAATGTTTTTATTAGTTTCTCGTCAAAGCCAATCAGAGATAAAGAGTATAATTATTCGTAATAGTTATGCATTATTTTCGCTCGTGAAAAACATGCATTTAATTTATTAATGCGATACACAATAAAGATAATAATAGTTTTAATCGATTTTCCTTTGACTGTGCCAATACGCCATTGCTCTAAAGATAAATGGAAAGCATTTATCCAGTAAAGTACTGTAATTTATTTCAGTGAACACAGAAAAATACCTGCATTGTTATCTGGCGAACAAATTTTATATTAAAATATATCATTTCATGAAACGGAGACGTGTTCGGATTTCGTTATTTATTAGCATTTTAATTTGGAAAAATCAACAATTCGATTGGTTCTTAGTTGCTATATTAAGAAGGAATCTCGTGATGTCAGAACGTCACCTCCGAAACATTTATTTTCTCAAAATAAAAACAAGTAAATGCATCTGTAAGAAAGGCTCTGAAAGCGACTGACGTATACCAACATGTTGATTATTGTCATGATTGTTAAAACTACAATGGTGTGATTAGCTGGCTTCAGACTTGCATTTTGAATTCGTACAGAGATGCTTGTGGGATTGTGGGCGTCTTGCTGAAACGATACTTTTAAAACCTTATATGAAGCATTGAAAAAATATATTTATTAAAAGTATGAAAAAGACATCAATAAAATTAGATCATTAATAATTCATACTACTTGTAAGGTTTTCCCCAAACAAAATCAAAAAAAGCTACATGCCCGAGGTAATAAGCCTACTGGGCATAACCAAAATAATTAGAAATTCGACAGTCAAAGACGACTTAGTAACAAATGCCAGAAATAATAAATACACAAAAAATTCATATAAATTGAAGAAAAATAGACCACCCCTTTTCTCCCCATCCCATATGTTACGTAGGTATATAAACCGTAGATAAAGAATAATTTGTACCCGTCTGAATATGGCTTTAACCGGTCAAATAAATTAAAGTGGAAATAAGTTTCACATTTGTTTTATTATTATGGAATTCCACCATGAATTTCCACTTTCAAAATTAGAAATATTAAAAAATATTCCTATCCCTAACATTTCATAACCAAAACTTATTTTTATTTTATTAGCTCTATACGTTTTCCATTTTCCTATAGATTTTAGTGGCCATTTTTTCGCCATTTTTCCATGAAACCGAACGAACTAGTCTCAATGCATTGTGAATGGTGAACAGCGGCCACAGCTCTATACTTTTTTGTGTATTTTGACCAGTCAAATTTATATTTCAGTCCATTGTTTCCGCTGCGCATAAAAAAGGCCATGAAAGGACATCTATGGGGGGCGACATAAACTTTTCACACAAAAAAGGTATAATGGGGAGCTTAAAGGCTCGTTTGATCATCGAACGGAAAATACAAATTGTCTATTAGTTGGTGGTAAACGTGACAAGCTTCGTTGCAGAAGGTTTTAATGTGCCTATTTTCATGTCCCAGAATAATCAAAACTATCAGTAAGTACCGAAAATTAAAATTGAAATTTTTCAATTTTGTAATGTAATTTGTAGGTTATGTTTAAAATATACATAAACATTTTTTACTCTTTATACTTTTTTGTAAATGTCATTATTTTTTTTGTTTTTGGTTCCATGGGTAAATTGTATAACTTTGTAGCCAACATTTTTTAATATCCTTGATCGAAGGTAGTATTGTTTTTTTAGCTGTAGATTAATGATGTATGGTGCAAGTATTTTTTTTTTTTTTTAATTTATTTATTTATTTTATAAATCAACAATCCAGTCCCGCTAAGCCAATTGCAATTGGCTTGACAGCAGGTGCTTATAATTACAAATATATTTAAAGTTATAATTTACATCTTTTATCTACAGTTTAAACATTTTTTCATAAATTTTATCAAAATAAATATTCTTTTTCCAATAACCAATTTTTCACCATATATTTAACCTTATTCATAGAATTATGTTGCTTTATATTGTCAGGTAATAAATTAAATATCTTCGGTATGTTGTATTCAAACGTTCTCTGTCCGTACTTATTATTAAATTTCGGAACTATTAACCCGTCGTTACGCGTGAATCTAGTGCTATATTTATGATCTAGTTTCTCTTTATGCTGCGGGCTAAATATATGCTGAATTATAATTTTATACCATAGTATTGCCTTCACAGGTAAAATTTTTGCACTCTGAAACAGCAACGGAGTATTGTGTCTTTGTTTGAAAATGTTAGGGACAACTAATAATTTTACAATTGCGTTTTGTGCAACTTGTACTTGTTTCAGGTTGGTTACAGTAGTATTTCCCCATATTGTTAACCCATATCTTATTATTGATTCTGCTAGTGACATATAAATTATTTTAAGTGTATCAATTGATAGGAAAAAATTTAATGTGTACATTCTGCTAGCAATTGATCTGAGTCTTTTACAGGTTTTTTTAATATGTTTGTCCCATTTAAAAAAACAATCTACTGTAACACCAAGATACACATATTCAGTAACTAATTCTAAGCTTTCACAATTACAGTTAATTTGAATATTTTTGTGGATGCAATTAAAGTTATGAGAAATAATATTAGGATTAAATTGAAATTTGGCATTAGGTGATCTTATATGCATTACTTTAGTTTTTTTAGCATTTATTAAGAGCCCTGCATCATGTGACCATTTACAGAGTTGATTAAAGTCAATTTGTAAGAGTTCAATTGCAATTTTTAGATCTTTGTGTGATATGACCAATGCCGTATCATCTGCGAATACAAAATGTTTTACAAAAGAGAAAAGTTTTTTTCATTATAGTTACATAGATTATATATAGTGTAGGTCCCAATATGGAACCTTGTGGAACTCCTGCAGATATATTTTTTGTTTTACTAAATGTATTATTTATTTTGGTACATATTTTTCTATCTGTAAGATAATCTTTAAATAAATTTAACAAATTTCCTCTTGTTCCAATTTTTTCTAGAGTTTTTAGCATTTTTAAAGAGTTTATTGTGTCAAAAGCTTTAGAGTTGTCGATAAATAAAACAATAACATGTAATTTATTATTTAACTGATTATTTATATAATTGGAAAAATCTTGCAGTAGTTTTTCAGTGTTTTTTTTTCTTTGGAAGCCACATTGATTTGGATCTATGATAGCGAATTTTTCAATGTAATTAGTTAATTTATTTGATAAAAAAAAATTTTTAATATAAATTTTTTTTTTTTAATATAAAATTGTTAAATAAATTTAACAATTTTATTAGTAATAATATTATTTTTGACTCGTTCAATCAAGTATTTGAAATAGATTCTGTGCAGAAACGGGCGGTCCGTTTGATAGGTTCTCCTAACTCAAAAAATGGATTGCAATTCTGTAGAGGACAGGCATCAGGTAGCAATGCTGTCCTTGTCTTACCGGTATTACAATGGATGTTGCTCCGAGGAATAACATTGATCCCCTCGGCACCGGTGCATAGTCGAGAAACACGCCAAATACGCGCCCAACATTTGTACACGGTTGAGATTATTCACAAGAGAACGGGTCGTTTCTACGATTCGTTCTTGAGTTCAACAGCTCGGCTGTGAAACGATTTGCCGGCATCTGTGTTTCCTCCGTCCTACACCATGGGTCTCTTCAAGACTCATGTTCACTCTTTCCTCTCCTCAAAAAGACCCTCCACACAAATCTTCAAACAATGACGTAGGCCCTGAGTGAAATTATTTTCCTCTGGGCCTCCTGTGTGGAGTTGATGTAAAAAAAAGATGGATACTTATTTTCTAGTTACCGTGCCCTAAACTTGCCCGTCTTTCTAATTCCTCAAACATTCCCAAATCTCTAGATGTTGTGGATAGGAAGCACTTTTCAGGTACCATATCAGTGCGAATAATACGTACGTTAATTTTGTGACCCATTTTCATTGTAACATGAATAAACTGTAGTCTACATCTATCCTGATAGTGGAAACTGCAAAACTACCAGAAACTTTCGTTCAAAAGAAAATCGAAATGACCTAGTATCCCAATCAATAGCCAATCAATAAACCACATTTTTCAATGACTAAAAGCATATTCACTTGAATGTAAGCAAATCAATAAAATTTGATATGTCTAGCCACAAATCTGCTAAAGATAAGCATACCACATCCATGGCTAAAACACGGAGACAAAAACTCAAACGTATCTATAATAAACAAACTTATCTATAATATTGAGAAGTTGGGATCAACAAACATGTTCTTAACTACACTTTAAGAACACTATACGCAAATCCATACAGAAAAGGTTTAAACTTTCGCGGATTGTTTTACCATTAGGGTCAAGTTTGCTGAAAATACAAAACATTAAAGAATACAAAGGTCTAAATCATTTTTACCGTAGACGCAAATATACTTCTAAAATTTCTAAATCTATTTTCCATGAAAGAAAACTGAGAAAGAACCTCTCTACTTCTAACATTTTAGAGCTATAAGAGATGTCTAGTAAAGGAAAGTACTTCACTAATTTTGATAGAAATACACTTGATGACTAAGCAAAGAAAATATGTGGAAAGGTGCAGGAATACGACCTGTAAGGCATTCATCCAAAAATCATCATATATGATATTTAATAACCGATGAAGTTGTTGTTCATTGTGTGTTTGCATAAGACTAACTGCTTATTCGTTATGAAAAATAATGGATTTTTAAAAGAAGCGTTTTTAATAGAAGCGTCATTACTGACCAATAAATTCAAAATACCAAAATTATTAACCAAAAACTTTTTTGGAGCATCATGGTTTTTGATCCTAAATGCGGTTAAAAGCAAATATTTTCAGATCCTGACTTTTTTGCATCGTGATTTATATAGTTTTTAACTTTCCATTTAAAATATAAAAATTAAAACATATACTTAAAACTTGTTTTTTTATAAGTTATGTTGCTTGAATGAAGCCTAGTAAATTCGATAATATGCGTACTACGTTCTGGATAATTGCAATAAAATTTAACGTCAATGTAGCTGAGGGGGGTAAAAGGGATTCAAGGCTCCTATTGGTTGAGATTGTTTTCGTGAAGTTTTTTTTGCCTCTACCGCGTGTGAACGGCACTCGATTTTTTTTATTGGGGATCCTATTGGTTTTTTTTTACATGAGCTCCACACACAGGCACTGAGGAAAATAATCTCCTTCAGGGCCTATGTCATCTTTGGGGGTGCTGTGTCGAGGGTTTTTTTTAAGGAAAAGAAGTGAAGGAGAATTCTAGGAAGGAAAAGGGTTTAAGGGGTGGGTAGGAATCTGGGGTTCAGAGTGTCTTGGTCATCCGCCTCCAATACCTAGACAAACTTCACCCCATGAACCCGGAAAACGGAAATGTAATAAAACGGAAATGACGTATAACAGTACCTACGAATTACTTTTCAAGGCTCCAATTAATTGAGATTATTTTCGTGAATTTTTGCTTCTACCGCGTGTGAACTGCACTCGAATTTTTTTTTAAATTTTTTTAAAGAAAGACAAACGTTGTTGGGTTACGAATAACCCAACAATGTTTGAAAATCTCCTACTACCACCACAGTAAGCGGAAAATGTTGCTTGGGTTGTGATGGAGGACTTAGCCAGCCGAGGAATCGGAACACGCGATGCCCGGGTGGGACCCAAACGCGGTGCCCATTCAGCCACTGACTGGATGACTGTGAATAAGTTATTCATCTAAACATGCGCGAATATAACCCAAAGTCAGAAAGACCTAAGCATTTTTATTTTGTCCAGCTGTTTTGTAAAAGTGTGTGGTCTATTTCCTGGTAAGATGTTAATTAAATTCCAAAAACAAGGTGGATTTTTTTTAAATACCTGCTTTCTTGAGAGCAGCTGGAATATCAGCATCATTAACTATAGGTACATTATATGCAGATAAATACGTAGCGGCTTCGAGCACCTTGCAATTTCAGGTAATAAATTATATCAATGTCTTTATTCACGGAATTATAGATTGAGTCATTAAAAGTTGGAGTTATTTTTTCTGCGGTGAATTGTATCAAGACATTTTATTAGACAATGATTCCTTCGCTTTTGTAATAAATCAATTATCATTCCATGGGTTAAGCGGCATTGGTATTTTTTGAAACAGTAATAATAATAACTTCATTTTTAATAATTTGATAGAAATGTTTTAGTAACAAGCATTTTTGGTCACATTAGTTTTCTAGGTTAGTATTTGTTATTTGTGATTAATTTTTCAATTTCAATTTTCTTACACTCAATTTAGCCGATCACTTTTTTTCTGGTTTGTCAGCATTTTTTTTCAGATATTCTCTTATATTTAACAAAAAAAGCGTGAAAAAATTGATCTTTGCAAAAAGAATTTAAAAAAAACAATCCCTTATCCTGACGAAGAATACATTGTTTTTTTTAATGTTAATAATTTAGTCGTGTTTACAAAGTATTTGTTTTCATCAAATTAATTTTTAAAAAAAAAATTAACTTTTTTTAATAAAATGGAAATTATGATAGCAGACACTACAGGATGTGGAAGAGTTGAAATTTTCACGGCCAAAAGTACATCTTAAATTTTTGGGTTATTTTGCCGCGTTGTACTTCCTCCTCCTTTAGCCAATGTTTCGAACAGCTTACGATGTCCATCAACAGAGCAAATGCTTGGATAGTTTAATTTTGTTACTCATTTTCTTGATTAAAATTTTCCATGAATTGGTGAATCATTTAAATTTACTGAGATTAAAGAACTGCGCCATTTGCGCCTCTCTTTTTTTACTTCATTTGGGTGTTTAAAATATTACCTGAATATAAAGACTTGAAAGCCTTTGTATATTCACGATGGGGAAAAATTTATTACCTAAAAACCCTACTAAAATTGCATATATTTAAGCAGCATCAACAGCCCGAGCATCACTATGTGCAGATTGTATTAAATTGTGTGTTTAAGTATACAGAAGTGATACCTTGTTGCAAGCGTTAATCCAATTAGGGCCGGTACTTCAGTACAAAAATTTGTTGAATTCATGTGGTTTTCAGCGTTTAGTTTTGTTGTAACCATCACGTACCGGATAGAAAGAACTAGTAGTTGGAGATTTTTGAGGATATCAATTATTACCTACGTAATTATGCATGCTCGAAGCATTTTGGTTCTTCCCGGAATTTCAGGAACTAATTCATTGTAATGGCCGATTCAATTGCCGAATTGTCCGTATGGCCGAGTTTGCACGCTCGTTTGTAAGAACGAAGGTTTCATGATATCGATACAACACAATGCAAGCAGTCGATTTAATCTCTGCTATTATTTATTGCATCGTTGCTTTTCATTGAATCTGTAGTTGGTACCTGCATCCCGAGTGCATTCAGAACCAACCGCCCACCCATTTTGCCCCTAACCAGAGCAAGTTAGTGGCTATCTAAATGTCCTCCAGGAATTCAAAGCTCCTCTGCTATTGGCCTTATCAATGGCCGTTATTTACCAGGAATGCAAGCAGTCTGGGCCCAAATCGGACTTGAATCATGGCATTTGTGGGTAGGGAGAAGAATGGGTATTTGTCCGACCAGGTACTAGATACACCAAACGGTAGCCGCAGCATCCGAAGTCTTAAACAGGAGCGAACTGACAAACAAAAAAGTTTACACATATTTAGTGAATTTAAAAAAAAAAAATTTATAATTCCTTTATTATTTACTAGCATTTACCCGCGGCTTCGCTCGCATGGTACTAGGGGGAAATTACTGTAACGCTTGCACTTATCACCCCCTCTCCTCCTTCCCCTCCTTTCCAAAATAATTTCCCTCAGAATTTCATATCTTGGGTTGCTTTTCTTCGAGTCCTTTTAAGTAAAAGAAGAAGCAGACGTTCTGGGAAGCAAAAATAAATAAAAGGCGGTTAGGAATCTGGCATCCAGTGTGTCCAGGAGTGATGGATGCAGGAATCCATCCTTCGCACTGCTGTGAAAGGCAATGAGTCGAGAAAGATCAAAAGGTCTCCCTTACAATTAGTCTCTTCCCGTAATGCCCGTCTGCATAAGCAGAAGCATCCCCCGTCAAGACCTAGACAGACCCGCCCCACGAACCCGATCACCCCTGCTGCAATCCCGTCACAAAAGATAGCGAACTACTTTGGGTGGTCTGCGACAGAGCTGTTGGTTATCCATAATAAATGGTACCCGTTACGGCAGTACCCATACTCGCCTCCTTAATCATATAGTGGTGGTGAAAGTAATAGTATCTAATACTTGGTAAGGAGAGGTATATAATAAGAAGGAGAACGGAAAGAGGAAGCTTGAGAAAACCTAGATTTAGTGTTCTAATCTTTACTTTTTTAGAAAAAGTGCGGCAAGCGGTGTGTTGCGTCTTCTCTACAGCACAGTGATATGGAAAGACGAGCTCAGTATCAAGACAAGGATGGCAGTGTTCAAAACGGTATATCGCCCGACGCTCACTTACGGCCACCAGATATGGATGCTAAACGAACGAACACGCTCTAGAGCACAAGCTGCCGAAACGAGGTAGATGAGTGGCAGGGGTTACGAAATGGGATCATATAAGAAACTTGACGATCCGAGACGATCTAAGCATTGAATTCTTCATAGAAAAATCGCAACTGAGGTGGCTTGGGCATGGGCATATACTAAGAATGCCTGATGACCGAATTCCGAGGAAGATACTAAGTGCGATTCCAGAGGGTAGACGTCCAGTGGGCTGCCCCAGACACAGCTGGGCAAGGCAACTCCAGAAATTGTGTGGGGAGAGAATGGGACTGCCGTGGACGGAGGCCGAACAGTCAGCACACGACAGGGACGTATGGAGGAGCCTTGACGATGCAATGGGTCCCCGACCCGAATAGAATAAGGGGATGAAGATCATGATGATGATGATGAATCTTTATTTTATAGAACTTTTTTCAACAAAAATTGATTTAGATCTAATTATTAAAAGCGGCTAAAGTCATATCTTTCACCAGGCGACTCTAAGCGTATCGATCATTTTGCTGAAAAATATCAGAGTTAGCCTGGTTCTTACTAAGCCGGCCCTGTGTTGCTGTCTGTTAGACAGGCCATTACTGTATTGCTTTGAGACTTATTATGACAGCAATTCACAAGTAAACTGGATTGAGAACAATAACAAATCTCAATGAGTGCCTTTGGATGAAGGATTAAGTTTTAAACGAAACCAGACTTTCAGCATGCCAGTAAAAGTAATGAGCCCGCTTTGGCGTGTATCAGTTTCAGATGTTGCCACTAAACCTGTCAAAAGCAAACAAAATGTACATAATTTAATTTGAATTAACGAATATAATTCCATAAGCGTATGCATATACTTTAATCAAAATGTTACTTAAAATGACTTTAACTATGATTTTTTAGATATTTGACGACTTTCGTGAGAGAGGGGTGAATATTGCGACTTTTTTTTAAGTGAATGCTTCTTTAGCAACGTTTTGATTTGGAACTCGATGAACCGAAAAAGGGACACCAAAAAAAACAAACACATACATCCATAGGATTTAGACTACGAGAAAATGAGATAGCAAAATCGGTCTCCTCTTTGTGCGGTGCCTCGTGCCTCTCCACTCATATCTACTTTAGTTTTCTGAAGATTTCACTTTTACCGCGTGTGAACTGCACACTTTTATTTTTTGAAACGAAAACTTCTTTAGCACAGTTGTGATTTGAAACTCGATGAAACGAAAAATAGCGACACTGAAAAGAGCCAAACAACTGTAGGATTTAGCTTGCGAGAGAATGAGAAAGTATAATCGGTCACCTCTTTGTGCGATGCTTCGTAGCCTATCGATATCCTCTTTGTGCGGTGCTTCGTGGCCTCCCCCCCCACTCTTGTCTATTTTAGTTTTACGAAGGTTTCACTTCTACCGCGTGGGAACTGCACACTTGTATTTTTTGTGAATACCGCTCTCCGCCACCTGGAGCTTCTGAGACTATGACATCCCCAATTGCAGTGTGTTGTGAGGCTGAA
Organism: Glyphotaelius pellucidus; assembly: GCA_936435175.1. NCBI lineage: Eukaryota > Metazoa > Arthropoda > Insecta > Trichoptera > Limnephilidae > Glyphotaelius > Glyphotaelius pellucidus. The sequence continues at coordinate 33,327,088 of OW386548.1, forward strand.
GGTAGAGAGGAAATGATAAAGACGGGGAGGAAGAAGGTGGGGTCACCATGTAGGAGTCTTGCCGGAGAAGGAAAGAGTTCAAAATTCGGCGGGAGAAAATCTGTTGTTTAGTGTTTTAATTGGTAAATCTAACACATTTTTTTATGTTTTACAACATGAAATTTACGAAACACACAACACTAGTAAATTTAAACCCGTTTAAAAAACAAATGTTTTTGACCTGAGCAATTGCAGTAAGCGAAAAAGTGGTTTTTATTTATTTTGTGCATAATTTTATAAGAATAAAAAAAAGAGAGAACATACAAAACCTCAAAAACAGTCTTAGCCATAAAGGGGTATTTTTTTTAAATTGTTTCTTCGTAGTTAAATCATGCAAAAACATTTTTTTGGCGGTTTACGCTTATATTTTTTGTTAGGTAAATAATAATTTTATTGTAATTCCAATAGATAGAAAAGCTAGCAAAAGCTTCAATTTATCCGTAACATATTTTTTGATGTTCATAATGTAAACCGATTCGTCGTAAAGATTAATCTAAATAGGATTTCACGTATAGCTTCATGTTTAGTCTCTCCAAGTGTAATTTCATCCATTTGTAATTCTGGCCGTGTAATATCGGTGCGTGAAATCCACTACTGTGTTTTGTCCTGACACTGAGTCAAAAGACGAGCAAGATTTCGTTAAGAATTAAACTATTAAGATATCATCAGAAAAATCGCTCAATCTCGAAGCGACGATTTGGTTCTAAATGTTGGTCTCCCACTAGACCAATACTGAGATTATTTTCCATTTATTACATCACCGCTACCAATACAACTAAAATTTATCTGTATTTCTTGTTATTTTTATAATCTGCGAAGACAGCGTTTTAATAATGTGACCGTGATTTTTCGAACCACAATCTTTGTGATGTTTTTTCTTCCTGGAAACCGTCGTAAGATCCATTGTGTTTCTTGGTAAAAACATTCCTCTCTCAAGCATTCACCACACTCGACTCTGACGAGGCGACAGGTTTTTTTTTATTGCATGAATACAATTTGTACGTTGTTAGCCATAATTTAAATACTTAATGGTATATTTTTTGTGCTTTTGTGGTCTACCGCAAACTTGCGCCACTGCCGAGTATAATGTCTTAATCAGCATGAAGATAATAATATCGATTCTAGACTTGTATCGAAAACGTGATTCACTTTGAAATGATTGCTCTATCTACCTATTATTTTGCTGACTTGGAGTTCTACGAAGTAAATGTATTTTTCGTTTATGACGTACAAATCATAACTTCATGCAAATAGACAGGTACCTAGGTTATGTAGACTATGAGCAAATATCGGTAGGTGCTATGCAAAGAATACAAAAGTCATTTTTTAATATGTTTTATTTTATTTATATATATTTGGGGGAGATTGTTTAAAATTTCTCATTACGTTGTTTGTGTTGATTTTTGGGTGGTCAGAGAATTTTTTTTTTTTAATTAACAATTTTTTGGTACAGTTGGTAAAATTTTGTAATACAAACTTTTATATAAACAGTTTTAAAAAAGTAGAGAAATAACATAAATAGATAAGCAGATTAACCAAAAAAATCCCACATAGGCATCGCCAGTTCGTGGGTATACTTGAGTGATTTTAAGACAGATAATTACTCATAAAAATACAATATATTGTAGAAGTTTAAAAAAATAAAATTAAATTAAATACATAAAAAATAGATTCAGTGTTTACTGAAATACATATTCAAAAGACATGCTCATAAAGATTAATAAAAATTTGGTTAAGTTACAGCAGGTCAGATGTTACAGCAAGTAAATGTTTGTGTCGACGGTATTTATCCAAGACTTTTGGTGTCGCGAAACTGCGACTCCACTGCTAATTGGCGGTAAATGCTGCAAAGCAAAGCCTATGCAGCCCTCGAAGGACCAGTCCCGAAACTACGTGAAATCGCTAAGTTATACGGGACGATTAGATAGCATACACTCGCAAAACCCGATGGATAGTCAGTCGATAGTTCAGATCTGGGCTTTTGGAAAATTAGATAAGCCCAGATTGGAATAAGGAAAATAGGACTCACCGTTGCAGATGGGGCCTCGCTGATCTCCAGTTTTGGTGTACACTTCTCACTGTTTAAAATTCGCAATATTCTTATAACAATACATGCGCCCTGTCTGAGATGTTATTTTGTACTGAGCAGCAAATCACACTGTCACCTCTCCAAAGTTTAGTACTTTTTGCAACAATTTTTATGGTGACATTTAGGAGGGAAAGATTAGGTAGGTGGGATAAATTCAGGATTTTGACATATCTACCCATCAAGTCCGCGAATGCAATACCCAACCAATCCCATGTAAAATTGCGCGAACAACTTTAATACATTTTTATACTTGCTGTAAGTGGAAATATTTTTACAATCATTTTCTGTAGCCTTATAGAAAGCATTATATATATTTGGTGTAATAAAATTGAACTTGTATTTTTATGCGTAGATGCGATATTACATTTTTTTTAAATATTTTTTTTAATATGAACACCGCACAAGAGTCCCAACTGCTCCCGTCTGGAGCCAGTGAGACTATGGCATCCCCAATTGAGAGGCTGAAGGTAGTGGGGAGAGGAAGGTAGGGAAGTACCTGGCTATTCAGATTTGGTCACTAAACACGGCTAAAGCCATTTCAAGCAACGTTTCAATTCTGAACGGTGGTCTTACACCAGGGCGATACTGATAGTGTATTAGTTTAAATGAATAAATTGTGAAATAATACAAATTAAAAATAAAATTTATTTTCCATGACGGGATTCGATCCCGCGACCTTTGGATAGCGAGTCAAGAGCCTTACCGCTAGACTACGCCGGCCGTAAAGTGTAATCGATGCAACCCAGAACGCTGTTAATATATTTGCTATAGTTTAAAATTAACCTTATGAAGATACCCGTAGCAAGATAAAACCGGTCAGGAAAAAGCTAAACAATAAAAAAAAAATAATTTTAATTCATTTATTCGATTACAACCCCAAATTATAATATTTGATCATTAAAGAAATGTTAGCAATTCTCAAACGAAAATTTGAATATATTTATCGAAAGCACTACCTGGATTGCATTTAGTAGAATCTTGCAGTCACACATAAAGATATCAGCCAATTAAAAAATGCGGAAGAAACTTAAGATTATGTTGTTAGTTCTTAGTTGAAGTACGATACAGTTGTATATGACCGAAAGGGATGGGATCGAATTAGCTCAGTAGTTCGAGCGGAGCTTGCAAGGATAGGGTTTGGATTCAATTCCTAGATATGACCGTATCTTTTTCAGATTTTCTGTTTCAAATGAGAGTTGCTAATATATTGTCTTCAATGATTTTATTGGAAAAATGTTTGACTGTACCTTCGATGATATATATTTTTGAGTCGTTAAACCACTCGGACCCATAAGCTTGTTTTCAAGCTACCTACAATATTACCAGACATACGTAACGATTTGTGGGGCGTATCTGACTTATTAACCTAACTTAACTAGGCACCATGTGAATATACAAGACATAAAAACACTTCTCCACGTTAAAACTTAATGATTTTAGGCTGTATTTTATTGTAGAAAAAAAAAACTTTTTTTTTCTTCATATTTCCAAAGTTTAAATGCTTAAAAATATCTCCTTAAAAGAATTTTTCGAAATTCGCATCATTTTAAAAGTAACAACCATTTTAACCAGAATCTGAATAGAACAAAATTTTAAACGCATTTTTCTCAAAATCACTTTTTTCGAGACGGTTGACACGATATCTCAAGTTCTACGAAACCAATTTGCTTAAAATTTGGTGTGAGCCTTCTCTATACATTATTTTATGACGGTGACTAAAACTATAACAAAATTTCAATTTTTACTATTTTAAAAAAATTTGGAAAGTCAAAAAAAGTGGTAATAAATGTCTTTATTATTTCAGACAGCCGCCATTTTGCGAAAATATATATTTTTTTTTTACTTTATCTTAGTTCGGGTCGTAGCCGCATTTGTTTGAATTAAGAATCAATTTGTTTTTTTTTTTAGATTTTAGGAGGGTTGCAATCGTGTCAACCAAATCGCGCCATTTTTTTTAGACCCCCCACTTCAACACCCTGTAACTTTCTGAATTTTTAATTTTTTCGTTTGATTTTTTTTTAATGTATTCTTTAATGTTGAATCAATATTTGGTAAAATAATGGCTTGTAAAAATATATATCTACAATAAAAATACGTACAATTCATGCTTCTAGACTAGATTACCCCCGTAAGTTGGCATACAAATGTCTTTGTACAGACAAACCTTAGATGTTTATTCACAAAATCATCCATCCGTAAAATAAGCAAGAAGCCTGACAGTGGCCGTATAATTTATCGTAACCTTCGCAAGATCGTTGTACTCTAAATATCCTTAAAAAACCTATTGGCAGTAAACTTTGGAGACCAATATACTCGTAAGTCCTAAAACTACTGCGAAACGAAACAGCCTTTAAATTCGCACTTCCTTTCACACCTACTTATATGGGATTGGGCTCAAATTGGTTTTAGGAATACAAAGAATTCTTCAGAAAGGCGTAATCCCGAAGGTTTACTTTATTCCTGGATCCTTGTGTTTGCTTGTGAGGGAGGGTTTGTAAGGACCAAATGGTCTAATATATGTGAAGATTTAATGGGAATAAAAAAACGAACAATTTATTGAATTTCCAAGTCTGCTGTGGATCAATTGGTGTGCGTTAATATATTTATATGTGTTCAGCTAATTCGATTAGTTGTATTGAAATAAGCAATGTTTCTAACAAAAAAATATTATTTTCATTATAAAAATACACCTCAACCAAATTCGTAATAATAAAAGGTTGAAACTTCAACACAAACCGTTTTTTTTTTAAAGCGACCGACATTAAGAATTGAAACATTGTTTCAAATGATTTCAGTTTTGTTAATCCTATGATGTGAACAGAAGCTTAAATTTTGAAAATATATAAACTCAATAATGATAATTTTTATACCTTGTTGATTTTTTCCAAATATTTGAGAAGAAATCGCCGTTACGAGAGCTATTCCCTTCCAGACTGATATATAAAAATCGGATCAAATGGTGAAAGATCAGAAGAATACCTTCAATCCCAACTCTGAATAAGTGATCTGCTTTTGACACTGCTTTCCAATGGCATAAGTTAAAAGTCGCGATAATGCTTATCGCCAACTGTTCTGCCTACCGAGATACTGCAGCGCCCCGAAAATGTTCCTGGAGGGATGAGTGCACTATTTCAGAGCATTTCTCCGCCACCGCATGTGAAACTTATGATGCGCTACGCCAGTTTAAGAATACCATCATCACTGCCTTGATTGCCTGGACGAAGTCCCGCCTGATTGACCTCTGGAAACGGAGATGGTCAAAAAAGGCGCTCAGCAGAAGAGCGGCCCAACTCACATCTTTGAAAACATCATATTTATATATGTTGTTGTCATATGTATGAAGCCACAGTGGCCAAATTAAAGTTTTCACTGATTTCAAAAGATTTTTGAAATAGTGAGAACTAAAATTGGGCCACTGTGACGTCATACCTACATACACAACAAAAATATACACAAATACTTTTTCGCTGATGTGGGTTCACGATTTTTTGTGTTTTCACGTTTAAACGGATATTTGCATAATTTTTTTTTGCTTTTATTATTACATACTAAATTATTTTTCTCTTCTTTTCTATTTCTATTCAATGCATATATTTAATGTTATTTTGCCAATTATTGTACTATTTTGAATTATGGAATGTATTGCATTACACTACCCCTGCTTACATTATGGCTTTAACTATTATTTTTAATTTATAATGTTAGTAGATGGACGGTTTTTTTAACTGTCAATCTTCCTTGCATAAATAGTTATGGCAACTCTCATACCTAAACTCTTTGATAAAAGTAATTAATATCATGCACTATATAGCACCTTAATCAAAATATTATGGTAGCTATGTTTCGATAAACACGTAATAAATACTTTAAAAAAGTTTGCTAATTACAAACATAAATATTGACAACCCTATCGTATTTCCCTCTATAATTAAAATAACAATCTCACATTAATTTACTTACCATATATTCTATGTTACCTGCTTTGTGTCAACTATTATATTTGGTGTTATCTATATTTTGTATTTCTTATGTTATCTTTATTTTGTTTCTTATATTTATATTATGTTTATATTATATTATGTTATTTCTTATATTTTTCCAAAAACATGTACTGCACTATATGTAAAAGCCCTATGGGCGTTTAAATAAATAAATAAATAAATTTCAAAAGTAAAACAAAATATTAAATGACTGTTTTTTTAATTTTTGGTCTAAATGCCATTTTTTAGTCAAATTAGGCAATGAATTTGCAAAATAAGTCATTAAAAAAAGACGATTTTTTTTAAACATCAGTATTCTACCTGTTGGAGTGACATTGAAACACGTTAAAAAAAACTTATCAAAGTACCTGCTGTCATTCTAAAACGCCTCGAAATTTCCTCCAACCCATTATTTTAATTCAATTCTCTATCCAGTGTGGTGTGCAGGTACTGGTTAATCGATATTAATAATGTCGATACTGTCGGAGAACTGTCTCGTAATTAGCTCAAATAAATTGACGTGAGTCGCCCACTACGTCAATTTTATTTTGTTCGATGTCAATCCGGTGGCGGCTAGATTGATCATTTGAGTCGGATATTAATCTAACGCCATGTTATAAATATATTATAATGAAAACCTTTGGGTTGTGGTGTGAAACAAGATGACGGATGTGGTTAATATGAATGATGTGAGAGAGGCTTGCCATCTTTGCTTGTTCTTCCGAAGAAACTGCGTGGGAAAAGTCGTTATTTTATTCCCTTGATTGAACTAGATATATTGGAGAGGATTATTATTGGAGAGGATGTACATAATGAAACTTTTTTTGGCTATTTTGCAAAAACATATTTGTGTACGATGATTTTATCTTCAGATTTGAGGTGAGTAAAACGTTGCTTATTTATTTTGATTTTGCATGAACGTATTTTGTAGGTATATCCTACCTGGAAAACACAAAGATTAATACATTATTGGTTTTGAGAATATCGTCAAATTAGGAGCATATAATTGACAGAACACCAGTTAATGATTGTATTAAGCAGTTGACGATCGGAAACAGTCTTAATTTTATGAAAAAATTTAATCTCATCGGCGAAAAAGTAATCAAAGTTAAATTTTGAACGAAGGTCATTTTTTTTTTTTACATTAACTCCACACAGGAGGCCCTGAGGAAAATAATTTCCATCAGGGCCTATGTCATCTGGGATGCTGTGTGGAGGGTCTTTTTGAGGAGAGAAAGGAATGAACATTGGTCTTGAAGAGACCCATGTTGTAGGAGAGAGGAAACACAGATGCCGGCAAATCGTTCCATAGCCCAGCTGTTGAACTCAAGAACGAGTCGAAAAATCGACCCGTTCTCATATGACAAATGTCAACCGTGTACATATGTTGGGCGCGCGTTTGGCGTGTCTCCCGACTATGCACCGGTGCCGAAGGGATCAATGACGCTAGTTCCTCGGAGCATCTTCCATTGAAATACCGGTAGAACATGGATATGACATTTATGAAAAAAAATCAGAAAAAGCAGGGGGCCAAGATTCGACCCCTGTGGTACACCAGAAGTAAATATGGATCCAATCATTAATTTATTTGAAATGAGTTTTAGTCGTACACCATAACATTGAGATTTTGCTGAAATTTTGATTTCATCGCTAGAAAAAAGAAGTGCAGTCGGCCATTAGGGAACTGGGTTCTGATTTCTTTTTTTTTCATCAATTAGGTTTTACGACGAATCGGTAAGGAATAACAGAAAAAAAGTTGAAAACTAACTCTAGATTCCTGTTTTATTCCTGCTTTGTACTAACCTACTATATTTTTACTACAGCACCGATTCTTATTCTCAAATAAAATATAATTTATTCACACAACACATTACTTCATTATATTGTTTTCAGATAAATCATATAAACTATTATTTCGACTTTCCTGCATATTATATTCTTTAAATTGTTGCCTTAAAACACGAATGAAAAGCTGAAGTCTGCATAATGCAATTTAAAGAGCAATAAAAAACATCAAATCATAATAAAGAGACATCTATAAATAAAATGTTTCTTCCAAATTGATTAGCATCGTAAATTGGTTGCAAGTATTTTAACGGTTAACAAAATGGCTAAGTATAATCATAGAGAAGTCATATTTCGTGTATTTATTGTCATCGGCTTCTTTATTCCATCGGATCAAAACTAATAATGAAATCAAATCCTATAAATGATCATCAATATTTTAAAAATTATTGACCATCATTGATTTAAATTTAAAATATATCCGTCAAGAAACTCAGAAAGTTATCAGAACTGTTATGGATATCTGGCGGGACACTTCATTTGAATAATATTTATTTCTTAATGCTATGAAACGCTTACATTATTTTACATAGATAATCTCCTAGCCAATCAAATTGTAAATCTTAAACGTTTAAGATACCACGTGGTCGTGCCATTAATTTCACCGCTCATTTGAATTTCAAATTTTTAAACGCAGATTCGAGATTCCAGTTTTTTCGCGGTCTTAGCTTTTGTTCACAGATCACCTGGTGAAAGTAATACCTTAACAGGAAAATCAAATTGACGATTTAAAAATATTTTTTTGATTTCAGAAGTCTTCGTAAAATAAAGTACTTACAACCCGTAAAATCATATTATCTTCTTCTTGTACACAAAAATCATTTTTTGTTTGTTTGTTTGTTCGTATGTTATGCGCTGCCATACCGTTCATCCGATTACGATGAAACTTTGGTGATTTGTTGTGCGCACGCCCGTCAAGGTTATAGGCTGCATATGATGGTAAGCTTTGGCGTTATGATATTTGTATAAATGAAAATGAGTATATATTATATATTTTAACGGCAGGGAGGGAAGGCATGAGGGGAAGGGTAATGAAGGAGTTGGGGTTTGCGGGAGGGATGACGAGGGAGGGGAAAGCGTGAAAGGTGGATTTTTCGGAAAAATTTTTTGAAGGTGTACAGTAGTATTGGTTAATAATATTGGCGACACCAGAAAGCACAGTCCCACCCAGTAAAAACTGCCGATAGCACATCTCTTATATTTCAATACCTTTTACATATAACTGCGTACTAAACTCAAATTAAAAAAATTTGGAGATGTCGGATAAATTAACTGTACGATCGATATACAAATAGAAGAAGAGATATGTTTTTAAGGTATAGTGACATTTGTTAAGGAAAGTTTTTAGTAACGATTTAAATTGCGAACGATGAAGAAATCGAAAACGATGAAGATTCTTATATACTTTAATAGCCGTTTCTGTAGTAAGGTAATTTTTTTTAATATTGTTTTGCTTGCTCGTGGTTTTTAATATTTTTTCTTCATCTTATCGCGTATTCTTGTGTCAATTCAGAGAGTTTTCACAATCCAAATATTTCATCAGAAAGATGCGTGAGATCACGACACCCATTTTTTCATCTTAAAAAAAATTAACATCTTATTTAAAGCGAGCACCGTGATTATCTCAGCTTGGACGTGATCTGAGGCAGGCGCGGTACCAACTTAAATATTATACAATATTATAATGTACGACTTTAATACAGCTGATATTTAAATGTCCCATAGCAGAAAACTTTGCCGAGAGGGTCCTCCAGAAATTTACGATATCTTTTTTGCGTTAATCAAACACTTTTTATGCTTTAATATCGAAATAATTAACATTAATTTTATTCAAAGAAAAGATCAATGAATTTTAAATATTTAATGCTTTATCTCTGTAGTAAAGAAACGACGTGGTTTTAGCATTTTGCCTTTTGATTAAAATTTTATTATGCGGATGTTGGAATGCGTAATTAAAATTGGATTTACATTACTTTTCAGTTAGTGTCCATAAAATAGAAAAACAACATTGTCAATATATCATTGTCAGTAAATCTCTAAGTAGAAGATTTAATGATTAAAAACATATTATTGAATGAATAGTTTACATTAGGCGTATTATAAATACCTATTAGGAAGTCGTTTGGAGAAAATAAGTATTAATAAGTTAATAATAATAATTGGATAATTTGTAGAGAGCCGTTTTTGTGAAAATTTTTTGTTAAAAATTCGTTTTTGTGAAAAATCACCTTAAGGTGCATAATTTATTATGAACTAGTTGACCCGGCCACGCGTTGCTGTGGCTAAGGAAGCACAACATCATATACTGGATGGTTACCCAACCTTTTAATTCACACCGCCATCGCTGTGTGAATTAAAAGGTTGGGTATTGTTAATTTGCATACAAATCAAATCCACACTGCCCGCTTGCCAACCCGCTCGTCCACCACATACAGACATTTAATTACATATTTCAACCAATATACACAAAACCTTGACAAATCATATATTTTAATCTTCAACGTAAATCACTCTATCTATTGATGAAATTCGCATGAAAATCCGTTCAGTAGTTTTTGAGTTTATCGCGAACAGGCAGACAGACGCGGCGGAGGACTTAATTTATAATGTGTAGAGATGTAGAGATTCTGAAGCTTCATATAATTTTATTATTTACAAATAGATACACAAAACAGTGACCTGGCAGGTCACTTCCCATAAACTCACTATAGAAAGTTTATACTTGAAGAAGATACCTACAGCTTTGCACACGAAGGACATTATGTTCGAACATTGCATGATTTTACATTTGCTACCCCCATCACTATTAGTATTACATTTATTAGAATATTAGTGCCAATAGTAGAGTTGATATTTATTTTGAAACACTGGAGAATTTAGGACTCTTTAGGGTTGGATAATTTTTATGAAATTTAAAGAATAATTAGATTTACAATGTCGCGGGCAGTGAAGGTGAAGGTGAAAGGTTTTTGACTTTATGGATAAATAACTACCTAGGTACTTATTTTTACTATTTTTTATGAGAATACCGCACAAGTGTTCCGACTGCTTCCAACCACCTGAAACCAGTGAGCCGATGGCATCCCCCATTGTGATGATCATGATATGTTGTGAGGCTGAAAGTAAGTGATGAGGGGAAGGAGATGGAGAAGAGGAAAGCGGAGAAGTACTTATTAGTCAGATCTAGTCACCAAACAAGGCTAAAACCATTTCAAGAAACGTTTCAATTCTGAGTGGCGGTCTTACGGGCGATACTGAGAGAATCCTTCCACTTTGGAACTTGCCGCAAATATAACTAACTAGCTTTTACCCGCGGCTTTACTCGCATGGTATTAGGTGGAAATACCACCCACTCACTCACTCATTCACTCACTCACTCACTCATTCATTCATCCCCAAAGTTTCATCGCAATCGGATGAACGGTTAGCAACGCATAATTTCATGATGCCAGAACTCACTTTTGTAAATAGAAACCATCGCGGGCATGCCCATAAAAAATCCCCAAAGTTTCATTGCAATCGGATAAATGGTTTTTCAACGCATAGGCATCTCACATACAAACCCAGAAACAAACGTATTTTGATTTATATATAAAAATAGATATTTTTTTTAATAATTAAATTATGAAATCACCGGTAGATTTTGATTCACCTATTTCCCGCTTATACCTACAACAAATTTCATGAAACCCTCAGTAAAAAAATGTAATTAGGTAAATATAATATATAAATACGCAAAAACAATTATTCTTAAGTTATTAAAAGTCGTACCTACCTGCTCCTATTTCTGCGGCTTTATGTTTAATATTAAAACATTAATTTAATGATGACCATGGCAAAGCATCCATATAATACAATAATGTTCGATTGCAAAACTCCTCCCTCTGACATCCACACCGCTTCGTAACGCCCATGCTTTGGAGAAACGTTTTAATTTATATTTCGCATTAAAATAATAATATGATTATATCGATCCATGCCTCATCTTGACAGCCAAAGAATTGAAGAAAGCTACACCTACAAATCTTTCTGATTCACCAATCATTTATTGTAATAGTTATTAGTTTGTTCCAGAGATTCCCAAGATTCCGAGGGCAACAAGGCAAGGGGGCATTAATGGGCAGTAAGGGAACGGCGAAGCTAATTAGAAAGCACATAGATTATGAGTGAAACATATATTTTTTTAAACTTGACTGAGTCAGGGGCTGAGTTGGCATCGCATTTGGATTCCATCCAGACGTGGCGCATCACTCGGCTAAAAAATCTATATGGATAGATTCTATGCAGATGACACACGGTATTCCTAGCATGGAGGGCGAAAAGTACACCAAAAACGTGCTCCTTTCGGGTCACCAGTAGGGTCTTATCAAGAGTCGGAATAGTGACCGGACAACTCGGAATGAGACCAATTCAGAACCATCTCAGATAAGTCATTTAGAGTGATAAAAAAAATATATAAAAATTGGTTAAATAGGTTACGTTAGGTTAGGGTTATCGGCTAATTTAAAATTATTTTTTTCATAGCTTTTAATGACGTTTCAATGAGGTGTTGAGTTGATTTTATTCCCAGCTGGCATGGAACCGTCAGGATAACGTTAGAATATATATGAGCAATGAAGCAAGGAGCCCAAGCTAGGATAAAATATAGAGATCCATCCTATTTTCTTACCCCTTAGTTAGATTTAGAGCTATGTTTAGGAACAAATGGGTTATTTCAACATACCTACTTTTGACAGCTTATTCGGTTCCATGCCAACTGAGAATAAAGCCAACTCAACACCTCTTTGAAAAGTCATTAAATGCTATGAAAAAATAATTTTAAAATTGCTAATAACCCTAACCTAACGTAACCTATTTAACAATTTTTTTTCATCACTCTTAATTACTTCTGAGGTGGGTTCATTTTGAATTGTCCGGTCACCGCTTATTTATAGGATAACGAACATTAATAAATAAATAATTGCGATAGGTAGAAAACTCGGCTGACTTGACCGATGTATATGCAGTCACTATCCATATGTTCAAATACCGATTATGGTTTATAAGTAAATAAATCATTAATCGAAAACATACGTTATCCTATGAATAATCTATCAAGAAGTGATGAAATACCCCTTAAGAGTATCGGCAGTTCCATGGAATCATAAACCCCATTGGTTTTGAGGACCGAAGGTTTTAATAAAAGGATGGGTTTTTGGTTATTATTCGTTATTCATTTCAATACCAATTTTTATTTTTGTAGCAATAAAATTGTCAATCTTGTCATATTATATATCAAAAATGCGAAAAAATTTTTCAGAAGAGGGGCGTTGCAGAAAAATATCATTGAAAAGAGGGCGTCTAGATGAGAAAAGTTTGAGATACCGCGGTATTAACAGAAATAAAAATAATCACAGATTTACTACTAGAGAAGACATCAGGTGACCTTATACACACACCATGACGATATGCATATTTCTTATTCGCATTAAGAAATCTTATTGTTTTTTTTTTCAGTAGAAGAATGCTGAGAATTTCCTTATTGTCTTTTTAATATATCAACGTCCATTTGCTGTAATTTGTCATAGAAATGTCGAAAAATAATTACGTTATATTAACACAGTTTTGAAAAATAGTTAGAGAATACGCAATGCTAAGATATCTTTGTAATAATTATAAAATCGTCTTAAACAAATCAAATGGTGTATAAACACTAATGACCCGTTCCGACTAGGTTAGTATTTTAATCGAGTAGCGAGTATTTTAGTAACTAAACGTGTCCGAACTCCATTGATTAAGTAGTCAGTAGTAGCATTTTGGTCAGTCAAGTGGCGAGTATACTCGTTACTCGACTAAATACTTGACCAATGCGAACAAGCTATAAGGTAGAGCGGCCAAGTACTGAGAAGCTTTTTCGGCGTATCATATACCTACGTATTTTAAACAAAAAAACTTGAAAAATATAAAAATTACAAAAAATATAAAAAATATGTTAATGTTTAGGACCCCCGCAACCCGAATTTTGAAAAAAATTAATTACCTAACCACACGCCGTTTCCTCGCGGGGGTAGGCAGAGAGGCCGGATCGCCGAACAACTCAATCTTGGCACACACTCCTTGCCTTATTCACATTCGTACATCGTCTCATAATACTTTTCTATTATTCTGACTCTTGACATGGCCCGACTCAAGTATCTGGTCGTGCCATGTCTTCTTCGGGCGTCCCTGACTTCTTCTACCATTCACACTTGCGTCAAATATTTTCCTTACTCTCCTTTCCCTGTTCATTTGCTCTGCTTGTCCCTTTCTTAATCCTACTCATTATTTCTATCAGCTTATATCAGGTTTGCATTCTTAGCGGATCTCCACGTTTCTCACAGGATCGTACATGCTTTTACCACATGTACGCCTCATCTCTACAACATTCAGCCTACTTTTAACCTTCCTCTGCCCGCTCCATGCCTCACTGCCATACATCATGGTAGGTACCACTTCATTGCGGACGGCTAGCTTCGCTTCTTTGAATAAAAATATTGAAAATACAAATAATGAGAACTCATCTGCCCCGATGATGGACACTGTAACGCTGTCCGAAACGTTGGCTAAAGAAGGAGGTAGCGAAACACGGCATAACACCCCAAAAACAATAACAAAAATACTTTTTGGCCGTGAAAACCTAAAAACATACCAAATAATGAGAAAATTATTTCTGACTACAATGTTTTGGGTAATACCACTGTATTGTAATGGAGCCTCACGAATGAGTTTTTCTTTTGCCCCATTTAATTCATGTTTGTCTTACTAACCTATTTGTTTGCATTTTAAGCACTTGCATACTGCTTACTAACAACATATGCAGGGACATTGGAGATCTAAATTCGTTCAAAATAAATAAATTAGCTTCGTTTAACAAAAAAAATTAGAATCTTGCGAGGGCCTTGATTTTAACAGCCATCTGTTACTTATAACAGAGCGGATAAGTGGTGGATAACCTCCAATGTATTATCGTTTGGGTATTGGTGCAATTCATTACATGGAAAGCATTTCTTTGATATGACGCGTAACTATTCAACGCCCGGTTGAACCTATGATGCATGATAGGTCATCTGTATATATATGTCATATGTAACGGAAAATGAATAATAATGTAAAATTTAAATGCTTATTATGACGTTCTGGATAGCATCGTACCTTCCGTTCTATCTACCTGAAATTACTGCTGGCCGCCATTTTGTCTCTTGAGGAATGCCACAGGCATCCGGACCTCAGTTGTTAGGACTTATTACGTACGTCTTACCGTATATTTAGAGAAGAACGGAAGCAAGTATTTACAGGACGCACTGTGAATGTACGAGTATGAGGGCTCTTAAAGTGAATGTTAAGGTCATTTCTTTATGTTAAGGTCAACCTTATATACGGGTGCGGCAGCATAACTTCCTTTTTTAAAATGCGCGCCATTCAGTCGGTTGATGTCGTAGCGGAGCGCTAGTGATCTCGTTTGAAAGGTGGAACTATAAAGTTTTGTTCCGACACAGTTTAGTCGCCATCATGCGTTGGAACAGTAAGGAGCGTGCGTTTGCCGTTGAAGCCTACTTTTCAAACGGATGTTCTGTGATCCGAACCCAGCGCGCCTTTAGGGTGCGGCAGCATAACTTCCTTTTTTCAAAACTTAATAAAACCCATTGAAGGAATCATAAATTTTTTATTTGTTTTTATAATGTAGGCACATATTTAAAGTTTTGTTTTACTTAGTTTTTTAAGATATAATCAGGTACAGACGTCCTAAGCGCACGTCGTAGGCGGCGCGCTGGGTTGCGATCACAGAACATGCGTTCGAAAAGCATGCCTCAACGGCAAACGCACGCAACTCACTGTTCTAACGCATGATGGTGACTAAACTGTGTCAGGACAAAACCTTATAGTTCCACCTCTCGAACGAAATCACTAACGCTCCGCTACGACATCAACCGACTGAATGGCGCGCATTTTAAAAAAGGAAGTTATGCTGCCGCACCCGTATATAAGGTTGACCTTAACATAAATTAATCTTCACTTTAAGAGCCCTCATACTTGTACATTCACAGTGCGTCCTGTAAATACTTGCTTCCGTTCTTCTCTGGTACGCATTTTAAAAAGGGAAGTTATGCCGCCGCACCCTGCATAATGGGTGTAACCTTATATAATTTTATTTATTTATTTCAGGCCCTAATAGGCTTTTTTTGTTTTTAAGTTAAGTATCACAGTGATTTTAAGTACTTTAATACTAAAACAATAAATAAAATATAATTTAATGAAAAAAATGTAACAACAAAAGCATATAACAAAATAAAATACATTGATGAAAATGATAAGGAGTCTTACATAAAAGGATTACGAAACAAAAATTGCAAAATTTATCCCCAACAATTTGTGTCTAGATGTATATTTATTTATTTATTAGCAAAAACAGCATTACACCAATATATTGCAAAAACGGTTATACAAGATACAAAATCATTACGTTTACAGTTAAAACATTTATTTAATAAGTGCTATTTCACGCTTAAAATCATTGCAGGAAATGTGGAAAATATCCACATTTTCTGCAAGGCAGTTAATTAACCTAGTAAATCTTCCCAGGGGCATCACCATTGGTAAGTTAGTTCTGCACCTGGGAAGAATCAAAAGCCTGTGATGGCGACCTCGCGTGAAATTATCCGGGACAGAATCCTATTTCAGCCAGAATATCTGGTATAAAAGAATTGGAATAAACAATATTTATACTGATTATTCTAAAGATATATCTCCTAGATCGGAATATTTATTTCCGAGATAGTGCAGTCTCGGAATCGGGGAATTTTAGTAAGAGAGTGTCCTGGTGTTAAAGTAAAGGGGTAGTAAATGTCGGCAAGATCTTTTGTGAATATGGATATTGATTAATTGAAGTAATTCAGGACAGTCAAATGCAAAGAGAAAAAGAAAGTTCCGTTTTCATAACGCCAAAGCTTGCAATTAGAGTTGTTTAACAATAATTGCCTGTTGAAACTGAGCTTCGACATTTGAAAAGAAGCGAAGAGGATCCTAGAGAAAATGTACACACAAATGAACCTAATGATATTTGAGAAACGTCATTGTCTTTTAACAAATTGACGTTATCTGTAAAAATAGCTTATCTTGAATCTGAATACACAAAATTTGTTCACCGTTTGTATAATTAACAAGTTAAAAGTTAAGTAATGTCGTATGCAAATGTATTAATATACATGTTTAACATGGACAGATGTAGTTTAAAAATCAATTTAACTCTGCATTACGACATACTTCGGCTGTTGGGCATGGCAAGTACCGCCAAGTTATGATATCTCGGTTCTCATCTGATGAAATTGAGATGTCATCTTTAACGATCAATTATTTTTATTTATTCTGCCTAACAAGAACGAGTCTCGGAACGCGATGGGTAATTAACCCAACCAGTTTAATGAAGGTTCTAATAAATGGTCACAGTTGAGACGGGGAACATTAAAAGTGGAATTAGTATGATTGCTCTGAGACGAGGAGACCAAGAAGTCAGAGAAATGCACCTTGTAACAGATTTACATATTTAATAATTTATATCTTTAAAGATTTTAATAATTAATGGGAAAGTCAGAACTATTAAAGATATATTGTTTTCTGTAACATTAAATCATATATAAAACAGTGTGCTTATATAATATATTCGGACGAGACCGACACCTCAATGACAACTGTGTACCCTCTTACCCAAACATTATTCCATGCTCGTGGTAAAGCGCTAAAACCCTTGTTGAATTAGTTGTGTGAATAACTCTCACAAACGATAAAGAACCTACCTACCTGTAACATAATATTTTATTATTACAAAGCAGTGGAAAAATAATATTGATTTCCTGAGACGGAATTAGAGCTCGTACACACACAGCTGTAAAATATAAAAGATAATCGCACGCCAAATAACGCTCTTCATACAATCCCTTTAGACCGTTCACATCTAAGCGGTTTAAGCGCAGATCAACCGTAGACAACACACATCTTACGACGGAACCGTTCCAGATGCGATATGCCAAAAGTTAAGCGCCCCCTTCTCCGACGAAAACAGAAGAGGGGGTCATTGTAATAAAACAAGTTGACAAAATAAGTTTCAAATTCTCCAAACAGGGCAATGAGAATAATACTTCGGCGAAATAGATTTTCAAAAGTAAATACAATGTTAAAGGAACTAAATTGGCTAACCGTGAAATAAATGTTGACCCTGCACACGATGATATTGATCCATAAAATAGTGAACAACATGTTACCAAAATACTTCTCAAACAAAATTAAATACAACAAGAACATTCACAGACACAACACAAGGACTTGCAAGGAAATCAGACCACAAAAAAGGGACAAAACGAATACGCAGTACAGTTTACTATACAAAGGGATAAAGTAATACAACACTCTACCAGAAACTTTAAAGGCTATATAAAACAAGAAAAAATATAGTTTGCAGTATGATATATAATAATTTATTAGGAAATTGTTAACTTTAATGAACAATTTACTAAAATAAAACTAAGAAATAAGTAATTACGAAACTGCCTAGACCGGTGAATGACAGATGTCAAGTTGACAGATTTAAGTACAAAAAATGTGCATTTCGTTGCCGCTCCCTAATTCATCTTACTCCCTCTCCTACCACAGGAAGAAATATTTTATAGCGTCGTGTGAAAGTACGAAAGATAAGCGCTCGCAGTTTAACAGATATCTGCTCGCAGTTTTATAGCTATGTGTGGACGAGCTTTAACAATATAATACATCGCTGCGGCCTGTCTATCTTTTGATTTGTCTATCCCATTACTGTTCTACCTGTATCACTGATCAGCCTACCAAATCGTTCTACCAAACAATTTTTATAACATTCACACTCCTGAAAAAATATTTCCAAAACCAAACTGCCTCTCAAAATCACGATAAGATACATTGCATATTTTTCCATGCGCCCTCAGAAATAATAACTTCCGTATTCTCTACACTCTACACAATTAGAAAAATTGCAACATTCTGGTATGTTGCCCCTAGATGTGTCTGGAAATAAAGCTATACTAGCTTTTCCCCGCGACTTCGCTCGCATGGTATTAGGGGAAATTACTGTAGCGCTTGCACTTATCAATTATCCCCCTCCCCCCACCCCTCCCGCATTCTGTTCATTCATTCCCGGTACATTCAGTTTTCAAACAGCTCGCGTGCCATCTAAATTTCATAATGCTAGAGCTCAAAAAAAAGAATTATCCAATTTGGTGCAGTCGTTCGGAATTTATGCGCTTACAAACATTTCGGAGATTTATTTTTATTTAAATATGTGGATGTTTGTAAATATAATAAAAAATAACACTATTTATTATACAGCCTTTTTAATCGTTACGAATTATATTCTTAATGTAGGAACTCTCATCTGACATTTATTCCAAAACATAAGCTTGTCCAAAAAAACAAAACATTTTCTAATATTTGAATTTTCTGGAGCAGCAGCTGACCAATAGGTAGGGGGCTGAGTATCTACCAGCATAGAGCCCACAAATATATCAACATCGTTTCCATGGCAACGATTTGTTTTCTGACGTTAGCAATAACTCGCTTTTGTTGAGACAGAAAACGTATAACAAATATAATATATTAAAATTTATAACTTCTTAACGCCAGGGCTTATATACAGTCTATAGTCCTCGATATAATTTAGCTTTCTATTGGTGAAAGAATTTTAAAAATCGTTTTATGGTTTTATGCGTGAAAGCGTAACAAACTCGAGCAGTTTCGCATTTATAATATTAGTATGGATATCCGTTTTTTTAATAGTCAGAGCTTAAAACAAATGTGTTTAAAACCAGTCTGATAAATTTTGAAAAATTGAAGCAGGTAAATCACTAAAATAAATCGTTTGTTTTGACAAAATCTGACTTTAGACAGCATTCCCCACAAACACCAAAAAATAAAAGTTATGTTCGTCTTGATTATAGAGACTGTAAAAGAAGTAACAAAAAGCACAAATTTTCCTTGAGAGAATGAAACTTAATTAATTACAGACATGTTATAATTAATTGCTGGGGTTAAAATGTCATTTTTTACTATTTCCATTTCTGAGAGACGCAACGAAACGGGTCTGAATTGGCAATTTGAATAATGCTTTGTAAATTAACTAGGTACCTTCTGATTTACTGTTGCTTATTTGAAACTTTGACGTGGAACATTATACTTACAGTTATGAAATTATATTAAAATCTGAAAGATTAAAATTGTTATTTAATTTGAAACTGTGATGATATGTTACTTAACCAGATAGGAATAACCAGGTATTTCCACTTCCTCATCTTCAATTAGGGAGGCGGGTAACCATTTATTGGATAACCAAAACCTCTGCCATAGGTCACTCCAAGTGGTTTGCTATGTTTGACGACTTAGCAGAGTTGCACGGGTTCATCGAGTGAGGTGTGTTTAGACGTGTGACGGTGGATGTGCCTGCCCACCAGTTGTGTGGCTCGCCAGATCGGGAAAGACCGGTTTTGAGAGATCTCTCCAGCTGGTCTCTTTCGACCCATCGCGCATCGTTTTGCACCGCAGCGGGAGGGATGGATTCATACGTCCGTCACTCCTGGACGCACTGACCCCCAAATTTCTATCCACCACTGATACCCTTTTCTTTCTTCTTGTTTTCATAGGCGATTCAATTTGGGAGGCGGGAACGTATACCGCCGCCCCGGGAACCTTTATTTAATAACCAACACCTCTGCCATAAGTCACCTCAAGTGGTTCGCTACGTTTCGTGATTCAGCAGGGGTGCCCGGGTTCAAGGGGTGAGGTTTGTCTAGATCTTGGAGGCGGATGACCAGAACACACTGAATCCCAGATTCCTACCCACCCCTCAAACCCTTTTTCCTTCCCAGAACTCCCCTCTCTTTTCTTTCCAAAAAAACCCTCCACACAGGATCCCCAAAGATGACATAGAGCCTGAGGGAAATTATTTTCCTCAGGGCCTCCAGTACGCAGCTAAAGTAAAAAAAAAGAATTAAGAAAAAATTCAAACATTTCTTTATCTTAAAAAGTGGCATATTGAATTATTAACTGAGCCCTCTCTGATTTATATCAAATTAATCACCTGGACTAAAAAAGCTCCTATGATATCGTAACTGGTTAATCTTGTATTCAAATTTATCAACTTAGTAATGTGTAGTAAAGTGAAACGAAAACCATTGAGAATTGATTAAAACCACAAAAATACTTGTTATTTTCAATAAAAAATCAGAGAAATATATACAATCTTAAAGCGAAGACACCGGTGTTAAAGAATGTGTACGATTTTGTTGCTTTAGTTAGCTTATGTTGCGTGTATTAATATTTCTTCTTCTAGCTCTTAAAAGGCTTTATCTTCTAGTGGCAAATTTACTGGCACTTAATTGAAAGTAACGACGTCTACCGTTTTCAATTTATTAAATGGATCCTCTTTGAAATTTATTAAAAGATAATTGGTATTTATAGTGAGTTAAGTGATGTATCATTCTGTATATTCTGCATTAAAATGTGTGTGGATGAATCTTATTAAAATTTATGAACTTTTTAAAATCGTTTTTCTGAAATTGAAACCTTAATTAAGTTATTAATCTCGGTAGTAAAATAAGCAACGCATTGAAGTTATGCCGAAAAGAAAAGTATTAAGGTAAAATATAAATTTAACTCAGTGTAAAAGATATTATAATATTAAGTAATAGCAGCGAATGTTGGCATTTGTTTTATATTGGCCCTGGGAAAAAAACATCACCCAAGGCCTGTATCATCTTTCGGGATGCTGTGTGGAGGGGTTTTCAGGGGTGAGTGGGAATCTGGGATCAATACATCCAGGAGTGACGGACTTATGAATCCAATATCTCGCTGCGGCGTAAGGCGATGGGTCGAAAGTTCGGCTGAAGAGTCAAACCTAGCGAACTATTTGAGGTGAACTATGGCAGGGGTCTTGGTTATTCCCATCAATGTTATATAGCATTGAAGAAGAAAATAACACACCTCTGCCATAAGTAATCCCAAGTGATTCGCTACGTTTGGTGATTTAGCAGGGGTGCCCGGGTTCATGAGGTAGGGTTTGTCTAGGGTTTGGAGGCGGATGACCAGGACACACTGAACCCCAGATTTCTACCAACGCCTTAAACCCTTTTCATTCCCAGAACTCTCCCCTCCTTCCTTTCCTTAAGAACCCTCCACATAGCATCCTCAAGGATGACATAGGCTCTGAGGGAAATTATTTTCCTCAAGGCCTTCTGTATAGAGCTTATGTAAAAAAAAAGAACACAGAAAAACGGTCGCAACTGGGACTCGAACCCAGATCTCTCGTCTCGTTAACCAATTTCACTATTGCCACCTTCTGTCAAACAGTTATATTTGTCAATCTCAAATTTGAAATTTTAGAATTAACCATATTATCTTCAACTAATCTCTTTCGCACGTCCCGGTTAGACGAGAGGTCTGGGTTCGAATCCCAGTTGCGACTATTGTCTTTTTCTATATTTCTGTGTCTTGTTCACTTTTACATTTTCGTTTAGATTATTATTGTTATGTTCTTCTGAAACGATACTTTTTATTCATATTAAGAAAAATCTTTTCCCGAGTCTCTAGCTTAGCTTATTAATTTACCAATAGTAATAGAAGCTTTTTCTTTAACTAATTATTGACTTCAACCCAAACCTAATTATTGACTTCAGGCGTTTCACAAAAGATTTTTTTTAATGAAATTAAATAATGAATGGAAACATAATTTCTCTATCACACCCTATTATCTCATTTATATTGTCGGCCTTTTGCCACCGCATGGTCCAAAAGAAACGTACAAAGCAAATGACTTGCTTAACATTTTAAGTATCCGGATTTGAATCCCACACCGTTCCTTTGTCTGTCTGAGGCATTATTCATACAACCGAGACCGCTCATGTCTGAAAATACAACTACACAATACTTTGCTAAACGTAAAATTCGTGCTCATGCCTACATAAACAAAGAGATCATTAATGATGATCTTGCAGTATGCTATTGAATAGATTATGTAATTTGTTCAAAACGAATCACATGATCATTGTAAGTCTTAATGTTTGTGTTTTACGGTCCAGCTCTTAGTGATTTTTTTTTTCGTTGGACATGAAGATGGATTGAAAGCTGATTTTGTAGTTAGTTTTGAGGCGGATGAACCTAAGGTGCCACTTATCTCGGCTCAGTTAAAGTTACAGGTATTCTCTCTCTCTCACTATCATGAAATAATAACTATATTACACCCGTACGTGTTCATCGTGCTTAACAAAAGTTACCAATGTTTACAAAAAAAAATTATGCAAATCAAAATGTTTCTCTACAAAAAAAAATCGTTTTTATCTATGTATGAATGTTATGATGAATGTATAGTAGGTATCGGCATACATACATTAAAAACATGGTAAAAAATTGTCTTGTATATGAAAATATTACTTCTTCAAAAGCATATTAATGCTGAATATCAATAGGTAGAACTAAATTATCTTCTTATCCTGACGAAGAAAACATAGTTTTCGAAACATGTTGATATTGTTAATTAAATAGTGGTGTACACAATGTTTTTTGTTTTCATTAAATTAATAATGACGCCACAAAGCAAATTTGCGAATTTTGAAGAAAAATTATTTTCCTCTTACGTAATTTTAAAATTAGTGTATTTTCTATTTACAGGTATATGTATTTCTTATTTATGAACGCCATTTTTCGGGGCTTTTACATACAAACAGAAAAAATCATTCAGTATTTATTTTACATAACTAAACCTCCTCAGTAAAAACAATTATAACAAAATAAAAACCAATCTGCAAATAATAGAAAATAATAAATCGGTATTGTTAAAATAAATAATTTTCTTATTAGACATATTATAAAGAAAAAAATTATAATACATATTATGTTGTTTCGGCGCTTGGCTGAACCCCTGTTATTTGTTCTAGGAATTAATCATCAGATGGTAAAACAGTTATCTAACTCAATCCCTTTGACAGTTGTGTGCTTTGTTTTCATTGTGGTAGTACTTTTTGTTAGCATTTTTATAAATGCGATGCGATTCTTTAATCTTCCTGTTTTACTCGAAGCAACTAGCGAACTCAGGAGTATCTTAGATCCCAGGGACCGATCCCAGGGACCGATCCCAGGGATCGTTGTTACATGGAGTTATACACTCCATGTATCGTTGTTACATGGAGTGGATAACTCCATGTAACAACGATAGCAAATATAGTGCAAATCATCAAATTGCCGAAAGCTTATTTTTAATCGAAGTGCCTTTCATTGAATTGAATTAAAAATTAAACAAGAACGTATCACAAGATTATTTTTAAATTTTTTTTAAAATTTATTTTATATATTAAATAACTAGCTTTTCCCCGCGGCTTCGCTCGCATGGTATTACGGGAAATTACTGTAGCGCTTGCACTTATCAATTATCTCCCCCTCCCCCACCCCACCCCCATCCCCTCCCGCATTCCATATATTCATTCCCTTACATTCAGTTTTAAAACATCTCGCCTACCACCTAAATTTCATAATGCTATAGCTCAAAGAAAAAAAGAATTACTTATCCAATTTTGTTCATTCGTTCGGAATTTATGCGCTTACAAACATTTCGGATGTTTATTTTTATTTAA
This sequence comes from Glyphotaelius pellucidus, assembly GCA_936435175.1. NCBI lineage: Eukaryota > Metazoa > Arthropoda > Insecta > Trichoptera > Limnephilidae > Glyphotaelius > Glyphotaelius pellucidus. Next base: position 33,351,696 of record OW386548.1, read on the forward strand.
ATATTTGGAAGTTCGTTAATATAATAAAAAAAACTCTATTTATCATTCAGTCTTTATAATCGTTACGAATTATATTTTTAATATAGGAACTCTCATCTGACATTTATTCCAAGCTTGTCAAAAAAAACCAATGCTTGAATTTTCTGCAGTAGTAGCTGACCAGTAGACTTGAGTACCTACCAGCATAGAGCCCAAAAATATATCAACATTGTTTCCATGGAAAAGATTTTTTTCTGACGTTAGCAAAAACTCGCTTTTGTTAGCGACAGAAAACGTATAACAAATATAATATATTAATATTTATAATTTCATAACGCCAGAGCTTACCATCATATACAACCTGTAGTCAGCGCCATATAATTTAGCTTTATATTGGTGAAAGAATTATTAAAGTCTTTATATTGTGTTTTGCGTGAAAAGGTCATAAACAAACTCGAGCAGTCTCGCATTTATAATATTAGTATGGATATTATTATTCAATTTATAAAAAAACAGTTTATCTATATATAATAGAAAATAAAACCATAAGTCATCATTTGGGAATAATTTACGCCACGAATAATGATTAGAGCACATAACGACCTTCAGTCGAATTTAAACAATATAAGTAATTGGGGAAACTTTAAATAGGGTAAAAACCATAAATAATTTCAGTCAGTTTAATCATAAATTAGAAATTAGTCATCGAAATCCCATCTAGAAAAAACATAAATACCTCATGTGTCGGTGGCATGACCACAGTTTGATAATGCCTTCAGAAGGTGAAACAGCTGTCACACGTAATAATAATTACCTAGCAGAACATGTTTATAAATAAACTGTTTTCATAAATTGAATAATAACTTTATTGAATATATAAAAGAAATAAAAAAATAAATAAAATGGAGTTCTACAAATCAAACTTGATAACAATAAAAAAATAACATTGATTGCAATGAAGACGATGTCATGGTCGATTAATAAATTAATAAGTTTGTCGTGAAAAGAAAAAAAGGTACCACCCACTTTTTTGTAATACTAAAACAGTAAAAGAGTTTCACGAACACCACAAAATCACATAACCCAAACCATACGATCCATTCGAAGACAAATAGAAGAATTTTATTGTACCATCCCGTTTTTGATAATTCTAAAGAAGTGTCTCACAAAAACCATAAAATCACATATTCCTAAAAGTGGTGCGACCCATTCGAAGATTAGCAGATTATCAATCGGCCCAACATTCCAAACCTCTGGTTCAGCAGAGCAGACACCGACCATTATCTAGTACCCACACCTCCCTACCTACTGCCAGTTGCCACGGCCCACCATCTACCAATCTGACGTATAGTGTCTTCATCAGGCCAACTGACAGCTCACCCACACAGTCTAGCGGCGAGAAACATGAAACGCATACACAGAAGGTCGTGTAAACGTTTAAGGCTTATAAGAATCAGCACGACTGTGATGATTCAAAATTTACAGGGTGATTAGAAAAGTTTAAAAAAAGAATTATTTAATATTTTGCTGAAAAGCTTATGATGGGGTTATAATTTAAAAATTGAACGTGTAAACTTTATTACAGCGGTCGGGATTAGAACTTCGAAACCTTCCGCTAGCCTCTAAACCACTGAGCTACAGAGGCAACCTACTCACCTAACCATTGTTGTATAATTTTAGGTTGACCATTTCATATATAATAGGTGGGAGTAGCCGAATTGGTAAGGAGTTTGTCCTGATAAGACGATAGGTTTTGGGTTTGAGTCTCAGTTGCGACCGTTGTCTTTTTGCTTTCCTGTGTTTTGTTCGCTTTCATATTTTAGTTTAAATTATCGGTGTTATCTTCTTTTAAATGATCTACTATTTCCGCCTAAGTCAGGTGGAAGTATCACTTATTTTTTATATTTATGTTCGTAGAAAGGTGGAAAAACTTCAAATAACCAGAATAAAAATTATACTAGAAAAAATCTTTATCCAAAGAAGTTTGTTTTACCACACAAGTCTATACTGTCAGATATCAGTGACATAATAGAATCTTCATATTTTATAGATTGATAAGAAGGTTATCAAATATGAGAAGAGGAATTTAAGAAAGGCTCTGGTTAGCAAACCTGATCTGATCACTGGACACAGTTATAGCCATTTCACCCAACATTTGGATTCCGAATTGTATTCTCTCACCAGGGCGATACTATGGAATGTGTAACGGAAGTAATGTAATTTGATTGTAAGTCCAATACCCCACACATTTTAAATGTTTAATCAAGGCCTGAATCCAGGTCCAGGCTCATTACACTACCCCTGACCTCGCTTTTTTACATGTGAATACCTCACAAGAGTCCCAGCTGCTCCCGTCTGAAGCCAGTGAGACTATGGCAAACCCAATTACTAGAGTATGTTGTGAGGCTGAAAATAGTGGGGAGGGGAAGGAGACGCGTAAGAAGAAGGTGGGTAAGTCCCTGGTTATTCAGATCTGATCACGAAATAAGGCTAGAGCCATTTCAAACAACGATCAGTTCTGAATGGTGGTCTATACCAGGGCGATACTGTGAGTATCTTGAAATAACACAAATTAATCAAATAAAATTTATTTGCGAACGCGCCAGGATTCAACCCCGCAACCTTCGGATTGCAAGTCAAGAGCCTTACCCATCGACCACGGAGGCCGTCGTATAGCTATTTCCAGTAATTTTAAAAGCCAGGTACTTCTTGTTTCTATTCTTTACCTTCAAACCATATTTTAGCCCAGCATCCACCCGTAAATGAATAACTGAAAAACAATCACACTTTACTTCCTAAAACACGTCAGTTTATTTTTAATCAGCCTGTACTGATTAATGTTACATTAACCGGCGTCCGAGTATGGGTGAATGTGATTTGATATAATTACACCAACACACGGATGATCCCAGAATTCTGAAAATACGTTAATAGGATACGAGAAGAAAACGATCTGTCGATTGACACATCTTCCATTATATGGGAGCCTGGTATTTATGGCGCGTGGGTTTTAGGATAATATAGAACGAATTAATTCGATAACTAAGGTAATTTGTTAAATACAAACTCCATTTTAAAAAACATTAATTTTTAAATCCGAATGAAGATTATTTTTTCCATGATTTTCTAAATAATGTTTCTTGAATATTTGACGATTACGACATACAGGAAGAAAATAAAGATAATATGAGTGGTTCTTAGTCGAAGTATGATACAGTTAAAAGTGACCGACTTTGATATTGACACCTTAGCGCAATGATCAGCGCACTCCCCCGGAAAGAGAGAGGTCCTGGGTTCGAGTCTCAGAGGTGCAAATATCTTTTTCTGATTTTTCTGTTTCCAGATTTTCGATTGAGTTTCGCTTATAGTGTCTTCATTTTATTAAACTGATGTCACTTCAGAAACTTTAAAAGACGTTTATATTAATAATTTTATATCATTTTGTAATACAATATCTTTTTATCTCTTAGACAGATATTTAATTTTTTTTTATTATTTATCACAATATTTTTTGCTAAGTGTGGTTCTTTATTCTCACTTGTATTATTAATTTTCATCGTTTCTTGTGCTTGGAGATGGGAACATTCCCCGGCTATGAATAACCTGAAAATACTTTTTGAATTCCTCCTAGTACCCTCGTAATAAGCGGTAAATGCTGTTTGTGCAATGATCGAAGGACGTGACTAGCAAATAATTACTAAACCCGTGACGCCTCTTGTGATGGTATCCCGACATTTTGCTCAACTGGACTAATCACTCCACCCATTTATTTATTTATTGTTGGAAACATTTACAAAGTTTTAACAATTATTACAATAATAGAATTGCCGATGGTAAATTACATAGATATTAACACTCCAATTAGAAATGTTCACAGCATTAGTAATCAATGTAAAGTTGTTAATAGACGGAAATGCTTAAAGTGATAACAGAAATAATGACAATCAAAATGAAATATAAAACGTTGTAGTATCAAATATAATATAGAAAGAGAAAAATAAAGAAAGAAAGAAAGGGTATGACAATAAAACAGCTATGTACATAACTGTTCTCGATCTCCACGAAGTGTCATTGTAGGAGTTTGATAATTTGTTTTTTGAAATATGAGAGATTGTTTTCGTAGATATCTATTTGGTCACATTCAATGGTATTATATAGACGACACATTCGAGACAGTGGATTCAAGTATGCAATGTTGTTATTAAATAATTCAAGATGGAATATTTTATGACTCCTTAAGATGAAGCCATAGTAAATAATGCAAAATCACACAAAATCATGTGTTTTTGTTTTGAAAATTTGATTGCTTAGAAATATTATAGATGCGTCAATTAAATGCTGCGTGTAGAACATATCTTGGCCCTTAAAGATATCGGTCAAGTCTTTTAATAAGCCTATAAAAAAATAAAGTAATAGGTCTATAAAAAAACACTTTAAAGTGCAAACTTTCCTACTTATGAACATCTTTTCGGATATGGTTTTATTGTTTATTGTAGCAAATTTAGTTTTTTTTATTATAATCGCAAAAAAAATGATATTTACGCCCGATATTCACAAAATAAAATAAAATATGCATTTTTGCGTTGTTATTTCACAATACGGCTGGCAGCCGACGAATGTGGATTTTCAAAGTGTTCCTTATGTCGTTCACCGAAGGACTACTGGCTTGCCACACCCCACTTCCATTCATAACTGCCCTGGCCAGAGTAGGGAACAGACGTGTGGCTCCACGTCGCTCGGTTCCGTGAAATCAATTTTAAATTTCCTTGTTATTACAATAAACAATGTGTAAAAAAGGAGTTAATGTTTTTTTAGACCTTTACGAAATCAACTTGTAAAAAAATTCTCAAATACCTTTTTCAACCGTTCCAAAAGCTTTTTCTCAAATATTTTTAAACTCATTCCCACAAAGGGCGTGAATTCCGATTTCGATTTTTCCCTGAACTATTGAATCCCCTTAAATTACGTCTATTAGGAATTTAAATATGAATATTGCCCAGACAATGAGTGATTTGAAAGTTAAAGTGAATAATTTTGTAAAAACATATTAAGTCAGCATGTTGTCTTCTTTTTTCCGTAAAATGAAATTGTTGGAGTCGTTCCTCGTAAGATAGGAGTGAGACATTTAATCCAAGTTTAAATGATAACACTCTTGGGATTTTTTTTGTACAGATTCAATGATTTTTGAATATTTTAAATAGTGATGATTCCAGATAACACTCCCATATTCCAATTTGCTTCTTTCATTTAAAAGTTTAACCTTAAAAAACAAAATAATTGAGGCCATAAAGGGGTTAATTTATTTGACATCAATGAATTTGGCCATTTTTAATCGGTTTGTATTCGAGTAGTCCCAAAGTGTAACGGCTATTAATGGGAACATTGTTTCCTTGATTTCGAACTATTTTTGATTCATAATCAAATTACACTCCTTACAATTACTTTTTTATTAATTTGTAAGAAACCGCTGCGTTAAAAATACGACGATTGGATATGCAATAGGAGGTTTAGCCGAAAAAGTTTCTTGTAATTTTGGTTACAGATAGATGATTTATTTTGCCTTAAAACTAACAAGAAGATGAAGAGAAGAAGTTATGAGATAAGGATAAGTGATGTCCTTGATACTTTCCATACTCACGTAAATTTGTGATCATTATTAAGCACTACTTCAGCTATATTTGTAAATTTGTTATTATTTATTTAATATTTGTAAGTTTTTACAATAAGTAAACACTTTTTTTACATGTTAAACAGAGTTGTAAAATGACTATAATAATAGCCTTTCCTCACTATAAAAAGATAAGGCTCTTGTGTTCGGTGAGGGAATTCATGCTCAAATATATGTAATCATTTGAGTAGGTAAATAATAATATTGCATCTAATAACAAAAGATATGTAAGAAAAACTCAAGATAGATCAATAAATAGATATTGAAATATTAATAATAGAAATGAACTCTTACAGTAGTTTCAGGTAATCTTTCAATTCAATTTGGAATTCATGTTTATTTTCGATAATCTTTAGTTTTAAAGGGAGAAAATAATTTATACCTAGACACAGATAGGTATCATTAATGTGCTTGGTATTAAATTTTTGGATTTTAATATTGTTTTGAAATCTTGCTGATATATTTTGAAATTTTGTGTTGTTTTTCTAATGTTAGTTCTGCGAGCGAGTGAATGAAAAAAATAGTTTATCGGGTTGGTTTTGCCGGCAAGTCTGTTCAGAATTTTAAACAATGGAATTTGATCAAAAATCAAAAGTCATGTTTGAAGCGAGTTGAAGTAGTGGAATTTTATGGATTTGGTGTTATTCGGTAGGTATAAGTTTAATTTATAATCCAAGTGATAATCTTATTATTTTATATTGAATATATTGAAAACTTTTCGTTTTAACTTACGTTCTTCGATTTATATAAATAAGAGTGTCTGATGGGTGGGTGGGCGGCGTGGATTTTGTTTTTATAAAAATCTACAGTTTTATTCCAAGATTGATGAAATTTTGCACACCTGACCCTCAAGGCAAGAGGAAGGTCAGTGTCTACAAGAGATTAGCCATAGGTTGTTTTTAATTGTTTGCTTAGTTTGTAGTTTTTCTAGATTATAGAAATATATGTACAGCGCCCTTGAGGTGATTTTTCACAAAAACGGCGCTATATAAATCATCCAAATATTATTATTATTACGACAAACTGCCCTCATCCCCTTTTCGCACGCCGTAAAGTAGAATTTTGATACCTTAATGAAATTTGGCGAACTTGACGTTAATAATGAAAGACATAATATCTGTCTGTATTTGATTTCTGTCTGTATTTGATTGAAAAAGTCTGCATAAAGCCCGGGCAACGCCGGGGACTTCTATTATTCAATTATTTCTTAATAAAATGCAACATTTCTTCAAGCTTTCTTTGATTCCACTTCAATCCGTACATCATTAAACGAACAACAAGTACACCATACACAAGCAAGCAGCCTCAGTGCCAGCGCAAGGTTCGTTCGGGCGTTGAACCCAGACCTCCCGGCGAGAGACCCGGTCCCGACCACTGGGCCACGGGCGGCCGTGTAATGGCGAGCTAATGTCTTCATCTCGTCTCTCGTATCGGATGCTGGGTACAGTCAAACCGCTGACTGATCCGCCGAAACCTCTCCCTCATTCTCGTAAATGAAGCAGGTAACGGAAAGAGAAGATAAAGCGGACCTTTCGGTGATGGGACCATACGGTCGGCAAATATGCAGATAAACGTTCACCTTGAAGTCTTGAGATTCTCATAAAGTTGATAAGATAAGATTGTATTATTTCGATTCCGTTCGCAAATAAATGTTAAGTAAATGTTATGGACCAAAGCAACATTTGAAATCTAATCTGAGTGTAATAATTATTGTAATCGAAAATATTACACTGAAAGTAAATAAAAAATAAATGAGAATTGATTTGTTTTCATTTAATTGGTTCCGCGACTTTTCATCCCGCGATAAAATACCCCCAACAAACTATCCTACGGACAAACTATGCCTTATAGGACAAAACATTCTCCACCAAAATATCTACTAAAACCTAACCTAACCTAACCTAAGCTAACAAAAAAATTGGACATAAATAATACAAACAACAACAAAGGGGTGTGCAGAAAGGATTTACCGCCGAATAACAAAGACTTAAAACATATTCCAATTCAAATGCATCATGGATAAAACTACTTGTTTACAGAATGTATATACCAGCGTTTAATTGGGGTACCGCCGCCCCGGGAACCATTTATTGGCTAACCAACACCTCTGCCGTAGGTCACCCCAAGTGTTCACTACGTTTGGTGACTTAGTGGAAATGCCCAAATGCCCAATGCATTGGGGGAGGTTTGTCCGGGTCTTGGCGGCAGATGCGTCTGCCCACCAGCCGCATGGCAGGCCGGACCGAGAGAGAATGGTTGAGAGAGCCTCCAGCCGTACTCTCTCGGAAAAGCGCCCTGTCCTACAGTGGGAGGGATGGATTCATACGTTCGTCACTCCCGGACACACCGACCCCCAGAATCCTATACCCACCCTTCATACCCTTTTCCTTCCCAGAGCATCCTCTCCTTCTTTTCCTAAAAAGCCCCTCCACAGCATCCTCAAAAATTATAAAGGTCTGAGGGGAATTATTTCCTCAGGGACTCCTGTGTGGAGCTAATGTAAAAAATAAATAATTAAAAAAAACCTATATTGTAAATAAAAACGTTTGATATCCATACCAAGTCATTACTAGATATATTTTTGAATCGATTTAAGGTTTGACATTGGTAAATAATTAGCCGAAAATCATAATTTTATAATAATTTTAATATCGGGGTGCTAACTATTGGGGGATGAACTGTCGGGTCACCTATGTTTTTGTACTCAGAATAAAAAACACACATTTTCAAGCAATTTCCTCCCTTCCCACGTACAGAATAAAAAACACCATTATTTTATAAACCATGACGTACAATAATTTATACGACTACATCCGTGATTGTGGAGTAAGGCTCTCGTCTAAGATCGCGGTTCACATCCCGGCGTGCACAAGAAATGTTTATATGTTAAATGAAATCACTCACACTGTGATACACCCCATTTATTGATTTAATAAATGTCAGCCAATCAGGTTTCACTTTTCTCCAGCTTTATCAGGGCTTATATATTAACTAATCGTAATTACATACAAACTCACATAATAATACAATGAGAGAAAGAGATATAATTAGAAAAGAAGACACCTTATTGTTGACAGAAAAAGGCACCAATAGCAAAGAGGGAGTCAAATTATTATTGGAGGGGTAGGTAAGGGCTTGAGGATACGGCTTCAGCTTAAGTTAACGGAACAAATTACTAATAAAGACGGTACATTATTCTGCTGAAATGACTTAACAAAATTGCTAGCATCATTAATCGTCTAGTTAAATAGTTCGATATCTCCTTATACTTTTGAGATAATGAGGAAAGCAATGATCGAATGCTTACAATAAATCAATTATCATTTACACGTGTCTCTGTTTTACATATTAAAAATGCTATAAAATAACACCGGGAGGTATAACGGTTCAGTATCTTTGGATGACATTTTGAAATATCCTACTTGTGACTCAGAAAAATCAATATTTTTTAAATAAAATTTTTTTTTAGCACTATAATTGATTTGGTGGTGTTTCTTAATAATCTGAGTATTGTAACGCCTCAATTACATTAAGCTAGTTTACAAACTACCAGTCGGTAAGGTAAGAGATTGTCATGATGACACACAAAACTGTCCACTCGCTCAGTAGCAACTGTAGCAGCTGAAATAACGACTCCCGCGCCATGCAACTCTGTCGACATTTTATAAGAAACTGACAGCTTGTGGCTAGCGCCACACGCTAGCGGCACAATAACGGCTTCCGCCCGAACTAATTCTGAAGGACGAAATCAGCTGTTGGTGGGCCGCCATTTTTAGGCAAACACCAGCGAGTAGCGATTAAAGTTGACCACCTTTCAATTTTTTTCGTAGATTGTCAACAATCTGCTAGTTAGCGAGTAATACGATGACTCTGAGCAAGTTTACTAACTGATAGTGAATTTCCCAGATAGTAGCATGTAAACTCGCTCTATGCTTAAGCCGTCGCTATCCGAATTTCGACCGATTTATTACGTATCTCCCTTAAACATTTGAAGTTTTTAAGCTCTTAAAAAAATAAATGTTATTTTTGAAGATAATATATAGATACGAAACACGCTGAAACGCAAAGTATATAAAATTCCCTCGAAAGACAAAAATCGCTCCGAAAATTATTTAAAACAAGTCTATTTCTATTATTTTACAAGTTATATTTGTGAAAAAATTCACAATGTTTCTTTAAATGATACTTAAGATACCTTTCACGAGAGTTTTGCTCTTTTTAAACGGGTCATGTTTTATTAAGCATTTTCCCAATTTTCGCATCAATTTTGTCATTGAAAATATTGGCGCGCTCTGTCCAACATTTGTAATTACATGTCTCTCCAGCTTCTTCTTTTTGGGCTGGGAAGCGTCGCCTTAATAAGTAGAGTGTATACTTAGACATATGACTGCATATTCAACTCAAATTTCGTTTTTTCAGAGATGTTTGACTAACAACTGAACGATCGACATTTGAAAAATAAATTGATCTTGTTAGTTGGTAGCAAGATTATAACGAGACTTGCAACAACATAATACAGTAAACATACATAAGCAGACACTAAAGCACATAAATGCAAGTGCCTTTTAAAAGTTACATCCTTTTTCTTTTTAAACATCTTGGCATTGCCATTTGAAACAAATTTGCACGAATACATCATCAATTTTTTTCACATTTGTCAGTTAGACTGCATATCGTTTCAATCACAACTAACGGACGGGTATCAATCAACTGTGTGCCAATATGCGCCAGGTATTCTGTACCTGCGATGGGAAAGCCAGTACTTGCTTTCGGAAAGCCGCAGACTGAAAAATTGCACCCCTCCCATTGTTTTGTTACAAATGATGAAAAGTGCACCACACACCGTGCGCCATGGGATGATCGCTTTTACAGTTTTTATTGTCAGTGGTGCGGTTTTGTCAGTGGCGTTGGAGCCGTGGGTATTCTTTTATGGAGAATGCTAGCACTGAACACTTAAATTTATTTTTTACATTTTGTTTCAATCATCACAATTGTAAATAATTGTAATTTAATAGTAGATATATCATCACAGATGTAAATAATTGTAATTTAATAGTAAAATAGTCTATGATCTAGTACATACTTTACCGTAGTAGTCTATGGAATCTTCGGGTCACATGGTCTCGTTGCCGGGTTGTGCCGAATAGCGATGGGTAAGTGGAAAGTTCTGCATTTTGCCGGAGGCCTCCGAGGCGTGCTTCATTTTAAAAGTACTTGAGTTGTAGGAGTAGGTCCCGGGTCCGAGTTCTTTGGTGCGGACCGGTTACTGGGTGCTGTTGCGGCTACCGGAAAGCACGGGTTCGGAGCCAGACGTCGGAGCCGGAACCCGCACAAAATCTCGAACTCATACAAGAACCCGAGTGTTGCGAGTGGCTCGGACCGCGAACACTGGGACGCCGGGTTTCGGGTTTGGAAAAAGGTGTAGGGGTAGAATCCGCTTTCTGCAAAAATCAAAACTAGCCTTCATAAATAAAAGGTCATCTTCATTATTTTATTACATACAAATAGTGAACTTCCCAATAGAGATACATGAAGATAACATAGCTAATAACTTGAATATTTACGAAATTATGAAGGGCTTTTACATAACCTAAGTATTAATTACATCAATTGTATTTTTTCTCTACTTTTTTAAGTGTTTTTTATGAAAAGTTTGTATTATTAAATTATACCTATTGTACCAAAAAATTGTTAAAAACAATAATAATAATAATGTATCTTTAATGAATTTTGATGTGTATTCGTGACTAAAATATCAGCACTACTTTAGTATTTTTTTTTAGAATAAAGATTAAAATGACGACGGGTCATCTCACAATATGTGGTTCTGGAATTCCGGAATCTGCAAAAACAACTCGGTTTACCAGCAATTCGACTTGGAAAGTGGATACGAGAACGCCACCCCGGAAACCATTTATTGGCAAACCAACACCACTGTCATAGGTCAACCCACTAAGTTCGCTACGTTTAGTGACTTAGTAGAGGTGCCCGGTTTCACCGGTTGTGGTGTATTCAGGTTGTGGCAGTGATTTCGCCTGCCCACCAGCCGGGAGGCAGGCCGGATAGCCTTTGACTTCTCCAGCTGGTCTCACAACCCTTCGCCTTGCACCGCTGCGAGTGGAATGAATTCACACTCCTGGATACAATGCCTCTAGATTCCTACTCACTCTTCATGCCCTTTCCCAATATAAAAATAATAAAAATATTCATATTCATGTTAAAAAAAATTAGATAAAAATTTATCTAACACACTATCAAAAAAGCATTTAGTTCGGGTTTGAATCTTGCAATCGTACGTAAAAATAACAGCCAATAAAAGTATGGTCAAAAGATAAAAAATTATCTAAGACATTATCAAAATAGCATTTAGTTTGGGTTTGAATCTTGCAATCATACATAAAGATAGCAGCCATTAAAATATGGTTTAAGAAAATGAAGATAATGTTGGTTGTTCTTAGTCGAAGTATACGGTTAAATATGACCGAATCAGATAAGGACACATTAGCTCAGTTGCGCCTCTGCAAGGCGACGGTCCTGGGTTCGAGTCCCAGATGTGACCGTATCTTTTTCTGTTTTCAGATTTTCGAATGAGTTTTGCTAATATTGTCTTCAATTGAATAAATATTTTTATAGTGTTCACTCACTTGCCTTTCCATTTGACTTCAGACATCCTAGCGATACAGCCAATAAAAATTCTGTCGGCTGTCAGTCAAACTGTCTTTCCAAATAATTCATGTCCAATTAAAAAATGTATTCGCTATTATTGTCGTTATGGGCTTCCACTGACGCAGTTGATCGTCGTTGACATTAATTGAATTCTATTTTTTGGCGTTTTCCATACTATCTAGATCTCAGAAGGATATTCTCGTTTTTGAAAAACCCAACTCAGTAGAAAATGTAACTTTTTCACTTTTCTGTATAGATTATGGTACATATTTTGGAATGATGGAACCAAATTGTCGGAATACGATTCCGATACCATATTAGGCAAAATTTCAAAATTATATTCTCAAGCAAAATTGCTTGAAATTGCTTTGTTTGGAGCTCTGAACTAAACTATCAGCTACTTCCCAACCTTCCTCTTCCTTTTCATCTCACTTTACTATTTCCACATTTATATTCATATTTCATTTACCTAGCTCCTAAAATATTTAACCTTTTCCCTGGGAACTTAAAAACCAAAGCCCAACCCCATACCTTTTAAAAAACAATTATCACATTGGATCCTTACATTTAGAAACTATGATATGTAAAATTTGCTACTTAAATTTAATTGAATTGCATAATTTCAATGTGTTACTTAAATTAAATTGTATTATATACAATTTAATTAATTAATATTAATATAATAATTTTTAATTATCTAATTATAATATTATTATTTTTAAAAATAATTCGTCAAAGTTTGGTAATCAAACATAAATTGATTGACTGCCGTAATGTAGTACCATATTATGAATACGAACCAAAATTTAGAAAATGAATTTTATAAAATATATTATGATAAAACTATACTAACAGTTAGAACGATTCGTCATAATAGACCCGATATAGTTTTACATGACAAAATTAAAAAAAATAACTTATATCATTGATGTCGCTATTCCTGTAATATTCAAAAATCTGTTTCTGAAAAAATTAGAAAATATACAGATTTAGGAAATGAGATTAAAAGAATTTGGCATTCTCGGACTATAAAAATATTACCATTTGTTATTTCGGCTACTGGCATTATACCTAGATCTCTAATTAAAAATTTAGGCTTATTAGATTTATCAAAGAATCTTTATATAAAGATGCAAAAATCAGTCATATTAAATACATGTAGGATTACGAAAGATTTTTTAAATATTTATATTGAGGGATCAGTAGGATTTATCGGTTCAGTTAGGAGTTCTATTGAGCCGAACCCTCTGATATGAAAATATCTGGAGTCGGTGAAGTATTTTCCCATATGGTCTCTGGTAGGTTGACGTGTTGTTCTTGTATAGTTTTGAATTTATTATACTTATACAATGCAATTACATCGCGTGGATTGACTAGATGATCATTTGTGGAAAAGTGTGTGGACGGGTTAAATTTTTCCTGTGGGGAAGATTTAACCCGGACATAAAGTCTAGAGAACAATTAAAAATTACTTTATTATTTTATTAATTATTTTATCATTATCTAATTGAATTGCATAATTTAATAACTGTACCCGATCTGTAAACTTCATCCGCCATAACACAGGGGTCCCTAGCATGGCGGATGAATTAATACAATTTTTTTTTTCAATGTATAAAGTTCTTTAAATAAATAAATAAATTTTTACCAACGTACAAATTGGGGAAACCGTTCCCACTGGCTGCACGCCAAGTCACAATAAAAATGCACATATATTTTTTTGAACTTATTTGTCCAATGTTAATTTAATTATGATGAAGAAATCATCACATTCGTTTTGAAACATGTTGATAATTTTGATGTAAATAAATGATGTGTAGAAAGTGTTTTCATGTAATAAAAATAAAACCTTATAAAAATTTCAATAAAAAAATTACGGCCTTTTAATTAAGATAAAGGTTCAGAAAAATCATTTTAAAGATAACACGTTTAAATGTATTTGTACACACGCATCGAAAATTAAAAAAAAATTCAAGCTTGTAGCCGCCAGTAATCCCGACTTACCCCGCAAATGTCAAAGGACTCCGAGTGCCTAGATATGTTTATCAATTTGACAATGTTGTTTTTAATAGCTTCCCAACTAAACAAAATAATTGTAAAATTATTTTTTGACCAATCCAGTACACTATAGTAGAAGGTAAGGTATATTTAAAATGATTTACCTGTATACACTTATGAATAATGCATGATGGATTCCATTTCTCACATTGCGTTTGAAGGTTCTATCTGCCTTCCGTAAGGTAGCAGGATGCAGGGGTTATAGCGGGATGCAATGATCGTATGTTGTATCACATTCAATAAAGTACTATTTCTATTTTCCTGGGTATAATCAGACAGCCTCGCATAAGAGTCGTTTATTGCACCCTCATGGTCTATGTCAGGGGTTTGAAAACAAAAATAGTTGGTAATGCAATTTTTCAAAATAATGTATACATTTAAGTTAACTTCGTAACATGTGTCTCTTGACTTCAGAAGCTTTCCAATAATATACATGTATTTTCATCACTAATAATTCGACATTAAAGAGAAGTAGGTAAGCAGATATCTCAAAACGCCATTTTCAAAAAAACAATTGTGATTTAAAACTCGATGAAAGGAAAAATAGCGACACTAAAATGAGACAAACACATATATATATAGGATTTAGCCTGCGAGAGAATGAGATAGACTAATCGGTCTCCTCTTTGTGCAGTGCTTCATAGCCTCCCCACTCTTGTCTACTTTTGTTTTCTGAAGGATTCACTTCTCCCTCGTGTGAGCTGTGCACTCTGATTTTTTTTTGCAATTAATCTATTGGATTACCAGCATCCCTGCCATAGGTGCTTTGCTGGGTCTAGGTTTTGGTGGCGGGTGCATTTGCCTACCCTCTGCGTGGCGGGCCGGATTGGAAGAGACTGGTTGAGGGAGACCTTTTTACCTCTCCAGCCGGACTCTCAACCATACATCTGACACTCCTGGACACATTGACCTTCTTATATATTTTTCATTCCCAGAACTTCCTCTCCTTCCATTTCATAAAAATACCGTCCACATATCATACCCAAAGATGACACAGGCCCTGAGGGATTTTTCCCTAATGCTTCTTGTGTCACAAGGACACCATGGTCACACATTTCAACTCTTCATCGATATGGTGCGACTCCGCATTGGTAACGTTGCTAGTTAACTCTCCCGCATTGAACTGGGGGCGAAGGTAGACCCCAAAATTACTATTCTTCTTATATCTATTTAATTATATTTTTAGTATTTTAGGTTGCAAAGGATTAATACATAATGTGCCGTTTACAAAATATGTGAAAAAGTCGTGGATCACAGGAAATTTTTTTGTAAGATATAGGTTAAATTCCCTGCTAATAAAAGGACAAATAAAAAATTAAAAAAAAGGATTTCTTTGGTTTAAATGCCCATAAAACAGAAAAATGGATGGGGTTGTCGGCCAACCCATATTATTTATTTATTTAACGCGCAGAGGGCTTTTACATGACTTAGAGTACAATTTTAATTAACAGATACTTTGAAGATTTAGGAAATAATCAAAATAAAATTAAATTTGATAAAAGTCATACAAAAACAGAAAAATAGAGCTATTTTATAGGTTTACAAGATGTTTTTAGTAATAGTTGAAACAAATGTTTTAGATAATCCACAAAACTCGCCAAGTTGATATTGAATATGTCAACATCACTCAAGTACTGGTTTCCCACGGTGTGAAGTCGTTGTATCGGAGAGTGGGCAATGTAGTTATGCTTATGAGTGCTGCTATAGAATATTGTATGTTGTCGTGTTGTTACTGTGTATTCGTAAGTTAATGGGTTGCAGGAGTTCACAACAGTCGAATTAAGAGTTAAATTTTAAATAAAAATGTAAAATCGTTTATTTTACGTTTGTCTTCTGATGTTATTTAAAGAGTATTTAATAAGAAATCGTATTATAAGTCTTCTACTGGGATATTTAATTTAAAATTTATAAAACGCAAAATTTTTTTTTGTATTCGCTCAATGTTATTAAATTGAATTTTGTAATATGGGGACCAAACTACTGAGTTGTATTCGATGAGACTTCTAACTAGAGATACATATGTTTGGCATCTTGGCCTGTCGAGAGATTCAAAACTTGATCTTCTGAAACTTGGTCTTCGTTTAAATCTTCACATTCCTTTCCCCAAATAATTGATTCTTACCTAAATCAGCTACAAAACAATCGATAATTCGAATCGTCTTATCGTACTTGATAAATCACTCTAATTTTGCTTCCATTTGTCGTGTTTCAATGGAGCCGCGAGTTCGGTAAATGGTAAACTTACAGTCGTAAACCAACTAACCAAGTGAATAACCCGCCCGGGCGCAATCACATATGGAGATTCTACGGCAATAAACGCTGATTATAATTAGCTTTGATGTGTGTGCCATTCACCCGCTCGCACCGGCTAGGCTCATACCTCATACTAACAGCTCACACCGCTCGTTACGGCACTTCGGAGGTTAGTGCATTATCGAATGCACAACTTTGTTGTCGAATTGGCTATGCAAACCAATACATCGTCGCTCATATTACAAAACCGCGTATCTCATTTTCAGAAAAAACAACATAAAACAAAAAATTGCACAACTTTGAAAAAAAAGGGTTAACTTTAATTTTGGGGTCACTAATTGGAGAAGTATTTTTTTTTTCAAACGCCAGGGAGAAAACGATGTAAAATCGCGATGTTTTGACTTTGACGTAATATTTTGTGGATTTATTTTATGCTATCGTATATTATATTTACCGAAACACATTCCTTGAACAATAAACTATGCCTAAGAACAACATTACTTGCGTTTGTTTGATGAATTTATACGTTTTACGATATTTTTCACGAGAACGGCGGAACAGTGACGCAAGCCAATCTGACAGCTCAAAGGCTGGAAAAAATGTCGGCCGGAGAGCATAAACAATTCCACAGAAATTATTCCGCTGCGCTGGTGGATACACGGTATCTTATTTAAGAACAAGAATGCCCAAGCAATTCTGACCTTCTTCTACATACGTTTTCTTTATACATAAGGGTTAAAATCGCATTTTTTTTTTTTTTTTGGTTTAAGGCAATTCACCCTGGAGAGAGTGCTTTGTGCCGGTAATATTTAAAATGGATAAGAAATTTCGGTTAATCTAACGGGAAAATAATAAAACAAATTAAATATTGGACTCATTTAGATCACTAAAACAAATTAAATATTGAATTCATTCAGGTTAATAAACTTACATAAAGCTGTATGAACACGAGAATTGTTAAGAGATAAAAGGTATGAAATGTTAAGCGGGGACTGGTGTGTGATTTTAATAAGCCGGCGGTATATGTTCTTGAAAGATGAATGGTTTTTACAGTTAAAGAAAACGTGGTCGAGGGTTTCCTCTTCCACACCGCATTGGCAGAACGGATAATCTAAAACTCTAATTCTAGACAAGTGAGATGCAATTGAACAGTGGCCAATTCTCATTCTCGAGATACATGAAATGAATCGTTTTGAAAGTTTTTTACCGTGGAACCATGGCTTAGCAGGGATATGGTTTTGAATTCCCGCATAGAAAGATCCAGTTCTTATTTTGGAGACTGCCCAATTTTCTTCCCAGGCACGGGTCATATTAGATTTAAGAATCGGAAAGACATCGGATATAGGAATTCTAAAATTTAGTGGGATAGTTCCGGAATCTGAACCAGATTTGGCGAGAAAATCGGCCATCTCATTACCCTCGATACCCAAATGGGCAGGGACCCAGGCCAATATCGTCTCAAACCCAGATTCACTAAGAGAATTGAGAAGATTTTTTATTTTACACATAATATTGTCTTCCGGATAACGTAAAATATTTGACCTAATTTTAGTTAGAGCACTTAGCGAATCAGTACATAGTAAGGTTCGATGAATGTTGAGAACCTGGATTTGATTTAGCGCTTGTTCAATTGCAAAGCATTCGGCTGTAAATATGGAAGCTTCTTTCGGTAATTTATAAGTGAGATTGATGTTGAATTCTGGACTATATATAGATGCTCCACATCTTTTATTTTCAAATTTGGAACCATCCGTGAAAAGGATGGAAAATCCAGGGAATTTCGAAGCCACTATGCTTTTAAAACAATCATCCACATTTTGAAATTTATTTGGGGAAGATAAAATATTCTTCTGAAAGACTGATGTTATTGTGTTTGGCATAAAAGTGATTGCCTTAAATGGAATATTGTATATAGGAAGATTGGGAACTTCTTGAAGATATTGGAGGGAAGATGATAGAGAATTATAGAGATGAAAACTTTTAATTAAGAGAGGAAAACATTGTTTTTCTCTCAATCTTTTGTTAGAATTCAAATTAACACTTAACCTATTAAGACTTTGTTTAATAGGATGATGTGATAACGATAAAGCCTTGAAAATATATTTATTGGCAAGGAATTGCCTTCTGAAATATAATGGAGGCTCCACACATTCCACCTGAAGAGCATTAATTGGAGAAGACTTCATAGCTCCAATAATCATTCTGAGGGCTTTTGATTGAATTCTTTCCATTTTCTTATCTAGATATTTAGGGAGTGGGTCAAAAAGGAATGAGCCATAATCCAAGTGGCTCCGAACTAGGGAATTATACATTAATTTAAGAGTGGTAGGGTGAGATCCCCACCATACTCTGGAAACTGCTCGCATCATATTAAGTCCCTTTTCACACTTTGTAGAAATTATCTGAATGTGTGGAAGCCAGGAAAGTTTATGGTTCAAAAGAAGACCAAGGAATTTGATTTGAGTAGCGGTTTGTAGAGGCACATTATCAAAAGAAATTGAGAATTGGGGAATTTTTCTTTTTCGCGTGAAAGCCACGACCCTTGTTTTAGATGCCGCCAGATTCATCCCATTTATTGACAACCAGCTTTTAATATATTGTAAAGCCAAATTCATTTCCTTAGCTGCAAGAATAATATTTTTATGTAACAAATATATAAGGATATCATCCGCAAAGTAAAGACGCTTGATAGAAAAAGGAATTACTGAGTCTAGGTCGCTTATATAAATATTAAACAACAGAGGACTAATAACAGAACCCTGGGGCAAACCTCTCCATAGTTTGCGCCTTAAGCATTTAGAGGAAGACTCAATAATAATGGACCTATCTGAGAGTAAATTAATAATAAATTGGACTAATTTCGGGGGGATTTGTTTTTTAATTAGCTTTTCTTTCAAAACATTCAGTAAAACATCATCGTAAGCTGATGAAAGGTCAAGGAATGTGGCCAATGTATAAGAATTTAGGGATTGGGAAACTCGGATATCAGTTGTGAACAAACTTAAATTATCCATTGTAGATTTCTTTTTCCGAAAACCATACTGATTTGGTGAGATAATATCTTGACTTTCAACAAACCACTCTAATCTGTTCTTCATCAAACGCTCCGCTACTTTCATCAAACATGATGAAAGAGCAATAGGCCGATAAGACGAAATTTCAGATGGATTTTTTCCAGGTTTTAAAATGGGAATGATTTTTTGAGTTTTCCAATCATCCGGAATTAGTCCTGTTTCAAACATATTATTAATAAGAGATAAGAAATATTCAACCGCCATATCAGAAAATGATTTAATGAAACTATTAAGTATTCCATCGGGACCCGGAGCAGAGTCAGAAAGGGTTCTTATTACTAGTTTCATCTCATCAATGGAGAAAGGAGCATCTAGCCAGTTAGAGTGAGATGGATATGGCTTAATAGAAGGCATTTCTTCACATCCGGCCACTGATGGGGGGGCTATTTTATCCGCAAATCCTATAAGAATTTCTTCTGATATATGCTTGGTACTCGGCGGAGAATACGATGATCCGAATTTTTTTAAGCTAGACCAAACTGAAGATTGGGGAGTTTCCGGAGACAGGTTCTCACAGAACTTCCGCCATCCAGCGCGTTTTTTATTTTTCAAAATTCGTTTGGTTTCTGTCTGGGCTTTCTTAACTGATAAAAAATTTTCTAGTGTCATACACTTACGAAAAGAGGAAATTGCTTTTTTACGAGAGTTGACGGAGCGAGTGCATTCCTCGTCCCACCACGGATTAGAGTGTTTTATTTTAATGTTCGCATTGCGTTTCGGGATGGATTTTTCTGCTGCATTTATAACCATAGAGGGAAACGTCTCACATTGCAATCTGATGTCTCCCGGGGACGATTCTTTTTTAAAATTAATAAGGTTATCTAGTTCAGAAGAGAAAGTGCTCCAATTCGCATCATTTATTCTAAATTTGAGATTATTTTTAACTGGTGGAGGATAAGTGTTAGATTGATGTTGGAATCGGATTATAATTGGAAAATGATCACTAGAGAGGGGATCGTTTAGGATGTCCCAAGAGCATTTAGATGCTAACGAATATGAACAAAGAGATAAATCAACAGCACTTTTCCGTTGATGAGGGGGGGTGAATCTGGTTGGAGATCCGTCATTTAAAAAACATAGGTTATGGGTATCAATAAAATCTAAAAGATTGCGGCCAGAACGATTTGTTATTTTGCTACCCCAAGAAGGGGAATGTGCATTAAAATCTCCTAGGATCATAAAAGGGGAACAAATCTGGGTTAAGATTGGTGCCCATTCATTTTCAATAAAAGTGGTAGAGGGAGGAATATATATTGATAATATTGTGATATCAGATAAGACAGCTGCTATTATCTGGATATCGTCGGAGGGAGTATGTATATTAATTTGTTTAAACGGGATAGAATTATGGATTATCAGAGCCGTGCCGCCTTTACCATCCGGTCTGTCGTGTCTGAGACAATAATAACCCGGAATTCTTAAGTGAAAGGAGGGCTTTAACCACGTTTCAGAAATGGCGGCCACTGAAACCTCGTGTTCGTCGAGTAATTGAATTAGGTCAGATTTGTTAGCGAAGAGGCTTCTACTGTTCCACTGAAGAATTTTGTTCAGTTTCGAAGTCATTGGGGAAGCAAGATAATAAAGATTTAATGTAATCGGCAGCGTTGGACGGTACAGTATTGTTGTTTGTAAGGATAGAAATTAAAAGGGTAATTAAAGTTTGTATAAAAGAATTATTATTCAATATTTCGGAGAGAGCAGGAGGGGATGTATTACTATTAATGGCACACCCATTG
Source organism: Glyphotaelius pellucidus (assembly GCA_936435175.1). NCBI lineage: Eukaryota > Metazoa > Arthropoda > Insecta > Trichoptera > Limnephilidae > Glyphotaelius > Glyphotaelius pellucidus. Next base: position 33,373,130 of record OW386548.1, read on the forward strand.
GGGGTCCGAGATTTGGCATTCCCATTCGGGCTGGTCAAAATATTATTCAATTGTTTTTTATCAAGGTAAGGAGTATATTTTGGGTTGGGTTTGACTGGCTTGAGAATGGTTTCTCTGTGAGAAGATGACGTTGAATTTAAAAAGGTGGTTGATTGGAAAGGAGCTGAGGACGATGTCATCTCTGCGAAAGATTTTTTCGCAGGAGAGAATAACTTTGAGGCCTGGAAGTACGAAATGTTGTCGGTAGCCATTTTATGTTTTATGTTCCTCTGTCTTGTCAATTCCGGACAGGCTAGACTGACCGCGGTATGTGCACCCGAACAGTTAATGCAAATGGGATTATTGGAAGATTTTGGACATTGATCAAATGGGTGATTTTCTCCGCAAAAGTAACAACGTGGAGGGGAGCGGCATACGGATTTTGTATGTCCAAACCGGCAGCAATTGAAGCATTGAACAGTTGGAAATTTATAAACTTCGACGGGAAGCGAGGTATAATAAATAAACACACGAGACGGAAGGGATTGTCCCTCAAATGTAACAACAACAGATTGGGAAGGTTTCCAGATCTTGTTTCCATCAGTAGAATCCTTGTAGTTCAGTCGACGTGCTTTTATTACTTTCGGGGTTCCTTGGGAATTATTCAAAGCATCAACAATTTCAGCCTCTGGGATCTCCGTGGGTATTCCTCGAACAAGACCCATTCTCGTAAGGTTAAATGACGGGATGAACGATTTATATTTATGGTTTGAGAGCGAGTCAATTTTTTTTACAAATCCATTTGCGGAAGCGGCAGTATTAAACTCGATAGATAATTTATATCGCCCTTCCGGTTTAATTGAACCATTAACAATACCAAGGTTATTATTTTTTGAGTCAAATAAGAATTTTCCAAAATCTAAAGGATGAATAAGTTTTCCTTGTTCAGTTCTCTGAACAATTACGATAAAAGGACCGGAAGCGGAAGCAGGATAAAGTAAGTCAGTACTTTTTGTATTATCGCTAGCTAAAGTACTTGTCTGGGTGTTACTATTGGGGTTAAGGTCGTTAGAGGTCGAGGTTTGTTGAATCGGCGGTATAGATTTAACTTTCGATGGGATGTGAAGGCTATGCGATGGTCGTCGTTTACGAGATGGAAGCGTAATAGAAGCCTGGCTAGTGTTAGATTCCGAATCAGAAAAATCTAATATCGATCCTGGGTCGGGAGGTCTATCTTCGTCTTCCTCCATTATATAAAAAAAAACTTAACTTTTAAAAATTAAACTGAAAAAATAATACGCAGTCTATTTCATTGACTGTACAAACAAAAACGGATTAGCCGTAAGTAGGAATGCAAACAAATAAGTATACGATAAACAGAATTAAATAAAATGTAACAATAATCTCTTATCTGTATGAGGCACGGGAACGGGCGAACGGCACTAAGCAATAGGTAAGGTACACACAACCACTGTTGACCGCGGCTCGAATCGGACTGAAAAATCGCATTACAAAATTTTATTTTTTATTATTTTGGCCTGTGCGCCGGCGCACGACCGGCAATCCAGCGATAAAATTCGCGGTGTAGGGAAGGAACTGTTTTAAAGAATGCCTGACATCATTAAATTACGTTAATTTAAGCGAAAATATTTTATAGGTATTATTTATTAAAAATCTCTCCACAAATTTTTAAAATAGCTCTTAGAAATTTAGAGAAACATCGTAATTTTTTTTAAATTATAAAATGTCAAATAATTAAAACAAACGTATTTTTTTATAATTTTCGGATCAAACTTTGGGATTTTTTTCTGTAGATGGAATTTCATCAACAAATATACAAATATATAGATTATATTTTTTTGAAGAGCTTAAAAACTAAGTGTTCATAGGAATTATGTTACAATTCCACAAAAATTCGCAATATCTTTGTTTGAAATCAACAATCAGTTCCGATTTTCAAAAAATTAAATTTCGTAGATAACTTCACTTGGGAATTTGGAGGAATATTTCACTTCACATCACAAAAACCGAAATTAGCATGTTTTTTTATAATAGGTACCTACCTACCGTATTTTTTTGTGTGTGCGTGTGCGTTCGTGAGTGCAACCAAAAATTGATGAATGTATGAATGCATGCGTCTGTCTGCCGAGTTTCTGCTTGATCGGATGTCGGAAAGTTGATTAATTTCCACTTCTAAGATTTTCATTTATTCATTCATGAAAACAAAATCGAAATTCAAAATTAAAAAAGTTTGCCGACCATTAAATTATCATACACAAATTTTCCCCTACCGAATTTTCAAAATTGCTGTTTTGCAAAACCTACGCTATTTTTTCCCTAATATTTACAGAAAACATAATAAATATGTTATATCTAGCTATCTAAAATAAAATTTAAAACAGCATATTTGAGATGCATCTATTTAAAATTTTTCCCTTCCCGTCCAAAATGCAACATGGAGAGAGCGATCCATCGAACACATGCTGCAATGGGGCAAAAAGTCCCCTCTCGCCAGTGGCGTGTAGCCAGATGGATGGGCTCCCGGGCGTCACGCCGCCGTGGGGCCATGCATCAGGCGACCGTCATCATCATTACTGCACTAATTGTGCGACTAATTCTGCCTGATTTATCCCCAGCCAAATATAAAATGCATTTGCGGTGGGTACTGCACTTTTTGCTGGAGTATCTATCTAATTAGTTGAAGGTAATTTGGATGTTTTTTTTCATTCAAATTGTATCAACTTCAATTACTGAATTTTAAAAAATTAAAGGGCGTTCTCATTTGTAGGTTCTTAAGTCAGTCCCAAGAATTCAAGGGTTTCAAAATCCTTAAAAAATAAAAATTTATTTTGGTGTTTCATTTTAGTGTCAAAAATCTGTAACTATCATCATTTCAGAATCGATCCATTCTTTGAATAAGTAAAAAAAAAGAAATCGTATCAGAACAGCCAGATATATACTAAACCTTCTCATTTCTCTTCTAAATTTCCTTCCGCCTCACAACTTATCTAATGACTAACCAACTATGGTAATGAAAAAAATAAACTTTCAAATGCTGAATTTTCAGTGAGTAATTCAATTCAATTTTTTTTTTAATATTTATCTAATATTCTACATTTCTAATATTGCTTTTTGGCAGGCGAATATGGGTACCGCTGCTCCGGGAACCATCTATTGAATGACTAACACCTGTGCCATACGTCACCCCGAGTAATTCGCTATGTTTGGTGACTTAGCAGAGGTGCCCAGGGGTGTATTGACGGCTGACGTGTCTGCCCACGTGCTGCGTGGCGGGTCGAATTGAGAGAGACTGGTGGAGCAGAATTTTGACCTCTCCTGCCAGAGTCTCTCAATTCATCGCCTTGCAGCGCAGTTGAAGGGATGGGTTCATAAGTCCAAAACTCCTGGACGCACTGACCCACAGATTCCTACCTTTCCCTCATGGCTATTTCGTTTCCACAACTTCCTCTCCTTCTTTTCCTTAAAAAAACCCTCCTCACATAAGATGACATAGGTCAGGTCCTGAGGAAAATTATTTTCCTCAGGGCCTCTTGTGTGGAGGTAATATAAAAAAAAACATTAAAATCTTCAATAACCTATATCTTATAATTTAAAACAAAAATAAATAAAGTAGCTCACATCTGTACTAGATATTTGATTTACCTTTTGATTTCAAAAATAATTTTCCAGTGTGGTTGGGTATTTTGATCTTGAATCCAGAATTAAGATTTGTATGAAACGGTTCGAAAATGGCCGCGCAAACCTTCCACTTGACCTATGCTATCCTGATCTAACCTAACCTTACCAATATTTTCCCTGATGCTGCATTCTTCTTAAATTTCATATATTAAGAACATAACTAAACATGAAGTTTCAACAAAACAAAACATGTATGGTTATATCTTTTACATGTGAAAAATCGCAGCGACGCTAACGCCTGCAGAGAATTTGTTTTAAAACAACATTAAAAGCACCATCTGAACTTTTAACAGGTCAAATAATGATGAACGCGCCTGAAACTTTAAAGGGGTTTATATTGTTTTATTGCAAGAACGAACACCTTAGTAAACTAGCAGGCTCCAATAAATGAGATAAGTTAACTCTGTTTTCTTTTGATACTATTGCTTTTAAATTCCATACGGACTGTAATAAAATAGGAACTGCGCTTTATTTTTATTAAATAATACTAAAATCATATATATATATATATTAATATGCTATATTTTACCCACGGCTTCGCTCGCATGGTATTAGGGGGAAATTACTGTAGCGCTTGCACTTATCAATTATCCCTCCTCCCCCCTCCCGAATTCCATTTTTTTTTTTAAATTTTATATGAAATACCGCACAAGAGTCCCAACTGCTCCCCTCTGGAGCCAGTGAGACAATGGCATCCCCAATTGGGGTATGTTGTGTGGCTGAAGGTAGTGGGGAGGGGAAGGAGATAGGGAAGAGGAAGGTGGGGAAGTACCTGGCTATTCAGATCTGATCACTAAACACGGCTAATGCCGTTTCGAGCAACGTTTCAATTCTGAATAGTGGTCTTACACCAGGGCAATCCTGATAGTATCTTCCACTCTGGAACGTGCCGCAAATATACTATATATTATTTTAAATGAATAAATTGCGAAAAACACAAATTTATCAAATAAAATTTATTTGCGCACGCCGGGTTCGAACCCGCGACCTTTGGATTGTGAGTCCAGAGTCTTACCTCGGGACCACGGAGGCCGTCATACATTCACTCCCGGTACATTCAGTATTCAAATGCTCGCCACCATTTTCAAATTCCGTTTGAAAATGTAAAAAAAAATACATACAAAAATACTTGCAGAAATTGATAATAAAAATATCAAAATTAATTCTAATTTAACATAAAAAAATTAAATGGAGTTCTACGAATTAAACACAAAACAATAAATAATTCATAATTTATTTACTTTGTTTATTATTCTGTATTTTATATGCGAAAACTTCACCTATGATTGATTCTTGTACGTTTTCTAAATAAAAAATTATGCGAAAAGAAATTAAACACAAAACGTACCTTTACCTACTTATATATTATTAATGCTATCGATTATCAAACTTTCTGTACCGTCGTTAGTGAAAAACATGCGCTTAGGTTTATTGAGAAACTCTGAAGTAGTTAGTTTTTATGATCAAATCTGAATTATCCTATTTTTGCTGGTCTTAAATATTATATTCTTACCGTACTTACAACCTTACCAAATATTGGAACTGTAATAGTACCAGTACCACAACTCCGTGTAATCGGAACTTTTATGCTGAAAAAAAAAAGTTTATTTAATTTGAAAAATATTGCAGATTTAGATAGCAATATCCCATAAATAAAGTGAATGGGATTATGGGTGGGATATTATTCAAGGAATTTGCACAAACCTTTTGAAACTAACAAACGTAGGCCCTCTCATGCAGAATATTGCAACTCGTTAATTATGCAAGTTGCAGAAAACTGCAGCAGTGACTAACAGCCAACTGCAGGCAATGAAGCCTCGATCACACGGAGCGATTTTGTCGCTGATATTTGAATAGAAATGAAGAAATCGCTTCATGTGTCAAGGTATTCGCCGCGAATAGCTCAATTAGCGGCTTTTAAACAAGAGACGATTCGATTAAATTAGAACATGTTCACAATAACGAGCTGGTGATCATGTGACTTAGTTACCGGTAACGTGACATCTTCGTAGCTATGCGACGCTTCTATCGCTCGTCTGACATAAAATCGCTAGTCGCTATTAAATCAATTTGGAAGGCAGGTACGGGTACCACTGCGTCGGAAACCCTTTATTGGATAAGCAACACCCTTGCCATAGATCACCTCAAGTGGTTCGCTACGTTTGTGGACTTAGCAGGATCTCCCAGATTCACAAGGTGGGGTTTGTCTTGGTCTTGGCGGCGAATCGCTTTTGCCCACCTACTGCGTGGCCGGATCGGAGAGACTGGTTGAAGGAGACCTTTTGAACTCTATAGCTGAACTCTCTCGATCCATCACTTTGCACCGCAGCGGGAGAGATTGATTCTTACATCCATCAATCTGTACACATCGACCCCCAGATTCCTACCCTTCCTCCATACCTTTTTCCTTCCTTAGACCTTACTCTCCTTCCTTTCCCTAAAAAAAACCCTCCACACAGCATCTCCAAATATGACACAGACCGTGAGATATTTTTTTTCCTCGGGAACTCCTGTAAAAAGCTAATATTTAAAAAAAACGAGTGTGCTTTAGATCACACGACTGAAGTAAAACTTCTTTATGCTTCGTTTGCCTCGCCCGATTACACTTTTCGTAACGCTCTCGTCACGCATTCATCAGCTTACTCTCCAAGTCAAAGGTGCGTAAAAAAATTTTACTTCAAAAAGTTCTTGAATGTTTTTGATTTGTTTCAAGTATTTGTCACCACGTCGGATATTTTACTCGCTTCTCTGTGTAAGTGGTTCCTTTTGACTGCCTACTAGCGACCAAATTTTAATAACGAATACTCGCCGCGACTACATAGCAGCGACGAAATCGCTCCGTGTGACCGAACCTTAATAGCTAACAGCTACACGAAGATCGGTGATGCATTCGCGGCAATGCGTGATTCGATCGTTAGCGCCCACTCGGAAACAGGACAAGTTAACACGAATAATTCTGACAACAAAACCATACAAAATGTTGGCTTATCCGCTTATAAAAATAAAGAATATGATAAAAAATAAAAGAGTTAAAAAATAAATTAAAACAATATGCACAATAACAATAATATTATTTTTCTTTCTTTTCCAGGTAAGATTTTCTTTACGTTACAACCAGCCGCGTTTGCAGATTGCAGATATCAAAGGTAAATAATATTTTATTAATATGGATGCAACTCTGAAAATAAATGATGCAAGGAAACTTTGCTGGAAATTGATTTTTTTTGTGAACTAATTTCAATGGTCCGAAATTGGTAAGATAATAAATTATTTCTACACTGTGTCCAGGACAACGATTTTTCGTAGTACACGCGGGAAATTCACTGATAAATCTCCATCACATAGTCTACGCTTCAGTGCATTTTAACTAGAGATAAAACATATAGATGTTTTTCCGGATACCGGATTCCGAATATCCGGCCAATCTTGAAGCCGGATAGCCGGATATTCGGCCGCCTGGTATCTGACCGAACATAGCTGAAAATTCATACTTTCATCATATCTGGCCGGGTGCTCGTTTATTATCCGGTATCCGGCCGGGTTTTAAATTTAGGCCGGATACCGGATAGTAACCGAATATCCGTTTCATCTCTAATTTCAATCCATCAGGTCTCGGTTATATTCTGTCAGAAGGTCAAAAAAATTTCGCTTTAAAAAAAAATCAAATAAATGTAGTATTTTTTAATGTGTCCCAAAATAAAAAAAAGTGTTTTTGTGAGGTGATAAAATATCCTTTAAAATTTTATTATGAGAAATAAACATGTAATAAAAGTTGAATTTTATAAATATAAAGCGTGGAGTTGTTTCTTTAAAATACCGCCTAGATCATTTTTCTCAGCATGAGTAAGGGAGTTACAATGATTTATATGAAATATGGGAAAAAATTTGATCTTCTGTGATTGTATGGGTTAAAATAATTAAATAGCTGATATTAACTCCACAGCGACTCATTTTTATTTAAAATTTAAATTTATCCTAACCCTACGTTTTGTGACTTAGCAGTACTTCGGGACTTCCTGTGTGGAAGTCCCAAAGAAAATAATTTCCAAACATCGTCTTTGTAGATAACGTCTAGGGTTCAATAATTGAAAATAGCTAAATAGCTAGAAAATAGCTTAAGTTGGCTTTTTTATTTCCTTCTGGTGATTTAAAAAACCGTTTTTTCGGAATTTTTTATCAAATAAAATTTTAAAATTTATATTTTTCTTGTAAACCATATTTTTTGATTCAAAAACAATAAAAATGCAACAGCAAAAACGAAAAAACGAAATTTTAAATAGCTCAAATGCAAAACTTCAAATTCGCACATCTGACCTAGTGGCGTGGAGGGTCTTTTTCAGGAAAGGGAGGAGTGAACCTGGGTCTTGAAGAGACCGTGGTTTAGAGGGAACAAACACAAGAGGTGTTCGATTTTCACACAAAATGAAAGTTTTTTTTGTTGCAATTTAAATTGGATGTTTCTAAAGCTCCACGATTTTCTCAATAAAATATCTTTAACATCAGCACATCAATCAAAACTAGGAGAAACGAAATTTTGATTTGACGGAAAGTTCCTCAAAAAAAATTAAAACGTACGTTTTGATTTACGGATAAAATTACAAAATAAAATACACTATACTTTATTTAGGTGCTTAGCTTCTGAAAAAACAAGCAAAATCAAATTTTCTGATAATATTGTGACACTAATCTACTTTTTTTTACATGAGCTCCATATAGGAGGCCCTGACGAAAAAAAAATCCCTCAGGGCCTATGTCATCTTTAGGGATGCTGTGTGGAGGTTTTATTAAGGAAAGAAAGGAAAGTAGAGTTCTGGGAAGGGAAGAGGTATAAGGGGTGGGTAGGAATCTGAGGTTATTTATAAAAATAAGCATTTAAGTTCCTTTCTTGAACATGTTTTCGATAAATAGAAACTGACTGATCTATGAGACCTAAATAGATTCTTACGCTCAAGTTCAGCGTTGGTACCTACAGTTAAGACTGCCTTAAGTTCGGCTCAAGGCCAGTTTAACCGTACATAATTTATGCCGTGTTTATGTCAAGATTTTTCACTATTCCGACCTTTCGCACCGCGTAATATTTACACCGCTTTTATAAGAAAGTGGGCAAGTGAAGTGTTTAAATACCTACAGAAGAGGGAGAAAAGATAATGGTGCAATCTTATTCTCTGTCTCACGCCACATCAGCTCTCGCCGTGGATAATTCTAGAAGGAGAGACCAGCGAAACGTCAAATTGAGTTATTATCTTGATACCTGTGTTCCTTATAATGATCGCTGGGTTGTAGGTAGGCACCCAGCACCTACCTGCCTTAACTGGTACCTTGGTAGTCGGGTGGGCATATCTTACAAGGTGTTGCGGGGTTGGATGACTATAACAGAGTATGTGGATGTATTTTATTGCTAAATAAATTATTTTATATTTCACCAAAGATGATTACTGCATTTTGAAGATGCGATCGATCTGCACCTACTTGATAAAGATATACCTACCTAAAAATAATAAAAAGTATTTTATACTACCCGCGCTTTGTAACGTCACTTCTAGGGTAAAAATACCAAAAATAATATTTCATATTTTGGTAGAAAGCAGTCACTTTATGGTTTGACGTATTTAATGGAATATAACATATGACGTATTTAATGGAATAAAACATATGACGTATTTAATGGAATAAAAATACGACGTATTTAACGGAATAAAACATGTGACATATTTAATGGGATAAAACATATGACGTATTTAATGGAATAAAATTACTTTATTATGACGATTTTTTTTTAAATACGTACCGGTTTTAACCTAAAATAAAATAAAGGAATACTTAGAAAGTATGAAATTAAAATCTCGAGCAATGATCTATTACGATTTGATAAGATTTTAATTTCATACTGTCTTTCTTTATTTCTTTATTTTATATTATGTTTTGTCTCTTTCTGTGCGTTTATATATATATAAGCTCACCCAATGTATTTTTTGATTAATTTAATTTTATACCCTGATGGTGGTTGTATCAAGAGAAACCGGTCGGTATTATATTAAAAAAAAAATCGCTTAAAGGAAATTTTTTTATATTTCGGATGAAATAAATTCTAAAATCGTTGTTATATTTTAGAATTCAAAAATACAAATCTATAATGTTTTCAGGAGGTATCAACAGAACATTTAAATAAATTTATGTTGCCGTTATTAAAATAAAACGATAACGTTTGAGACTTTCAGGGGGGTAGTAGAAGACCCCGAGAAAATTAGGGGGCGTTAAGGTGGCACAAAAATATGGTTTATGGAGGCGTTAAGGTGGCTAGTAAAAAAATATGGTCTAAAAAGACAAAAAACACGCTCATCGCGTACTATTGTTATTATTATTAAGAATTGACACCATATCATAAATAAAGAAGGAAGGAGGTAGCGACCCGGTACTTTAACAAAAGAATTGCCCCCCCTCTGCCCAGATGGTAAGTAAAAAATTGGGGAGGGGAGGCTCTAAAAAAAATATTCTCAAAGTGGGCGTTGGGCAAAATAAGGTTTAAAATCTATGATTTAAGCTGTTTAAACAGGTTCCAAAATTTAAAAAATAATGTTATAAATTGTAATTGTCAACATAGTGGTCTTCCGAGCAGTTTTCATTCATAACTTTTATTTATTTTAATTTTTGATCTATTTTTTAATTTTTATATCACGGGTTTGCTCATATGAAAAATGACAATGCTAAAAAATGTCATTTTAAAAATATCATTTATTTTATTTATTTATGAAAAGTATACAATACAGAATATAGTAAATTATATAAAGCATTGTACTCCCAGGAGTTAATAAACTCATTGCGGGAATGATACGCATTACATGAAACATATAGCTGTATGTATTAAATGGACATATGATGGGGACATACACAACATTATTATTTCAGATAGTCATTAATAAGATGAAGTTTGAGCATGTTAGTTTGGGTCTTTTTACATTGACTTGCACGTTTGATCTCGTTGGGTAGTTGATTATATTTTGTGTGAGCTATGTATTCTAGGGATCTTAGTCCATATTTTGTTGATTTGATTTTTGATATAAGAAGTTTGTTGTGATTTCTTGTGTTGTGTTGGTGTACGTCGCAATTGTAATAGAGTGTAGTGTTGGAATGTGCCGAGTGTTGAATTACTTGTAATATAGTTTTAGTTATTTCAAAAGTGGGAATGGTATTAAAAGGAAGTATTTGGGTGTTTCTGTAGATATCTTTGACATGTGTGTCCCAAGGTAGACTGAAAATATTTCGCAGGGCTCTATTTTGAACGACTTGGACTTCTGAAATCATTTTTTTTGTAGCAAATCCCCAAATTCCGGCGAGATATATTAGATGTGAGTGAATCATAGCATGGTAAATCGATTTTAATAGAGAGGGAGGAAGTAACCCGCGAAGTCTATATAAAACACCAGTTATAGGAGTAATTTTGGATAGAACATGTTTAAATTGGTGATCCCATGTGAGTTGTGAATCAATGAAAAGGCCAAGATATTTTGTAACATCAGCCCTTTCAAGGCGGTTATTATCAAGACTTATATTAAGACTTACATTTTACATCATAACGAAGTTATCAAATTAATGTTCAAATAGTGATAGGTACATGTTTTTTTTTTCGTGCGATACAAAAATATCTAATATAATATTTTGTATCGCAAGAAAAAAAATAGTTCATACCTACTTAGAACCTGTTTATGATACTACAAAATAACAATTAACAAAAAACACAATTTTAAATACTTGAAATATTGAAAATAAATTCAGTATTTATATGTAAGCGTGAAAATATTGAATTACCTTCTAGATAAAAATAAGGATAAATGTCACATAATATCCAAAGGAATGTTATAACATAGGTATTAAAAATGTTGCTAAAAAATACACTGAGAAGATGATTCCGCTTTGCTTTATTGGTATGATAGATTTATTAATGATATAATGTGTTTTCAATATAATGTCCTCCACGTTCAAAGTCGTATCTTCCCCAGGCATAAATTTTCTAAAAAGTGTGTTTATCGGAAGTGACCTGCCAGGTACGTATGTTCTGTATCTATTTGTAAATAATAAAATTAGATAGATCCTAAGAATTCACAATAAATTGTAAAGCGCCCTTGGGGTGGTTTTTCACAAAAAAGACGCCATACAAATTGTCCAATTATTATTATTATAAAAATGTTAAAAATACAAAATATAAATAATAATAACTAGGTACACAGCGTTAAGACAAATTGGCACAAACTCATTTTTTTAATGTCAGGAGGTGTAATAAATACACATGCACACATTTATTTTGACGAGCAATATCAGTTATACTGATAAATTAAATTTTAACTTAAAGTTTTTTTGTAATAATGTGACCATTTTTCAATTTTAATTTTAATTTATCGTAGAGCGGACCTTTTTATAAATAAATCACTTTTAAAAAAATTAATATTACCTACTTAATATTATAAATATCAATAAATAAAAAGCTTAAAATAAAAATGGAGTTCTTCATATTACATTTGACAAAATAAAGATTAATAAAATACATCACAATATTCTTGATAATTTTTTAAATTACGAATGGTAAATTTTCAATCTAATTAGTTGGTAAGAAAACTGTTCACATAATTCGAATTTCGAGTTTTGAAATTAAATTCAACACACTTACCGTTAAGCCACATCTTATTTTCTCAGAAGGAGCTTCTCAGAAGTCTCTAAAAAAGAAATATCTAAAGCCTGTGTAGAATAATTTTGCTTACTTATTAGAAAGCTCGAGCTAATAGATCAAAGCTTCGGCAATTTCGCCAATATCCGTAAATAATATAATTTCACTAAAATAAATTTGCTCAAAGCCTTTATTTCAACCATAAAACCCAATCACAAATAATACGTCCTTACCTGCACACAATCCGATAATAGTCAATCCATCCTCTTTCCTCTCATTGTTTCACCGGTGTTGATATACCCATCTCTATAAGGCGTGTTTCTATCGCGCTCTCGCTCGCCCGCATTATGGGGGTAACGTGCTTCAGACCTGAAGAAGTACTTGACGTATATGTATACGTACGCGCCTTTGTTTGTGTGTTTACGTGAAGCTTCGCAGGTAGTGGTGCCGGGAATGCACACATACAAAGAATACAGAGGCACGGAAGCGTGGTTCGTGTTCCATGCCTGAAAACTTTGTCGAGCCAGTCGCATTCCAGCCTTAGCTAAGGGTGGTTGTGTCGCTCTCCGGCGCGATTCTCTGTTATCCCGATGCTATCCGTGTTGGATTTTTGATTTCAATGTCCGGCGTTCCCGTTTCGGAAATACTTTCCTACCGAGTGCTTTTGTAGAAACTTGAAACTGAAACGATATATTATTGAGCTTTGTGGCGGATGTTCCGAATGCAAACAAATGCAGGAACGTTCGCATTTCTCAACCTTTCCCCGGTGTTTTGAATTGGGAAAATAACTTTAAAAAGCTCTTATGAATGTACATTTTCAAAGAATTGGTTTTGGAAAGTTACTGCTGATATAAACTGAACCTTCTGAGTTTTATGTCTAGTGTTTTTGATCTTGAAAATGCAGTGAAACGTGGGTGATTTTGACGATTCTGTTGTTTTGCATATGAGTTTCAGAGCTCTGAAATCGTCGGCTTGTTATTTTTGAGCCTCGTGTTGTGAGACATCGAGAAATCGGGATGAAAGTTGGACCGATTTAGTCAGATAAACATAGATCCATCAAAAGTCTATTTAACAGAGGATCCCTCGTCCTAATCTTCGAGCGCCGAGTTTGGCTCTTGAAGGGAAATAACAGTAAGATTATTTACAAATTTCTTTCACAGTGTCTTTTGATGTCTACTCAGAACAAAATATTGTTTTGGTAAATATTTACTGAATTGCGGCACTTTTCACACGCACAAATCGTGGAAATTATATTTTCATTCAATTTGTTTACTATAAGAAAAATCTATTTTCATCAGTGGAGATCATTAAAGAACCTTGTCAACCAAAGTTCAAAATTGAAAGTGTTTTGACAGTTTCTGCCATACTTTTTTGTTTGATATTTAGCAAAAGGTTCCATTTATTTATGCATAAATTATTAAAATACCTAACCCAAACTAAGAACCTAATAACCATCTCTCCGATGAAAACAATTGTTTCTTATAGTCATTAAGTTGAAACGAAGCGTAATTTAGATAATTCTGTTCCTATTAAAATTTCGGCAGTTCGGTAAATAATTACCATTGTTTTCACGACGAATTATGAAATTATAAACCATATCTCATCGAGATAAACAAATGTTCATTAGTACCTCGTTGGTAACACAAACATTGCATTAAACCTATGAACACAGGTAGTGAGATAAATACCTATCTAAATCTGCTTATAATTTTTGTTTACATTAAATTTGTAACTTTGTTTGTGCCCGTGAACAAAATTTTGTACAAAATTGGTTCCATATTATTCATCATCACCAACATTTGTTTAATGCTCATAATGCCGACATTCAATTACCTATAAGCCTTCATATTTGATATAATTTCATTTTGTATTTTATTAATTGTAGGTGCCTACCTTTATATTATTTATGGAAGGTACCATTAAAGGTGATTGCTAGTAGATTAAGAATATATTAAAGTAATAGATTTAAAAAGAAATATTTTTAGAAATAAAATGATAATCAGTAATATTTTGTGATATCTGGTTTTACATGCAATAAAATTATAATAATTCATTGACTGACTTTTGACTAGGTAAGGACTCGTTACCACATAATTATACAAAAATATAATAATTCCTTCACTGACTTTTGATTATCAGGGTGCAACATAATTACCTAAAAATATGTTAATTCCTTGACTGAATTTAGACTAAGTAACACGTTACCACATAATATACAATAATTCCTTGACTTATAATAATTCTTTGATCATCACGGTTCGATATAATTAAATAAAAATATCATTTTTCCTTGAATGATTTTTTACTATAACGGTAAAATATAATTATTTTAAAATATAACAATTCCTTAACTGACTTTAGACTAGGTACCATGGTGCAACGTTATATAAAAACATAATAATTCCTTTACTGCCCTATTTTTGACTATCACGGTGCAACATAAAAATTAAATAAAAAATAAATATCATGAATTTCTTCAGATTAATTATAATATAAAATTAAATCTGTCGAATTATTTTATTTAACGCAATCCAGCAATAACTAAGTAGATTACCTAACCATCGATAGATCCTGATTACATTTACCTTTGAATGTTTCAATAATTACTTTCAAAATATGACATAAAAAAACTTTTGCACAATTTACATTGGAACAATTGAGATACAAATCTACTAAAGAAATTAAGATATTTGAGTTTTACTATTGATTAGGATGATCGCAGAGTTGACAAAATTTGTTTTGTTCTGGTTCAGTCAAATTCTTTTCAAATGAAAAGTTCACAATAATCGCACTCCATTTAGAATAATATTGGTATTGGAAAAAGTATTGAAAAAAAAATCTATTTTTTGTTGTTGTTTTTTTTTGACGAAATGTTACAAAAACATAATTAGTATTTTAGAAAGTAATCACTTTGTGGTTTGACATATTTAATAAAAATAAAACTAAAATTTTTTTACCGATCTTCATTATTAATTTGTATCCTGATTATGTATGCTTGAGCAAAGCAAACTGATAGGTAAATAAATTTATGAAAATTCGTGGTTTTACACAAAATAAGTGCTTTATTTTTATTAAAAAAATAAATATTTTTGCTACTCTTCTATTCGCATATAAATGTCCACATGTCGCGGACTGCCAAAAATCCAATCTGTAGAACAAATTTTCAATGAAAATAAAAATAAAGAAACGATAATTTTTGAAATCTGAATATCGATATACAAAATTTAAACGAAAGAGAAAAAAGTTCATTATTTAAAAAAAAATATCTCTTGGTGAAGTTTTGTAGATGTGTGTACTTACAAAAAAAAAAATTGAAATTATAATAATTAATGGATAATTTGTAGAGCGTCTTTTTTTATGAAAAATTACCTCAAGGGCGCTGTAAAATTTATTATGAATTCTTAGGCACTCAGAAAACGTACTTACCTGGCAGGTCCCTTGCGATAAACACACTTTAATTAAAAAGTTTATGCTTTGAGAAGATACGGCTTTGCACGCGGAGGACGTTGGACATTGCATGATTTTACATTTGCTACCCCTAAATTAGGACTCTTCAAGGCTCGAGAATTTGTGCCCTTTAAGTCCAGAAAATGTCCTAGGCCCAACTAAACCCAAAAGCTTTAAATCAATGTTAAAGGGTTTGGATTTTCCCAGTAAATAGATAGTATTTTAATATTGAAAAAATGTACCTAATTGCGTCTGTCTTTGAAAAGAAATTGACCGTGGTCGTTATTTATAACCCGTATTTTTTCAAATCCCTTTAAATCCTAAAAACTAGTTTTTTTCACACCACCCATTGAAAAAATTCCTTCCAATGACATTTTTACTACTTTGTTAAAATTATATTTATAATATGGTCTTCAATACTTCGCCGTTAGCGCAGGTACTAACCGGATTAAACAGCACTCGTTGGTGTAAAAGAGAAAAAGAACACCCAATAATGAATTCACAGGTAGACCCGCTTTATCCGCACCAGTTTCAGAACTTATCCCGTATCAATTTCAACTGGAACCACGATCAGATTACCCTTGCAAACGAAATAATACTATAATATATTATATTATTATGTGCAATTTCAGATGTACTCAATCTGTATAATCAATAATCATCTAATTTATCGCTATTTGAACTGCTATTTCTAAAGCTCACGATAGACGTTATTTTCAGACGGCATAAGCAAAAAGAAAGGTACACTGGAAATTAAAAACTTTACCTTTACAAATATGTTTATGGACATTTTATTTATCGTAGATACTATCCCTCCAAAGTTTTTGGGTAATTATACATGGATTCGTCTCTTTTAACAATTCTGTGGCTTGTTTCTGAAGGGACCAATGTCAGTTTCTCAATTTTCACGATGCCTACGAAGAATGCTCTTACAGCAGCTTTTTTTTTTAATTTTTAGAAAGGCGTTTTTTAGTGTAGCCTAGCTGTAGTTCTAGTCCCCGAAAATTGAAAAATCATTTTAAGAAACCGAAAACTACGTTAAGAATATAACGAATTGGATTTTTTTTGAAAATCGTAAAAAAGAATTATATAAAACATTTTACGTTGAATTTTCGTTTGTCTTCGGAATTTTTATATTAACATTATTCAGTAGTATTTTATTTACAAATTTGGCTGATTAAGTTAAAACAACTTAGAATGCCCAGTTCTTGAAAAACATAGGTTTTCCTTGTAAATTCCACGCCAAGTCTAACTTAACCAAGTCTTGATAATGTTCCTAACACCCATGCAAAAAAAAAATTGAAAGAAAAAAACTTTTGTCTATTCACACTTGTCTTGAAGGCGGATGACCAGGACACACTGAACCCCAGATTCCTACCCACTCCTTAAACTCTTTTCCTTTCCAGAACTCTCTTCTCCTCCTTTTCCTTAAAAAAAAACCTCCACACAGCATCCCCAAAGATGACATAGGCCCTGAGGGAAACTATTTTCCTCAGGGCCTTCTGTGTGGAGCTCATGTAAAAAAAAAAAAACACTGCCTGGAGTTCATATAAATAATAATTTAATATTTTTGTTATTGTTTTTGGGGTGTTATGCCGTGTTTCGCTACCTCTTTCTTTAGCCAACGTTTCGGACAGCGTTACAGTGTCCATCATCAGGGCAGATGAGGACACTGATGATGGACATTGTAACGCCGTCCGAAACGTTGGCTAAAGAAAGAGGTAGCGAAACACGGCATAACACCCCAAAAACAATAACAAAAATACTTTTTGGCCGTGAAAACCTAAAAAAAAAAAAAATAATTTTATAATTTATGAAGCGCTGTTTATGTGAAAAGTCACCTCAAAGGTCCTGTACTGAAGCTATGAATCCTGAAAAGTACGGTTGATGAAATTGGTAAGATTTATTACCTACCCAATAAATAATGCACTCAATACTTTATTTGTATGTTGGCATTATAAATAACAACAGTTTCACAACCTCTGCAATATACAGATGAGGCATAGAGCATCGTCATACGAGAAAATAACAACCTTTATTCCCATGGAGTTAACACACAACCCGTACCTGTTTCGTACTGAAATAATATTTTAATACAATCTCCATATAGAGTGGCGCATAATGCCATCCAATTATATGCACGTTAATAATTTTAAACTTTGAAATAGAAAAGTTTTGCAACACAATGGCGTTTCAAAATCGACTTCTGAATGAGTTTATTGTAGAATTAGAAAAAATGGTATCATGTCAGTTATCAGTTTTTAAAGAAGCATTTAGGCATAATAATTAGATCTACACAATGTCGTTCGTATTGT
This sequence comes from Glyphotaelius pellucidus, assembly GCA_936435175.1. Lineage (NCBI taxonomy): Eukaryota > Metazoa > Arthropoda > Insecta > Trichoptera > Limnephilidae > Glyphotaelius > Glyphotaelius pellucidus. The sequence continues at coordinate 33,391,229 of OW386548.1, forward strand.
ATTGTAAAGAAAGCGTTTTTTACGGTTTAATTCTTAGGTCGTAAACCTAAATTAATATATCGCGTTTGTACGTTAAAACGTATTCAAATTAATGTTTGTTGAACGGTGTACCCCAAGGGTCACATTTGGGGCCGATTCTATATAATTTGTTCACGAATGATGTTATCAGCATTTTTGGTGTACGAACTGGTATAACAGACAAGTTCGTTCTAACAGTATATTATTAGCATCCATCTGTGAAATACCTGAGAAACATAAAATTATTATGTCTTTAAAATGATTTGTCATATTTATAAAAAATCACAATCATTTCAATCAAAATCAAGCGCTACCCATAAACGAGAAAGTTCTTTTGACGATTCGAAAAATAAAGTAAAACAAAAAACTACTTTTATACTTTCTTTGTTTCTTATCTTGAAATCATTCCCTTCATTTTGATTATATTTTTGAACTCTTGAACTTGGAAACAATAGAATATCTATCTTTGTGTTTTGTTTGTTTGGAGTTTCATTTCATTATGATTTTGACGGACCTTACAACAAACATTATAATAAATGTGTAAATAATTCAAAGAATTCGATAGATAGAATAAAATTGTCGTTAATCAATGTTTCTTACTACACTCCTCCCACGCAGAGATGAGGTCCAGCATCACCGTACCACTATAACTCGGTTAAATAATAGGTCGTTCAATATCTCTTCCTATCAAATTTAAAATTAATATTAGGCTACCGACAAGGAGGCGTGAATTCGAGAAGAAATTTATTCACTGTCAAAATAATTAAGATAAAAACACAGACGACTGGATTTATTGACTTTTAAACTTAATTCTGAAAGGGTCTTGGTAAAACGACGCAAGTCAATTTATCTAACTTCACGAGCAGCTTTATGAACTAAAGCTTTAATTGCTTGAATTATGTTGGTTTTGATAAATAGCCTATTATAAAAACGCTTCCTTGATTTTGTCCATATCTAGGTCATTACTTACACTATTGTAAAAAAGCTTTTTGTGTGTTTCAATTTTAAATACAGACTATTCCGACTATTTCAAAATTGACAACTTCATATTAATGGGTGCCTATTTTTGCGCTATGTTTTGTAACATATTATCTACAGAAAGTTTAAAGGAAAAATTATAAATGGGGTTTCTTAGATATGTTCAATTGCCCGAATCAAAAATCCCATTCAAAAATAATTTATTTTTTTTATATATCTTTTATATATTCATTCATAATTATTCAATTTATAAAAACAGTTTATTTATAAACGAGTTTTGCTAGGTAATTATTATTACACGTGACAGCTGTTTCGCCTTCTGAAGGCATTATCAAACTGTCAAACTATCAAATAGTTTAATAATGCATTATTGAATAAATTGAATAATAATATTATTGAATATATAAAAGAAATATAAAAAAAAATTAAATAGAGTTCTACAAATAAAACTTGATAACAATAAATAAAAAAAAAATTAATATACATCAACAACATTTTCCTAAAAAGGATTAAGCAAATTGAGGACCGTGGTGTTATTTTTGACGGTAAAGTAATTTGTGTTCCCGATATAAATGAAATAACCAACAAGACCACGAAATGCTTTGGGTTTATTCTGAGGACTGAAAAATACTTTAATTAATGAAGTCCATTAAACTACTATTTTATGACTTGTGAGAAGCGATCTAGAATAGAATTCACTAATCTGGACTCCATTTTATATGATTGACCGTGAATCACCAACTACAATGTTTTCTTTTTGTAAAAAAAAGTGTAATATATCATAATTAGTCTACGTTTCATTCTCACATTGATTTATTTGTCTATGAACACTTTGGGGTCGCAAGGTCTCGTTTACTAGATATAGCCGGAGATAACCGAAAGTAACCGAAGGTAGGTGTGCAGAGTCGTTAAAATCCCAGAGCTTCGCAGACAAAACCTAGCTTCCAGTTAGCTCCGAACTATATTCATAAATACGTCAATAATTGATTCAAATAACCTAAGTCTTTTAATAAGTATATTGTAGTACTTGAGAATGCTGGTGGATGCAGTAGGTATTGATAATAACGAATGCGTCTGGAGAGGACGTAAGAGGCATTATAGAAAGCGTTCAGCGGTGGTTTTCTAAGCTTATGTATTCGTTGACTTGTTCTCTTTTTCTTCAAAGTCATCATCGCACACGTGGTCGTAGTCAATTTCGTTTTGTGATTGGATTATTCACAATTAAGACTTGTCTCCTTACAATGCAAGGTTTATGAGACATTAATGTCATCTCTATTGCGGTAAACATGATTTTACTGATAGCATTTTAATTGAAATGTCAAATCCTTCATGGGATGTGATCACGATTATAATAAAAAACAGGAAATTTTATTCAACACCATTTTTTGAGAAATGTCGCTTCCATGCATGAGCACCTCATGTTGTAAAGTTCCTTTCAGTGCCTACAAAAAGTAAAAAATAAAGTTACAAATCATTTCATTATACAAAACGCAGTAGGTATTTTGCGCATAACCTACTTGTAGTGCAAACCGCTTGTTGGAATTTAACACCAAAGTAAAAAAAAAAATTCTATGTTACAAAGGTTACCTACAGTAAATGAGGTTCAAGATTTTATTTGCTAGGTAGGTACCTACTTAAAGGACTAATCACATTTTATGATTAATTACTTATTAATTTCTTAGACGGCCGGCGTAGTCCAGCGGTAAGGCTCTTGACTAGCATTCCGAAGGTCCCGGGATCGAATCCCGGCGTGGCATATAAATTTTATTTGATTAATTTGTGTTATTTCACAATTTATTCATTTTAATTTATATATTGTATATTTGCGGCACGTTCCAGATTGGAAGATACTCTCAGTATCGCCCTGGTGTTAGACCACCATTCAGAATTGAAACGTGGCTTTAAATGGCTTTAGCCGTGTTTAGTGACCAGATCTGAATAGCCAGGTACTTCCCACCTTCCTCTTCCCCATCTCCTTCCCCTCCCTACTACCTTCAGCTTCACAACATACCCTAATCAGGGATGCCATAGTCTCACTGGCTCCAGAGGGGAGCAGTTGAGACTCTTGTGCGGTATATACAAAAAAAAAAAAAAAAATCCCAATTTATCAATGTGATTACCGGCGACGCGACTTTCATTATTAATGATGACTAATTTTTAAGGCTTTGATGAACGAATCTTTTAATAAGTGATAGCGGAAAGACAAATAATTTAAAAAACCTTGCTAGCAATTACGTCAAACTCACCCTGAACTGTCTTACATTAAAAAAATAAATTTTCCTTTTAAAATAAACCAATCATTTGAAAATTTAAGTCACACAACTAGTACAATGTATTGTTTTTTATTCCTTCTCGGAAAAAAAATCAGGTTTGAAGAATGAACATTTTTATATATGAAATTTGAGAAATATTTCCTAATGATCAACATTTTTCCGTAATACCTAAACTCCAAAGAGATCCAACGGTATCACATATCACGCAATTAGTATTGGTTTCCAGAACTTTTTCCATGAGTCCTTTTGAATCGATATAATGACTTTTTCAAGGTATTTGAAATCATTTTTCTCATCATTAGATCATAAAAAAAAAAATATCCTGTAGTATCGTATCGCATTTACCGGAATCATTATTTAATAATAATTCGTATTAACAAAGTTTGAAACAAATGAAACCACTGGAGCTTTAAGAGCTCCAGTATTAAAGTCAAACTGGTTTTGGTATATTAAAAAATACAAATTAGGCCGTAGATCGTATGTGATAATATCTTAATTTGAAGTCGAAATTTTTCTTAAAACGTAGTCAAACATTCCAGATTCGATTTGTAAAAAAAAAAAGAAATCAAATGAAACCAAAAGATGTCTTAACAATACAATGAAGTGGTTTATTTTTAAATATAAATTTCATGCTTTTACAAAATTACTACAGCATGATGTCTAAATTAGAGTTTTGTCTCTAATAACGAAAATTTTCAGACAAATCAGACATTCCGATCAAACGGGGAATATATCATTAACTGGGAAATTTATGACACGGCGTTTTTGAAAGGAACGTTTTAATGACGTGGTCTATTTTTTTCTTAGGTTTTTGTTTTGAATATTTAAATACGCTGGTGTTTTGTAAATTCCCACACAGAACGGATTCACGGGCTCTTCACAAATAGCCGTGTTGAACGGACCGTGACGTTTTGGTATATTTTTTTCAACTTTGAGGTCAGATTTTCGGTGGATCTTTTGACCAACCCATTTTATTTGGAATGAATCAATTTAGTAATAAAGCTATTTACATGTGTGTAATTAAAACATTTCGAGGAATTCTGTTATTTCGTGTTAAGTTGTTTATTTTTCTGATTGGTATTTGGTTTGTTCAAAAGGCAGAAACGGATTGAGCATGTAGGTATTTTGAATGAAAGTGACAATAACATACATAGTGTAATAAACAATTAATATTATTGGATTATAACGTTGTTAACAAAAAATATCGGGTGCAGTTCACACGCAGTAGAAGCGAAACTTTACCAAAACAATCTCAACCAATAGGAACCTTGAAAAGTGAGGTTTAATCAAAGCGGCCAATGAGCGCAGACCTAGCGTCATTTCCGTTTAATGTAACCAATAGGAGCCTTGAAAAGAGACATCATAATGAAAGCGGCCAATTAGCGCAGTTTGATGCATTGCAGGTGTTGTAATGCGTCATTTCCGTTTCATCAGAATTTCAAATCATAACGGGGCAAAATCTCTACTTATTTTGACGGAGACTTAACATTTTCACAATTTCCAATAAAAATGCTACGAAAAATCAGTTTGGTACGGCAGAATTGTTAATTTCAATTCAGTTCAATTTATTTATTCTTTCCAAATCATAACAAAATTTTACATTTTAATACATTTTTAAAATACATTTGTAAGAGTATCCATTAAACATAAGAGGTAGGTATACAAAGGCAGTTTCACTAGCGGTAAATTTGTCGTTATCCGTATTAACTCTGTTCAACAGCAAGATTGCTCTTCCGACTGGCATGACCATTGGCAAGTTAGTCCTTGGGAGATAGAACAGACTATGCTGTCGGTGGCGAAGATAACCATCGGGAACATAGAAGTGAATACTCTCAATGATAGCCGTGTCTTCAAACCATCCGCGAATCAATCTGAAGAAGTGGGTAGCAAAGTGTACATATATCCCTTCATCATGTGTTCATTCCGAGCATACCCAAAAGGAAGTCGGTAGGATGGAGCCGTATTCCCCCATTTAAATAAATCTGAGAAATTAAAATTTGTTAAATATTATGATTATTCAAAAGCATCCAGCAATAAACAACCATCCTCGCTGTTATTTCATGTCTTCTGTAAAATTCGTACAAGAATAGAAAACCGCTTTCTGCATTCTATTTATTATCGATCTGTGCTTATTGATATTATTTTAGATAAATCATATTGTACAAATGACATTGATCATGAGAATTTTTTTAAATATTACCTCTTCAAACTTTTGTTAAAATTTTATAACGATGATGTCATAGATGGCTCGCACATACAATGTCTATAGAAAGAAGATATAGTTACTTTAATTTATTATTCATTCACGACCATCAAGTTCACTCACCGATCATCAGATTTTAATCGATAGACAAAAGGTCAAGTTCTTGCCTTTGAACTGAGGGTCACGGGCTTCATTTGAAACGCTTTCGAAGAAGACGTGAATTGTATTAAAACAATACATTTTAAATACCTTTATACCTGTTGTGCCGCTTGTACCTGAAACTTAATAGGTGCCTCTATAAATAACTATTTAATTATCATGTGAGATTTGATTTTGATCTTTTCCATCCTTTGATCCTTGTACATACAAAATTCATATCTAAACTCTAGGTTTCTGTGAATGCAGTATATTGATCGACCAGTTAATTAAGTCAGACATCTCCAAATATAATTAATTAATATTACTTTGTTTTGAGATAATGAAGAAAGCAATTTTCGAATGCTCACCGTAAATCAAATATTATTTTGTTGGCAATATTTTAATCCTGTCTGTATTTTACGTATAAATTATGCTATAAAATAATATCGGGAGGTAAAACGGTCCGGTACATTGATGACATTTTTAAAAATTCTGCTAGTGACCAAGAAAACATTAATTATTTTGTTTAATTCTCGACAAGTTTTTCTGCAGTATAATTGATTTGGAGGTGTTAATGTATAGTAATTTGAGTATTGTACCAGATAAATTGTAAACATTTACATATAACTGCGTACTTCGTATATCATTATGTTTCGATTTTTCAGAGATGTCTGACTTATTAACTGGACGATCGGTTTACGGGTGATTGATCTTCAAACTCCTTCCTTTCCTTAGATCAGGTGTTCTCAAAAACTTCATATAAATATATATTAACATTCCGGTTGCACCGGGACAGAAGTGCACCTGGCTGGAAAGGTACAATCGTATCGTATGGCAATGGTCTGTAGAAGTAACAAATGTACGTCAAATTCAACAATCAATATCAGAACATCTGCGATTCTGGGATTGTTACAATTTTTTTGAAATGACAATAATCATGTTACTCTAAAGTCTGCATCATCCATTAAGACGAAGGCTTTTATGGATTTTAATATTGGAGCGTTATTTTCTGAACTTTTACAAAAAAAAAAAATTTGAAAGGCAGCTGAAAGCTGTTCAGTTTACAAAGCTTTCATACAATGGTGTCAGACAAATCTTTATATAGGTTGTATTTAAAATATAAAGAAGTAAAGGAAAAAGCTCTATTCTTAGACTTGGGAGACAATTAAACGATTGCCGACGACAAGCAAATGTTAAGTTTTCGGCTTCAGGCGTTCATTTTTCTATCTCAATCTAAAGCCTTCAGGTTTGAATAAATAGCTTCAGTATGTACTAACAAAAACGCTAGATTATTATTTCCAAGGGTAAAGATGAAAAACTTTTTGTAGAGGTTGCGTTACTGCTTCACACAGAACTTTTTTTGTGTGGATAACGCACAAGAGTCCCAACTTCTCCCAATAGACTGGAGCCAGTGATACCAAGGCTTCCCCAATTTGGGTATGTTGTGAGGCTGAAGGTAAATGGAAGGGGTAGGATATGGGGAAGAGGAAGTTGGAGAAGTACATACATGGTTAAATCCAGATCAAGTAACGTTTCAATTCTGAATGGTGGTTCTTACACCATAGCAAAACTGAGAGTATTTTTCGCTCTGGAACGTGCAACAAATATATCATAATACGAGTGTAATATATATTTTAGATGAGTAAATCATAACACAAATCAATTAAATAAAATTTATTTGCGCACGCCGGTGATAAAGAAGTTTTCACTTCAATAATAAGATATGTTTGTGTCTATAATTAATTTTAATATAAATATGTTAGTAGTACATGCGTATCCCCGGATTACGTTTAGATATTATTCCGGCAGAATTCCTGAATGAGCTGAGCAGTGATCTTTGAAAACATCCTTTTGAAAAGTCATTAAAAGAGAAGAATTTCATTTTTAAGTAGCCCATAACCTGCCTAGCGAAACCTATTTAACCATTTTATTTTTTATTTTTCATCACTTTAAATGACTTTTCAAAAGAGTGATGAAGTTGAACATTGTTGAGTTGTCCGGTAACATATTCGATGCATGCCAAGTTACAGAGGAGTACATGTCATGAAGAGATATGTATTTTCGTAAACCGTGTTGAAATGTAATATCAGGCATCATGAGAAATTTATAGTTAATCTGTCAATAACTATCAGGTATTTAGGTAAGTACTATTTTATGTAGTTCCAATCTTTCCAACTTTGGATTCGATTCTCTGTTCCGTACATTTATAAAATCTGAGAGAGGAATCGGGTTAGCAAAGCTTTTAGTAAATTCTGTGCCTTTGGAATATTTCTAAGCTGAAAGGAAGTTAATTTAGAAACCCAGCTTTTCTAATAGAAATAACGTGTGTTATTTAAAGTTTATAAATTTTAATGTATTCACGTAAACACGGCCTTAGAGAGGGGTTAATTATTATGAATTCGGTACGGAAACCTTATTTCGAATGAGGTTATTTTAAGAGGATGTTAAAACTAAAATAATATATTTAAAAGTATGGGCATGCTCTCTCTTAAAATAAGTCTATAAACTATTTTTAATACAATAATACATTTATTAAAACGCGCATCATATTTCAATTAAATTTAAGAAAAAACTCTCAAGACACCTTATTATTCCTAAACTAACATTTTTGAAATAATTTGAAAACCCTATAATATTTTGTTGTGTAAAAAGTTCTACTAAATCCATATAGTGCATTTTGTGAAGGTTCACCCCAAATGCTCTTATTTATTTTTTATTTTTTTATTTATTCAAGTTTATTTAGGAAACAAACAGTTGTAAATATAAATTCATTTTACATTTATTAATGAATATGATACAAACCAGTGAAGTTCCATTTATAATTAAAAAAAAATGGTATAGATTAGGAAGCTTTTTTTTACGTGAGCTCCACACAGGAGGCCCTGAGGAAAATAATTTCCCTCAGGGCCTATGTCATCCTTGGGGACGCTGTGTGGAGGGTTTTTTTTTAGGGAAAAGGAGGAAAGGAAAGTTCTGGGAAGGAAAAGGGTTTAAGGGGTGGGTAGGAATCTGGGGTTCAGTGTGTCCTGGTCATCCGCCTCCAAGACCTAGACAAACCTCACCCCGTGAACCCGGGCACCCCTGCTAAATCACCAAACGTAGCGAACCACTTGGGGTGACCTATGGCAGAGGTGTTGGTTATCCAATAAAGGTTCCCGGGCGGCGGTACCCATTCCCGCCTCCCAAATTGAAGTAGATAGTAGATATTAATATTTATAATATTATATAGTATTAGTAAAAAGTGAGTAAAAAGAATAAGTAAACAATTAAAAAATTATAGTTTGATTTAAGTACATTGTAAGGTTAATTTGATTTTAAACATTTCAAGAATACATTGGAAAATATCGATATCTCTTAGGGCGTTGTAAAATTTGCAGATATGTCCGAGCAAAGAATTTTGTGCATATTACGATCTGAAATGTTGAATAAAAAATAGGGTATTCGATCTGGTATTGCGTTCGGGGCAATGAAATGCAATCTTGCTAATAGATCTGGTGAGTCAATAAGGCAGTTCACAATCTTGTATAGAAATAGAACGTCAGTATCTTCTGTATAGACAAATAAGAACAACATAAATTACCCGTATTAATTTGTTACCATTGACTTATTATCCTAACCTTTTTTGTACCTATAATTTAGGCTATCACGACAAAAAAAACTGCACCTCTGCAGTAATTGTTTTCACAACCTCATGATACAAATTTGTAAGTGTTACCTGCGCACCCTTAATGGGTCATAATAAACTTACATATTTAGACAATATTGTATTTAAATATATAACACCAATACTTCCAAACGTTTCGTTTACTTACTCCGTTGGACTTGGTATTTCGAATCGAGTGTTGTCGTTTATGCGAACATTCCAAACGAGTTGCAGCAATCTACCCGGTGCAACTACAGTAAATTTGAATAACATTTTTCTTCCCATCCTTTTCTGTCCTCCGTTCCTTTCTCCTCTCACTACAAGCCTCCCTCTTTCATCTCTCATCTTTGTATCTTTAATTCTTCCTTTTATCTCTCTTTCTTCTCCGCCCAGGTGTTTCTGAATGTAGCATGCATGGCTCTCCTTTGTTTCTGTGAGACTGTAAGAAGGTCAAACATGTAAATATTTGAGTATTTTATTTACGAAGACAGCTTTTGGCTTTTGAAGCGAGAATTATTGTGAAAGGTCTAATAAAAACCTAGTAAAACTGTTGATATTTTGACTTTTCGAGCATTTGAATAGTGCCACAGAAAACCTACCGTTTAATGTACGTATTGGGCGGTAAACGGACTAGCATCATTTTACAAAATCTCTGCGTGTGAGACAATCAGTAATTCTCAAGTCGACCGATGCTGATTAATTAGTCTTGTGGATTGAGTCCCCTAGTTTGAATGTTACTTAATTTTATTGGAATTTCTAGTCATTGTCAAGGACTGTATTTTGCATTAAAGGCTCTAAAAACAAGTAGGTATTAAAAAAAACCTACAATGAAAAAAACTGCTTCGTAAAGGGCAGTTGATCTTGTTTGATTATCTTAACAAAATCGTTACAGCAGAAATTAAAATATTGATTCGTCATTAAAAAGTTATTGTTCGTTCGTATTTATTCCATGAGACCATTTTATTCCAGATAGTCTCACGTTTTGTCTTCGACACAAAGCGCGTTGCCAAGATCTGCACGATTCGTATGACGGATGGCCCTTTTCTGTATCAAACAAGAAATTATTGAAATGAAGTCACACGCTTTGTTGTTTGAAGACCTCCCGTAATAAAGGTTCAAAACCTGGCGCAAATCGAATATTAATAAAGGGTTTAATTGAAAAGATATGTGAAAACAAAATGGAATTTCTGTACCTAATTTAAGAGTTACCGTCATGAAAAAGCACCGTTCAGAATAGAAACTTCGTTGAAATGGTTTTAGATATATTATAACAAAGTGTAAATTGCCAGAGATTTCCAAAACTTACTTTTTTTGGCACTTTTTTCCTACTTTTGTCCCACAGGTTTTCAGACATCAGAATTATTGTGAATTTTCAACTATACCGAATCAATTCTTCACATTTTCTACGAGGGTTGAGGATCTTTAATAAGAAATTTACAACTATCCCATCCCTTGAACCAAAACTTCAAAAGGCAAACCAACTATTTTACTTGTGATATCCCACTATTTGTATTTAGAATTTAATAAACGCTAGTCCTAAAACGTCCAATACCATCCTTATCCACATCCACAAATTATAAATATCTCACCAAGGATCACCCCCTTCGTCCTATTGAAATGACTAAACATCCCGGAGTCCGAGAGGCAGAAGCAATGTTTCCGAAAATTAGAAAACGGTTTAAAAGGGTACTGCCGGGAGATATTTCATTTCTTAATTACTGAGCCTGTCCTTATTTGAGGGCTCGTTAAGGCCCGACCAAACAAACACCCCGAATTGATAAAGTCCACATTAATTACGATAACGGAATAAACATTTAGCAACTTTGATATCCATATTGCAAACATAAATTCCCTAATGCGGGGAATGCAAATGGCTCGGTTCCATTTAATTTAAGCCGCGGGTTCTTAATTTAAATGGATGCTAACTTGTAAATTATAGGGACGTGATTATGTAAATTATTAGCCTCCCTAACCTGTGTCTTAATCTTGCCTTATCCAACCAAACCTTACAAGAAAATTAACAAATTAATATTTAAATTTTATATGAAAGGTTTCTTTCGTTCATAAGTAATTTGTATGCTTTATGTTGTTCCTCTGCCCAGATCAAGTAAGAAGCTAGCATCAAAAGGACTGTAAAATGTAAAGTAGGACTGTAAAGTATAAAGTAGGACCGTAAAGCGTAAAGTAGGAATGTGAAGTGTAAAGTAGGACTACAGGTGTAAAGTAGGACTGAAAAGTGTAAAGTAAAGGACTTGGGCAAAAAGCATGATAAAAATAAAGTAGAACTATAGGTTTAAAGTAGGACTGTAAAATATAAAGTAAGACTGTAAAGTTTAAAGTAGAACTAGTGAGAGTATAAGTTGTAAAGTCGGACTGTTAGTGTAAAGTAGGACTGCGAAGTGTAAAGTAATACTACTTGTGTAAAGTAGGACTGCAAAGTGTAAATTAGGATTAAAGAGTAAAGTTGGTCTGCAAAGTAGGACTGAAAAGTGTAAAGTAGGACTGTAAAGTGTAAAGTAGGACTGCAAAGCGTAAAGTAGGACTGAAAAGTGTAAAGAAGGACTGCAAAGTAGGACTGAAAATTGTTAAGTAGGACTGCCAAGTATAAAGGAGAGGAAGAAGTTGAAGATGAAGAAATGCTTGCAAATTCAGATCAAGTGACAACAAAGCTAGCAATCGAATAAAACTATTCAGTTTCATTTCACCAACCTTCAAAAAAATATTCCTTCTTCAGAACTAATGCCGATTTAACTAAGGATGCTTTTATGGTAAATAATTCTTACAAAACCGATCGCAACTTGAAATAAATAACAATGGGTTGTTTAAAATAATGGATTTTTATGATTTTTTCTAACAAAATCTCAAAGTGTTTTTTACGGTCGTGCGGTAAGAAAATTTCCAAAATTTAAAGTAGACAAAAAATGCACTTAATTTTTACGCCATATTTTTGATATTATTATCAAAAATATTACGTCATATTTTTGATGTTAACAAAGAAACAAACGGCAACCATTATTCAGTTTCTGGTCGAAGTTTTTTTATACCACTAATAAGTGGTATAAAAAAAAGTGATAATAATATCAAAAATATGGCGTAAAAATTAAGTGCATTTTTTGTCTATTTTAAATTTTGGAAATTTCTTACCGCACGACCGTAAAAAACACTTTGAGATTTTGTTAGAAAAAATCATAAAAATCCATTATTTTAAACAACCCATTGTTATTTATTTCAAGTTGCGATCGGTTTTGGAAGAATTATTATAATAATAGGCAAATTTCAGCCTACGATAAACTTCTGGCAATAATTATCAAGCCTGCCAAATTATCGAGTTTTTTAAACAGTTCTTCCAGCATTACTTAATCATACTTTGAGTATCGTTAACCCTTGCGTTCGCAAGTTTGTTCCTCGGTCCAATATTAAAAGGGGCCTCACTAAACTTTTAATGATTAGCGCGGGGTCATTAACATCCACCGGCGCGATGCAGACGAATCGATTAAGGCGAGGAAATGACGAAGAAACTTAACAAACAATAATGTATATTTTTTCGTCATCCTGCCGAGTTTTGATGGGCGTTGACGGCCGTTGACGACCTCGGCGGTGAAAGGGTTAAAGTGAGTTCCGTTTTAATACTACGATGAGTATCTTTTTATCATTGAATATTTATATATTTATATTATACGCCTATGCGGGCTTTTACAATATAAGATATACATAAAAATGAAAAGTGCAACAATAATCATAAAGTAAAATATGCTATTTAAATTGTTTATAACTGATGCAGAAGAAAAGCATTATGCTAAAATTCATAATTATTATTGAAGTATTTTATTATAGCCTTCTTGCCAACTGCATGCATTCTAGGTACAAGCGACAAGACTCAGTACTGATATTTTAATTGCAATTAAAATACTTTTATCGAAGGAAGCAAACACTTGTGGTTTGACATTATATTGTGACGTCCGGCGTGGTCCAGGGGTAAGGCTCTTGACTCGCAATCCAAAGGTTGCGGGAACGAATCCCTGCTTGTTCAAATAAATTTTATCTTATTAATTTTTGTTATTTCACAATTAATTCATTTAAAATAATATATAGTATATTTGCGGCAAGTTCCAGAGTGGTAGATACCCTCAGTATCGCCCTAGTGTAAGACCACCATTCAGAATTGAAATGTTGCTTGAAATGGCTTTAGATGTGTTTGGTGACCAGGTCTGAATAGCCAGGTACTTCCCCACATTCCTCTTTCCCGTCTCCTTCCCCTCCCCACTACCTTTAACCTCACAACATACCTCATACTGGCTCTAGACAGGAGCAGCTGAGACTCTTGTGAGGTATTCGCATAAAAAAATGTATAGGTATTTGTAATAAAACATTTCTTTATTATTAACATTTAACACCTACCGGGTTACGCTTAGCTCAAGCTTCGTCAGGACTTAACTAAAGCTAATTAATTACATGCAGATACGTCATATATAAAAGAAAATAAAACAATGAGTGAAAGAGATGGAAATAGAAAAGAAGACACCTTATTGATGACAGAAAGAGATAAAATAGAAAAGAGAGAGACACAATTATTACAGGTTGGGTAGGTAGGGGGGGGAGAAGGAAACAGTTTCAGCAGAGATTAACGGAATAAATTAAATATGAGACTATCTGTTAAATTTATTTCATTATTAATTATATTAGATTTATTGATAACGGCTTTCTTAATAAAGGCCATAGGCCCATGGTGCTATCTCCCATTTTACCTCAATCCTTTAATAACAACCCAGTCCCTTTAATAAAGTTCACCAGGGTTGTCACCGGATATGTGGCTATGTCTTCTGTTTCAACTGTGTGTCTCCCCAGGTATCTGAGCCTAGTTCCCACCAGGACAGGACATTGGCACCATAAGTGAATTGGAGTCTCTTTGTCCTCTTCACATTTCCTGCATCTATTGGTGTTTTTCACTCCTAATATCTGCATGTCTCCTGAGACAGCAGTGTACCAGTTCCCTCAGCGAGTTTCTGTCCATATTGAGTAGTTTCCTGGTTCGTCTAGGGTCTGGTCCTTTTATGAGCACTTTAGATTGTCTCATTCCAGGTGCCCTCTCCCATTCTTTACAGTGCTGGGATTCGACCCACCTACCAATATGCAGTTTTGTGTGGCAAGCTGCTACTCCTACAGCCGGCTCGGGTCCCACAAGTGGTGCTTTCGCCCCTTTCCTTGCTAGTTCATCAGCCCGCTCGTTGCCCTGAATGAGTGATTAGTTCCAAAATAAAGCCGACCTTGAGTCATTTTTAAAACATTAATATTTCAAAAACAAAGTTTATTTCGATTTTTTAAATTTGAAATCGTATTACATCACCCTCAAAAACAGTTTTTAGTTTTTGGATACATTCATTTATTTTATTTTCCATTTATTTGATTTTTTTTACAAAGTGGAAATATTTTGACCCTTTTACAAAATAGGCCTGAGGCCTGGGCGGTTAATACAAAATTATATTACAGTTCTATTGCAAGAAAACAATCATCTGTGGTTTAGATTTTAGACTCAAATCCATATTGTAATAATGCTAATTGTATTAATACAAGTAGTCTAATACGCCAGACATAATACGTAATAACTTGAAATCGGATACATAACATCTACCACTATGAATAATGTTTCAAATTAAGATATTCAATTGATTTCCCTGATAAATATCTCCTCCAGCATACGCTGTGTTTTCGGGTTTAGTTAATTGTCTTGGTACAAGCTACAAGTAACAAGTAGTACAAGTTTAATACAGAGTTGATTAAGATATCAACAGACTGGTATGATTAATGCCGACTGTCTTTGGAGCGGCCTCTCTGAACTGGGACCGTGATAAACCAGTTCTCATGAAATACATGTTCGTATTTAAAGAACACGAATTGCCCGACTTGTATCACGATAATTAATCATTTAACAGCGTTTTAAAATGGTCGAGATAAAGGCCCTGTTGATTAAATCGACTGATTTCGTGCAAATAAAAAATATTTAAAACTTCGAGGATAGATGTACTACATAGAAATTGGATAAGTCTACGCCTAATCTAGAAGCTCCCAAAAATGAAAAAATCATTAAAAATAAATAAAACCATTTTATTAAATAAACATTTAGATTTGTCAAACAGCCCTATTTTTAATATATTTTACTTATCTACTCCTCCTTTAACCCCCTCCTTCTTAGGTTTCTTCCCTCCCGCTTTCCTCTTCCACCTCCCCCGCCTACCCCTCCTTCCTGCCGTCCTTCCCTCCCGCTAATATATTTGAAATACACACATTTTCAAACCACTTGCTCGCCACCCGTATTATGTTTTGTGCAAATTTTATAACGCCAGAGCATACCATTATATATAGCCTATAACCTTTGCGGGCGTGCGCATGACAAATCACAAAATTTTCATCGCAATCGGATGAACGGTATGGCAGCGCATAAAATACGAAAAACAAATTCTGATTTTTATATATAAGTTATTTTATTCATCCTGATGAAGGTTCAGGTCGAACCGAAACCGGTTGGTTAAAATGTATAATAAAGCGAAATTAAACAAAATTATTTTATTGTTATTATTATTAGAAAAATAAAATTTTATTACAGGCATTTCATCAAAATCGCAGTCATTAAATCTAAATATATATTTTTTAAACGGTTTTTTATTTATTTTTTGTTAGAAAAAGCGTTAGGTGAGCCATTTTTTATTTTTTTATATTTGGCTTTATAATTTTTATATTTCAAAAATTATATTTCGAATAATAAACTTAGAATACGTATTTACCCCTTTCGAAAACAGTTTTTAGTTTTCGGTTGCGTTCAGAAATATTGAATTTATTTGGATTTTATTGCAAAGCGGAAATATTTTGACCTTTCGACAAAATAACCCCGAGGCCTGAAAGCCGTAGACGTTCATCAGCTAGTTTCACACAGTGAACATATTATTGAATGACACTTATTAAAAAATGTTCCCTATCAAGAATATTATGTGGTCAAACGTCGTTCTTAATAATAATAATAATATTTGGATGACTTGTATAGCGTCGTTTTTTTGTGAAAAATCACTTTAAGGTTATTGCCCTTTTCTGATAAATTCCCAAAATGATACGACACAACGGATGCCGAGTTCTGTTTATATTTAAGTATCCGATTTATTTAAACAAATATTATGATATTTAGCAAAGATTGGGTTGAATGACAAAATTACATTTAATACACAGGCATGAATTTCACGTAGGTACCAATATAACATTGCCAGAATTACACGAATACGAAATTTAAGACATGGACAGAAATACGCCTATTTAAATTACACCAACTGGAAATAAATACGACAAAAAAAACCTAAGCCAACCTAATAAAAAATATTTTGCACCAACTGAAAAAATTGTAAAATTTAAATGTATTAAACGGTTTGTTCACGTGTGTCATTCTAGTTGGTACATGTTGTGGAAATATGTGTAATTTCTTCAAGGTGTGTAATTCTGGTAGTGTAATAATATTGGTGCGTGAAATTCACGTACGTGTAATTTCGTACACTAGCTGCTTGCTCCTAGCTCAGTTCCATCTGAGCTATTTCAGTACAACGGAAGGGAAGTTATTGTTTGTGTCGACTAATGGTGCTTCCTTCCTTTCGCCTCGCTTTTGTATCATCAGATGTTGTTGATTCGTTCATTCGATGTCTCTAGGCTTTTGAACAATAAATATCCCTCACCATTAATTAGCATTTATAGTAAGCTTTTTTTTAGGAGGCACTGATGAAAATAATTTCCCCCAGGGCCTATGTCATCATAAAAGATGATGTGTTGAGGGTTTTTTTAAGGAAAGGAAGAAGAGGAAGTTCTGGGAAGGAAGTAGTTATGAGGGATGGGTAGAAATCTGGAGGTCAGTGTGTCCAGGAGTGTCGGATGTATGAATCCATCACTTCCACTGCGGTGCAAGGCCATGGGTCGAGGGATTCCGGCTGGAGAGGTCAAAATACCTCCTCAATCAGTCTCTTTCGATTCTACCAACTATGCAGACACATCTGCCGCCAGGACCTTGACAAACCTCGCCCCATGAACCCGGGCTCTCCTGCTAATTCATTAAAAGTAGCAAAACACGGCAGAGGTGTTGGTTATCCAATAAATGGTTCCCGGGGCGGCAGTACCCATACCCGCCTTCCAATGTATGGAATAGTTATTTATATTCAATGTTCATCTCTGTACTATGAATGTACATTAGTTGACATATTTACAGCCAATGCACTTGATAAAAAAAAATTGTTAATTAAATAAAAATGGAAGATCCATGTCATGAAATAATAAAAAGCTCCTTAGCTCTTGATGGAAATTATTTTTAAAGCTGTGAAATTTGCATTTATCTCGAAATTATTGACAGATTGCGGCCCATATTTCATAACGCCAGAACTCACAATTGGAGAGTTTTTGTTGCTTCAGATAAATAGATTTTCTGCTCAATCGAAAATAATAATTTAATTTAACTATAAATGGATCTTCTCTCTTGATGACCTGACTTGTGAGCTTTAAATTCGTGCGTTATCTTTTAATGTAAACTACCTATTTTCGTTTGAAGAAACCGTGAAAATGTCGTGTAGATATGGTTGGTTCTCGTATTGGTAGTTTGTCAACAAGGTTTTTATTACTATTCGTCACGAAAATTAATATTTAAAAAAACACTTGGATATTTTAGTAAAAGAAGATGTGAACATGTATTATGCATTTGAAAGAAACACTCGGCTTTATAAGAATGTATGAAGCTGTGATAAAACAGTTTTATTGGTTTATTTGCAAACTAAAATATTCCGTTTACTATTTCGCCGGCAAGCTAACTATTCAGTTTTCAGAAGATGTGCTCCCGGAACGTTCTACATCATAGACTATCTGGTTCCACTTATTCTAAACTACGTTCTTCGGCAGTCGTGGAACTTGCATATAGCTGTAGGTACGTCCCGCTTGCGAGTTCCACAAAGGCTATTTTCAACAACAACTTTTCTCGCGCAGCACAAAACGTTGCATTTTTCCGCGCTCTAGAATTATCCTCGGCTCCGTTCCACTATTCCATTCGAACGGAGTTTCACAATTTCCACAGATGTACATTTGTCCACACTCCACGAACAATCCACAAAGTAGCTTTTATTCGTTTTAAAAACTTTAAAGTAGTTGCTTATTGTTTTGTTACTTATCAGTTCATTCTCTGAAACGATGTTGTTTTTTATGGGAATACCGCACAAGAGTCCCAACCGTTTCTAAATTTCCGGTGGGTTATGTTGTGAGGGTGTGAGTGGAGAAAAGGTTTGGCCAGTGTAAAGCAATTTTTTTTACACAGGACGCCCTGAGGAAAATAATTTCCCTTTGTCATCTTTGGGGATGCTGTGTGGTGGGTATTTTCAAAGAAAAGAAGGAGAGAAGAGTTTTGGGAAGGTAAAGGGTTTATGAGGTGGGTAGAAATCAGGGGTCCAGTGTGTCCTGGTCTTCCGCCTCCAAGACCTGGACAAACCTCACACCATGAACCCGGGCACCCCTGCTAAATCACCAAACGTAGCAAACACTTGGAGTGCAATAATGTATTAATATGAAAAATAGCAAACTTCACAAAATTTTACTTGACGCTCTAAAACGAGTGAATATGTTATTGTACAGAATCGCTATGAATTTCGATTGATATCCGAATTGAAGATTATCTATAAATTCCGCCATAATATTACCCAACAAATGACAAACATTTTTGTTTTGTATCTTCGACTCTTCACGTGCTTTGGCATACATGTATAATCAGCTCGTTATTAATTCATATATTGTACGTGTTTAAACCAAATGCCTTTAATCAAGTCAACATCCATCATTTTTCTGGATTCATTCGTTGTTTTTCGAAACCGGCCAGTTTAAACGTGATATGTTTTGCACTGCCGAAAACAATGACTAAGCAACGAAGGCTTTAATTAAGGCTTCGCATCAAGTTTGCACTACGTGCACGGCATTCCCTATTTAGGTACTTTAACTCCACTACTCTCGCTCTCTGTTACGCTTTCATCACGCGGCAAGTACTCTGACATACCCGATGTAAATAAAGCAAATAAACAAAGACAAAGCACAACTTGGCAAAATTCTTCCTATTCTCACACTCGGCCATGATACGGTCCTCTGCATACTACTGCAGTGCTGTAGGGAACTGGGAACTGGGTAGAATTGTACGTCTAGGTGTGTAACACCTCCCGCAGTAGAAAATAGCTTAAGCTTTGTTTTTCCTGCCCTGGCTCGAATCGCTTAAGGTTTTTTTATTTATTTTTTCCGAACGGGATAGCTCTCGAGGTGTTTGCCTTTTCGGAAAGAAATGCCGGGCAATTCCTCAGTGTCGATGGACCGAATGACTCTGAGATCGTTTCAAGCGCAATTGGATTTTCAAATTTCAATTTCGCAGGCAAGATCTTATTTCGCTTTACAAAAGCTATTTTGTATAAAAGTGTACATTTTATCATATCATGACTTTTACGCACCAAATTATGTGATTTATGACAATCAAAGAAGTAATAAACCATCTCAATGGCAAACAATAAGGAGTTGATGACTAATAATATAATTTTGGTTCATCTGAAGCAAATAGTTTGTGATGTGACATCACGATTTAGAATAAAACAATAACTTAAAATAAAGCAAACACCACTTTTATTTTGGTGGCTTTTAAAAATGGTGTTTACAAGTTAATGTTAATTCTAAATAAAATAATTGTTTCAATTAACCATGAAATACAGCAAAATCAGGAAAAAAAGTTATTTTGTTTTAAACTTGAGCGAAGGAGTCAAATTTAAGCCCACAGCAGTAGGTAAGTATAAAGCTTTCGATGAATTGTGATAAAGATTTTGTTTTCAAGGTCTGTACAAATATTGTCGGTATTTCTAAATCTTTAATAATGTCATCAAAGTTGGGTACGCACAGCTTTTCTGGCTGGAGTTCTAAGTTAAGACAACTATTTTCGTTTCACAAAGTAATTCCCACAATGAACTGTGCGGTTATGATGCATAAATGTAACTTTATATAATGCTAAGCGCTAAATTGTTGTTTCTACATATTTCAATCTCATAAGCTTGTTTACACGCTAATAGAACATTACCAGACGTATATATGACGTAAAAGGCGTATCTGACTTATTAATATATAATAATTAATGTTTCTTTGTTTGTCCCTTATGCGTTCCTAAACCATTCATCCGATTGCGATGAAACTTTGGGGATTTGATGTGCGCATGATGAAATTCTATTATAGTCTTTAATGTCTATAACGGTGAGCTTTGGCGTTATGAAATTATTTCCCATACTATTCATCCGATTGGGATGAAACTTTCGTGAGTTCTTTTGCGCATGCCCGCAAAGGTTTCTATTTAGATACTAGTGAGCTCTGGCATTATGAAATTTGTATCAAAAAAATTGCAATAGGTGGCGCGCGATTTGTTTGCAACAGCTGTAGCAAAAATAAATATTAAAATACTTGCGGAAATTGATAATATCATTATTAAATTTAATTTTAAAAAAATTATATAGAGTTCTACGAATTAAATACAAAAACAATAAATGAAAAATGAGTGTTTAGCTTCAGGATGGGAAGGGGGGAGGGATAGAGGAATACGAAAGGTGAAGGGGATGCGGGAGGGGAAAGGGAGGCGGAAAGGAAACAGGGACGAATGGGAAAGGACACGCATTGGAAACAATTTATTTATTTAAGTATGAGGGGTGAGTAAGAATGGAGTTCAATGTGTCCAGAAGTGACGGTCGTTTGAATCCACCGATACCACTGCGGTGCAAGGCGATGGGTCGAGAGATTTAGGTTAGGTCTGACTCAACCAGTCCCTCCGGATCCGCCCGATCTCACCCTCATACCTTTGCAACCTATTCCGGGAACTAGCTAGTAGTAAAAAAACGAGTGTGCTTTAGACTTTAGACCACACAACTGAAGTAAAACTTCTTTATGCTTCGTTCGCCTCGCCCGATTACACTTTTCGCAACGCTCGTCACGCATTCAGCTTACTCCCCAAGTCAATAAATTAGAAACAATTTTATATTCAACTTATCAGAGCGGTTCATTTGTTTGTAGAGATGTTGAAAACAAATTTTATCTTTCAATTCCAAGAAAATATTTTTAGTCACGTGACACCCTGCATGACGTTTACTTAAACAAACAAATTACTACTGTATTTTATGGCTCGTTCCAAAATAACGCAGCCCGGAAAGTTCATTGGCTCCGGCCACTTTGTATTTGTATTTTGTGGTTTGGGTCTTATCTCATCCATCAAAAATAAACTAATCGGAGATTCGAATCTTCAGCCGGAATTTTCTAATCTGGTTTCTGTATGATTAATTGAACCTTAGGTAGGGACTTCTCGCATTAAATTACGTATTCAAAAATATTATACACGCATATTACGTAAAGTAAAACACGTAGATATTTTGTGTCGATTTTATGATTCTTCGTAAGGTTTATTTATTTACTAGCTGGTACTTGGCATGCGTTGCTACGCCATTTAATAAAGAAATTGTTTATTCCTGCGTGTCCTTTCCCATTCGTTCCCGCTCCGCCTTCCCTCTCCCCATTCCACCCCTTCCCGAGTTCCCCTCCCCCCTCCCTGGTTCCCCACCCCCCTCCCGAATTTCATACATTCATTCCCGGTACATTCAGTTTTCAAACTCGCGTGCCACCTATTGAAAATTTCATAATGCCAGAGCTCACGATTAGTTTTATACAAAATAACGAAAACAAAAAAAGAAATATCCAATATGATGCAGTCGTTCGGAAGTTATGCGCAATGTAATGCATATTAACTAAGACGCTAAAAAATATATCAACATCGTTTCCACGGCAACGATTTGTTTTGCTTAGCAATAACTCGCTTTTCTTAGGGACAGAAAACGTATAATAAATAAAATATATTAATATTTATAATTTCGCAACGCCAGAGATTACTGTTATATATCTTAGCCTATAGTACTCGCATATAATTTAGCTTTCTATTTGTGATAGAATTTTTTGAATCGTTTTATTGTTTTATGCGTGAAAGCGTAAAAAACAAACACACGCAGTTCCGCATTTATAATATTAAAGTATAGATGTGTTTGAGTTTATTATTGGCTTTTTGGCGTGTTTGAATTAAACTTTAACCATTTCCCATTGAAGTAATGTATAAACATGATATGAATTTATTACTAAAAACCTTTAAAACTTTAATCGTAAATTCACATTGAAATGGACTTCTACCACGAATTTACAGTTCCATGTGTAGAAAATATTAATATATTGGCAGGGTTTGATTTAAATTTCCTAGAACTGTCAGGAACTGATGTTTAGTAGAAAATAACAATATAAATACATCGCCCTTAGAATATATCAAAGTTTCTCACAAGTTTCTCCAAGGTTTCCCACTGAAGAACAAAAGGAATTGGTACACTTAACTACAAATCAAGAAATTAAATTAAAGTTAATTAATTAAAGTTTTGAAATATTTCTTGTTTTCATCGTTTGTAAAAATATTAAAATTGGACCATCACACAATTTTTTCCGAAATGATATGATTCGTTGATGTTAAAATGCTCCCGAATAAATTAGTGAAAACAAAAATGTAATGTTTTAAGTGATAAATATAAACATAAATAATTTTGCAATTTTTTATTACTGGTGTAAATCTAAGTGACCAGCCAGTACGTACTGTGCAGGGCCTGCAGATACTTTAATAGTACAAAACTGCTAACCCTGTACAAATCGCAAGTGCGCCCCACGGTTGAATTTGGCAGCCACATCTGGTCTGGAACTTCAAAATACCAAAAAAAAAAATTTTACTCTGTGCAGAAACGGGCGGTCCGTTTGATAGATTCTCCTAACTTAATAAGCGGATTGCAATCTTTAGAGCACAGGCATCAGGTGGGAATGCTGTCCTTTTTCTACCGGTATTACAATGGAAGATGCTCCGTGGAATTAGCGTCATTGATCCCCTCAACACTGGTGCATAGTCGGGAAACACGCCAAACACGCGCCCAACATTTGTACACCGTTGACATTAGTTTCTATGACTCGTTTTCGAGTTCAATAGTTCGGCGGTGAAACAATTTGCCGGCCCCTGTATTTCCTTCCTCCTAAGGTCTCTTCAAGACCCATGTTCACTCCTTCCTCTCCTCAATAAGACCCTCCACATAGCATCTTCAAAGATGACGTAGGCCTTGAGGGAAATTAATTTCCTCAGAGCCTTCTGTGTGGAGAAAATGTAAAAATAGAATTACGGGAATTAAAATTTCGATAACTTTGTGTTTTTTAATGATTTTCGTTTTCTCGATGTTATCCGTGCGAGGATTTTGAAATTTCCAATCTCTAAGTACAAGAGCAAGAGCCGCATAGATAGTAAAATATTTTATCAATATGTAGGTACATTTGTATGGCAATCATTATTTGAATCCTATAATTTCTATATCCGCTAAATCCGATTCTTTGGCAAAATGATTTGAGCATGAAATCTTGTTCACATTTTTGCTAAGAACAAGAAGAACCCAAAACTGAGTTTCAAAACCTTCCTTATCATGACCAAACACTGCGAGTGAGAAACGAAATCCGCTATATCATACAGGAAATTACTATCAAAAACCCGCTTTATCGGGTTAAACCAATCACAAGCAGTTATTTTGCCAATCGTATGTCAAAATTAT
This sequence comes from Glyphotaelius pellucidus, assembly GCA_936435175.1. Classification (NCBI taxonomy): domain Eukaryota; kingdom Metazoa; phylum Arthropoda; class Insecta; order Trichoptera; family Limnephilidae; genus Glyphotaelius; species Glyphotaelius pellucidus. The sequence goes on from OW386548.1 coordinate 33,415,157, forward strand.
CTACGCGCGAGTTTCTAAACCCGCCTTGTCAAGTCAGTTGAGTTTCAAAAGCCTCTATATCACGAAGTTTCAAAAGTTACTTAAATGTTGCTAGACATACATAAAAAATGAGCGCCTTTCAAAATTATATCACTCCAATTCATTATATGAAAAAATTGAAATGCAATTACTTATTTACGCTGGAGGCGTGACAGTATTTTACAATTTTCTCCAAATCAATGAAAGTTAATACAGCGGGTATAGAAATTATAAGACTCTTAAATTAATGAAGACAATATTAGCGAAACTCAATAGAAAATCTGAAAAAGAAAGATCACATCTAGAAATCGTAGCTCTTAATTAATACATTACATATTGAGGTTCTAGTCAGTTAAAAATTAATATTTATGAAGGTATAGGTATACCTAGGTTGTAGGTTTTTGGTAAACCTTAAGTTTCTTTACAACACACATCTAACCACAACGCAACTGCATATCTTTTCATGGAAATTCTTTCACTTGAAAATCACTACCACGGTTTTATTAAATTTAATTTCCACTCTGTGCGACACCTCTGATGTATATCTGAACCTGAACTCATACCTCACTCAAAAGCTCGCGATGTTATCAGCAGCAGCAAAAGTGGGACCAGTGGGCTATCTGCACTTTTCAATCAAAGGATCCCTCCTGCATCGCACTGCGACGAGCAAGAACACTTCTCTATCTATTTGTTTATACGGGTTGTGTACTTTTTAGTTTTAATTTTCGGGTTGTGGCGATATTTTAAACCTATACATTACGTTTTTTGAAGTAATAAAATGTACCCCGTCTTTTCTTTTTCGTGTCTCTAGGTAAACACAATTAGTATTGTCAACTCGCATAGTCGTTTTTGCAATGATATACAGCTTTGAAGGACATACATTTAACAGTCGAAGATAAGTTTTTTTTAAATTAGCTACACACGGGGAGGCCCTGAAGAAAATATTTCCCCCCACGACCCATGTCATCTTAGGTGACGCTGTGTGGAGGGTTTTTTAAGGACAGAAAGAAGATGATGTTTTGGGGAGGAAATAGGTACGAGAGGTAGGTAGGAATCCGGGGGTCAGTGTGTGCAGGAGTGACGGACATATGAATTCATCCCGTCAATGCGGTGTAAGGCGATGGGTCGAAGGATCCTGGCTGGAGACGTCAAAATACCTCCTCAACCAGTCTCTCTCGATCCGGTCCACCGCGCAGCAGGTGGGCAGACACATCGGTCGCCAAGACCTTGATAAACCTCACCCCATGAACCCGGGCACCCCTGTTTAGTCATACGTAGCGAACCACTTGGGGTAATCTATGGCAGAGGTGTTGGTTATCCAATAAATGGTTCCCGGGGAGGCGGTACCCATACCCGTTACCCAGACAGTTACCATACCAATTTTTCAAGTAATCTGAACGTTGAATCTCGGATTTTTTTTTTTTTTACAGTTAATACCGCACAAGAGTCCCAACTGCTCCCGTCTGGAGCCAGTGAGACTATGGCATCCCCAATTGGGGTATGTTGTGAGGCTGAAGGTAGTGGGGAGGGGAAGGAGATAGGGAAGAGGAAGGTGGGGAAGTACCTGGCTATTCAGATCTGGTCACTAAACACGGCTAAAGCCATTTCAAGCAACGTTTCAATTCTGAATGGTGGTCTTACACCAGGGCGATACTGATAGTATCTTCCACTCTGGAACGTGCCGCAAATATACTATATATTATTTTAAATGAATAAATTGTGAAATAACACAAATTAATCAAATAAAATTTATTTGCGCACGCCGGGTTCGAACCCGCGACCTTCGGATTGTGAGTCGAGAGTCTTGCCTCGGGACCACGGAGGCCGATGAAAGCGAATTGTAGGTAACTACGAGTACCTACAAGTATTACTAATTTCCTTAGATATTTTTTAATGATTGAGTACACGTGGCGAAATATAACTTTTAATTAGATACGTCAATCAACTAATATCATGCGAATTATGAATTTGAATTTCCACACAATTTTTCTAAGCTCTGTTTTGATGCTGAACCGTTTATTAGATAAAGTTTGCAACCTACTTGATAAGGTTTTATCAATTTTGATTAAAAGCTTTCCCAAATTAAAGAAATATTTTTCCAGTAGTCCAACTTCTCGTATAATTGCACTTTAGCACACGTCGTTGAAACTGGAATTATTCATAATTAAGCAACCATCTTGGTTTCGCTTCGAATTTCTGGAGGAGCTTTCGGCAGCGAGTTTAGCGCCTCTTGCGGCAACTTTGAACACTTTTGGAAACGGGAAATTTCGGGTAGGAATGAGGAATTTCGGGAGAGAGAAAACATCCAAAGTTTGAAGTGGTAATCAGGAATCAAGATGACGCGAGTTCAGCTAAGAATGAACGGGGGTATATTTAGGTTAATAAGCAACAATCGCCCCTGGCAGTGTATTAAATATTCTACCCCTAAATTTAACGGGGGTGGCGGTGGTTATTCGACCGATTTTCTAGATTTCAGGTGTAAATTTAGCAGATTTACACAGAAATGTTAAATGCTCTGCGAACTCACTTCAACAATCAAAAAGTTGTTATTTCCGTTTGGTTTTGATATAAAATACACCATTATTTGCCACCATCCTATTAACGTTGGTTTATTTAAAGTTTGTGTAGATTAGACAATAAATATACGATTATCAAATTATTTTAAAAATTACATCCATTTAGGTACATAGTAACAATAATAATAATAATATTTTGATGATTTTTTTAGCGCCATTTTTGTGAAATATCACCTCAAGGGCGCTGGATAGAAGGTACTCTTATTCTACTCTCTACCTTAATCTTTATGAAGGATTATTTCCACTGCTTAGAGATTCTTTATTTAATACTAGCTTGTACCCGCGGCTTCGCTCGCATGGTATTAGGTGAAAATACCACTGAATAATTCATTCATTCACTCATTCATTCACTCACTCTTGCAATTTTTTAATACAAATTTCATAATGTCAGAGCTCACCAATAGTGAAGTAAAAAAGAATTATCCAATTTGGTGCAGTCCTTCGGAAATTATGCGTGTACAAACATTACGGAATTCATTTTTATTTATATATAGATAGATATTAACTACGACGCCTGAAATAAAATTTCCCGCAAATATATCAACATAGTTACCAAGACAACGATTTGTTTTGCTTTTCGTCTGACGTTATCAATAACTCACTTTTGTAAGGGACAATAGATGTATAATAAATATAATAAATTATGATAAAACTATACTAACAAACAGAACGATTCGTCATAATAGACCCGATATAGTTTTACATGACAAAATTAAGATAATAACTTATATCATTGATGTCGCTATTCCAAATTCCTGTAATATTCAAAAATCTGTTTCTGAAAAAATTAGAAAATAAACAGATTTAGGAAATGAGATTAAAAGAATTTGTCATTCTCGGACAATAAAAATATTACCATTTGTTATTTCGGCTACTGGCATTATACCTAGCTCTCTAATTCAAAATTTAGGCTTATTAGATTTGTCAAAGAATCTTTATATAAAAATGTAAAAATCGGCATATTAAACACATGTAGTATTACGAAAGATTTTTTAAATATTTATATTGAGGGATCAGTAGGGTTTATTGGCCCAGTTAGGAGTTCTATCGAGCCGAACCCTCTGATATGAAAATATCTGGAGTCGGTGAAGTATTTTCCCATATGGTCTCTGGTAGGTTGACGTGTTGTTCTTGTATAGTTTTGAATTAATTATACTTATACAATGCAATTACATCGCGTGGATTGACTAGATGATCATTTGTGGAAAAGTGTGTGGAAGGGTTAAGTTTTTCCTGTGGGGAAGATTTAACCCGGACACAAAGCCTAGAGAACAATTAATATTTATAATTAAACCAGAGCTTACCATTATACACAGCCTATATTACTCGCAAATAATGAAAGTTTCTATTGACGAAAGAATTTTTAAAATCGGTTTAGTGGTGAAAGCGTAATAAACAAACACACGCACTTTCCCGTTTATAATATTAGTGTAGATTATGAATTTCTAAGAGATTAATTATTTCTCCTCTATTATATCGTGCAAATTCACTGCACGGGTGGAATGAAATCGACATAAATCTATATGAGCACTCAAACCTTGCTTTATTAACATACATACATAATCTCAAACATCAGTTCAATCGCACGTCACAATGTTATATTCTCCCGGCAATCCTTTCTCTGTTCACTCCTCATGTCCGAATTATTTAAGGAAATGTTTCCTTAATCTGGTTTATTACGCTTGCATCGTCCTGGATAATAGGAACATGGTTTTTACTCAGCTCGAAGACCTTCTTTCTTCTCGTTCTTTCTTTTCTCAGTTCTGTTCTTCACATCCATTGATATAAAAAAACTCACTAATTGCTTGCTTTTTCGCTTTTTCTTGTATCGCTTATTTTTTCCTATCCCTTTGATTCAATTCCTCAATTTCAATTTAATGAAAGCATTGATTATTTGTTTGCCAATACCAAAAGCTCCAGCAAGATGTAAATATTAAAAACAAATGGTTGTAGATTTCAATTGCCTTCATAATCAGGCATGCCCCAACAGGAACTGGTTAGTCGGGTTAACAGGAATCGCTAGTCACCGGTGTAAAGCAACCGAGACAGGCAATGGCGTAGGAACTGTTTCCAAAAATAACCTTTTCCTCGAATCCACTGACATCTAGTGATCGCTAGTCACCGGTACAAAGTAACTGAGACAGGCAATGGCGTAGGAACTAGTTCCAAAAATAAAGAAGGAGGTAGCGCAACACGGCATAACAACCGAAAAACAAATAACGAAAATACTTTTGGGCGTGAAAATCTAAAATCTTATCAAAGCCAAATATTTTTTTATATGAATACCTTCAAGAGTCCCTACTGCTCCCGTCTGGAACCAGTAAGACTATGGCATCCCCAATTGGGGTATCTTGAGGCTGAAGGTAGTGGGGAGGAGAAGGAGAAAGGAAAGAGGGATGTGGGAAAGTACCTGGCTATTCAGATCTGGTCAGTAAACACGGCTAAAGCCATTTCAAGCAGTATACGGCTAAACCCATTTTTTCCTTTAAAAAAATTCTCCATATAGCATCGCTAAAGATAACATAGGCCCTGAGGGTAATTATTTTCCCCAGGGCCTCCTGTGTGAAGCTCATGAAAAAAGTATTAGTATCTTCCACTCTGGAACGTGCCGCAAATATACTATGTATTATTTTGAATGAATAAATCGTGAAATAACACAAATTAATTAAATAAAATTTATTTGCCACGCCGGGATTCGATCTCAAGTCAAGAGCCTTTCCGTTGGACTACGCCGACCGTTATTATATGTTATTAAAAGAAGCAAATACATCACAGGTTTCAATCAGAACATTTCTAAAAAAACTAAAACAGTTGTGATTGTCTCTGTTGAAATCTGAAATGAACAGTGTTTATGAAATCTAAGCATGTATTAATGTTTTCAGTTTTCAGTGCCATATTCCAAGAACATTTCACCCGGCCGTTATTTGTGATTGCGAGATCTGCCTATTCCAGAACTTTTAATTACGCCGTATTTTATTACCAAAGCTGTTATTTAACTGAGGGAAATTTAACATCTCTTAACTTTTGGTTGAGAAATATTATTTCTTCGGCAGTTTACGGCTCTTCCCCCACATCACATCGTTATTTCATTTTCGCTCATTTCCCTTCGTGAAATTATTTCATGTTTCTGGCAGTCGTACAACATGACATCTTACGCTATCTAGTCGCATTAAATAATTTTTAATGATATATTTTTTTACCAATTATCAGTCAAGAAACGGCTACACATTAAATTTGAAAAACAAATTTTCAATTTGAGAGGTGGGTGTGCGCACCGTCGCCCCGGGGACCGACCTTATGACATCTCCAGCAGGACTCTCTATATCCATCGCCTTGCACCGCAATTTATTTATTTATTTATTTGTAAGAGACAAACAGCTTTTACATTAAATATAGATACATACATATAAAATTAAATTAAGTTAAGCCAAAAAGGTCTCCTATGTTAAAATTATTTGAAGATGGAGTTTTATTAGATCTAAAAATTAATTTTTGGTGAGGGGGAGAGGAAAAGGAAAATAGGATAAGGATAGGAGATGCTCCCGATACATTCTACAATCTTGAATTAATTTTCAATCGTACGCGTTACTTCTATTCGGTATTTCTGAAGGGTATTGTTAAAAATGTCTATATTGTAAAATGTTGTATTATATTGCGCACATAAACGGGGAATCGGGGAATTTTTTCTATTGTTAGTTCTGCATGATGGTAAATAAAATAAGTCTGATTTTCTTGTTGATCTTGTTGGAAAATGAATGTTTATTAAGTCGGTAAGCTCTGGCAAGTCCAGGCCATTATTCAAAATTTTAAATAACAAGGTTTGGTTAAAAATTAAGCGTCGTGTATATAGGGAGTTGAAGTTGCGAAATTTAATAGATTCGGTGTAATTTGAAAAGTGTAAATTTTGTTTGTAATGTATGTGTTTAATTTTTTGTTTTTAAATACCTTCGATTCTTTCGACATGAGCTTGGTAGAAAGGAGTCCAGATCGGTGTGCAGTGTTCTAAGTGGGGACGGACGTACGCCGTGTAAAGGGAATAAAGAGTTTTAATGTTGCGGAAAGGTTTTGTTATGCGAATTATAAATCCCAGCATTTTGTTGGCTTTGTTGATGATTTCGTCAGTGTGTCGTATAAAGTTTAATTTAACGTCCATTATTACCCCAAGGTCCCTGATAGATTCTACTTCTTTAATTTGTGTCCCGTTTATTGTGTACTCGAAGGAAAATTTATTTTGCAATGGGAGGAATGGATTCGTACGTCTGTCACTCATGCACACATTGACCCCCAGATTCCTACCCACCCCTCACGCCTTTTTCCTTCCCAAAACTTATACCTATAAAGAACCTCCACACAGCATCCTCAAAGATGAAATCGGGCCGATTTTTTTTTAATCACCTGTGTAAGAAAAATATTGAATAAATTATTAAATTATCAGACAAGCGATGAAATAGGTATCAAAATTATTTTATTTTAATAGTTAATAATAAATTCTATATTTGTGTAAATTCTACATTGGGTATTCGAAACCCTTTTACCCTTTTTACATTTTTGATGGATCTAAATCTGGATAATGATTTTTTTAAAGTTTACTGACGGTAAAATTCTGATCGCCTCTAATTATATTTTTGATAAGCAATGAAAGGCAAATATTTTATAAATTCTTTCACCTTCAAAAATCCTTTAATTATAACTTCCCGTGGGTTCCACGCCAACTGAAAATAAAGTCAACACAACACCTCCTTGAAAAGTCATTAAAAGCTTTAAAAAAAAATCATTTTAAATGTAACCTCAATCAATCAATTTTTTATATAATTTTTTAAATAATTTTTTATCACTCTAAATGACTTATCTGAGATGGTTCTGAGTTGGTTTTATTCCGAGTTGTCCGGTCACCCTTCCCGTGATATTTTGAGACAATATTAAAATGCAGCAATCAGTTCGTACCGTGAACGTAATTTAAGACAAATGCAAAATAATGTGAACATAAAAAACATTTTTTCCTGTGATTCCTCAATTTTCATTATTTAATCTTAAGTGATAAAAACAATGGTAATTTTTAACAGTTGGCCACTATATACGAATATTAAAAAAAAAAAAATTTTATTTCAACTTAATGACTAATAATTTAAAAAAATCTTTTTGCTTTTCCGAGGAAATGGAAAATACTTTTTTTTATTTTTTTTTTTATAGTTAATACCGCACAAGAGTCCCAACTGCTCCCGTCTGGAGCCAGTGAGACTATGGCATCCCCAATCGGGGTATGTTGTGAGGCTGAAGGTAGTGGGGAGGGGAAGGAGATAGGGAAGAGAAAGGTGGGGAAGTACCTGGCTATTCAGATCTGGTCACTAAACACGGCGAAAGCCATTTCAAGCAACGTTTCAATTCTGAATGGTGGTCTTACACCAGGGCGATACTGATAGTATCTTCCACTCTGGAACGTGCCGCAAATATACTATATATTATTTTAAATGAATAAATTGTGAAATAACACAAATTAATCAAATAAAATTTATTTGCGCACGCCGGGTTCGAACCCGCGACCTTCGGATTGTGAGTCGAGAGTCTTGCCTCGGGACCACGGAGGCCGTCTTACTGCATTTAAAAAAACAGTTACGTGAACAAAATTTCTTTTGTGTGTGATGAGCTGATGTATTACAATAATTTCTGGCCATGCTACGAAATTTTGGTACTTCGGTATTCCGGAATAAATAAATAAGTTTTTCATGTAAAAAAATAATTTTTGAGAAAAAAAAAATTACAAACATAAAAAAATTTTGCTTAAAAAGATATTTTGTACGACCTACGATGTATTAGGGCTAACATACCAAAATTTCAATATGGTGGTCGTCCCATACAAAAGCAAGTTTTGATTTTACCTAGTTGTATTTTTTAATGCAGAAAATCCATTCCCCTAATGCGAATAGTTGTCTTTTATAGCAAAAGTTGTATCAAAGTATTTTAAATAAATGGTATTAAGCGTGGCCAATGTTATAAAAGTTAATTATAATAAAATGTTAGTATTTCATTATTTTACCAAACCAGCTGAATTCTACGTGTTACCTGAAGCCCTCTGACTAAATATATCAATTCACTTCATCACACAAGCGATAATAATCCTCCCCTGTATCATTATCATCCCTTAAGTCTGAGTACACAGTCGTTAGGTACCACGCCAAAACTACCCCTTCATACAACTATAGTACTGCCGACTGTTGTTGTCAACCAAAGTAATGTTGGCGTCTGAAAAATGACATCCATATGACCAAATAAGCCAAATTGGAATTTTTTTGTGAATATCGCACAAGAGCCCAAACTGCTCCCGTCCGGAGCCAGTGAGACTGCGGTATCCCCAAGTGCGGTATGTTCTGAGGCTGAACATGGTGGGGAGGGGTAGGAAAAGCCATTTCAAGCAAAGCAACGGTTTAATTCTGAATGGTGATCTTACACCGGAGCGATACTTGGAGTATCTTCCACTCTCGAAAGTGCCACAAATATACCATTAATTATTTTTAATAAATTTATTCCGAAATTACACAACTTTTTAAATTGAATTTATTTGCGGACGCCGTATTCGAAACCGTGACTTTTGGGTAGCGAGTCAAGACTCTTACCCCTCGACCACGGAGGTCGTCATGATGATGATGAGATATAAACGAAGCGATAGAGAAAGGTTTAGAGAGCTTTAGAAGCGATTGAGGTTATTTGTTTGGTTTGCTTTTCTTAACTCCCAAAGCGATTTTTGGCAAAAAACGAAAGTCAAAAGAAATTAATATTAATCACGTTCTTTTATCTGTTTTACATAAATAAATAAATATTTTTTAAGAACAGCCTGATACTTTCTGAAAATACTCATTTCCGTTGATTTTTACAGATTTATTTAGGAGTACGAGTATAATATATATGTCACTAGCTGGGTTACCCGGCTTCGCTCAGGACAAAATTCGTGAGTGTTCCACAATAATGTTCCCGATTTCCTATTCCCGAACTTTCCACGACATATCCCGCCTCTCCTTCCAAAACTTTCTAGAGCTCTAGCGAACCTTCTAGAACTTTCCGGAAAACTGTTCTAGAAATTTCAAGAGGGCGAAACTTCCAGCCCTTATATATTCAAAAGCACTTTAGGTAAAAGCGGGAACCGTCATTCTGGAGGGGGGATAGAGATCTTCCGGGTCTCGTTTCTGAATTTTTGCGGGAAGCACGTTTTTTTGGACTTTCTTTTATAATATATATTGATTATTCGTCTGATTAAGTTATTGAACAAATGCCAGCACTCATTTGTTTGACAGCAGTCTTTACCAAAGTAGTGCTCTATACTCCCGCCGACACCCCGCGGAACCATTCCAGGGACATTAGTTCCCGTTTGGCTCACACTACCCCTCTCTACTCAGTACCTTCCGTACCTTCCCTACCTATCCTATCTACCCCATCCCGCAATGCACTGAAGAGATACACAGAAAGAACGGCGTAGTGGGTTAATTTTTGGCTTACTTCGGATGAAAATGATCAAATATTTCCAAATAGGATAAAATATTAGGAGACGAAATGAGTACGCCCGAGTTCGTGAGTGGAGTGTGGATGTTTTTATCCATATACTGCATGGCGGTCCGGATCGTGAAGAACTGGTTAAGGGGGTCCTTTTGACCTCTCCAACTGAACTCTCTCGACCTATCCCCTTGTGCCACAGTTGCAGGGATGGATTCATACGTCCGTCACTCCTATACATACTGACCCCAGATTGCTACCCACCCCCCATATCTTTTTTTTCCCAGAACTTCTTCTCCTGCCTTTCCTTAAAAATATCCTCCACATAGCATCCCCTAAGATGTCAGAGGCCCTGAGGCCTCTGGGCCTCTTGTGCGGAGCTAATGTAAACAACAAGTAGTAACTTTCTTGAATAGATAATCAATTTATTTGGCCTGTCTGTAAACTATGACTTAAAAGGTGGTAGGTTATCATTTTTATTTCACATCACCATAGATTGCACTTCTAAGAACTGTCCATTCAGCGCTGCAGTAGCACCCGCTTAGGGGTAGGTCCTGTAGTTGGTGTAGTAACTCTGCCACCTCAGTCACATGGTTGCTCTGCTCTGCAGCTCTGGAAATTGTAAGTGTGGAGTCAGTTATCGAGCACCGATCAGTGATATCATTGTGCAACTTTACTATTATGTTACGGATTCCTCCACACTACAGTACGACTGTTTGATGTATAGTAGTAACGTGTGAGGAAATTCTAAGGGGGGTATTTCACCATCCTCCTGATAGCTTATCCATACGACAACGAATATTAATAAATAAACAAATAAATACAACACGTAAAAAACTCAGCCGACCTATTCTATAAATAGCCACTATTCATAAGTTCAAGTACCGAACAGTAAACTCAGACTTTTTATATGAATAAATCGTGTAAAATTAATCGAAAATCTACGTTATTATACGGATTACTATGAGGAGGATGGTGAAATACCCTCTAAATGTATTATTTTATAAATTTATGTTGACAAATTAATCGCTTATCATTTAATGCAACCGCAGAATCTCTTGGATTAAATGATTTGTTGTGTTTGTATCATTATAAAATAATAGCATACAGTCTTTGAAAGACAATGTCGACTGTCCAGTTGATTAGTCAGACATCACCTAAAAATCTAAATTTTATTTAAGTATGCAGTGATATGGAAAAGTATACCTTCTATCTGGTACAATACTCGGATTACTCATAAAAGCATAAACTCAATAATTATAATGTGGGAAAATTTCTAGTGAATTAATAAAAATTTTATGCAGATTTTTAAAAATGTCACACTGTTATGCCTCCCGGTGTCATTTTATAACACATTTAAAGTGTAAAATAGGCCACGCGTAAATAATATTTGATTTATGGCGAGCCTTCGAATGTAGCTTTCCTCATTTTTTTATTTATTTTTTTATTTATTAATCTATAAACATAGGGTTTTACATAGGGTTTAATTGATGCCTGTCTCACTAGGATTTACCTGTGTTGAGACAGGCTTAACATTATATCAAGACTTTGTATTTAGAGATGTCTGGCTAATCAACTCGACGATCGATATATCTACCCGAGATGAACGCGGCGATGAAAGAAAACAGTAGGTTACTTTCCTACATTTTTATAAATAGTTTATTTTGATGTTAATCTTTTTTGCATTTCTATGTTAGGTATCAATCTAAAGTTCAAGAATACTTAAGACGCCAATATACCCTAAAATACATTCAGAATCTTAACGACGCGCGACGTAAATAAAGAAGCCGTGTATACAATTGCGACTCGCATCCCGTGTATTGGACGGACCTACTGTCGAATTTGCCCAATCAAAGAAAAGAAGAAGAAGAAAAATAATGTGGGAATCTTAATGACGTAAGTGAAGAAAGCACGTAAAGACATATACGATCGCGACATGGCGTAGTAGACGAATGTACGGTGGAATTCGATTCGACCTTTCCGCCGCGTTCATTTTAATTAATTCTGAAGAACGTGTTACAAATATTTAACATGTTTTAAAACGTTTCCCTCCCGAATTAATTAATTCATCGTCTAGAAAAATAAAATCTGGTGCTTACCGCTAATTTAATAGTTGAAAGATCGGGTTATAAAGTTTTTAAATCGTTGAACCTAAAATATGTTAATGGTAAGGTATTGTTTTGATTAATTTTAAACATAAAGAACTTAAACCCCCAGGAGTCTGTTGAAATAAAAAAGTTATTTTAGTTAGGAATTCGCCGGAAATGATTAAAATGTGAGTTTTGAGCAAACAAAAATTATTAAGATTGTGTACCGCCTTAACAATTCGGATGAACATATTTTTTTCATGATCAATTAATTTTTGGGTTGTTATTCCGTGTTGCTCTTCTTCTTTGACCAATGTTTCTCTTCCTCCTTTTTTAGCCAATATTTCGGACAGTGTCCACAACCGATCAAGAAAAATGATTTCCAATTTTTAATATTATTCCTAACTCGAGATTCAACTTCCCCCACCCATTACAGAAGTAACATAGTTTGTTATATTCAACCCTTAAGGCGCGAATGTTATTATTGTGTTCATTTCATTAGTCCTCCCCTAGAAAATAAATTGCTGCATGTTAGATGCTTTGCATACTAAAGATAATGCATTTTGCCTTTATTACCTCCATTTGATACGTACCCCTTAGCTTTTGCTCGTAAGAAGGCTTTTGTCAGTGTATTTACAGTTTATTTATTCATCTTAATAGCTTTGGCGCGTATTTTAAGCACACGTTGTCTGAAAGGTATCATAAAATAAAATCGCTATTAAGTAGATATCGAAAGCGACAATCTCCATTATTAATAAATCAAAGTCATTTATTCATTATAATTTTTTTAACATTTTTTTAGAAAAGAGTGTATCCTAACTACGGTAACCCTTTCTAAGGTACATGGTTACGTGTTCGAATCATAAGTAAGTACCCATGGAAAATTATAAAACAATATCTAGAAGAAAACACAATACATGCTTTAATCTTTTTTAGTTTACAACATTGAATTATATTCTTCCTTTCCGTGTTCATAATCCATATCTTGATGCTTCTTTGGATCTTGTGAATCGACACGTGTTTGTTTGTGTATAGTATCCTGGTATTTGAAAGCGTAAATTAGAATATTTTTTGTTTATAATAATTGTTTCAGTGACTTTGGGCTTTAAAAATATAATCTGTAGGAGTTCTGATTTACACATCAAACAAAAATGTTTTTCAAAATTATCGCATAGCATAGCTCACGAAACGTGTTGGTTTTGTAAACAATAAAAGTGGTAAAACTAAGTATTTTATTAATTGAATTAAAATGGTACCACAAAATAAGTTTGCTGTGTTTGAAGAAAAAATGTTTTTTTAGCTTTGTATCTAAACAATCATAAATTCTCTTGTGCGAGTATATGTCAATCTGCATATATTATTATTGATCTTGTTTAATACTTCACTACTGGAAGGGCTTAATATTTTCATTTTGACGGTTTAAAACGATGTGAAATTTGAACATTTGCACAGCCCGCGACATCCCTAAAAACAATGAACGTATATATGATGTCCCATATAAAAACCTATTCTCGTTAAACTAAGGTGCTTTAAAGGAAATGTTAACTATGTGTTTGTTCAAGTTGTTATTCATCAGTGGGGTGCTTTACAAAATTTAAAACTATTGTGATTATTTGGAAATTTTAACCAGTGTTTTCTAGCCTGGTACCTCCATCAAACGGTGTTATTTGCCAAAAAAGTAAAGCTAGCAGTCCACAATGGAGTGCTGGTACCTACCCTCATGTATAGCGGTGAGGCATAGAACTAGTGGAGGAAGTATGAAAGTAGACTGAATGCTCTAGAAATGAGATCCCTGAGGCGCTTTTGTGATAAAACCATGTATGATCGTGTAAGAAATGTGGAGATCCGCAAAGAATGCTGGGCTGATGTAACCGTTATAAGAAAGATTAAGAAAGGGATTAAGAAGGGGAAGTAAGATGAACGATGAAAAATGAACGAAGAAAGGAGTGTAAGGAGAATAAATGACGCAAATGTGAATGGTAGAAAAATTTGGAGAATATTTGGAGACGCCCGAGGATTAAATTCTTGAGTCGGGTCATGTCAAGAGTCAGAGTAATAGAAAAGTTTGTATGAGACAATGTATGAATGTGAATGACTTAAAGAGTGTGTTCCAAGACTGAGCTGTTTGGCGATCCGTCCTCTCGGATTCCCCTGCGGGGAAACGGCGTGAGGGTGAGTTAGTTATTTTTTAAATCACTTATTAATTAATTACTATATCTCACATTCATAAATATAAAAACAGTTTTTAAAAAAATCTTAAAATATGATAAATATTCTGAAATAACACTAGATGTGAACATACAGTTTATTTTATATTTATTAAGTCTTTATAAAAAAAGTATTTGTAGCAATTAGCTCTAGATTCAATCACTTTTATATTGTTAAATATTTAAAATTAAACTCTTCAATCTATAATCACAATACTTCTGTTGTTAAACAAAACCAGAAAATAATCTATTCTCACGGGCTGAAAACTGCAAAAGATATTAATTATTGTTCAGGTTTCTCAAATGGAGTCATTTTATATTGCTCTCTTTTCATGTTTACTGGACAGATAATAAGAATACGTGTTAATTGTATTATTTATGTACGGGATTTAATGAACCTAATAAAAATATTAAATTTTATTGTTTTACACAAAAATGAAATATATGTAATATTATTTAATGCTAAATGCATGGAAAACCATTTTGTATCAATATATTATACCATCTGCTATAACATTAAGAAAAATAATTGTGGTATCTTTGATAAAAACAAGTATGTAATTATATCAAGTACAAATTTGAACCTCACACTGCATTATATAGATATATTTATTATAGAAATATTTCAATATGTAAAATCAACCAAACCCGTATTAGAAACTTATTGTATTGCTTCAAATTTAACTACGAATTAAATGGCGCAGAATAATTTTTCGTATATTGATAATGATAACGAAATAGAATGTAGTACAGTAAATAATTTAGAAGTTTGGATAAAAAAACAAAGCATAAATGCTTCTGATAATCTTGTTTGTATTCAATTAAATATAAGATCTATACAAAAATATTGGGATGTATTGCATGTATATTTATTAAATAGTTTGAAGCATATTGACATTCTAATGCTATGTGAAACATCTGTTCAAACTGAAAGTACGAGTATGTACAATATTCCCGGATATAATGTATATAACTACTGCAGGACTGATAAGTCAGGAGGAGGTATTATATTGTATATTAGAAACAAATTTGAATTTAGACCAAAATCGTTCCAATCACAACATTTTGAAAATATAACAGGAAAGCTCATACTCCAGGACGAAACTAAAGTTAATATAATAGCCATCTATAGACCTCCTAATCTCAGTAAATCTTCATTTCTAACGGAATTATCAGCACATCTTGATACAATTAATAGTAAGGAAAATATTATCTTACTCGGAGATCTAAATCTAAATTTACTAAATGACCAAGATTATATCATAACTTCGTATGAAAACTTACTTACTAACCATTATTTAACTAAATGCATCAATATAGTAACCAGAGAAGCTGTATTAAATGGACAAATAACTCGCACTTGTATTGACCATATATTTGCTAAATTTAGAGGCAAGAAAATAACTGCTTGCGTCTGCGAAAATAATATTGCTGATCATTTTATCACTGCTATTAATATAAAATCTCATAAACGTCCGATAGACTTTGCAAATAAGTATGTTCAAATCATCTCACAAAAGGCTATTGATAGATATATCAGAGATTATAACTGGAGTAAACTTATAGAGGAGAAGGATTGTATTCTATTATATGAAAAAATAAAATCTTTATTTAAAAATTTTTACAATAGTAGTTCAAAAACGATAGTGCAAAAACCGAAAACACGACCTTATGCAATAAATGCATGGGTAAGCAGTGAATTATTATGTAATATAAATAAAAGGGATAAACTATATAAAAAATGGAAAAGTACACCAACAAACAAAACATATGAAACAGAATACAAAAAAACACGAAACCTTGTCAATAAACTTATAAATAAAGATAAAACTAAATACTATAATAATAAATTTAAAACCTGTTTTAATGATACAAAAAAAACCTGGGATGAGATAAATAATATTTTAGGACGTAAACCCAAAAACGATTGTGATGAAACTATAATACGATACATGTTAAAAGATAGAACTGAGGATTCTGTGTCAAATGATTTTGTGAATTACTTCTCGGATAGCATCAGCAACATGTTACATAAATGCAATCACAAAGCTTCTAATATAGTACTGGAAGAACTACCTCATAGTTTATATATACCAAGAGCAACTATAACTGATATTGAAAATATCGTTAAAAAAATGAAAAACTCTAAAAGCACAGGTATTGACAATATAAGAATGTTTGATTTAAAAAGAAATATAAAAACTCTTGGGCCAATAATAACTCATTTAATCAATATGATAATAAAGCAAGCAAAAATTCCACAAGAATTTAAATGTAGTATCACTAGACCAATATTTAAAGGTGGAAAACACATTGAACTGGGAAATTATAGGCCAATTAGTATTCTACCAGCATTAGAAAAAATTCTTGAAAAATTTTTATCAAATAAATTAAATAATTACATTGAAAAATTCGCTATCATAGATCCAAATCAATATGGCTTCCAAAGAAAAAAAAACACTGAAAAACTACTGCAAGATTTTTCCAATTATATAAATAATCAGTTAAATAATAAATTACATGTTATTGTTTTATTTATCGACAACTCTAAAGCTTTTGACACAATAAACTCTTTAAAAATGCTAAAAACTCTAGAAAAAATTGGAATAAGAGGAAATTTGTTAAATTTATTTAAAGATTATCTTACAGATAGAAAAATATGTACCAAAATAAATAATGCATTTAGTAAAACAAAAAATATATCTGCAGGAGTTCCACAAGGTTCCATATTGGGACCTACACTATATATAATCTATGTAACTATAATGAAAAAAACTTTTCTCTTTTGTAAAACATTTTGTATTCGCAGATGATACGGCATTGGTCATATCACACAAAGATCTAAAAATTGCAATTGAACTCTTACAAATTGACTTTAATCAACTCTGTAAATGGTCACATGATGCAGGGCTATTAATAAATGCTAAAAAAACTAAAGTAATGCATATAAGATCACCAAATGCCAAATTTCAATTTAATCCTAATATTATTTCTCATAACTTTAATTGCATCCACAAAAATATTCAAATTAACTGTAATTGTGAAAGCTTAGAATTAGTTACTGAATATGTGTATCTTGGTGTTACAGTAGATTGTTTTTTTAAATGGGACAAACATATTAAAAAAACCTGTAAAAGACTCAGATCAATTGCTAGCAGAATGTACACATTAAATTTTTTCCTATCGATTGATACACTTAAAATAATTTATATGTCACTAGCAGAATCAATAATAAGATATGGGTTAACAATATGGGGAAATACTACTGTAACCAACCTGAAACAGGTACAAGTTGCACAAAACGCAATTGTAAAATTATTAGTTGTCCCTAACATTTTCAAACAAAGACACAATACTCCGTTGCTGTTTCAGAGTGCAAAAATTTTACCTGTGAAGGCAATACTATGGTATAAAATTATAATTCAGCATATATTTACCCCGCAGCATAAAGAGAAACTAGATCATAAATATAGCACTAGATTCACGCGTAACGACGGGTTAATAGTTCCGAAATTCAATAATAAGTACGGACAGAGAACGTTTGAATACAACATACCGAAGATATTTAATTTATTACCTGACAATATAAAGCAACATAATTCTATGAATAAGGTTAAATATATGGTGAAAAATTGGTTATTGGAAAAAGAATATTTATTTTGATACTTGATACTTGATAAAATCTATGAAAAAATGTTTAACTGTAGATAAAAGATGTAAACTATAACTTTAAATATATTTGTAAGGAATTATAAGCACCTGCTGTCAAGCCAATTGCAATTGGCTTAGCGGGACTGGATTGTTGATTTATAAAATAAATAAATAAATTTAAAAAAAAAAAAAAAAAAAAAAAAACCAAGACATAATATGCGAATACATTTTTTTTAAATGTTAAATCAAGAGGGTTGATTTGAAGACGTTGCTCGTAAAAAATCAAGATATTTGTTTTCCTACCTCCCGTGTTGAATAAACGAACCCTTCTAGTTCGCATAATTTACCTTGCTCTAAAAATCTCTCGCAGAAGCAGTTTTCCACCTACAAAATATCCTACTTAACTCATTCCGCTTTCAAAATTCGCATTTAAATTCGCGGGATAGTACGAGTAATAGGGTGGATTCATGGTACCCACCGACCCCAGAATATTAATAAAATGACCTCAGATAATAAACCAAGTGTGAGTCGGGGCGGGCCTAATTCACATCCACACATCCACAGGGAGGACGTCCCTACACGGGGCACGCGTGCCCGTTTGTGATAGCACGTGTGTACCGAAACGTGCCCGCCAAATAGTGAAACGTCATCAAGTCGGCTTATCTTGGGTGCCGCCATTATACGCGGCTGTTTGCCCGGGCCCGTCGATGATTTATGGGTCTGCTAGGCCCCCAGTACCCGGTGCGTCGGCCTCTCCGGCCTCTCTACCGGCCCTTAGAACAACGGCCGCTAAGGGTGGATTCCGCTACATTTTGCAATTCTAATGATTGGCTTTTTCTGCAAGTACTTTGCGTTTACCACTGCGACATTGTATTTCCTATTCTTTTAGTGAATCTAGGACACAATGCAATACTCAGCCCACTTTGGCATCGATGTAAGGCAAATAGATAACAAAGTAGAAAAAAACAGATACGTATAGTATGACAATTTGGGAGGCGGTTATGGGTACCTCCGCCTCGGGAACCATTTATTGGATAACAAACCGTTTATTATTTTTCATTTACTCTTAAATAATTGCCTTAATTGCCTCTAAAATCGTGAAACATTAAAATCTTTAATGGCCTAAATCTTATAATTTAAAGCAACAATGAATAAAGTAGCTCACATCCGTACTAGATATTTAATATAACTTTTGATAACAAAAATAATTTTTCAGGTTGGATTCTTTGATCTTAAATCCAAATTTAAGATTTGTATGAAACTGGCCGGAATGGGCCGCGCATACGTTCCTCTTAACCCATCACTTTGCATCGCAGTGAGAGGGGGGAAATCAAACGTCTATCACTTCTGGACACTCTGATCGCCCCACACACACACCTCACAAACCTCTTTCACTCTCAGAACCTCATCTAAATCGTTTCCTTTAAAAATTCCTCAAAGATGACGTAGACTCCGTGGAAAAAAATATCATTTTTTTACGCTCTCACTCGTTTTAAGGAATCGAGATGTCGCGTTCCGTCGCCGTGCCGTAGCCGTAAGAATTGTAAAGCGGCCTATAGACTTAAATACACGTCCGTATTAAACTGCCCTACAATATTATATCGTTCCATGTATCATGCCACGTCATTGTTATGGGCGGTTGACTCCGCGGTTATGTTCGCATTAATTTTTTTCAAGCCATGTTTAATTGCAATTTATAATGTAAAGCTGGGAGCATGTGTGCGGTGGAGCAACATATTATATATTATTTTGCGTGCTGCCGACGGGCGAGTGGAAGGGTTAGTTCGATCGTTACGACGCAATAAAAAAATATTGGTCCCCTTGCGAAAAATACTATACTTCAATTCGATTCGGTTGGTAAAATTAATAACAACAAGAAAATTGGTACACAACCGTTTAGCTTTTAAAATACCTACCTACTTTGCGGAACGAAAAGGTAAAAAACACGTTTATTAATAATCTAGCACGATTTAAGGTTTTGTGGGTACACGAGTAGGTATTAATTTATTGATTTATTTTTTTGAATTTAACATCCAGCTGGGCTTCTACGTTTAATTAACAAACTAATATCTCGCCGATTCCCCAGAGAGGACGGACCGCCAAACAACTCGGTCTTGTCTGATTCGCATTCATACATCGTCTCATATAGTGACCGGAAAGCTCAGAATCATACCTTCTTCCTTCTTTGAAAATTCATTAAAAGTGATGAAAAAAAAAATAAGAATATGGAACCTCACTATGAGGAAACCCGTGAATTTCGCTTTGACTTTGACGTAATATTTTGTGGGTTTATTTTGTGCTATCGTATATTATAATTACTGAAACTCATTATTTGACCAATAAAATATGCATATAAACAACATTACTTGCATTTATTTGACAAATCGATAGGTTTTTTCATATTTTTCGTGACCCACGACGCTCGCAGTTTGACAGCTCAAATCGCGCGAAAAATGAAGGGTCGTTTTCATGGATAAATTTAATAAAAATTATTCCGAGTGGCTAGGTGTATTTAGGATACCTCTTACGTCAAGAACAAGAATGCCCCAAGCGATTCTAAATTTGTCCCTTATACATTTTCTTTATACATAAGGATTAAAATCGCATTCTAGAAAACAAAAAAAATGTTCCGAGCGCGCCGGCGCGCGCGCGGCACAAAGGTTGCATTTGGTTAGGTTATGGGCTAATTCGTCAATTTTTATTTCATAACTTTTCAAAGAGATGTTGAAATTGCATGATTTTGAGTTGTCATGGAACCGTCTCATATATCTATATTATTATTCTGACTCTTGACATAGCCCAGCTCAAGTATCTGATTCACTTAATCGTGCCCCCTTAGGGCATATTGGTCTTTCTTTCTTGTGTCCACTTCTTCGGCCATTCACATTTTAGTCATATATTCTCCTTACTCCTTTCTTATTTATTCGCTCTACATGCCGACACTTAATCTTCTTAAGTTCCTTTTTTAATCTTACTAATTACGCTTACATCAGTCTTGCATTCTTTGCGTATCTCCACGTTTCTCACACGATCATACATGGTGTTACGTTGCAACATTGGAGAATCGACCTCTAATACGCAAGCGCACGCATTACCCTTTCCCGCGACAGACAGGTCAGCTAGACGCGCGAGCTCTCGTCCGATATTCAATCAGTCCCCCGCTGAGCCGCTCCGGCTCAACACATCCCGTGCGAACATGTCCGAAATCACAGTGATAGTTTCACGCGCGGGCTCTCTTCCGTGTGTGTATCCAAGCATCGGACGCCGCTTTCACCAGGAATACTAGCCCGTAAAAACGTGAGTCAGTACAATGTTTTATCCTGTGTGTGCAAATGGTGATCAAATTCCCCTATAAAAGCGTGTAGAGAGAGAGTTTTAGACGTTCAAACCAACTTTTAGGTAGGATTGTTCATTCCCTGTCTCCGGTGCCGAGGCTGGCCAGACTGTGTACCATTGTGAATCTTAGAATTGAATAAACTATTTATGCTATAACATACAGTGTTTTGTTTGACGAGAGAGGCCGTGATGGTGGAAGAGAAGAAACACCGAACCATAGGCACTCGCCTTGGGTTTAAGAGGAAACGTGCTTGAGCCCGAACCCTGAGCTAGTTTATTTGGACAAATCACGTATCTAATTGTTATAAATATGTGGGAGCTTTCTCCTGGAGGCCATTGCCTCGCCCGCATGACCCCAACAATGGTTATACCACCTATACCCCTCAGGTATCTCACTTCTACAGCATTCAGTCTACTTTCATTCTTCCTCCGCCAGTTCCAAGCCTCAATGGCTTATTTTTTTCTTGAACAACTAAATTAGCATAACATTCTAAAAATAAAATTCTCCACAATGTAAGATGGAAAAATAGAAGATCAAAAATAGTGGAAGCAGTTTGCTCTTAAAAAAACGAAAAGACTTCAGTGATTTTAAATTAGATTTACGTAATTAATTTGGGTTCTAAGAAAAACTAGAGTTTTAACTTGTAAATTTTATTTTACGAGGATGGGACTGCCATGGACGGAGGCCGAACATTCAGCGGAAGACAGGGGCGTATGGAGGCGCCTTGTCGATACAATGGGTCCCCGACCCGAATAGGATAAGGGGAAGAAGATGATGATGATGAATTAATTGATTATTTTAGAACCTGTCTATCTACCTAGTTTCACGAGTCGTATTTCACTATATTAAAGTATTTACTGGTTTCGCACGAATTTCGGAACACGTTTTTTTATTAAATGGATATACCTATTTTTGCGGTTCTATTTACATTTTGTTCTATTATTAATAATATGTATAAATATTTTAAGCTGAATTGTATTAGTTTTTTTGTAAGTACAACTTGTACTATTCCATTTCATTTCTTTTTTATGTTGTAATATTCTTCACCTAACGAGTCGATTGCCTTCTTGTTTATTCTGTTTTATTAATTATGTAACACATGTAATTAATATTGTTAAATATACATATATTACCTTATATTCTTGTAAAAGCCCACCAGGGCGTTAATAAATATAAAATAAAAAAAATTAAAAAAAATAGCTGAAAATAGTTGCGATGACCTCGAAATTCAAGGGAGAAAAAACTGTTCAAAATGTTATTACGCAAGAGCTCATCGTTCGATATGTCGATCGTCCAGTTAATTAGTCAGACATCTCTGAAAAACAGTAATTTTGAGTTGAGTATGCAGTTAAATGCAACATTGTACCTTCTATCTATTACAATATTCAGATTACCTACTCATAAATACCATTAAATCAATTATAATGTATAAAAACTTGCGGTGCAGTCATTAGTAGGATATTTCAAAATGTTTTGCTAATGCACCGGATCGTTTGGTTATTATTTTATAAAATATTTAATATGTAAAACACAGACAAAAGTGGAAACAATATTTTTTTATTCCAAAAATTCGTATATTGTTTTCTTCTCAAAACCTCTCAAAGTATTTGGAGATGTCTGACTAATCAACTGGACGATCGATATGTGCTGCTTTAAAACGTGATATCTACCCGCGGCTCGAAATTGCGAAGTGATTGTTTCCTGACTTCTGTAGATCGACGTCATCCAAATGACATAAATTGTGCTGTAATAAAACAAATTTGTTTCCATTTAGTTCGCTTTCAAAGAAGCCATTTTAACACTATAAAATAATGCTTACTTCACCATAAGGCTTTTCAGACCACCATCATAAAGCCTTAATGCACCACAGTTAAAGTTGTAAGGCCCATTACTGCCAGATATAAAGTTACTCAAGATCACAGAACATAAAATCTCTAGAAATGTAATCTATACTATTCCCTCAGGCGATATGCAATAAAATCCAAATAAATTGAATATTTCTAAACGCATCCGAAAACTAAAAACTCTTTTTGAAAAGTGGTGTTATACGCTTTCAAATTGTATAATTTGAAATAAATATGTAATTTTTGAAAAAAGTATAAAAATTTTGAATTCAAACATAAAAAAATATTTAAAATGGCTCATCTAAAATTTTTTTTACTAAAATTGCTAGTTGCGAAAAAAATAGATACACACAGATATTTTATAAGGCAACCATATTGTAAACATTATCGTCAACTCACGTTTCCGTCGTTTCATCCAAAAAATAATTGATATAAATTCCCAAAGCTTCCCATACATTTTTTTCAAATTGCGGTCGGAATCTTTGTTCTTTTAAAGGTGAATATGTTCATTATTTTGTGGTTTACTTTAAGATTTGAATATATAGCATGTTGTATTCCCTTTCTAAGACCGCTTAGATCATATTTCTAACCATGATAGTAAGGGAGACAGCGATTTCTGTGATACCTATAAGAATTGTTCTGAAAAGCGCACAAATTAGCCTGAGGGGCTAAATACCAGCTGATATCCCTAATGCTGGGGCCGCACCTGCGTGTGTCGTCACGAAACTTCATACTAATAGCATTAGTATATTTGCGGCACGTTCCAGAGTGGAAAATACTCTCAGTATCGCCCTGGTGTAAGACCGCCATTCAGAATTGAAAAGTTGCTTGAAATGGCATTGGCCGTGTTTGGTGACTAGATCTGAATAGCCAGGTACTTCCCACCTTCCCCTTCCT
Source organism: Glyphotaelius pellucidus (assembly GCA_936435175.1). NCBI lineage: Eukaryota > Metazoa > Arthropoda > Insecta > Trichoptera > Limnephilidae > Glyphotaelius > Glyphotaelius pellucidus. The sequence continues at coordinate 33,439,256 of OW386548.1, forward strand.
CACCTCCTTCCCCTCTCCACTACCTTCAGCCTCACAACATACCCCAATTGGGAATGCCATAGTCTCACTGGCTCCAGACGGGAGCAGTTGGGACTCTTGTGCGGTATTCATATTAAAAAAAAAAAATTAGTATGAAGCTTCGTGACGATCCACGCAGGTGCGGCCCCAGCATAATATGCATATATCTTTCGACCTTTAGGCCCCTGAAAAGCAAATGGAATTCTGTGTCCAAGAAATAATTTTGTTATTTTAAAAATGTATATCAATTCACCCAAAGTAAAGGAGAACTAAAATCACTTAGGCCATTGTTCCCAACTTTTTGATTGATCAATCTGAGTCTCCGATCAGCTAAGTGATTTGTTTAGTATCGCTTGATTCGTCTGTTGATCGGAGAGTTTCGTTGTGAAGAGCGCATTTATGCATTTGAGAAGTATTCAGCCAAAATTTCGGCTCTACAATTGATCAGTAGGATTATGTTGCTCGGCTTGAGAAATATTTAATTTCTCGCTTAAGTACGCCAAATAAGTAATTCTGGCATCCCAATCAGACTTATAATATTCCTGACGGAGTAAACTGAAAAACCAGCCATTAGACACGCCCACACAACACTTCTACTGAATTATACCTCTTCGGTGCCCAGAATCAAGTGCACTCGCAGTCAAAGTAGGTAGCTTATTTTGAAAAGTAGGCACTATCTGCATTTACAAAACATTCTGCAAACAAAGTGCATTCGTTATTGAAGCTTCATCGTGACAAGTGTAAAATGCATAGCGGAAAGTGCATTTTTTAACCAACAAATTGTATTTTATGTTGCACTGGCGGTTTTACGTCCGTTTATGCAATTTGAAGTTTCACCTTTTAAAAATTTGTATTTATCAAATATTTACCCACATTTCCAAATATTTACCCACATTTCCAAATATTTACCCACACTTCCAAATATTTACCAACATTTCCAAATATTTACCCACACTTCCAAATATTTACCCACACTTCCAATCACCTTTCTATTTTTATTGTACTCAAATGAATGTGTAACTTTAATATTCTTTATAACTATCAAATATGTTCATTTATGTACCTCTAAGCCTGTATTTTATTTTATAACACATACTGTATATAGATAAATAAATAAAAAACATAACAAAAATAAAATAAAAAAATCATATATCTCGACCTCCGGGGTTGCGTTATAAGGCTCTTGACTTGCAATCCAACGGTCGTGGGATCGAGTCATTCGCAAACAAATTTTATTTGATTAATTTGTGATTTCCTTCCACTCTTACTGCCTTCAGTCTCACAATATGCCCCAATTGGGGATTCCGTAGTCTCAATGGCTCCAGACGGGAACAGCTTGGACTCTTGTGAGGTATTCATATAAAACATAAAATAAAAATCTACAAACATATCCATCCCTAAATACTACGGTTTATTATGTTTGAATTAATTATTTTGGTGCTGTAAGTAGATAAGTTTGGCGCATACATACGTACCTAACTTATTATGTTAGGTTAGGTACGTATGTATGCGCCGAATTTAAATTCCGACCTGAACTTGATACGATCTATCCTTGCGCAGATATAGTCACTTTACTGACTTTACAATTACCGTAAGCGAAACAGAAAGATGCGTGAAATATACGTGCGACAGAAAAAGGCGTTGGCGGGGAGGCATGCCACTTTTCAGGCGTTACTATTGCGAGTATTTCTGTATCAACGTCAGGTCGTATCCAAAGTTCGTCGTTTACTATACTTGTGTTGGAGTGATTGGCTAGCGGCAAGGAAAGTTACCTAATTTAAAAATGTCAAGTCAAATAACACGGCCAAAATATTAAAGAGGAACGTACGCGCGGCCCATTTCGACCCGGTTGCGTATTTCCTTTTCCTTGTTCAATACGAGGCAAGCATGCCTCGAAACCAACACGGATTTGTAACGCTATTTACCTTCCGAACCCGTGTTCAATAGAAGGCAAGTGGCATCCAATCGTGCACGGGTTTGTAACGCCAATTCTCTTCCAAATCCGTGTTCAGTACGAGGCATGCGTCCTCCAAACGTGCAAGGCTTTATAATTACTATACGCGTTGATTGAGCACTACAGATCCGTGTGTGTTTCGAGACATTTTTTTCTGTGGATGGACGGACAATAAAACGCGTTAAGTATTTTATATTTATTTTTTAAATATTGTATTTTTCATTATTTATTATTTATGAACGCTTAATGTGATAGTGTGCCTAGTGTGCTTTAACATGAAAATTTTGTAATTGTAAGAAAACACCACATATGTACACAATAAAATTTAGTGCAAATTAGCAAAATAATAATATGATTATTCGATTTAATATAATACATAGGTACTATACATATATACATAATATAATAGATACTATTATCCTGACATAGTAAGTAAAAGAAAGTATAACGTAAAAAAGGAAGTGTGTGCGTGTACGCACAATATAATGGATGGACAATAAAACACAAACAGCCTCCCAAGTAAAAAAAAAAACAATTTTAAATATAAAAAAGTATTTTATCTTATAATTTTTCATTATTTTTTTTTTATTAACGCTCAAGTGGGCTTTTAATGAAAAAAATGTAGTTGTAAGAAAAAGTAAATAATAACATTCAGTGCAACTTAGCAAAATACTAATACGATGATTCTATATAATATTATAGTACTATTATCCTACAATAGTAAATAAAAGAAAGAATAACATAAAAAGGAAGTGTGCGCACATACGCACAATATAATGGATGCACAATAAAACCAAAACATCCTTACTAATAAAGTAAATAAAAAAATTAAAACAGTAAATATAATATAAAAAGTATTTTATATTATATTATTTTAATAATTTTTTTATTATTATTCGTTTTTAATTAACGTCCGAGTGGGCTTTTAATGAAAAAATGTAATTGTAAGAAAACAACACAAATGTAAATAATAACATTTAGTGAAATATGGCAAAATAATACGATGATTGGATATAATGTTATAGTAGGTACTATTATTTTGAAAGAGTAAGTAAAAAAAGTATAGCATAAAAAAGTAAGTGTATGTGTATACTCACAATATGATGAATGGGCAATGAAACGCAGTCTTTTATATTATAACGTCAAACGCTGCACACTGCACAATGAAGAAAAAATGTGACTGACGAAACGGTGCGAGGTAGGCGTGCGAACTTCGTGGGTATGTTCCATGCATCGCCGAGGACGCGTGCCTCGTACTGAACACGGATTTGGAAGAGAATTGGCGTTACAAACCCGTGCGCTATTGGATGCCGCTTGCCTTCTATTGAACACGGGTTTGGGAGGTAAATAGCGTTACAAATCCGTGTTGGTTTCGAGGCATGCTTGCCTCGTATTGAACACGGAAAAGGAAATACGCGACCCGGTTCATACAAATCTTAATTCTGGATTTGAGATCAAAGTACCCAACCAAACTGAAAAAATATTTTTGTAATCAAAACCTATATCAAATATCTAGTACGGATGTGATCTTCTTTATTCATATTTGCTTTAAACTATAAAATATAGATAGGCCAACAACAATTTTAATTTTTCATGATTTTGGAGGCAATTTGGGCAATTATTTGTGAGTAAATGAAAAACAACAAAAAAAATATTTCACTATATTCATCATAAAAACATAAATAAAAGAAAAAATAAAAATTAATAAAAAAATCATTTTGATGAATAAAAATTTAAAATACAAATTACTTATTTACGGCGGAACAAAAAATTGTCGTTTATATAATTAAATTACTACCCAAAAAATGCATTTTTAACGGCGTTTTTATTTATTTTATTTTTCATTGTACTTTTAAAATAAAAAATATAGTAAAATTTTTTTTTTTATTGTTTTTAAAATACTCACAAATAATTACCCGAGATGCCTCTAAAATCATGAAATACAAAATTTTTTAATGGCCTATACTTGTAATTTAAAGCAAAAATAAATAAAGTAGCTCACATCCGTACTAGATATTTGATACACCTTTTGATTACAACAATAATTTTTCAGTTTGGTTAGGTATTTTGATCTCAAATCCAGAATAAAGATTTGTATGAAACGGGCCGAAATGGGCCGCGCATACGTTCCTCTTAAGCCGCCTCTACGCGAATTTCTACCGATTTCCTACATATCTCCCTTAATTATCTCCTCCTTATTTGTAGTTTTTAAGCTCTTAAAAAAATATATGTTATTTTTTAAGATAATACCTAGGTTCCACGCCGAAACGCAAATTATATGAAAATCCCTCGATAAAAAAAAATCACAAAATATGCTTCGAAAATTATTAAAAACACGTCTGTTTCTATTATTTTACAAGTCTAAGTTGTGAAAAAATTCACGATGTTTCTTTAAATGATTCTTAAGATGCCTTCCACGAGATTTTTGCTCTATTTTAAACGAGTCATGTTTTATTAAACATTTTCACAATTTTCGCTTTAATTTTATCATTTAAAATATTAGCGCGCTCTGTCCAACATTCGTTATTACTATCTCTCCATTTTCTTCTTTTTGAGCGGAGAACCGCCGCCTTAAACAATGTTGTCATTTAATAAAGAAAAGCGAATTGATGAATAATAATATTTATAAATAATGATCGTTTTTGTGACGATCAAAAACACAACGAAAATGTTGACCAATAGTAGTGTTCCAAGAAAGATCATTTTCGTGTTTCGTCAAGTTTTGTTTTTCGTACCTTCCGATTGAAAACATTAAAATTTATATAATATTCATAGGTAAAGTTGATATTTATGTGTTTTTATGAACGCGATCATGAAACTTTTGGATTGTTCACTTTCAAAGTTAAACAACAAGAAACTAGGTAACTGTTTGCCGGTAATTTTGAGTTCAGCTGTTATTATTTATGCAACAGAGATGCTGGCCCTGTTTCCAAGAGTAATTTCAACTTTCAAGTGTTGCACTTGTTACGGAACTGTATTCACTGGAATAATAAGTGTTCAACTATTTTACTAAGCAGAGAAAATGCAAGAATTTAGACTACCTAGACAAGACGATGCACACTGCACGTAAAATGATTGGTATAAATATAGAAATGAATGCTTAATTAAAAACGCGAGCTCCTTTGAGTATACGTACAAAAACTTTTGAGGATATAATCATCATCATCAACCATTGTCTGTTCTCTGCTGGGTGAAGTTCTTTCAAAACAGCTTCCACTCTCTTCGTTCTTTGCTTCACGTTGTCACGAAATTCCGCCAAACGAAATATATGGATGTGTTTGTATTATTATTTTAATACTGGTTGTTCTCGCATTCAAAGAAACGTAATTATCTCTAATATCATAAATATATAAAAGTCAAAATTTCCTCTGAAACCAAGTACAATTTGTAAGTAGGCCCATAAATACCTATCTACACTATATACAGCATTTTCATACAGTGTTATACTCTGTATGAATGAATATGCTGTGGGTACAGTTTGAAACTGGAGTAAAAGCTTTTCAATATACCTGCCAGGAGAAAGTTTTAAAAAAGAATTGTTATTGAGGAGCGAAATTTCTTTGGACAAATTGTTCAATTATTTGAAATAAAGCAATAATTCGAAAAAAAGTCAGGTGCAGTACAGCACGTTCCCGAAGGATTTTAATAAGCGATTCCTGAGCTTTTTGGAGTTAAAAAAATTGATGTCATTTTGCTGTCCGATGATTTTTTTTTCTATTAAAACTTTTTTTAAATCTTCGTCACTGATCTGATTCCCATACGTCGCACCGAGATCACGTGATACACGCGGTGCTTTGTGTGTTACCGTGCTGCCGGAACGAGAAACTGTGCTTATCAAGTGACCATAAACTATAAACATAGGCGATAAACGCTCTGCTCTCTTTCTACTACTACGACTACTAGTTGCTCGCTAAGTGCCAAGTGGTTCGCTACGTTTGGTGATTTAGCAGGGGTGCCCGGGCTCATGGGGTGAGGTTTTTCTAGGCTGGAAGATGGATGACCAGGATACAGTGAGCCCCAGATTCCTAAACCTTATAGCCACCCCTTATACCCTTTTCCTTCCCAGAACTCTCATTTCCTTAAAAAAAACCTCCACACAGCATCCCCAAAGATGACAGGCTCTGAGGGAAATTATTTTCCTCAGGGCCTCCTGTGTGGAGCTCTTGAAAAAAAAAAGTTGCGGCGTGTTACAGAAAAATATTTTTAATAGAAAAAAATTTCATCGGATAGCAAAATGACATCTACATTTTTTACTCCAACTATGCTCATGAATTGCTGGTTAAAATCCTTCGGGTTCTTATCTTAGACCTACGGTAATCTGTATCTACAAATAATGAACAATAAGCCGATAATTATTTTTTTAAAATTATTAATGTGAAACCATTTATGAAAAAGATACAATTTTCAATTTAATTTGAATTCGTGAAATGATACACCAGGAACGCCAAGTTCCAAGAAGTATTCTTACACTACTCCGCAATCGCCTTTAACCTGAAATAAACAACAAGACATCAAAAGACACTGTATCGGAGAATACAACAGTTTGCTTTTCTTTGCAGTTTTCAATGGCGATACCCTCAACGAGATGTGAAACGTAAGACAATGTGAATCAATCAAACTATTTTAGTTTTTGTTTTATTTTGGTTACTGACTAGACCAGTGCAAATGAGTGGGTAAATTCAGTTTCTTCTAACTGTTGTGGTTTTGTGCTCTTGTCTTCATTATGGAGTCTTCAAAGCAGTTATTTTTGGGATTATTGGTGGTGTTGGTGATGAGGATAGGATGGACTTTGGCCTTGGGGCTGGGTTGGCAGACAAATGCCTTCACCAACGTGGCCACTGTTGTGTCTCCGTCGGACCATGAGAACTCTTGGCATTTCTACTACGAGCTGCCCTGCTGTTCTTCTACTACCGTCGTTGGGAAAGGGAAGCACCATTTCAGACACAGAAAAGGTAAGAATTATTATTTTATCATTTATGTTTAAATATTGTCATTGCTAGGTGGTTTCAACTGGAGAAAACCGGAGTAACAGCCTTACCATCTGGTACGAGAAGTATGAAAAAAAAATATTCCTTAAAAAATTTAGCTTTACGTTTTTTTATATTAACTCCACACAGGAGGCATTGAGGAAAATAATTTCACTCAGGGCCTATGCCATCTGGGATGCTGTGTGAAGGGTATTTTTGAGGAGAGGAAGGAGTGAACATTGGTCTTGTAGAGACCCATGTTGTAGGAAGAAGGAAACACAAAGACCGGCAAATCGTTCCACAACCGAGCTGTTGAACACAAGAACGAAGAGTCGAAGAAGCGACCTGTTCTTTTGTGACAAATATCAACCGTGTACATATGTTGGTCACGCGTTTGGCGTGTTTCCCGACTATGCACCGGTGCCTAAGGGATCAATGACGCTAGTTTCTCAGAGCATCTTCTGTTGAAATACCGGTAGAACAAGGATAGCATACCTACCCGACGCCTGTGTTCTAAAGATTGCAATCCGTTTGTTAAGTTAGGAGAATCTATCAAGGGTATTTTTTGGTATTTTGGGGCTCCAGACCAGAAGTGGCTGCCAAATTCAGCCGTGGGGCGCACTTGCGGTTTGTACAGGGTTAGCAGTTGTGTACTATTGAGGTATCTGCGGGCCCTGTACAGTAAGCCTAGTTTTTGAGAGGTTAACTTAACTCATTATCTTAACCGATATCAACTGGTCACTTGTAATAAGCAGATTGTGTGATGTATATATGTGTGATATATATATATATTACTAATGCGTTTGACGGTCAAAATGCATTGATATTATTTTTGGACACTGTCCCATCTAGCTCATTTTGCCTAACCATAAATTTGCAGATCATTGGAATAACTTTGAAGGTTAACAAGATAATATTAAGAATTGAAGAAGAAGATTATATAAATAAATTTTAATACGAAACAGAACAAGACATAGACAATAAAATGTAACGGACGCAACTGGGAATCCAACCCATGATTTTTGCTTACCTGGATAATGCCTTTACACCTCTGCCATAGGTCACCCCAAGTGGTTCGCTACGTTTGGTGATTTAGCAGGGATGCCCGGATTCATGGGGTGAGGTTTTTCTAGGTCTTAGATGACCAGGACACACTGAACCCCAGATTCCTACCCACCCCTTAAACTCTTTTCCTTCCCAGAATTCTCCTCCATTTCCTTTCCTTAAAAAAACCCTCCACACAGCAAAGATGACATAGGCCCTGAGGGAGATTATTTTCCTCAGGGCCTCCTATGTGGAGCTCATGTAAAAAAAAAAACCACTCGGCCATTGAGACCTAATCATCTTACGTCATTTTTTTCTGTTACCTTAATCTTAGTTTAACCAGTATTATCGTCAACGAATTCTCATAATTTTTGTCTGTTAAGTTACACAGACTTTTTTCAGAGAGTTATTTATTTTGTTTTTCTTTATAATATTTTACAGATAATATTTCATCAATCTATTACCAGGAATCATTGTATCATATACCTATGTGTATATATTAGGTACACATCGGAAAAGAGGTTAATTTTTATCTAGCCTTAAAATTCAATTCCTTTGAGATAAAACCAATTAAATACCGGTAATTGGCTGAGTTGGCATCGCGTCTGGGTTCCACCTAGGCGTGAGATCAATTCCTCAACAAAACAAAAGCAATGGTGGTAGTATTCGTAACCTGAATCGTTGTCTTTATTAAAAAATAAAATAAAAATATTTATGTTTCTTTTTCCAGAATCGTTTTGCAAATCTTGATACCACAAGAAGATTTTTTTTACAGAGATTAGAATTATATTGTATATTTAATTCCTATTACGAATTCACACACATATTTATTGAATCCTATAAATATACTATGTTTTAACTAGATTTTTTTTAAACACACAATAATTTTTTTATAAATGAGTTTTACGTCTGTGTAAATCCACTATTTTAATATTTTGCCTTTCGCGATTTTAAAACGTGTGGGTTATGTTTTTTTACTTTTCACAGTTGATATCCCAACAACAATCAGTTATACTTACGCAATTATGTAATTAATAATTCAAGTTGTCTTTTGTATTGCGACAAAATCTAAAACACACACGCGATATAGCTATTACCGCTCATTATACGTCGCCATCTTGCCAAGACTGGCCCCAAACGGCTTCATTAACATTACATTGTTAAATTAAGCTTATTTATTATTAGACACGATAGCTTGTACAAAGAATGCTTATGATACATCGGCAAAGAATGCCTAAGATTGGTAATGTCTTTTTTTAAATTACAGACCGCCACAATACGGCGGACATGTGCCTAAGTTGGCAGTCGAAAAATTCTGTAACTTGTGTCGTAAACAATAATAATGTACAGAATAAAGAAGTTAAAAAACAATCTAATAAACAAAATAAATAAAAAACTCTAACGTAACTAGATGATGTTGATAGTGGACAATTTTTAAACTAACACAAATGATAATAGTACGTACAGAAAAGAACACATAAGGAACAATAATTATTGCAGATAAACAAAATAATGAACATGAAATAGAATAGTCCCACGGGTACTCTTTACGTGTAAAGATATTTATTTGATTTTCAAAATTCATTATTAATTAGCCTTCGGTTGTGTCGTTTTATCTAATTTTTGATAAAAATCGTAAGCTGTTCAAAATGAGATGGCTTTTTATGTTCGGGCGCCTTTTATGCAATAAAAAATATTAATTAATATTTTTGTGTAAACGTGGTAATGAATTTCAAGTTTCTGAAATTTTGTGGGAGTTAAACTAACTAACTAACCATCACGCCGTTTCCCGTAGGGATAGGCAAGACGGACGAGAGTACGGGGACGGAACGCCAAACAACTCGGCCTTCTTAGGCTGGGCGCATACATTCGATTTTTCCATCCGATTGCCTGATCAGACAACCGGAAGGCCTTCGCGCCATACATTTCTTATGAAAGCCCGCACACATCCGATTAGAAAACCTGATCGGTAATAAAAATTGGCCACGCCCTTCCACGCCGGCCGTCCAATCCGGGGTCTGAAAAGAGGCGTGACCCCGGTCGTAACATCTATCCGATTTTCGAATCGGGTGTGTGCGATGTTAATCGAATACGATTGTCTGATCAGACAACCGGAAAGCAAAATCGGATGTATGCGCCCAGCTTAATGTTAAAGAGTTTAAATACGTTGCAATTTTTTAATTTAATGCGAATTCGAGAGAGCGCCACTCGAACAATAGTGCTTTACGATCCACACATTTATTTTTGTGGCAAACGCAATATTTGCTCCCATTTTTGTAGGTCAAGAACTCTTGAGAATAGTCAATTTACGAGTACCTACTCGACTCACTAGGCATAAGAACCTATTTCAATCTCAGCATTCACAAACGAATTATGTAGCAAACTCGTCAATTCATCCTTTTCATAATTTAGTAAAACAAATGTAGAAATGATATCAACATTTTTAATGTAACGTTTTCTGTGTTTAAAACAATTTAAGCACAGAGAACGTATGATATAATACAATAATAAGCTAAAGTAGTGTTCGTTTTCATTTGCGTAATTCAATCGAGCGTTTTCGACTTTTCTGGAATAGAAAGCTCATCTAGTTTATTATGTGACAATGCATGAAATGTGTACAAAAATAATTACTAGCGGTTATATCAAAATACCCAGGCGCCACATGTTGAATAGTCACGCAAGCCTTGTACACAAATACATCAGTTTCAATTAAGTAAGCAAGCTAAATAATCATATTAGTCAAAAGCAACAAGGCATTTAATTACACATATATTCCAGATAATAGAACAGGAATGCTATTTTTGTGTGCTTACTGTACTGTTAAATTTATTTCATTCTACCATTTTAGGTCTAATTTTGTAAGAAATACAACTGAAAATAACCAATGTGGGGTAAAGTATATTAAGAAGCTTTATCAAAAGGAATAGATTGATTGCTTAGGATTTGATGTGTAATTGAAGCAAATCGAGGTAAATTTTGGTGAGGGTCGTTTGCTTTGTAAGGGGTTGATGCAACATGTTTGCTTCTAAATTCGGGTCCTACCATCTGTCGTTTGACATCTGCTATCTTTATTGACTAGTTTTAATAGTCAGAAGTTGAAAGAAGGAAAGGGATCGCGTATTGTGAAGTTAGAATTTTGGAGAACAACTGTAATTTGGCTACAATATCCAAATTCGAAACAATGCAATAAAAATAAACTTTAACCGCAAGTAAATGATAATACAAAGAGACGTGATTTCCTTTGTCTCATAAAATCGTGTACTTATAAGAAAGCTTATTTTTTTGGATAAACATGTCTACTCCGCCAATAGGTTTAAAGTAAGAAAAGGGTTTATTATTACGAAAAGTGAGTATTTTGTGATATTAAACTCTTCAAGTGGGCTTAACTAAACTTAAAAGTAATCCTGTAGTGTTTCTTACGTGAGTCTTTACAAAATATTCAATTATCAAATAGTATGAAACAAAGAATATGCGGTATACAAAACAATGCCAAGAGAACAAAATTAACAATACCCGTGCTTGGTACAGGACAATAGATAATGAAAATCAATGCTGCCAATCAGAGAAAAAATATTATTGCCATTTTTTTTTACATGAGCTCCACACAGGAGGCCCTGAGGAAAATAATTTCCCACAGGGCCTATGTCATCTTTGGGGATGCTGTGTGGAGGGTTTTTTTTTAGGAAAGGAAGGGGAAGATAGTTCTGGGAAGTAAAAGGGTTTAAGGGGTGGGTAGGAATGTGGGGTTCAGTGTGTCCTGATCATCCACCTCCAAGACCTAGACAAACCTCACTCCATGAATCCGGGCACCACTGCTAAATCACCAAACGTAGCAAACACCACTTGGGGTGACCTATGGCAGAGGTGTTGGTTATCCAATAAAGGTTCCCGGAACGGCGGTACCTATGACCGCGTCCCAAATTGAAAAACAATAATTTATTCATGTTATGAACTGAATGCGTTATTCACAAGTTTGATCCTGTATTTAAAACAGAAGTACACGAAAATAAAGATACTTGAATAATTACACATACCCGTTAGAAAAGCGTTGCTTGTCATATAAACCATTCAAACCTGGGATGTTTATCTAAATGGCGATGACACGCTGCTTCCGCAACTTCAACCTCAACCTAGTATCTCAACTTGTACCGCGAATAATTCGATTTAGGTAGGTACTTTTGTTTTTATTTTGATTATAATTTATTTTATAAGGTTGGTACTTCCGACAAATGTCATATTTGAATGTCTATTACTTAATTAAAAAAAGTAATATTTGACAAGGGATGTTTCGTATTATCCGTGAAGCAGACTTATACATTTTTACCAAATTATGTTTTTTTAGTACCTAACTTATTAGCATTACTAAGGCATGTAGTCATTAAGTATGAAAAAGGTAAAACTAGTAGTTCTATGAACAATGGACTGTAATAGTAATGTTGATTACTCCGACTTGACAGCTCTTAAAATAACAGTTGCAACGCTCCTGCGCTCTGGTGGAATAAAATGGTACTGTCAAACACGGCTACCATCTTGATAGGACTGACCGGACACGAAACATAAATTTATAGATGAAATGCAGAGCTTCGCTACACGCAGTCAAATATAAACGAAATAACGAACTAAATATTTATAAGTGCGAAGTGAAATCGTATTACTTGCGCATATTAACCACTTAACACAGATAGCTTTATCTTGATTAAATTTAACCAATTTGTGATATACAATAGATTACATTATTATGATAAATATTAATATGTTTTATGGAATCAGATAGAAATATACAATCTGCGTATTTGATCTGTGAAATAGAATAAAAATTATTATTAGTGCGTCAGCAGTTCTTCACAGGAGGAACCAATTTGGGAGTCATGGGCAAGGTGGGTATGGGTACAGCCGTCTCGGGAACCATGTGTTTAACCAAAACTCTTGTCGTAGGTCACCCCAAGTGGTTCGCCACGTTTGCAGGGGTGCCCGGGTTCAAGGGGTGAGGTTTGTCTAAGTCTTGGCGGCAAATTCGTTTGCCCAGCTACTGTATGGCGGGTCAGATCTGGGAAGATTTGTTGAGGGAGATCTCTCTCCTTGCTATCGGTCTTTCGCCTTGCAACTTGGATTCATGCGTACTGTACTCATGCGGGCAGATACTTTAATAGTACACAACTGCTAACCCTGTACAAATTGCAAGTGTACCTCTGCACCTCTGGTCTGGAGCTCAAAAATACCTAAAAAAACCTTCACTCTGTGCAGAAACGGGCTTTCCTAAGTTAAAATATGGATTGCAATCTTTGAAGCACAGGCGTCAGGTAGGAATGCTGTCCTTGTTCTACCGGTATTTCAATTGAAGATGCTCCGAGGAACTAGCGTCATTGATCCCTTCGGCACCGGTGCATAGTCGGGAAACATGCCAAACACGCGCCCAACATTTGTACACGGTTGACATTAGTCACATGAGAACGGGTCGTTTCTACGACTCGTAATTGAGTTCAACAGCTCGGCTGTGGAACGATTTGCCGGTCTCTTCATGACCCATGTTCACTCCTTCCTCTTCTCAAAAATACCCTTCACACGGCATCTTCAAAGATGACATAGGCCCTGATGGAAATTATTTTCCTCAGACCTCCTATGTGGAGTTAGTGTAAAAAAAATCATACTTCTATCACTCCTGGACACAAGATCCCCGATTCCACCCTTCTTACATTTTTCTTCCCAGAACTTCCTCTCCTTTCTTTCCCTAAAAAGACCCTCCACACAGCATCCCCAAAGATGACAAAGGGATGCGTTAAGCGTAAAACAAAAATAAAATAATCTTGAAACTGTTTATTCACCCAACATGACACATCTACCTAGTCGTGTCATGTTTTATGTAACTCACCCCATTAAAAATCTGTTAAAATGGTCATCAGAGTAAACTAACGATTTTCAAAAGTCTTCCGATGTGGTAGGTACTTACCTCATTGGTTTCGATCAAGCGTGAATAAACTATTATAGATGGTAGGAGGTAACATTATAAAAACGTGCAAGTCGTGATATTGTACTCATTTACACGAAAAAAATCTTAATATTTCAATTTGTTTCGTACTCTCGAAAATCCCCAGGTAAACATGAATCTGAGATCTTAAAAGCGACTATATAACCTGCTCTTACCTGTAATTTAGGAGGCCGATATTAATTATAAGAGCTAGCAGGATTAAATCTCTTCCAACATTATGTTAAATCACTTAAGACGTGCTAATCATCTACCTGAATGCCTCGTGAATTCCATTGAAGCTGGCAGAGATAACATCTTCTGTTTGTCGAGATAAATTATTATGCCTCGTTTTGTTCTTGGCGTTTTTGACTACATCCGTAATTAATTTCGCGGCGTTTTCTAATTATTTGTTCGGGGGTGTTTTAATTTGTAAAATGTGCAAATTGAATTGATTTTAGCTGTAGCCGTGAGATAATATTAATTTTGAGCAACGTGAGATTGTACATGGTGAACATAAGTGACATAATAAGTGACTTTAATAATGGGGGTTTGCTCAAGGCTCACATTTTAATTAATTGCGATGAATTCGTAACTATAATACCGTTTTTTTCAAACCGAAACTCTCGGCAGTAAGTTAGTTATATTTAAAATTAATAAAAATAATACCTTACCATTAAAATATGGTTAGAAAATTTTATAAATCGTTTTTAAACTATAAATTAACGGTATTATGTAGATTTTATTTTGTTAGACGGTGAATTAATAACTTTCAGAAGGATTCGTTTAGAATCATCTAAAATATTAGTAGCACGTTTATCACAGTTAATTAAAATAAAACCCGCGTAATGATCACATTTCTAGGCTTGGTAGGGCGAATTCGGTCGTAGATTCGAGCAATGCACCGGGCCACGCGCAATATATTTGTGTACATGCCTTCTTCACTTACGTCGTTAAGATTCTATCTATATTTTGGGGTATTGTCATCTTATGTTAAAGATATTACCAAAATTTAAAAAAAACACATATCGTGTGTGCATAAGAGTAATATGTAACATTATATGTTTACCATGCCACAATTTACTTTATACGCAATTATAATATTTAATTTTTCGAGTCCCAGAGGTGTCAATATCTTTTTCTGATTTTTCTGTTTTCAGATTTTCGATTGAGTTTCGCTTATATTGTCTTCATTTAATTAAAAATTATAATATACATATATAATATAGTGCCTTCTAATAAACCTATTGTAAATTTAACACAACTGATAAATAACTATTAATGTAGGGTAAATGGTTGTTTATAAGTTGTGCAAAATTTAAAACACATTAATTAGTAAGGGTAATATGTAATACCTATAAATGCCAATAAAATAAATAAGTTTGAATTAACAATCAAAATGTGGTTTTTGCTCATTTACAGTTCATTTATTGTACGAGTAATGTTTTTATGGGGTTAATGGAAGAAAGTAGGTTAGTTTTCAAAACGTAGGTAATATTAACTTTCGTAAATAGTACTCCATTTATTATTTAAATAATAGAGGACCCTTTTGACTTTTGACCCGCAACCCGAGACACCTCATAAAAATTCAGCAAAACGAGCAATCTGTTTGATAGATTCCTTTTGATGTGACAGGAATTGGCTTTAGTCATAAATACTTATCACGACGTGAATTTTATATCTAAAAGCGGAGAATCCTAACGCCACACGTTTGCAAAGTACAACGGTAGATAGTTTCAAAGGTAGGAGATAAATAACTGGCATAACAAAACGCCGAACAAGAAAACAACTAATAATAATTGATAAATAATACTTAACAAAACAGGAGCAAATTTTAACCACTCCCAAACACAATAAAGACATTAAAAATCTACCCAGCTTAGAAAATATCGTGTAATTCTACCTGCATAACCCAGCATAATACCCGTTTATTTGTTCCGGCCAACAACGATCTGAAATCCTATACCGCTCTATTTAGACAAGTTCTTGCACCTTGGGCAGGTAGACGACAGGGTACTAGGTAGGGATGGTATGTTTTTGGTCGGCATTCAGTTACTTTGCCCTAGCAACTTAGCTGTCACTGGAACCATCGATATTATTTATTTGCGGAACTGGTTCATTAAAAATTAATGATATTTAGAAAATTTGTAAAATGTTCCAAATTTTTTTAAGGAATCAATTCCAAAAGTAACTGGATCAACGGTTCCTCGTGGGTCTTCGGCAACTGGAACCGCAGTGACAGCCCCATTTAAGGTATCAACCATCTCTACAGGGTACTGGGTTGGTGGTGCATGAGCCTAGTAGTCCGCCGGTGAGGTTTCGTACCGCGATACAAAGGGATAGGAGCAAAAACAGAAAACTTCAACAAGTTCAATGTGAATAAAACGGCGGCGCATGTAGGGACCTATCCTGTATGCTGCGAGACGGTGCAAACAGGGCTGTCCACTTACAGTGTATTTTCAGTAATTGTAGATATCTATTTATTTCTGAAACTTGAAAACTTCCCCATTAACTGTTTTCATTTTACTCATTTCTATATCCCATCAACCTTTTCTAGTTGTATCAGCATTACATAACACAATAATGTCATCCCTTGCATGATCGATTGATAATTCGTCGCCTTAGTTCTTAATTGTCCAAATGACCATTTTAGGATTTGTTCAATCTCCACTTTAAAATAAAAATAAAATATTAAAAATGATAGTTAATCATTTAACTAAGCATTATTTAAACTAATGAGACCTTTACTTTTACGGAAAGAGCTTTATCTTAAACACCTGTCATAATGTTTCATTGAAATAATGAAAGAAGACCTTCTCCTCCTGTAAAATTTTCTAATGGTCATTTGGATAATTAAGAACTAAGGCGAGTATTTATGTCTTTAGAATCGTTCTCTACTTCTACTATTTATTAGCATTGCTACTTGTTTACATTTTTTAACCTTCTCTGTAATATATTAGTATATTACTGACTTACGGACACCATGAAAAAATAAATGAATAAATATCTACGACACATGATAAAAAAATAAAGGAAAAGGTTAGTAACTACACTTATATATCTAAACTAAAAGATACTGTTAAGAAAAATAAAAAAAAATAACGTTAAGACAAAAAATGCATTAGTATATTTTGTTTAGACAAAGCCAGAATAAGGTTTTAATGCAGTGTCAAATCAATCAAATCAACATCACCATAAAACTTGTTGGCGAAAATACTGAAAAAATAGTTATTTCCACCGAAAAAATGTGTATAACAAAAACAGCAACATCCCTGGAGCTTTTTGATTGCCAATATGAAAAGGGCTTTTGTTTGTTTCAACTCTAAGAAATGTGCATTATTATGTAAGGAGAGTTTAAAAAACCCAAATAAAAATATGAAACCGACGAAATATAATGTATTTTTTCGCAACAATAGGTAGAGGGATAAAACGACAAACAACACTATTTTGATTCGTTCACTATTGGTTCGTTTGGTTCACTACACACTTCTTGCTTCGTCATTTTTCTTCGTACATCGTCTCATGCAATCTCAAGTGGTTGATATACTTGACCGTATTGCGTTTCCTAATGCGCGCTTTCCGACTTCCTTTTCTTGTATTTTCGCTTATTTATTTATTTATTGTTTCTCTTGCTCCTAACACAATTTTCTACGTGTGATATAAAATAACGTTTTACCCTCTATAGTCATCGCCCGCTGCTTACGAAAAAGTATTTGAATTATTTATGATCAAGTTTTATCAGGTAAAAATATTTATTTTTATCTGATAAAACTTTTGGTGGCCCTGCGTCCCCCCTGCATCTGAATGCATACAGGGCCAACAGAGGGACCCGACACAATAGGTCATCACTATCTCTTTCTCACACCTAACTTTTTATTCAGTCCTCTTTCACGCACAAACACACTGATCGACACTGCTCGTGCCCCGTTTCACTGTATTTTATACCACTTCAAGACGAACGCATACAATGTTCTCCTCTCTTTCCAACTGAGCTCAACAAGCCGAATGCATTTCGCCGCGTTCCGAGAAGGGCCAGCTAAAATCGGAACCTGGTAAAAAATATGCGACCCTTAATTCTGTAAATAATGTAAACTCGTGGGCCAAAAAGCTTTCTGTATTTGATGGGTTTTATTTTAAAGCACCTGTCAAAGTTCGATGTTTTAATGTTTATGAGTAGGTCCCTATATACCCAACTGTAATTTTCTGATGAAATAATCTTACAGTCATCATTTTAGCTATTCTTTTAAAAAGTTGACAAAAATCTTGCGGTCGTGATTTGCAAAATTGAAAATCGGCGAACGCTGAAATAATAATTATTCCGCTTGCATAATTCCATTGGTTGTCAACTGAAATTCAATTCAATTTAATTACTGAATATATATAAATGCAAATAAAGTTATGATTTTTGACTCAAATGTCATTAATGCGAACCCGTATACCACATTGAACAATCATTGTTCAATGTGGCGGTGGTTCAAGTAGATTTTTTTACGATAAATACAATGACTAAGAACTAAGGGGTCGTCCATTAATCACGTGATGATTTTAGCAACTTTTTAATCCCCTCCTCCCCTGGTGATATGTGGTGGGGTTTTAGACTACCCCCCCCCCCATACCTAAAATCACGTGAATTTTTTTAATACAAAGTATATGGAAATTTTCAAAATATTATCTTTAAACAGCGGGAATCTACTAAAAGATCATCCGCTCACTTTGTCAATTCTTCTTTTATGATATATTTTTGTTTCGCATCAGCCCACTACTCATTAAATTCTTTCTGAGCTACACTAGGTTTTTTTCCTTTTTATACTCTGCAAATAGGTCCATATACAGATCTAGTTTAGACATTGTTCCTTTGTTTCAAGGCAAAACATACGCGGCAACGATTTACGCATGTATTTGGCGTCAAAATCACAGATTTACTGGCGACTGGTGAGCCGAGTGGTTATCGCAACGCGCGGGGAAATCGTTGCCTGGCAACGGTGAGTCAAGGCCACGCGCCGCTGTTTGGTTTAGAAATCGTGCGTTCAACGAAAAAATAAATACACGTGATATCTCATTAAATCACCTCCCCCCTCCTTGTGACATTTTGTGATTTTTTTCCGAATCCCTCCCCCCCTTTCGAGCCTCACGTGATTAATGGACGACCCCTAGGTCAATGAAAAATAGATGAGTAATAATAAAATTAGTTCAACCACTTCTCTTATTCGAGCTTTTGCGTTTAGGCCATAGTTTAATTTAGCTTTCGTTTCTCCATAGTGGTAGGCAGAGAGGATGAAAACATACATTTGGGTAGTCATTATCCTTGGTGAACTTTTTTCTCATCTTTTGACAAGGTGCCTTCGTGTGCTACTCTTGGAATTTGCTTCCAGAATCCCCTGAAGAATCTGTAAATGAGTTGTCAACCTCATCGCTTCCGCGGAGACAGCCAAATTATGGGACTTGTCAAAATGTTTCGGCATTAACTACTACTGATGCTGAGATGCTGGATGCTGCTGGTGCAGCTAATTTTAGTAATCCCGCTGGTTCAAAGTAGAATTGTGTCATTTGCATTCCGCTCATGTGAGATTTAAGCTCTAAACACGATTCTGTAGGTGCTATTAGGTAAGCGCTGCTGAATAGATTACCTGAGTTATTAGGTTACAAGCAGAGTGAGGATGTGAACATGTGGTTGAAACATCTGTGTATAATATACCAAATATAATATTTTTATTTATTGTTTCTTTTCATGGCAGGTTTTATCGTTTACAATTCAATGAACAATGCAATAAAATACAACTGGTAAAGCTCCTTCTTCTACACTATCAAATAATAATGTTATAAATAAGTATACATCGTATCAAACAAGAGAGCTGCTCATATTAATAAAAGTCAGGAAAATTTCATATCTGGGACACATACTTCGAGGGGAAAAGTATCACTTGCTCCAATTAATATTGAAAGGCAAAATGGAAGGTCGCCGAGGGCCTGGTAGGAGATAAATTTCTTGGCTGCGAAATATACGAGAGTGGACCGGCATTAGAAGTGCGGAGGAGCTATTCCGGGCAGCACAAGATAGAGAGACATTTTCCAGAGTGATCGCCAACGTCGGTGGGACCTGATAGGGTCACACAAAGAAGAAGAAGTATCAAATAAATAAATAAAATTAACCTCACCTGGACAAGCCTATGTTGAAGTTAATAAGTTCATAAAATAATAAAAATGTCATAACACAATGTAGGTTTAAAAATAAAAATATTGTAACATTAATTTTTCTTCTGCCATAAGTCACCTCAAGTGGTTCGCTAGGTTTGTTGACTTAGCGGGGTTCATGGGGTGAGATTTGTCCGGGTCTTGGCGGCGGATGCGTCGATCCCCCTAAAATCCTTTTCCTTCTCAGAACTTCCTCTCCTTTCTTTCCTAAAAAGACCCTCCACACAGCTTCCCCAAAGATGACATAGGCCCTGAGAGGAAGTATTTTCCTCAGGTTCTCCTCTGTGGAGCTAATGTATAAAAATGGGTACCTACTAAGTTGAAGGAAGCTAAATAGGTTTATTACGTACTGCTTTTATAGCGTTAAATCCGCAATACCACCTTCAGAAGAGATAATGTAGGTGAATAAATAAGAGTTCCTTATCTTAAAAACGTTAATGTTTCTTGTATTATTTCAGTATATATTTCTTACTGGAGGTTCCGTACATTTTTACAATGTGGTAACGGTCTCGGCTTGATAATAATTCTAATTTAAATTAGTTAAAAGCTTTCCAGCGCTAAGGAAATGCAGTTATAATGCATTCGTTAAAGCGTAGTTTTGTTTATCGTCTAGACTTCTAGACTCATAGGTATGCTTTTATATTACTTGAAAAAAAAACAAAAACATTAATTTATTATATTTGCGCCAATGAGGTATATTATGATGACATACACGTTTAATTTAACGCTCGTAGAGCTTTTAAAGTCGACATTTTACAAGTTGAAATTTTACATAATGCAGAAGTGTGATATATATCAGTACATATAATAAATATCAGCAGGTACAAAAAATACTTTTCATCTTCTTTGTAGTTACAGTATCGTAGAAATTTGCACAAAGGAGTTCAACAAGTGTTTAATTAACTTTGTACGTTTGTAAAAGGCATAATACAATGGAAGATGCTCCGAGGAACTTCATTGATCTTTTCCGCACCGGTGCATAGTTGGGAAATACACCAAACGCACGCCCTACGTATATATATACACGGTTGATATTTGTCACATGAGAACTGGTCGTTTCCACGACTCGTTCTTGAGTTCAAAAGCTCGATTGTAGAATGATTTTCCGTGCTCTGTGTTTCCTCCCTCCTACGACAAGGATTTCTTCAATTCTTCAATTAGTCATTCTCTTCACTCCTTCCTCTTCTCAAAAAGACTCTCCACACAGACAGTATCTTCAAAGATGACATAGGACCTGAGAGAAATTATTTTCCTCAGGGCCTCTTGTGCTTATGTCCAAAAATATATAATCATTTATCTCTTTACTCTTGTTAAATAGACTTTTGTGTACTTTACAATATTATATTTAACCAACTCCGATAACCTGCCGCCGAAAGTTCCATTGGAACCTCTCTTTTTGTTTAATACTTCGTCTGTGAGAAAGAGGGAGAGGTTTCAAGTGACAACCGAGAAACCAGTTTATCAAAAGCTACTTACCGGAAGTATTTTGAACTCTTGAGGTCAAAATTAATGGTTAATGGTTCACAACGAATTTAAAAAAAATACATATTTTGGCACTGCTTTGTCACCATTTTGAATGACCTTAACTAAATAGCCATTTTTCGCACTAATGGATCCCGTTGGATCATTGATACAGAAAAAAGTAGCATGGTTTAATGATTTTTTTTTAAACTATCTAAATCTATTAATTTTATATATAAAAGTAAATCTACTTTAATAATGTTAAGTATTTTTAAGTTCTGCGAGGGTTTTAGATTTTATTATTGTGACAGCTTTTTCGGCATTTGACACCTTGTCAAACTATCAAATTGTCACTGTTTCATGATTCTTAAATGACCTCTTAAGCCGCCGCTATCCGAATTTCTTCCGATTTCTTACATATCTCCTTTAAACATTTGAAGTTTTTAAGCTCTTAAAAAAATATATTTTATTTTATTTTTATTTTTTATTTCATTTTACATGTTATATTTGTGAAAAAATTTACCATGTTTCTTTAAATGATACTTAAGATACCTTCTACGAGATTTTTGCTCTATTTTAAACGAGTCATGTTTTATTAAGCATTTTCATTGAAAATATAAGCGCGCTCTGTCCAACACTCGTAATTACATATCTCTCCATCTTCTTTTTGAGCCGGGAAGCGTCGCCTTAATATCTGGTTTATGATATTTGACAAAATGGTGCGTCTCATTCGAAATTAAGCAGATAATTGGCGATTGATTCAACGTCTGTGAATACACTGAGTAGTAACCTAATGTTGATAATGTATTAAGAAACCTACTCACTAAACATGAATAATGAAGTTATAAGCAAAACTCTGGAGATCTCATTTTGTATACGACAAAATATGACATATCTTATTCACACCATCCAAAGATGTTTGTAAACATATGTATTATTATTTCAATGCATTAAAATCAAATTTGCAAAGCAATTAAATTATGTATCTGTGTTAAACGAAATTGTTTAATTAAAAAAGGATTTTATTATTATTAATAGGAGCGACGGCTGTGAAAATACTTTGTAAACTTATTTAAAGAACAGTAAAAATCTGCCGAAATCTGAGATAAGCGGGAACAACCCGACAAAACCGGAAACATGTCATTTTTAAATAAAATTTTAGATGTATTGACTCTTTTCCACAAAAACTTATAAATTGATTTCGAAAGACTGTTATTTTATCTAGTAAAGCTTCTTTTTAAATATTGATAAAATATGTTTATTTTTAGTACAATAAGGTTTTACCGTAGGTCGTTGGCAGATTTGTTAAAATTAATAATTTTCAAACAAATTTTTTTATCATACATTAAACGTTTCAAATCATGTAATCATGCAGTAAAATAAATCAATAAATTATTTGGGCAAGCTACTTTTCAGAATTTTAATTTTAGTTCAAATAAAATCATTAAAAAAAAACCGCGCCCTTGTTTTGTGACGAAAATACTTCAGTTTGTCTATTTATTTACGGTCTTAAAAACAAATATATATTTATTTTTTTTACTTTATTATTTTGCTTAGACATTATTGATAAATTATAAATACGATCAAAAAATAATTACAAAAAATACATAATTTTAAGTGTTTTTTTATATAACCAGTTTGATCATTTTTGAATGAAGAAAATTTGGAATGAAATAAAATCGATGTTGAGTTATTATGTTAAATTGCTGGTATGGACAATAATTAATCTTTCTCACCGGAACCGCCTTGCACCCTTGCAAGGGTACGATCGCAAGATCATCGTTCGACGAAATTTAAATTCTCGGCCACTGGTTAATGGCTCTTAAGTAGTATTAGATAAATCGTGATTTTTTTTTGAACCTAAAGCATACTTATAACAGAACCAAATGTTTATGTAATTTTCGGAGAACTTAGCGATTTTTTCTGTCAAATTCCGTTGACAGAAACTTCGAATGTCATCATGAGATTGAAAATAAAAAATAATTGAGTCAACTTTTTTCTTAAATTAACGATTCTTAGTGATTATTTTATCGATAGAAGTTCCGAATGTGGGGTCTTAATGGGTTATGATTTTGTAGCG
Source organism: Glyphotaelius pellucidus (assembly GCA_936435175.1). NCBI lineage: Eukaryota > Metazoa > Arthropoda > Insecta > Trichoptera > Limnephilidae > Glyphotaelius > Glyphotaelius pellucidus. The sequence goes on from OW386548.1 coordinate 33,462,934, forward strand.
AATTATTCATGGTGTAGTTTTAATGAACTCGGCAATTTATTTATATTCATCTGTACAAAAGTGGCAAAGGGGCATCTAGTGTATTCCATCTCACTGGTCCAACACCTACAACAATCAGACGGATCCTCGTGAACACAATGCACCCTCTAATGATCAGTTTTGATTCAAGCTCGTTCTCGTTCTTGTGTCGTTTAACATTTAATTCACTGGAGCGGACATCCTGCTCTGGCTCTGGTGCGAGTAGCGCTCCATTGTGATTCTGGCCCTAATGCTTTCGAACGTACAGTGTTTATAACGAATCGGTTCAAATAGCAGAGTCCGTAAATTTTAGATTCGTTCAGCGAACTCTATTTTTGAGTACAACATACTGTTAAGACAAGAGACTTCTTAGTACTGAAAATGAATACAGTACCCAAAATTTAGGGGACGGTCGAGAAGATAAATAAATCCGTACATAAATATATATTGACCGGTCAATGAGCATCGCGTTCGGGTTCCACCTGTGCGTCGCGTGTTCGATTCCTCGGCTGGCCTAAGTCCTATGCCTGTGAGACTAACCAAAGATATCTTATTTAACATGCCTTTCATGACTTTGTATGTAGCTCTTTTCAAAGTTTTACAAGATTTAGTCCAAATTAAATTAAACAATTGATAAGCAAGTATACCTATGGGATATTTCATACATCAGATAGTTTTAATATGCTAGCGTGTGTATGGTTGAAATTTGAGAACCCGACTTCGATTACGCAGGTTTTTAACTCCCAGTAAAAATTATTATGTAAATATCGAATGGTGCCGAAGCCTGTCCCCAAAATCGTTATTCGGATGCGCAACGACAAAGGAAATGTTTTCTTTTTCTTTCTCTCTGTTTTTTGACGTGATAACGTTTTATAAATCGATGAACGCCGGCTGCACTCACGAAAAATCATGACTCATTGTCACGTTCCGCCTGAGCTGAGCTTGCAAGCGAGAGCGCGGAACAAACGATAGAGAGGCACGATCGGCCTAAGCGTTCGGCTTGTGACTGTAAAATTCCTTGTAAAAGTTTTCTAATGACATTATCACGTAAAATTATCATCCGTAAACCGACTTTACAGACAACCAATTTTTTTTCTTCTGCTTATTGTGTAAATGCTATTAATATTGTTCTGGCAGTCGACTTATTATTTACCAATTATTGCAGACTTTCAGTGTAATTTTTGTAATTTTGTTAGGTATGCTGTGGGTGTAGTTATCAATATTTGCGTATGAAAATGCATTACGTCTACTGATAAAGATATCTATCATGATTAGGGCACTTACTTTTCGTTTATTACTTTCATACGTGTTAAGTGTGACATTGGTGTAGGCCAAGGGTATGGAAGGTGATTTTCAGGCTAAGTGCCTCTTATCTGAAAATCGGTAAAAGCCCTTTGAATTATTACTTTCAAAATATATTTTATGCGCTTGGTATGTAAATAATATCTACCTCTCTCTAATAATGACCCCTTTTTACATACATTTTTTTAAGCATCAGAAAATAATGAAACAATAAAACCCATATTACGTTTTTCTTCGTTGCACAGGCATTATCTCTCAGCAAATAGCAGTAGGGAATGGCACCGTATCGCAGAAAAAAAGTTAAAATTGTATTAAAAATTGCGGCATCATTCAGTAATTCATCCTACGGGTATTTATTTATTTAACGCCCAGAGGGCGTTTTCTTCTTATACAGTTAGAAAAGTTACTTGGTATTTTAATATAAAATTCTAAATGATTTAGTTGATATTCCGGTATTGCTTGAACTGATAAGCTTCCGGATACCACAACGTAATACCAGAAGTCAAGATTTATTTCAGTGCAGAAATTCTGAGACTAACTACCATATGTATTCCTCTTTGCCCAGAATACTAATGGAGGGAAATAATTATACCAAGTCAGTGGGCATCTTCAATTTATCTTTAAACAAATATAAAATATTATTACTGAGGCAATTCAATTATGTAGAATAAATACTGTATATTTCTTGTTATTCATGTGTAAAAGCTCCCAAAAAGGGCGTTAATAAATAAATAAATAAATACATATGATTTTTATCGTAAATTAAATTTGTTGCGTGGTTTGATTGATAAGAGTATTATTGAAAATGGCTCTAGTTATCGAATACTTCAGTTACGATGATGAAGCTACTACGAGGGTATTTTGTAGTTGAAATAAAAAAAATAAAAAATAAAAAAAAACATTTAGTTCAGCTGTATTTATGAATAATAAAAAAAGAAATTATGGAAAACCACGTATTTTGCTCTGTGTGTTGGCGCGGCATGATATTTTTATTATTAAAATTGTCTTCAAGTCATAGATGCCTTAAAATAACGCTCTCTTTGAATTTTATCTACGTCAATAAAGAAAATTCTAAATTAGCATTGGATAACGAGGACCTCACTGTTTTCTGGAATCTGACAACTATCTACTAGTACCTACCAAGAAACTAGCTCCCCATCCTAATAGGCAGGTACTGTTTTAATATTCGCCGTCAGGTGACAACAAAGCAATTGAGCGCCGGCACTATTTTCCTCTCTGGCATTGGTACAAAATATACGAGATTGGTGTTTATGATGAATAATGATTCAAACGAGCTATTTTTACACCATGTACATTTTAGTGTCCAGAACAAGACCACGCTACGGCCACACCCTTTTGTATTTAACGTTTTCACTATTTCATTGTTGAAAATAGATTAACTTTTTCCCATTTTACGATCTTGTATATTACTAGGTAGTCATTTTTGGCAATCTATATATTAAATATAAATGTATGTTTGCTCGCTTGTTTGTTTGTTGTTTATGTATTGCTGTATTAAGGCCGCACTCTTGAAACGCACGGCGCTGAAAAAGAAGAAGATGGAGAGATACGTAATTACGAATGTTGGACAGAGCGCGCTAATATTGTTAGTCGTAGAATAGCAGCGAAAATTGCGAAAAAGCTTAATAAAACATGACTCGTTTAAAATAGAGCAAAAATCTCGTGAAACGTATCTTAAGTATCATTTAAAGAAACATTGTGAATTTTTTCACAAATATAACTTGCAAAATAAAAGAAATAGACTTGTTTAAAATAATTTTCGGAGCATACTTTGCATTAAAGAAGAAAATTCTTTTTGGACAATGTATTTCAACTCTTGCCACCAGATTATTCAACGAGATTTTTTTCTATCGAGGGAATTTCAAATAATTTGCGTTTCGGCGTGGAACGTATCCTTACCCTTAAACATTTGAAGTTTTTAAGCTCTTAAAAAAATATATGTTATTTTTGAAGATAATATTTAATCTTTAAAAATAACATATATTTTTTTAAGAGCTTAAAAACTTCAAATGTTTAAGGGAGATTTGTAAGAAATCGGTCGAAATACGAATAGTAGACCCTCAAGCAAAGAAAATGTTTGAAACTTTCAAAGTGTCTTCGTTCCACCGTAGAGAAAGTTTCAGGATTTTACAACCAAATTACAATAAATCTGAAAAGTTTTTTAAACATTACTAGAAACTGTTAACTATATCACATTATTGCAAACCAGCGATTGTTCTTAATCAAAATCCAGTTTTCGAATAAACTCTTTAAATTAACGAACTTAATATTGAAGTATGATACACCTACGATACTCACCCAAATCCAATACATTGATTCTAAAGCCTCGATTAAATTGAGTCTAATTAATGCTAGTAAACTCGCTCAGTGTAATCATGTTAACTAGCTAAGTAGCAGATTTTACACTGAACAAGTTTACTATCGGATAGTGAATTCGCCGGCTAGCAGGTTGTAAAATTGCTCAATGTAATCGAGGCTTAATCAATAATTGTATGTATTTTAAATAAGTACCTATGTTAGATACAAAATTTGTTAACCATTTATTCGATTGCGATGATACTTTGATGATTTGATTTCTATAAATAATAGTCAGCTCTGGCGTTATTAATTAGTTTTTGGAAGAAGGAGTAAAAGTGAGGCAGGTGGAAGGGGAGCGCAGAAGGGGCGGAGGGGAATGCGTACGGGGGAGAGCGGAAGGTGGGAGCAAAAGGGACCGCAGGAGGGTAAGCAGAGGAGGAAAGGGGGGGAACGGGGATGAATAGGAAAGGACACGCAGGGAGAAACAACTTTTGTATTTACGTGGCATTGCAACGCATGCCGGAAACTTGCTAGTTTGTTATAAAATTATATTTTAATCAAACAGTTGAGTTATGGAATATTAAGTGTCTTTTAAAATTCCTTTATCACAATACTACATCAAAGGAACAATTTTCATTAGAAGTTGAAAATATTTCTTTTTAATGAGGCTTCTCTGAGACAGCATAGTGATAGCTCTATTATATGAGATCTCATTTGCTAACTCTTTTTTATTTTTGCTCCGTTTCTGAGAAGACGATATGCTACGATGGACCTACCAGCGGTACGTCTTCGTCTATCTAGTGTTTAGCGCATACCTAGCGTGTTCAACACCATTGCTTCGTGACTATTAGACAAAGCGGAACAAAACAAATAATTATAATGGACTGTAAATAGTAAAGGGAAAAACAGATACATAAATACACAGTTCCCTCGTCTGGCGCTTAATTATCACCAGACTTCTTCTCTCTCCCAGGAGGGTGGAGATTGGAGTTTCACAGTTGTTCTTCTTATTCTTCTTGCACTTCCTTCTATGAATCAGCTGTGTATAAAGTATACACGCTGGTACATGAGTATTTTAAACAGTAGGGGGCCGAAATCGTAAAGCCCCGGGTCAGATTTCATACGTAAATGTACCAAAATTAATAAAGCCAAGAGAGAAAAGGCGTCTCTGATATTATATTGAGAACTCACATTCCGCCTGCGGCGCTTTATCTTTGACCCATTTTACTTAATTAAAACTGTGTATGTTTGTACCTGAGTAATGTAATTTATTTTATTAATAAATCAGTATTACTTTTTGTATCCACAGAACCTTTGAAAATTAATTAAATAATGTTGTATTACGAAGTGAGTATTTTCGAAACACATTTTTATGGCATTCGTATGACTTTTTGAATTTTCTTGTGCCTATTACCTACAATCCTTAATACACGTTTACCCATGTACGCTAAGAAAAATGAATTTGCATCATTTAGGTGACATTTATATAGATTCACATTTTAAATTTCCTTGGGCGAACATCAAATAAAAGCACATAAAAGTGGACTAAGGTTAAAGTATGAATTACTGCAAAAATTCTAATCAGTTTGAATCTTTCAAGTGTGGGCACGCCTTACATTTGAGTCCTTTAATTTCAAAACCCGCTATATTCGATTTTTTTGCCAAATTGATCTGAGTATGACATCTTGTTTATATTTTTGAGAGGAATAAGATGAACCTAAAATTGAGTTTCAAAACCTCCTTTATCACGAGTAAAAACCATGTTAAAACTGCGAGTAAGAAACAAAACCCGCTATATCATTCAAGAAGTTACTATTAATTCAACCAATCACGAGCAGTTATTTTGCCAAGATGGCGGGTTTAGAAACTCGCGCGCCAGGTCAGTTGAGTTTCAAAAGCTCTAGTTCGTGAGCAAATCACGAAGTTCATATCAAAATCCGCTATATCCATTTTATTTATCGAAATTACTTAAATATTGCTAGACGTACATTTAAAAATGAACACTTTTCGAATTAATATTACTCCAATTCATTATATGAAAAATTAAAATGCAATTGTTTATTTACGCTAGAGATGTGAGTTTTTTGCGTTTTTTTCCGAATCAGTGAAAGTTGATTTAGCGGATATATAGATTAAACGATTCATTTGTTATATACGTGCAATACTTGGGTAATTACGCGCATTACTTACAAGTATTTCACAATTTCCTTACTAAGAAATGCTTGTAAATATTATGCTCAAAGTTTTCAACCTAAAAGCTTTCGAAAGTCGTTTGACATTAAAACCGCTTTATTCCCAGAATAAAAGTCGGACTTCAAACAATTCGTTGTTAATTTTTTTGAATGGAATCGAAACCAATTTAATTTACGTTTTCTTGGAAAGCAAGCCTCGCTCCTGTGGGCGCTACTTAGCCTCTGTGTCCCTCATCTGGCAGCTTACAACAGCCTAAGGAGCGTGGCATTGTTATTATTATTTGTTGGGTGACTATACCTATCGCCTAATATAGGTAGCATCCACTTTGTGCCAAGTTCTCCATTCTCTCAGCCGTTTCACCTTTCCATTGTTATTCTCAAGACGGCGTAATTGCTTCCTAGGGCCAGCCCTGGGCCGGGATTATTCCTGAGAGGGGGGCGGGGCGAGGCCTTAATTCGCCCCAAATTAAATTACGGATTTAATTACGGAGGGGGTTGGCTACGATTTCACACTCCCTCGCGCGCGACACACTTATAATTATGGTTCTTAATATCCTCTTTAGACTCCTCGCTTCACGCCATAGGACCTTTTCATACCTTATGTCTTTCACTTTCTTTTCACTTTTAAGCCGGTTCTTTGCGACACTTCTCTGGACCCAAAATTTTGCGTTCGGAACTCAGGTTGGAAAAAATAGAAAGTTTTATTGTCGCTTTGTGTGAACTTACAATTTTTTTAGACATATTATTAATTAATAAACACCTACGTATAAGATTGTGTTTAAGCTTTGTAATTTTTCATGACTTTCTGGAGCGTTTTTAACATCGTCTTCGAATATCTCAGCTGGTTTTCTTTGGAGGAAAACTGGCGGTATTTAGTCCTTACAAACGTTGTAGCGGTCCCAAAGGGGGGGGGGGGAGGCCACCTACCTTTTGCTCTCGGTTAGCTCAAGTCGTCGGCAGGCAGAAGTCCTCTCCTCGTCAAGGTCGTAGGTAACTAGAGGTAAATGGTACATAGGTAATTGCCAAAGCCCGCCCACGTGTGGTCCCATCAAATGAAAGAGGAAGCTGGGTGAAACATATCTGTATTGTCTGGTATACACGATTACAACATCTAGCAAAACATAATTATTAGTCACAAATCAACAACAATGCCTAGCTAGGTATTTCCTACTAAGGGGTCTCTCAAATCTCTCCGGGAAGGTGGTCGTTTCAACCGAGTATTGCTAAGGGACACATTAATTAAGAGGGAAATCGAGGTTCAACTCACAGCTGGTGATCTGGTGCAGGAAGCCGGGGCAGCAGGCTAGGATCAGCGCAGGTAGTTCCAATTCTCTACCAGGCAGTGGTAATCTCCACGCGGAGAGGGTCATTTTTTTTTTTTTTAAATTTCTTTATTCATTGAAATGTTGGTTACATAAATTTTAGAATTTTTCGACCACCATGCTAGGCACATGCCCGTGTTGTGGTGGTCGATTTTCTATATATTACATTAACATATAAGCAATAAAAAAATGTGCGAGAAAATAAAAAATATAAAATAAAATAATAATAAAGAAATATTATAGAATACAAAAGAATATAAAATGATGTAAATTGCTATAGAGTAATTATAAAAGAGTTAGGAAGAATATAGTAGAATATAAAATAATATAGTACTAAAAGTGTAGAACATAAAAAACATATATATACTAGAAGAATATATAAAAGTAGGTGATCATAAAATATATAAGATCAAAGTAAGTGCTATACAATAAGCAAATAATTAAAGGTTTTTTGTTACGATGGAAATCTATAAGTGCGTGGTTATATTGGTAGATAAATTATATTACACCAATTTTTTGTACAAATAAATTTTAGAATTCATGTTTCAAGTCCGGCGAAATTACACTGGACACAAGAGTAAATTATTATTGCTACATTATCGGACACAGTGTGTGCAGGCAGTGGGCTCATTGGACAGAGTACACGGTACTTGTAGGCACCGTAGAATCTGTTTCTTTGAGGACACATAGTGGTAGTAGACAGTGGTGCCAAACAGTTTAAAGTAAATAGTTTCAGAAGTATTTAAACTTTTTGTTATTAATATTATAGTAATTACGTATAGTTCTTTACAAACAAAAACTTTTATTTGTGGTGTTTAAACATACGTTCTTTAAAGAAATTCTTCAAAGAAATTCTTCGAAGAAATTCTTCAAAGAAATTCTCTAAAGAAACTCTTTAAAGAACTTTCGACCCTTTCCGGATATCCATATTTGGACACCTGTTGCAAATTGAGTAAGTGCACTAGATCTCTTGATGTTGTAATTTAGTGTGTTGTATATTTTAGGTGCGATGTATGTGTATTGCCTTTGTGAAAAAGTGGTTTTTGTTATAGGGACTGTGCATTTTGCATGCGTTGAATAGCGTGTATGTATGTCTTTTTGTGTGGATTTTATTAAACCATTTTTCCAGATATGGATAAGAACTATCTTAATATATAGTTGGCGAATGTCTAGAACTGCTAATTTCTTGAAAAGTGGCTCTGATGGATGAGAAGGGGAACATTTGAAGATGATCCTTAGTAAAAGTTTTTGAACAGTTACTAGTGGGTAAAGAATGGATGCTGCACAACCTCCCCATCCTATAATGCCGTACGTTGCTATAGATTGGAATAGAGCAAAATAAACACTTCTGATTGTATTTATATCAAGAACTGATCGAAGAGAATAAAAAATATAGCATAACTTACGGAGTCTCTTTGTTATGGAGTTAATTTGGGCCTCCCAACTCATGCTCATGCTCGCGACCTCGTGTTTTACTGTTGAATTCGGGCTCTAACGGATCGCCATTTTAAACGGCGATCACGCGGGAATTTAGTGAGCGTACGGCGACGGGCGCAGCTTCTCGGGCGATGGTCAGCGGGTTTCTGCCGGAATGGCGGGGAGGGGTGCGGTATGTGCTTTCTTGCGAGGAGGGAAGGTGGAATACACTCGCCGCGCCGCGACCGCTTGCTGGACTGTGACGCCATTATACTTGAAATGCGTACCGTAACAACGTATTCCCCAATTCCTCTCTGGATTTATGTAAAAATAATATTTTTTAATATTATAAAGATTATAGGAGTTAGGACACTCCAAAAAACGTTAAAATTGCTTGGTTTGAATGCCACGACAGCCTAATTACCTAATTATCGCGCGTCGTTTGGCTCGCTTCAGGTGAGTTCATGGCTCGTGTGTCACCCGCCATCATCAGCTGGCATCAAGTGTTGATAATTGAAAAAAATTTGTTCCAAGGAAATGTTTGTTAATTTTTGTTTGTTTTTTAGCAGTAGTATAAAAAAAACTTTATAATTTTTTCACATACTTCTATTACTTATTGTTTTTTATTTTATTTCATTTAACACGTGTAATAAGAATATTGTGATTGTAAACGTAATTATGTTAAAATACTCAATTAATGCGGTCCTTCCTTTATAATGTACTTAAGTGTTGATCATTGACAAATTTTTGTTCCAAGAAGTTGTTAACATGCTTTGTTAATTTTTATAATTTTTGTTTGTTTTATAGCAGTAATATAAAATAAAAAATAAAAAATTTCACGTACTTCAATTTTTGTTTTTTTATTTCATTACACGTGTTAACTGTCTGTATAAGTGTAAAAAATAAGCCAAATTTCAGTAAACAATAGATTTTTACCACGTATAAAAAAGTTTCGGTTTCGGTTTCGGCCGAAACTGCGACAAATACCGAAGATTCGGTTTCGGTAATAAGTCCTGTTTCAGTCGGACACTAATCCTGAAGTACCTTGGTGGGAACCGGAACGTTTAAAAGATAATTATTTTATGTGCTTTTCATAAAAATCTATCTTTATTACCAAAAAACTATTAAAATCCAGCACTCTGAATCTTTATTATCGAAATGAAAAAATTCAAACACGAAATAATGAAATCATTTATCCATAATTCAAGTACTCACTAAGGAAGTTCTTTAGTAAATTTGTGAAATAAATTTACCTAATACATTAATACGATAATGTACTCTACGTATATTATCATCTTAGTAATTAATTGTATGATTTGTGATAATTTTAAAAACAATAACAATTATTAAAAAAAATAATTAAAACTTTTTTTCTTTTCATAATTGTTACCAACTTACAAACAACAAATAGTGGTTATTCTTATTATTTTGTTCACAGATTTTCTTAATTTTATTGTTTCGTTGGAAACAAGGTTTGTTTCCTACCTTGTAATAAATTTTATTTATTATTTACTTACCATTAAACATTTTCAATTTACCTCTTAAGTTAAGATATTTGCATATATATAATACTAGCTTTTCCCCGCGGCTTCGCTCGTATGGTATTACGGGAAATTACTATAGCGGTTGAACTTATCAATTATCCCCCCTTCTCCCCACCCACACCCCTTCCCGCATTCCATACATTCATTCCCTTACATTCAGTTTTCAAACATCTCGCCTGCCTCTTAAATTTCATAAAGCTATTGCTCAAAGAAAAAAATAATTATCCAATTTTGTTAATTCGTTCGGAATTTATGCGCTTACAAACATTTCGGATGTTTATTTTTAATTAAATATTTGGAAGTTTGTTATTATTCAGTCTTTATAATCGTTACGAATCATATTTTTAATGTAGGAACTCTTATCTGACATTTATTCCAAAACAGAAGCTTGTCCAAAAAAAACAAAACATATTCTAATATTTGAATTTTCTGGAGCAGTAGCTGACCAGGAGGCTGAGTACCTACCTACCAGCTTAGAGCCCACAAATATATCAACATCGTTTCCATGGAAACGATTTTTTTCTGACGTTAGAAATAACTCGCTTTTGTTAGCGACAGAAAACGTATAACAAATATAATATATTAATATTTATAATTTCATAACGCCAGAGCTTACCATCATATACAGACTATAGTCTTCGCATATAATTTAGCTTTCTATTGGTGAATGAATTTTCAAAGTCTTTTTATTGGTTAATGCGTGAAAGCGTCATAAACGAACTCTAGCAGTTTCGCATTTATAATATTAGTATGGATTTACATATATTTTTCATTGTTGCAAAATTGTAATATTTAAATAAACAAGCTCTCTTGAGCTTTATTTTCATGTTGTTGCTATACCTTATCTATGTTATTATGTAAAAGCCGAATGGCGTTAATTTTATCAATAAATAAATAAATATCTTTTAGTTATGAATTATATTTTTTCTGTTTTTATTTTATTTTATTAAGACCGCTTTTTATTAGAACACGTTTAGGATATTGACCTCATTTAGCCTCGAAGTTTTCCATACTCCAAAATGAGGCTTTTGAATCCTCACTGTTGTGTTTCATTTTATAACCCACGTTTTCTCAAGTTAAATGGATGTCATATAAAATGTATCAAAACCGCAGGCGTATTTCGACGCGTTTTATGGGCGGCATAAAACGCTCAGGAAATTACCTTCGGGTCCTTCGGGTGCTCAGATATCACCAGGAATGGATTTCGTCAAAATGATGACAAAGGTACTTTCGCCATAGTTATTCTAAACACGTGGGAAGATTATCTTTCTTATAAAAATGATGTTGGAACGCAGGTGTGCGATATTCAGTGCATAAAATATGGTTTTCAAAGGTAATTATTCTTCAGCTGGAATCTTAACTGGTAAAAATTGTGGGTAGGTATAGTACTCGCGAAACTTTAAGACCGGCCTGAACATCGTACGATCCATTCTTGCGCAGTTACTGACTTTACAATTCAATTCAATTTATTCATTTTTAAAACATTACAAAATTAGAATTTCAAAACGTTTTTAAAGGAGAGAAAACATTTAAAATTAGATTAGCAGATTAACAGCAACCAAGCTTGTGGTCTAAATTGTGCTTCATTGATTTTAAATATACCGATTTTCGAAGAGATTTTAACAAACAGACGACAATCAAACAATTCAGACAAGACAGCTGTCCCGACTGACATGACCATTTTTTTTTTAATGCGGATATCTCACAAGAGCCTCGGCTGCTCCCGTCTGGAGTGTGACTATGGCATCCCCAATTGGGGTATGTTATGAGACTGAAGGTAGTGAGGAAGGGAAGGAGAAGAGGAAGGTGGGGAAGTACCTGGATATTCAGATCTGGTCACCAAACACGGCTAAAGCCTTTTTTTGCCATTTTTTAACCATTAGCAAGTTAGTTCTGCAAGCCGGGAGATGAAACAGTATATGCTGTCGGTGACGGAGATAACCACTGATATCATAGAAGAACACTGAACGTGTTACAACGAGCACATCCCTGTGACAATGAACGTAAGCGAAAGAGAAAGATGAGTAAATATATGCATGCGGGGAGTACACCACTTTTCTATCCTTAAACTCGCCTATTGCGACAATTTCTGATCAACATCAGGCCGGTCTTAAAGTTTAGCGTGTACTACTACACCTATATCTAATATTCACGATATCCTGAAAATAGTAGTCCAACAGGAAAAACGGTGAATCTATATTATATTGGCAGTCGATTTTGTGGTTTGATTTGGGCTTTCGTTTTCGAGTAAATCGAGTCCCAAGAAAAATCGGTCGCTAGGGAGCTAATATTATTTTCATGTCTTTTAAAGTTTAAAGCATAGATCCGGCTCCAGAAGTTTTTTAACCCTTTAATTGCTCTCTAGTTGTTTGACAAATCGAAATGCTCCGATCAAAAAAGTTTCGTTAGGTTAGGTTAGGTAAGATTCACCAGTTTCCCGTTTGTACCTACTAAGAGATTCCGAATACCTTGTATTATATAAATACTAGCTTTTCCCCGCGGCTCTGCTCGCATGGTATTACGGGAAATTACTGTAGCGGTTGAACTTATCAATTATCCCCCTCCTCTCCACCCCCACACCCTCCCGCATTCCATACATTCACTTTTCAAACATCTCGCCTGCCACCTAAATTTCATAAAGCTATAGCTCAAAGAAAAAAAAGAATTATCCAATTTTGTTCATTCGCCGGAATTTATGCGCTTACAAAGATTTCGGATGTTTATTTTTAATTAAATATTTGGAAGTTTGTTAATATAATAAAAAATTACACTATTTATTATTCAGTCTTTACAATCGTTACGACTTATAATTTTAATGTAGGAACTCTTATCTGACATTTATTCCAAAACAGAAGCTTGTCCAAAAAAAACAAAACATATTCTAATATTTGAATTTTCTGGAGCATTAGCTGACCAGGGGGCTAAGTACTTACCAGCTCAGCCCACAAATATATCAACATCGTTTCCATGGAAACGATTTTTTTCTGACGTTAGCAAAAACTTGCTTTTGTTAGCGACAGAAAACGTATAACAAATATAACATATTAATAGTTATAACTTCATAACGCCAGAGCTTGCCATCATATGCAGACTTTAGTCTTCGCATATAATTTAGCTTTCTATTGGGGAATGAATTTTTAGTCTTTTTATTGGTTAATGCGTGAAAGCGTCATAAACGAACTCGAGCAGTTTCGCATTTATAATATTAGTATGGATTATGTTAGTTTGAATAATGGACCGGATAATGACCGTACGGAGCAATCATAACCGTAAAATTAAATTTTTTTCTAATGTGATATTTTCTTTTGTTTCAGGTATGTTTCTGCGCCGCTCACACGCGTTTCTACAACCACTTTACCATGTCCGTGAAAGATATGTTTAGTATCGCCATGGTGAGTAATATACCTACCACTATTTATTGTCTATTGAAACAATCAATCAATTGTCAAAATGTTTGAACTATTTTTTATTAGTTAGATACTTCAGCATACCTTCATTTTGACCAAATCTTGACATTTTCCACCCTCTTACAGCATCATCTACCGTATGGTTACCCAACCTTAAAATTTTCGATAAATTAACTCACAAAAAAAAGTCACTCTTTACTTTGAAGATATTAATAAACTTATTTTACTTTATTATGCAGTTAAAATTTTTGTGTTAGTCTAATACAAATTATTTCTTTCTTTCTTCAACATAATATTTGTCATACCATATTTTTTATACCATCTGTACATTTTTTAATTTTGGCAAGTAACATATTTAAGCAATTAGGTATCATATAGTCCAGCGTTCTTTGTCCAAATTTGTTTAAATGCTAAGGTACAATTTATTTATTGATCAACGCCCTTTTTCAGGGCTTTTACATATTAATGGTAATAAATACAATATTTATTGTACATAACTGAACTGCTTCAGTAACAATATTTTATATTTGTTTAAAGATAAACTGAAGATGTCCACGGACTTGGTGTAATTGTTTCCTTCCATTAGTATTCTGGGTAAAGAGGAATACATATGGTAGTTAGTCCCAGAATTTCTGCACTGAAATAAATCCTGACTTCTTGTATTAATTAGTAATTAGTCCTTCATTTAACGTAAACGAGTATTGTAAGCGTGGTTCAGTTTATTTATGTATATAGGGCTATTCATATGCTGAAATATAATTTTACACCACAGAATTGCTCTTACTGAGAGGATTTTGAGATTCTGGTAAAAGTACGCAATATTATGCCTTTGTTCATATAAACTTTAATAACTATATAAACTAATAATTAACTAATGAATTTTGATTGAACACGATTTACATTTGTTTTACAGGAAAGTTAATAAGATGATTTGAGTGCCAAAAGTTGAGTTAATATTTATTTTCAAGGACTGGAAAATTTAGGACTCTTTAGGACTGGAGAATTGTAGTGAAACGACGTATATGTACAAATGTACACATAAATATTTTACAATATTTAATGTTTCCGCACTTCGCTTCGCTTCAAATATCAGTTTAAAATCTGCTGCAGTGGCGTAAAACGGGTCGGATTCAAACACAAGGGGTGAGTCTGAACATTTTCAACTTTCTCTTTGTGAAGTTTTCGGCAGTTGTCTTGCTCGGCTCCCACTACTTAGCCCGGCTGGCAAACACAGCAAGTCCTTAGAACAATGCAACGCCGGTATACGATTCCACAATTCGCAAATCCAAAGTTATTAACTTATTTTAATGGCAGTTTTGTTAACTCTTTTGGTGCTATCGCATTATCCCGCTGTGTGGAACTTGCCTAAGAAAACACGCCAACTTGGAATCAAGCGTAGTTATGTCAGCACATTACAACATTCATTGTTTGCTTATTAATTATATTACTTCAGTTAATTCTTATTTGGATAACACTAATTAGGTAGAATGGTCTTTCCTAGTTAATTTTTGTTATGTGTATTTCGTTATATTTTTACTCTTATTCTTTCTATCTTTTTTTTTAAGTGAAACTTCGTTAGTGATTTGAAATTAGGATGAAACGGAAGTGCGTCACTAAAATTTATTATTTGACGGGTCCTAAGTTCTAATATGATGCGGTAAATTCACGGCTCGGCGCGAGCCTCCGATAGCGCAGCGGGTAAGGTGCATGACAAATCTTAGTGGCCAGAGAGACAGACATCCAGCGAACGGAGGTTCGAATCCTATTTGACGGGTCCTCAGTTCTAATATAATGCGGTAAATTCACGGCTCGGCGCGAGCCTCCGATAGCGCAGCGGGTAAGGCGCCTGACAAATCTCAGCGGCCAGAGAGAAATCCAGCGAGCGGATCCTACGAAATCCAAAAAATATTTTTTTTTTAAAATCAATTTCCAATCTTCAAACCACTTTAAAATAAACAGGAAAAAGAAAAGAAAGTGACTTCTAGCGAGTTTCTAACTTCACTTCTACTGCACGTGAATTACACACTCTGTTTTTTTTACGTTAACTTCACACATATGGTCCTGAGAAATATAATTTCCCTCAGGGCCTTGTCATCTTTGAAGATGCTGTGTGCAGGGTCTTTTTGAGCAGAGGAAGGAGTGAATATAGATCTTAAAGCAACCCATTTTGTAGGAGGGAGGAAACACACAGGCCGGCAAATCTTTCCACAGCAGCGTTTGATGTCAAGAACGGGTCGTAAAAACGACCCGTTCTCATGTGAAAACTGTCAACTATGTACAAATGTTGTTCTTCTATCTACACAAAATGATGGTGCTGGATTGGCGAAAATAGAGATCCACAGCGGTTAAGATCCTCAACTTCGAAACCAAAGGTCGTGGTTTCAAATCCCGACATGCGCAAACAAAAAAATAATTCAATTATTTTGACTTAAGGCGCCGCGCTGTATCCCCACTCAAAAAGACGAAGATGGAGATATATGTAAGTACAATGTTGGATAGAGCGCGCTAATATTTAAAACGATAAAATTGAAGCGAAAATTGTGGAAATGTTGAATAAAACACGACTCGTTTAAAATAGAGCAAAAATCTCGTGGAGACCATCTGCAATAGCATTTAATGAAACACTGTGAATTTTTTCGTACATTATAACTTTTAAAATAAGTGAAATGAACGTGTTTATAATAATTTTCGGAACACACTTTGCGATGTTTTTCTATGGAAGGAATTTTATATAATTTGCGTTTCAGCTTGGAGAACGTCTAGATATTATTTTAAAAAATAACATGTATTTTTTAAGAGCTTAAAAATTTCAAATGTTTAAGGGAGATATGTAAGAAAAGGCTACCATTTAGTACATAAATTTTGCTTGAAATAGCTAAAGCCGTGGTTGGTAACCAGATCTGAATAACCAGGAACATTCTAATCGTTACCTTTCCTATCTCCCTGTCCTCACTCCATTCAGCCTCACAGCATACCCAAAAAGATTTTATGATGTCCTTTTTCAAAACGCAATTAGCAGCTTTTATCAATTTAATCGAATGATTGATTGTCTATCATTTAAACAATCGTGTTTACAAAAACGTAATTCAACAAAAAACATGTAATTTATTTTAAGTTAAACTCTTAGGACGGGTTGTTTCAAAAAATTTGATGGATTCATCAAATATTTGAAGTTGATTTTCACGTTCTGTAGAAGTTCTATCCAAGTTCTGTGATTATTTCAGTATTGTGAAGCAACTGTCCTATAACGACGCAATAACAGAACTTGAATAGAACTTACACAGAACGTGAAAATCAACTTCAAATATTTGATGAATCCATCAAATTTTTTGAAACAACCCGTCCTTAGACCTCTTTGACACGGTTTGCATCAATTTAAAACAAAATTATGTTCACGTCTCAATTTACCATCGAAATAACCATCTGTGAGTATCAAAAGAACATCAATACATTTCGTGTCGCCCACGTATAGAGATAATTTTTATTACAAAACACATTTTAGTAAAACGATAGTCATTAATGTCTTTAGTTTCTTCAATTGCCATTAATTTCCCTCCAAATCACCTGTCAGAACTTCGTGCATATAATAGGTATATCTGTGCGTTTTTATTATATTTTTTCGATTATTATTTATTTTCAGTGTTTTTTGATGGGTTTATCACCTTTTTTATTTCCTTTCCAAAACAAGTTATTATTTATGAGGCGCGTTATAAATAAACTTTTGGTTTTCAAATATTATGGGTAAGAATATTAATATAGGTTTATGTTTTATGCCAATTTTTTAATGTGTACGCAAGCAATGCGAAGGTGGATTGAATAAATTCGTTTATTTTATTTTGGAATTGCTTTCAACGGCAGCGTGACTATTTAAGGCTCCGTAGTAAGCGTTCAAAAAGAAGAAGAAGATGTTTTGTAAGGCAGAAATGTAAATACGAATGTTAAAGGGAGCGCGCTAATATAAAAAAATGCGATTAAAGGCGTAGGTGAAAACTTTTAAATAAGCAATACTTATTTTAAATAAAGAAAAATCTTTCGATAAATGTGTAAAGTAGCATTTAAAGAAACACTGTATTTTTTTTTGTACAGAACAAAATGTGTGCTTAATAATTTTCGTAGCATAATTTTCGATCTTTTTCTATAGAGAAAAATTTATATAATTACCATTTTGGCTCGGCAAATGTATAAATATTATTTTTAAAAATAACGTATATTGTAACATAATAATAAAATTAAAAATTAAAAGTAAAAAATTAAAAGTAAAAAATTAAAATTAAAAATTAAATTCATTAAATTAAAAATTAAAAGCTTAAAAACTTAAGGTGTTCAGGAGATTTACATTATTAGTCGGAATGCTGGGATTTAATAGATTTTCCAAAACGAAAAATTTGTAAATGTAATGTTTGAAATTATGAGACTCCCTTAGTATGTCTAGATTCATAAGTATTAGCAACAAAGTGCCTTTCATTTCATTTGAAAGAAACCCACTATAGGCACGATTTTTCTTTACCCATCTTTTGATTCTTCGCTCGCTTTCTGCTTCTCGCTCACACTGCCTGACTTAGTATACCGCCATTCCAATTGATCAAAATGAATTGTTTGCAACGATGGTGGAACCAATTTCTGCATTTTAAAATTATGCTAAGAATGGTCAGACTTTTGCTTCACGAAAAACGGCCATATCGCATTTCTTGTTTTCTTCTTTATTCTATAGTACCTACTATTTTAAGCAACGTTTCGATTCTATCGATTCTATTGAATCGAGACGTTTTATTGGGATGATAATGCTGTTAACACGCTGCAGATAATATGGGCTGAATCTCAAACCTATTTTCCGAAACAGCAAAATCCTGGAGCGGTAAGGCCTGGTATCATGAATTTTTTCATTCATAAACTTAAAAATTCCTCCGTCTTTCCGCGAACATACTGATCGCCGACGAAATTCCTCTCCCCTCCTAACAGCCTGAAATGATGCATGCCACCCTGTATAAGTTACCAGAAATCACAAAACGAAAACACACGCAATATAGCCATCATTGACTACCCCAATATCAAATTTCAACTTTTTTGAGCTTTCGTCACGTCAATTTTCTATGAAGTTGGAGTTTTATCGAGTTAATAAGTAGCATTTCTTTTTTTTAAATCTATCCCGGGTTCATCCTTATTTTGACGCCAAATTAGCACATTTTTTCCGATCAAAAGCTAATTAATAATATTTTAACCGTAATTATTTTAAACCTTGAAATACGTTAATTTATCAGCTCTAATAATAACAAGAGAGTGATTGATATCTCGTCCAAGAGAATGCGCCAAATGAGAGCAACGAGTGATATAATTAAAGGAACAAATAATAACCCCTTTGTTGAGAAAAATTAACACTTCCAAACCTGATCTAAAACTGGCAGTGAAAAAAAAGTGGTAGAATAATTGTTTTTTTTTTGGTTTGAAATAACGTTAGGTCTCTAAGGGTGCGTTTCACTTACATTGAAAAAATGAACATTTTAAGGGTGCTACTAATCACAAAAATCACTATACACATAGCTATCGCCTGAACGAATGGGTAAATGAAAAAATGAAATGTCACTAACTGCCACAACCAAAAACCGTCCATTCAATTAAGCCGAGTAAAATATACTCTATGTATTTTCGGTTCCATGACAACTCAGAATCAATTCAACTCAATGCCTCTTTGAAAAGTAATTAAAAGATATGCAAAAAAAAATAAAAATAGCCATAACCTATTTAACCAATTTTTGTACATATTTTTTTCTTCACTAGTCTCATCAAAAGAGGCGTTGAGTTGAGTTCATTCTGAGTTATCCGATCACCGTAATTTCAAATAATATATGTTTGAGAATATTTCTGGCTTTTCCAAAATTCCTACCCACGTACATACTTCCTTCTACCTACACATATGAAACCAGTGCAGTGGCAACCTTCAACAAGCGAGCATTATTTCCATGATTGGTGACTACGTGTATTCTATTTGTATCAAATGATAAATTATGAGTTTACTAAAAGTCTTCTTCAGTGACCATACAATCTGTGCACAGTTGGAATATTTTATGTGAAATTTATATGGACATCATCATCCCAGTCTGCAGAAAGTTTAAGCTTCATTTATTCTCTTCTTTCCAGAGAGTTCCTAACAATATACGAAAGGAACAAATTTTTGTTTATTCTCGTAAATTTTTAATTATTACTATTTCTGTTAGCTTGTATTTTTATTTCTAAATATAAGCTTTTATTTACATTTATAGTTAATTCAAATAAAAAGAGGTGTATTGCATAGTATGTTGTTTCAATTAAAGTATAATATTACTGAATCGTGCTAGACTGCACGGGGTCAGAATGCCTTGGTAAGGCCACTCTGGGCGATACGACAGTTTGTCTGATTCAACAAAATAACACAGTACAACACAAGTAAGATGTACTCACTGAAGGTTTGTTTCTTCCTCGTATTGCTCGTTCTTTTGGGAGACAGACACTGCGATGTTCACTGATAATTCACAGGCACCCGATATTGTTAATTGATTCACTAACGGCGATTACGAATTGCGAATCGATGAAAAACATGGAGCAACGATAAGAAAACGATAGTTTTGCTCCATGCGCGAATTACGATAAATTGACACTGCGCGAGATGTCACGATGGGTCCGCTCTTTTTTCGACTGACGGTTATTGTCAGCGCTCGCCCGTGTGGGTACTCCGATTGTGTGAAATTCTGTACCATAGAATCTCTGCTGGCTACCTGGTCAAAACAGAACAAACATACGCACTGGTACCCACAGCGTCACGAAACAATCACACCCCAAAGTATTTGCCTACCTCGAAAAATTTTTAATAAATTATTCTGTGTATTTCTCATATGGTTCATACCAAGGTGGTCAGATCATGAGATTCTGCAAGGCTTATTTGTTTAGTGCGTTCATTTGGTTATAGGTTATATATCATCTCCTTTTCCGTTTCGCAAACAGGTAATTAATTAATTCAGTGATCACGATTTGTTTGTTTGAACATGAACCGATGCGTGCGGATGTCATAATGATTGTGCGTTCCAAATTCCAAATTCAAATTCAAATATTGCAAAGGTGTGTGGGTAGGTTCCGTTTGCGCAGCGGCTACACTGCTAAATATTAACGCGGTAATTGTTTCGCGCGGACAAGAGCTTTAATTTAAATTAGGGTCATTCGTGGGGTTAAATGATTGTTTTCTGGGGTAATTTGCCCCTTTGAAAATTATTGCGCTAAATTGATTTCTAGTTGGTTGTGAGTGGCTACCTTTCTATTTATGCATCTGATAAATTCAAAGCATAATTTTTCTCTTTTCGATTTTTAATTTAATTTAATTTAATAGTGTTAACCCCTGAACTAAATAAGTTTACTTTTCGGAACAACGCTTAAAGGCTCACAGAAATTGTTTTGTCTCTTTTACTACCATGGTTAGAAATATGATCTAAACAGTGTTAGAAAGAGAAAACACCATATTTTTTATTGAAATCTAAATGATTATCACAAAATAATTAAAAAATTAAACCTTTATGAAACCAAAGTTATCAAACGCAATTTAAAAAAAAAAAATATTCAGACAATAACGTTTGTAATACATTTGCCAAACAAAACATGAGTTTGTTTTAATTTTTTTTGTCATAATCAATAATTTTAATTAGAAAAAACGTAAGTTGAGTCATTTTTAAACTTTTAAGCATTAAAAAATGTATCAAAAAATTTCAAATATAAAAAAAATTGTTTATTTTGAATTACAAAATTTGAAATATTACCTTTCAAAAACACTATTTTTGAAATACATTCTGAAAAATTACATTAATTTCAGTTTTATTGCAAAGCGAAAATATTTGTACCTTCCGACAAAATAGGCCTGAGGGGTTAACATTTAAGATTATCGACGACCTTCATGGCTGAGCGGTTAAGATCCTCGGCTACCCAAGGACTTGTCTAGGTTTTGTGTTATTTTGGTTATTTCATGGGAACAGTTCGGCAGTGAAACGATTTACCGACTTCTGTGTTTCCTCCCTTCTAAATACGGGTCCTGAAGAGACCCATATGCACTCTTTCCTCTCCCCAAAGATGACTTAGAGCCCGAGGGAAAATATTTTTCTCAGGGCCTCCTGTACGGAGTAAATGTTTAAAGAAAATCAGTCTCACAACAACTTAATTCGGGGTGTGCCGAAGTTTTCACATTTTTACAAAAAGGTGTTCTGAACACACGAATTTTTCATAAAACTACACATTTTCTATAACGTTTTGAAAAAGTTTAGATGTCCAATACCTAATACATATAATACATGTAATATCCTACACGTTCGTGCTCCTTAACCACTGGGACCCATAAGTTTATTATCATGATATTATCACCATAAGAATAACCAGTAAAAACATTGTTTATTCCAATTCCTTTAAACATCTGGACACAAATAGTCGTGGATAAATTCTGCAATTTTTGTTTTGTAATCCTTTTATGTAAGACTTTTTATCATTTTCACCAATATATTTTATTTTGTATCATATGCTTTTGTTATAATACTTTTTTCATTACATTATATTTTCTTTATTGTTTTAGTTTTACACTATTTAATATAACTGTGATACTTAACTTATAATCAAAGAGTGTAAAAGCCCATTAGGGCGACAATAAATAAATAAATAAATTATAACATTACCAGATATATGTATGACGTATGAGACGTACCTGACTTATTAATTATTTAGAAAGTAAAAAAGAGTTCGATTTAATAAAGAATAATCCTTCACAAAGTTACTAGGTAATTAATTACAAATTGCTTCAATTTTCCTTTATAATTTAAACAAACCCGCAAATAACTGTTCGATTTTCGCACAAATTTGCCTTTATTTGAGGGCTGGCCAAACAAAGGCCGTGTTGAATGCCCCGTGCACACGTGCACACGTGCGCACTGCACACTGCACACAGGTAAACGAATTGTTTGTTCATTAAATACCACTTGTGCGTAGATATCCATCTGCAGGCCTATTGAGCACTTAACTGTATTTGCAGTTTTCGGAATTTGAACTGACCTTTGATCACAGAACTGCAGAAGATATAACACAAATATCAAACCACACACACAAAATATCAAATCACAACGCACAATATATCAAATCACAACACACAATATATCAAATCCCAAAACACAAATATCAAATCACAGCACACAATATATCAAATCAAATCCTATTAATAACTGTTGTAATTTTCACATGTTTGAAACTGCTTTGCCAAGCCCGTACGTCCGTTCTACTATGTGTGATACATAGACGATCGTGGTACCGTCCTTGGCTGTAGTTGTTCGACTCAAACAACTTCGAGAAGGAGTGGGATGATTTTGTACGCTGTACTCCTTCTCGACCGGAGAGTTTGGCAACGCGTTTCTGTAAGCAGATCTTCATGATGCACGAATCGCGGATACTCTCCATGCATTCTCATATACAGGTCACAGGTATCCAAGAAACTTTTTTGAATCTTTTCCAATTTCTCAATGTATTTTATCTGGTATGGGGCCCATACAGCAGAGGCGTACTCAATTGTCGACCTTATAATGCAGTTATACATAGCCATCATTGTTTCACGATTTGAAAAACTTGTATTAAGGCTTAGAGTAATATTACCTGGTCTTTTATACGAATTATAATACTTCAGGGGTCTCAAAAGTTACGATTACTGATAATAAAACATATTTCGTGGTACTTTTAGTCCTCTTATCAGAGGCTAATTTTTGCACAATCGTTCATTTTCATGTAGTTTAAATAATTATATACGGATAAAACTCCATTTATATCTTGTAAAAATTGTAAAACATCTTCTATAACCAGCACATTTCCATCTAAAATATAATCGTATTTAATTACACACAGTAATGCGCATCTTTTGAGGCCTCTAAGAGAATGATATTTCTAAAAAAAACTTTCGTGTGTATCAACCACCCTATTATACATGTAACATATGTACACGGTTGATATTTGTCACATGAGAACAGTTCGCTTCTTCGACTCGTTCTAGTGCTCAACAGCTCGGCTGTAGAACAATTTACCGTCCTCTGTTTCCTCCTTCCCACAAGTGGATCTCTTCAAGACCAATGTTCATTTCGTCCTCTCCTCAAAAAGACCCTCCACACACCATCTCAGATGACATAGGCCCTGAGGGAAATTATTTTTCTCAGGACCGCCTATGTGGAGTTAATGTAAAATTTAAAAAACTACAATTCAAGTAAAATCGTTGACTGATGTAAAAAAATTGTAATTAAAATTTGGGATGCGGGTACGGATTCTGCTGCCTTGGGAACCATTTATTAGATAGCCAACACCACTGCCGTTGGTCACCTAAAGTGGTTCGCAACGTTTGGCGACTTAGCAGGGGTGCCCTGATTCATGGGTGAATGTTTATATTGTGGCGGGCCGGATCGGGAGAGAATGTCTGAGGGAGACCTTTGGCCTCTCCGGCAGAACTCTCTCGGAATATCGTCTTGCATCGCATCCACCTTACTTCTGGCTACGCAGACCCTCAGATTCATATCCGCCTTGCATTCATGTCTTTTCTTTCCCAGAACTTCCTCTCCCACCTTTCCTAAAAACCCTCAGTAACCTGTTTGAAACTAATGTAAAAAAAAACGCATCCGTCGTAGGTCTTGTATCATTGAAATTGACGGTGATAAATTATTCAAATTACGAACTGGAAACAATCGAACTTGGCCCGTGAAGCCGAATTCAAATTGTATGCAAATATAATTTTTGGCGTCGAAATAGCAATTTTTTCCGCTTTGTGTGAGTTTGTATTCTTTTATCTGGATTTTAAATACTTATCCGGTAGATGAGTCGAAAAAAAATGTAAAAAATCAAATTTAAATTCTTACTACAATTCAGATTAATCAATTCCGATTCGATCATTAAAAAAATACTCTTAAAACGAGTAGATACCGATTCATATTACTTTCATTCAAATTTTCAATGAATCAATACAAAGCTTCGGAATGTTCACTTTCAGGTTACTAAAAAGGTACTATAGACGCCATCATTTTATATTATCCAACTGTCAACATGTTGTGTTTAAGTTCTTAGATTTCTTCTAAGTTTTTGGTTTTTGTTTTTATGTTTTCTACAAAACAAATAGGGAAATAATTTGTGGACAAAATATATGTATCTTTGGAGATGCTGCGTGGAGGGTCTTTTTGAATGAAAAGAAGGGCAAACCTGAGTCTTGGAGAGGCCCATTTTGAAGGGAGGAAGAAATATGGTTGCCGGAAAATGGTAAGAAGCATTGCAAATGGTAAAATATGTAAAAAGATAAGTAAAGCTGTTGAACAGCATAAGACATTTTTGTTTATTTATTATATTACCAGACCAGTAGACCCGTGAAGGATAACGGATATTCTGAATTATCAACAAATCAGATCCAATTTTTAAAAAAGCAATTAAAATAATTTTCAGTAAAAAATAATATATTACATTTACTTTGTCGCTGGTCTGAATTTTTCAAACCAACATGTTCAAATTTGAAAATGATAACGCTTTTTAAGTAAATCCAAAATCTAGAGTTTATTAAACACAGACACCCAACTGATGTTAGTATTTATAACTATGATAACTGAATAAAATAATCAACTGAATAAATTATTTTTGACACTTATGTAACAGCAATAAAATTAATGACCATCATATTATTATTGAAGTGGTTGTTAATCAGTTGCCTAAAATTTAAAAGAAGTTTATTAGTGATAAATAAATAAATAATGGTTTTATTCCAGGATATGGGGAGGTGAGTGCAATCCCACACATCCCATATAGAGTATAAGTGCATACATTGAAAACACAGGTATTTAATAAATGAGAGTAAATATGGGACAGAATCGAAATTAAAAATTGAATCAAAACTAAAGAAACACAGGAAAGAAAGAAAAATAATAACAAAATAAAATTCAGTAGGAACTTTCAGAGTTAAAAACATTAGGTACCTATCGAAAGATCAATTTTAATTATTTAACCCTTTATTTTAAAAATAAAACAAATCGAATCACAAAAAGTTTAGATTTATTTAATGAGACCAGCCATGGAACTGGAGTCCATTGTCTCGCCTTGTGTTTTGACAGATTTAAGCTAAACATCCTGTACTCGGCACAAAGCTTTTCTTTCTCTGCCTGAGTCACCCCGTGAACATTTCCGTTTTTTTTGTGCGAGTTTATTTGTAAGGCTTTTTTAAATGTGAGAGGTTTTTTTTCTAGTTTTTCCCTTTGTGCTGTTTCTCACGCCTCAACAAGGCCCTTTGTTTTTTATTGTCATTAGAAATTTAACATTTTTTTGGTTGTTACGTTGAAAATAGTACCTGTCTAAAATTAGATAGGTTTCTTTTTGTAGAAACGGTTTTGTTAAAACCTTAACTATTTTGCTGTGAATACCAATACCATGTGAAACACTCCCTGCGCTGTCTGGAGCAAATCCTGATATGACTATCCCATGTACTCATCTGATGGTAATCATCAGTGATTTACCTATCGATTGCAGAAGGTATATTTTTACCTATTTCTCTTCCAAGAGTTTAGTGGTATTATATACACTTGCAGCATAACTCAAACATTTCCTTCCGACCTGAAATCAGTGCTCTAACAACTAAGACAGTTTAAACCATGGTTTAGTAATATTATTTATATCGTTCTAATTTGATATAAGTGTGTTTTTTTTTAATACATAATGTCATCCTCACTGGGATTTATTTTATAGACGTTTTATATTATAATATACGAACGACTAGACAAATATTAAAATTTTATTTACATACATCTCATTCCAACTATAGTTTGCATTCTCCAATACAGCGTTAACGTAGTCTTGGTAACAAATATTTAAACAATATGGAAGTATTTGATAATAAATTAAATTTGTCAAACTTCAAAGGACGTATTTGCAAACTATTTCTTCCTACTTCATAAACTATCTTTATCTCTATTTTTTATTAACTTACATTCTATGTTACCTACTTTGTGTCAACTCTTATATTTTATGTTATTTCCTGTATTTTGTCTATAAAATGTACTGTACTACGTGTAAAAGCCCTATGGGCGTTTAAATAAATGAATAATAAATAAAATAAACATTGCATAAATTTAAAAGATAAGGTTATATATTAGCTGCTTTTATAATTCGCACGCTTACGGCACCGCGACGGCATAAAAAAGGCAATATCTTATCACAATAATGCTGCAGCTCTTTTTTACGTACTAAATAAAAGTGAAACAAAATAATAATAGTGTACGTAAATCTTCCTCCAAAAGAAAAAAAAAACAATCATTTTCGGTGTTAGGTGTCTAACAAGCACAGGTTTCTCAGAATTTGCCGAACACTTAATTGATACTGACCATACGTTTAATAAAAATACGGGAGTCCAAATAGTCCATATAAATAAAATAGAAATACGCCTTAATAACCTAAAAGCTTTAGAAATATTAAAATAAAAGAAAAATAATTGCCAAATTTTAAACAAACAATTAGAATTAACCAACTGTCCCATTTTAAAGTTATTCCCTTTCTCCCTCTCTAACCCCCACCCTCCCTTGACCCCTCCTCCTACCCCGCCCCCAACCACTCACTCTCTCTCTCTCTCTCTTATATGCTCTCTCTTTCTTTTGTGTTTACCTCATTATCTTAACTCTGTACTTTAATTTAGTTTATATGTTTATTGTCCTGAAGAAGGTCGAGTTCGACCGAAACCGGTCGACGAATATAAATTTAAATAAAGTGGTTTTAAACAAAGAACTTGTTTCATTCTGTAAAATTTCAAGCCACAAAGTGTTTGCTTTCTTCAATACTCATTTTCGTGTACCTCTCTCACTAGTATTAAAGAAAAGAGATGCCGCGAGCCATTGCCGTCGCTGTGCCGTTTCAAATTATAAAAGCAGCCAAGATTTGTGTTTTTTAAATGTGCTTTGCTTTGAAATTATGTAAGTTGTTGTAAATTATTTAGTTCGTATTCGATTAAAAGTATATTTTGTTAATTTAATAGTAATATTTTGTTAATTTAATATCTCCCTGTTTTTGAGATCCGTTATTTTTAATTGATGATTTAAATTGTTCTGATGATGTTTGTGAGGATTTTGCGGGAAGGTCATTTGTAATTTTTAATTATTAATTTTAAAGCTGTATTTTTACAACAAAAACCTAATATTTTATAATGATTTGATCATCACCAGGTGCTCTTCTCTATATCAGTTTTATATGTAGGCATGTTTTTATGTAGACTAGGTTACGTTGATGTTAAATTATTGATTACTAAACTTTCATGTTCAATACAGTCAGCAAAAACCATTATCTACGTTTTATGCAGTAAAATACCTCCTCGTTAACATTAAATCAATCGAGTGATGGGAAATAAAAATTTCATTGTCTTGGTTTGAAGGGATTGGCATCAGCCTAGGTCTAGTTTGAGGCGGAGCGCCGCACCCCTAAATAGGGGGGTTGGTGCCAACCCTAATAGGCAGGGCTGATTCAGTTAGGGCTACAGGGTAGTGTTTAGGACCATTTAAAATAGGGGCAAAATTACCATACTTTTATTACATCGATTATACTACATTTAATATATTCGGTGAACGTGTAAAAGACCTCTTAGTTGTAATGCGTTCAAATATAAACACGTAAGTGTAATTGAAAACACCTGCTCATAGAAAATTAAATTTCGCCGGGTATAAAGGCTTACGTACTGTAATTATTACAAACCTAACTACATTTAGACTGGAATTTTTAAAAACGCAAGTAAATAAAACAATTAGGCACGAATGTTGGAAGTAATCCTTGAAATAATATCTAATTTACATTCCCGCCTCTCAATACAATTTGGGGGGCGGGAATGGGTACCGCCGCCCCGGGAACCTTTATTGGATAACTAACACCTCTGCCATAGGTCACCCCAAGTAGTTCGCTACGTTTGGTGATTTAGCAGGGGTGCCCGGGTTCATGGGGGGAGGTTTGTCCTGGCGGATGACCAGTACATACTGAACCCAAGATTCCTACCCACCCCTTAAACCCTTTTCCTTCCTAGAACTCTCCAACCCCTTCCTTTCCTCAAATAACCACACAGCATCCTCAAAGATGACATAGGCCCTGAGGGAAATTATTTTTCTCGGGGCCTCCTGTGTGGAGCTCATGTAATTATTTAATCAAAAGTGCAAGTCGCAACTGGGACTCGAACTCAGAACCTCTCGTCTAACCGGGACGTGCGCGTTTACCAATTCCGCCATTGCCACCGTCTGCCAAACCGTCATATTTATCAATCTCATATTTCAAATTTTAGAATTAATAATATTGTCTTCAACCATTTTTTTTCCACATTAAATTATAAATTTCTTCAATGATATATTACCTTCAAAAGTTAAAAAAAAAGAGTTTTTCTTATAAAAAAAATTTAAAATAAACTTCCATATTATATATATCTTTTTAATGCAAAATTAACCGAATCAACCAATAATCGCAAAATTTTCCAGTTGTGACCCTGATAGTTTAGCTAGCAAGTTTAAAAGCCACTTAAATAATTTAACCTTTAATATTAAAGTTCACAATCCATCCCTGGTCCCTTATCGCTGAAATGCACTAAATCTACCAGAAAGTAATATACATAATGACTTGATGACGGACTGGGAGCGATATCGCCTCAAACAATCGATTCTTGGCAGCGGCTAACGTGGATTTATGCTTTATAACCAAACTGGCAGAATACTGAACATTTTCATATTTCCTGAAACTTCGCAGACCATTATAAAGTTTACAGCTTACGTGGTTTGTTGACCCTACGTGATTTCGATGAGTGATTGATGTAATTTCATAATATAATTATCGAATGTGTAACGTGTTACGGGAGAGCGTGATTGAGTCCCAATTAATAATAATAATAATATTTGGATGATATTAAAGCAAATATGAAATTTATTTCCACTTTAATTTATTTGACCGTTATCGGTTTTAGCTTGTTAAGGCCATCTTCAGACTGACAAATTATTCTGAGCCTACGGTTTATGTACATAACATATGTGGGAGGTGTGAAGGGGTGGTCTACAAGGATTTTATTAAATAATATGGATTTCATTACATTTGTTATTGAATAAAATCCTTGTAGACCATCCTTCTACTACTCCCCCATATGTTATGTATATAAATCGGGTAATATATATGTTATGTAAATAAATGTAGGTGAAAAATAATTTTTAACAGTCTGAAGATGGCTTTAACAAGCTAAAACCGGTTACGGTCAAATAAATTAAAATGGAAATAAGTTTCATTCTTTTATTACAATACTCGTATATTATAATGGAATCGCACTATGAATTGTCAGTTTCAAAAACAGAAATAATATTTGGATGATTTGACATCAAAACTCACCTCAAGGTCGCTGTACAAACTTTTAACATATTTCTACAATCTTATTTCTAACTACAAACTAGACAAACAACAAACAATAACAGCTTAAACCGCCGCTATTCGAATTTCGACTGATTTCTTACATATCTCCCTTAAACATTTGAAATTTTCAAGCTCTTAAAAAAATTTATGTTATTTTTAAAGATAATATCTAGATACGTTCCACGCCGAAACGCAAATTTATGAAATTCCCTCGATAGAAAAAAATCGCAAAGTATGCTCCGAAAATTATTTAAATCAAGTCTGTTTCTATTATTTTACAAGTTGTATTTGTGAAAAAATTTACAATGTTTCTTTAAATGATACTTAAGATACGTTCCATGAGATTTTTGATCTATTTTAAACGAGTCATGTTTTATTAAGCTTTTTCGTAATTTTTGCTTCAATTTTATTGATTTAAATATTAGCGCGCTCTCTCCAACATTCGTAATTACATATCTCTCCATCTTCTTCTTTTCGAAAGCGGTTACGGGGCCTTAAGGTTAAAAATTGCATCCACCGGTTCATCGATTTGGTATAACTCACAAACAATTGCCCAAGTTGCCTCTAAAATCATGTAACACTAAAATATTTAATGGCCTGTATCTTATAATTTAAAGCAAAAATAAATAAAGTATCACACTTTCGTACTAGATATTTGATATACCTTTAAATTACAGAAACAATTTTTTGTTTGGTTGGGTATTTTGATCTCAAATCTAAATTTAAGATTTGTATGAAACTGGCCGAAATAGGCCGCGCATATGTTCCTCTTAAAAGGTTCAACTTCTTTGAGACCAAGTATATTTTTAAATGTCTGCGCCTCGGCGCATATAATAAACATACAAGAATTGTTAACCATTAAATGGTACCTACCGAAACAATTTTTGGCAGATTAATTAAAAAAAAATAATTGACGTTATCGGATTCTATCTTCTTTGACTGTTTGACCATGATTCTTAAAGAAGGGAGCATACATTTTGTGATGTTCTTCAATCCTTTGAGTGGGATCATTGGGTGTAATGTTCAGGAGTCTTCAATAAAAAGCTCGTGGTTCGTTGAGATTACAAGTCTTGTTTATTTACATTATCGTGATTTACAAACCATAAATATCTGCTTGGCCACAGGCGACCGTTTATATCGATACTAGAAATATTTTTGAAATCTGAACGCTCAGTTCGTGCTCGAATGCGCTCTACCGACTCCACGGACTACATTTGACTATCTTTGTAAACATTCGAGACTACACCCGAATCGAGTGACATCTCTTGTGATAAGTCTGACTGGATACTTACGTAAACGCTGGACATTTCCAGTGATAAATTAGAACTACACTACACTACGCAAATTAACTAGTAATTGGGTGAATAAAGAACAACGGAATTCAATGAAAATTAAACCTCGGTTTCTAATTCACCTATGAAAAATGTAAATAATCATTATATTTCTAATTTAGAAAGGTTTTTCCTATATGCATTACATTTCCTAAAGTATTTTTAAGTCACTAGTGAGTTCATGGCATGCGTTGCAATGCCACTTAAATGAAGAAATAGTTTTTTCCTGCGTGTTCTTTCGCATTTATCCTAGTTTTCCTTCGCTTCCCCTAATGTTTAGTTTAGAAACGCATAAAGGTCAAACAAATAATATAATTTTTTATTATAATCAAAGTATTCTATTTTGCTAAGTATCATTTATTAAATTTATTAATTTGAAGAGTTTTTTTGAAAATTTAAATTTGAATATGAACATATTGCTGGTTTGCAAAATGCCATCCTCAAAGTGTGACATGGTTGACAGTTTCGTAAGAGTTTTTGTATTGGTTAAAAAACATTTCAGATATATTGTGGTTGTAATAATTCAAAAAGCTTTGCGAAGATGATATGTTGAAGGTTTCAAACATTTACTAGGCTTAATATAGCAACACATAAAGCCTCGAAGACATAGAGCGAGTTTACAAGCTACTACCTGAGCAACTCACTATCTGCTGGTAAACTCGCTCAGTGTCATCGTATTACTTGATAACTGGCAGATTGTGTACAATCTATGAAAAAAGTTGAAAGGTGGTCAATTTTACTCGCTACTCGCTAAAGATGGCGGCCCACCAACAGCTGATTTCTTCTGTCAGAATTAGTTCGGCCAGTCGCCGTTATTCTCGCTACTGGTTAGCGCTGCGAATTCAAGTTTTCTACAAAATGTCGACAGAGTTGCATGGCGCGGGAGTCGTTATTTTAGCTGCTACTGAGCGAGTAGACAGTTTTGTGTGTCATTGTGACAATCTCACTCGCCGATTCACCCGCTTTTTAACTTACCGGCTAGTAGCTTGTAAACTAGCTTAATGCAATTGAGGCTTAAAGGACAAACATACATGTAAGCAAGCAAACATACATTCATTTTTAAATATATAAAGCGCGTTCAGGGACTTCAGTAAATAAACTTCTTCATTTCCTGATAATTTTGGTTTTTAATCATGTAATATTCTGTTCCATCCTTTCTCCAATGGTAACGATTTCCATTTCACCATGACATAATTATTAGCGCAAAAGCCTTGTGAAAGATCAGCATTAATGTGATACTCGTTCCATTTTCCATGCAGATACCATTAAACTTCAAGAACCCATTCTTAATGCAAATTCGAAGCCGTACCCCATAATATTTTACGTCCTGCGTATGTTGTGAAATGTAACGCACAAAATTATGTAAATAAGTACATAAAGTTTATAACGAATAAAATAATTTGGCTCGTTGTGCTGTGAGAGGATTACAGTGAATAAGCCAAGTAGATAAATATTTTAAATTATGACTGATTCTGTTTAAAAAAATTACTAATAGTATTAATGGGTTTAATAGGCGCCTGCGTGGTTGAATTTCAGAA
This sequence comes from Glyphotaelius pellucidus, assembly GCA_936435175.1. Taxonomy (NCBI): domain Eukaryota; kingdom Metazoa; phylum Arthropoda; class Insecta; order Trichoptera; family Limnephilidae; genus Glyphotaelius; species Glyphotaelius pellucidus. The sequence goes on from OW386548.1 coordinate 33,495,733, forward strand.
CCCGGCTTCGAGTGCATGTCTGACGCCAAGCCATACGCGCCGCGCCACAATTAACATCTGTGTACGTGAAATTTCAAACAAAGCTACCATTTTAATTCAGTTTCGAATTCAAGAATTCCTCACAAGATGTAGTCTTCCGTCAGTAGGTCGGATGGGGACCCCTCCCCCGTAGGTATAAAGGGCGATGATGCAACTCTCTGCCTGTATTTGCATTTCCATGCCTTAATAAAAATATTTCGGAAATCTAACTTTTATTTTTATTTTTATTCTTCATTACAAACACCCACGAAATTGCCAAAGCAGATTGTCAGCAGGTCAATTTCACAATTTTATTTATAAAGCACACGTATAACGAGATACCACGATATATAAATTAGATCTAGAAGAATAACATTTCAAGTGACTGCAATAAGGCTTTAAACACATAGTAGACAAAAAATATTATACAGGTAACATATTCATGATTGCACAATATACTTAAGAACACTCACAGCCATATTTATATAAAATATATTAGATACTAATATATTTTTAATTTTATCAAAATAAAAAATAAAATATTGATCAATTAATCATTTTTTTGAGTTCAGTGGTGCAATTTGATTCGTTTTTCATATGCCTTTTTCATCTTATTAAATACAGAAGGTCAAAATATATGAACGTTCGTTGCTCATATTTATTTGTAATTTTCGAAATAGACATACCTTCATTTTGACTAAATCTTTTGTTGTGTGTTTGATTTGCTTTTTACTTATGTATGGATTCTGACAATAGGTTTTGCTAAATAATTTTAAATCATAATATTCCAAGTAATATATTTACTCCTAAATCAATTTTATAATTCTTTGTATTTAAATACCTTTTTTTACCGAAAGTTTAGTCTTAGAGCTTCGGATTGCTTGAATGTAACCTATTGCATGAGTTTCCCCAAGACGTAATTCCGTATCTGATAGTAGATTTTGCCAGTTAGAGAGATTTTTTTTAACGTACTAATGGAATGAAATATCTAATTTTGTTCATTTGCCCTGTAAAATAGCTCGTAGGCTAAATTGAATAATCTTTCCACAGGAGTTTGGTTCAGTGGTACGTGTACTGAACAAAGAATAAGACATTATTTCGAAACATCATTTTTCTACTGCACCTTTTGATTCCTTTGAGCTACACTTGGTAGTAACATAATGTATTATTTTTATTTCACTGCCGTAATTTGGAAAACACTTTCATGAATCCCGAACGACCCTCGTAGGCGTAATGCCCCGGCACGCAAACATCCGAACCTAACTACTGGTTTGCATTTCGTATAAAATATATTAAAAATATTCATGTTGGGGTACGCCCGGGGCGGGGTAAATGCGATCATTATATTCGGTGGCCTATGATTTAACGTCTCCGATACATTTGGAGGTTCGCGGTGTTCTGGGACGTTAGGAGTTGGGAATAGGAACGAGAGGGGCACGTTCGGTGGGGGGCACGATCGGTGGAGCAGTATGTATTTCGGGTATGTATTTCGGGGCTAATTTACCCATTTACCCTATTTTTACCATTTTACCATAAGGTTAGTTGTAAAAGTTTGGGGCTTTTGGGAATAAATATTATATTATACAATACCCATTTGCTTGTTTAGTTTTATTGTGTTCCAATGATGTAACATTGCAACGTTCTATAAGCGATGTGGAAGATTATCATTTTTAACGTGAAAGTAGTATCGTAGTAGTGTCGTAGTGATTAGAATTTCGGATGAAACGGAAATACGTCACTAAAATTTATTATATGACGGGTCGTCGGTTCTAAAATACTTCGGCTCGACTCTCTCGTAGCGCAACGGCTAAGGCGCCGGACAAATCCAAACGGCCAGATAGACAGACATCGAGCGAACGGAGTTCGAATCCTACGATATCCAAAGAAAATAAACATTTTTATTTTTATTATCGAAGAAAGCAAACACTTTGTGGCTTGACATTTTGTAGAATGAAACATGTCCTTTGTTTAAAACCATTTTTTTTAATTTTTTGTAAATAAATATCCAATCTTCAAGCCACTTTAAAATAAACAGGCAAAAGAAAGAAACTGACATCTAGCGACTTTCTAGTTTCACTTCTACCGCGTGTGAATTACACACTTTAATTTTTTATTTACGTTCATATAATATTTTATGATATTTTTCTGTGGTGTTCATCTAACTAGGTCATTGCCACAATTATCCTGGGCCATTGTGCTTCTGAATATATATTTTTTCAAATTCATATGTTTCCATTACGTTTAAATAGTTTTCTGATGTGATTTCTACTCAAGAGTCCCAACTGTCCAAATTTAGTGGGATCATGTCATACCCAATTGGGGTATGTTGTAACGCTGAAGGGAGTAATCGGAGAAGAAGTAGTTAAGAGGAAGGGTCGGTTAGGTTAGGTTCCTCTGTTTATTGCGATTTTTATTTATTTAGGCAAATAGAGTATAGTTTTATTATAAGTAATAAGGTAGGTATATATATTATCTGGTGCTGTTAAATGAAATCTCTAGGTCCCTTGACATTTTCAACATTGGCCTTGGAGGTTTCAAGAGTAATTTTGGGCAACAACTCTAAAATTTGTATTATTGTAATTTTTTTCGTTAAAAGTTATGAATATTTTATGTGTATTGTAATAGGATTACGTTAATCTGTAATGCACAGAAAAAAAAAAAAAAATTTTACATTGTATTAATTATATATTAATTTTAAATATTAATTTTACCTATTACATGCAATCATGAAACATCTTAGTAATGTCGTCTTGGATGAGAAAAGCTCTAAATCTTTTTCATCATATTTGGGGATGCTGCGTGGAGGGTCTTTTAGGGAAAGAAAGGAGAGCAGATTCTGTGAATGTAAAAGGGATGAGGGGTAGATAGCAACCTGGAGGTCAATGTGTCCAGGAGTGACGGACCGACGTATCTTTCCCACTGCGATGCAAGCCGATGAAGATCTAGACAAACGTCACACAATGATGCTGGGCATCCCTGCTAAATCACCAAACGTAGCGAACACTGGGGTGACCAAAGGTGTTGGTTATCCAATAACCTGCCTCCCAAATTTAAACCATCTTAACCAATAAATGTAATGAGTGATGAGTGATAGGTAATCATAAAAAAGAAGAACGGAGTTGATGAGGAATATTAAAATCAAGATTAATTACGTGCTCACGAATTGTAATTGAAAGCATTTTTAACCCTTCGAGTCTCGGAAGGTCATTACAGTCCACACATCATATTCCAATACTGCATCTAAGGTACAGATATGACCCAATAATTGATCACTAAACACTGAAAAAGCTATTTTATCGTGCAACGTTTTGATGCTGAACGATAATATTTCACAAGGATGCCACTAAGTGTATGTCCTAACTAACCAGCTGATTGCAGGTAACCCGCCTACAAATAATGGCAAACGCAATAAGGTTTCATACATAATTCATTCCTACGTCAATGATTATAATTATTGTATTGTATTAAATTAGAGTCTCATTATTTATGTGCGGCGACGTTGGTGACCTTTAGCCGTTTCTATTTGTAACTACGGCCTAGGCAAGGTGAGGCCTTGCGTAAGGTAACCCTGGACTCCCCGGATTATATCGAGCCTTAATTGGAATTCATTCCCTAAATTGGGTTCTTACCCCGCGCGACACTAATTGGGACTTACCCTACTTTAAATGATTGCCAACACAAAGCTGTTTGTGTGAATAAACAGGAAAGTAATAGACTAATTCCAAATGTCATTCAAGAAGCCTCACTTTTAGCGGGTGATCGTGTTAACTGTCACCAGATTATAAACACGCCCGGTATTCGTTGGAAAATCGTCGTTTTTGATTAATTAAGCTACAGGAGATTCTGTCATCATCGTCAACCACTGCGCATTATGTAGAGATATATCTAATGTTGGAATAAAAGCACCCCAAACTCAATTAATTAATTGCTAGCAACTACCATTCTGAGTCAAAATGTTGCTTGAAATTTCTTTAGCCGTAATTGGTAACCACAACTAAATATCCAGGTAGGTAACTTAGTTATTTATTTATTTATATTTATTTGCGCCCTAGTGGGCTTTTACATGAAAAGAAGGAAATTTATATTCACAATATTAATTATGTGTGTTACAAAATCAATAAAACAGAACAAATAAGAATGTAATTAACTCAATAGGTATAGAATATTATAACAGAGATAAAAAGAAATGAAATAGTATGAGTTGTACTTAACAAAAAACTAATGCAATTTAGCTTAAAAAATATATATTCATTTTATCAATTATTTATTTATCTATTGATCAACGCCCTTTTTCAGGGCTTTTACATATTAATGGTAATAAATATAATATTTATTGTACATAACTGAACTGCTTCAGTAACAATATTTTATATTTGTTTAAAGATAAACTGAAGATGTCCACGGACTTGGTGTAATTGTTTCCTTTCATTAGTATTCTGGGTAAAGAGGAATACATATGGTAGTTAGTCCCAGAATTTCTGCACTGAAATAAAACCTGACTTCTTGTATTACGTTGTGGAATCCGGAAGCTTATCAATTCAAGCAATACCGGACTATCAACTAAATTATAAGACCTGAAATAAAAAAAAGCGCAATGTATAAGAGCTAGTTAGTTTTAGGGTATATAAAACAAATATATGTGTTTATTACTGCAAATAGAACAGAAAAAATATACTAAAATAAGAATATATTTTCCTAGTAAGGTTTTGGATGAGAAAATATTTTATGAAAAGAACAAAAAATTAATAAAAGTTCCCCCACCTTTCTCTTTACTATGTCTTTTCCCACCCATTACCCTTTAGCCCCACAATACACCCCAATTGGGGGTGACATAGTCGCATTGGCTACGGTTATTAGGGATCGGTTGAGACCGTTGTGCGGTATTTTTAAAAACAAATGCATGGTTTTGTTCTATTTTCATATAATAATTGTAATTGTATTCTATTGGAAGTCATTTTCATTGAAAAATCATTTTATGAAAACAACAGATTTGCGAGGCTAGATTGACGAAAATATTATTAAATAACTTAGTTGGGTACATAAAAAATAAGTCTTAAGTGTTTCGGTATCTTCTGCTAATTTCATTTTTTCATGTAGCTGCGCAAAAAATGCATTAAGACTTATTTGCTTTGTAATCTGCCGCATTGGAAATGTTAATTGTGTTGAAACTGTAATTTGACGCCGAAAGTAATGGATGAGCCACCAAAACAAAGCAAAACACACAAAGAGCCGGAAAAAGCTCTAAAACGAGAATGCTTTTAGAGTATCTAAATAATGAAGGCCTTATTTAGTTGAGATTTCCCCCGCTAGGGTTCTATCTGTCTTAATTATCGCTAGACATTTGGCGGGAAAGTTGCTCCATCTGCACCAAAAATGGCGACATTTATTTCCCGCTCTCGCTTCTTTTACACACGGCCAGTTTTTATTGTGGAGAAGGGAAATTTGATTTCATTCCGAATAGCCATTAATACCGCCTTTTTGTTTCTGTTTAATTTGAGGAGTCAACAGTTTGGAAGTTACTTTAATAATAAGATGGCTGCGGCCCCGAATGGGGGGATAGATATTAAGATAGCAAGACGCCATCTTGGTATACATTTTTGTGTATCTTGTGGAGGAGGCGTAGGTAAAAACGCCGTAAAAAGATAAGGAAAATTTATCTCGAAATGTTAATTTCTTGTTAGAGTATCTTAATGGGGGTAAGTTATTTCTTGTTAATTGTTTTGCGCCTTCGTAGCTGATAGCTAAACAGCAATTGTAGCAATGAGATATCTTCCAACAATAGTAACTAAATATCATCCTGCCGCTGAAAGCTCCGTTGTGATTTCTCATTACTTTACATGTGTGTCGTTTTTGAAAGGAGTTTATAAGTGAGGACTTAATTTTTAAAGAGATGTGATAATTTTGTAAATTATATAGTTTAAATTTTTATAAACATAATAGTAATTTTATAAAAATATATGGTTGTTCTTCATTTTAACCTACATAAAGTTGTCTCCGTCAGTTAGTGGAGAAAAATTCAACAGAATAACCAATATTATTATTTTATAATTACTTTAAAATCTTATGTACTAAAGACGTAATTCTGTCACGCTGGTTGTCATTCGAAGGTTGTTTTTCATTTACTCAAAAATAATTGCCTAAGTTACCTCTAAAATCATGAAATACTAGAATCTTTAAAGATCTCTATATCTTATAATTTAAAGCAAAAATAAATAGAGTAGCTCACATCCGTACCAGATATTTAATACACCTTTTGATTACAAAAATAACTTTTCATTTTGGTTGGGTATTTTGATCTCGATTCCAGAATTAAGATTTGTATGAAACGGGCTAAAATGGACCGCATATACGTTTCTCTTAAGAAAAACAATTGGATCCATTGGCGTCTCCATAGTATTATGGCAAAGTTCATATCATAGTAACTACTTCACCTGGTTTTTTTAATTAAAAAATTCCAACACATCATCAAATGACTTTAAAAAAATCGCTCCATTGACATTTTCTGCCAATCGCCTCTAACACATTGCAAACATGTTCACTTTGTAAAAACAAAAAAGCGGAAAACCTGAATTTTTCCCGCGCAAATGTTTACTCCGGCAACGTGAGCGGTTTGAACGCGGGAAAAAAGGGAATCTTTCAAATATTGACAGTTCATAGGCCGACGTTAACGCATACCAAACACTCACCTGCTCTACGCTGGGGCACGTTTTGTAATTTAAAACATCCCTGACAGATGCGCTAAAAACCAACGTACAGGTAACTTCAATCCAGATAAAAGCTTTAACAAACTCTGAATCTTTGAATCGTTGTTGTAAGAACATTATAATTATATTTAATTAAATGAAGACAATATGAGCGAAACTCAACCAAAAATCTGGAAACAGTAAAATCAGAAAAAGATATTGGCACCTCTGGGACTCGAACCCAGGACCTCTTTTCAATTTGAGGTTTTACTGATAAAGTTAAAATAAAAATAAAAATATTCATCGTAGACTTGCAGAAAAGTCAATAAACGTCGCATAAAATAAAATGGATAAAAATTTATCCAGATAGGTACTATCTAGATTGCGCTTAGTTCGGGTTAGAATCTTGCAATCATACTTACAGATAGCAGCCAATGCGTTAAGAAAGTGAAGATAATATGGGTGGTTCTTATTCGAAGTATGATACAGTTCAAAATGACCGAATTGGATATCGACATCTTGGTGCAGTGGATAGCGCGTTCGCCCAGTTCCTGGGGTCGAGTCCCAGAGGTGCCAATATCCTTTTCTGATTTTACTGTTGAGTTTCGCTCAACAAAAAAATCTCCTCTCCTCTTGTAAGTTTTTGTTTTGGTAATATTGGTTTCCTATCTGTAAATTCAATCCCAAATGTAACGATTTTGTTTTGTTTTCCTTGGCATAAATCACCTAACCTCGCCGATTCATAAATCTTTAGCGAATTCCTCCAATAATCTTGCCTAAAACATTTAATCCGGCGAGTTTTATGACTGACGTCGAAAGATAAAAAATGCTTATGTGCGCACGTAAAAATTTTATAGTTTTTTAACGACCCCGGTTATAGCCCATTTTATTGGAGCTTCTCTAAGTAAATTAAGAATATGGAAACTGGAAGAAATAAAGGGAACATATTAATTTTGAAATCTTCGTAGATCCCTTGAAAAAATAGATTTTATCTTACGATACGCCAACTTTCCCGTATGTTCCCATCCACCGCCTGTTCTATCTCCTCCCCCCACTCTTTACGCCTCCACCTCCAGTTCATCACACCTAATATTATATGATCACCAATAATTATATTTTGCAGTGAGGAAGGAACAGTTCCGAATTCGGTCGGCATTAAAAAAATATAATGGTTTTTAAACAACCTTATATTATTTAATTTAACAAATGATTACTTCGTCATATCAAAAAATATAGATAATTAATTCATAGAATCAAGGCGATGCGACATGAACCATTTTAAGTGTGAAACTGGGTGTCATCAACATCTTCTATATCCATACTACTGTAAATTGTGTCTACGCACAACTGCGCCCCGCCCTTGTTTCGATCTACGTTTTGTAAATAATAAAATTAGATAGATTCTAAGAATATAAAAAAAAAAAATAAATAAATAAATAAAAAAAAAACTGTAAAGCGCCCTTGAGGTGATTTTTCACAAAAACGGCGCTCTACAAATTGTCCAATTATTATTATTATTATTATTATTACGCACCAAAAGTATAACTTTCATTAGCTCTGCCGCATTTGGTGGTCCGTGCAGTATGGTCGTAGCTCGGCGACAGTCACCATGCTTCCACGCCATATCTCCTTATTTATTTTTCCATTAGCTCCACACAGGAGGCCCTGACGAAAACGGACTTCGGACGTGACGTTCGCAAGGAGACCTGAAGATGGCGCTACTCTGGGAATATTACGCGTGAGATTACATCCTTTAAAATCGAGATTATATCTGGTTACTATAGGTTTTCTCTTTCATTAATATTATGTTCGGATTTATTCAGTTTTCTAGGAGTTTCAATACTATTAAATCGTTTGACATATTATGCCTTATAATATTTTAGTATTAACTATAAAATAAGCTATCAGCCCTATTTTACACCCTTAAGCATTCTTTTTAACATTAGAGTCTCTTGTTCTATAATTTAGAGTTTTGATTTGGATCAAATTTGTAGCATCTATATATAAAAAAATGAAAATATGTTTGTTTCTGTCTATGTATGTGGGAATGTTATGCGTTGCTAAACTATTCATCCAATTGCGATGAAACTTTGGAGATTTGATGTGCGCGTGCCCGCGATCCTTACTATATACAATAGTGAGTTCTGGCATCATGAAATTATGCGCTGCTAACTGTTCATTCAATTGCGTTGAAACTTTGGGGTTTTGATGTGGATGATTTGTAGTATCAAATTTCCGTCCTCGCGAATATTTCTGGATTATTACAACCACATGACAATACGTCTAAAAAGTTGTTTTAATCATTACAAAAAGTCTTACAAAACTGTCACAATTTGAGAATGACATTTTTCAAACCATCGATTGTTAAATTAAAATTCAATTTTCGAAAATGTTCAAATAAATTAATTCATTCTCACCCATGATGCTAACCAAAATCGAATACTTTGAAGCTTATCAACATTAACATTTATTTTAAATAGGTATCTATGTTAGGTACCAAATTTCATAGAAAATTTGTAAAAAAAATTGCAATTGGTGGCATGCAAGCTGTTTGAAATCTGAATGTACCGGGACTGAATATGTTGAAAGCGGGAGAGGGGAGGGGATCGCGGGAGGGGGGTTGGCGGAAAAGGGGAGATGGAAGGCGGAGTGGGAACGCGTGAGGGGGAGGGGACGCGGCAGAGGAAGGGGTGGTTGAAGAAGAACGTGACGAATGGGAAAGGACAAGCAGGGAGAAACAATTTCACTATCAAGTGGCATAGCACTGCACGCCACTGGAGGTCTAGTTTCGTTTATTAAATGTAGATTCGTTTTTATAAAAAAAATTAGAGTCCTTGCAAGAGCCTTGAAGGGGTAACCATCTGTTACCTATACCAGGGCGGGTAAGTGGTGGGTCCTCCAATGTGCACGCCAAGAACCTGCTAGTTATACAATAAAATAAGCTTGCACAATATTATCTGGTGTGAATTACGAAATGTTTTTAAATGCCAATAAGTTCTCCCCAATTATTTTAATGAGATTTCATGTTCAACCGAGGTATTAATGTTACAAACTAATAAACTTTTTCACACCCATACCAAAATCATTAAAACTGGTAGCATTTTATTATTTTGGATTTGCCGCGCTGCGGGAATCTATCGCGTTACTTCCCGACTTTGCAAAATGTGCAAATCATTATTTTACCTCTACGGAAGCTACCGACAAAATTCCTGTCTTTATTAGGCATATTCATTTTTATTATCAATTATAAGTTTACCCCCCACAGAGTGCGAACCTTCACAAGGTAGTTAAAATATATTTTGAAAAATGATGTTCGTGAGAAGTCTAAAATAATGAAAAATATCCACAAGTGAAATATGTATGTACAAATTTATTTATTGCTTCCCACAGAATATAATGCAAAATCAGAAAAGTTTTTAGATTTTCACGGCCAAAAGTATTTTCGCTATTTGTTTTTGGGGTGTTATGCCGTGTTGCGCTACCTCCTTCTTTAGCCAACGTTTCGGACAACGTGTCCATCATCAGGGCAGATGTGTAATTGTGATGATGGACACTGTAACGCTGTCCGAAACGTTGATAACACCCCAAAAACAAATAACGAAAATAATGCAAAATGTTTTAATTTATAATCAACCTCAATTGTACTAAGCCTATATCGAGGTCGATCATTTACAAATTTGAGTGGAGCATCGTAAACGTATTTCATACATAACAATATAATAATAATATTACAAGAAGAAAGAAAAAAACAGAGTATGCAATTCATACGCCGTAGTAGTGAAACCTTCAGAAAACTAAAGTAAACAAAGTAACACCAAAAAGAGTGGGGAGGCTACCAAGCACTACCCAGAGAGGAAACCGATTATACTATCTAATTCTCTCGCAGGCTAAAATCTATAGATGTAAGTGTTTGTCTCTTTTTAGTGTCACTATTTCTCGTTTCATCCAGTTTCAAATCACAACTTAAGAAGTGCTAAAGAAGTTTTCACTTCAAAAAACTACTTTGAGAATGTATTGTAAAAATATTTGATTATTCGTCAAAATAATAAAAGCCTACAAAATTACTAGGGTGACTCTCTTTTTTAATAAATGGTACTTAAACAAAATCTTACTATTAATGGAAAGATTAGAATTTAAAAAATTATAAAATTCAACCATGGAAATGAAAGCCTTAAGCAGCGGGATCCCGCATTTCTACCGACTGATTACATGTTTTACTTAAACAATGTAGGTTTTAAAGCTCTTAAAAAAATATGTAATGTAAAAATATGTAACTTGAAGATAATATCTATATCTATTTAATTTCTATCTGTATATCTCACGTCGAAACGCAAATTATATGAAATTTCCTCGACAGAAAAAAATCGCAAAGTATGCTCCGAAAATAATTATGAACACGTTTGTTTCAGTTATTTTACAAGTTATGCATGTGGAAAAAATCGCAGTGTTTTTTAAACTCTGTTTTAGACACGCCTCACGAAATTTTTGCTCTATTTTAAACGAGTTGTGTTTTATTAAACATTTTCACAATTATCGCTTAAATATTATCGTTTTTAACATTAGCGCGCTCTCTCTAACATTCGTATGTACTTTCCTCTCCATCTTTTTCTTTTTGAGCTGGAATACCGAATCCCACCATTCAGAATTGAAACATTGCTTTAAATGGTTTTTATCGTGTTCGGTGATCAGATCCGAAAAGCCATATACCTGTTTCCCCACTTTCATCTTACTCATTTCCTATCTCTCTCCATTACCTCCATCCCAATAACTCACAACAAAACCAATTGGAAATGTCTTAGTCTCACTGGCTCGAAACGGTTGGGAAAAGACCGTTGTGCGGTGATCACAAGGAAACATCAAAAATAATGCGTTTGCACATTAATCCTACCAAATTATTTAGGCTAGTTAATACAAATGTCATTGAATAGTGATAGTGACAACGCGTGCTTGATTAACGCTTCTATGTTACATTAGACTATTAGACGATGCATATAATGCCTAGGATTACACACATATATTACTGTCCCCGACTTCCCTAGGCAATCTTGGCATTATGAATAATATCCGCCTTATTAATCACTTGGTCCTTAACACATACGCTTAATATCAAGTAACCAGCTATCTTAACCAGTCACAAACAACAACGCGCAACGAACGGTGCTGGAGTCGTTCAGACGGTGATTGCAAAATGTTAGATAAAAAAGAAAGGAAGTATATTACTATTTTAAATATATCAAATACCGCTCGAGAGATCCAATTACCGTAGCTTCTGGGGCTTTATCTTCTCTAATTGGGTATGTTGTGAGACTTTCAAAAAAAGATATAACAATAATTTCTAAAATACGTGCTTAACACTTCCGTACCGGACCAGGGGAACGCACTTACACTAACGAGAGTTTTACGCTGTATCTAAGTTGTTTTTTAAACCACATACTCAATAATTTAGGTAATCCTAGAAAAAATATTTGGTTATCGATCTGCATTAAAAAAATTAATATCGCATTACTACTTTTCTTAAAATTAAATAGTTTATAACAAATTCCGGTGAATAATCTGTGCCACCCGCCCCCCTTCCCCTCTATTCGGGCGTACCCCGTCCCTATCTGCTGAATGTATCGGGATAATTCTAAGCGATAGCAAGTAATTTCTTAGTTGTTAGTGGAAAGGACTAGATCGCGTTCGTTTACACTGCGCATCTCGTTTGCTCTTTTTACAATGCTATAATGTTCGCTTGCCGGTCAAAGATCATTCGGTCTGAGTCGTTTCCGGTGAACGCCAATCGCCAGTCGAGATTCGGAAACAAGGTGTTACGTTGGATATCGGCCCGCCTTCTCTGTTTTCTATGGAAAAATACACGCTATGGTCTAAATTCATTAGAATATTAATAATGACTTTATTTATCAAACGATTTTTAAAATGACTACTGAAATACGATGAATATACTTCCCTCTAATTATTATCATAACAAATTACAAAAAAATATGTCATTAACACCCTTTAATAAGCAAAACAAATTGGGGTCCCCGAGTGACCCCCCTTCGGGTCATGTGTGATTTTTTTCGTTCCGGGACGAAAAGGTTAAAAGTAACATCTAATCCCTATTGGAAACCTTCTTTCCTAAGCTGCTGTTGGGCACACGTTGGTACACGATGTTGGGCCGATGCGCTGATCGGCGATGCGCGATGGGCCAACGGGTTGGGCCGATGCGCTGGCCTAGTATATGCAGGATTACTTGGCCCATATTGGCCGATCAACCGATAAGTGTCGGTTTTTCATGCACACTTAAGGTTCTTGGGGGCAACACGTTGGTCCGACATGCCCTGGTAGCTTTATAAAATAAACTTGTAAAATAAATTCATTTTATATACTTACTTCAAATCCGTTTAAATTAGAGTTACCCAATAAATCTACACATTTCCTCTTTTCAAGCCCCCTTTGTGTGAACTGCAGAGTCCTGATAGTTTTTCCAGTTTAACTATTCCTAAGTCTTCTTACTCTTCCCCGTATTCCTTCGTCTCTTCTTGTTCTCTTTCCTCCGTTCGATCTTCTCTCATTCCCCTATTACAATTTATCGGGAATCACTATTTTCCTTCAACTGCTTCCTGTTCTTCTGCGGTAACTTTCGGGATAGGTGAAGGAGGTTGGATGACCTAACTTTTTGACATTACTTAAATCGGCTGTCAATTTTTACAAAAGGTTTGTTAATGCGTTCATTTTTCAATCGTAATTCTTAATGATTTTGTTTAATTAACAGCCTATTATAATATAGTTTTATCGTTTTTACGCCATAAAATCGATAAAGAAGCTTCATTCCAGAGCGATTCCCTAATTTGACACCTGATATTAAGACCCATATTTAGCAAACCTCTATTGAGATAGAACCTTAAGCAAATTATTGAATGTTTTATGTCCACTGTTTATCTTTTAATACAGGGTAAAATTTCGTAAATAACAGTTAACAAACAATACACTATTTCAGTTTATCAATGTTGTTTGCGTATATACAATACCATACAACCACAATACAGCAATGTTTTACACGTACTGATACTACTGTCAATATCGTACTCAATATTGCCCTGGTGTCAGACCATCACCATGTAGATATGAAACATTGCTTGAAATGGCTTTAGCCGCGTTCGATGGCTAGATCTGAATAGCCACCTTCCTCTTCTCCATCTTTTACCCTCCCTACCACCTTCAGCCTCAAAACATACCCCATTGGAAATATCATAGTCTCACTTGCTCCATGTGGTTGGGTGCAGATGGGACTCTTGTGCGTATTCAAATAAAAAATAAAAACATAAAAAATAACAGAACATTTGGGTGAGGGCACCGGTAAAAGCTCGGTCATTAGAACTTGACCAACGTTAATTTTTTAAACGCTTCCTGTCTTTGACTCTGTTTCAGATTTTCTGTTATGTTTACTAACTGATCGATAATGGACTCGAAATATGTTTATATTCCCACAGATTCTTTTATCATAATATTACTAATAATATAACAAAACACATAAAACTTATTTCTACTTAATTTATTTTTTGACCGTAACTAGCTTCAACTTGTTAAAACCATCTTCAAACCGTACAAATTATTCTCAATCTACAGTTTATATACATAACACATGGGAGAGAAGGAGGGGCGGTAATCTACAAGGATTTTAGTCAATTAATATATAGATATCGTCCTATTTTCCTCCCCCTCTCCTCCTCACTCGAAATTAATGTTAAGATATAATAAAAATCCATATCAATGTAACTCTAACGTAGGAGACTTTTTTGGCTTGACATACATGTACCTCTATACTTTTATAATAAGCCATTTGTCTCTGACAAATAAATAAATAAAAGTGGTTTTTCCATTTTGTTGCCATATCGTCTTGGACGTTTGGATTTTTATTTGTCTTTATTTGATTTTCAGTTATGAGCAGTAGAAATAGCAAAATAACTAAAAATCCAATCGTCAAAGACGATATGGAAAGAAATATGGAAAAACCATCGGAAAGAAATATGAGAAATCCTTGCAGGCTACCCCCCTCTCTCTCCCCCATATGTTATGTATATTAACTGTAGATTGAGAATAATGTGTACCAAGTATTTGAAGACGGCTTTAACACTCAGCAGGACCTCCCACACAGCATCTTCAAAGATGACATAGTTCCTGAGGGAAATTATTTTCCTCAGGGCCTCCTGTGTGGAGTTAATGTAAAAAAAAAACAAACTGGAACCGGTTACGGTAAAAAAATAAATTAAGTGAAATTAAGTTTTATATGAGTTTTATTTTGTTATTATAATGGAATTCCACCACGAATTGTCAGTATCAAAAATTAAAAGATTATATTACTGTCAGCTGAAATTTAGCAGTTTCATTCTTGAGGCTCCATTGTTCACTATCTAAATCTGTGCTTTCAGCGCGTTTTATCGATATAAAACGGTTCGCAGAACGGTAATGCTTCGTACAGATTTCACCAGCAAAGAGTTGGTTTAATCTCGGTTCCAAGGAACGATTTCGCCAACATCAAAGGGAAATTTTTGAGCCATTCTATTGCCCATCACTAGAATATGTTTGAAACATCACTCTATTTATAAGCTTTATATTTAGGTCTTTAGAAGTTAAAACTGACCGCAATTTGATTCAAGAATATTTTTGTGAAATCGATATAAAAATTAAATAAGTAGATATCTACATTATTCTTGTAATGTAGAA
Source organism: Glyphotaelius pellucidus (assembly GCA_936435175.1). NCBI lineage: Eukaryota > Metazoa > Arthropoda > Insecta > Trichoptera > Limnephilidae > Glyphotaelius > Glyphotaelius pellucidus. Next base: position 33,511,140 of record OW386548.1, read on the forward strand.
TTTGTGTTCTAACTGAAAATAGGATACCTGCGGAAGTGAAATATTAATCCGGTCAATATAAACATTTCAAATAGCACAAATTCCGACAGAGCTGAAATTTGGTAGAGTCCTTGAATACACCATTACAAATAAAATATCAAAAATCATCATCGGTCACATACCCGCAAAAAAAGTTATTCAAGGTCAAAGGTCAACATTTTCGGTTTTTTGTTTCTCGAAAACGGTAAGTTATATCAAAAAATAACACAGGCAAAAATTGTAGATCATAAAATTATCTACAAAAATTATCATAATATTTTTTTTTCTAAAAATCACCAATTCTGAGATATAGCGATTCTAAAAGTTGAAGGAGTTACATTCAGTCGGAGTTACGTTTCAGATGTTCCATTATCTTCAATAGCATTGTATTTTTAGAAAAAAAAAATATAATGACAATTTTTGTAGATAATTTTATGATCTACAATTTTTGCCTTACTTATTTTTTGACACAACTTCCCGTTTACAAGAAAAATCCAAAAATCGAAAATTTTGACCTTTGACCTTGAATAACTTTTTTAGCGGGAATGTGATCGATGAGAATTTTTGGTATTTTATTTGTTATGGTGTATTCAAGGTTTCTACAAAATTTCAGCTCTGTCGGAATTTGTGCTGTTTGACCCCTATTTTTCTAGCTAACTTGATCGGACTATATGTGTTTTTACTCGAGGTAAATCAGCATTATAAAAATACGCGATGTGTTCAGTTTTTTGTTTGTTTGTATGGTCCGTGTTAGGGTTAGTTTGAAGGTTATGAAAACACATAGATTATTTAAATAACCCAAACTAATAACCGACTAACTTATTTTGTGCACAGTTTGGTACACAATAATAAAACATTATATTATTTATCTATTGTTTAAGAACCGCCTGCAAACCGGTTAATTAATTTAAAATCATGTTTTATTACCTCGCAGAAATATTGTTTTATAGATAATATGTTTCGGAAATTGTTTAAGAATTCTCATGTTTCAATTGATTTGGATTATTAACTATGATTTTTTCGTTTTTTACAGGTGAGTTAACTTTTTCGTCCGTAAAAATTTCGATCTTAACCCATATTGAAGGCGAGTCAATCATCGAGTTGGGTAAGCATTTTTTACTTATTACAAAAGTAAGAATTTTTGAAATATTGGTAGCAATTTGAGTGACGATAATTCAAAATTTTGGAAAATATTTCACATTTCTATTTCAAGAACCGCTCTCTAATGAAGCCTTTATTCGTGTCTTAAAATTTAAAGTTCTAAAATATTTGGGCTTCTTGCTTTAACAATAAAATGATTTTAATTTTCATATAAATTTTTAATGTGGATATGGGTATTGCCACCCCGGGAACAATTTATTGGATTATCAACACGTCTGCCATAGGTCTTCCCGAGTGGTTCGCCAAGTTTGGTCTAGGGGTGGTCAACTCTTAGTCTTAGCCGCGGATGCCTCCGCGCACTTACTGAGTGGCGGGCCGAGTCGGGAGAGACTGGTTGAGGTAGACCATTTGACTTCTCCAGCAAATCATACTCGACCCATCGCCTTACACCGCAGAGGGAAGGACGTATTCGTACGTTCGTCACTCCTGGTTCCAATGACTCCCAGTTTCCTACTCATGACATACTGATTGTGACGGTTACGATGTGACGATTGTGATCCTTATCCTTCCCGTTACTCTCCTCTTTTCCTAAACAATCCTCCACATAGCATCTCCAAGGGTCTGTATAAAAAAATAATTTAAGTTTTCAGTTTAATATAGTGTTATAATAGATGACAATATTACTTTTTGCTGTATCAAACGTAAACAAGGATATTTCATCTACCATTACCATTGTCTTCGAACTATTTTCGACACATTTTCGGGACATTTTCAAGACTTAATCCATTTACGGCTTCTTCTTACTTGTCTTCAATAATCTTCCATCACATCAGTTCCACACACATCTAATACGACTTTACCCATGCATACACGTCGTAATAGCAGAAGAAACAAGACGGCTTGACTCGAACCGAGATCCTGTTTAAATCGCGGTTCCTATGTAAAATCAAATCGTATCATATCTGGATTTGAAACTCAATTATGCCGTCATCCCTCTGTAGCAGGAAACACAACCCTTGTAGCACGGATCCAATCCACTGTGCCTCCGAGAAAGCTAACATATCAAATTTAAACAGTTTTGCTATATGGTTAATATATTACTCACGATTTGTTGGTTACACATGTGATTACTTTGCCTTAGAACATTTATACTATTTAACCATTTTTGTTGTACTGCATAAGCTGTCTGTTTAAGCCGCCGCTATTCGAATTCGACCGATTTCTTACATATCTCCCTTAAACATTTGAAGTTTTTAAGCTCTTAAAAAAAAATGTTATTTTTGAAGATAATATCTAGATACGTTCCACGCCGTAATAAACTTTGGTAATAATATTATCTACGTTACAGTATTAGATGTTGTTTCTCCTGATTTAATTGAAATTAAAGGCTTTATTTACTGGAACGTGGAAGGATCTTGCGATACCTTATAGGTTAGTTCCTGTTACAGAGAAGTCTAGTTCTACGAACATACGTACTGAGGTCAAAAATAAATGTGATTGATTGATTTTTAAATATTAACAGTTTGTCGTATTTGTTTAAATACGAGTGTCAAAGATGTTTGTTTTTTTTTTGTATATATCGCAGGCCAATCGTAATATCAGGCAGAACATGAGGCACTTCACGATATGCCGACAAGCACTTCACGATGTGGCTAGGCGCAATGAACAACGTCCCATTAAATCCGAAAATTATCGAAAATAATCTTGAATTCCAGCTTAAATTGAAAAGTTACCTGAAACTACCGTAAGAGTTCATATCAATTATTATTATTTATTTTAAATCTTAAAATATTTAATTTATTTATTTATTTAATTTAATGTGTCATTTATTTATTTATTTATTAATTTATTTATTTACGCCCATGGAGCATTTACGTCAATCGTATAACATAGAAATAATAGAAATAGAAACAATAAAATAACAATTATTTTATATTATAATTTCTCTTCCTTTAATCTAATGGAAAGGAAGCATAATTACAAAGAAATAACAACGAAAACAATATTAGAATAATAATAATAAAATTTAAATTAGAATTTTAGAAATTTATGACATAAATTTTGGTAAGGAATAAATGAAAATATCAACGGAACAGAATTTATTTACAAGCCTATGTAGTCTCTAGATTGGGGAGTTAGTGAAATAGTTAGTTTTAGACGGATACACAAAGAACAGCTCTGGGAGCCTCGCGTCAAGATTTGGTACTCGGAATGTTATTAGTTTTAAGTCAGGTGCGTCAAGTGATCCATTAGCTAATTTGAATAAAAGTACCAGATCGCTCTTAGTTCTTCTACACGATAAGTCAGTTAAATTAAGTACTTTCATTAAGTTATGATAATTAATTTGTTCAATGAGTATGGAGAGTTTGAAATTAATGAATCTTTAATATTAATTTGTAATTGATAAATCTTGAGTTTTCTTACTTATCTTTTTGTTATTATTTGTAATATTTTATTATTTACTAACTTACAATTGAGCACGAATTCCCTCACCAAACACAAGAACCTTGTCTCTTTATAGTGAGGAAAGGCTATTTTTAGATTTTTAATCTATTTCTGTATAAAAAAATGTATACTTATTGTAAAAACATGCAAATATTAAATTTAAAAAATATGCATACATATACATGCACACATGCACACACATAGAGCCAACGCATAAGTAAGTGAATAATTCAATAACTACATAGCGGGTCTAAGTGAGGAAATCGTCAGGTATATGCAAGTATAAGTTCCTTCTGAAGGTAGTGATCGAATTCAAGAATATTTGCAAGTCTTCATGGTTGCAGTAATTTTATTATAATGTAATCGAGTCATTCTTGACGTTGGTTCAAAAAAACTTACATTAACTCCACATAAAGGAGGCCCTGAGGAAAATAATTTACCTCAGGTCCCATGTCATCTGAAATGCTGTGTGGAGGATCTTTTTGACGAGAGGAAAGAATGAACATTGGTATTGAAGAGACCCACGTTTTAGGAAGAAGGAAACACAGAGGCCGGCAATTCATTCTACAGCCGAGTTGTTGAACACATGAACGAGTCGAAGAAGCAACCAGTTCTCATGTGACAAATGTCAACCGTGTACATTAAAACGGTAAGTATCGATCCAAAAAACCGTGATGCTTTTTAAAAAATTCTTACTGTTCGTTGTTCCGTTGTTAACCTAGCTTCACAAAAAGTTTGCTAGAATAAGATAGTGGCAGTTCGGATATGCTCCCATTTTAAGAATCCTTAAAGTGTTTCTATTGTTAGGGATGTTGGCATAGAATCACATCCTTCGCAGCGAAACATCTCGTCTAAAGTCTTTTGTATAATGAAGATTACTCTTTAGAGTCTAAAATCCGTCTTAAGTTATTTGAGTTTCTTTTTATTGTCTAATCTAATCACTATTTTCAAACTGTGTCACGATGTATCTCCTATTTGATTATTTCCATGGTTTTAAATTCAAACACTTACCTACAATTCAACAAGTCTATTACCTACGGATGTTAAATCAGCAAAATCTGTCGTAGGCTAAGGTCTGGCTTCATAAAATTTGTAAAGCTTTTACTGTCTACAATTTCAAGGTCAACACATCTATTTTCAGCTTACAACTTATGTAATTATTCAACATTGGTAGCGTCTCATTTCAAAACCACGTTATTTCTTTATTAATTAAAGCAACTTAATTAACTTAAAATTATTTAATTTCATTTCGTCAATAATATCGTCTGTTGTTCTGAATTCAAATATCGTGTTTAATTTGTGATTGAAGTTTATTTTCAGGTATTTTAATTAGGTACATCTAAAAATACTCACAAATTCTTATATAAGATTCGATTTCAGATTTCTTAATGAAATAAGATATGCTTGTAATTAATTGACTACGTCAGAATTGAAAATATTCGCTGGGTAATGAATTATTAATCTGTCGATTACACTTTAAGTTATTTCGATACTTTAATTAATTTATTTCTTTTTTTATACCATTATTGATAATACAAAGGTCATGTCTGCTTCTGACATAAACAACTAATAATTAAGTAAGAAACAGTGGTACAACAGGGACTACAAAACAGAAAAAAAATATTGGAGCTTGCTCCTGGCAATCTCTTGCGCTGAAAACTGAATGTACTGGAATCCACATCTTTTTAAATGACAATCTTACTGTTGACGCAACTATGTATATCTACCCCCTTTTCCACATACTTTCGATACCATACCCATGCTATCTGACCACTATTACCTACATGTAAAATCGTGGAACAATAACTCCCAATGAGGATGCATAATTGAAAAATACCGATGAATGCGCAGATTGTGTGCAGTTTAGATGATATTTCGCAACATTGGTACAAAATGATTCGTATGTCATAATTGGGCTTATCTCTTCATATGCAGTTTAGTGACTAGTTCTGAATAGCCTAATAGGTTTCAAAGCTAAGTAAGTTTCCAAGATGGTAGCCCGAAGCACTGTCGTAGATATTTACTATTGTAACACTGCAGATATAAACAAAAATGCAGCTGAAAATTTCCAATGGTCACATTCTGGTAAAAGAGACCTTTCATGTCGAGCATTTTTTTTTTAACATGAGCTCCACACAGGAGGCCCTGAGGAAAATAATTTTCCTCGAGGCCTATGTCATCTTTGGGAATGGAGGGTTTTTTTAAGAAAAGGAAGGGGAGGAGAGTTCTGGGAAGGAAAAGGGTTTAAGGGGTGGGTAGGAATCTGGGGTTCAGTGTGTCCTGGTCATCCGCCTCCAAGACCTAGACCAACTTCACCCCATGAACCCGGGCACCCCTGCTAAAATTACCTAGCATTGAAAATCACCAGCTGTTTTTTGCTTATGACGGCAGAATAAGTACTTAAATCAATTTTATTGAATTGGTATTTTGATGTTAAGCAAAACCCATCGACACCGATGACGTTTATAACACAGTACGAATCATTGAATTTACCCCTCTGTTTGTATTTCCTGAATGCGAAATAAGACTGAAAATGTTCAGCTCCAACAAGAAAGCGTTTATCTACTTGTTAAAACAACATCACAGCTTTGTACCCTAGGTACAAGTATTTCCATAATATTTGAAACTATCGAAATTTACGTCTTCGAAACCACAGTTTGCCATCTGTATAGGTAGGAACCCACTGGCACTGTGTAAAGCAAAGACAAAGATATAACCACCCCTAGAGAACGGAATATCCATAGAAGACAATATTTAGTAGATATGACAGAGGAGGAAGAACTTTGCCATAAGACGACACGTGTTTCTGACAGCCACTCTGACGTTTAGTGGCAAAACTTGTATCTGCGCTGTACACTGAACACGTACACTACCCGTTGTACAGGGTTAACGTAAAATGATTATATACTTATTTTCTTGAAGTAAAACTGTTGAACAACTTTTTATCCTTTGTATTTTGCTGATTTTCGTGGGAGTATAACATCGTTGATGTTCTAACAATAGCGAAAAATATCTGCTATTGAATATAACGAATATCGACACCCTTAATGAAGTTAAACATCTTGAGCAATTCTTTTTTTTTCTTTCCTTTTCTTAATTAAGCGTTTGCCATACATGTATTACTTAATGCCTGGTAGTAAGCGTTCAAAAAGAATAAATAGATATATGTAAATACGAATGTTAGAGGGAGCGCGCTAATATTAAAAACTATAATAATTGTAAAAATTGTGAAAATGTTTTATTAAATACATAACGGCCGGCGTAGTCCAGCGGTAAGGCTCTTGGCTCGCATTCCAAAGGTCACTGGATCGAATCCCGGCGTGGCAAATAAATTTTATTTGATTAATTTGTGTTATTTCACAATTTATTAATTTAAAATAAAGTATAGTGTATTTGCGGCACGTTCCAGAGTGGAAGTTACTCTCAGTATTGCTCTGGTGTAAGACCACCATTCAGAATTGAAACGTTGCTTGAAATGGCTGTAGCCGTGTTTGGTGATCAGATCCTTCCCACCTTCCTATCCCCATCTCCTTCCCCTCCCAACTACCCTCAGCCTCACAACATACCCCAGTTGGAGATGCCATAGTCTCACTGGCTCCAGACGGGAGTAGTTGGGATTCTTGTGCGGTATTCATGTAAAAAAATAAATAAAGCAAAACTCTCGTGTAAAATTTCTTAAGTAGCATTTCAACAAACGCTTTGAATTTTTTCATACGTATAACTTATAAAATATCAGAAAAAACTTGTTTATAATAATTTTCGGAGTATACTTTGCGATTTTTTTCTATAGGAGGAATTTCATATAGTTACCATTTCGGCGTGGCAGATGTATAGATATTATCTTCAAGCATAACATATATTTTTTTGTGTGCTTAAAAACTTTAATTATTCAAGTAAAGTATGTTATAAATTGGTAGATGTTCGAGATGACAAGTCCTAATATTCCGTTCTAATTGGAGGTTAGAGTGGTAGGCTCTATCAGTAACACTCAGATGAAAGGAGCCATGTTGGGCGACCGGGTCTAAATAGCCAGCAACTTCCCAACCTTCCCCTTTCCATCTCGCTCCTCTCACTGCTCTATTTAACCTCAAAACATTCCACAATTGAGGATTCCATATCTCTATACCGATGAGCGGTTGGGACTCTTGTGCGGTAAAAAAAACATATTAAAAGTTGGATAAAATGATTGCCTCAGACATTATTACACTCCACGATTCTGCAGTTACGAGATGTGCTCTTTGCTAACAATATAAAACTTTTCCTATTAATTAAGTTGATATTTATATTTGAAAAACTCTTTTTTTTTCCTTATGGTATTACGCAGTGGCGTGCATAGAGTTTTTGTTCAGGGTAGGCAGTAGGAAAACCGCCGAATCGATTCAAACAAATAATTTAAAAAAACGTCTGATATGTCGTGTTTTTAGTAGCGTTGGTAAAATAGTAAGTTAAATCGTAGAAGCCGTCGTCGTTCCAAACATTTTTGAACAGACAATTCGCATTTATGAAAGACAACTAGTTGATAGAAATAGAATACAACAGATGACACTGATGACTGCCATTTGCTAATTTTGTTCCAGAAAGCACTGCCTAATACTAACAAAAAACCTCATAGAAACAAATTGCAAACGACAATTCTACGCTATGCTCTGTGCATTTCATAAATATTGATATTGTATCTTGTATGAAGTTAGCTCTAGGTAGAAATAATTCCTGCTTAGGCCGCATTTTAGTGCAGCCGGAGGGCGCGCGTGTAGTTTCTAGTTTCAGTTTATGCCGCGTTTGTAGTATGCCGTTTGATGTGGCGCTCGCTTAGTTTCGGTTTCTCAACTTCTTCGCGCTTATTTTTGAAAGTGTGTATTTATTTTTAGCAATAATTTCATAAATTAAAATATTATTTACATGCTTATGTTTTACAAATATTGTAGGGTAGGCAGTGCTTATGTACCTATATGGAGTGCACGCCCCTGGGTATTAGGTAAAATACCATAATTTGGTGAGTTGATCCGCTGACAATTGGCCCCCGAAATGATATTTACTTTAAAATTATAATTTTTTGTGCATACCTTTACGTTTTACCATTTACGTAAAATCGGCTTAAAATACCCTAATAATTTGGTATAAATATTAAACGATTTCATACACAGTGTCGATTTCTTGGTACATATCCGCTGGTGTACACAATATGTGGAGAAGCAGATTTTTCTCTGATGCATTTGAATGAAAATATGTTTTAAACTTTTGTTATTCGGCGATACATCATCTTTGCAAATCCCTTCGGGGTTACTTAGTTATATTTTTTTGTAATTAGGTGTACAGTATTTTCCCTAAATCGACAGCACATTGTATATAAGTAAGCCGGGGGCCAAGTGTCAGGGAACCCCATAATTTGGAACTACGAAACACTGGAGCGACAGCGCAATTTAACACTTTTTTCTCGGATTGCTCGACATTTTTTGGTGATCATTTTAAATATTTTTCGCACAAATTAAAAAAAAAAACATATCTCCGAATTTTAATATCGAGACATAAAAACTGATAATAGATCTATATAGCCAATGAATTCACCTATCTTTTGTCGATTATTACATATTCGTAGAATGTATAAAAAAAATATTATAAAATCGTTAACTTCTACTTAATTACCTAAAAATAAGGGAAAATTTAGCAAAATTGGCAACAAAGCAATCCGAGGTATTTTAAATAGTGCCATATTGTGGCAAAAACCGCTCCAGTGGTTGGGACAAATTGTTACATTATTTTTCGTATAACTTACATACGAATGCATATGAGACTTCGTTAGTTTTCTTATAAATTTCTTTTTGATTTGAAAATGGTACCTTCTCAAGAAACGGAAGATGTACGTTCTTATACTATGTTCATTGTTTTATTTTCACTGAATATAATATAGCTTACTAGTACATTGTCTTTCTTCGAATATTCCATTTAATTTCACAAGAATAATATTAACTTTTCGAAAACCCTGCACGGAATCTTTGTTGTGAATCTCTTACAGTACTCGTCGTGTAGTACTATTATTGTTTGCAGTATTTAGCTGCGCCTCTCCCACTATCATCCCCCCCTGTACCAAAGGTCCTTGACTTGCCTCGTTTACAATTTGAATATAATTAAACTTGGAAATGGAATTCAAGGTATTCATTTTCCTTTATACAGAAATGCGTTGTTTCAATATAACCGCTTCACTTGATCTGACTCCTTCCTGCTTGCATTTATCCATCCCTTTTTCATTTCCTTCACAACCTACTTCTGTTTTGTGACATCCAAAATTTAAAATTTTGTCAAAATCTAAAAATATTGAAGAACTTAAAAAAGATTTTCGTTATTTGTGTTTGGGGTGTTATGCCTTGTTGCGCTACCTTCTTCTTTAGCCAATATTTCGAACAGCATTACAGTGTACATCATCAGGGCAGATATGTATGTATATGATAGTGGTGAAGTGTGTGCTTATGTACGTAGATGCGATACCGTTTTGCCAATTCCACTCTGCGATACTACAACATGATTCGGTACTACAACATAATTCAAATTGGTTTTCTGCGTTTAGCTTTGGTGTAGTCGCAATTGCCGGCTATCAAGAATTGTTGAGCTTAGCTCCGTCGCCTCTATTAATGTTAATGGGATTTTTGTAAATTTCAATTGCCTTGGTAATTAGGAGTTTTAATTCTTCCCAGGACCTTAGGAACAAATCCAAAGTAATGGCCGTTTTCAATTAATTTTTCGGCGATTGTTAACCTATCAATTACACATCTGCCCTGATGATGGACACTGTAACGCTCTCCGAAAAAGCTGGCTAAAGAAAGAGGTAGCGCAACGCGGCATATCACCCAAAAAATAAATAATGAAAATATTACGAAGAGTTATTGTTAGGAGCCCGTCTTACAACATTTTCCAACCAAAAGATTATGTTTCAAATTAATTTACTTCAAAAGAAATTTCCGCTTCACTTCCAATGTTATATTGTTTCAATTTTCAAACACGTCTACAAAAAAACGTGACGAAATTCTTACGCCATAGTTTCATAGTTTAGAATTCATTTTTGCTCACCATATTCAAATTTGAAATCTTGATACCGATCGGGAACACTTTTTCAGCTGAGCCACCAAGCCTTCTAATATTTTACTGAACTTATTTTCCGCGGCATTTCATCCACTCAAGTCTTTTAAACTTTTGACACATTTAAAAATTAATTATTAATTCTATCTTTGCCCTGAATTCGTTTTTGACATTTGAAAAATATTATTCCTCCAGTTCCTGACTTTTGTGACATTTTCTAACGTAAAGAATAATACTTAGTCCAGTGGCAAACAAAAACCGAATGAAATAACTTGAACTGTCATAATGCTAACGGAAGAACTCTAAGAAAGTTGTGAATTTGGACACAGAATATCAAAACTTTTCAAGTGGCAATGTTTTCTTTCCGTTTTGGACACCAAGCTTACAATTTTGTGGAGAATTCAGGTCAGCAATGAACATTTGAGTGTAATGATGATCTTTCAGTGATATTATGCTGAAGATTAGGATGGCGGAATGTAGTAAAATTACTGTAATTAACACACTGCAAATCATGTAACTGGTCATGAAATAGAGCCAAGGGACGATTATCATTATTTAATTATCCTTTGTCGTTACTCTCAGTGTCTCATCACTTTTCAATAAAACTTCACGATCAAACAATACACTGTGGACTTTATTTCTGATAGTTATAAATTAGCTTGGACAACCATTAGGCCAGTGTCCTCAATTTGCAGGGGGTAGTAATAATTCTTTGCCTCTGACCTTGGTAGCAACGATTTGTCAATCTCTGAATCTTTATGTTATCCATAGCTCTATCTTATTGCTACAAGTGTCATCTGCTGCCACAAACTTATACCTAGGATACCACATTCTTCTTAGTCTTTCATGTCGTCTGTTTCATACAAGAATTTAGTCGCTACAGTTGTCGTTACACTAGTCATTAAATAACACATTATCAATTTAACATTTATGGCTGAAATGATTAAAAAAATATTAAACACTTCTTAATCTGTCCTTTGTCATCGGAGGTTTGCTATCATCATGGTACCTGCAGACTACTTCATGAAATACTTAGTGGAGCTGCGCTTCGCTGCTTTGGAATCTTTCCTCCACCACGTCTTCCATAAATCTTCTCCTGAATTTATTATGTTTTGAATCATTTTTCATTTGTTGCCCCTCGTGATGTTACTGTTTTCAATTTTTTTTATAACCAACATTAATTCCATTGCGCATTTTTTTTCTGCCGAATTAAAATTCGTATTGTTGTCAGCGATGAAGACTTTTCTATACCAGTAGAGACCAAAATTCACACAAATCTATTCTTAGGCCAACTAGCAAAAACCAACACATTCTCATCGCTGATTATGTCAAGTACCTTATTGAGTCTGCCGCAAAAATAATATATTGACAGCTGGTGTCCTAAAAGGTCACATGTCAGCCTGAAAACATAAGAAGATCATTTTCCTTCGCAGCAACACGGCCTTTATTATTTTGTTATCACCTTCAGGACCCAGTCGCATCCGGGCATCTCCATTTTGGGAAATTTTTGTATGTCTTTGCGTCGTTTTGTATGTTTTTCCGGGTATTTTTGCGTCTTCCGGGCGTTTTTTATGTCTTCCGAGATATTTCCTCTGCCTTTTATTCTGTTTTGTGTTACTTCACCCTATGCTGCGCCATAATAAACATGTTTTCGTGTATTACACATGTCACATAACTTCCTGGATTTAAACACGAAAAATTGTCTCGTATTTCATTCAACGTTGTTGTTATTTTGCCCACAGCATCATTTCGCACCAATATACTAGCACTACTACAAATTCAATGGGAAAAAAACCCACATGCTAAATCATTCTCTTATTTATTTTTTGGCCAATTTTCTGATAAGACCGGTGTGGCGGTTGTTACTTCTAATAATGATGTATTTAATAATATTTGGCGTGAATAAGTTGTCATGGATTGTCAGAGCCATAAAAAAAAATTAATTTAATATGGCGGAGTAATTGTTCGGTAAGCTCTAGCGTCTTTTTGAACATCTTTTTCGCCTTTTATGTGCTTTCTATTGGCATTTTCTAGAAGGAGTACAACTTACCTTTTTATTTACGGGTTGCACAATGATTTTTAATAAAAACTGTGTTACCTCTACAATGCTTTAAAAATATAAAATCTGTACTCCATCAGGGGGACAAAAGTTGCTTGTGATTCCTGGAATTCCTTCACATCTTTACACAACTTTTGAAACAGATCAACTGCATACCGTTACTGATGACGTTTGGACTCCTTTATGTAAATGAGTGACCAAAATAAGATTCGTTCATTGATTATTGTAGGAACATCTCTGGAATTACCATAAAGATAAAAGATAAAAAATTTGACGGACAAATGTAGAAGGACCTGAGGGAATTCAGGATTAGAGGATTGTCGAAAGCTTAACTTCACCTTAAGCATAATTTGGGAGGCGGGTATGGGTACTGCCGCCCCGTGAACCATTTATTGGATAACCAAGACCTCTGATAAGGTCGCCCCAAGCGGTTCGCTACGTTTGGTGGCTTGGCAGGGGTGCCAGGTTTCATTTGTCTATGTCTTGGCGACGGATATGTTTGCCCACCCACTGCGTGGCGGAACGGATCAGGAAAGACTGGTTGAGGGAGACCTTTTGACCTCGCCAGCTAGTTCTCTACCCATCGCCTTGGATTTGTGCATCCGTCATTCCTGGACACGTTGAACCCCAGATTCCTACCTACCCCTCAAATCTTATTCCTTCCCAGAATTTCTCCTCTCCTTCCTTTCCTTAAAAGACCCTACTCACAGCATCCCCAAAGAAAATTTTGTTTTCATCAGGACCTCATGGCCAGGTAAAAAAAAAATAAAGCACATGATGTTGATAAGGTAATATTTATACAAAAACACAGCCTTCGAACCCAAAGTCAAGAATCACAATACACAACGGAAGTCATTATGCTCATCCGTGTCTAAACCGTACACGTATATTATTAATATATCATTATTAATTCATTAATTTCCTACGCATTTTCAGTAATTATCTCGGTACCTACGCTCCTACTGAATTCGGTTAGGTATCTTCCCGGTAGGTACCCTAATAATCTTAGTCACGTCAAAATGGTTTCTGTATTAATAAGGCTTAATTTAAGTGCTTATTAATCGGTGTACAGGCGGGACGTCAACTGGAAACTTCCGTGAATCCGAAATTCGAGACCATGTTCGTGCGTCGGCGAATTTGGCGGGCATTCGCCATTTTGCATTTCGACGGCGGCCATCTTAGAATGGGAAGAGCCACTGAAGCTCCCGAAGAGTGGCCTCCTCGTGATGACGTTTTTTAAGGGCGGCCCATAGAAAAGTGAAATTAATACTGTGGGCGCCGAGTAGAAAATGCACCTTGAATGCATGCAAATGGAAACCGAGTGAAGGGGGAACGTTCACCATTTTTAATGCGGCACTTAGTTGCCTATGGAGGGGGCTTAAACAATAGCCTGAGTTCTAACATTGTTTAAAAGGGGTGCTCGGTTGTTTTTAGAAAGAGGTAGATATTTATCAATATGGGTTTATTTTATAGGAACCCGCCTTTTATTATAGATTCATTGGAAGTCTTTTTTTAGATAAACATCAAGATATAATGTAAGGCTGTCAATTACAGAGGTTATGTTATACATGGATAACCAATGCAATTAGGTGTGTGGGTGGTTCTTCTTTTTAACCTACATAATTTCTACCACTCTGTCACATTTTTGCCACTCTGTCACATTTTACCACTCTGTCACATTTTTACCACTCTGTCACATTTTTACCACTCTGTCACATTTTGTTTTTACTATAAATTAATCTCTCTGGATCTCAGAAGGAAAATTGTAGCAAGGAGGCCTAAAATGCCTATCGGGGATTACAAACACGAGCTGCGTGTATACCTATTTCAACAACGAGAACAAGTTTTTGATATTTTTTTATATTTTATTAAACATCATTAAAAATAATAATAAAAATAAAAATAATAACTTGATAGTTAATACTTTTTGGAGTTTAAAAACAGTTTTATATTTTATGTCGTCATATAATTTTTTTGTAACATTATAGAATACACGCAAGCCTAGTTGGCAAAAGACAGTTGTGATTTGTATGAAATACACTTCTATCACGAGGAGTTACAACTGTCACGTAATTTTTACTACAAAAATATAAACATACTTTTTTAAAACGCACACAATCGTTACGTCTTTAGTACAGTAGATTTTAAAATAATAATATTGGTAATTCTGTTGAATTTTTCTCCACTAACTTGTGGAGACAACTTTATGTAGGTCAAAAACAAGAACGATAAGTTTATTTGGTACATAAATGAACAGTTTTGTAACATCGATAAGCTTGAAGTGGTTTTCATTTTGGAATGTAACATTAAAATAAGCCAATAGCATTGCATTTACACAGTTTTTATTTGTATTTACAATTTTTTAAAGCAAATCTTATTTTATGTGTAGATGCCATCACAAATAAAAAAAAAATGATTATTAAAAAGCTCTCCCAGAATTTTGTTAATGTGAGTAGTATCCTTTGTATTTTTTAAATTTCCAAATATGCACCCTTCAATATCTACAGACTGTAGAAATCCCCAATGACTTGTTTGAGCACAATCAACAAAATTTAAATATTTTTCCTAATGAATCTCCGAGTCATCAATCTGAAATGAGTTTGAAGATGGATTTTTTTATGTTCATGACCCCTCCCAATCTGAAACCCCTCAACACGTCGTATGACGCTGGGTAGGTACCGGTACTAGGTAATACCCCTTTTCCTCTGGGCAGGGTACCTACCTGCGGCAGCATCTAGTTAGTCCGCCATATTAGTTTGCCACTAACAAGATGGCGTCTCATCCTCAGCAGCTCGGTGAAGTCCCCTTCAATGCGAACCTTATTGTTTTTACCTTGTCCCCCGTCTAACTCGCGTCATTGTTTTGAGTGTGCCCGCTGCATGTGTGAGCGATGAGACGCTCTGAGTAGGCACCTATATTTTTACTTGTCGGTGTGTGTCTGCACTTAGTTTTTCATCGCGGCCATTCAGAAGCCTCTGAAATAATTGCGCGCTTGTGTGAATACACCCCTTCGGTTCATCGCGGCCGGAAGAGGATGCCGCTTCTCCCGAATTCAAAATGGCGCATACTCAAGATGGCGGACAAAAAATGACCATGTAGGCAAACATAAATTTTTGACAAATGACGCAAAATCATTACACAAAAAACCATTATCTTGTCACGTTAACAGTTTTGTAATGTTATCCCAATTGCAAAAATTTCGGGTTTAAAAAATTCCGATAATAATATAAATAATTTAATTTTCCACGTTATACAATAAAACTATATCCGAAAAGGGAGTTCGTATGTTGGAGATCTTTACAAAACATTTCTTAAAGGCCTGAATGTTTTTTTCCAGACTTATCTAAAAATGCTTGATTATAGCACACGGCGGCGGTAATGAAGATGAGTACCTCAAAGGCAGAGGTGATGGTTATAGGAAGGGACCTAACTCAGTGCAACATACTCACTAATGGGACTCAGCTGAAACAGGTGGACAGATTCAAATACCTCGGGGTCAAATTCTCCAGCGATGAACGGCAAGTCGGAGAAATTGAACGAAGATTAAGTGCGGCAAGCGGTGTGTTGCGTCCTCTCTACAGCTCAGTGATAAGGAAAGCCGAGCTCAGTATCAAAAAAAAGATGGCAGTGTATAGTGATATACTGCCTGACACTCACTTACGGCCACCAGATATGGATGCTAAACGAACGAACGTGTTCTAGAGTCCAAGCTACCGAAATGAGGTACTTGAGAGGAGTGACAGGAGTTGCGTAATGGGATCATATAAGAAACTTGACCATCCGAGACGAGACCTAAACATTGAATCACTGTTATTCTTCATAGAAAAATCGCAACTGAAGTGGCTTGGGCACGTATAATGTCTGAAGACCGAATTTTGAGGAAAATACTGAGTGCGATTCCAGAGGGTAGACCTCCAGTGGGCCGCCTCAGATACAGTTGGGCGGGGCAACTCCAGAAACTGTGTGAGGAGAGGATGGGACTCCTATGGACGGAGGCTAAACAATCAGCGCAAGACAAGGACGCATGGAGGCGCCTTGTAGATGCAGTGGGTCCCCGACCCGAAAAGGATAAGGGGAGGAAGATGATGATGATTATAGCAAAGGTCAAAACGTGTTCTGCTAGCAGAATTCAAATAAGGTTTCTAATTCTTAAATAATATTCGAAACATACACTAAGGATGGGTTGTTTCAAAAAATTTGACGAATTCGTCAAATATTTGACGTTAATTTTCACGTTCTGTGTAAGTTCGATTCAAGTTCTGTGATGATTTCAGTTTTGTGAAGCAGCTGGCCTGTGACGATAAAAAAAACAGAACTCGAAAAGAACTTACACAGAACCTGAAAATTAACTTCAAATATTTGATGAACTCATCAAATTTTTTGAAACAACCCGTCCTAACTTTCCTTTACAAGAACATAAATAAATTTTGTATCTACGAAATATTTGCAATACTAGAACAAGACGTGCAACGACACCAACCTAAAATAAATGTTTCCCTTGGACAAAAACACTACATCTATACTTACGAATACAAAAAAACATATTATGAGGAACTGACTACAATCCTCATGAGCTGTAATTTTGTTACCTTACTTATAAGATAAATTTGTTTTGTTAAATCTTTCTCTTTCTTATATACTATAACTAAATTTTGACTCCACTTTCTTATGTACCGTAACGAAGTCCTTAAGTCTTACAAAAAACACAAACGTTGCCGGGTTACGAATAACCTGAAAACATTTGAAAATGAATATACACTGATCAGTCGGTATTATTAAATAATTTACCATTTAAAAATTTCCTCCACAACACAGCTTGGAGGATAATACACAATGTTTTTGTATTATTAATACGTTAACAATAATAATTAAGAAATACATATTTTTAGACGATCAAATTTTCAAACCGAAAATACGTGAATTTTAAGACTTCAATTTAAATCTCATTTCAAGTGGGACACTATTCAAGTTTTAGAGCAGTGATGATCAACCTTTTTACTCAGAGGGTCAATTTTTAACATTTTCAACTTGGTCGTGGGCTTCTGGGGATAGGGTACCTATTAATAGTGTTTGACATTGTTACATTTTCAGTCGATGGTGTAGCAAACCTGTTTTTTTTCTTCTAAAATAATGATTTTTGTAATAAAACCATCATGGAACGCAAAAACAAAAAAAATAATAAATTTATATCTCCTAGGTCAAACCAATAAATGCTGTCGATTTTTTTTTCATCCTGAAATAAATAAAATTTAAAAAAAAACCACTTGCAATTTGGGCAAAAACTGTTGATTTTTCATTCGGAAAATTTAGTCAAGAAAACTTTGGTGTTTTAAAACATTTTAAAAGGCGTCAAACACAGATTTCAACAAGAAAGGCGTTGCGCTACTGAGGTGTTTTTTCGTACACTTGGGTCGAACCACGAAATTTTGTCCAAGGATGAAATCTTGTAATTTTAAACGGCTGACTCAAAACTTTAAGGATTGTGTTTCCCTTTTAACCCATCCCATCCGAAATTATTTTGACTGAAACTGAACACAACAACTGAATTAATGTTGGTGCTTTTTTGTCCTGATTTATTGATTTATTTTACCCCACAAAATAATCCCAAGATGTACTCAACTTTTTTCGTAAAAAATTTAAAAAAAAACAGGCTTTCGGGAGCCCTAAATTAGGGCGGCTGCCTTAAATTATAGAGACTTTGACGGAACGGGTTAAAACAACAAAAACGTAATAATTCTTTACCGAAATTTTTAATATATTATTAAGCCAAGTGGGAAGTACGGAAAGGGGCCACACGATATGAGCTCGCGGTCCGCGGGTTGCTCATCACTGCTTTAGAGTCTGATTCTCCTAAAGCTAGATAAGGTGATCTTTAAAACCGGGAATATTCTATCCTCCTGACCCAGCGATCAAAAAAGATATTTTTTATCTCTGACTTAGCGTTGGTCTTTGTTATACACTTGCTAACAGCATAAACATTTAAGCCAGGGTACTTTGGCTTAAGGCAACCTATCTCTTCATCGTTATTTAGGTATTATTTTAAGTACGAGATTTAAATGTTTTCTTTTGTTTGCTCGTTATAATTGAAGCTGAGTAAGGCCTAAGTCTGTTTAACTTTCTGGTGAAATAATAGGATTTGTATGAGATAAGCGGATAATCTTCCCCCCCTATCTTATGAGAAAACACTACTTCACCCAAGATTAATAATCTCTCGTTCCAAGACAAAATTCTGATAAAGATACCATAAACAAAATTTGTATTTGAATAACTTATAATACCTTTTAACAGAAACACAACGAATAATACAAATACACCTTACTTAGTGTTATTTTAAATTATTAAACTTTTCATCTGTTTTTCGAAACTTACAATTGTTTTTCCTTTTGTTCCAGGTGAGTTACCATTTTTGGCCATTAATTGGTACGCTTAATATGATTGAAAATTTCGACTTTGAATCATTCTGCATGAGATGGTAAGTTTGTAGGATTGAAAAATGTTCTATTCAAAGAGTCGCAATTTGCAATACAGCTTGGGTAAGTATTTTGCATTATCGTAATCATCTTCTTCCTCTTATCCTATTCGGGTCGGCGATTCATTGCATCGTCAAGGCTTCTCTATACGTCCCTGTCTTGTGCTGATTGTTCGGTCTCCGTCCATGACAGTTCCATCCTCTCCTCATACAGTTGCTGGAGTTGTCTCGCCCAACTGTGTCTGCGGCGGCCCACTGGACGTCTACCCTCTGGAATTGCACTCAGTATTTTCCATCAGATATTTTATTACGTGCTCAGGCCACCTCAGTTGCGATTTTTCTACAAAGAGTAGCAGTGGTTCAATGTTTAGGTCGTCGCATTTTGCATTATTTGTATTGAATATTACGCGACTTTGTCTGCATTTCAACACTGTTTTATCGAGATCCACTGGGAGATATTTTGATATTTTAAAGCTTTATGGGTCAAGATACAATTGATACCACGAACTACCAAAGTAATCATAGTACAGTAATTTACCTTTCAGCTAAGAGTATAATTAAAATCCTTTGCGCTCTATTTGTGTTGGAAAATATCTGATATGAAACACGTTCATGATTCCAAAACACCACTATTTTTTTCATAAAATTTTCGACAATAAGCTTGTACGAGTTTTTCATAAAATATTATTTTCGTATTTCCATAAAAATTAGGCTTAGTAATAAATATTATCTTTTTCGTGGAGAACATTTTTCGAGCTTTTCAAGCCTTAAAAAAATAGTAACATCGAAAATCCTGTACATTTTTGTATCCATGTTTTATATTCTGTCGTAGGAACTGAAAATATTTTCCCAGTACAAGGGTAGCAGAATTTGAGGCATATGGATTTTGATGTTAATACAAAAAGCCTTTAAAATCGACATAACATTGTCGAAAAGCATCAAATTCTCTTAGTGCCGAGGCAACACACAGTGAGCTTTTACGTTTAGAGTGGTAAAGAGCCTTTTTCGTAAATATACATCCTACATAGTAGCTTTTGAGCACTCATGTTTCTCACTGACGTAGTACGTTGTTTCCACTATGGATTATTTCATATTATTGTTGTGAAATGCCGGTGGCACAAATATTTTAGGAGCTTACTAATGTACATAGGAATTACCTTTAGCAAAACATTAAAACGTTGTCAGATAAGTAGGCAACTAAATTTGCAAGCTTTAAAATATACAACCTGTTGTAATTTGTAGCTTTTATTATTGATGACAACATGCTAACTCTTGCAAACTACGTCCACTTTCTTCTACTTCATCTAGTGCCTTCTCTACAAGGTTGGCTATCATCAGGTTCTATCCTATAGGCTGTGGCCCGGAACAAGTCTGTAGAACTGCACTCGTACCAGTCACGCTATTTTTGAAGCAATGAAGTGCGCATCCTACCTTCATTTAACTTTATTTTCTTCTTTTGAGGCAAAGATACAACCTTTGGTAAAACATTTCGGCAAACCAAAAACTCTGTGGGCAAACTATTAGATTCGAATCATCTATCATAGATCTGTTGTACCGTACATACCCGTATTTTCCTAAAACAGCTTCTGCGTTTCGTGCAAATAACTATTACACAATAAATTGTGTAATACCTATTTTGAATTTTTAGTCAATTAGAAAAAAAGTTCCTCCAACAAATCTGTTTATTTATTGGAGTAACTTTATCCAACAAAATATTTTTTTTTACATGAGCTCCTCACAGGAGGCCCTGAAGAAAATAATCTCCCTCACGACCTATGTCATCTTTGGGGATGCTGTGTGGAGGGTTTTTTTCTAAGGAAAGGAAATGGAGGAGAATTCTGGGAAGGAAAAGGGTTTAAGGGGTGGGTAGGAATCTGGAGTTCAGTGTGTCCTGGTCGTCCGCCTCTGAGAACTAGACAAACCTCACCCCATGAACCCGGGCACCCCTGCTAAATCTCCAAACGTAGTGAACCACTTGGAGCGACCTATGGCAGAGGTGTTGGTTATCCAATAAAGGTTCCCGGGGCGGCGGTACCCTTTCCCGCCTCCCAAATTTAAACTAATGTTTTTACAGTATCAGTATCACATTGCAATATCACTAAAGTTTTTATTTTATTTTATTTAAATCATAATAAAAATTTAAATGTGTTTTGTGAGAAGAACAAAATGATACAAAGGTTTCGTAGTTTTCCGCTGTACCTCACCAAAAAAGAGTCTGTCTCTTAAATTTATCTACGAGTTATAAATTATCAGTATCAGTGAGTAGCAAATAATATTTTTTGAATTAGTACAACTTCTATTTAGTAAAATGGCTACATAAAAATTGATCAAAAATCATGATAATGCCGTCAATATTACAAAATGACGTTAGGTATAACCCATTAAACTTCACTAGTATTATGTCAATTATTTTTTAGGCGGGTGTTTCAATCTGATAAGATGGTTATTGTCTGAGTGAACCCTTCCTGAAAACGAGTTTCCTTCGTTTGCAAGTTTGAATATTCAAGTATCATCTCCCATACTGAGGAAATGGTGATCTCATAAAAATTCACCCATTACTTGGCGAGGTTGTAAGGGTGTAATGATGGGGGGCAAACGAATTGAGCTATATGTAGCTTAGGTGCAAGTATATATGTAAAAATGTAGGTACTGGAATAAAGTGTCGTGATGCATATTTTATCACGTATGGGTACTACGCACTATCAGCCCTTTAGTTTCGCGAAAAGATAATTATTTAACGATTTTTTTTAATTGCAAGTATAAGCTTCTAAAAGTAAATTTGCAGGGTATTATTTTCTGTTAATTTTAATACACATTCTTAAGTTAATTCAAACCCAAAAAGTAGAAATGGCATAACACAAGTTTAAATCTTTTCTATTACTGATTATTTATTTTATTCCGTCTGAGAATGTTATGACTTCGATCAAGGTTGATATTAACTCAATTTCTTAACAATCTTCGAATACCAAACAACAGGCTCTCTTTGTTACATCCAAAATTTTAAGTTAGTGTCTTACTATTTAACTTACTATTAAATTTACAAAACTGATTTCAACTATTAATGTGTGTTAAATGGTTGTTACTTAAAAACTTGTTTTAAATTTACCCAACTGATTAACAAACATTAATGTATGTTTGTATTTTTGATTCACTTGTATGTGTCTTTCCCGGTTTCTTTCGTCTACTTGCGTTTCATATATTCTTATAAAGTTAATTTGTTTTTCCACCCACAGTGCGTGTAAAAACCATATAAGCGTAGCCTTAAATCTAATTTATTATGCTTACAATGGCTGTAGGTTCTTTCCGGATATCTTAATTCTTATCGTGATTAATTTGTGGGTTATTATACCGTGTTGAGCATCCTATTTCTTTAGCCAACGCGCATCGTTTTGGACAGCGTTGTAGTGTCCAAAATGACAAATGTATCTGCCTCGGTTATACAGTATATTTATTCAATGTTCGTCCTTTATTTTCCATTAACCATGTTGTGGGCTACAATAAGTCCTTCATCCCCATAAACCATTAATCCTTGATTAGTTGAGTTGATGATGATATTATGTAGTTTTTCATGATGCATAAAGTAAATATATCAGGACGGCATAAAATGAAGGAGTAAGTTGAGTGGGCATCGCGTTTGGGGCCCACCCGGGCGTCCCGTGTTCGATTCCTCGGCTGGCTAAGTCCTCCATCACAACACAAGCAACATTTTAGGCTTTCTGTGGTGGTAGTAGGAGATTTTGAAACATTGTTGGGTTATTCGTAGCCCGGGAATGTTTGTCTTTCTTTTTAAAAAAACAAAAAAACAAACAAAGTTGAACACTTCTGCTGGGGGTTGGGCCGACATGTAGCCTTAGAAAGTACAGTGTGTCATTATAAGGCTACGCTCCACCCGTTTACCAGTGCTGTCTATAAGGGGTGTCACCTCCCATCCCATTACGCATTTTAATAAATGTATGCTTTACATACACGTACTTAATAACTAGAGCGTTTAATTATGTGCGTCCACAATTTGATCTAGTTTTCTGTCTTGTGTTTTATTGTGTAAGAAGGCACTTGGACATATTTTAGATGAAAATAATTTCTTTCAAAACTCCAGATCGTAAGCGATTGATTTACTTTTATTTATTTAATTAGTGGCATCTTCAAATCTCTAATTCCCAAGGTCTTGGGAACTCTGATGAAGTATTATATTAAGTTGCTTGTATCTAATAGAAAATTTACGCTTAGCTAGAATGGAAAATCAAATAATATGGTTCACTAAAATGAAAACTTTCCAAGAAATGGTTGTAGTTACGTTTAGTGGACTGATCAGAACAGCACGACGCTTTCCAATGTTCCTTTCCTTAAACCCAAGCCCACTTTCTGTGACCTCAAATAATTCCCCGATTGGGAACACCGTAGTTCCACCACATTACAGAATTTAATTAAAGCATAGTACTTAATTTCAAAATTAATGTAACAAGATACTATGAAACGTAAATTCCAACAATAACAAAATAGTACCTGAAATAAATCGTTGGTTTATTACCAGAAATCATTACCTAACAAAATTTTGATTCTGATATTATCGGTTATAAAGTTTCAGCTATCTCTAATCAGTTATATTCAAGGTAGAATAATGCACTTTTATTCATGTATTAACAGTTGAATGTATGTGGGAATTAAACTTTTTGTTTTAATCTTATTAATAAGAAAAAGTAAATACCATGAACAGGTTAGAGGCTTTTGAAATGTGGCTTCACCGGAGAATGCTCAAGGTTCTACGGACCGACATGACCACCAACACAGAAGTTATCAAGCGGGCTAGAGAACCGCAGATAGAGAACTGCTCACATTAATAAAAGTCAGGAAAATTTCATATCTGGGTTACATACTTCGAGGGGAAAAGTATCACTACCTCAAATTAATTTTGAAAGGCATTTTTCGAGGGCCTGGTAGGAGACAAATTTCTTGGCTGTGAAATATACGAGAGTGGACCGGCATTAGAAGTGTGGAGGAGCTATTCCGGGCAGCACAAGAAAGAGAGACATTTTGCAGTGAAAATTATCATTGGTATTATTTGCACTTGTGACTGTTAGAATGCTCAATTAGTTATATACCACGTGTTATTCGCCGCAATGACTTATTTACTGGATAAAGCAATACCAAATAGGTAGATTTTGACCTTTAGCTCAGTTTTGATAAAAATGTCACGTAATGGCTTCTGGCTGTAAACCGACGAAATAGGTTGGGATGGAAAATTTGCTTGCACAATTTAAAAATCTAAGAACATTAATTATTTGCCTTGAAAACATCTGCACAAGTTCACATGTTATGTACAGGAGCATACATAGAAACATCTGTAAGCGAGATGGGAAACGAAAGGAAGTGAAAGGGTGCTTGTGCATCAATAGTGAAATGAAGTAAACTGCACTTTCTAATGCGCTCCTTCCGGTTCAGGGAGGCTGTAGGGGCGCGGAAGGCTTTGCCGGGGGGATGAGCTCAATGAATGGAGTCGGGGGTGTTAATACTTGGGGCTCAAGATGAAGCAGTGATTCTGCATGCACGCTGCAAGGTTTTATGATGGGAGACAATGGATTTTCAATGACAGGTGGAATTTTAGATATGCGCGAATATGTAAAATATGCATGCATTTAAATGGAGGGAATGTTATGTAGATTGTAATCTCCTCCCTCTTCCATTAAGTTGAAACACTTACGATAATCACAAAGTCCCTTTCCATTTTCTGAAAGGTCGTTAGATGCAGAATGATATTGAAATAATATAACGTTTTCATTTTCGTAAATGCAGCAGAATTTAAAATTGTTTACACCAGTGATATAGAGAAATAATAAACATGTTGGATTTTAATTGATATTAGAATTTAAAATTGTTTACACCAGTGATATAGAGAAATAATAATAATAATAAACATGTTGGATTTTAATTGATATATATCCAGAGAGTATATTATATTCCGTTTCAACCTAGGGATGAGGAATGGTCTTTAACCTAAAAATTAACGATTTTTTTTGTTAACTAGGAGCTATTTCGGTTCTAATTAAGGATAAGGAGTTGTCCTAAACCTTAAATTGAACCACTTTTTCGTTTGCTAGGGGCTATTTCGGATCAGGAATTATCCTTAGCCTTAAAATGAATGACATTTTCGTTAATTAGAGACTGTTTCGGTTCTACTTACGAATAAGGAATTGTCCTTAACCTTAAAATATACGACTTTTTCACCAACTGCGTTTCCATTTCTCTCGGATGACAGCGAAAAAGTAGTTAATTTTAAGGTTAAGGTCAATTCCTCATCCTTAAAAAGAACCAAAATCGCCCTTTCTGGTCTGTTTTTATTATCTGATTGGTAAGGTTTTTCTTAGAAAACACGTCAATGAAATGTAATAAGACATACATATACAATTTTTTTATCTCTTGCTTACGCCACACGAACGAAGTATTGAATTCCGTAAGTCTAAACTTAAACTAATGAAATCAAATAACTTTGTGTACACCACTATTTAATTAACAATATCAACATGTTTCGTCAGGACAATAAGTTATTAAAAAATAACAAAAGACAAACAAGTATAGACAAATTAGAACATAGATAAAATATTAGAAAGGAGAGGTGATTAATTACTTACAACTATTTTATTTTAGGAGAGGTGATTAATTACTTATTTCTATTTTATTAACTTATAAGTTAATAAAAAATAACAAAAGACAAACAAATATAGACAAATTAGAACATAGACAAAATATTAGAAAGGAGAGGTTATTAATTACTTAAGTAATTAATATTTTAAGTAGCTAATCACCTCTCCTTTCTAATATTTTGTCTATGTTCTAATTTGTCCATACTTTTTTGTCTTTTGTTATTTTTTATTAACTTATTATCCTGACGAGGAAAACATAGTTTTCGAAACATGTTGATATTGTTAATTAAATAGTGGTGTACACAAAGTAATTTGTTTTCATTAAATTAATAATGACGCCACAAAGTGAATTTGCAAATTTTGAAGAACTAAACTTAAACGTTGGGACGATTTTTTTTTGTGTTATTATATTGACAAGTGCTTTTATTTAATAATGAATATTATTAAAACTTCAATGTTTTGATCGTAGTCTGGTCATGAGATTGACAAAAATACAAGATTACAACTGATCATGCAGGGGAAAATTGATGAAAAACGTTTTAGAGGAAGCATTATGCATGAAAGGATTGCCTCTTTCTGTATTGTAGTCTTGATGATATCCAACCGATCCAAGGCTCCAAAATAATAAAATTTGAAAAGCTAGAAAGACGTTCAATTTTAGAGCATTTGATTTTCTCTTATTTTTTTATGGCGAATAGTGACGCTATCAAAGCGTTTTTTTCATATCATCGTATTTCGCAGTCTCTTTTGCTCTGTTATTTTTACTAGAATCAACCAAAACCTACTTAGTGTATGAAAATAACGCTATCACAGTCGTTAACATAAATGTATGAGTCTATGTATAATGTATATATTTACCATAATTAACACGTTCATTCGTTTGTGGGAAAATGGTCGAAAAAGAGCGTTCCGCGTTTGTAGACACAGTTAATGGTATTTCGTATTGGATGGTTGAAAAATTATTGTGGCTTTTTTGTAATGTTAAATTTGCTAGGATGGGGCTAAAGCCTTAATAGACACAAAATATAAAGCGAATGAGATGAAAAATTGCTTTGACTTTAAAAACAGGATGTTCACTTTCAGCCATATTTTCCTTTTTTATGTGAGCAATCGAGGCTTACGGTTCAAAGTTTCCGGTTCAATCCTTTGCTTGCCCAGACATCCAACTTTTTGCAAGCAACATTTTGTGGCTTTTATTATAGAACTTAAGATATTCTTGAACCGGGGAAATTTGCTTTTCTTTAGAAGAAATCATTAAATCACATTATTTATTGTAAAATGTTTTTCGAAGAATCGATTTCACACATATTTCGGCCATATTTTGCCACCAATGTTATCAATTAAAAAAATAATGATTAGTTCCTTTTTTAAATCAATAATGACCTTCTAACTAAAAAAAAAACAGTACATTTTTATTGAAGAAGATGATAGCAATAATAATTGCTTACTGTAAAGAACCTACTTTCTTCGACTTTATATATTTTATAATTATGTCATTTTTATATTCTTTCATGTATATGCTTTCTATGTTCTATACTTTTCATATTATTTTATATTCTACTATATTCTTCCATACTCTTTTATACTCTAAAGTCATTTATTGTTTCCATACTCTTCCATTTCTATAGTCATTTACATTCTTTTATATGCATTTGTACTTTTTAATTTTCTTTAATATTATTTTATATATTTTTTAAAAATATTTTTTATATATTCTCGCAAATTTCTTTATATTGCGTCTGTTAATGTACTGTATATGAAAATCGACTACCACAACACAGGCATGTGCCTAGTATGGTGATCGAAGAATCCCCAATTCATGTAACAAACAATTCAAAGAATAAAGAAACTTTAAAAAAAAAAATCTCAACGAAAATATGAAAGAGAACAAGACACAGAAAAATAGAAAAAGGCAATGGTCGCAACTGGGACTCGAACCCAGACCTCTCGTCTGTCATGTTTGAGTTTAGACGCAAAGGGCTAGTTTTTAAAAAAAAATTGAAATATTTATCATTTTTCATTTGGGGCAGGTACCGAGATTGTTGTTCCGTGTATTTGATGCATCTTTTTTCAACTTCAAAACGATGGCTTTACATCTTACTTCATAAAAATGAATACACTGATTTCTGAGAAATACGGCTGTAATTTGGTCGCTGTTCTGCCCGAAAACATTACCTCTACAATATATTTTCTATGTTTCTGTTTTAGAGTTTAATAGTAACCAAGGTAGTCGATTGATACAAGGTATTTCACATCATCAGTGTTCAGGGAAGTAGAATAATACATAAGCCAATTTCTACCTACTTTAATACTTCTCGAAATGACATCGGATTCCTTGGAGAATATTTCATATTTGTATATCTTAAATGAGACACGTTGATATGAATATAAAATACTGTTTGTTTAGGATGGCATGGCATGTGATCGATTCGAGTGATGTCTTGTGGACATTTAGAATACGTACTTTATCAGGGACATTTGTAGCGATTAGGTACACAAAATTCTCATGCCCAGATATTGATTTGCGTGGAAAGCTAATATAATGTATCTGTAGATTCTTTATGTTTATTATAGTACACTTTTTTTAAAGTTTCAAAGGAAAATTAATTTCTAAATTGTTATGTCATGGTTACTCATTCGTTCAGGTACCCGAAAACTTTTCAAAGGCGAAATAAATCTCTTAGGACGGGTTGTTTCACAGAATTTGAACTCATCAAATTTTTGAGTTATTTTCCCATTCTGTGAAAGTTTTGTTAATTCAAAGCAGCACTTGTATAATAAAAGAACTTAAGGTGAAGCTATACGTGAAATCCTATTTAGATTAAACTTTACGACGAATCGGTTTACATTATGAATATTAAAATATATGCTACGGATAAATTGAAGCTTTTATTAGCCTTTGTCTGTATTAGAATTACAATTAAGTTATCAATATAAATATAGTAAACCGCTAAAAAATGTTTTTCCATGACTTAACTATGAAGTAATAAAAGATTTTTTTTTTTTTTAAATATCCCTTTATGGCTAAGACTATTTTTGAGGTTTTGTATGTGCTAACTTTTTTCATTCTTGTAAAATTATGCACAAAATAAATAAAAAAAAAACACTTTTCTGCTTACTTGCCTAGTGCAAATACGACGCGCAATTTTAAATTTTGTAGGTATGAAAATCTAAATATTTCTAGCGTTTATATTCCTCTTAATTAGGACTTCACAGGACAAAAAAAATCGAGTGCAGTTCACACGCGATAGAAGCGAAATTTCACCAAAGCAATCTCAACCAATTGGAGCCTTGAAAAGTAAGATCATAATCAAAGCGGCCAATGAGCCCAGTTTGACGCTTCGCAGGTACTTTTATGCGTCATTTTCGTTTTATATCTCAACCAATAGGAGCCTTGAAAAGTGAGATCATAATCATAGCAGCCAATGAGCGCAGTTTGACGCTTGGTAGGTACCGAAATGCGTCAATTCCGTTTCACCCGAGTTTCAAATCACAACGGGGCTAAAAAAGTTTCACTTCAAAAATTAAATTTGATGAATTATTCAAATTCTGTGAGACAACCCCGTAAGGACGAGTAAGGACTCTCTGGCACAACAACATGTCCAAAATAACTTTTTGTTACAATCCCACTTCGTTGTTCAGACACATAACATTGCGAGGAACAATTTTTTTTTTATTTTTGGGCACTAATTTTCGATTTGGGAGGCGGGCATGGGTACCGCCGCTCCGGTAATCATTTATTGGATAACCAACACCTCTGCCAAAGGGTTTCACTAAGCAAGTGTGCCCAGGTTCATGGAGTTAGGTTTGTCTGCATCTTAGCGGCGGAAGCGTCTGCCCACCCACTGCGTGGCAGGCCGGATTGGGAGCGACTGATTGGAAGCAGATCTTTCCAGCAGGGTTCTCTTGGTACATAACCTTGCACCGCAATGGGATCATTAAAAAGCAAGATATCAATAAATTTATCGACATTTTTGTTATCAATCGCCGTAAATACAATATACATCAATGGGTGGTTCTTCTTTTAAACCAACAAAACTTTTACCACTCTGTCACATTTATTGTAGCAAGGGGGGAAGGAGGCCTAAAATACCTGTTGGGGGTGACAAACACGAGCTGCGTGTATACCTATTTCGAATGACAACCGACGTGACAGAATTAACGTACGACATAAAAGTTGTAGGAGACAAGTTTTTAAGATTTTTAAAAATATCTTATTAAACATCATTACAAATAATAATCGCTTTTACTTGATAGGTTATACCTTTTGGAGTTTAAAAATAGTTTTATATTTTATGTCGTCATGTCATTTTTTTGTAACGATATAGAATATACGCAAGTCAAGATGGCAGAAGACAAGTGTGATTTGTATGAAATACACTTCTATCACGAAGAGTTACAACTCTGTAACGTAATTTTTACTACAAAAATATTAACACATTCTTTTTTTAAACGCACACAGTCATTGCGTCTTTACTACAATAGATTTTAAAGTAATTATAAAATAATAATACTGGTAATTCTGTTGAATTTTTCTACACTAACTGGTGGAGACAACTTTATGTAGGTTAAAAAGTAGAACGGCCCACCTACCAATATTCAACCCAGTTGACATAATTTCGCTGTATTTCCGAGCTCAAAACTAACCCAACTATTCCGCATGACAGAAGCTATTTATTTGACCACCATGACCGCAGCTTTGACTCGCAATAAAAATGGTCAGCTCATGTTCATCTCATCTCGGTCACAAATTCCCAGTGGTTTTGCCACACCGCCTCGTGAAAGGACTCTGATACATAAATATGATTTTCTGCAGCCGCCCTCCTGTGCAGCGGTTTCCCTTACCAAATGTATGCAAATAGTGCACTCTCGGCGCAGCATTCACAGCATTGCAAATATGAGGCCATTCCTACTACCGACGACTCCAGCTGAATCGTGAGTCATAAAAGAGACGGGATCTGGGTATCAGATCAAATCAGATCTAGCAGACGCTTTTTACCTGTCTCTCTCTTGAAATTCATTTGCATTTTGCTCCAAAATATGCTTGCTTGGAGATGTAAAGGTATATGAGATGTCCATGTATTGCTATATTAAGCTTAAGAAATGTTGGAAACTTTCACACATTTCTTTCTTTCCTCGCGAAGGTTTCTGGATTATTACAACCACATGACAATACATCTGATTAGTTTTTTTAATCATTACAAAAACTCTTACAAAACTGTCAAAATTTGAGAATGACATTTTGCAATCCATCGATTGTTAAATCAAAATTCAATTTTCGAAACTCTTTAAATTAATGAATTTATTTATATTTATTTAAGTACTCAAAAAGCAGTGAAATTATTTTTTTATTATTTTTCATTTACTCACAAAAAAATGCTCAAGTTGCCTCTAAAATCATGAAATACTAAAATCTTTAATATATATTATATTTAAAAGCAAAAATCTTTATAATCATAATATAATTTAAAGCAAAAATAAATAAAGTAGCTCACATCCGTACTAGATATTTGATATACCTTTTGATTACAAAAATAATTTTTCAATAAAATCAAATACTTTTTTGTTTAAAACCACGAGATTTATTAATTTATGAACCGACCGGTTTCGCTTTAATCAAGCATCTTCAGGGTACAAATTAATACTAAACAATAAGTACATAGTGTGTGCTTATATATAATCACAAATAAAGAGGGAGACAACATGATACAAATATAACAAATACATTGATGGCCATAAAACACATTAACAATACATTAAAATACATATAAAATACATATAAATAAAATACATTAAAATACATAAGTACACAAGTAATGGAAAAAACCGAAAGATAATTATGTGATTAATGGGTTACAATAATAAATCTGGAGAAACAAAGCATCAACTGGCATGGGGTAAGGAGCGCTGGGAATTTTTATTTAAGGGTTTATTGGAAACAGACCTAATATTGGACTACTTGATATGTCTAATTGATTATTGAGTATATGACTTTTAGTTTTTACAGCTTTTTAATTTCTAGTGCCTCTAAGATGTTAAGTCTGTTACCATGCCCGCTTTTATGTAAGATGTTAGCACCGGTGCTGTTACCATGCCCGCTTTTATGTAAGATGTTAGCACCGGTGCTGTTACCATGCCCGTTTTTATGTAAGATGTTAGCACCGGTGCTGTTACCATGCCCGTTTTTATGTAAGATGTTAGCACCGGTGCTGTTACCATGCCCGCTTTTATGTAAGATGTTAGCACCGGTGCTGTTACCATGCCCGCTTTTATGTAAGATGTTAGCACCGGTGCTGTTACCATGCCCGCTTTTATGTAAGATGTTAGCACCGGTGCTATGACAGAACGTATGATCTTTATCGATCAAATGATTGGCGAATTCTGAAAAACCGTTATTATTGAGGCAACGAAGATGCTCCTTTATCCTAATATTTACATTACGTGTCATCAGACATTGGGATTGTGACTAAACGATGGACCATTGAATGAAATGCGGAGTGCTTATGTGAAATATGGTCCATCGTTTAGTCACAATCCCAATGTCTGATAGTAATTTTTCTAACGAACTAAAGCTAATTAAATTAATGCTGATGTTAATGTATTTTATGGCCATCAATGTATTTGTTATATTTGTATCATGTTTTCTCCCTCTTTATTTGTGATTATATATAAGCACATACTATGTACTTATTGTTTAGTATTAATTTTTACCCTGAAGATGCTTGATTAAAGCGAAACCGGTCGGTTCATAAATTAATATATCTCGTGGTATTAAACAAAACAGTATTTGATTTTATTAAATATGTCAAACCACAAAGTGAGTGCTTTCTACAATAATAATTTTTCAGTTTGGTTGGATATTTTGATCGCGAATCCAAATTTAAGATTTGTATGAAACTGGCCGAAATAGACCGCGCACACGTTCCTCTTAACCCAGCTAACAATACTTTGTCAGAGCGTCAAAATATTTCCGTTTTGAAATAAAATCCAAATAAATGGAATGTTAATGAACATACCCGAAAACTAAAAACTGTTTTAGAAAGGTGATGAAATACGCTATCAAATTTAATTGTTAGAAATAACCATGTATTTTTTTTTAATATAAAATTTTTTAATACAATCCTTAGAAAGTTTTAAAAATGGCTCACCTAATGTTTTCCTAACTAAAATTATTTGCAATGACAAAAAAACACACATATTTTATTAGATAGATGAATTATAAACGTTATCATAACCTCACTTTTTGTCGTTTTATTTAAAAGTAATTTAAATAAAATTCACATGGTTTCACAATTTTTTTTAAATTGCGGTCGGAAACCTTGGTTTCATAAAGGTTTATGTTTTAATTCACTTTGTGGTTAACTAAAGAAGAAGATGGAGAGATGTGTAATTACGAATGTTGGACAGAGCGCGCTAATATTTTAAGTGATGAAATCGCAGCGAAAATGGCGAAAAAGCTTAATAAAACATGACTCGTTTACAATAGAGCAAAAATATCATGGAAGGTATCTTAAGTATCATTTACAGAAACATTGTGATTTTTTTCACAAATATAACTTGTAAAATAATAGAAATAGACTTGTTTTAAATAATTTTCGGAGCATACTCTGCGATTTTTTTCTATCGAGGGAATTTCACTCCACACAGCATTCCAGATGACATAGGCTCTGAGGGAAATTATTTTCCTCAGGGCCTCCTGTGTGGAGTTAACGTAAAAAAAAAATATATATATATATTATTTGTATATATGTATATTATCTTCAAAAATAACATATATTTTTTTAAGAGCTTAAAAACTTCAAATGTTTAAGGGAGATATGTAAGAAATCGGTCGAAATTCGAATAGTGGACCCTTAAGATTTGAATATATAGCGTGGTTTTTTTCTTTCTCATTATGATAGTAAGGGAGACACAAGGTTTTCTATGAAACCTGTATGAATTGTTTCAAAAACCGAACAAATTAGCCTGAGAGGTTAAATGAAATATCTGACTATGATAATAATAAGTCTAAAATATCTTCTGGTTTTATAATGAAAGAAGTCTCGTGTAGTTTCCTCGTGCCACGACCAGGAGCAAATAATAATTCCGACTCCATTTCCACGTATTCAATTATTGCTTCAATGGTTTCTTTTCATTACTAGCTTTTACGTGGTCGTTCTATTCTGGTATACTACAAATAATGTCGTTAACTTCAATGATTTAGAATGTCTGGCCTCGAACTGTCCTTGTAATATAATACAATTCGAAATCAAACTGCTAAAAAAGTTCGAACGTTGTCGAAAAAAAATGTATTTATTATTGTGATCATAAATTGCTTTTCAATTTAAGGAGGTATTCTAGTCTAGAGGCATAAATTGTAGGTATTTTTTCAGATGCAATAAAAAAAACAATATTTTTTTAAGCCGCCATTATTTTACCAAATATTTATTAAACATTAAAGAATACATTAAAAAAATCGAACAAAAAAATTTAAAATTCAAAAAGTTACAGGGTGTTTGGGGGTCTCAAAAAAATGACGCGCCCTGGTTGACACAATTGCAACCCTCTTAGTAATAAGAAAAAAAAACTAAATCCATTCTAATTCCAAGCAAATGCTGTTATAGCCCGTACCTTGAAAAAGTAAAAAAAAAATTTTTTCGCAAAATGGCGACTGTCTGAAATAAATAGACATTTTTTATCTGTTTTTTGACTTTTCCGGAATTTTAAAAAATAGTAAAAATTGAAATTTTGTTATAATTCTAGTAGGGGCAATAGAATGATGTATAGAAAAGGCTCAACACAAATTTTCAATTAAATTGATTCCGTAGAACTTGAGATATCGTGTCAACTGTCTAGAAAAAAGTAGAGATTCGTTTTATTTATATTCCGTCTAAACCGTGACATTAAAATGGTTTTAACTCTTAATAGAATTTGAATTTCGAAAAATCCTTTGAGAAGATATTTTTGGATATCTAATCTAAACTACGGAAATATGATTTTTGTTTTCCTAGACTAGAATACCACCTACTATAATATGATTAGAAGTGAAATGCAAGATATATCTAAAACTTAATTAGAGCAGAAAGCAAAAAAGGGTCAATGTATTGAATGTGTTTTAATTATTGTACTGTTCGACACTATATATCACAATGCAGTAAAGAATGAGATTCTCCGTGGTCTAGGGGTATGTAAGACTCTTGACTGGCAATCCGAAAGTCGCGGGTTCGAACCCGGCGTGTCCAAATAAATTTTATTTGATTAATTGGTGTTTTTTCACAATTAATCAATTTAAAAATATATCTAGCGTATTTGCGTATATTTCTCAGTATCGCCACCATAAGACCACCAATCAAGAGTTGAAAAGTTGCTTGTAATTTTAGTCGAGTTTGGTGACTAGATCTGATTGGCCAGGTACTTCCCCACCTTCCTCTCCCTCATCACCTTTCCGTCCACACTATCCACAGCCTCGCAACATACCCAAATTGGGGATGCCATAGTCTCACTGGCTCCAGAGGGGAGCTGTTGGGACCCTTGTCGGTATTCACATGCAAAAAGATATACTTTTTTTTACATTAACTCCACACAGGAGGAAAATAATTTCCGTCAGGGCCTATGTCATCTTTGAAGATGCTGAGTGGAGGGTGTTTTTGAGGAGAGGAAGGAGTGAACATGGGTCTACATGAGCTCCACACAGGAGGTCCCTGAGGAAAAGAATTTTCCTCATGGCCAATGTCATCTTTGGGGATACTCTGTTGAAGGGATTTTTTTAGGAAAGGAAGGAAAGGAGAGTTCTGGGAAGGAAAAAAGGTTTGAGTTCAATCTGGAGTTCAGTGTTTCCTGGTCATCCGCCTCCAAGACCTAGACAAACCTCACACCATGAACCCCGGCACCCCTGCTAAATCGCTAAACGTAGCGAACCACTTGGGGTGACCTATGGCAGAGGTGTTGATTATCCAATAAAGGTTCCCGGGGCGGCGGTACCCATTCCCGCCTCCCAAAAAAACTTAACCGAATTTTATGAAATTCGACTTACTGTGTATAAATTGGTCAAACGTAAAAGATAAGATAGTATTTATGTCGATTATTGACCTGAATTTTTATTATAGCGAATTAAATGTTCATTAAATGCTTTGTAATAATTTGTAACTTCTAACAGATGGCAATGTGAGCTAATTTATCGACCCAACACTTGGTTATCTAGATTGGTTAACCATCCTGAACGGATTGAACAGGCGTTGGGTGGGAATGCTATCCATGTTCTACCGGTATTTCAATTGAAGATGCTCTGAGGAACTAGCGTCATTGATCCCTACGGCACCGGTGCATAGTCGGGAGACACGCCAAACGCGCGCCTACATATGTACACGGTTGACATTTGTCACATGAGAACGGGTCGTTTTTTTGACTCGTTCTTGAGTTCAACAGCTCGGCTATGGAACGATATGCCGGCATCTGTTTGCTCCCTCCTACAACATGGGTCTCTTCAAGACCAATGTTCATTCCTTCCTCTCCTCAAAAAGACCCTCCACACAGCATCCCAGATGACATAGGCCCTGGGGGAAATTATTTTCCTCAGGGCCTTCTGTGTGGAGTTAATGTAAAAAAAAATTCCTGTAGATGGCGTTGTGTTTCGATTACACGTCACAGCAACGCGTGGCTGGATCAGCTAGTTTATATTTCGACCGGTTTGTGGCTGAGTGGGCATCGCGTTTGGATACCCTCCGGGCGTCGTCCTCGGCTGGCTAAGTCCTTCAACATGACCACAACATTTTCGGCTTACTGTGGTTGTAGTAGGGGATTTTTAAATATTGTTGGGTTATTTGTAATCCAGTAATATTTGTCTTTCTTCAAAAGAAAAACAAACATTACCCAATTACGAATAACCTGACAATATTTGAAAATCTTCTACTACCACCACACTAAGCGTAAAATATTGCTTGTTTCGTGATGGAGGACTTAGCCAGCCGAGGGATTGAACAAACGACGCCTGGGTGGGACCCAAATGTAATGCTAACTCAGCCACTGACCAGTCATTGTATTTTATGAGTACTTAACTTTTTTATTAAATATTTGATAGTGTTTTATCCATATCTGTTCAAATCTTGATTCAATTTTATTTTGTCTGCCTTAATAAATTATTAAATAATCCAATAAAAAATAATAAAATTGTTCTCAACTTTTGAAAATTTTTGCTTCCAATTATTTCAGGTCTGTGGCAGATCTTTGTGCCAGGTAATTGATAATTCGATTGAAGTCGATCCCCAATTGTCCGCCCCGTCACGTATCGGCTAAAACGGATGT
This sequence comes from Glyphotaelius pellucidus, assembly GCA_936435175.1. Classification (NCBI taxonomy): domain Eukaryota; kingdom Metazoa; phylum Arthropoda; class Insecta; order Trichoptera; family Limnephilidae; genus Glyphotaelius; species Glyphotaelius pellucidus. The sequence continues at coordinate 33,548,221 of OW386548.1, forward strand.
CGGAGCAGAAAATAATAGTCATTCCCTTAAGTGGTTTCTCCGAATAACCCACGTGAGCTTTCGAACAGCAGCCTTCCCGTGTGGTGAGGCTTTGATATTTTAGCACGCTGGGGAACATACAAATAGGGGTATTTGCAAGAATATCAGATTAGCCCAGTTTACTCCCCGCGCTGTAATTGAATTGGAATGTAAACATTGGAGGCTTGATGAATTAGTTTTTTGATTAATTATTCATGTATCAACTAGGCTTTGACAGTTATTCAATACTGTTTAACAGGGTTCAACTGTCAACCCTTAATTTGTCAATTGCGGTATAATTTTCCTTTCGTAGAGGAAAGTTACCAAATATGGAACACCGTTTTGTTTTTTACGCATAAAAAAACAAACATTAAAAATCAAAAACCTTTTATCGTAATTACAATCAGTCATACATTTGCGCTTAACATAATAACAGCCTTTTGTTATATTTATTAAATACTAGCTTATACCCGCGGCTTCGCGCGCATATTAGGGGGAAATTACTGTAGCGCTTGCACTTACCAATTATCCCCAACCCCTTCCCCCTACCCCTCCCCCTCCCCACAAATACATTCAGTTTTCAAACAGCTCGCGTGCCACCTAAATTTCATAATGCCAGAGCTCATCAGTAGTAAAAAAAATATTTATCCTATTTGGTGCAGTCGTTCTGAAGTTATGCGCGTACAAACATTTCGGAGATTCATTACGATTTCCCGCAAATATATCAACATCGTTTCCACTGCAACGAGTTTTCTGACGTTAGCCGTAACTCGCTTTGTTAGCGACAGAAAACGTATAATAAATATAATATATTAATATTTATAATTTCATAACGCCAGAGCTTACCATAATATACAGCCTACAATACTCGCAAATAATGTAGTTTTTTATTGGTGAAAGAATTTTTATAATCGGTTTATTGGTTTACGCGTGAAAGCGTAACAAACAAACACACGCAGTTTCGCATTTATAATTTTAGTATGGATAAGTACTTTATTTCTCAAAAACAAAATCAACGTAATTTCACTTTAATTTAATTATGGAATAGGTACCCCAAATACGGAATAATACAAAAACTATCAAAAATCTACCTTAACTTCTATGAGATACTTTTGGAACTTTGGTAAAATATAAAAAGGAACTTAAACTACTTTCAATATTCCCAAATCCAGCTGTCAAACTCTGAACCAGCGCAATCATTTTGTGCACATGGTCCGCACATGAGGCATTTGATCTAGGTTTCACCTCGAGTATCTTCAGAAAACAAAACCGTCTCACCGAAGACACAGCACTCGCTCGACTGACCTTAACTGATTGAAATCTCCAAGAGCGTATAGTATTAAAAAGATATATACCGTCACTGTTTATTGTATAAGAAGTATTATTTGTTTACGAAAAATGCCGGTATTCCATATTAAGGATACTATTCCATATTTGGTTACTTTTCTCTAATGTTTTAACATAATAAAAAAAATTAACATAATAAAAAAACTTGACCTAATTTATAATGCATTTACAAAATTATGTACAATTTGACCTTAGAAGGAGGTACCCCAGTAAGGTCTCATTTTTTTTAACTTTTATAAAATGTTATTAAAAAAATTAAATAAAAACCATTTGACGTAATATTATATCATGTCCAAAATGTTGTTAATTAAAATAAAAAAATTACCAAAAGTGTTATTTCAAGCTGGTTTTTCTATTATAATATTATGATTAGTTAAATTTAATGAATGAATGAGTGAAACTTTTGCACATAGAATTAACTGATTTAATTCTTCCATTTGGTAAACGTTGAACAATGTAAATTTATAAAATCAGAATCTTGGGGATACTGAACTAATGAAACATCTTATTTGATTACAATTTTCTTGACCATTTTGCATTCCAACAATTACACCGTTATACTTTTAATTTTTGGAGTCAATTTCGAATTGAATTTTACTGTCCGTAAGCCAATATCAAAATGCATATCGCAGCCCATTTAAAAAAATCTTAAATTACAAGTATAAATACTACGTACTTACGTAATTCTTTTATTCTGTCATTGTTTTGAACGGCTTAAAAAAATATTAAATTTAATATGCAAGTAAGGCATTATTTAAAAAATTGCCCTCATTTTGTTGATAAATTCAAAATATTTATTTTTCATGTATTTAACATAATCACGAGAATGTGTTATTTCCACAAACTTGAGAATGAAGATTCTTAATCCCAACCCTTCCATTCGTTGTCACACGTCACAGCCCCCTCAGTACAATGAGCGTCGCGCCACTGTTGTACCAGTTAATAATTGGACAAGACGTGATTTTCATTGCCATTAGGGCCCATTGTCGTTGAGTCAGGGGCGTAGCGGGCGGGCGGGCGGGCGGGCGGGCCACTTTGTTAATTAGAAATCTCGGACGGGGAAAGATGTAGGCGATTCGAATGTTACAATCCATCTGCTCAACCCTCGGGTGGCTGCCGAAACTACCGCTTTATGTTACTGCCATTGGCGTTGCTAAGACAAATAATTGTCTTAATTCAGATGTTGCCGAAAATGTCATTTCAATTAATTTGTTTGATTACTAATTAGTACGATATAGGATTATGTAGTAGTTTGAAGATATTTTTTGTGGAGTTTACCAATTATTTTAATATTTTTTTACGAAAATTTTGTGCATCTTTTGAATTTGTTCAACATTTCTAAACAGTTACAGTAAAATATAAGATATTCTGCCTAAAATGAAGGTTTATCCAGTTTTAATTTTTTTTTACATTAACTCCACACAGGAGGCCCTGAGAAAAACAATTTCCATCAGGGCCTATGTCATCTGAGATGCTGTGTAGAGGGTCTTTTTGAAGAGATGAAGGAATGCACATTGGTCTTGAATAGACCCATGTTGTAGGAAGGAGGAAACACAGAGGCCGACAAATCGTTCCATAGCCGAGCTGTTGAACTCAAGAACGAGTCGGAAAAACGACCCGTACTTATGTGACAAATGTCAACCGTGTACATATGTTGGGCACGCGTTTGGCGTGTTTCCCGAATATGCACCGGTGCCGAAGGGATCAATGACGCTAGTTCCTTGGAGCATCTTCCATTGAAATACTGGTAGAACAAGGATACCATTCCCACCCGACGCCTGTGCTCTAAAGATCGCAATCCGTCTGTTAAAATGGGAGAATCTATCAAACGGACCGCCCGTTTCTGCGCAGACTCGAGGGATTTTTTTAAGTATTTTGGAGCTCCAGAACAGAGGTGGCTGCCAAATTCAACCGTGGGGCGCACTTTTAATTTTTTCAGGGTTAGCAGTTGTGTACTATTTAAGTATCTGCGGGCCCTGTACAGTACGCCCAGTTAATGATTAAATCGATACATCATGAATACATGGATAAACAAAGATAAAAAACTCATCCCAGTTTTATTGAAATAGGATACTGGTAGTTATTTAAAATAAATATTTAACTCATATTAATTTATGTTCTTGGTTTTTGAGTTTTTGTGATAATTCAACTAATATGTTGCAAAATATTGTCCTATTGCATTTATTCTCTAAAATATGATGTGACGATAAAACCGTTGAAAGCATGATTCGAATCTAAATGACTAACTGTCAAATTGTGGTCCAATAAGGAACAAAGGGCTAGCACCTACTGTAATATTTAATTAATTAATACTCCATCTTTTTGAAGAGCCTACAAAATATATCAATACATTATAGGTTCAAATATTTATAGGAACTGCTGCTAAGCTCGTCAATAACACCCGGGTCACCTATCGTATAATTATTCAATCTGGAATAATTCTAAATGATCGTGTTCTTACCTTTCTTTATAATTAGTTTATCCACGTGAATTTACATTTCTCTGGTTTCGTTTTGTCACTTATTAATGCGATTAAAACAAAACAAATATGCCATATTATACATCGACCTGGACGCAAATGGGTTGACCTCCCACAAAGGGTGAGGGTGTGAGCAGGGTGTTAAGGGAAGGAAAGTGGGAGGGGATGTTACAGATCAAAGTTGTCACATGACAGTTGGGGCAACAGAGGTAGCTACTGTAGTCTTTAGCAGTAAGGGTAGATGCCGCCTCACAAGACAGACGACGAGATGTGGATGATAAAATAGTCGGAGTGGACGGCTGACGGAGCAATTTATAAATATTTGACTAAGTAATTATTTGCCTTTCATTTGTGAGCTTTGATTAAATTATGAATCCAGCTTTGGGTTCCAGCAATGTGTATTGGTTGCTGATTAAATTGTATTAATAAAATTAATTCACGTAAATAAATTGTAATTACACGCAGATGTTCACGTAATTATCCATACCTACAAACACTTCGTTATTATTTTATTACTATAGCTTAGAGCTAGTGCAGTGATTGTTTTATTAACAATTTATTAAACAATTTAAAACTTTTATCCACTTTTTTGGACTTCAGTTTTGTTTATTTACCGAGTTTTTTTATGTGAGCTCCACACCCGAGGAGGCACAGGAAACCTTGAGAAAAATAATTTCTCTCAGGGCCCGTGTCATCTTTGGGGATGCTTTGTGGAGGGTTTTTTTGAAGGAAAAGTAGGAAAGGAGAGTTCTGGGAAGGGGAAAGGATTGAGGTATGGTAGGAATCTAAGGTTCAGTGTATCCTGGTCATCCGTCTCCAAGACTTAGACAAACTTCACCCCATGAACCCGGGCACCCCTGCTAAATCACCAAACGTAGCGAACCACTTGGGGTGACATATGGCAGAGGTTTTGGTTATCCAATAAAGGTTCCCGGGGCGGCGGCATCCATTCCCGCCTCCCAATTGTGTAGTCTGGATTTGGAAAGTATATCTCAAAGCGTTAAAGAAAAGATATTGAAGTGAGGTGAGGTGACAGATAATACTGATACCAAGGCTAAATATTCAAACACCAAAAAAATCAAAAGGTCGTTTTGCGTGTCCAACTTTACACCATTCTCTACGTGATAAAGTACACGCGTACTAATAAAAAAAAATAAACGCTGGCCACATATATCAAAGGGTCCGCGTTGGGGGAAGGCCACTCTTGCTTCCTGTGCCATTATTCTTAATTATGGTGATACCTCACGGGGGCGAGAGATGCAGGGAGGTTTTGGGGATGACATGACCATCCCATCAAACCTAGTCTAGTCGTCGGCTTCTAGAAATGAAATTTTCACCATTGTGTTGTAAAAAAAAATCAATTTAAATGTCGTACTCTAAGCAAGCTTTAAACTGGATTAAAACAAAGTAATGAATATTTCATAATTATAAACTTTTTATAAATATCGATCGGACAGTGGATGAGTAAGCAACGCGTTTGGGTCCCACCCGGGCGTCGCGTGTTTGATTCCTCGACTGGCTAAGTCCTCCATCACGACACAAGCAACATTTTGCCGCTTACTTTGGTGGTATTAGGAGATTTCGAAATATTGTCGGATTATTCGTAACCCGAAATGTTTGTATTTCTTTATTTAAAAAAATAATAATAATAAACAAAATACTACCATTCTTGTTAAATATTCTGGCATCATTAAATTTTTCATTGCCATTTTTTGTAAATGAAAATCTTAGGCGAAGCTAGAGTATTTTTATAAAATACCGACATTAGTATTTGAACGCAAGCAAATATAAATGCGAGTTCTTTTCTTGATGGAATCGTTATCTTTTTATTTTTTAAGTATGAAGCACGGATTATGGAAATAAACTTTAAAAAATCCGAATAAATGAAAATAAACAAAAATATTAATTACTAGTTTTTACCCGCGGCTTCGCTCGCATAGTATTAGGGGGAAATTACTGTAGCGCTTGCACTTATCAATTATCCCCCTTGCATTCCATATATTCATTCCCGGTACATACAGTTCTCAAAAAGCTCGCGTACCACCCAAATTTCATAATGCCGGAGCTCAAAGAAAAAAAAATTCAATTTAGTGCAGTCGTTCGGAAGTTATGTGCGTACAAGCATTTCGGGGATTAATAGTATTAGGGGGAAATTACTGTAGCGCTTGCATTTATCAATTATCCCCCTTGCATTCCATATATTCATTCCCGGTACATACAGTTCTCAAACAGCTCGCGTACCACCCAAATTTCATAATGCCGGAGCTCAAAGAAAAAAAATTCAATTTAGTGCAGTCGTTCGGAAGTTATATGCGTACAAGCATTTCGGGGATTAATTTTTATATAAATATATCAACATAATTTTCACGACAACGATTTGTTTTCTGACGTTAGCAATAACTCGCTTTTGTTAGCGACAGAAAACGTTTAATGAATATAACATATTAATATTTATAATTTCATAACGCCAGAGCTTAACATTATATACAGCTTATATTACTCGCATATAATGTAACTTTTCATTGGTTAAAGAATTTTAAAAATATGTTTATTGTTTTATGCGTGAAAGAGTAACAAACAATCACCCGCAGTTTTGCATTTATAATATTAGGATAGATTACAATGAATCGTGAACCGTGCTATTTTCGTTTACTTCACGTTTTTGTAAATACTCTTCTTAGATTCACAAAAAATAACGCAACGGAATCTATCTTAGAATAACATTAATTAAGGTGTTATGCCATTTTGATCAAATGTTGGTGAATTCATCCCTAACCTTATTACCACTAGAAGAATTGCACCACGTCTCAGAGGCGCCCTACAAAAACGCTACTAACTGACCTTATGTTCCTTCGAGGGTAGTTTTCAGTTGGAGATGAGAATACCACTGGGTGAGGGGTTGGTTTTCCGTGTTCTTAGGTCATTTTTTCCGTCATAAGAATAATCAGTCCGAGCAAGTGGAAAGACCTTTGCGGGGCTGTCAAGGGAGTCGTTTGCCTTGTCACATTTCCAACGACTTTTATTCATTTTTATTATTGCCTTTCTTTGTTCTCTCATCCTGTAAATTATTGTAAATGTCGTATGACAAAATATTTGACAAATATAAATCCTTTTTACAGCTTAATTTTGTTCACGTTAGATAATAAAATATGAGACCTGTTTGCGTATCTTTAAAAGAGAATTTTAAATACTCGTAATTTGTTCTGAGAAAAACTACATTGAAAACCAAACTTACTGAAAATAAAACATGAATTACTAATAAGCATAATTCACAAAGAGGCTTTCTCAGAAAAGCTTATTTCGTTTTTAAAGTGTTTGTACCGCACAAGAGTCGCAACTTTTAAAAGCTTATAAGTCTCTGGTAGCCGCAACTTAAAAGAGAATAACCAGACAAAACAGGAAATAGGTATGTCATTTTAAAATCAAATTTTAGACGTATTGACTCTTTTTCACAAAATATTATTAATTGATTTCAAAATACTGTTCTTCTATCTAGTAAAACTATTTTTTTTTTTAATTTTAAGAAAATATGTTTATTTTTAGTACAATAAGGTTTTACCGTAGGTCATTGGCAGATTTGTTAAATTTTCAAGCAAAATTTTGTATTATTTTTACAAATTATATGGGAAAGGTACTTTTCAGAATTTTAATTTTAGATCAAATAAAATCATAAAAAAAGATGCGCGCCCTTGTTTTGTGACGAAAATACTTCGGTTTGTCTATTTATTTACGATCTTACAAATCAAGATATTTAAAAAAAATTGCATTCTTATTTTGCTTAGACATTATTGAAAAATATAAAAATACTTTTGAAATAAAAATAATTACAAAAAGTACATAATTTTCATTGTTTTATCGTTACGAGCTTAAGCATTTTTCGATATGGGTATTTATCAATGCAAATATGGACTGAAATAAAATCGATATTGAGTTATTATGTTAAAATGCTGGTATGGAGAATGATTAAACTTTCTCATCAGAACCGCCCTGTACCATTGCCGATCGCAAGATCATCGTTCGACAAAATTTAAATTCTCGGCCGCTGGTTCTTAAAGATTGCCGTGAGACTGAAACGAGAGATGGGAAAGAGAAAGATTGAGAAATCAACAGTGCAATGTTGACATTGAATTTCAAAATTGATCTATAGGTAAATACTGTAATACATAGAAATAAATAAATAAATAAATCTATCTATCGTTTTCTGGAACGCATTGAAATAGTACTGTATTTTAATTATTGACTATGATTAAAAAATTATTGAAAGGGTAGGTACCAACAGTTTTGTAAGAAACGAAATTAGTAAGATAATGACATCTAAATAATAAACGTTTTTTTTATCTATGACAATAATAACGTAAAATGGAAAAAAAATTACTTACCCTTGACTGATTTAGAAAATGCAATCTCAGGGTATACCATTTTATTTATTATGTACCTACTTCCACGACATATATTTTATATGATTTCGTCACTTTAGGTGGAGTGTCTGGATTCACTGAATCTTGTGCCATTTTGATAATCATTTCGAAAGTGCGGTCAAAATCACGGGTCTGTCCCATTAACCTGTCAAAACCAAACGTCAAACAATCATTCCCTGACTGTTCAAATTCAAAATTGGAACTAAAGTAGGTCAGAATAATTATTTTGAAAATGGAAGATATTTTTTGCTTTTTTTTCTACGGAAACAGCGTTGTTTAAACCATTTAGTTATTGTTATTGTTTTATTCTCAATAGAAATTAATGAGAAACCAATTTTCAAAATAAAAAGGTGCTTTGCTTGATATTCCAAGACAAAGAGTATCGGTCGTGTTGGCCTCCGTGGTCGAGGGGTAAGGCTCTTGACTCACAATCCGAAAGTCGCGAGATCTGATCCCGACGTGCGCAAATAAATTTTATGTGATTGATTTGTGTTATTTCACAATTAACTAATTAAAAATGTGGGCGAAAATGAGAGTGTCTTCCACTCTGGAACTTGCCGCCAATATACTATATATAATTTTAAATAAATTACTTGCAAAATAACACAAATTAATGATATAAAATTTATTTGCCGCGCCGGGATTCGATCCCGCGACCTTCGGATTGCGAGTCAAGAGCCTTACCACTCGACCACGCCAGCCGCCTAGATACTCTCAGCATCGCCAGGTGAAAGACTACCATTCAGATTCGAAACATTGCGTTAAATTATTTTAGCCATATTGGTGACCTGGTACATCCCCACCTTCCTCTGTCTCATCTCTTTTCCTCCTCACACACGTCAGCCTCACAATGTCCTCCAATTGAGGATGCCACAGTCTTCGCTAGCAGACTATGACTTTAAGAGCTCCGGATAGCAGAAGGCAGTTTGAGCTCTTGTGCGGTATTAACATAAAAAAGCCTAACTGTAACATTACTAATTTTTATGCCAAGAATTGAGATTTTATTATTCCTAACTCTTCAAAAGCAAATAGTTCAAAATTCGCTCAATTTACAATCGCAAACCTTGAAATTTTACTCCCTATTATCGACTATAAAAGAAATGTTCCTCCCATAATTACATTAGTTCACTGAAATTATCCAACATAACAGCGAAGGCTTTAGAATTTTTATGACGGAATTATTTAAAGTTGAACACAAGTTTGTAATTTTTGTACATTCGTACCAATTTCGTACTAAAACAACGCTGTGGCATGCGAAAGAAAATTCTTAAACACAGTCGTGAATACCGAACCACCCCTTTATTTGATTCTACAACCCTTACAGGCTAAGCAACGGAATTCCGTGATTGTTATACGTAAAATTTAATTTACCTACCGATCACGCAATAGTTCAAAATCAAAACACACAGTAGAATGTTTGGTATTGCGTATTAACCAACTACGAACAAAGCTCTAATATTAACACTGTTATTTTTGGGTTATTACGCCATGTTGCGCTTCCTCCTTCTTGAGCCAACGTTTAGAACAGCATTCCCGTGTAGATTTTTTATTATTTATTGTTTAATTTATAACATTGTTGCAGCATTGAACATAATATCAGGTCAATCAAAATAGTGAAAAGCATATTTTAATGGATTTTTACGTTATTTTGAGTTATTTCATAATTATTATATTATTTTAACATAATTTTACATAGAGTGTACAATAAATATAAGTAGTAGGATGGTGTGACGTTATTTTTAAATATGGCATGAATTGAAGTTATAACATTCTGATTGGTGATGTTATGGTTGTTAATTTTTTTTAAAGATTAATTTGACCTTATTCTTGAATGATACAAATTTTGTTTTTTTTTTACTTCTTCGGGAAGACTATTAAAATATTTTATGCCTTTGTAAATATAATTTTTGTGCATTTGTTGTGTTGAAAGTAAAGGAATTTGGATTTTAAATTTATGCCTTAATGATGAGTTAAGTTTAAATTTTTTGATTTCATTTTCTTTGAATATTTGTAGATAATATTGAATCTTCTTTATAGAGGTCTCCAATTTTCGGTACTTCGAAAAATTTTTACAATGATGCTGAAGGGAATGTTGGTTGTTTTTTTCAAAATTCCTTCATAATTAGTTTTTGTACCACTTTTACAGGACTTACAATTTTTTCATATGCACCACCCCATCCAATGATTAATGTGTAGATTTTACTTCACCACAATCTACACATCTACTATGTTGATGGACACTGTGATGCTATGCAAAACGTCGGCTAAAAAATGGGCAAGCACAACACGGCCTAACAACCCAAAATTAATTAATGATAATATGATGGAGGAATCGAACACGCGACGCCTGAATTTGACCCAAACGCGATGCCCATTCAGCCATTGACCGGTCGTGTATACCAGCTCATAAGTATAAAAAAAACGACACTGTATATATACCTAATCTTTTTTTTTTGTTGTCAAGTTTAATTTGTAGAACTCCATTTTAATTTTATTTTTCTTTTATGTATTCAATAATACTATTATTCAATTTAAATAAACAGTTTAATTATATACAAGTTCTGTTATGTAATTATTATTACGCGTGACAGCTGTTTCGCCTTCTGAAGGCATAATCAAACCGCCGTTTGATAATGCCTGCCGTTCCTAAATTTGCCGTTCTGCAATTTGATACCTTCAGAAGGCAAAACAGCTGTCACGCGTAATAACAATTATATAGCAGAACTTGTTAAGACGGGTCACCGTGAGTATATTATGTTTCTATACGATCCCATTGAGTTACAGTGAGAATTTTATTTTATTTCCCGATTAAAACGAATACTATCAATTGAAAAAAACCCATCAATGTAATGTCTTTGCCCTTCGTTTAAGAGCCCTTTACATTAAAACCTTGTATTAGGATGGCGGAATAATAGTTTATGGACTGTAATTAGCACTAGCAAATTGTATAGTGACCAGACCTGAATAGGCAGGTACTTCCCCAAACCTTACTATTCCTCATTTCCTTCCATTTTCCGCTCCCTTCAGCCTCACAACGTAGTGACAACTAAATGGGGATGTCCTAGTCCCGCTGCTTTTTTAGATGCACGTTTTTTGGAAAAAAATACGTAAATTCAATTCAATGTATTTTCTTTAAAAACATTACAAAATTAAAATTTCAAATCGTTTTTAAAATAGAGAAAATATTAAAATTAAAGCATATTAAAGCAATTTAAATAATATAAACAATTCAAACAAATTATACAATACAAACATCAATGAATAATTTAAAAATCAATGAAGCACAATCAGACTAACAGCAATAAAGATTTCTGTCTAAATTGTGCTTCATTGATGCTAAACATGTCGATATTCAAAGTGATTCTATTTAACAACAAGACTGCTCTCCCGACTGGCATAACCATTGGCAAGTTAGTTCTGCAAGCCGGGAGATAAAACAGTCTATGCTGTCGGTGACGGAGATAACCATCGGGAACATAGAAACTAATACTCTCCATAATAGCCGAGTTTTCGAACCGTCCACGAATCAGTCTGAAGAAATGTGTTATAATGAGCATATCCCTTCTGACCCGTAGACGGTTCATACCGAGTATGCCTAAGAGAAAGTCGGTAGGGTAGAGCCACAATATCACATACCGCACAATATCACATCTGCACGGAACCAGTCAGTCTATGACATCCGTAACTGTTGGGATATGTTGGAGGGAGAGAGAAAGAGAAATGGTGGTAAGCGTAACCGTCTCCCTCCATCGAAACAATCACATCGTTACTAAACAACCCTTCGCCATTAAGGGCACATTCAAGAATTTAATTCAATCGGTATTAGCCGTTGTAAAAAGTAACGCCCATTGTAGGAACACATTGTTTTGGTGGTAGGTATTATAGGATGAACATTTACAGACCAAGCCCCTGTGAGGTACTTCTGTGGTTCTCAATTTTACTAACCAATTTCACAAAATCGTAATTTTATTTAGACAATACTATTTTTATGCTATTTCCTTGTCAATAAAGTTCTATTCCTTTATTTAAAAACAGTCATGTAAAATAAACATGCTGTGGCCGGCCGACCGTTCCCTCTGTCCGCTCGCTCATCCCCACTCCAACATTTTATTGATCATATACAAATTATTATAATTGCTTACACATTATTTAAAAGACAAGTACGTGGGCACGTTCCGCCTTGCCGGGGGGTCGCGTCGTTCCGAAATACGTCCGTCACACATGCAAATAAATAGTAACTAAAAATTAAAAAAAATAACTAAATCCAATTCTCAGACTAAGCGGGGTAAGAAAGTTGTGATAGTATTTAGATTTTTGCCTAGGCCTTAATATTATTCGTAGTCGATAAGTTAAAATGTTCCTTCTATGGTATTCTCTAACGGCACTAGTAAATGTACGAGTGGTGCTACGACACAGCAATTCAGAAATAACTTGTACCATATTAATTTAGATCCCTAACGCTGGCTAATAATAATAACAATTAAATTGTACTGCCCTATTTAGTAATATTTCACCCCAAGTGCCCTTAATTCTAACAGCTTAACCTATATTATACTATAAATTTGTGCAGGCCACAATGTATCCAGGGCTGCTCTTCATACTCAAAATAATTACTGTCATGGGGTGGGTACATATTACATAAACAACTTCCATTACATATATGTACAATATACATAAATGTGTCTATTTACCAAAAGGTTTCATGCAATTTAGAATAAATTTGTATACTTGATTAGAAAATGTTATTCACATTTGCATTGGAAAGCATGAACACGAATAAAATATCAATATAAGGCAAATATTTTACTTTGAAAAGAACAAGAGATGAAAAGAATCTGTAAGAACCTGTAGAACCTGTAGAATCTGTAATCTGTAATAGATCTTAAGAGTTTGTCACAATACTTGGGGGAGCGTACAAGTAGACCAACAAAGGCGGATTTTATACCCTGAGACATAAAACACATAATAAATAATGTAAGTGGCATTCTCACCTCAAAGATTATGGTCAAGAATTGCCTAAACGTAATGAAATTGTGCACTTATCTGAAGGAGGTGCCTTCCTACAGAAGTATGGGCCTCGTATATCTACGGGCAGTGGGCACGCAGTCAATTTTCACCAATTAATTATGTAGTTAAAGAAGGATTTTATATTTTGATTCCAGTCTCCTGATATTAAGTTTTCCAATGACAATATTCAAACCCCGGTAATAGACAGAAAACACATCTACATTGTGGGCGCCAGGCGCTTCAGTAGCTTAACAGGTATTTCAGAATTACGTGCATTTAATTTGTAGGTATAGTTTAAAATACTTGTTTACTTTTGATCCAATAACTGATTATTTTATTATCATTTCTCCATGTAATGAAAAGCTAAATTTTATCACGTGAGAGTTTAGAACAGAATCGTAAATCCCGACAAAAGCAACATAAAATACAGTAGGAGCTTTGAGCTTTGGGTTTGTCACCGCATGTTGAGAATTCCCTGGACAAACGGAATAACTAATATGGAGGTCATGACAAGAATGCTCAAAGATAGGAAAATAGACAAAACTCTCCAAAAGCGAAAAGGTTCGGGAACAAAATTAGAAACCAAAACCATGAAAAATAGATGCAGGAATAAATTTAATATGCAACCATACAATATGTGTGCTGGTAGATGATGAACCTTGTGGCTCAGGAATCTCTGAAATTGGTTTAGCCAAAACTCATAACACAACATTTCAATTCCAGATTGCAGTGCTAAGGGTCCGATATATTTTACTACAGGAACAGATAGATATAATATTTGACCATATTTGATGTGCAGTTTCTCCAGAGGAGTAGGCAGAAAGGTTAGATCGCCACACAACCCTGTCACTCCTTGATTCATTAAAGCATCGCCTCTGACGGCTTCCGTGGTCGAGGGGTAGTGTCCTAAAGAATTCGGAGTTCGGGGGTTTTAATCCCGGCTTTAAATCTTAATTAATTAATCTGCGTTATTTCACTTTGAATTCGTATAAAATATTATAAAATATACTTTTGCCAAGGTCCAGAGGGTGGTAGATATTCTCAGTGTCGCCTTGTGAATGACCATCAATTCAGAATCGAAAGGTCGCTTGAAATAGCTTTAGCCGGGTTAGGTGATCAGATCTGAACAGCCCGGTACTTTCCCATCTTCCTCTGCCTCCTTCCAATTGGAGATGCTGTAGTCTCATTGACTCCGGTTAGCTGACAGTATCTTGTACGGTATTCACATTTTAAAAAAATACGTACTCCATTATCTATTATTCTGACTCTTTACATGACCCGACACCGAATTTGATCGTCCCACGTCTTCCTTAGTCATGACTGACTTCTTATACCTTCCTCTTTCGCAACATTATATTCTCCTTACACTTCTTTCTTCATCTTCCTAACGTGTCCAAACCATTTAAGCGTCTTTTTCTCTTGTTCATCAAATCAGCCACGTATGATCACATCAGCTTTGCGTTTGAATCACGTTAACACAAGTTTTAAAAAATCTTACTGTGCATTTACATTTGTAAAGGATTGCTAAGGACGATTATTTTCAGAGATTCAGTTTTTTATTGACGTTGAGAGTATCCACTCCTGTGAAAATATTGCCAAATTCTATACAGAATTTTTTGTGTGATTTTTTGGAATAAAATAATTATCTGTTATGTATCCATCGAAAATTCAACGGTAAAATTTTCAACAGTTTCTATACCAAGTTTTTGGAACCAGTGCCGTCCGCCAAAATATTGGATTATGTCCAGAGTAATTGGATTCGGGTGAATAATTTGCCATGGAGAATTTTGCCTCGTCTGTTCTCTTGGCGTGCAAAGCCACATGGCAAATTGGGGAATAAAAACAAATAATCAAATTTTATTTTCACTACACACTAAATTGAGTTTAAAGGGGCAGCGTCAAATGTAAGTCAATCATTTAAATGGTCAGTATTTGTAAATACAAACCACATGAAATAACAACTAACGCTTATTATAGAAACACTAGATCTCAGGGACAAAAATATGTCTAACAAGTAACTACAAATATTATAAATATTTGGGCAAAAAAGATTCTTTTAGTACGGTACTAAGCTACAAACTTTTCACTCGTTTTGGTGTTGGGCTTATGTCATTTGGGGATGCTGTGTTGAGGGTGCTTTTAGGGGAAAAAAGGAGAGGAAGTTCTGGGAAGGAAAAATGTATGGGTAAATATATAGGGTGAAAAGGGATCTGAGGGTCAATGTGTCCAAGAGTTAAGAACGTTTGAATCTATCCCTCTCTGTGCGGTGTAAGGCGATGGGTCAGGAGAGTCCGGTTAGAGAGGTCTAGGTTAGGTCTCCCTCAACCAGTCTCTCCCGATCCGGAACGCCAATATCTAGACAAACCTCACCGCATGAACCCGGGCACCCCTGTTAAGTCACCAAACGTAACCAACCATTTGGGGTGACTTATGGCAGGGATTATCCAATAAATAGTTCTCGGGGCGGCAGTACCCCTACCCGCCTCCCAAATTATATTTAAAGACTGTATAAAATCGTAAGACATGATAAACAAGGGAAGATTTATAACTCACGTTTAGTATTATATGGGGCTATTTCACCAATCTCTTTAAATGTTGCTCTTAAATACCGGTCACATAACTTTATTGGTAGGAGAATCATGCTCAAAAACCCGTGCGCATTTCGCCACAGAAAATATGGTGCCAAGTAGCTATTTTGGTCTACTGCCACGCCTGTCTTAGACGTGCTTAGACGCCATTGTTTCTATGAAATCACAAACGTCAAAAGTGTCAACATGGTGTCAACACAGTGTTCGTTTATTGTTGTTTACGAACGGGATTGGTTTATTTATGCAAACTATAAGGTAAGTTCAACGGGTTTTTGTTATGTTTTATTGATTATTGAGTGATATTACTAAAGAATTTAGTTGAATTTGTAGATTTGTCTTAATTCATGCGTCACAAAATGTTTTACTCTTTCTTCTTTCCTCATTGCTATTTTTTGTGATTTTCTGCTGTTAAATCGTTTAGGTACAGTGTCTTTAACATCTATTGTGTATTTGTCTGCAGAGCCTTCAGGTGAACCAATACATTAAAGTGAAATATGAGGGACTGGAGAGACAAAAGTGCACCCTCATCAGATAGGGACCCAGCAACGCTGTTCCCTTGGACAACATAGAGACGATGATAAAATGTACGATCTCCCTCACCAGAGGCACCACCAGCGGCTGGAATATCGATGCCTCTGCTCTAGGTAAAACATTTACATTGCATATTTAAAAATCAACCTGTACATTTCCTATTGTATTTATTAAAACGCTTTTTAGGGACTTTTACACAGAAATAGTAAAAAATATACAATATTATGTACAACTGAGCGACTTCAGTAACAATATTTTGTATTTGTTTAGTGTTAAATTCTGGCTTGCCATTGAATTAAAATAATGCATGGTTTCATTGCGCTTTTACAAAAACAAGAAACTTAAATTTTGGGTCGCACAGTTTACAAGCGTTTCACACGTTGTGCAAGGGGGTCACAAAGCATCGGACCATCATAAATTGAAGACTCGGCATAATTATTTCCCTCCATTCACAAATCAACTGGCTGTTGATTTGTGAGCATGCTCATTGATCCACAGGTGGAATGTGGCAGGTGGTTAGTGTTTCATGAATGTTTTATCCCTTATTATTACTTTCAGATAAACCGAATGCAATTGAGGAGTACACCGCTGTGCGTTGTGGATGAGGAAGACTAAAAGAATAGCCATCAGCCATCCAGAGTCTCCAGAGCTGCTAACATAATGATTATATAAAACAGAATGTATTGTTTACTTTACAATCTAGAATATTCATTTAGTAAGGTGTTCCCAACACGAAGCTAGTTATTCTCTAGCTAGTTCTAGTTCATTGAAATTTTTGTAATGTTTGTAGTTGAACAAATGGGTGTAGCTAGGTATTGATTTAGGGTGGGACAAAAAATAAAAATCTAGAGTAGATACCAAAAACAGTAGGCTTCGACAACATATTCATGCTTTGGGCTCTATCAACATGAACGGAAGACGGAAAAACCGTCATTTGAAGTGCTGTAAATTTGAAAACGCAACTTGGTCTACAATCTAAGAGGTCATGCATCGCCCAGCCAGAGTTGGCAAATGCCCCACCTTGCCCCACCGTGCCTACACATGGGGCAACATCTACTAAATGACCTTGCGTGAGAATGATTATAAATAATATACAATCATTTGTCTGTACCATTCATATTCATCCATACAATATTATAAAATATTATGGCTGCCGTCGTCCCACTGACTCCTGATAATGTTGCCATATATTTATAAAAACTAAGTATAATCTACCGTATTAGGTATGTTCTTACAAAGAGAAATGTTTTTCTCTCACATGTTATTAAATAAATATATTGTACAGATATACCAAAATATTCTGAAGTTTTATTACAGTTTCCATAAAGCTAAATAAGTGTTTTTCACAATAAAAGTACAGGGAATCTACTCTTTAAAACACAGTTGTACAAAATTTCTAGGGTCTCATACAGAATCACTTCAATCAGCACGTCCACCTGGAGAAGACACCTTTTCTGTAGCAGTTACTGGTTAAGGTTACTTCGGCATTTTCTCCGTCTGAAAGAAGAAAGTCATTTCAGTACTTGGTTTTTTCAGTTGGGGAAATCGAATACTGTTGGAATAAGGAAATGAATACTACAGGTGTGTAGTGAGGATATAGGTACATTTTATATACCTTCCCTGTTCCTGTGAATTCATTGATAGTACAAATATTGATTGTAAAAATATCCGTTACAGTAGTATGATATTCAGAGGTACTTACTTGGTCACATTGCAACATGATTGCAGTCCATAATCCCTTGACCCTCGGGAACTGGGTCAAATTATAAAAACCTTTTAAAAGAGCCGGGTCCAGAAGGAAGCGAATACACATTGGACGGCTATATCCAATAGCCTCCGACTATCTTTTTATAAATCTGCAAGCAGACACCAACAAAATCTCCGGCTGACAACAATGAAATTATTATTTGTTGGAAATTGTTGGAATGCAATTTATATGGTTATAGAATGACATAAAACCTAATATACTTGTTATTGTTGTTGAAATATGATGTAAGTACTACAATTCTGTATTATTCTTCAATATATATATATTAAAATAACACACCAAGTGGTTGAGAGTTTTTGTCTTTAGGCTGGTCATGGATTACAAGAACGGCATTTTCGTAAGTAGAAATCGTGAAAAATTCGGGTAATGCAAATACGATTTGACAGCAGCTGTCTGTCATATTTATTGAACCCGTGGTAGAAAACTTTGCTAATATGGTAGAAAACTTTGCTAATTTGTACCCGGTAAACGTTACTGGCTGGTCAAAGTACCAATTAATAAAAATAAACTTTATCTACCCACATAAGCATCCTTGAAGGATGGTGAAATCGAAAAAATGCTTTATCCTATTGGTAGTGCTTGTGAGCAAGATGGTGAAATACCCCCTAAGAATAAAAAAGTATGGTAATAAAAACTTAACACTAGGAACCCAAGAGATCGTTTGTTAATTTTAAATTCATCTTGTAGCATTAATAAAAATACAGCAAAGGTATTTATTGCTATTTATTAGCCTGGACCGCATCGTTCCTAATAAGTTTTTCAGCCTATCTGATCTTGGCCTTAACATTTTTACCTTGCATCGAAAAGATACACCGATAGATGTGTGCATCAACGTTTCCATGTGTCCAAAGTAAGGTAAAATGTTCCTTACTTTTGTGGAAATTGTTCAAACCAAAAACCGATTTTTTTTTTCTGAACTTACCACCTCCGCAATTGAGGACCGAGACCTTCGTCAACAAAGTACAGGTAACGGTTTCGATTCCCGTGTTACTCAAATAAATCTAATTTGATTAATATTGTGTGATATTTTGCTATCAGTTAACATAAAAATAATTAAAAAGCACTTTTATAGAGCCTCCCCGAAAGGTTGTTTCTCTCTTTATCCTCCTGGTAAAAAATACCACCAGCATTGAAACGTTGCTTGAAAATAGATCTAAGTAGCAGTTACTTCCCATTCTTCCTGTAGTTGTTAGGAACTCTCTGGAAGAAAGGAAATTAAGGAAGCGCAAACTCACTAGGCTGGGATGATGATGTCCATATAAATCCACATAAAATGTTCCAACTGTGCACAGATTGTATGATCACTTACAGTTATAATTTGAAGACTTTTAGTAAATTCGTAATTTATCATTTGATACAAATAGAATACACATACACATAATCATGAAAATAGTGCTTGCTTGTTGAAGGTTGTCACTGCACTATTTTACAATTTCACTAGTAGGTAGAAGGAAGTATGTAGGTGGGTTGAAATGTAGGATGAGGGCTGGTATATTCCCAAACAGTAGTATAAAGGGATTGTTTGCAGTTTCAATCTTTCAATAGACGTCGTTAGTAAAGGTAGTTATATATTGTATTGAAGTGTCTCAACAGCTGGTGTCAGCAAAGTTGCACTATGAGAGAATCAACTGTCGCACATTTGTATCTAATACCCAAACAGTTTCGGAAATAGCCGATGATATCCGATCGGCAGCTGAGCACCTTCAGTGACGAGTTTTTCTGCATCAGATAAATACAGAGCGCACCCATTAGAATAGACGTTTAGTACAGTTAGATATTGATTGTAAATAAAACGATAAATAAACACGATTCGAAACCTGACGAACCGAATATCATCGAAACTCCCGATCGTTCACAAGCATTGTTCATCACCACACTTCATCTTTTCCATCTCTATTCCATCCTCACTTCTTTCAACCTCAAAGCATACCTCAATTGGAGATGCGAGAAGTTGGAATCTTGTGAAGCGATCATATAGAAAAATAAAAATATTGTTGTTATTTCTTGAACAGATCACTTATCAATTTCATTGGCCTGTCTGTGGCACAGGAGTCATCAGTTCTTGTGAAAACTGTCGTCATAGATTTTATTTCAGATTGTTAGAGTCTACACTTCTAGAAATAATCTGTTCAGTGGTACCATGATGTTCACTTTATGACAGAACAATAAATTGTTTCGCTGTCTGAGCTGCTATTAAATACTTCAAACTAGTTTAGTGCTCTTTTTGACCGCCCGACTCAAAACTTAGTTTATTATCGTATTTTTTTAAATTGTTATGTTCTTGACTAAATCATGCTGCTTTTGTGTCTTTTTAGTCACTCCGGTCTATCACCTTTGTGCAAGTTTTTTGTGTTAAATGAACTGTCGGTTTATAAAAAATTTGGTGTTATTTCCGCTTCGCAATTAAAGCTCAATAAATTAAATATTTCTGAACGCAGCCGAATACTGAAAACTTTTATAAAATAAGCTTCCAAATTTTATTATTACAAATAAATATCAAAATTTAGAATGCAAACATAAAAAAAAATTGTAAAAATGACTCACTTGATGTTTTTATGTGAAAACTGTACTAAAATCGCAGATTATGTAAAAAAATACTTATTTTATGGTACAAATTTATAATAAATAATGTTGTTTCTTCATTTTTTTACCATTTCATACAAAAATATTTAATAAAAAATTCACACTGTCTAACGGCGCGGCGCCTATGCGATTTGGCGGATGAAAACTGTTTCTACAAAATAATAATTTTTTACCTAAATATCTAAGGACAACATTGAAAAGAAATATGTAGCGTGTTTTATTATCGACATTTTCGTTTTTGTTTTAGGGTTGTCACCAGAACAAAAACGTAGTTATAACGAATTCTGTGGGAACACACGCGTTAGCTTGAAAACAAGCTTAATGTAATTGACTGTTATTGTTATATTGTCGTGAAAATAAGCTTAATGAATTAGGAAATGAAAAAAACGCATAATTAGAATACTATTCATTTAATAGACTTTGAAAAAACAACTATTACTAATTAAAACAAAAATTTGGTACCAAATGAGATCCTTTCGGTTTGCTTCTCTTAAACTAAAAATATTTAAAAAAAAAACTAAACAAAATCTTATTTTTTCTACTAACCAATAAATGTTTTATAACAATTAAAAAAATTTATATGATTGCTTTTTCTTTATAAACACTTTTCATACACTCTTAAAAATTTCAAAAAGCCTATAAAAAGTTCAAATTGACCTACAACAGTACGACAACTCCAATATGAAGGGACTTACCAAGGTAACACCGCCGTCTCCTGTGGGCTCTTGGCGGGTAGTAAGTTGGTTCGATCAATCAGGGCAATCGAAAGAATTGTGCGAAAGAGAAAGCAGATATTTGTTTTCGTATGGGTAAAAATGACCTAGATAGGGTCCTAGGAGTGGACGTTAAAAGGGGAAAGAGATGCGAAAGAGAATTATTAGTTATATGTTTATTAAAAGAAAGCTGATTTAATTATAAGACGTTTATTGACACTGTTTACACGTTCAAGGTTACGCGTCAAGTAACGCGATATAACTACCAACTCTCACCGTGCGACAGCTGGCGTTTTTACCAGTACCAACATAACAGATACGCAACAATAAGTAAAAGTACCTATGTACTTGGTCAGTCAGATTTGTCACAAAACGTATTTGTCTAACACCGTCATTAAATGCGCAAAGCTTTTCTGTTAATGACATCATCATTTCCACCATGAACTGTGGAGCTTTTAAATATCCACTCATGACAATAAATAATAAGTTACGCTAATTTGTGCGTTCCATCAGTAACGTTTAAATGCTTAAAAGTACACACTTGAAGATTTGACTGAAAACTTATCTCACCCCAGATTTTTCTTTGTACTTTTTGGTTCTGGCCCATTAAGTACGCGCTCTGTCCCCCTTACATATGCCTGATAAAACTTATTTGGTTGAAATTAAACTTACATAATGATGATGAAACACTGTTTTGCATATGAAATTTAAGCAAAAAATGGTCATATTATTAAATCACGAAACTCGTTCACTTTGCATTTGTTGTGTTATTCTTCGTTCTTGAAATGTACTGACAGTAATGCTAAGGGTTTCTAAATGTGCTTCAATTACATTTATTTGTTAAGATGACACAATACCCTTAAATATATTCAGAATCTTAACGATGTAAGTAAAGAAGCCGTGTATACAAATTGCGACTCGCGACCCGTATGCTGGACCCATGTACTGTTGAATTTGCCCTATCAAAGAAAAGAAGAAGAAGAAAAGTAATGTGGGAATCTTAACGACGTAAGTGAAGAAAGCCTGTAAACAAATGTACGGCATATTGGAGGGACGTACGGTTGAATTCGCCCTAGCAGGCCTGGAGATTCGACCTTTCCCCCGGGTTCATTTTAATTAATTCTGAAGAACGTGTTACTAATATTTAAGATGTTTCTAAATAACTCCCTCGCGAAGCTATTAATTCATCGTCTAGAAAAATAAAATCTGGTGCTAAATGTATAATTATATACGTGAAATAAAATTTTCAAGTATATTAATGGTGAGGTATTGTTTTTATTCATCTTAAATATAAATAACTCACATCCCCGGGTCGCGTTTTGAAGTAAATAGTTATTTTATTTACGAATTCGTCGGAATTTTTTAAAATGTGAGCCTTGAGCCCCCAATATTAGGGTATTGTACCGCCTGAACCCAATTTTATGAACACGCAGTTAGTGTTTAAAACGCTGTTTCTCATGTCATTTATACACAATAACGAATAATGATCTAACTGACCATAACTGTTTATTTATGATACTGATGTTTAAATTTCGCGAAAATTAATTTTGACTTTTCGCACGTGGATTAATAATATTCACGCGACCGGCAAAAATTCGATTTGCTGTAAATAATTGATTCAATAAAAATACAATATAACAAAATTGCGATTCAGTTATAATTGAGCAACAGAAAGGGTCGAATTGGACACCCTCTGAAAATATGTAATGAACTAAAAATGACGTGGGGTAGTGTAATTTAATGATTATTCAAACATAACTGAATTATATCGTGTTGGTTCGTATTGAGTTTTCGGTAACTAAGGTTCTTCGTTAGTCTTGCGGACCTGCACCCTTTACCTTGTATGTAGAACATGAAAAAATATAGCTAAGTATCTAAGTACAACGTAGATATATTATGTATATAATATACCATCGAAAATATGAGTAAAAATAAAATCCTATTTTAATTTCGTTTTACATATAAAATGTGTCAAGTAAAAAGAAATTAAGTTGGGTAATTGATAATTAAATTGTTAATAAATGAATTTGTAAAACGAGAGATTTCTGAAAGCGCAATTTCATTGAGGTAACACTGAACGACAACAGGCATGCTACGTGCCGTGTTTCTCAATACTGAGTGTGCGACCGTGTACCACAAATTTTAACAAAGCCGTATGCGGATTTTGGGTCCCGCATCGAATGCTGTTTGTCGTCCATGCTTGTAGCATGCGTCTTTAACGAGTCTTGAAAAAATGTCGCGGCGGCTACATATTTCATAATAGCTGTGAATCGTAGAAAAAAAACAAAAAAGATTAGAACGAATTCTTTTTTTAAATTCAAAATTAAATTTCGAGAAAATTTAAAACAAAAAATAAGCAGTAAAATCGTATTTACTAGCTAAATACTTCAGCGTATCATTTTTTGTCTTGTTTTCTTTGCTTTCTAATCTTGATACTAATTTTCCTCTTTACTTCGAATACTAATTTTATTTTTCCACAACTCCGGTGAGTTGTGATAACCTTTAAAAACAAAGTAATTTTTTCAATATTCCACTTCACGTTGCAAGATCAAACCGCACCGATCCGCTGACGGTTAGATTGGATAACAGTTTTAACATGACGTTGAAACATGTCGAATGGTGATGCATCCCGGCAAAACAATGAATATGTAGCATGCGGCAAAGATACTTGCTTCTTGTCGCTTTATGTTCCTTCGATTACAGGACGTTGGGCACTGTGCAGCATGCGTTATTGCGCATGCTACATGTTGCCTAAATGTTGCCTCAATGTTGCGATTTGCGCCCTTACAATTAAAATAATGTGGTTGGTCGCAATTTTTTAAGATTTATATAAAAAAACAATATTGTAAAAAAAACAACTGAATTAAAAAAAAACATACGAAGAAATCAATTTCATACCTATCTAGCTAAATCAATTAATTCTTCATTGAAAAAATCACCTTGGGACCCTTCACAACATAATTAATATAACCTAAAATATGTCACTTTGTTCTG
Source organism: Glyphotaelius pellucidus (assembly GCA_936435175.1). NCBI lineage: Eukaryota > Metazoa > Arthropoda > Insecta > Trichoptera > Limnephilidae > Glyphotaelius > Glyphotaelius pellucidus. Next base: position 33,572,667 of record OW386548.1, read on the forward strand.
TAATTATATTTTAAACACAACAAAGATAATCAATTGTGAAAGTTTAGTTTAAAATACACAAAGACCTTATTATAATAATGTATTATCACCAGCATTCTGACACTGTTTAAAACATTTTAGTCCGTTCCACATATTATTTATTTCATTGTTTATTTTCATGGTTCTAATAAGTATTTTTCTTTTGTTGCAGGTAAATTAAAATGGCTTCAAAATTCAAAAAATAAGGTAAACAAGAAGTAAATACGTCAATCAGGTAAGTCACAATCTCAATCAGGTAAGTCACAATCTCAATCAGGTAAGTCACAATCTCAATCAGGTAAGTCACAATCTCAATCAGGTAAGTCACAATCTCAATATCGCAGATTTACAATCCAATTCAAGTCAAAAAAATATAAATACACAAAATTAAATTTGTGTTTTTAAGAATTAATATATTAATTGTGGAAGCATTTGTTGCTATGAATTTAAATTACATTACATATTTGAAGATGTGTTTTCAAACTTGCTTTTACACCACTAACCTAAATATCATCCGCAAAATTCATTATTCTAACAATATAAGCCACTGACATTCTGCAAGTCTGTGGATGCGAACGACATAAATATATATGAATATATCGAAGGGGTAGGTACTCGCAATGTACAATGTTTGATAAAAGCCGCAGCCACTAAAGCAACCCATTCAGGCCTTAACAACTTCCGACTGAATGTGAATATGTTGTTTTGTCATAAACGTTCCTTATTCCCGACATTAATGGTGTTGATATCTTGAATAAGTGACAGTACTAAAGCAAGATTAAGCTTTATGACTGAGCGTGTTAAAATTCGCGTACAGTTGAAAGGACCTTACGAATAATGAATTAAAGAAGATGTGTAAGGGATACGTTTTTGAAAACGTTTGACACTTATTCTTGTGCCCAATCTTAAATTTCCATTCACAAACCCAAGGTTTCAATTTTTACAACTCAATTGTTACTGTGATATGAAGTGGCAACAATGTACATCTTAGTGATGCTGATTATTTTTAGCAAGATAGACTCAACATGGCAAATGTAAGAATTAGGCTCTAGATTTTTGAAAAAAAAGAAGGTATTCGAAATACAAAAGTATCTATAGTTAAAATAAAAAGACATCCTGAGTTCTAAGGCTAGCTGGTTTAAAGGGCTTGCTTATAAGTTCGTGATGTCAAAATCTCCTCATTTTGTGGTAAGAATCCCACATCAAGAAAATAGCAGGGCTGCAGAGAATTGGCTCCCAGCCAATTCTCTGCAGAATCCTTCCAGAATCAGGACAAGCGGATGTCTCTGGATGCCAATCATTCCTCCAGGATGAATCCCGGTCAGCTCCTAAGATGGCAAGAACCACGTCCAAGGTCCAAGATCAAATCGTAGCGATTTTTAAAATGATCCGTCGCGTTTCAATCGAGAGGACCGCCCAATGCTCTGGGCTGCAACACGAAGAATGACCCGATTATTTTTCAAATCTGCTGATTTCAATCTGCCTGACAACTGACAACTGTTTTATTCCAAAATATTGCAGGGCTTGCAATACGACCAATCCCAAATGTCAATGAGTAAGTACTGGAGGTGCCACACACCAAGACCATAAATAAAGTGCGAATAAAAGGGTGCACACACCTTGTTGCAAATACGTTCATGTCACACAATTTCACCTGCTTCAATGTTAAAGTTGCTCTGTTCATATTTAGTTTAAAAAACTTGTTGAATTTTCGACTAGTCAGGCTAATTAAAATGACTATCGGTTCAAAAAAAAAATCAGAATATTAAAATAGTTTGATTATTTTCATCCAAAGTAACAAAAAAATGATTTAATTCGAGCTCATCAAAGAACGCCATCACGCTTCTTTTGGCTTTTGTCTTCAGTGTATTTGAGCATTGGTTGTTTTTTTATTGGAAAAAACTGCTTTCTCAAAAATAAAACAAATTTAACGATTAACACAGAAAATTGCAGTGGCCGCAAAGAATAACAAACATAGAACAACAATTTGTTACATGTTAGAAAAATTTCAAAATGATCACAAGGGTGTTTGTTAGTTTGGTCTTTGAAGTTCCTTACTCTTTGGAGTTTTTAGTTTTCAGTCACTCATTTTCAATAATATCAATAATATCAATAATATTAAGCGAAATTATAGTAAATCTTTGACAGTTTTATGATCCTAGTAGGGATCGTTCTATCCCAGTAATAAACTTGAAAATTAACGCTCGTCACAACAAATAATAACGCGACGTAAACAGTTTTACGAGGTTTTTGTGAAACGGGGCGCCAATTCTATCGGGAACAAAGCCACTTTAATGGAGGGCGTAATTACGCCAGATAAACTGAATAACGTACGCGCTTAAAACACTTGCTGAGATACTACTGTTTTACTACATTTAAGTAATTGGGTTTGAATTGTTAAATTCATAGAACCTACAGCTAAAATTCTTGTACTGAACATGTTTGTACACAGTAGTAGACATGGGCAGATTTATTCCCAGTACTGAATCGATTCAGTCTGATTCTCCCGGCCTTTTGAATTTATTCCTTTAATTCATTCTTTTAATTCAATGAATTCAAAAAAAAAAAAAAAAAAAAAAAAAAAAAAAAAAAAAAAAAAAAAAAAAAAAAAAAAAAAAAAAAAAAAAAAAACAACAACGACGACTTTTTTTATATGTGTGTAACAGTAACAATTAGGATGATTATATGCACGAACAGTAAACACAAAACACCACCATTTTAAACAAAAAACGTTAAAACAAAAACTTATACACCAGATACATAGCAACCATACTCAATATTACATAAACCCCAAATTCAGTATGTACAAACTAATGACGAAGCCATTATTTTTTTTTCACTTAGATAAAAAATAAAGAGTACTCAAAACCAGATTAAATTTTAAAATTATAAAAAAAAACATACACACTCCCAATTGCCTTTACATAAAAATTATACGTATAACAAGAAAGAAAGAGAAAATACACATAATTTGCCCACATCTTCTTCACAAAATATCCCAATCGGGGATGCCATAGTCTCATTAGCTACAGATGGGAGCGGTTGGGACTTGTGCGGTATTCACATAAAAAAAAAATATATTATTATCGCGCTTTCATATATCCGATCCGGTCACCTGGAATAAGCTTTACCCAAATATATATTTTTAAATGCATGTAGGTACCTACCTCACTGGTAAAGTTAAAACCTTGCGCCAAATAAAAACTGATTGAAATCTAAGCGACACGCGTCGTACAATTTCTTACAAAAATAACGGAACAAATAATCACTCGATTATTATTTATCACTGTTCGACACTCGACAGCTGACTGATGTTTTGTTTACGGATAGATAGGCAGATACCATAAAAAACAATAATATAAATAAACATCGTTTTGTTTCTAAACGCATTGCATAATTATCGCAGGTGGGAGGGAGAAAAAACATTGAACTTAATTTCGCTTTTTTTAGCAGGAGTTCGGGGTCAGGAAGTGGAAAGTTTCGCCCTAAGTTGACGGCTTGGCCGCGCGGGAACTAACGACGAACCCAATCTCTGCCAGCATTAAGGGATGAATTAGGAACTTCTGACTAATAAGTGTCTTTTGTCTTGCAGTGACTTGAATAACTTGCATTCCGCGGACCTAGTTAATCTTCAACGGACTTGAGTTGTCCGGTCAGATCGACTCGACACGTGGGACATAGGTTTTGAGACAAAGACGTCACAACTGAATTAGAAACAAATGTTTTGATTCCTTGAGTAAGTGAAACAGAGATTGGGATTGAGCGCTACGGTCCGCACAGACATTTATGAATATGACGACACAAATGAATGAGGAATAAAATTATTAATTCCTTGAATAAGTGGGAGCTGCGGGACGACTGTGAAAAAGACGCGACACCGGAATTCGGAATTACTTGGTTCATGACTGACTCGTCGTGACTTTGTCGGTTGGCGGTTTTGTCGCTTGGGCTGGGGGACTTAACTCTCTGGCCTACGGGATTATTTTTTATGGATTTACTGCGCGGGATACTACACGTGACAGGCATTTCGCGGCGCGCCGCCTATCTGCCTGCCTATCTACCTACCTGCCTATCCGCGCAGCAAATAACCAGAATAATATTTAACTAAATTCCTACAAAATACTACAATATTTACAGAGCACATTATTATTTTCTTACCTCAATATAACATGAAATAATTTAACTGTAAAATAAATAAATAGAAATAAAAAAAGAAATATGGTGCTGTTAAAAAATCGTAGGATGCAAGGCCAATGGTAAGGAATTAAGATTTAATTCCTTTTGAAAAAGAGAATCAGATCGAGTATGTCACAAAATTGAATTTATTCATTTAATTCATTCATTCAATTTTGCCCACGTCTACACAGTAGTGCTTTTTTTAAAGTTTTCTTTATTCATTAAAATGTTTGATACATGAATTTTATGATTTTTCGACTACCGTGCTAGGCACATTCCTGTGTTGTGGTGGTTGTGCTTACAAACATGTTCAGCAACTTTTAAGCCTCGACTACACTGAGCGAGTTTAAAAGCTATTAGCCGGCGTATTCACTATATGCTAGTTAACTTGAACCCTTTTCCCTCCCAGAACTCTCCTTCCCTTCCTTTCCTTAAGAAACCCTCCACACAGCATCCCCAAAGATGTCAAAGGCCTCCAGGGAAATTATTTTCCTCGGGGCCTCCTGTGTGGAGCTCATGTAAAAAAAAAACTCGCTCAGTGCAATCATATTACTAGCTAACTAGCAACTTTCAATTTGACAGGCGGGAAATGGGTACCGCCGCCCCGGGAACCTTTATTGGATAACCAACACCTCTGCCATAGATCACCCCAAGTGGTTCGCTACGTTCATCATACAGCATCACCAAAGATGATGTATGCCCTGAGGGAAATTATTTTCCTCAGGGCCTCGTGTGTGGAACTTACATAAAAAAATAAAGCAGATTTTACCCTGAAGGGGTTTACTGGTAGATAGTGAATACGCTGGCTAGTGGCTTGTAAACTCGATTAATGTAATCGAAGCTTTAGCGAAGGTGGGGTTATTTCATAGTTCGCATTTTTTTACGTTACACACAGGAGGCCTTGAGAAAAAAATCCCCTTAGGGCCTCAGGGTCATCTTTGGGGATGCTGTGGATAGGGACTTTTTAGGAGAGAAGTTCTGGGAAGGAAAAAGGTGTGAGAAGTGGGAAGGAGGTGGGGGTCAATATGTCCAGGAGTGACGAACAAATGAATCTATCCCTCCCACTGCTGTAATGCGATATTCCTAGAGAATTCTGCTCGAGAGATTAACATGTCTCCCACGACCAGTCTCGCCAGATCCGGCTCATCATGCTATTGGCGGGCAGACTCATCCGCCGCCAAGATCTAGACAAACCTCACCCCATGAACCCGGGCACCTTTGCTTGGTCACCAAATATAGCGAACCACTTGGGGTGATCCATGGCAGAGGTGTTGGTTATCCAATAAATTTTTCCCGGGGCGGTGGTACCCATTGCAAAGAATTTAATGTGATTCTTTTACAACTTGTTGGTGGTTAGGTGAGGTTAGGTTTCTTTTTTTCGTTTCAAGGTGGATTGAAGTCCTTTGATGATTTATGTCACTGAGAGAAGAAGTTCAGAAATTATTTTACTTTTATAATTTAAATTAGTAAGAATAACCTAGCATTTTTAAACTGTGAATAAAGAAAGGGACGCTCAGATGGTTTGGCCATGTAGAGCGAATGAATGAGGAAAGGAGTGTAAGGAGAATATATGGCGCAAATGTGAATGGTAGAGTAGTCGGGGACGCCCGAGGAAGACATGGCACGACCAAGTGAAGCAGATTCTTGAGTCGGGCGATGTCAAGAGTCAGAATAATAGAAGAGCATGTATGAGAGATGTATGAATGTGAACGAAGCAAAGAGTGTGTGCCAAGATCGAGTTTTTTGGCGGTCCGTCCCTCTACCTACCCCTGTGTGGAAACGGCGTGATGGTTAGTTAGTTAGTACAATAACTGTTCGAAGCCGATGATACTATTGCACTCCCAATTATTGGTTATCTTGTGCGTCTGAAGGGAGTGGGTTGGGAAGTAGTAGGAATGAGGGAAAGTACCAGCATCTCGGCTCACCAAGCACAGCTAAAGCCATTTCAAGCGGCGTTCGTTGCTGAATGATCGTCTTTCACCAGGATGTACCGTGTACATCATTTTTTAAATTTATAAAATGTGAAATAACGCGTTTGAATTTCATAAAATTTATTTACGCACTCCGTGACATGAACACGCGTCCTCTGGATTCATAGCCGAGTATCATAACCACTCGACTGCAAAAGTTGACGATTACCTTATTTTACCATTAATTTCAAAAGTTATAAAGAAGCTAAAGAGATAAAATAAATCCATCCAAATATTTTTCGTGGTGTGTGGTATTATATTATCTCATAAAATATTTCAAGTACGTAGCAAATACCTTAAGAACTTTAAGAATCTTCACGACCTTTGAGCAAAAGTTGAACTGAAAAATGTAGGCAATAAGTAGAGGGATAAAACGCAACGAGGCACGAGTTATATAACTATCCGTCACCCGAGCACCCCTTGCTCTCCTGTCACCCCCTGCACCCCTGCGCCCCCGGCACTCTCAGAGCAATCTTAGCTACATTATAATATACCGTTAGGGGTAGTTTATTATGAAATGCACCTAATTTTTTATGTTCAAGGTATTTTAGATTTACGATTTTTCGTGGAGATACTTTTTTAATAACTAACAATAATAACAAATTTTGAGTGCCTTTTACAATGGTTTTTTGAAATGTTAATGACAATCTGAAAATAATTTTAATGTTTCAAAAACAACTATCTTTTTTTTACATTAGCTCCAAACAGGAGCTCCAAGGATGGTTGTTTTAAGGAGAGGAAGAAGAGAAAGGAGAGGAAGTTCTGGGAAGGAAATAGATATGAAAGGTCGGTAGGAATCTGAGGTTAGTGTGTCCAGGAGTGACGGACTTCATCCCTACAACTGCGGTGCAAGGCTGTGGCTGGAGAGATTCTGGCTTTTTGATACCTTTTAGACGTAATCAGAAATGATTGCGTCGTTGAAACATTGAATTCAACGAGATTATTTACCCCAAGAGAAAACACTCTTGAGTTAACCTTACAGTAAAGGCGTTGTACAAATAATCCAATAAACTAAAAAAATTCTTTCATTCTAATAGAGACACCTACACAGATATTTCTAGTTTCTACATAACTTTTCTGTAAATAACATTTTGAGATCTACCCTTACAAGGATAAAGAAGCAATGTGTATCGTTTTATTTTCGAAATTAATGAAACCCGATCTCTTGATACGGAATAATGATAATAAGAATCTCTTGATATGGAATATGGAATACAATTTGCAGCAAGCAGGCGCAATAATTGGAGACACATTGGTATTTTATAAATGATATTTTGAGTGTCAACCATTGCTCTGGGTAAGACATTAATGCGGTATTATGGAAATAATGATCGCATTTCAGTAATTGAAGTGAAAACTCGTTGTTTTCAATGAAAGCACGGTAAGATCTGTCGCTTTCTCACAATATTAAGGCTGGTAATGCCCCCCTCACAGAGCCTTCCCAACAAGTCAATATTATTAGGGGAATTCTAATACTACGGCTGCGGGTATTCATCTTTCGTCCCTTGAGTAAACAAGTGATATTCGAGATACAGAATTTTGCAATTTAGAAATATATTAAACCCTTCTTTCGAGCATTATACGTTTTGTTGTCTCTCGGATCAAATTGTAGGCTTTCCATTAGCCCGTAATTGGAAATGAAATATTTCGTTTGAAGTCGACTGCTCGTGGCCTCTACGAGCGGTTTCGCCTTTGACTAATTTTACGTGAATTGTATTTAGATATTTAAATTATTCGTGTTTATTATTTAGCTTTTTAAATTATGGACACAGTTTTCTTTGTGGTTTTTATCTCGATTGGACGAAATAAAATTCCAAAATTAATCGAGATTGTGAATCCTTAATATAGGTTCGAGAAATTTTGAAATAAGGATTTTGACGGCCTCCGTGGTCCCGAGGTAAGACTCTGGACTCACAATCCGAAGGTCGCGGGTTCGAACCCGGCGTGCGCAAATAAATTTTATTTGATATTTGTGTTATTTCACAATTTATTCATTTAAAATAATATGTAGTATATTTGCGGCACGTTCCAGAGTGGAAGATACTATCAGTATCGCCCTGGTGTAAGACCACCATTCAGAATTGAAACGTTGCTTGAAAATGGCTTTAGCCGTGTTTAGTGACCAGATCTGAATAGCCAGGTACTTCCCCACCTTCCTCTTCCCTATCTCCTTCCCCTCCCCACTACCTTCAGCCTCACAACATACCCCGATTGGGGATGCCATAGTCTCACTGGCTCCAGACGGGAGCAGTTGGGACTCTTGTGCGGTATTAACTATAAAAAAAAAAAAAAAAGGAGATGTTACAAAAAATATGAGTGTGCTTTAAACCACACTAAAACATCTATGAACGGAAGAAAGAAATAAAATGTGTGCGCTCACCGTTCTCTCTTGCTCCTACAGTGTGATACAGACAATAGGCCTCCATTGCATCTTAGATACGAAATGTAACTGGCTATGAGAGAAAGAGAGAAAGAAAATGTGTGCTCGCACCTCTCTCTCTTGCCCCTACAGTAATATACGAACGTAACTCTCTCTCTCTCTTTCTATCTTCACTAACTTATATCCTCCTCTCAACTTCCGTTTGCCTCGCCCGATCACTGTCGTAACGCTCTCGTCACGAGCCACCACCACCTTACACCAGCTTACTCCCCAAGTCAAGCTTGCGTAAAGAAGTTTTATTTCAATAATAGTTTCACAGAGTTTGCCAATCATTTATTGGAGACGAACCACATTTTTGAATTTAATAATATTGTAATTAATAGTTTTCATTGAATTACAAGTCTTAGAAATTATAAAGAGCGTAAATATGAAATTAATGAATAAATAATCAAGAAATAAATAAACCATAATTATTAAACATTTTTGTTATTTGTTTTTGGGGTGTTATGCCGTGTTGCGTTGCCTCCTTTAACCAACGTTTTGGACAGCGTTACACAATTACATATCTGCCCTGACGATCGACACTGTAACGCTGTCCGAAACGTTGGCTAAAGAAAATCAAAAAAAACAAATAACGAAAATACTTTTGGCCGTGAAAATCTAAAAACGTATAATTATTAAACATGTTTCCTTTGTAAATGGTGCCCTATTATCCCCCTTCCCCTTCTCACTCCCACCTTTTCATTGACACCTCAAAGTTATGTCTATTGTTGTAATTATTAGTTTTTAAAATAATCCCGATGAAGTTAGTAAGCATTGCTTACGAAAAATATCGTTTTTTTTTTACAATTATCTATTAATTTTCAATTAAAATGCTTCCACAAAATAAGTTTGCTGTGTTTGATGAAGATATAAAAATCAGTCTGGAAGGTTTTACCACTTTAAAAAGGTGCGGATTTTATTTCTTTCAAAGTGAATACAGAAGATGTCGAGAACGCCCAACGTGGTTTCAGTCTTCAGTGTATGAGTCGGGTAATACCCAGAGTTAGTATTGTGCCAGAAGATTGCATGAATTAATTTGTACAAATTTTATATCATTATGGAATTGGGTCCGAGTCGTAAAAAACATTGTACATGCGTATTAGAGAACATGACAAAAAGTGTCACTATTTTGATCCGCTCTATTTATGAAATACGTTCTCTACCAACAGGTGATTTCACAAATAAATTTGGTGTGGTACAGGCGGTCATGGTGACGTCATTGAGAAAGAAATTGGGGTACAAAATTTTTTTTTAAGTCAGAATCTCATCGTTTGTAAAAAGATAAAAATATTTTAGTGGAACCTTACCCCTACGTGTCTCTCAGGAGGATAATTATTGGTCATGGGCAAAATATAAATAAATGGGTTGAGGTAGGGATAACGTTTGTTGCGAAGAAAATAAAATTCTTAAAAAAACCCTTTTAACTCTTAGGACTCTTTTAATGCACAAATGCATGATGTATGAACAAAACCCTTCACACAGCATCCTCTAAGGTGACATAGGCCCTGAGGGAAAATATTTTCCTCAAGGCCTTCTGTATGGAGCTAATGTAAAAAAAAGTGGAAGTTGCAAGGAGTGTGAGCCAAGATAGAGTTTTAAAGAAGCCCATCCTCTCTGCCCATCCCGGTGGTCGTGATGATTAGTTAATTAATTAACTAAAAAAAAAATTAAAAAAACGTAAGAATATAAAATATATATGGGTACCTAAAACAAGGTTGTGATTTGATTCGAACCTGTTTTCAAAGTTATAACGATAAAAAGACGCTTTTGCAAAGAAACGTAACGTTGTGTTTAAAATACTTCCACTTTTACACTTCGTGTAGTATATTTTCATTCCACGTTTACGATAAACAAAATTCCGCAGCATTAACGTCTAATTCAAACATTAAAACATAGCACGAAACATTAACATTCAACATTCGAAACAAACCTTTTATCTTGTACACGGATCCAAAGTGCTTTTATAAACCGAGCTTTTAAGGCTTTTGCGCCTCTCAACCGGTTCGTGGTATAGACAAAACATTAAATTAGTAAAGGGACTCTAAAAAGCTAGGCCAGGACTACTTGTTCTTTTGTTGGAAGGAAAAATACGTCTCTCCAGATGGCGGTCGGAGGCTGGGGAGATAAATCATTCAACAATGAAAGCTCCACATACTCGAGGCTCTCAGCTTTTAAGCTTCTTTGAAAGGAAATCGCCAGCGGCCTTGTTGGCACTCGAAAAAATAACAGTTTGTCTTGCCAACTTGTTTTCTTGCTTATTTTCACACGTGGAAATGTTTATTTGGCGACTGTTTTATCATGAAAGGGGCTTACCAGTATAATAATACATGCCCATCCCACGAAGTTACCATTAGCTTAATGACAGAGATTGTTAGATTCTATACAACGATTGTAGGTTTGTGTATACATATATAAACCGCACGTGTAGCTGTGTTTATTCTAGTATTTAATAATTTTACAAATAGAATTCTTTTCGCAGGAAACGATTATTTTATTTAGGATAAACTGGGCTTTGACAATTTATTAAAAAAGTATTTGTGAGAAATAGGGATCTCATCTCATTTCAAAAATTTTAAGTTGTGGTTTTTTGATACAACGTCTTATAAAAATAATTAAAGCATTTAACGAAAACCTCTCATATTAATTTTTCTACACTTTATGTAAATAAATAAATGACAATATATTTAAATCATTAATATCTATATTTGCAGAGATAAATGCATGGTTTCAAGGTGATTCATTAAAAAAATATTTTGACATGTACGACCTAAATTTAAAAACAATAATGGTCTTTATTTAAGGATGTGGAGAAATAGTGCAATGCCACACATCCCATAGAGAGTGCAGGTACATATAGTGAAAACATAGGTATTTACAAATAAGAGTATAGATAGAACAAAGTCAAAATAATAATAAAATTGAAAATACGTTTGCTCCAAGTGTTTCGATACGTTTGGTGACTTAGTAGGGGTGCCCTGGTTCATAAGCGCCCTTGAGGTGATTTTTCACAAAAACGGCGCTCTACAAATTGTCCAATTATTATTATTATTATTATAGGGTGAGATTTGTCAGGGTCTTGGCGATGGATGCGTCTGCCCACCATCTGCATCGAAGGTCGGATTGGCAGAGAATGGTTAATGGAGTCCCTTTAACTTCTCCCGCCGTACTCTCTCGGAACATCGCCTTGCACCGCAGTGGGAGGGATGAATTCATACGTCCGTCACTCCTGGTCACACTGAACCCTAGATTCCTTCCTACCCATAACACTTTTTTCCTTCCCAGAACTTCCTTTTCTAAAAAAACCTTCCACACAGCATCCCTTAAGATGACTTAGGCCCTGTAGGGAATTTTTTTCCAGTAGAAATAAATTTAAATAAAATGGAGAAAAAAGTAAGAAAATAAAGTAGTATCAGTAGTATTAATACCAGGAGAGGTAGCGCAATACGGCATAACACCTCAAAAACAAATAACGAAAATACTTTTGGCTGTGAAATTCTAAAAACGTATCGTATTCATACCAAGTTCAGATGAAGATGCGCGTTTAAAAGTGAAGTGTGGGAAAAGCAATTAAAAGATTTTCTTTCTTAATCCATTAAGTAGACAAGTGAATTACAAAAAAACTTATTTGAATATTTCAACTGTTGTGCTGCAAGTTATTATTTATCAAAATACTGCAAGCAAAATCCCATTAGAAGTCATTTTAACGAACACCAGACTAGTACTGTATCTCTCAGAGCAGTTTGCTTGAAACTTTCCCCGTCCTAGAAATCGCATCCATCTCAATATGCGTGTCATATTAGTCGTAATATTAATTTATGCTCAAACTCCGCGATCCCCATCCATCTTCCTTGAGACTTCGCAGAACCTATCTTTCTTACTTTCTCTCCCTTCAACAACTTTAAAATTGTCTTCCGGATTAAAAGTTCCTGCCATATAATCCTCGTCATAGGTATCCCCGCACTATATCAGAATTAACAGAGAAATATGGCAGTTGCTTAATAATAAGTGCCATGAGAAATTGTATGCTTTCTCATTACGCTGCACGGAGATACTGGGCCCTCCAAGGATGCTGGATACGGTGGGTACTGAGTAAGGCTTCATACTCCTTATCTATCGAGACGAGAATCCTGGAAGGAGGGTGTTCGCAAAGAACTTAGACGTAATATTGTATTAAATCTATCTCGCTACAATTACGACTTAATTCTTACAATAACAAAGAAGCATCTTCATATTTTTCTTTTTTATATACGAGCGCAGACCCGTAAAAAATCATTAGATATACTTTATAAATACTTCCAGTTTTACAATCTTTCTACAATAAGTTTTGTGATGCTGTATTTAGCATTTAAAAAAATATATTTGCCTCACGATTATTGCATTTCAAGAGACGATCAGAAATTTACCTTTCGACTGAACATCAATAAATCGCTACATCTGTCAAAATGTAAATAACATATGTACGCATTTTAAACATTGAAATAGTAATTAATAAAAATGTTTGTAGGTACCGACTTAATCGCTGGTCTGAATCATTCCCACGATCAGTTCCGATTTTTAAAATCAGGAATTACACAGAGACACACCACCCATATTTTTAGTTTCGATTACCAGGTTACTGCATTTGTTTTAATAAACTAATATTACCCATTCATAAATTTATTTATAAAAATTTTCAGTGAATATGAACGTCAATTTTTTATATTCCTATCAATGATCGCCCGATAATCTTCAATGAGTAATATACTTCATAACGATTTTATAATAATAACTAGCTTTTCCCCGCGGCTTCGCTCGCATGGTATAACGGGAAATTACTGTAGCGCTTGCACTTATCAATTATCTCCCCCCCCCACCCCACCCCCATCCCCTCCCGCATTCCATATATTCATTCCCTTACATTCAGTTTTCAAACATCTCGCCTACCATCTAAATTTCATAATGCTATAGCTCAAAGAAAAAAAGAATTACTTATACAATTTTGTTCATTCGTTCGGAATTAATGCGCTTACAAACATTTCGGATGTTATTTTTATTTAAATATTTGGAAATTCGTTAATATAATAAAAAAATACTCTATTTATCATTCAGTCTTTAAAATCGTTACGAATTATATTTTTAATATAGTAACTCTCTTCTGACATTTATTCCAAGCTTGTAAACGAATTCTAATATTTGAATTTTCTGCAGTAGTAGCTGACCATTAGACTTTAGTACCTACCAGCATAGAGCCCAAAAATATATCAACATTGTTTCCATGGAAAAGATTTTTTTCTGACGTTAGCAAAAACTCGCTTTTGTTAGCGACAGAAAACGTATAACAAATATAATATATTAATATTTATAATTTCATAACGCCAGAGCTTACCATCATAAACAACCTGTAGTCTGCGCATATAATTTAGCTTTATATTGGTGAAAGAATTATTAAAGTCTTTATATTGCGTTATGCGTGAAAAGGTCATAAACAAACTCGAGCAGTTTCGCATTTATAATATTAGTATGGATGTTGATAATACTGCGCAAAGAAGTGTTAAGGACATGTTTTTTCTATCACAATTGAAATTTAGTAACAGTTAATAGTCAAGTGGTTCGCTACTTTATTTACTTAGCAGGGATGGCTTGGTTTATGGGGTGAGGTTTGTCTGTATCTTGGCAGCGGATACTTCGATGCGGAGATCTTTTGACTTCTCCAGTAGAACTCTCTCGGTACCTCGCCTTGTTTCGCAGCGGGGAGGGATAGATTCATATGACCGTCACTCCTGGAGACACAGACCTCCAGATTCATATCTGCCTCTCATATCTTTTTTCTTCCCAGAACATTCTCTACTTCCTTTCATAAAAAGACCCTCATAAAATAAATTATTTTTCTCAAGCAATCCTGTGTAAAGAAAATGTAAAAATATGGCGAGAATTTATTAGAAATGACGTCTTGAGCTGATCCGTCAGCCTGAAAATTTCTGACCGATAAATATGTGCAAATTGATGATGCCAGGGCTCATCGAAACTGAGGATAAAGATTAAGAGCCATTTACCAGCGGCCGGGAATTTGAATTTCGTTGAACGATGATCTTGCGATCGTACTCTTGCAACGGTACAGGGCGGTTCCGATGAGACAGATGAGTTATTCTTCATATCAGCATTTTAACATAATAACTCAATATCGATTTTATTTCATTCCGAATTTGCTTTGATAAATATTACCCTCATTTAAAAATGCTCAAACTGTGATGATAAAACCACAAAAAAAAGTATACTTTTTGTAATTATTTTTTTATCGTAAGAATTTTTAGTATTTCAATAATGCCCAAGCGAAAATATATTTTTTTAAATATATTAGTTTGTAAGACCGTAAATAGACGAACAGAAGTATTTTTGTCACAAAACAATGGCGCGGATCTTTTTTTTATGATTTTATTTGAATTAAAATTAAAATTCTGAAAAATAGGTTTCCCAAATAAAGCATTGATTTATTTTACTGCATGATTATATTATGATTTGAAATGTATACAGTATTTAACAAAATTTTGTTTGAAAATTAACAAATATGCCAATGACCTACGGTAAAAAATTATTGTTCAAAAAATAAACTTATTTTCCCAAAATTAAAAAAAAAGTTGCTTTTTTAGATAAAAGAACAGTCTTTCGAAATCAATTTGTTTTGTGGAAAAGAGTCAATACGTCAAAAATGTGATTTAAAAATGACATATTTCCGGTTTCGTCTGGTTATTCTCTCTTAAGGATTTAGGCAACTGAAGAAGGGTGGATATTGGCTGTTCATGCTCTAAAACAGATGATGCAAATCTTAGCCCAGAAATAGAACAGCAAGAAGAAGAAGAAAAAAGCGCAAGATTAAATAATTGCAGCTTTGCTGCTGCTTTTTAACCCTGTTAGCCCCATCACTCCGGGTCTGGCGGGAGTATCTAGTTAGGAGAGTTCAGATTACTTTTGTATTTAAGAATTGCATCTTCCTTTTCTCGCCATTATCTCTTTTCCGTTCCCGTATTTCTTTATTACTCAATCCCACTTTAATATTTCCCATTTAGCGGAGGCTGCGGAAGCGGGAAATCCCGCTCTTCCCGTTTTCCCGTATTTTCCCGCATTGCCCGTGTTTTCTGACTCACTCACCGGCGAAAAATGTTTATTTCGATTGTTCCTAGCGACGGTATCTGGGAATGATTACCGTGAAATATTTATCGCGAGAAGGCGGAGTCGTTCCTGGGCACTACTTGTGAATGTCAACCCTATAAATATACACTTCAAATGTATTATTCATCAGTTATTTCTCCCGGGCGAAGTTCCCATTTGACGTACGTAGCTATTATATTACAACAAAGTTCAAAATATTGTTTGTTAGGGTTTACAGTAATCGTATGTCTTGGGCGTGACCTGGGCTAGTAATGATTGGAGAATACTATCTCATAGATGGGAGCCAATTCCATATCTGTGTCTAGTTGTCTTAAAATTGAAAAATCGTTATTTTTTAACCTTTTAGACTTTTTTTTATTTCTGACCATTACCGGTTTCAGCCTGTCATGGCCATCTTCGAACTGGTGCGTACAGTTGGTATCTATTGTATATAAGCACTTTATTTGGGGAGGGGGTATTAGGTTTGGTTATTTATGATTTAATTAAAATTATGTGGGTTTTCCATTTTATTTACCATGGTGTTTCACTATTTATTTATTGTTATCAAGTTCAATTTTCAGAACTTCTTTTTAATTTTTATTTATATTTTATATTCAATAATATATTTACTCAATTTATAAAAACAGTTTATTAATAAACACGTTCTGCTATGTAATTATTATAACGCGTGATAGCTGTTACGCCTTTTGAAAAAAATTTGATAATGCCTTCATAAGGCGAGAATTGTTTATTAATGAACTGTTTTTATAAATTGAAAAATAATATTTTTGAATATAAAAAAGAAATAAAAATTGAAAATGGGTTTCACAGCTGAATTTCCAATTATTTTCCATTTGAAGAAATAAAAAAATATTTTTTTTGATAAATATTTATGATTTTGACGTCAATTTAAAATATTTTGGCAGGAGTGCCTGGGTTCACAGGGTGAAGTTTGTGTAGGCCGGATCGGGATATGATTGAGGGAGACCTTTTGATCTCTTCAGCCTTTTGACCCATTGCTTTGCACCACGGTGGGAGGGATGAATTTATACATTCGTCACTCCTGTGATTCCTACCTCTCATACATTTTCCCTTCCCAAAACCTCCTCACCTTCCTTTACTCAAAAATACCCAGCATCCCCAAATGACGTAAGCCCTGAGGGTTCTCAGGGTCTACTGTGTGGAGCCAACGTAAAAAAAATAACCTCCTTGCAAATCAAAAATTATTTCCAAGGGATTTGAATTAAAATCTAAACGAACAAAGCAAAAGGTATATTATTTAATAAAATCTTATTTCCTTGTACAGAATAAAGGATCTAAAGGACTGGCTAAGCCTACCTACCACAGGACAAGAGTGTATTCCCAAAAAGTAATAATAATGATAATAACCGCTGGTAAAGACAAAGCAATTTCCCGTTGCAGTACTGTGTGCTTAAGGGTAGCAAGGCTTTAGGGGTTAAATCTCATAAATGCATCCGCAGGAAAATATTCTGCCCCTGAAAATATTCTAAATATAGGAAGGAGGGTTGGAATCGTAGGAATATTATATACCTATATATTTTCATTTTTCATTGATATAATATTATGTAATATTTTTTTCATTGTTTAAATGTCTTGACTTATAAGGCCACATATCATTGAAGAATATTATTTTTATTTTATTTTCAAGAACTACTAAGTAATTTAATATTTTAGATCTTTTTGCAAAATGTTATTCTGAAACGGAGTTAGTTGGTAGGTAGCCATTCTGAGAACAGAACTCGAACCGTTCAACTTCAAGTTGCTCATCCATTTAATAACAAACTAACACAAGCAACTCAACACTGAGTCTAAAATGTGCGTGAATTTTGAATTCACTCCCTTATTATCACTTTTTTTTTACATTTACTCCACACAGGAGGCCCTGAGGAAAATAATTTCTTTCAGGGCCTATATCATCTGGGATGCTGTGTGAAGGGTCTTTTTGAGGAGAGGAAAGAATGAACATTGGTCCTGAAGAGACCCATGTTGTAGGAGGGAAGAAAACAGAAGCCGGCAAATCGTTCCATAGCCGAGCTGTTGAACTCAGGAATGAGTCGAAAAAACGACCCGTTCTCATGTGTCAACCGTGTGCATATGTTGGGCGCGTGTTTGGCGTGTCTCCCGACTGTGCACCGGTGCTGAAGGGATCAATGACGCTAGTTCCTCAGAGCATCTTCCATTGAAATACCGGTAGAACAGGGATAGCATTCCCACGTTCGTATACATTACTTGACTACCTTATATATACTTTTCACAATCAAATGCCACAATTAATTGTTATTTTTTTTTCTTTTTATTATTTCTAACATTTTCTTACGATTTTAACTATTACATGGAATCATCGTTTATGGTATATTTCTATCATGGATATTAAATAAATTAATGTTATTATGTACTAGCGAGTTCCCGGCATGCGTTGCAAAGCCACTAATAAATAAATTGTTTTTCCCTGCTTGTATTTTCCCATTCGTCCCGTACCCCTTCCCTTCACATGTCTCCATCCCCTCACGCGTTCTTCTTCCACCTTCTCCGCCTTCCCACTCCCCTCTCCCGCGAACACCCCTCCCGCGATCCCGTCCCCTTTCCCGCGTTTAATATATTCAGTCCTGGTACACTCAGATTTCCAAGCTCGCGTTCCACCTATTGCAATTTTTTTAACAAATTTTGTATTACAAACATTCATTTTTGTATAATATAAGAACAATCAATCAAATTTGGTACCTATTTAAAATAAATATAATTTTTGATTAGATTCAATGTATTCGATTTTGTTTAATACTTAGGTGAGTACTTTAAATACATACATTTATTTAAAGAGTTTCGAAAATTTAATTTTGATTTTGACATTTTTGATAGTTTCGTAAGAGTTTTTGTAATGATTAAAAAACTTTTTAGATATTTTTTCATGTGGTTGTAATAATCCAGAAGCCTTCGTGAGGACGAAAAGAAGGTATTTTGAAAGTTTCAAACATTTCCTATGCTTAATATAGCAATACATAGACAATCCTGAACTCATATACCCAACCAAGTATATTTTGATTTTTATATTTATAGATATAATTATATCTAGGCGCAGCCCCGAGACAAAGAAATAAGCCGATGTATTTTTGTACGGTTTCTGTAATAATTCTAACAAATTAATCTTTCCACCGCACCGCAGCGAATGTTAAATGATGTACCACACCCCCTATTTCTACCTTTACTCGCTTCTTCAAGTAGTGGAGATTAATGTTGGATGCGATTCACAGAAAAAAGAGCTTGGCAAAAAGTAAAATAGACTAATAAATTATAATAAGTAAGTAGTACACATCAATACAGTATTTTTATTATACATAATTAAAATCGGCAAACTAATATTCTTGACCAATAAATAAATAAAAATTATATTAAAAAAGGTACATCTTTTTAGTGAAAAAGAGTCCCCAAAATATAATAGGAATATACGCACAAAGTGACAACAGAATATAATTGAGAAAGCACTGACAAAAATGCATTGCTTGTTTATTGTCCTTTATGCCACGTTTATTCATTATTTGTGAATATTCAGATACGTACAGAGTGAAAGATACTCTCAGTATTGCCCTGGTGTAAGACCACCACTCAGAATCGAAACATTGCTTGAAATGATTTTAGCCGTGTTTGGTGACCAGATCTGAATATCCAGATACTTTCCTATCTTCCTGCCTCTTCCAATACTTTCGGCCTCACAACATACCCCAATTGGGGATTCTATTGTCTCACTGGCTCCAAACGGAAGCAGTTGGGGCTCTTGTGCGGTATTCACATTTTTTTTATGCTCTGCAATCTTCTTTTTCTCCTTCTCTAATTCAACTTCATAAAATTCCCATACCATAGACCCACTCTCCCTGGATATTTGGTCAGTTGTGCGTTTTAACTTTACAATAAGTGGTTCGCTACGTTTTATAACTTAGCAGGGGTGCCGGGTTCATGGGATGAGGTTTGTCTGATTCTTGGCGGCCAATGCGTTTGCCACCTACTGCATGGGGGTCGGATCGGCAGTGCTGCGGGGATGAATTCCCACATCTCACACCTTTTTCCTTCCCAGAAATTCGGTCGAACTTCTTTTTGTTATATCTACATGTTTATTATTTGCGTTCAAGTAATATAAATCTAATCTATCTGAAAATGTATTACAAAAATTGTGAGGCTCGATAAATTTTATTGATAGTGATGTAAAAATTAAGAACTTACCTAACTTTTTTTTGTTTTCCTATTGATGTAATCCAGCTTCCTGCATGTCATCTTTGAGAAATGTTTTAACTGTGTTCCCTAATTTTTGGCAAATTCATTTTGAGAACTCTACTATTCACTGGTTCATTGAAATATAATCTCTCCGAATATAATGCCGCATTAAACACACAATGCTGTATTAACAGTACCTATTTTATATATTTCTCCGCGCAGTTATTATGACATTATTCTCCTTTCTCCCCCCCAATCTGCTGCTTATCTAATAGGTATACATTAATACGAGCAGCAATAAGTACGGCAAACTTCTTCCCCTCTTCGTACGGTGGAAGAAGAGCCTCCATAGATTTCTAGGGGCGGCAGACAATTATTTAACTGTAAGTAGGTGGAAATTGAAAAATAGGAGCTATGACTTTTATCCCCTGAAACGGATGTCTTGTCATATCTTCTTTAGTCTTTGCCTCCCTGGCAGAAAATAAAATTAAGTGTCGAGTCATTTCAAATTATAAATGATTGAATGTTATATGTTTGTTGTTACAAGACATGTTTTTTTCTTTAAGATTCAATGGGGCAGGCATAAAGAAACATGTACGATCACATTGAAAATTTATTTGGTGTAAATTTCCGGTAGTAAGCATTCAAAAAGAAGAATAAAGTAAGATATGTAAATACAATTGTAAGAGGGAGCGCGCTAATATTAAAAAAAAAAACGATTATAATTGAGCAAAAATAGTGAAAATATTTAATAAAACACGACTCGTTTCAAATCGAGCAAAAATCTATTTACAAAAGTTTTTTTTATGAGCTCCACCCAGGAGGTCCCGAGGAAAATAATTTCCCCCGGGGCCTATGTCATCTTTGTGGATGCTGTGTGGAGCGTTTTTTAAGGAAAGGAAGGGGAAGAGGGTTCTGGGAAGGAAAAGAGTTTAAGGAGTGGGTAGGAATCTGGGGTTCAGTGTGTATTGGTCATCCGCCTCCAAGACCTAGATAAATCTCGCCCTATTAAACCGGGGACCCCTGCTAAATCACCAAACGTAGCGAATCACTTGGGGTGACCTGTGGTAGAAATGTTGGTTATCCAATAAAGGTTCCTGTTGCATTTATAGATAAACTGTGATTTTTTTCATCATCATCAGTATATTAATACGTGAAGCAAAAACTTTGTAACCCTTTTTAGGAGTATGAAATTCCGCACACTTATAGTTTATATAAGGAAGTAGTGCAGAATGCTAATGTTTTACGCATAAAAAATACATTAAATCAATTAAAAAAATATTACAATTATTATGGTCGAATTTCGACCATTAGGCGACGTACTTATAACATGTCAAATAACAGAACAAATGTATGTTTAATAATTTTCGGAGCATACTTCGCGATTTTTTTCTATCGAAGGAATTCCATATAATTATCGTTTCGGTTCTATAAATGTATAGATATTACCTTAAAAAATAACATACATTTTTAAGGAACTTGAAAACTGAAAGAGAAATATGTTATAAAAAGTTTAAATGCGGATTAAAATGCGGAATGCGGGGGCTTAATCAAAGAATATTTGAGTTACCTGAGGCGTGTGTGTTGCGTAACAATGTATCCATTCGATAATAAAACAAGTCTGAAGTAAGCGTAATGAATAGGATTAAGAAGGGTCACTTTTCAAGAAAGTTTATGCTGTTTATGTATGCGCTTTAACGAAAGGAAGACTGCAAGCAAATATCCTATTTAATGAAACACTGTGAATATGCATATGTATTTTTAATAAATGTCACAATTTAAATCGGGACCGAAGACAGAGAAAATTGCCTTCAGCCGAATAAGCGATTTTATAGCACTGCAGCTCTGAATTCAAGTTTCTTCGAGTACTTTTTCTCCACACGTAGAAAAAATATGTGGAAATAAAGTCGAGCAAAATTTGAATAACCAAATTTAATCTAGGTGGTAGTGGGCATTATATATTATGATATTTTAAAGATGAATTATAATGGTGGAACCTTTAAAGGGCAGAACAAGTCAAGTGTCTCGGAAACAAATTGACTTCATCTATTTAGAAGGTAATTTTTCAAGAAATAGGGGTCGTACAAATTATGCCTTTGATAATACTGCAACCTTACCCCCCATAAACCTTTAGCAAAGGCAATAAAATTTCTCACAGGAAAATGTTGAATAGATTAGTGCTGGCGGGATGTTATACATTTATTTATAAGACATTTGTGTACTTTCCTTCGCATGCATTTACAGTAGTACCGTTCTATTGGCAAATAAGAAGGCTATTTGTGAAACTTAAAACTCATCAATTCATCATGTCTACCACCTAATATTTCTACCATCTCGAAACAAATTAAACCTAATGAGGTGGTTTATGAAACCCTTATTTCTGAGTTTACCTTTTGAAATTTAAAATTTGTGTTAGCACTATTGTGCAAATTTGGATCATCTTTATTATTTTTGTCTAGACAGTTTATCCCAAAAGTTAAAATTTATTCCTTTTAAAGTTCCCCTCCCCACCACTTTCAGCCTCACAACATACCCCATTTGGTTATGCCATAGTCTCACTGGCTCCAGACGGGAGCAGTTGTGACTCTTGTGCGGTATTCATATAAATATAAAAAAAACCTTGCTACATTTTTTTAGATTAGTTATTTTTGCAAAAGTATCTACATACGAGTAGATGTCGCTAATAAAACATTTTCACAAATATTTTACCTTTTTTGGGTAAGTAAATAAAATAACACCAACGTATTTAGTTCTTCGATAAGTTTCAAAGGGTTTGGAAATCAATACAAAAGCACTTCGCTCCACACTCAAAAATACATAAGGCTTTACCAAAATCCCACTTGTAGTTTGTGAATCGAATGTCCTCTTTTGGGTATCATTTTAATACCGGAACCTTCTTACTGGGGCTGTTAAGCCTACCCTTATTGCGGGCCATCCTCCAGCGAACGAGAAATCCAATCACATATAAAAATACAATCAAATTTACCCAATAAAACTTTTTATTCCTACCCCTTGGGGTGCTAAATGTCTCCCACTTCAGGTCTTTCGGAAAAGAGAAAGGATTTCTAGGAAATAATGTGAATTGTTGTACAACTCCGGCGGTCTTTGACGGCCTCCGTGGTCCCGAGGCAAGACTCTCGACTCACAATCCGAAGGTCGCGGGTTCGAACCCGGCGTGCGCAAATAAATTTTATTTGATTAATTTGTGTTATTTCACAATTTATTCATTTAAAATAATATATAGTATATTTGCGGCACGTTCCAGAGTGGAAGATACTATCAGTATCGCCCTGGTGTAAGACCACCATTCAAAATTGAAACGTTGCTTGAAATGGCTTTAGCCGTGTTTAGTGACCAGATCTGAATAGTCAGGTACTTCCCCACCTTCCTCTTCTCTATCTCCTTCCCCTCCCCACTACCTTCAGCCTCACAATATACCCCAATTGGGGATGCCATAGTCTCACTGGCTTCAGACGGGAGCAGTTGGGACTCTTGTGCGGTATTAACTGTAAAAAAAAAAAAAAAACTGGGAAACTTTTTTATGTTGGATTTTGAGCAGTATATTGATATTATTAATGAAATCCTTTCTTACTTAGTAACTATAAATAAATATCTAAACATAACCGTGGTTTCCAGCAGGGTAAGCAGAGATTCTTGAACACCTCACTTCTCAATCCACGCTTCAGCCACATTCAAGCCATGATGATTGAATTATATCGCAATATTCACTCTGTTTATTTTTTCGTTAATGTATTTTCTCTAGAGGCTTCAAATATGTTTTTTATTTCCATTGTAAAGTCCATTCAAAAGTAATTTACAAACAAACCTACCCCGTGAGGCAAATCCCAAAAGTCGGGCGTCTCCAGGGAATTATACTTTAAAATCTATTAAGATTGTGTACCTCGTAACAAAGGCGCCCCTAACCATTGAGTCACGCCTCGTCTCGCATTGCCGAATTCAATTTGTTATAATGCATTTTTGGCAAGGCCTCAATTCTCAAATCCTCAAACTCCAAACTTCAAACCCCAAGCGGGTTCAAAATCGGACCAATCATCCTGGCGAGGGCGATTTTCTCTGAAAAATAGCGCTTTTTCCTGATCTCCTCAAAGTCTCACTGAAATATTAATGGCATTGCCACCTTTGATTCTTCAGGGAGTAAATTTGGCCAAAA
The DNA here is from genome assembly GCA_936435175.1 of Glyphotaelius pellucidus. Lineage (NCBI taxonomy): Eukaryota > Metazoa > Arthropoda > Insecta > Trichoptera > Limnephilidae > Glyphotaelius > Glyphotaelius pellucidus. Next base: position 33,596,773 of record OW386548.1, read on the forward strand.
ACAAATGGCGGTACGCGACTTAACTGCCCTCTCAGAGGGGACCGAGATCACCACTTGAAAATGACCCCTTTGCAAAGACTCAACAAGTGCCAAGTTTCTTTGAGTATTATTCTTTTACGAAATTTACCTGCGTTGGGACGATGTTCTTGCGGAACAGATAAAATACAAATAAGTGTGAATAAACAGTTTGCAGTGTTTGTGTGTTTTTCATCCAATTCCTTCCTTCTACATACGAATATGCAAGAGACTCTCAATGATACTATATATTATTCACTGTAGAATTTTTATTGCTTTTAGGCCCGTTCCTATTATATATCTGTTTTATTAAACATTATTTTCTCCCAATAAATGATACTTATCCTAGTTCGTAATTGTAGGGCGCCTAATAAACGGTAAATTTGCTAATATTATTCAACCCAAACCATAATTTTTACAGATAATATCAATGATTCCAATGGTTTTCTTTACTAACTTTATGGTTTAAAAATAAGTACACAAGTAACATAGTTATATTTTGTATTTTTTTCAGAACCAACAATTTTCAAACTTTGAATTCATTTACTCGAATAACCAAAACATAACCTGTTATTAAAAAAGACAATTGTTACGTAGATACATTTTTTGATTTTCAAAGCCAAAAGTATTTTCGTTATTTGTTTTTGGGGTGTTATGCCGTGTTGCGCTACCTCCTTCTTTAGCCAACTTTTCGTCATCTCATCTGCCCAACAAACCAACGCCCATGATCTCATCTGCCCTTATAAGGGACACTGTAACGCTGTCCGAAACGTTGGCTAAAGAAGGTGAAAACCCCAAAAATAAATAATAAAAAATTGTAACCTAGTTTATTTTATTCAATCCCTTTTATTTTTAATGTCATTTGAAACGCTACCAATATTCGCCGAAATACAAAACCAACACAACGTGAAAAGCAACATATCTGAATAATTAAAATCAATAATATAAATTGAGAGGCCTACGCGGGCCATCGAAGGTTCGCCGGCCCGTCGCAGAGGGAAAAGGAACATAATTTTTCCAAGAGAGGTAACCTTTAAATCCCCACTATAATTTCCCAAGGGCCTTTCCCCGGTGGGTGGCGCCACCCTCTGCCCAATCCTCACCCCCGCCCCAAGTCTCTTGGTCTCTGCCTACCCCCGCGGCCACTAAACACCCTGTTCCCAGCAACTTTTCCAATTACAAAGCGAAAAACCGTCGGAGCCGTTCGCGGGACGTTCCATTGGGCGATAATTCGCAGCTTTTATTCCTCGCGAGCTTTCGACGCGATGCTTCGATTAAAATGGTCCGACTGTATTACAGAATTACACGCCATAATCCAGGCGCACGGTTACATTAAATTTGTATTTACATTTATTTTGTATTTCTTATTACAAATCAGGCACATCCCAACACCACCTGTTTATATATTGAATTAAATTATTATTTACGTTTATTAAAGTGAAAACATCTTTAGCACCGTTGTGATTTGAAACTCGACGCGACACTAAAAACAAACAAACACATACATATTTAGGATTTAGCCTGCGAAAGAATGAGATAGAAGCCTCCCCACTCTTGTCTACTTAAGTTTTGTGAAGGTTTCACTTCTACCGCGTGTGAAATGCACACTTGTAATTTTTTTGATAAGCCCGCTCTTTGCAAATAAATAGGAAGGTATTGTTTGATGTAAAAGGAGTGATTTAACCACGTTTCTTTATTTTTATATGAATACCGCACAAGAGTCCCAACTGCTCACGTCTGGAGCCAGTGAAACTATGGCATCCCCAATTGGGGTATGTTGCGAGGCTGAAGGTAGTGGGAGAGGAAGTAAATATGGAAAAGGAAGGTGGGAAAGTACCTGGCTATTCAGATATGGTCAATGGCTTTAGCCATTTCAAGTAACGTTTCAATTCTTAATGGTGGTCTTACACCAGGGCGATACTGATAGTATCTTCCATTCTGGAACGTTCCGCAAATATACTATATATTATTTTAAATGAATAAATTGTGAAATAACACAAATAAATCAAAAAAAAAAAATTATTTGCACGCCGGGATTCGATCCCGCGACTTTCTGATTGCGAGTCAAGGGCCTTACCGCTGGATTACGCCGGCCGTCATAGTTGAACTATAAAATAATAATAATAATAATACCTGTATAGTATATATAGTAGTATATAAAATATTACATATCTACTACTATATTATTACAATATATTGTATTACTAAATATGTTTTCACTTTTATTGTGAAAACGACAGAAGCTTTCTACATTACTTTACAATAACAGCAGGGAGAGAAATAAACATGAAAGTTTGTTAAAAAACTACTTTTGTAATAGAACCGAATTCAAGCAAGTAGCCAATAAAGCCAAAAGATGGCGCCACTTACGTTTACAGCTTGCGTCAGGAACGTCGGCTGGCAGGCGTAAGTACTATTGGATTCGTACTTTCGTCGAGCTCTGGAAAGGTGAAGGATATGATTATTATTGTAATTGGCTGCTGTGAATAATAACACTACGTTGTGATTTCTACCACGCGTCTGTATGTTTTATATGACGTCATTTTTTTTGTTGTCACGGTTACCTTGTCTCGGTGACTAGCTGTCACTGAATCCGAGAAACCGGCTATTTTTGGAACCAGCTCCTATCGGATTTATAAAATAGTCAACAAAAACTCGAACTGGGCGAAACCGAACCAAAAACCACCCACAGGGCCTAGCAGGAAACGGGAATGTTTTTCTAGCAGTTAAAAACCTGCCGAACGGGTATCCATAATTAGTTGAGTGTTGATTGAGGAAGAGCAGTTAAATATTTCTGAGTCTACGGGACGGGATATTGAAAGATATTTATATCAAATATTTGATCAAAACAGTTGACATGTTTCGAAACCAATTGTTTTTTCGTTAGATTAACAATATAAAGAACCTATTTTTTTTTATTCATCTACATACCTACGCAAATCGATTTTCGTTACGAGTTAATCTAGATTGATACGATTTAAAGCTACACTTCCATCTCCTAAATCAGAAATAAGGTTATTCAAAAAAGTTTTTTTCGAATATTTTATTTTCATCTGGTCTAACTTGTTGGTAACTTTTCTTCTGGAAACAACAAAAAACACGTTATAAAGAAAAAAGAGAGCGCCCGTCTAGCGACAATTCTCTGAGCTAACTTTAATAGAAAATAAACTTGATTTGTTCGAGGGATACTCTGGGTAGATACTTTCCCCAAAGTTCAAGCATTCTAGATAAAATATTTTTATTAGATAAAAAATCTCTCGAGATTGGTAAGAACATTATGCCAGATTTTATGATAAACTTTTTGCCGTGCGGAATATATTTGATGTGTCAAATGGAAAACGGTAATTGTTTCTTATATACGTACTTTATTGTTGACTGTTTTTGTACGTTCCGTTTCCGATTTAATATGGCGGCTGATTTAACTCTTCAGCAAAGATACTTTTTTTTATTTAAATTCTTCCTGTTTATTTGGACTTTCGTATCTCGATTTTCTTAAATATTTTAGTACCTACATGGCTGAAGAAATTTTGAAAAAAGAATTTATTATCAATTAAAGAGTGACGTTTTTTGGATAAATTTATTGCATAATTCCTTATTTGAAACCCAAAAAAAATGTTACAATATATGGATTACAATTATATAGGTAAGTGTTTAAGTACCTGCCTACAAATCTTATGATTTTGAAGGAAATTTTAGGTTTTGATTCAAAAATTGGGAGGCGGGTACAGGTATTGCCGCCCCGGGAACCGTTTATTGAATAACCAGCACCTCTGCCAAGGGTCGCCTCAAGTGGTTCGATACGTTTGGTAACTTAGAGGGGTGCCCCGGTTCATGGGGTGAGATTTGTCCGGGTCGTGGCGGGGAATGCATCTGCCCATAGAACTCCTATCTTTCTAAAAAAAACCTCCGCACAGCATACCCAAAGACCCACGGCTTGGATTTTGAAGGTGGTGGGATCTTTCACTTAGATTCTTAAAATTTCTAACCTTCTGAAATATGCAACAAATATAATTAATTTTTAATTAGTGCTTAAATCCTCATACTTATTTTAAAATTAAACAATTTAATATATGTATATTTTAAGAGTAATAAACTTATTATTTATTATTTTAACTTTATGAGTAAAACCTCAAACTGTAATATTTAATTAAATGAAGACATTATGAGCGAAACTCAATCGAAAATCTGGAAACAGAAAAATCAGAAAAAGATATTTACACCTCTGGGACTCGAACCCAGGACCTCCCTACTTACCCAACCCGGAAAGTAGGGAGGTCCTGGGTTCGAGTCCCAGAGGTGTAAATATCTTTTTCTGATTTTTCTGTTTCCAGATTTTCGATTGAGTTTCGCTCATAATGTCTTCATTTAATTAAGTAATAAACTATTTAAAGCTTTATTTTCTTTGATTACGAAAACATTTTCGTATTTCAATTATAAACAGTTTTCACCTTCGAAACCTTTCTTTTAATATAAATTAATTAGAAACTATTCATTCCCGAATCTTCGTCATTCAAGATTTGGATCTTGTCCAATTTATCTTATTCAATTAAGTGTTGTGTTTGTTTATCTCGAGGAAAACAATTAAACCTGGGATATTAAATCTGTTCCAATTAAATGCTTCAATTGTTAAGCTCTTTGTGAACCAACAAAGCTTTTCAGACGATATTTTGACGAAAAAAATGTTTGCTATCTATTTTATATAAAATGAATACAGAAACCAAAACTAGTTTGTGGATTTTAGGGGTGCTGAGTTTTGCTAAGCTTCTCTTTTTTATCCAACTGTTCGAAGCCAATGGAATTATAGTAACTCCATTTGGAGGAATCTAGTAAGGCTGGAGGAAGCAGAGGTGAGAGGGGGGCGGTATAAAAAGGTTTTATTTATTTATTAACACCCTTTTAAGGGACTTTTACATAGGAATAGTAAAAATTATACAGTTATTATTGTACATAACTGAACTACTTCAAAAGCAACATTTTCTATTTGTTGATTGACAAATTAAAGATGTCCAAAGAATATCCTATCAGAAACAAACGAACTTAATTTGCAACATTGCCAACGATTAAAACAAAACCGAAAAAGCTTCGTGCAAAAGAGATTTTCAATTTGGGAGGCATTTATGAGTATCGCCGCCCTAAGAACCATTTATTAAATAACCAACACCCCTGCCGTAGGTCACCCAAGTGTTTTGCTACGATTGGTGACTTCGCTGAGCGGAGGTGTCCGAGTTTATGGGTGAGATTTTTCTAGGTGTTGGCGGCGAATGCGTTTGCTCATCTACTGCATGACGAGCCGGATCGGGAGAAACCAGTTGAGGAAGACTTAACCTTACTGACGCACCCCCTCAACCTAACGCCTTGCTCTGCAGTGGGAGGGATGGATTCATACGTCCGTCACTCCTGGTCACATTGACCAAAGAATACTACCTACCCCTTACACACTTTTACTTCCCAGAAATTCCTCTCTTTCCTTTCTTTTAAAAGATCTTCTTGGTCGTTGACAGATTTGTTAAATTTTCAAATAAGATGTTGTATTTTAAAAAAACACTTTTTAATCCACATAATCACATAGTCAAATAAAACAATGAATTTTCTAGGAAATCTACTTTTCAGAATTTTAATTTCCGCGCACGTGCTTCCCGTTGAAAGTATTTCAGTTGTGTATTTATTTACGGCCTTTCAAACTAATATATTTCATATTTTTTAAAAATACTTATTTTGCTTAGACATTATTGAAAAATTATAAATACTTATGTACAAAAAAATATTTACAGATAGTACATAGTTTTTATCATCATCATGCATTTGAGCATTTTTATTGCTAACTCTAATGTAAATATACATTAAAGCAAATTTTTAATGAAATAAAATCGATAATGAGTTATGCTGGTACGGAGAATAATCAATCCTTCTCATATTTTCGTTATTTGTTTTTGGGGTGTTATGCCGTGTTGCGCTATCTCCTTCTTTAGCCAACGTTTCGGACAGCGTTACAGTTTCCATGATGTGTAATTGTTACGCCTTATTACGGAGGCAATTAAAATCTACAACCATTTTGAAGTATATTGTAATACCAGCTCGTAGTGGAGTGGAGCTGGCAACGTGGTATCGCTTCCAAATACATAGGCATACAATTCACCGCTAACAATTCCACATCTGCCCTGATAAATGAGGTAGCGCAACACGGCATAACACCCCAAAAACAAATAACGAAAAGACTTTTGGTTGTGAAAATCTAAAAACGAATCATTCTTAAACATCATGCTACACAGTTGCAAGGGTTTTGCAATTTTAATTCTCGACCGCTGTCAAAATTTTTATTGAGATTTTTTCTAGTTGTAGTATTTAATGTTCTGGACGATCAACTTTTCGGTCCAAAAACATATTATTTTTGTCGATATCGCTTTGATCTTATATTTGACGCTTTCTCATCTGTACTACGGTTGTGTAGGTATGATTTTGCCCACATACGCCAAATGTATCAAATTTCCACTGCAATTGCGTACCAATTCAGATCAATTATTAATACATGTTATATTAATATTTTGTATTTATCCTATGCGTTTAAAACCACCTTTCTGCAAGCACATTTAAGTTGGAAGTTATATTTCGATACGGTAGACGTTCAAATATACTAAACCGGGAATTCATGCCCAACTGAGACCCGACGCACTGGAGTATGAAATGCAAATGTCATATTTCAGCATCTCCTCTCTGCAGTCTCTACCCAGTCCTACCTCCGTTCTGAGGCAGAACGCAGAGGCAATATTATATTTCCTCCTCAAATACTGTTTACTGCTCAAAACCATCAAACTATGATTTAAATATTATATGAGTCAGTGTCACGTTTCAGTAACGCGACATCAGCGTTTCATTTTCATCATATTTGATACCAAGTTTGTTTTTTTAGAAAGCTTCTACGGTTTTCTAAACACCTTCATTTTTGTTCTTTTCAAAAAATGAAATCTCATTTTGAGGATTTTCATAAAATCAGCCATTTGGATTCAAGTTTTGCAAAAATATTTGTGTGAGTATTTTAATAAATAACAAATATGTACTTATAACTCTAAACTGCTCATATAAAGTATCGTGCAGTTAAAGTTAACGCGAATAACACATTATAATAATTAATTTTTATTTTAATTTATGAGTAAAACCTCAAATTGTAATAATTAATTAAATGAAGACAATATAAGCGAAACTCAATCGAAAATCTGGAAACAGAAAAATCAGAAAAAGATATTGGCACCTCTGGGACTCGAACACAGGACCTTTCTCTTTCCGCGCGAACGCGCTAACCCTGCGCCAAGGTGTCGATATCCAATTCGGTCATTTTTAACTAGATCATACATACTTTGACTAAAAATCACCCACACTATCTTCATTTATCTTAACGCATATTTTATTGGCTGCTATCTGTATAAAATATGCGCTAAGAAAAATGAAGATAGTGTGGGTGATTCTTAGTCAAAATATGGTACAGATAAAAATCACTGAATTGGATATCGACACCTTGGCGCAATGGTTAGCGCGTTCGCCCGGAAAGCGAGAGGTCCTGGGTTCGAGTCCCAGAGGTGCCAATATCTTTTTCTGATTTTTCTGTTTCAAGTTTTTCGATTGAGTTTCGCTTATGTTGTCTTCATTTAATCAAACATAATAATCACTTTATGTTAATTAGTGTACATGTATTATGACAGTAAGAAGTTGAAAAATGTCACTAAGAAAAATATTTTTTTCTTGCTTACGCTTACTTAATGTTTTTAGTCAAAAGAGGACAACAAGTACTTATTTCGTTCGAATATGAATTTTTGGAAAGTTTTACGGTATCTTAATTTTTTAGGTATTTTTAAAGTGATGATGAGTTTCTTAAATTCCTTTGTAAGTAAAATAAAACAAGTGACTTCCCATAAACATTCAATACAATTCCTTAAATAATTACAGTAGCTTATTTTATCACACCAACTTATTTCTATCGCTTTCGAGATTCAATTATATATATAGGTATGCTTTAAAAGCCTCCAGCATCTTGAACGACCATTTTCTTACCCCGACCAATGCTTGTTGTCGAAACCTTTTACTTATTTATCTATCTAAATCGTTTCTCCGTCGTTTCATTCCTTTCTTAAATCTTAAATTTGGACTTGTAAATAGGAGACATATTTCCGTTGAGGAATCTGGAATTTAGGAGGAGCGCGCACTACAGTGAGCAATTTGACTCAGGCTCGAAGGATATTTCAGATTATGTGACTTTGAAGATTGCAACGGATAGTTGAAAGGTTTAAACCCAAGATGGTTGAATGTAATGAAAAAAATACTAACTGATTATTAACTGATGATTTAGGATATTTTTTTCCTGAAAATTAGCTTAGATTAGCGCAATTGTATTTTAACCGCAGTGGCCGACGCTTAACTTCGGATTCAGAGGTCGTGGGTTTGAAACCTGCTGTTCAAAAATTAATTGCGGCATTGGAGGTTATCCATCACTTACCCGCCCTGGTGTAACTGATGGTTACTCCTTCAAGGCCTTCGCAAGGAACTTGAAAGAATGAAGCTAGATTTAATTTAGAACGAATCTAGACAGTTAGTAAGCAGTATGCAAATGCTTAGCGGGAAATACAAGATACAATACGTGTAAGTAAAACAAAATATAGACAAGACAATGGGACAGGTTGGTCACAGTCGCCGCCTCGTGGGCAAGAGCTGGGTGATTGCATCCAGCGCATCCTACAAACACCTGTATGGGAGGAAGACACAATACACAAATAATAAGGGCGTGGCAAGCGGGTGGGAGTCCTCTCCAATCGATTAGCAGTTCCAGCAAGAATGCACATGACCTTCGGTAAAGCCGTAAACCACACTCAGATTCCGCGCCCCTTCGCCGGTTCCTCGGTGATGCCTCAAAGAAAAGATTAATTGCGGCACGCTTCAGAGTGGTAGATACTCACCAATTTGCTCTGATGGAAAAGCACCGTACAAAATTGAAACTTTCCTTGAAATAGCATTAGCCGCCAGTAATCAGATCTACAGACAGGTACTTTTCCATATTCTTCCCCTCCCCATTCCTTTCAGTCTCACAACATACTCCAATTGACGATTCCATAGTCCTGCTCTTCTCCGGACCGTTGGTAAACTGTGCGGAATACGCTTTTTTAAATAAATCTTTTTTTATAAAGCGGAGACGGTTTTGATCGGTCTCGATCCGAGGCGATCTAAACATTAAACCACTGCTATTTTTCATAGAAAAATCGCAACTGAGGTGGCTTGGGCAAGTACTAAAAATGTCGATGATCAAATTCCGAGGAAAATACTAAGTGCGATTCCAGAGGGTAGACGTCCAGTGGGCCGCCCCAGACACAGTTGGGGGCAACTCCAGAAACTGTGCGAGGAGAGGATAGGACTGCCATGGACAAAGTCCGAACAATCAGCACAAGACAGGGACGTATGGAGGAGTCTTGTCGATGCAGTAGGTCTCCGACCCGAATAGGATAAGGTGAAAAAGAGACGATTTACGAATTGCTCCCGTGAGCCCATTGTGCCATCTCCCATTTTACCTCTTTCCTTTGACAGTAAAACATAATGTTTTTTTTTTATAATTTCTTTTATATATTTAATAATATTATTATTCAATTTATAAAAACAGTTTATTTATAAACAAGTTCTGCTAGGTAATTATTTTTACACGTGACAGCTGTTTCGCCTTCTGAAGGCATTATCAAACTGTTTGATAATGCCTTCAGAAGGCGAAACAGCTGTCACGTGTAAAAATAATTACCTAGCAGAACTTGTTTATAAATAAACTGTTTTTATAAATTGAATAATAATATTATTAAATATATAAAAGAAATTATAAAAAAAATTAAAATGGAGTTCTACAAATTAAACTTGATAACAATAAACATAATGTTATCGTTAAAAGTTCCGAGGAAAGAATTTTTATTTTAATTTATGTCTAACTGATTCAATGAGACACATCTTACGTCACTCTTGTATCACCGGGGAATCTTTTTGAGCAAACAGTCTGGGGCGAAATTTGTTTCTTGATTTCCACGGATCTTCCTCCCCCGTTCCTGCATCTTTTCGCTTTTCAAAGTACAACAAATCTCCCGAGTGTAAAGGAAGTACGCTTCCTTAAATATTTAGATAAAATAACTTGGGAATGAAGTCGAAATATAAAAATATACTAAAGCGCCGGGGATGAAAGGCGACAAGCGACGAGACGAGACGAGACGAAACCAAACGAATAGAGCTTCGGCACGTATGTTAAGCCGCAATTGTCAAATTTAACATGCAAACAGTTAAGTGGTTGATAATAAATTCTCAGAAAATGTAGATTAACGTAAATTGTATTATGTCTCTGGTTTTGATTTAGGCTTGTGTGTATTATGTTTACATGTAATATTCTCGTAACAAACCTATTAATAATATAATGATTATTGGCGAAGCCTCTTCAATATATTCTCAAGAAGCAACCTTGTTGACAATTATGTTGACTGATTGAGTACTTATAATTAGATGGTAGCTCTCGAATTGTCAGTAATACTCTTTGACTTAAAACCATAATCTGTTAACAAAAATCAGGATATATTCTTTCGTTGTTTTCAGCTTATTAACTAAATATATTTAATGAAAACAAATAACTTTATAAAACAAAACTATTTAATCAAAATTATCAACATGTTTCGAAACCGAAGGTTTCTTCGTCCGGATAAGATAAACATTAATAAAAATAACAAAAGACAAACTAGAATAGACATATTAGAACTATAGACCAGAATTTTATAGGGAGTGGTGATTAATTACTGAAAAGTATCATTAAAAATATTTATATAAAATTAAATATAAAAACTATTTTATAATTTGTATTAATTGTATTTAGATAGTAAAAAAAACTTTAAAACGAACTATAAGAATCAAGAAGTTTAAATAACAAAAATAAATTAATATAAATGTTTTCTTCAAAATAGGCATATTTACTTTGGGGTGTCATCATTAATTTAATGAAAAACAAATAAAAATTATTATCTTGACGAAGAAAACATAGTTTTCGAAACATGTTGATATTGTTAATAAAATAGTGGTGTTATACAAAGGTATTTGTTTTTCATTAAATTAATATAAATGTAATTATGTTGTCTTAATATGAAAATAAATTTAAGAGATAGACATTTAAAAAAATATTTGGTTATTAATAATATTAAATGACTATTAAAACTTTTTGAATATTCAAAGATTGAAGAAGTTATCAACTATTTAATTACATTAATGCATATTTAATTAACACTGTATCATAGACTCCTCCGCATCCTCTATCTTATAAAATATACTTTGCAATAGAAGAAGAAATGTAACAATTTTACTAGGTTATTGAAAGTACGGTGTTTTATCAACTTTTGACAGAATACTTCAAAAGCATTGAGTTTTCTGTCCTAACATAGTTGTCTTTGCAAAAACATGATTAAAAACAAAACTTTAAGTAGCATAACATTAATTTGAAGTAGTATTCAGAAATCCAAAACTTGTGCAATCTGTCTGAAGAAGAGTACCTCCTCAGTAATCTTTTGCATATTTTTTAAGTGAATAGGAGATCCTTTGCATCCAAGTTTTGGTCCATATACAAAATTTTAAAGTTTCCCAGGTATAACTCAAAGCAGCAGTTCTGTTTTCCATATTTCTCGTCTCTGAGAGAATATTCAGAATGCGGCAGCTAGCAGATGCAGATATTATATGAAAAAAGGCGGCAACTTTTTAAATGGAATTTCTTTGGTTTAATAAATCAGTGGACAAATTTACATTCTGTGATTGAAATGCTTTTTCTTAGAGATCCAAGATATTTTTTCTTAAGGCAGTTCAAACACTGAGTTAGTTTTGTGTGGTATTAAACAACTTTATTTTATTATAAACTAGTGTATTCCAATCAACCGTTGTAATATATATTATATACTCAACATAAACGGAGCATGTACATTAGGGTGGGTCACGACTGTATGGGGAAAAAAATCTCGTTTCGATTTGTCTAATTGTGATAAAAGGGTGTTAAATGGAGATATAAAATCACGTTATTTTTTTAATAATATTTGGAAATCATCTTCTTCCTCCGGATTGACTTTGAAATTTCACACAATGGAGAAAAACTCACCCTTGTAAAATCTTAAAAAAATGTTAGATAAACCATTACAAATTAACCTTTTTCAATGAAACACGAAATAGAGGGAATATTTTGATTTATTAATTAAAAATATATATTTGAACATAATTTAAATTATCTCAAGGCAGTGTATTCAAATACCAGCAAAATCTTCTTACTCTCAAATTTCGGCATTATTTTGCGAGACTCAATTTTGGGACTTTTTGTCAAAATATACTATATTTGCTATAGAAGATAACAAAAAATATGGTTTGGTAAAACAAAAAATTTAAATCTTCAAAACTTTGAAGTGAATCCGGAGGAAGACGATCGTATTAGAAATTTGAAAAATTTTAAACACGTCGTTTTGAACCCATATGGCACCCTTTTATCGCTCTTAGAATTTAAAAATAACATTTTTTGTTAAATGACCCACCTTAATGTGAATAAGAACGAATTGCTGTAATAGAATTCTCAGCGTTATAATTGTGTGAGAGCGTTAGCTGAAGGCAGTGGAGCTATGGCATCCTCAATCGTGTATATTGTGAAGGTGAAGGAATTGGCGTGGGGAAAAATGTGAGAGGAGGAAGGTTAGGAAGTATCTTGCTCTTCAGATCTGACTAAACATAACCAAAGCTATTTGGAGCAATGTTTCGATTTTGACTAATTTGTCAAATAATTTTGTAATAAACGATTTTGTCAAATAATATCAAATCGTAATACTTCTGAGGGGATATTTTGGGCCCAAAAATTCATTATTTTGATGCTCTCAAAGCTAAATGAAATACAAAAGTGACTGTTGATAATCACATGTAGACAAATCATTTTAAAAACTTAATGTTTGAGTTTTGTGTGTGTGTGAATACCGAAAGTATGGTGAGAACGCGTCATACTGGTTTGGAACACCTGCCCGCAGTCGACAGATTTTGGTTTTTGTGAAGTCTCCTAAATGACTCTATACAAATACATTACCTATAAAGGTATATTAATAATGTAATAAAAATGACAAATGATACATGGCTATCTAATTATTAATATAATTGTAGCCCAGTACAATTAACTACATATGCAAGCATTTATTTAAGACCTATTAAACAGCGGCCAAGAATTCAAATTTCATCGAAAGATGGTCATGCGATTGTACCCTTGCAACTATACAGGGCGGTTTCGAAAAGAATGTTGGTTATTCTCATATACTCTGTAACTCAATATCGATATTATTTCATTCAAAATTTGCTTTAAAATATACCTAATTTCAAGTTAGCAATAAAAATGTTCAAACGCGTGATGATAATATTTTCAAAATTATGTACTATTTTTAATTATTTTTTGTTCATAAATATTTATACTTTTCAATAATGTCTAGGCAAAATAGTAGTGTAAAAAAATCTGAAATACATTAGTTTGTAAGACCGTAAATAAATAGAAAAAACTGAAGTATCTAATTCTGAAAAGTAGCTTTCCTAGATAATGTATTGATTTATTTTACTGAATGATTATGCAATTGAAATATATATATATAGTGTTGTATATACATATATTACAACACTATAATTAATAATATATTCATATATTACAACACTTTGTTTCAAATTTAACAATAAAATCTGTCAACGACCAACGGTATATATAAAACCGTATTATAATGAACATAAACATTTTTTTTTAAATTTAAAACATAACTTAACCAGAAAAAATAACAATCTTTCGATATGAATTTATATTTTTTTGTTTGTTTAAAAGACCGTAAATAAATAAAGAAAACTGAAGTATTTAATTCTGAAAAGTTGCTTTCCTAGATATGTATTAATTTATTTTACTGAATATAATAATATAATATTTATTTTACTGAATGCGATTGAAATATATATATACGTGAATGTATGGTGAGAAGTTAAATAAATAAATATATAAATATATAAATTACAACTTTGAAATTTAACAATAAAATCTGTCAACGACCAACGGTATATATAAATCCTTATTATAATAAATATAAACATTTTTTTAAATTTAAAACATAGCTGTATCAGAAAAAATAACAATCTTTCGATATAAATTTATAGTTTTATAAAAGAGTCGATACGTCTAAAATTTGATTTAATAACGACAAATTTTCGGTTGTGTCTGGTTAGTCCCTCTTTCTGATTTATCTGATACACTTGTAATCATTAGAAGTTATTAAGTTGCCTTTTCTCTATAAAGAAGATGATAAGCTGCGATTGTTATCTTTCTATCTGGAGTTAGCTTCATTTGTATACAAATATAATGTACACATAATCGAAATACCATTCTTTGAAAAAAAAAATACCTATGTATAACTTGTAAGGCATATTGTTCATTGAACGCCCTTTTTCGTTTTGTATTTCATTAGAATAAATAAAAGAAGAATCAAAAATAAGGCAGGCAAATTATGTCCAATGTCCATAACCTTAAGGAAATCCTTTGTTTCGTAAAATTTATTTAAATTCTATCTCTTTTAGCAAATAAGGTTTATTTTAATCGGAATAGCAGCTGTTACCAAAGCGTATTTCATATTTGAATTTAACAACTCCATGAAAATATTAAGATTAGATTTTAAAGAAAACATTTGAAGACAAATACAAGCTTTCTCGCAATAAGTTATTTAACTGTTTTTTGTATTTCTTGGAAATTAACTATGTCAAAATTTCTAGACATTTTTTTTAAAGAGTTTTACTTACCATGTACTTGTTACTTAAATTTAAATTTATCGGTTTGACACTTCCTTGTCGTTACATAGCAAACTTAAAATCTCTCTCCTCCCACTACATTTGTAACTTAAATTTTAATTTATCTCCTACCGGTTTCAACACATATAACGGGAGGTCTGGGTTCGAGTCCAAGTTGCGACTATTGTCTTTTTCAATTTTTCTGTGTCTTGTTCTCTTTCATATTTTTGTTTAGATTATTGGTGTTATATTCTTCTTCAATGATACATTACGTTGATGGAAATAACCTTCAAAGTTATAAAAGGAGAGTTTTTCCTTTAAAAAAAGAAATAATTTGTATTTATAGGAGAGCGAGAGAGCAAAAAATGATGATTTGTAATTCACCAGTCGATTGAAAATAGTAAATTTATATTGAAAACGTAAAATATAAAAAAAATGTGTCTCATCCATTGCAGATTCATAAGTTCTTGGTTTTCAAACCGTAGGTCATGCATTCGAAAAACAATGTTTTAAGTATTTCTCAAATATATTTAAGTTTTTTTGCACACCTTTGCAGACGGGGAGATAGATACGCCCGACATTAAAATCGGATCGTATCTTGAAAAGACTTTAGATTTATTTAGTGACGCTATCCGAAAAGGAGGTACTTCTTCTCACTCTCTTTTTCCGCTGCATTCAGATTCAAAGCAATCCTAAAAAATATAGATGCCACTGGGTCCGGGTAGTTGGAATTCTTACGCCCCATAACTTTAAAAAAAAGTTCAATCAGAGGTAACAAACTCATAGAAGTACAAAACACCGCGGAAATCAAAGTAGGTATAGAAATAATTCGCAATTTTCAACATCCTCCGTTTTGGACTATAAAAATGCGCAACGCATTTCTCATTCGTGTTCGCAGCATTTTTGATCATCCCACCATCTATGAAAATTTAATACGGCCTTGTTCACTTTTCACCCCTTACGTTGCCTTCACGACCCGAGGTACAGTCTTGTTTACTTTTCACCCTCTTGCCTTTCCTCCGTGTTCCTACTTTTGAGACCTGCAATTTTGGTGTCACTTTCTTTTTGTAAATACGCAATGTTGCCACTAATAAATTCCTGTCTTTATTGCTGCATTATGTAGAAATTGAGATTGGAATTTTACCCCTTGCCACCCTTGTAGCTTCGTTCCCTGTTTCACTTTTAATAATGTAAAAATGCAAATTCACCATGCTTGTCTCTTGTTTTCGAGATTTTGCCATAGTCGCCAACAGGTCTTTTACAACAAAATAAAGATCCTGCCTTAAAAGGTCATCAAATTTTCGCATAATTTTAAAATAAAAAAATCTTGTATAATACAATTAACAGCCCTGAATTATTGGCGCTCATACATTTTAATATACCAGCCAGAAACACAAGGTCAGTAGTACCGTTTTATTGTGGCAATACTGCGACCATTGCCCATTTCAATATACCACTACATAAAATTCGAAATTTTTGGCAATATGTTTTTGCATATAGACGCATGGAATGTGTCTCTGTTAAAATTTAAACACGAAATAATGAAATCATTTATCCTTAATTCAAGTACTCACTAAGGAAGTTCTTTGGTAAATAGTGAAATAAATTAACCTAATATCTACCTATAGTATCGTATTAATTTTTTTTATTTAGGAGTATCTATTGATACACATCTAACTTGGAAAACACAAATTGATAAAATCATCTCGAAATTAAGATACCTTACATATACATTTTATAGACTTAAGGAAGTACTTAATCTTGACAAATTGAGAATGATATATTTTTCACTGGTGCAATCTTCAATAATGTACGGCATTATAGGATGGGGTGGTGCGCTTGATGCTTTTATTAAGCCTTTATAAAACACTCAAAAGCGCATTATTAAAGTTATGTACAATAGAACTAAAACATTCTCGACTGAGTTACTTTTCAAAGATACTAAAATATTCAACATCCTTAAATTATTTATATTGAAGACTATGAAATATGTATTTAAAAACAAAAATTGTTTCGAAAAAAATGAAAATAGAATTAGCAAAAGGACTAATAATATCTTTTACACCCCTCAAATCAATACCAAATTAATGCAAACACATAGCAGCTTTATTGGTCCTCGGACATTTAATCTTATACCAAAACACATTCAAACGTCAGATAAAATATCACTCTACATAAAAGAATTAAAATTATGGCTTTATGGTGCAGATGTTAAAACACTTTTGCTATAAATTCTATGTTAACCTTATTGCATCACTTTTCATTTTAATTCTAACTCATATAACTTTTTTATAACTTATAACTATTGTTAATTGTACTTACTTATGTATGCATTTTTGTTTATATTACCCACGCACAGGCAGTGCCTTTGTGGGTTCCCATTACCTACTTTTTACTTTACGTAGATTTAATTATTCCTAACTTTTGATTTATTTGTTTCTTATATGTGTATTTTGAAATGTTTATAATAATGGGAAAAAATAAAGATTAAAAAAAAAAAAAAAAAATACATCTTTATAATTAATTATATGATTTATAGTAATTTTATAAACCATCACAATTATTAAAAAAAAATTAAGACTTTTTTCTTTTCATCATTGCTACCAACTTACAAATATTGGAACTATCTTACAATAGTGGCATTCTTATTATTTTGTTCACAGATTTTCTTAATTTTTTTGTTTCATTTTTTTTTTTACACAAGCTCCACACAGGAGGCCCTGTGGAAAATAATTTCCCTCAGAGCCTATGTCATTTGGGGATGCTGTGTGGAGGGTTTTTTTTAAGGAAAAGGAGGAGAGGAGAGTTCTGGGAAGGAAAAGGGTTTAAGGGGAGGGTAGGAATCTGGGGTTCAGTGAGTCCTGGTCATCCGCCTCCAATACCTAGACAAACCTCATGAACCCGGGCACCCTTGCTAAATCACCAAACGTAGCGAACCACTTGGGGTGACCTATGGCAGAGGTGTTGGTTATCCAATAAAGGTTCCCGGGGCGGCGGTACCCATTTCCGCCTCCCAATTCATTGAAAATAAGGTTTGTTTTCGAGCTTGTAATATAT
This sequence comes from Glyphotaelius pellucidus, assembly GCA_936435175.1. Classification (NCBI taxonomy): domain Eukaryota; kingdom Metazoa; phylum Arthropoda; class Insecta; order Trichoptera; family Limnephilidae; genus Glyphotaelius; species Glyphotaelius pellucidus. The sequence goes on from OW386548.1 coordinate 33,614,656, forward strand.
TTTACTTATTATTTACTTACCATTAAACATTTTCAACGTACTTCTTAAGTTTATTTTTTTATTTGCAAATATATCATATTTAAATATATTTTTTCATTGTTGCACAATTGTAATATTTAAATATAAAAGCTTACTTGAGCTTATTGTTCATGTTGTTGCTATACCTTATCTATGTTATTATGTAAAAGCCGAAAGGCTTTAATTTTATGAATAAATAAATGAAATATTTTAGAAAGGAATATCCCTTTTTTGATAAAAGTCGTTCATTAAACCATTTATGCGTGTACTCAATTCTGTCAGACACAAAGTTCAAGAACGTGCAATGAAACAGCTGTCTTAAAATTGATTCATTTCAAGTTTTTTTACCACTATTTTACGAATAAAATAAGCTTTAGCCAAACGTTCTGAAATAAGCCGAAATGTTAAATTACTTCTTAACTAATCACAAAGTATAATTTTTGGTAACATCATGAAAATAATTCAATTAAAAAGCGAGGATTTGTTTCGAAATTAAAATATTTACCAAGGTTCCCTGGGAACCCAATTTTATTTTGGATGAATGAAATTTTATCTCGGCATATTTTTAAATGAAATATTGTGCATTGCGAATATCAGTTTAATTTACAACCACACACGGTTTCGCTCAACCATTTCAATATTATGACACGACATAACCAACACAACCTATAGTTTATATTTACAAAAATAAAATTAGCTTAGCAAAGAATGCAAGGCTGATGTAAGCATGATGAATAAGATTAAGAAAGGGACGCTCAGATGATTTGGGCATGTGGAGCGAATGAATGAGAAAAGGAGTGTGAGGAGAATATATGTCGTAAATGTGAATGGTAGACGAAGTCGGGGACGCCCGAAGAAGACATGGCACTACCAAGTGAATCAGATACTTGAGTCGGGCGATGTCAAAAGTCAGAATAATAGAAGAACATGTATGAGACGATGTATGAATGTGAACGAAGCAAGGAGTGTGTGCCAAGATCGAGTTGTTTGGCGGTCCGTCCTCTCTGCCTACCCCTGCGGAGAAACGGCGTGATGATTAGTTAGTTAAAATATGTTTGCTTCTGGGTTTATATATATGTAGGCGAGATGTAATGCGTTGCTAAACCATTCATCCGATTGCGATGAAACTTTGGGGATTTGATGTGTGCATGCCCGCAATGGTTTCAATATGTATATAGTGAGTTCTGGCATAATGAAATTGTGCGTTGCTAACCGTTCGTCCGATTGCGAAGAAACTTTGGGGATTTGATGTGTGCATGCCGGCGATGGTTTATGTGTAAAATAGCGAGCTCTAGCGTCGTGAAGGAGGACTGGGAAATGAAGGAGGCTAACGAGCGAAGCCGCGGGTAAAAGCTGGTAGATAATTAAAATATCTTAACAAAAGTAAATCGAAGTCGCATTTTTGTATTAATATAAAAAAAATGTGATACTGAATATGACCTCCACTTTAAAAATAGTTAATTTTTTTTATATAGTTTCCACTTCATAAATTCCGTGTAAAAACTAATTAGTAACGTCTTGGTACTCAAATAGAGTACTCGCTACCCGTAATAATTAACCACCTGCCGTAAGACACGCCACTGCGTTCCGCCGCAAGCTCCCGCCTGAGGGGTAGTACACTTATTCCAGCCTCCAGGTAATGTAATCTCCTTGAGACCACAATTAATTCCACTGGATCCCACTCGCCTAGAGCGGTCCTCTCACGCTGAGCTGGTAATCTCACGCGTAAGTCCTTCCGCTATTCTTAGATTTTGGTTTTAACACTTGTTTGGTGACAGCCTAAACCAGCAATTCTGTGAACAGAAGATTTCGTATCCAAAAAAGCATTTTTCTAATTTTCTCTTATTTAATAATTCAATGCAAAAATTTTCAATGAAATCAAATGATTTGTAAGTAGGTACTAAAATACCTAGAATAAAAAATATCTACAGCAATATTCGAATGCTCACCGTAAACCAAATTTTATTTACATATTGTCTGTCTTTAACATCTACAGATCAATACTATCTATACTAATATTATAAATGCGAAACTGCGTGTGTTTGTTTGTTACGCTTTCACGCATGAACCAATAAACCGATCTTAAAAATTATTTCACCATTAGAAAACTACATTATATGCGAGTAATATAGACTGCATATAATAGTTAGCTCTGGCGTTATGAAATTATAAATATTAATATATTTTATTTACTATATGTTTTCCGTCGCTAACAAAAGCGAGTTATTGCTAACGTCAGAAAACAAATCGTTGCCGCGGAAACGATGTTGATATATTTGCTTCAGGTGTCGTAGTTAATTTCTATCTTTATTTATTTATTGAAACAAAAATACATATACATTATAAAAAAATATTTTGACTGTCCAACTAGGAGATTTCCCGTTTATCTATATAAATAAAAATGAATCTCCGAAATGTTTGTACGCGCATTAATTACGAACGACTGCACCAAATTAGATAATTATTTTTTTATTACTGGTGACCTCTGGCATTATGAAATTAAGATGGCACGCGAGCTGTTTGAAAATTGAATGTACCGGGAATGAATGTATGTAATTTCCCCCTAATACTATGCAGGCAAAGCCGCGGGTAAAAGCTTGTATTAAATATTTTATAAAATAACACAGAGAGGCAAAACGATCCGGTACATTAGTATGACATTTTGAAATATCCTACTAGTGAACCAGAAAACATTATGTTTAATTCGCTGCAAGTTTTTCTGCAGTATATTTGATTTGGTGGTGTTTGTGAGTAATCTGAGTATTGTACCAGATGGAGAGTACACTTTAACATATAATTAACTCAAATTTTGATTTTTCGGAGATGTTGATATACAGCTGATATGGTGATCGGTAGCATTTTTTCAATTTTCAATTACTATTTTTTCACAGAAACGTCTCTATCACAATGACAATTCTTTTTCAAACTTTCTTCAGGCAGGTAGGTTCCATCATATTAAAAAATGCGAATGAGAAAGTTCAAACAAACAAATTTCACATTTGAAAAAAGAATCTCAAATGAATAACATTGAAACTTTGAATACCAGAGTTCCTAGAATTCTATTTCAACGATTCAATGAAATAAAAATTGTTTCACGATTTTCAGACTAAGAAGGCACACGGTTTTGATTTTTTATTGATAGACGAACGGCTAGCAGTCTGAATTTTAGAGTGCTTATCGACCGACTGTCATTTTAGAAAGAACTCAGTTTAGTCCAAAGGAATCTATAAATCTTTGCTTTAATACCTTAATTTCTGTTTTAAGTAGTCAATTATTATAAGAAAATAAATTAGGAAGGCAGTATATCCTTAATCGGTGCTGAAATTAAAGTTGGCCACCGGAAATTATATTTAATATAAAATAAAAAATAAAATTTATATAAAATTATAATTTTTTGTGCATTATTTATCAATTTCACACGTAAAATCGACTTCAAAAATACCCTTAATAAAAAGTTAGTAAAAATATGAAACGAAATTATATATAGTGTATTTTTTTGTACTTCATGCGCTGGTATACACGGTAAATGCACAAGCAGATTTTGCCTTGAGATATGTGAATAAAAATATTTTTTATCCTTTTGTTATTCGGTGGTACATCCTCTCTGCACATACCTTCGGGATCACTTATTTATATTTTGCGTAATTAATAAACCGTATTTTCCCTAAGCCGACGGCATATTGTACATAGTGAAAAGTGACAAATGTGTCGATTGCCAATCACAAAAAAAATATAATTTGATAGGTAAGCTAAAGGACTACGAGATTTTTTCGAACTGTTTTTAACGAATTTTTTCAAGCTCAGAGATTAATTCTTGGACTGATGAAATCTTTCCGAACAATCGGACATCTGCATTCCACAAATTAACAACACAAGAAGATGTAAGAAATACAGCCGACTAAAAAATTTCAAAATCGTCAACAACGCTGTTGAAAACGAACGTCTAGAAAACATCATTTACACTGTTCTGTACGTAATACACAATCAAACCAACTATCGCACACTCAAAAACTAACTACAAACAACATTCATTTATCAGAAGGACGTACACAAAATATAATAATACCTTTTCAGACGCAGATATTTTCCTTTGGTCCTCAGGTCGATTCATTAAGGGCATATTAGATAAAATTAAACCAAATTGTTATGAACTCTAACCCCTGTTGTGTGTAAAATCTTTAAGATATTTTCTCATTTCGGGTTGTTATTTTTTCTTTTCCTTGTATGTCTTTGAGCTACCTAAATACTTTTAATCTGTCTGTTTTTTTTTAATATTTAGTTTTCAACAACTTGGTTTTTCTTAAATATTTTTTTTTGTTTCTTCAAAATAGGCAAATTCACTTTGTGGCGTCAACATTAATTTAATGAAAAACAAATAACTTTGTGTAACAACCACTATTTAATTAACAATATCAACATGTTTCGAAAACTATGTTTTCTTTGTCAGGATAATATGTTAATAAAAAATAACAAAAGACAAACAAGTATAGACTAATTAGAACATAGACAAAATATTAGAAAGGAGAGGTGATTAATTACCTAAAATATATCATAAAAAACAATTATATAAAATAAAATATAAAAATTATTTTAGAATGTTGATATTGTTAATTAAATAGTGGTTGTTACACAAAGTTATTTGTTTTTCATTAATTTTTTTTTGTATCTAATATGGATTTTATGCGGAAACATCTCTGGTGTTTTAATAAAATATTAATAACTATTTGTTTCCGTATCTAAGTAAAATAAATAAAAACATAATGTGTAAAAATTAAGATTTAATTAAAAAACATAACAATTTAAAAAATATTATACTAAATATTTACGGCGATTGTAGCCTTGAATTTTGGTTGTCTGTAGTATTTTGTCTGTCTAACTTCTGTTTCAAGAAGATGTCTATCCTTCTACTAAAACCAACGTTTAGTGTTATTTATTATTATATTTCAATAAATTTTAATGTATGATATGGTACCCGTATATTATTATATTTATGAGCTGTATAAACAAACATGTTGACACATTTCCCTTTTGGTTGGTTTCGAAGAACTCCATATTATCATTTTATATTAAGACAAATTAAATATTGATTTCTAAAATAATGTTAAAGAATTGTGGAAATTTCCATTATGTCTAATAAAAACATATTTTTTAAATTTTGTAAATAATGATTATTCTCTAGTTTTCCTTTTTCCTTTTTAATGTCCTAATATAAATAAACCATGATATTTGTGACAAAAACATTGGCATAGTACATCAAAATGGTACCGTCTATGGATTTCACTTCTGGAGAAAACTAATTTCTTCAAAATGGTTGAGTTTAAAAAGTCTCACCAGTCTTTAAATATGTATGAACTTTTCCACTTTTAGTAGACATATACTCGTATGTAAGATTTATTTTATTCCACTTGCATCACAGTTCAGATTCACCGTGGATGCTCTTTCACCCATAAACACTAATCCCGCATCCAAGTCCACAGCAAATAGCACTATCTAGTTCTAACCGCCGTCTTATCCATAATTCATGTTCCTTCACTTCTTACACTTAGGTTTCGGCACTCTCCTCCCTCAGAGAGGTTGTTTTTCTTCGTTTCCTCACATTAAAGCCTCGCCACGAAGTTCCCCATTATTTGGGCCTGCACTTTTAGCGGACTTAATGCACTTCCAGCAGTTCAATTGTCAAATAATCCAATCTTTGGTAGTCTGATGTATCTATGCTATTTACGGTGATTTATTCCATGCCAACCCCTCTAACAATAATATTTATTTTACGAAATTGTCATTGTATTTTTCTCCTGAAAATATACAATAATTTAATATTTTTAAAAACAATAACAGCGTTTTATTATGTTACAAAAACATACCCGTTTAATTTTATTAAATGTTGACATGGAAAAACACGCGCATGAAATTATGTGCATAAAATAAAATTTAAAAAAAAAACTCATTCAAACTTTAAGCTCGCTTTACCTTTGAACCAATAAACAGTAGGTGCCCGTAATAACCAAAATAAGAGACATGTATAAAAAAATAACTGGTTAGAAATGCTTTAGGTTTACATGAAAACATTTGAATGTATTCCTTTTTTTAGGGGTAGAAATATATATTCACAAAACGTGAATTTAGTCAACTTTTTAATATATGTACCTAATACCTAATTAAGATTTTTTTCGGTAATCCAGTTTTTGTTACAAGAATAGATTTATGATTTTCACCATTATTATTAAAGGCCTTTTAAAAGTTTAATGAATATAATTTAGAGATCATGAAAATATCAAATTAAATATAATATCAATAAAATAATATAAAATTATAATATCAATAAAATAATATAAAATTATAATATCAATAAAATAATATAAAATTATAATATCAATAAAATTCTGTTATAAAACTCCTACCATGACACTTCGTGGAGAACAGTTATGTAGCTGCTTCATTGCCGTACCCTTTCTTTATTTCTTTCTTTGTTCTCTTTCTCTGTAGGTTATGTATTATATTTGACACTACTATGTTTAATATTTCATTTTGATTATCATTATTTCTATTATCACTACAAGCATTTACGTCTAGTAACAACCAAACACTGAATACTCATGCTGTGAACATTTCTAATTTTAGTGTTAATACCTATGTACATCCCAACGGCAATTCTATATTATAATAATTGTTAACACTCTGTAAATGTTTCAAACAATAAATAAATAAATAAAAATACTTTATTTTATTTAATTATTATTACATTTTCTTACAAATATATAAATGTGGAAAATGGCGGCAGTAAATTATCAACTGATGGCATTATTTATTTAGGGTCAAAATGCGTTAAAATACTTGTCAATAAATGAACCCTCAAAATGAGGGGAGATCGGGAACAATGGTTGCAATTACAAGCTTTTCGACAATAATAGCGCCATGTGCACTGCGCGGTAGCTACGGCAGAGGCGGTAATCTCATTAGGCCACACGGGAAAAATAATATATTAGGAATAACCAACCCCGCCGTACCAATTAACCCCCCGCTATCGAATGCCCATTTGCCGCTCTCGCCTCGATTTTAATGCTCCTAATTTAATTTCAATGGGTTCCCAGTTTCTACCTATGGGTTACCATTCTTGATTGGTGTATTCAGAATATCTTTGAATACAAATAAAAAAAGAATGTTTGCGAATTTAGTTACAGTTTTTCTTCACAATGATATAAATATTATTGCTAATAGTTCGATAAAAACATTAATTGCCTGTAGGCTGGCTTTTAATTCATTCAGTATTTAATGACCTCCGTGGCAGAGGGTTTAAGACTCTCAAATTTAAAACCGAATCATAAAAGTTATTTTATAAATAGTTATTTTAATTGTTTTTTTTTCACAAGTATAATAAAATAAAACAAGCCAGAGTATTAGAAAGTAAATATCCTCGTGTATAAAGTAATTGTTAATATATTTAGAAACTAAAAAAATTTAAGCACTCAGGCCTCTGGCATATTTTGTTGGAAGGTGAAAATATATCCGTTATTATTTATTTATTTATTTATGAAAAGTATACAATACAGAATATAGTAAATTATATAAAGCATTGTACTCCCAGGAGTTAATAAACTCATTGCGGGAATGATACGCATTACATGAAACATATAGCTGTATGTATTAAATGGACATATGATGGGGACATACACAACATTATTATTTCAGATAGTCATTAATAAGATGAAGTTTGAGCATGTTAGTTTGGGTCTTTTTACATTGACTTGCACGTTTGATCTCGTTGGGTAGTTGATTATATTTTGTGTGAGCTATGTATTCTAGGGATCTTAGTCCATATTTTGTTGATTTGATTTTTGATATAAGAAGTTTGTTGTGATTTCTTGTGTTGTGTTGGTGTACGTCGCAATTGTAATAGAGTGTAGTGTTGGAATGTGCCGAGTGTTGAATTACTTGTAATATAGTTTTAGTTATTTCAAAAGTGGGAATGGTATTAAAAGGAAGTATTTGGGTGTTTCTGTAGATATCTTTGACATGTGTGTCCCAAGGTAGACTGAAAATATTTCGCAGGGCTCTATTTTGAACGACTTGGACTTCTGAAATCATTTTTTTTGTAGCAAATCCCCAAATTCCGGTGAGATATATTAGATGTGAGTGAATCATAGCATGGTAAATCGATTTTAATAGAGAGGGAGGAAGTAACCCGCGAAGTCTATATAAAACACCAGTTATAGGAGTAATTTTGGATAGAACATGTTTAAATTGGTGATCCCATGTGAGTTGTGAATCAATGAAAAGGCCAAGATATTTTGTAACATCAGCCCTTTCAAGGCGGTTATTATCAAGACTTATATTAAGACTTACATTTTTTTTATTTGCAAACAGTATGTAATGTGTTTTTTTTATGTTTAGGCTAAGTTTGTTTAGTCGCAGCCAGTTTGCCAGGCAAGCTATATCCCTTTCCATTTCCTTTTCAAGTTCGTTTAAATCATTATTGTGATAAAGAATCACTGTATCATCTGCATAGAGTTGTATTGTACCCTTAAGTCCCCATTTAGCAATATCATTTATATATATTAAAAATAGTAATGGTCCAAGTACGGAGCCCTGAGGCACGCCACATTTTATCGTTCCCATGCTGCTTGTCCCTTTTCCAACAAAGGTCTGACAGTGTCGGTTAGAGAGGTAGCTACACAGTAACTTCAGGGGAGTGCCTACTATGCCTAGGTGTTCTAGCTTCTTTAGTAGTATCCCATGGTCAACCGTATCGAAAGCCTTTTTTAAATCTATAAATAAGCCTGCAGTGTGCTTACCCTGGTCTATATGCTTTTGGAGGGCGTATACAAAATCGAAGGCAGCACATTTTGTGTTAGATTGGTTTCTGAATCCATACTGTTGGGATGCGAATAAATTGTTTGATAAGAGATATTTAGTGAGCCTAAGCTTAATAACCTTTTCAAAAACTTTAGAGAAGACAGAGAGGATGGATATAGGACGATAATTAGAAGGATTTTTTTTGCAATCATCTTTGTAAATCGGAATTATTTTTGCTATCTTTAGTTGATCTGGGAAGATTCCACTATCCAGGGATTGATTAATAAGAAAAACAAGGTGGTCAGCTAATATATCTTTGCAAAAGTTCAGGTACACTGGTGTAATTCCATCTAAACCTGGAGATGCATTAGACTTTAGTTGAGAGATGATACTGAGAACTTCTGTTTTATTTGTTTTGGCCATATATAAGGACTGGATTGCTTTTTGGTCCGTGTATATAGTGATAGAATCATCTGGATATGATGCAATTGTAGCTGCTAAGTTTTCCCCAACTGATATAAAGAAGTTGTTAAAAGTTGAAGCTATCTGTGTTGGGCATGTTATTTCTTCATTCTTAATGAGAAGACATTCAATTTCATCTTTCTGGGATGTCGAGCTATTTGTTAGAATTGCATTTATTATTTTCCATGTCTGTCGCGGATTACGCAGGTTTACCTTAAATATAGTCGTGTAGTATTTGGTTTTAGCATATCTTCTATAGTTGGTAACTTGATTTCTTGTTTTATTTCTCAGTGCTGTGAATATATCACTTTGTTGATTTTTTTCCAGAGGTTAAACGCATTGTTGCGCTGTTTGATAAGTGCATTTAATTTTGCATCAAACCATGGAATATTACCCCTTCGTTGGTCTCCTATGCGTAACTCAGATTTATGTTGGGATGATTTTATTGCTGATTTGATGTATTCATTAAAATTATTATAGTTTTCATTTATAAAATCCAAATAACTAGAATATTATTGAACACTCCGAAAACTAAAAACTGTATTTTGAAAGATAATTCGGAATAAACATATAATTTTTTAAAAGTGAAAATTTGCTAACATTTATTAAATGCAAACACGAAAAAGTTTTAATGGCTCATCTTACGTTTTTTTATAACTAAAATTACTCATAACGCAAAAAAATAAAAACATTTACGTATTTTATTAGAAAAATGTATTTAAAACGATGTCGTTAGTTCACTTTTTGTCGTTTCATTTAAAAATAATTAATAAAGAATTCCCAAAATTTAATAATTTTTTTTCGAATTGAGGTCCGAAACTTTGATTTCGTAAAAGTGTAATAAAGCATGGTGTTTTATATTTCTAACACCGTTTTGATCACATTTCTTATCATGAGAGTAAGGGAGACACAAAGATTTCTATTAGACCTGTATGAGTTGTTTCCAAAAGTGAACAAATCAGCCTGGGGGATTTTTGTAGAGAGCAGTTGGGACTCTCATGCCGTATTCCCACAAATTACAATTTTTTTTCTCGATTTGATTCCAAGATTAAATAATTTCTTTTTAAGAAAAAATTACCAAATCCTTTGTCAATCTTCCATTTTACCTTTGTAAATTAACCGCTTCCATTGCTCGTCTTCCAAAATATCTTAAATCATTGCCATAAATTCTTAATTCCGCAGCAGTTAAAAATTTAACCCTGCTTTATACGAATTCCTTGGAGGGTCAGTTGCCTTAGAATCGAATATACTGTCATATTCTATATCAATGAAATAATAGCATTTTAATGGTAGCTTAATTGTTTTTGGATATTTTCCAGTCCCTGATCCCCAGACAGATTACTTTCACAGCTGTGGCTATTCGGACTACGCCTTTTAGTTTACTATAATTTACATTAAAGCTATTAAACTTTGTATTGAAACACAATTTGTGAATATGAAAAAAAAAACTGTTACCGAATTATTTTAAAAGGGTTGTAGAAGAAAAACAACCATTTAAAATGTGATTATTTTATCATCGTTGCAAGGAATGTAAGTCTCGGGTTACAAATTAGGGGTAACGTTTCAATTTTTTGCCATTGATATTGTTTCAATTCATTGCCTGTGCAATTATGGAGAACTTACCTAGTCGCCCCTACATAACTAGTAAGTAAAATTTTTGACTTTGAATTTCAGTGCACTTTTTCCAATACATTTGGTCATCTAATTAGTATTTGCGTTTTCTTCTTCTGAGTCAATAGATGTCGCTTTATTTTGCCTGTTCATTTTGAAGTGGTTTGAAGATTGAATATTGATTTTACAAAAACAATATTTTTTTTTTGATTTCGAGGATTTGATCCTTTGTTCGCTAAATGTCTGCATAGGTTCGTCAGGCGATTTAAACCACTACACCAAAGGAGACATGCGTTGGATTGCGGATTTATCGTGTTATATTGGAACTGAGTACCCGTGAATTAAATAAATATTTTATTGCTATCTCATTATTCTGTCGCAGGCTAAATCCTGTAGACGTATGTGCTTGTTTCTTTTTAGTGCCGCTATTTTTCGTTTAATCGCGTTTCAAATCATAACGGTGCTGAAGAAGTTTTCACTTCAAAAACAATAGTAGAATTTTTTATTAGTTTTTGTGAGGGGATGATGAGTTTTAAGTAATGTAATAAATAAGTAGAAGGTGATCTAATAGTCTAGAAAACAATCGGAATCCACGCCTCTTTTTGGGAGGAATTTAAAAATACTTAAAAAGCTTTTGGAAAGGTTGGAAAAGGTATTTGAGAAATGCCTTTACGAAATCGACCTGTAAAAAACATTAACTCCTTTTTGACGCATTGTTTATTGTAATAATAAAGAAATTTAAAATTGATTTCACGGAACCAAGTGACGCAGAGTCTAGGACGTCTATTCCCCTTCGCAGGCGGGGCGTAACTGATACGAATCGGGTGTTCCAAGTGCATGGTTCTTGTGCCGACGGCATAAGGTTCACTTTAAAAATCCAAATTCGTAGAGTGCGGTCCGTATTCATTGATGTCAAAAATAACAACGAGAAAATGCATTTTTTTGCGATTATTATAAAAGAAACTGAATTTGCCACATTAAACAATAAAACCATATCCGAAAAGGGGTTTATAAGTAGAAGAGTTTGCAATTAAAATGTTTTTTTATTTACCTAATACTTATTATTTCTAGGCTTATTAAAAGACCGATATTTTTAAGGGCCAAGATATGTTCTACACGCAGTATTTAATTGTAGCATCTTCTAAGCGATCAAATTTTCAAAACAAAAATACATGATTTTGCATTATTTCGCATGGCTTCATCTTAACGTGACAGTGATAATAGTTTTTTTTTTAAATTGCTCTTAAAATATTGAAGTCAACAAATATGTAACTCTTGTCGGAAGAAGTGAACCTTGCGTAGTTGTACATTCATTCCATGTTTTAAATTTGCTCTGAGCTTCCGATTGTAAATGGAGAAGTTTTGTACTAAACGCAGTGTTACTGCGTAGGAACATTTCCTTTTAGTACAGCTCGGCTATTAAACCGGTACATCAGCCGTTGAATTATTCAGAACCGAAGGGTTTTATTGATATTTTACTGGAGGCGTATTTACTCCAAGTTTAAAAGGTGACACTAAAATGTACAATCGCCTTCTTTGTCGACCCGACACTTAAATTGATAGATTACATTATTTCAGCGTTTGATGTGGAAATTGAAAATAGGGTTGGCAATCTCAGCTTTACCATTAGTAAAATTTAATAATTCAACCGTCACTACTTTTTGTGTATTAAGGGTTATGGAACTCTGAACTCTACAACATTGTAAGATCTATTTTTGTATGTCACTTTAACTTATATTTTTTTACTTTTCATCTAAAGGGTTTCCCTGTGGAGTTTTAAAATGTTTTTGTTTTCAATTTTGAAATATTTTACGAAGAATGCTTTTATCACTTTATAATATATTCTTCCGCCTACGATCTTATATTAAGTGAATGTTCTCTGTTTTCCCCTGATATTATTTACAAATATGCTTTAAAAATGTATATACACATTGTAATGTTTACCTAGTATTCTAAAATCTCCAGGGTGAAATTGAACATTCGGATAAAATACATAAAAATTTAATGTTTTTTTTTTTTAATTTTTATTTGTTAAATGTTTTATCCTTCTTGTCCTCCACTAAAGCATTTCTTCAATAGTTATTTTGTATAAATTATGTAACATGTTTTTGAAATTCATTTATTTCTGTGATATTATATTTCAGAGAAAGCAATAACTTTTTTGTTTGACATTGTAAGTTAAATATAACAAAGTTTAAACTAACTAAGTTGTTCTAAACTGAATAACTTTAGAACAACTTTATTTATTTTATAATATCCTAAGACTTGTTTCAATCCAAAACTAGGTTTCATCAAGGCATAATATTAAATAAATAAACTACCCATGCTTTAAAAAAAGCTAGTAAATTGGTTTATGTACGAATCACAAAAAAAAATGATTTTCATAATGTTCTTCGCACATAAGTGAAAAGAGTAAAGCTCTTGACGATATATTCTATTGGTTAAATTTATTGGTGTTGCATAAATATCAATTTTTGTAATCGAAGAAAGCATTTACTTTATGGCTTGTCATAATTTCAATATAACAAATACATTTTTTTGAAACCACTTCATTCATAAAGTAAATACACAATAGTGAATTTAAACCAATTTTTGTGGTTATATTATACCATTTTGTCAATGACCTCTGAGAAATTGCACATTCTAATAACTTTTTTTTCTTTGTTTCAGGTATGTTGGTCGCCCTTAAATTCATAAGCAGGATGGACTAAAAAGCGTCAACTGGTAAAACTTTCAACTATAACAACGATACTTTACGTTAATAAATGAGGTCGCAGTAAACTAATCTAACGATCAAAACAAAAAAATGCACAAAATGTCTATTTAAACTTATTATTATACTTTATATAATAATATGCATCACTAAACAGCAGTAAAAATCTAAATGATAATAATTTCACACTTGTTTCTATGAACAATAGTACCAATACTTGTTGTGGAGTGTAAGGTGTAAGCAAGTGGAGTGTAAATAAAGTAAGGTTGATAGGTATTTATCACATTTTTTAATGTTTAGTGAACACTAATGGAAGAACTAACTTCCAGAAAGTGTAGTGAGTAATGCAATTGGCATGCATTCCCAGAAACAGAGTAATATTCCAGCATTAACAAGATTCCAGCGTCCTTCACAGCCTCTCCATTATTGTGATCTCGCAAGTAGAAAGATCCAGGGGTCATTACAGATTGGTAGAATTACACTTACCCACAAACCCCCCTGTCTTATCCTCGTCCCCTGGTATGGAATAGTCTTATGTCACATGGGGTCGTGGGTTATGGGGGAAAGTTTCGTCTTGGCAGGGGCTCTTAGATTATCGCTGTTATATTCAAATTACTGTCGTTAAGAGTTGTTCAACCGTACGGTAATGAATGCATCTAAACATGTGGTGTCCTGGAAATCATGCGCTTAGGTCTTGCAAAGCAAAAGAATTCGCCTAACCTTTCAATTTTTTTCTTGTTATTTCACATTTTATTAATTAAATAGTTGCTTACATCGATCGTCCGGTTGGTTAATAATCAGACATCGCCAAAAACTAAGTTTTGAGAAAATGAGGGAAACAATATTCGAATTCTCTCCACAAATCAAATTTTATTTACTATTCGTATATATTAAATTATCGGTTTTTATATATTAAATATTCTATAAAATAAAACTGGGAAACATAACAGTCCGGTAAATTAGTATTACCTAGAAAACATCAACATTTAGATTAATTCAGTAAGTTAATTAGTTAAAAAGTTTTTCTGCTTTATAAATGAACTGGTTGTTATGAGTAATCTTAGTCCTGTACCAGATAGAGTGCATAGTTTTACATATAACTGCATATTGAACTCAAATTTAGATTTTTCGGAGACATTTGACTAATCAACTGGACGATCGGTAAATACTTATGCACACCTAGGCTATAAAGATTTTTAAAAAATCGCAAGCAATAGGTCAATATCAACAAGTAAGGTAGCTACATCGAAATTACATACCTACACTAATATCGTAAAAAAAATGTATTTACTTAGATCAACAAACATGTATTTACTAAGATCAATTTTTTTTTAATAATACGGTATTATAGTATTTTTAGACGTAAGACAAGAAAGAAATTTTGACAACCCTACGTCAAGTTTAAGACATGTAGAGATTGTGTGCATGTTATAGTGTAGGGGGGTGGGTTGTGGGGTGAAGGGGGCAGGACCTGCATTACGGCCGGACAAAGGAGAAGATCTACAGTCCCAGTAATAGAATCAGCATCACCGCACACAGCGCGAGTGTTTTACGAGATTTGCCCCTAACCTAATTCGACCCTGCCGTAAAGTGACCGTAACGCCTTTAGGGGGCAGGGCATGTCCGGACGTCCGATAGTGTCGCAAGTTAAATGGTTTTATTTACTTTGTGCAGCGGATTTTTGAAGAAAACGCACGACAAAGAGTTTGGCTTTAGAAAATATAACGCACTCTTTCTTTATGGTGCATAAAATTCTTTATACATGCACAACCCTTTGGGGGAAATAGTAAGTTCGAAAAGAAAATTGTTGAAAGTTAAATTTTTTTTTTGTTTTTTATTTATTTATTTATTACATGCCGTAATGGGCTTTTACATTCTTTGTTTATAACTTAAGTATCACAGTTCTTTTAAATACTTTAAAACTAAAACAATAAAGAAAATGAATAAGTCACACATAAAAAGATATTTAAAATAAACAAAAATTGCTGAAATTGTCCACGACTATTTGTGTATAGAAATTGTCCACGACTATTTGTGTATAGAAATTGTCCACGACTATTTGTGTATAGATTTATAAAAGAATTGCTGAAATTGTCCACGACTATTTGTGTATAGATTTATAAAAGAATTGCTGAAATTGTCCACGACTATTTGTGTATAGATTTATAAAAGAATTGCTGAAATTGTCCACGACTATTTGTGTATAGATTTATAAAAGAATTGCTGAAATTGTCCACGACTATTTGTGTATAGATTTATAAATTGCTGAAATTGTCCACGACTATTTGTGTATAGATTTATAAATTGCTGAAATTGTCCACGACTATTTGTGTATAGATTTATAAATTGCTGAAATTGTCCACGACTATTTGTGTATAGATTTATAAATTGCTGAAATTGTCCACGACTATTTGTGTATAGATTTATAAATTGCTGAAATTGTCCACGACTATTTGTGTATAGATTTATAAAAGAATTGGAATAAACATTATAAACATTATAAACAATGTTTATACTGGTTATTCTTAAGGTGAAATATATCTCCTAGATCTGAATATTTATTTCCGAGATTGTGAAGTTTCGAGATCGGGAAATTTTGGTAAGATCCTGGTGTTGTTAAAGTAAAAGAACTGTTGGGAATGTGGATGTTGATTAGTTGAAGTAATTCAGGACAGTCAATTTTATGTAATAATATTAAATCTGTGTTAATTCTTCTTTCTGAAAGTTTTAATAGGGAAATTTTATCAAGTGGGTAATTATAAACAATATTTTGTACAGAAATATGCAATTTATAGTTTATAAACCTCAGGAACGTATGTTGAATCTTTTCAATGCTGTTGGAATGAATATTGTAAAATGGAGACCATAACGTGGAATTATACTCTAGTTGGCATCATATAATAAGATAAATGTGCTTAAATTTTAGAAGATTTTGCAGCTCTCAAAACAAATTCAAGAGTTTTAATGATATTATCTTTATAATATCATATTTAAATTATCTTATCGAATTGAATTTTCAATGCAAAATACAAATTTAAAGGATGTCTGATTGAGTTAGATAATATAATACATTCAGAAAAAAAACGAACTTTGTGCTGTGCGTTACATTACATGATTAATCTTAATATATCAATAATTAGATTATTAAATGGAATTTTATTATGATCAGTTCTTTCATTGTTTCTGTTGTTTACCGTATGTTTGAGTCGTATGGTGTCGGTTACGACGTGTGCCGAACATAGCCGATCAGATAGAGGCAAGTCATTCCTTTTGCGAGAGCGAGACGAAATCTAGCTCTCGGGTTATAAGGACGTGTGTCCTATTAATATAACAATAAAGAGTCACTGTGCTTTCAAAGAACCAAAATCTTTTAATCAAACAGCAAAGTACTGAGATAAGGTCCAGTACTAATAAAAAAGACAATATCTCTGTAAAGGGTTACAGAGAAAGATACATCACATTTACGTTCTGTGATCAATACTCCTTTAGGGAAAGGGATACTTCGGACTGAAAGTGGTTTATTTATTTTATTTACGGAATCGAATTTTTAATACATCTCAATGCAAAGGGTAGCTTCTGAGTAAGTTGATGTATTCGAAATAAATACTTTCCATATGTAAGTTGCATATTACACTTTGACAGAAATTTTATCAGGAAACGTATACATATCTCCGAACAAAATACTTTGTTGCAATTTACGGTTATGATGCAAATTGTTTTTTTGTATGTTAAATCGAGAACTTCTATATTAAAGTAGTATAAAAAGATACTTTGCATGACATTATATTCTTCTAATGTTGCATGCTGTTACATTTCGCAAACATTGTAAAAATCTACAATATTTTGCAGAAAAAATACGTTTACATCTTATTAAATAATAATAATAATAATAATTGGATGCTTTATGTACCGCCGTTTTTGTGAAAAATCACCTCAAGGGCGCTGCACAAACTTACAATACATTTCTAAAATCTAGAAAAACTACAAACTAGGCAAACAATTAAAACAACTAATGGCTAAAAATTGCAGCCACCGGTTCATAAGAAAATATATGTACAATGTCTCGACCAATGAACGCGATGCTTCTTAAAAATGTTACACATGTAAATCTTTCACTGAAAATATAAACAAATACCTTCCAAAATGTAGAATTTAATTTAATCAAGCATCTTCAGGGTACAAATTAATACCCTGAAGATGCTTGATTAAAGCGAAACCGGTCGGTTCATAAATTAATAAATCTCGTGGTTTTAAACAAAAAAGTAGAATTTAATGTTTTTACATACATTTAACATCTATAAATCAGAGTTTGAAAAATTGTGTATTTTGTGATTTACATTATTTCCAAAGTACAGGCTTTAAATTTTCTTAATCTGAATCTTAGTGAACATTTGTTTGAACAAAAATATAGTTTCTTCGTAATTATCAAACTCATTGAACATTTAAAGCAAAGCCCACTTCATTCCAGATTTTAATTATATCTAGTATTTAAACTATGTTGGATAAAATTTACTTTCCTGCTATTTTCACCGAATAACGAATTTAACAAATTCGTCGGACGCAGAAACCCATTGAAAATATTCAAATTAATCTGCTCCTAAACTCTTAATTAAACCGTGCAAAAATGGTGTACATCAGCAAAGGGGCGCCTACCGTGTGACCAGAAAATTTGTACATCAATAAAGGGGCGCCTACCGTGTGACTAGAAAATTTGTAACTGGAATGATGATACAGTTTTTATTAACTCCGAAGCAAAGTCCCGGAATTTTTCTGGTTTATGGAAAAAATAACTTCCTTCTAAGCTTTCAAAGTATTTTAAATATTGACATTTTTTCTAAATACCTTAACGTTCCAATCCAATATTATTATAGGAGTGCCTTTGTATGATTATATATACTTACGACAAATGTGACGATGTTAATGTTTTTTTTAATATGTTATTTAGAGATCGGCAGATTCGTTAAATTCATAATCGTCCTAAATTTTAGATTTCTATTGTTCTTCGTGGGTTGTGAAGGGCTGAGAGTGGTACCCATACATTTTAGTTTAAATAATAAGCAAGCATATTAAATACACTTTCAAATTCCATGATTTTTTTCTTGAATAACTATTTAAAGAAATTAAATAAGCTTCGATTTTTTTTTTAAATTAAATTAAAATTGAATTTGATAGTTTTATTATCAAGTTCTGCAAGTATTGTAGTGTGTATTTTAGTTACAGCTGTTTCGGTTTTCAAGACCATGTCTACATTGATTTATTACCGGTTAAACCCGGTTGGATGTTTTATTACAGAAAGTATACTGCAATTTCTGATTAACATTTTATGACTAATTCCTCTCATTGCTCTACTATATGAGTCCTATAATTTCAATACCCGCTTTATCCGATTTTATGACAAAATGATCTAAGTATGACATCTTGTTTACATTTTTGTGAGGAACAAGACTAACCTAAAATTGAATTTCAAAACCTCCCTTATCACGACCAAAAACCACATTAAAACTGCGAGTGAGAAACAAAGCCCGCTATATCATTGAATAAGTTACTATCAAAATCCGCTATATCGGAATTTAACCAATCGCGAGCAGTTATTTTGCCAACATGGCGTGTGAAGAAACACGCCCTCCAGGTCAGTTGAGTTTCAAAAGTCTCTTTATTCCATATAAATCACGAAGTGAGTATCAAAATCCGCTATATCCATTTTATTTATCCAAATTACTTAAATATTTCTAGACAAACATTGAAAAAAGAACAATTTTCGAATGTATTGTAATTCATTGTATAAAAAAATAAAATGCAAGTTTTTATTTACGCTAGAGATGTGACAGTTTTTTGCGGTTTTCTCCAAATCAGTGAATAGCGGATATAGAATTTGAACGACTCATTTATACTACAACTATATTCCTTTCTGGAAATATCTGTTTATTTGCATTTGACACCTTTATCCGTAGACTTTCCAGGATTTTCTGCAACGTTTACAGATAAAATGCTTATAGTTCTTATTAAATTGTGCACTAACACCCATTCTTCAGTGATTCTAAAATAAGTTTCCGAACAACCCTTCTAGTTTTTTTCACTTTTAAGAGCCTATGTCAGTACCTGCTATCCCCGTGCAAATGATGCGAACCCAACGTTATCGTAAATATCACAGGGCGAATACCTTTGCACGCATTCCTTAGCGAAAATGTACGAAAAATTCTCCGACTATTTATCGCTATTTATTTTTTTTTAACCTGCGACGACCTTAAGTATGTGCCATCACAGCAGCGGTGCGTGAATTTTCAATGTGTTGGTATTACATTTAATTATGACACGATGATTTTTCCAAAATCTCATTCTGTTTTTGATAGCCAACTAACAAGTCAGTTATAATTTTTTTTCGGTTGAAACGTGATTTTGATGATGTACGCTTTTCAACTATGATGTACGAAAACAATATTGCAGCTATTTATTTTTCGAAACGATAACTTTATCTTTCGACGGCCGGCGTAGTCCAGCGGTAAGGCTCTTGACTAGCATTCCGAAGATCGCATGATCAAATTAATTTTATTTGATTATTTTGTGTTATTTCACAATTTTTCATTTGAAATAATATAAAGTATTTTTGTGGCACGTACCCAATGGCCCAGACGAGAGCATTTGGAACTCTTGTGTGGTATTTATGTAAAAAAATAAATTAATTTTCACTCAAAGAAAGCATCGTTTCTAAAATCGCAAAAAAAAAAATCCTGTCTCACTTGACACTTAGTGTCAAGTGAGACAGGAATTTTTTTTCTAAACAAGTCTTGTTACTTTAGTACTTTATGTAATACTCACTTGACACTTGTGTTTTCTAACGTGAATGCTTAAAAAGGTAGGTTCCTATTTACGAACCACTTATATCAATCTGAGTAATTCTTTCGTCGCCTTAGTTCTAAATTGTCCAAACGACCATTAGAAAATTTTATAGGAGGAGAAGGTTACTTTCATTATTTCAATGAAACATTATGAAAGGTGTTTAAGATAGAGCTCTTTCCGTAAAGATAAAGGTCTCATTAGTTTAAATAATTCTTAGTTAAGTTATTAACTTTCATTCTTTATACTTTATTTTTAATGTTAAAGAGGAGATTGAACAAAAACTACAATGGTCGTTTGGACAATTAAGAACTAATGCGACGCTTTGGGTATATGACTTTTGAATTTTACGAAGTTCTTTACACATAAAAAGCCTTTTAAATCGTGATTATACACTTCATGAAAGGTGTGCTGTTGCTTTGAAAACAGTATTTTTTCAACAGGTTTTTTAATTTTAATTTTTATTTTTCATAAATTCCTTCTGCGTCACTGCAGCCTTCATAGCCCTTATTGCATTATAGTATCTACTTTATTTGCAGCTACCCCTAAACCTACGAATTCTTTCCTTCGACGAATAACTGGTTGTAAAAAAGGGTTGTTAAAATACTTCCTGGTGCGAGTTTTGTTACACTGCTCGAGCTTTGCGAATTCCGCGCCTCATTATTTGTAATGAAAGTTCATCCGACTAAATGAAAATTTAGAATTACGTCGTTTATTGCATTTTTAACCTGTTAAAAAATCTAAAAACAAAAGGATTGCAAGGGGGCTCACTTATTTATGGACATCCGACTTAATAAATGCGAAGTCGTGCTTTTTGATTTCAGTGAAATTAAAAGCAGAGTTATCAACAAAAGTATAAACTCTGAATACGAGAAAAGCGCCAAAGTTATTTTTTTAACAATTATAAAGAACCCTACAACAGGTAAAGGATGCTCTTTTTTATGTGGTGAATACATAAAAATAGTGAGACTACGGTCTACTATCCTCAATTGCGGCGTATTACGAACCTGAAGATGGTGGGGATTGGAAAAAAACGAGAAAGAGGAACCTGGGAAAGTATCTGGCCATTCAGATCTGTTCACTAAACACAGTTAAAGCCATTTTAAGCAACACTTCAATTCTGAATAGTGGATTTAACCCTGGCGACACTGAGAGTATATTCCACTCCAGAAAGCGCCACAAGTTTACTAAATAAAAAGTTAAACTAATTATTTGTGAAACAACACTAATTAATTAAATTAAATTTACTTGGGCACGCCGGGATTTGAACCCACGACCACGAGTGTAACTCAATACAATCTTCTCTTGTACATTAATTTAACATCACTACAAATTTTGTTTTATTTTAAATAAATTACACGTCATTAAATTTTTGGAGAAAACAGACATTGTAAATGTATATTTTTTTATGAACTAAATAAATATTTAGTTTTCAGTAGTGATTGTGATAACTGATTAGTAAATTTATTGTGATAACTGTTCAAACTTATACACAATTTTATATTTAATCATTGAATAAGTACATTATATTTACAAATGTCATTGTAAAATGGAAAGTAAAATAAAAAGGTTTTGATTGCAGCCGGGAATCGAACCCAGGAACTAACTTTTCTTAACGGAACAACACTCTCCTAATTGGTAATTTTGAACAATATCATAAATATAAATTTTAAAATTGCTAGAGATAAATTAATAAATTTAAACTCATAAATTAATTCCCATATTTTTAAAGCTGCCATCTTAATGGAAGATTCTAAAGTTATACACGAATCAATCTAGATGGCAAGGATCAAGATTCGTAGAAAATGCGTTTAGCAAAGTTAGATAACACAGGCCTTTTTCGAAAAAGAAAACTCGTCTGGCCGCTTTTGAAATTTCGAACGCGTAACGTAGCTTAAAGTAAAACACTGCCGTTAATTTAAATCTTCCAGTGGAACAAGGACTTCAAGCTACGTCACGAATTTTTAGCCAATCACCGCCATATCTCCTCGATGAGCTAACTTTGTTAATCGCGTTTTCTATGAACCTTGGCCACGGATATACTATTATGGAGTTTTGATCGTTGTACTCGTCTTTCATACTTTCTGATCGGCCGAAATTATTTCACAATGCCCTTTGCCATACAAATAATAAGTTCCATTGCGTTACGCGTTACATGTTGCAATACATCTCCTCCTCGATGTGTAAACACAATACAGCTGTGGTCCTGTATTGAGAACTGTGCATTCTCCACCATTGCAATAAGCCTGCATTTCAATAAGCGAGTGTATTCAACCCCCTACAATTCTGAATTAAAATGAATTTATTGTAGCTCCGTAGTTTCAAAATTCTTACAAATATTACACCTTTTTTATAAAAACCTGCGTATCAAGATCTTTTTTTTAATCTATAAGGGTTAATTTATTTGTTAACGTCCTATTTACAATAAAATACAACGAAATTTAGAAAAATGTACATCATAAGAATAAAGGATGGTATATGAAAGCAAAGAAAAAACAGAGATAAACATAAAAAAATAGAAGTGACAATTCAAGTCAAGACTTGGCTAGAGTTTGAAATTATAATATATTTTTCTAATTTTGAAGAAACAAATGATCATTTTTTTTCCGACAGTTTTCTATACGAGTAAGGTAGGGTTGGTTCAATTTTATGAATACAATATAGAAGTTAAAAGCCTTCGTTGATTTCATTAGAACTTACTGTCCGGTCAGTGGCTGAGTTGGTATCGCGTTTGAATCCCACCCAAGCGTCTCCAGTGTCTCCAGGAATAACGAACTTATGAATCCATCCTTCCCTTGCGGTGCAAGGCGTTGTCCCGAGAGAGTCCTGCTGGAGAGGTCAAAAGGTCTCTCTCAACGCAGCTGGTAGGCATACGCGTCCGCCGCTAAGATCAAGACAAACCTCACACCTTGTGGGGCACCCCTGTACTACCTCATACGTATATTTTATTTTTAAAAAGTTATTCGCGTTCCACTTGTTATCCATACAGCCATTCTTTGTCGCCGCACGAAGAGCGCGAGTATCTAGAAGTGGCTCGATATTTCCAGTAGATAGATACATGATCGACTTTCCTTCATTCATTCTTGTATTGCCCTGTCTGCTGTGGCCTGTATACGATGCACTGTATGTACCTGTCTCACCGAGTCCTACCCCTTACAATACAGCCAAACGCCTGTAGCAACCCTCCGCCCAAACTACCCCCGCCAGACGAAAATCACCCCAGAACAAATACTGCTTCAGACTACGATACCCAGTAGGTACATACGTTGATGATTTGAAGAGACTTTATTTATTATTTGATAATTAATTTAGAACGAACGAAATATAAAACAGTAGTACAATATACTACTATGCCTCTTTAGTAGGTAAGCATTGGTCGGATATGTCATTACTTAACACATTTCACAACTGCATTTCACAATTGCATTTAACAAAGGTTAATATAATGCAAAGTTTTCTAATCCTTCAAAGCATTCTTATCTACAAACGTACCTGTTTATATTTATAAAAATAAATTTATGCTTGCTTGGGGATATATATGTATTTGAGTTACTTATGAGAATATGAGATTTATGAGATGTCTTTGCTATATTAGGCGTAGGACATGTTTGAAACTTTCAAAATACCTTCTATCCACCCCGCGAAGGTTTCTGGATTATTACAATCACACGACAATATATCTGAACAGTTTTTTTAATCATTACAAAAACTCTTGCAAAACTGTCAAAAATGACACAATTTGAGAGTGACATTTTGCAAAACAATGATGTTCAATCAAAATTCAGTTTTAAAAAATTATTTAAATTAATTAATGTTTTGAACTAGCTTTGTTTCTTGGTGGGTATAGTAATTAAAGATTTATTTTTGGTCTATATTGTTACAAATACTTAAATTACCCATCTGGTCACTAATATGATATTTTTATTTCTTACTTTATTATAATATTTTAGTGTTTTAAATGTAGTGTATTTTAGTATTTTGTGTGTGTAAAATCACTCAAATTTATAAAAGTTAACCCCAACACAGGCCTAGTTCTAGTGAGGTTAATTTTTTTTTGTTTGTAAAAATAAAAAAATAAGAATGTATGGTGAGAAGTTAAATAAAAAAAATTTAAAAAATAAATGAATTTATTGAGTACGCACCTCATCATACTTTGAATCGAATCAAGAATTATAGATATTTTAAATACGTACCTATATTAGATATCAAATTTGATTGATCGGTTTTCGAATAGATTCTTTAAGATTAAGCTAAACGTTAAATCCTATTTTGATACTATTTAGATAAATTTTTACGACGAATGGGTTTACATTACGAACATGAAAAATAAGCCACGGATAAATTAAAGCCTTAACTAGCTTTTCTTTGTATCGGAAATATAATAAAATTATTATTTTTTATTTACGTTACAAAAAAAATAAGCGTTAAGTACTATAAAAACGTTTTTTCAAGACGTAACTATGAAGTAATAAAAAAAAACAATTTTTGAAAAATACCCCTTTATGGCTAAGACTATTTTTGAGGTTTTGTATGTTCTAACTTTTTTCATTCTTATAAAATTATGCATACCCAGGCGTCGGGTGTTCGATTTCTCGACTGGCTAAGTCCTCCATCTCGACATAAGCAACATTTTCCGCTTACTCTACTGGTAGTGGGAGATTTTCAAATATTGTTAGGTTATTCGTAACCCGGAACGTTTGTCTTTCTTTTTTAAAAATTAATTAAAGTTGATTATAATTAGGCTACACGTTTTAAAAGACAGTTCAAAAACCTCTGAACACAAAAAGATATTAAGCATAAAAACATGCGGGTACACTATAACGAGTGGATTTAATATTAACTTTATCAAAAATATTTAAAACATTCTTGAAAATATCGTTATAAACATTCGCGTACCGTACCGATCATAATTTAAAAAATGCTTTGATTTTTGTACAGGCGTAACAATTTGATCAGGTCTGCTTTTTCAACACGATATTCAGTTTTAACAAAACATTCCATTACCTGCCAAAGCGCAGAAAGGTTTTTTCACTTTTGCGCAACGTATTTTTCAAAATTATCTTTTCCCAATATTTTTTAACTACTCCACATTACTGTAATTATTACTTTGTAAAAATTAATATTGTGTAAATACAATTTTCAAATATAAAAGTGCTTATATATTAATAATACTAAATATTATGTGTTAAAGAGTACCGAATTTTAAGAATCTCTCCGTGATACTACGCACATAACTCATTTCAGATTTTCATAAAATTTATGAATAATTTCTATAATTTTTGATGTTCCAAATTAATTAGAAATGAAACTGCCTTATATTCATTCTTGATAATTATAAATTCTATTTATTTTATTTGTATATTTATTCAGTTATAATGCGCCATGAGCAACGTGAATTTATTTCAATCTGATTTTCATTAAAATTTGCACATTTTGAAATATAAAATGACAAGAATCGCTGATGATAAATCACAATTTCCAGCGTTTTCCGCTGCCGTGTCTGCCGATTCTATCTGGTTATTTATTCCCAGCAACAACCTCAACAATACAGGCGATATATATTTCAAAATGAAAAATCAGACATGGCGACTGGCGACATTTCGCCGTGTCGATTAAAAATTCAATTCGCCGAATCGACACCCTTTTCGTTCTTTATTGCTGTGAAGGGAGGAAGGGTGGGGAGGTGGGATTGGAATATGGTAGTAGAGCCTTCGTCTATCACGGGCTGCATGGGCGTTCGAACTCGCTCCTTGGAAAATACAATTATTTTTTAATTTTAGCCGTTCGTCTCTAGCATGGCCTGTCATCGCAAGGTTTATAAAAAAATACACAGCTTTCAAAAAAACATTCTTGAATTTGTCTATACTATTAAAGCATGCTAATAAATTAAAACCTTTATATACTTGTGTTTTGCAAATATTTAAAGGTTTTCTAAGGTCATACAAACAAAATTTTGCATGTACTGTTATTTTTCTGGTTTAAATAGCATTGGGCGTTTTTGTTATAGAAATTTATGTTTATACAAAATTTTAACAGATTTCGGAAAAGGAGCATATTGTTTTCTTCGCGGGATTCGAACTCCATTCATCCGTCAGTCGAGAGGACTACTTACCAGGCTACTAACCACCTCCTCTTGTGAAAAAAATGTACCTACTGTCACAAAGTTTACTTTGGTTCATCGCCGAACTAAGGTTTTTGACGTGATAACGTCTTATAAATCTTTGAACGCCGGCTGCACTCACGAAAAAGCATGACTCATTGTCACGTTCCGCCTGAGCCGAGCGTGCAAGCAAGAGCGCGGAACACTCCATCGTTATTACATGATGTTATCACGTAAAATTATCGTCCGTAAACCGACTTTACAGACAACCAAATTTTTTGCACTACACGCTATATAATATAGTAGTTCCAGAGATAGGTCGTATGTACGACATGGAGGATCGTTCTCTTCCTTCTCACTCGTCTTATATAAAACCTAAAAAGGCAGAAGATACTAGAAGGATGTGGTCACGTTCCACCTCTCTCTGGGCCATAATAAATTCCATATGTATACATATATTTTTTTT
Source organism: Glyphotaelius pellucidus (assembly GCA_936435175.1). Lineage (NCBI taxonomy): Eukaryota > Metazoa > Arthropoda > Insecta > Trichoptera > Limnephilidae > Glyphotaelius > Glyphotaelius pellucidus. Next base: position 33,641,650 of record OW386548.1, read on the forward strand.
TAATTTTGCACTTCGACTTGAAGCATAGTGGTTCAATCCATTTTGCAAGTGTAGCATCATAATACAGCCTTGGTTGGTTGGCTGGCTGTGGGAAGGCTTTCTCGGTGGCGTGGGAAGGGTTGGCAGGAGCTGAAGGCTGGCAGGATTGGGTAGGGGAGGCACACCATATAATCTGATTGAATAAACACACATCTGAACGAACATTTAGTCTAGTAAATGAACGCGTCTATCCAAAGCTCTGTAACTGTCCGTCTGCTGTTTGAATATTCCATATTAAATTATCCATGTTCAGTCATAAACTATGTGTGCGTCTTGTTCCCCGATAGTGGAATATTGTCTAGGTTTGAGGGATTAATGTCTCAGTATATTATGCATTAGGGTATCTTTAATACTAATGTGGTTAACATTAAGTGACGGATTGAAATTACTCGTGTCAGCTTTATTATTATTATTTATTGAAAATGATATTACCGTTAATTAAATCAATATCTATTCCGATTGATCATTTCTCTTCCTTCAAATACTGATATTATTAAATCTTTTTTTTTTCAGAAAGCTAACGAATATTCTGAATACATCTGATACGATATGATTTAAAATGTTTACGGCTAACAGTATTATCGCGATTTATTTTGGGGTGTTACACCGTAATGCGCTACCCCGTTCTTCAGTCAACATTTCGGATAGTATATCATCAGGACAGATGTGTAATTTACAGCATAATACTTCAAAAGAAACATCTAATAACCTACAATAATTAATTAATTGCAGTTTTGGAATCTTTAATAATTAAGTATAATTATGCGTAAAGAATTCCAAGGATGAGTTATTTGACAGATTTTGAACAATTCATCAAATTACAAAGTTAATTTTCAAGTTCTGTAAAGGTTCTATACAAGTCGTGTTACATCATTATTGGACAGTTTTTTCACAGCAAAAATGATAACAGAACTTGAGTAGAACTTTGACAGAACTTGAAAATTAAAAAAAAGTTTTCAAAATTTTATGAATTTATATAACTTCTTTCATTCTTATAACAAGATCAGATGCTAATATTTTGTACATGAATTATTTTCTTAAACTTGAAAACATGCTGAGAACAGAAACTTTTATTTTCAATATTAATTTTTATTTAACATTTTTCACCTAATTCCTTGTTCTCAATCTAATGCATCTGGAAATAAGTATTACTAAATTGCTTTAATTATAAAAGTTTTTATTGTACACGTGTGTAAACCCATGTGGTTTAAAAAAAACATATTTATTAGCACTTCGTTATTAGAACCTAGTATCTCTGGACTCGGAGTCTATGCTCTTACCGCTTTGTCAAAAAAATCTTGAGATTAGAATGCGAATGTCTTCCGTACGCTGCACTAATATTTAATTTCTTTAGTATTAGTGCAGCAACAAAAATATGCTTTCCTTCGTTGGTAAACTGTGCATATCCATCGGTGTTTTACAAGCCATCACAGTATTCAACAAAAATGTTTTCCTTTTTAACATTGTAAGCAGCAGGCTGTTATTACTTCCCATAACTCTCATTTTTCCCCCATTTCATATCAAAGTGTTATAAATTTTAATATTTCAGTGCCCTTAATATAAAAATAGCCTTCGATCTCCATTTCGATAGCATTCAGCCCCATGAATGCAAGATGCTATCTTTTAATATCCACTCACATGGCCATATCGTCACCATACTTAAGGAGTTTGACATTTATAAGCGTGTATAATTCAAGGCCACTTATTTTCCCATATCCTGCCAATGTGACCCCCCTCTGAGATTATATAAATGCACCGTATGAACTATTCGGATGCTGGAATTATTAGGTCAAAATAATCGTATATTTTTTATTAGAAGGTAGTAAGTAACTCATATAAAATGTTTGAATTCGTTAATAAATGGTAATAGTCATAATGGGCGAATTTTGGAATGATTCATCATTATTGACATCTTTTATTTTATTGTAACTGAGGTACCCGGCTTCGCTCAGGGAGTTGATATGAGATTGAACTGACGTTCGAACTCACGACGGATCTTGCTTTATATACCCCTACCAATGGGTAGCCCCATCCATACAAAAAAAGCTTCTAACTGTCCACAATGTTCCAGAACAGTCACAACATTCGAGAGTCTTCTGGAATGTTCTCAATTTCCTGTTCCCGAACATTCCACAACTTTCCAGAATGTTCTGGAGTGTTGTGGAATGCTCTCGAATACTTTCGAACGTTCCAAAACATTCCACAACATTCGAGAGTCTTCTGGAATGTTTTCGATTTCCTATTTCCGAACATTTCACAACATTCCAGAATGTTCTGAATTGTTGTGGAATGCTCTCGAATTCTTTCTAACGTTCCAGAATATTTCACAACATTCGAGAGTCTTCTGAAATGTTCTCGATTCCACAACATTCCAGAATGTTCTGGAATGTTGTAGAATGCTCTTGAATACTATCGAATGTTCAATTCATCGAATAACTGCTTAAAAGTAGTTTATTGGGACTTTTCTTTTTTCTGTGTATTTTTTTTATTTCTTGTAATAATGTATTACTTTGTATTTATTATAAATAAATAAATAAAAAAATAAAAAATAAAAAATATTATTCTAGAAATTGGATGATTTTACAGTCATCATCTGAATTTAGTTTATTATCAAATGTTCCGGGATGTTCTGGAATGTCGTGGAATGCTCTCGAATACTCTCGAATGTTCAAGACTGTTCTAGAAATTGAATGATTGTATAGACATCATCTGAATTAAGTTTGTTATCGAAAAATGTAAAAGTTTCTAAGATAGAATTTATCTTGATATATACCTAGTATGTATTACTCACATCTTCAACTACTGCGTTTCAGTTCGGTCAGCGAATGACTTGAAAAAAAAATTTGTATGAAAGTGGAGCATTCAGAAATTATGGTTTTTTAAAAGTCGCAACTGATCCAAACTTATTTTAAGTCGCAATTGATCCAAACTTCCACAGCCAACGGAAATATAACATTCCCGATTGGGGAGTGTTGAGAATCTGAATTAAGTGGGAATGAGAGAATATTGGGGAGAGGGAGGTTGGGAATTAGGTAAAGTTTATTCAGATCTGATCACCAAACACCGCTAAATCCATTTCAACCCCAAGTAGTTCGATGCCTTTGGTGACTTACCGGGTTCATGGCTAGGTCTTGGTGGCGTGCCGGGCAGCCTAACGGGCTGGATTGGGAGAGAATGGTTGAGAAAGACCTTTTGACTTCCCTAGCTGGACTCTCTTGACCCATCACCATGCACCGCAGTTGGAAGAATAGATTCATACGTCCGTCACTTCTGAGCACACTGATTTTTCCTACCTCTACCCCTCATATCTTCCTCTCCTTCCTAACCCTAAAAAGACCCTTCGCACAGCATCCCCAAAGATGACATAGGCCACGACGAAAATTTTTTTCCTCAGAGCCTCCTGTGTGGATCTAATGTAAAAAAAACCAACGATTTTTCATTTCAACCAACGTTTCGGCTAAAAATGGTGGTCTTTTGCCAGGACGATATAGAGAGTTTCCCACTGTAACTTCCATGTTCCTGCCTTTTTTAAATATAAATATCAATGAAGTCCATTGTTAACAAAAAATAGCATACTCTCACGTGGTTTTTTCGCCTGTCGACCGCCCCTTGTACATGTAAATTGAAATTAGTAAGGGGAAGACCGTTCGGACCCCAACTCAATTCGGCCAGTGCAATTGGAAAGCAATAATAGTAAACATTGAATGAGAATGCTCTGGACTATGGCGTACACAGAGCCATGGTATGAGGTATTCCCATGAAATAATCACTGTGAAATATTGCACGACCAAGTATTGGATTACATTATTCACCGTTTATTGGCTTAATGATACCTACGACTTTCATTAGAAGATTTATTATTCTGTTTGTTTCGCATTGGTAAGGTTTATATTGCGTGAAACACCGTGTTTTTGATTGCTTGCTTTGTAATAAGGACGCCACAAAACAATTTTTTTTAAAGTGAAAACTTCTTTAGCAACGTTGTGATTTGAAACTCGGTGAAACAAAAAAGCGACACTAAAAGTGAACACATACGTCTGTAAGATTTAGCCTTCAAGAGAATGAGATAGAATAATCGGTCTCCTCTTTGTGAGGTGCTTCGTCGCCTTTTGTCTACTTTAGTTTTCTGAAGTTTTCACTTCTACCGCGTGTGAATTACACATGCGGTTTTTTTTAACTTATGCTCTGGTATACACAGTATATAGAGAAGCAGATTTTTTCCTTGATGCATTTGAATGAAAATTTGTTTTTTGCTTTCGTTATTCGGCGGTACATCCTCTCTGCACATCCTTCTGAGGTCACTTAGTTATATTTTGTGTAATTAGGTTTACCGGATTTTTCCTAAACCGACTGCACATTGTATATAAATACGCCGGTGCGCCAAATGCCGGCGTATCAACTGTCATGGAACCGTTTGAAAGTTGTGACTCTAAGACTCCCTTAAGGCGGCGCTTCCTCCCTCAAAAAGAAGAAGATGGAGAGATATTTAATTACGAATGTTTTACAGAGCGCGCTAATATTCTAAATGATAAGATTGAAGCGGAAATTGTGAAAATGCTTAGTAAAACATGACTCGTTTAAAATAGAGCAAAAATCTCGCGGAAGGCATCTTAAGTATCGTTTAAAGAAACATTGTAAATTTTTTCCCAAATATAACTTGTAAAATAATATAAATAGACTAGTTTTTAATAATTTTTGGAGCATGCTTTGCGATTTTTTCTATCGAGGGAATTTCATATAATTTGCGTTTCGGCGTGGAACGTATCTAGAAATTATCTTCAAAAATAACATATTTTTTTAAGAGCTTAAAATCTTCAAATGTTTATGGGAGATATGTAAGAAATCGGTAGAAATTCGGGTAGCGGCGGCTTAAATAAAACAATTGCGGTTACAATCTTTTTTAAGTATATTGACAATAAACGTAAATTTTTATATGTAAAAAATGTGTTCTTAAACATATGAATTCATTAAAATAACAGTATAGGTACTGCAAACCGCTTTGTTCTGCTGATCACATAGATTCGGACCTTTTTATTTGCAGTTGTAAGAAATAACCTACCAGTGCGCTTAACTGAAAAGGGTGATTTTTATTCAATTTTATGAGAGAATAGAAATATACTCGTTGAATCCTGTCGTATTTTTTATCTCTCTTTGTAATCATGGAAACTTGATTACGAACTCCGATTCTAAATATTCCCACTCGTTACTTTGGGAGCAGTAGACTTGTGTTCATCGAATGCTTCGTATAATTTTGGAGTGCAAATATTAATGAAAAAGGCTTGGAGAATAAACTTAAATGTATATATTATTTCTAAAGTTCTGCGTAAATAATGTACTGAATGAGTCTGGTATGACAGCAACGGCATAAAATGGAGACATCTGTAGATATATAAAGAGTATGCTATGCATGATTGTCAAGTCTTTCTTTATTATCACCTGTTGAGAAAATTAGTGTGTTCGTTGCTTTCTAATTACTGCTATGTAGCTACTCTACATCACAGAAAAAAACTATAATATAAGCTGCCATTGTACGAAAATGCAGACATTACAAGTAACACTCTCTTCCGTAATATATAATATAAGTCTCATAGAAATCGTTGTGTCCCCCTTACTATCTTAGTGAGACTTATGATATAAACGGTGTTTAAAAGAGAAAACACTTCGCTTTATATTAAAATCTAAAAGTTAGTCTTAAAATAAATAAAATATATGCCTTTACGAAATCAAAGATTCCGACCGCAATTTGAAAAAAAATATCAAATCCGGGATTTTTTTAATAATTGACGAATAAAAAGTAGTTCACCAAAACGTTTATCAGTAATTTTAGTTAGAAAAAACGTAAGATGTGCCATTCAAAAAAAAATATGTGTTTGCATGCAAAATTTTTGAACTTAAAAAATAATTAACATATGTTTTATCACCTCTCGAAAACAGTTTTCGGTTATGTTCAGAAATAATTCAACATTAATTCATCGCTGTGCAATAATTCATTTACTTGAATTTTATTGCACAGCGAAAATATTTTGACTCTGACAAAATATGGTCGAGGCATGAGAGCTAAAGTAGTGTTAAAGTGAGACGACTATAGATGAGCTTTTATGTTCAACAATGCCTTACAATCTTTCCGTACCTAGATCTCGTCCAAGCTTTACGTTAGTTCGATATACTAATTATTGTTACCTTATATCGTGTTATCATTAAACTACAGATTAACAGACGTGTTATTTCATTAACCTAACTCTTATAAACAACCTTAATAATAGTACCGAATTTCGCAATTATTTTTTCAATAACCCATTTCAAAAACCCTTAATTCCCATTTCATTGTTTTAACCGTGTGATACGTAGCGTTAGAGGAGAACACAAAGAAAATTAATTATCTCCCTTCCAACACATCAAAGCCTCAACCCACCGCAAGTCTCGCATTACCTTAACAAGGGTTCTCAGATCTCAATTCCCTACTTTATGGGAATTTCCTAAAAACATGTTTCTATTCCCGAAAAGCTTTTCCCTACAATGGGCCACTGTCCACTCACTTTAAACCTGGTAAACATTGGACAAATCGAAAAGAATCGAACCTCGTTCCTGGGCTCGACAAACATTTATTCGATTTTTTTTGGTAGTCAACAATTCACGGACGGATGAATGCCGAGTCCGGCATTCCATACAACCCGAAAGGCTTCGAATATTACCCGAAGAACAAGCTTTTCTACTTGTTCCTCTCTGGTCCTTAACCCCTCCCGTGTGAAAAAACCACACCGAGTTTAATTAAGGTGATTAGCTGCTCCTGTTATGTTTACTTCGTAGAACTTGATACTAGGGGTGTGACGTGACAGTTTTTCCGATTTCCCCAAACTCAATTTGTTTCATGGTCCGAAAATTCAAATTCTAATTATTTGTAAATTATATAATATTATATTACTTGCAAAGGTTATGTTGTTCTTATTCCAAGTATTGTATGTACGATATGTTTTTAAACTTAAACATTTAAAACTTTTCTTCTTTTGACAGCTACAGTAATTGAAAAAAAAATTTTTTTGATAAAGTATATCTTTACGAACTTTTATAATTTGTTCAGGGTAATTTAATGAAAACATTAATGAACAATTTAATAAAAGTTCTTCAGAGCTTTATTTCTTGGGTGTAGCTAAACATTATTTTATTGCTCCATTAAGGCAGTATTCTAGTCTAGGAAAAAACAATTTTTCTTTCTTCGTATTACGAAAGTTTAAATATTCAAAAATATCTAATAAAAAGTATTTTTCGAAATTCGCATTATTAGAAAAGATATAACCATTTTAATGTCACGGTTTAGATGGAATCTAACCAAAATCTAAATAGAACAAAATTTTATGCGCATTTTTCTCAAAACTACTTTTTTCGAGACGGTTGACACGAATCTCAAGTTCTAATAAATCAATTTACTTGAAATTTGGTGTGAGCCATTTTTCTACATTACTTTATCGCATGAACCAGAACTGAGAACTATAACAAAATTTAAATTTTTACTATTCTTAAAAAATTCGGAAAAGTCAAAAAACTTGTAAAAGTGTCTTTTTTTTCGTTTGATTTTTTTTTATGTATCCTTTAATGTTTAATTGGTAAAATAAAAGTTGCAAAAATATTATGGTTTTTTTTTAATTGCACCTGAAAAAACACCTACGATTCGTGCTCCCAGACTAGATTACCCCCTTAATATAAACTCATCAAAATCACGTTTCTGCGTCCCACGATAAAATTTTCTTCACAAAATCTAGGAATCTAGCTATTCGACTTATGTTCTCAGGTCTATTGCAATCTTCTTTCTTACATCCAATCCAATAGTTCACTTCTTTCTCTGTTTTTTTTTTTCTCAGGATTATCAGTGTCCTGCCATCTGTCATTCTCTTCGAATGTCTGTGTAACGCAGTATTTAGCATTTTATTTATTTATTTGATTAATTTTCAGTTCGTGGTGTTCAGTTTTCTTCAGTTAATCTAAAAATATTTTTTGGTATTATGATTAGTTGCTCACTAGGGGGTCTAGCATCCTCTAAATCTGGCACCTATGGTCAGTTAGCAAAATTTGCGGGCACGGTCAACTTACACGTATCTCACTATTAACTACCAATATAAACATATATTTTTTAAATTATTCGTTCGTTATGCAAAATTACTGGCTTAAGCAATGAAGTCGTTTACGCGATCCATAGACATAAATAATGCATCTAAGACGCAATAAATTTATTCCGTTCGATCCTTGAGAATAAAAACTTCTAACTTACAAATTAACTCCCGTTTAGTTTCAAAAAGTAAATACTGATTACCAATGAATATTTAGTTTAGTATATCAATTTGATTGGCCAATTTAGTAATATTTTTACGTATTTGCTTGACGTACCGTAGTATCAATTCAGGTTGCCAACATCCGTTCGGCTGTCAATGGTGAAAGTAAGCTCGAGACATCGATATAAAATCATCGGAAGTTACGCCTATCGATCTGATATCGAAAAGTTATTGATTTCACCGTTCTAGAGCTCTAGGACTCACAGGAACTTTAAGTAAAACTACCGCAAATCCTTGAAAAATTGTTATGATGGATAGATAATCTGATTGAAATGACAGATGGAATCACAATCGAAATTATATGTTTTTTTTTTTTTAATAATGATACTTTAAAATACGCAGGGTAACAAAATTCTTCATCAACCATGAATTATTTTACACATTGAGAGATTAAATTTTAAATGTCAAATTTTTATGTGCGGTTGAATTTTCAGGAAAATAGAATATTTTTGTAGGGTAAAAACATTTTCTTTTAGCATGCGAGGGGTTAACATGTCGGTGTTTCCGATAAAACACGTCTCTGCAAATATTTGCCGTGGAAATCGATGTCTCTTTTTTTCCATCAACACGAAACGTAAAGTAGACAATGGCGTATAAAACCTGTTAGGGGAAGAGAATAAAAAGGTTCTACGTAGGCAGAATAGCGGGTAGTTAAAAGGTTTTTGCCAAATCTCACAGGGAACGGACAAATAAAGCGTTTCAGTTTTTTAGTGTGTAGTTATTTTGGGACTAGACACTCAAACGAAGCATATTGTTTGAAACATTCTTGAAACGGATTTGAGCTCAAACAGGGTATTTTAAATATCTTTTTTATACCCGAATTTGACTTTTCATTTTCACTTTGATCTAGTTTATTATTTGACGGATTCTCAAATTCTCACAGATTTGTTCTTCAACTTATCAGTCACACTTGACGCCTCTTTACAATATAGGTATATACAAGATCTCAATCATCAATATAATTGATGTTTAATAATAATATTACTTGTGTGATTTGTATAGCGTCTGTAAAAAATCACCCCGAGGACGTTGTACAAATGTACATTTTTTATTATTTTTAATTAAATAGTTTTATTATCAAGTTCTGCAAGTATTTTAGTATGTATTTTAGTTACAGCTGTTTCGGTTTTCAAGACCATTTTCAAACTGTGGTTAAATCCACTGTTAGGCGACTTATTTATAGGATTTTAAATGTGAATTTTCGAAAGTTTCTACATTGGATTAGTTTTTAGATTTTCACGGCCTAAAGTATTTTTGTTATTTGTTTTTGGAGTGTTATGCCGTGTAACGCTGTCCGAAACGTTGGCTAAAGAAGGAGGTAGCGCAACACGGCATAATACCCCAAAAACAAAAAACGAAAAGTGTCTACATTGATTTATTACCGGTTAAACCAATTTGCTGATACACTAATTGAAAGTCTATTACGAAGGGTTCGGAATTTCGAAATCTGTTTCTCCAACTGAGTGTTAAGATTTTCTTAATTCTTTTATAATGACGTTATTGCTATGACTCTTTCAAGTTCATTATATTTTTTAGGTTTTGTAAATATACTAAGTAGTGGGGAATAAATAATTTTCCTTACTTTATTAATTAGCGTTACATTGGGGTCATTCTTTCGTTTATTGATTTCTAACTGTTCAAGCAAATTTAATCTAAGACCCTTCCTTTCTATATGTAATGGTTTAGGCTTATTGTTTTTGAGTGGAACGTGATTATTCACTAAGAGATGTTCTGCAAATTTTGAAAAGTGCTTTTATTATTATAATACCGTATATGTTCTTTGAAAGAGCTGTAACTAAAATACATACTAAATACTTGCAGAACCATAATAAAACTATCAAATTTAATTTGAATTAAATATGAAAAAAAAAATTAATAGAGTTCTACAAACTAAACATAAAAACAATTAATAATTATGCATACTTTAATGCTGTGTCTTATTACTAACTACAGACTAAACTTATTATAATAATTATGGCTTGACAGATTGCATTCACCGATCGTCGATTACAATACAAAACTAAATGTACAATTATTGTACAATGTGTTTGACCTATGAACGTGATGGTGCGTTAGAATGTACGTTTTATTTATTTATTTTACGGACAGGCAGAAAATAATATACATAATAACATTGTTTATTGTTAAAACAAATTTAGATGCTTGGAACATACGCAGAGGACATAATGCATACCTAATACACCATCTGCCATCGGAATTTTGGGAGCAAATAAGCGGGGCAAATTTCAACCAACAGTATGTGAATTATTTTTATGAGTGCAATGCAATCAGGTGTAGATCACTGTTTTTAAGGTAAATGTATAAAATTATGGGACTGAAGTTCCGATCAAAAATGAGTGTTATTGTTGACCATAAATGTGTAAGTTATATCATTACGCCAGAGCCCACCGTTCAACAGGTTTTTTTCGCTTTATATAAACAGAATTTGTCCTTTACAGTTTAGATAGGCACCTTTTAAATATGTATGTACAGCGTACCTCCTCTGCCGTTGCGTTCTGGAAACAAAACAATGATAAAAAAAGTCAAGCAGGAATAAAGAACAGCAATATCATCGTGAGGTCGTCATTTTTAAGTAATTTTTAAACGAGTATTAGATCAGTATTAGGTTAGTATTAGATCCGTACAGAAGGCCCTGAGTCAAATAATTTCCCTCGGGGCCTATGCCATCTTTACTGATGCTGTGTGAAGGGTCTTTTTAAGGAAAGAAAGGAGATGATATTCTGAGACAGAAAAAAATATGAGGGGTTTGGTGGGAATCTGGGGTTTAATGTGTCCAAGGCACCTCGGGCACCCCTTCTAAGTCAAAAAACGCAGCGAACCGCCAGAGTGACCCATGGTGAAATTGGGCGTCTGGGCGCAGGGGAAAACTAAAATTTCCATTCGCACCACCTACTCGTTAAAGGCAAGTTTACGATAATTTACGATGAGCTGGCGGTCTGAGAAGGAAAGACCCCTGTAATCTGCCCGGACCTACCCATCGGGGCTGGGAGATCACACCTGGAAAGAGCAAACTAAACCTTTTGCGATTTTGACAGAATTTTTGAAAGAAGATGAATTGCGCTAGGCAAAAGAACAAATCATGATCATATGCAAATTAGAACTTACACCCACCGAAAACCTTTTTTTTTGTTTTCCTCGGTAACGATGATATAGGTTTAATAAAAATTGCCTTTGATTCCATCACGAATTTAAAATAGACGAATGTTGAACAATTTCTAAAATAATGTTTGTTCATATGAAGCAGATACTTTGTGATGTGACATTATAATTTAAAATAAAACAATAACTTTGTAAACACCACAAAAAGTGGTGTTTACAAAGTTATTGTTTTATTCTAAAATAATGGTTACCAATTTGGTCACCAACAGCCGCCTAGTATGGTGATTTAATATATCTAAAAAAAAAATTTTTTACATTAGCTCCACACAGGAGGCCCTGAGGAAAATATTCTTCTCAGGGCCTATGTCATCTGGGATGCTGTGTGGAGGGTCTTTTTAGGAAAGGAAAGAAAAGGAGAGAAAAATCTGAGAAGGAAAAGGGAATTAGGGATGGGTAGGAATCTGGAAATCAGTGTGTCCAGGAGTGACAGACGGGTGAATCCATCCCTCCCATTGCGGTACAAGGGGAGGGATGGTGTTCCGAGAGTACGGCGGGAGAAGTCAGAGGGATTTTTTCAACCATTCTCTCCCGATCCAGCCTGTCATGCAGCTAGTGGACAGACGCATCCGCCACCAAGACCTGGACAAATCTCACCCCATGAGCCCGGGCACCCCTGCTTAGTCATCAAACGTAGCGAACCATTTGGGGTGTCCTATGGCAGAGGTGTTGATTATCCAATAAATGGTTCCCGGGGTGGCGGTACCCATACCCGCCTCCCAAATTAATTATATTACATGTGTTTCATAAATATATAAATTCAAAGATGTTTGATAATATTAACATTATTATTTTTTTCAAAATATCACTAGATATTATTAATGGCTTCTTCATATTTTCGTTTTCACTAAAAATCGAAAAAATATCGTTTACAGCAGCCATTACATCCTTTGAAAAGCTTTTTACATGATTTTATTTAAAAAGTTTTTCATATATTTTGAACTAATTTGGTCCAGTGGGATGTTAAGTAAAGTCCAATTTTAACAAAGTTCGATCATTTATTTTTAATTTTTATTAAATTTAAAACAAAATGACACATCGTATGCATCATAAATTAGAAATCAGAATGTTTTTTTAGCAAAAACTACTTAAAATCTCGTTGTTTCTCCTCAGAGGTTGCAGATACGTTTGGCGCACACTCCTAGCTTCATTCAAACATAAATAGTACTGATTTTTTTACTGTGTATATAACTCATCGAGAGTTTTTAGTACTGAAAAACTAAAAAAAAAATCTCAGTAACTCTCCACTTTTTAAGAAATTAATGCGCTTATCACTTTTACGACTACTTAAATGACATGGAGAATTATTTTTCAGAGTAGACTTTCCAGCTTATATTTCTCATTTTAGCTGCCTCTGCCTTTCCTTGTCTAAATGTATAGGGGCCGTGTAATGTGCTACCTGCGGGTGTGGGAGGCTGTAGATAAAAAAAAAACCTCCCAAAGTTACCCTTCTACCCCGACGATGAAGGATATGAAGGCAGTGGTCCACAATAACCTTATTTAAGATAATTTTCTAGTTTTATTTCGCCTATAGGTAACGAGTCATCAAATAGTTTCATTATTTATTATTTTAACTTTATGAGTAAAACCTCAAACTGTAATATTTAATTAAATGAAGACATTATGAGCGAAACTCAATCGAAAATCTGGAAACAGAAAAATCAGAAAAAGATATTTACACCTCTGGGACTCGAACCCAGGACCTCCCTACTTTCCGGGTTGGGCGCTCTTATCCACTGAGCTAAGGTGTCGATATCCAATTCGGTCACTTTTAACTGTACCATACTTCGACTAAGAACCACCCATATTATCTTCATTTTTCTTAACGCATATTTTTATTGGCTGCCATCTTTATGAGTGATTGCAAGATTCAACTCGAACTAAATGCAATCTAGACGGTGTCTGGATAAATTATTATCCATTTTATTTAATGTGCGACATCTATTGACTCTTCTACAAGTCTGGGATGAATATTATGGGAAAATATGCGTTAAGAAAAATGAAGATAATATGGGTGGTTCTTAGTCGAAAGTATGGTACAGTTAAAAGTGACCGAATTGGATATCGACACCTTAGCTCAGTGGATAAGAGCGCCCAACCCGGAAAGTAGGGAGGTCCTGGGTTCGAGTCCCAGAGGTGCCAATATCTTTTTCTGATTTTTCTGTTTCCAGATTTTCGATTGAGTTTCGCTCATAATGTCTTCATTTAATTAAATAGTTTCATGTAAGGGGCTAACACTATGTAAGGGGTAGTTTTTCGGTAAATTTGTGAGAAGAAAAAATTTTACAACGCAAAAAAAAATTACTTTATCGGATGCGATACATTTATTACCTTTCTATGCTATGCAATTACTAAATCAAGTAGTTTTCGAAAACAATTATTCGTACATAATCGGAACCTACTAAATACTCTTTTTTATATTTAAACTTTGTTTATTAATTTATAATTTTTAACTGTCCTTATTTATCTAGGTACATTTACGCATTATACACCTTCTTGTTCTATAAAACATTTGTGAAACGTGAATTAAAAAATATCGTTTTTTTTTTGGAAAATTTAATATTTCATTGTTCGTCTTATGATGTAAAAGATATTGTCAACTAAAAATAGCTGACTACTAAATATTATAGGATTCGAAAACCATTATTTTAACATAAAAGAAACAAAATTATATATTGTTCTCAAGTTTATTTTTTTTTCATTTTAATTATAAATTTTTATTTTATATACTCAAGGATATTATTGTTCAATTTAAAAAAAGAACAGTTTGTTCGTGGGCAAATTTTGCTGTGAACTTATTATAATGCTGTTAACTATTTTCAGTGTCTGATAATGCCTTCAAAAGGCGAAACAGTGGTCACGCGTAGAAATTATTGCACAGCAGAACTTGTTTATAAATAAACTTTTTTTTTTTTTAAATTGTTTAATAATATTATTGAATACCTTTTAATGAAAAATCTAAAAAAGGTACTTAATTATTTCTTCTTTAATTTAAACCGTTTACTTAAGTACCTTCATGCCTTAAACACTTTCACGTTTTATAAACATTTGAAGAACGCGAGTGAAAAAATATTGTGTTTTTTTTTTTTAAATTGAACATTTCATTGTTCTTACTCATTAGCTCACGATGTAAAGGAAACAGCTATGTCACTGAAAATTCGTTGAACTGAAAACATCAATTAAATAATGAAAATTCTCTAGGTTAATGCTTCTGACGCTACAGCGTTCGAAAATTTCTGATGCTTCGTAAATAAGCAATAAAAAAAAATCTGATAAAAATCTGCAATCTACATTTTGCCGTTCAAACAAAAAAAAAATCAAATTTTTTCGTCGACTATTCTAATCAAACAATTTTCCGTGCAATATTATTTCGAACGCCCCTAAAATTACACAACCTAAAAATACCTTTTCACACCCTTATATCCTAATAAAACATCCCCCGGACCAAATCAGGCCTGAGATTCTTACGGCCAGCGATTCCGGAGCAAATTTGCCAGCCTTTCGCGTTTGCAGCTTAAGTTTGCAAAGGAGAATTTTCTAGTTTCCTCGTGACTTTGCGAAGGTTTTTTTGCTCGCATTTTCCGATCAGCCTCTGAAGCGTACATTCAGACCGAGCTTTCCGTGAACGTTGTGTATGGCACTAGATTGAAACATGCTGGGAAAGTGTAAAGTCCGAAGAATTTTTCGGTTTATTTTCTTTCGTGTTAAGTTCTTTGTGCTTTCATTGATAATTTATTTAACAGCCTTTCTTTTTATTTTTGTTGTGCTGTTATAAATTAACAGATTGAACGTGATTATTAAATGAATGGGTTTGAGATAAAAAATAGTAGGTTGATAATAAGAGAGATAGTTTATTCCATTGTTCTGAGAAAAATATATCAGAATTTTCACAAGAACGGTAATAAATTAAAATGCAGTAGGTATATTTGCAACTTTCTTCGAGAATTTTTCTTTCAGAATCGAAACCTTGCAGGGTTTTATCAACATGAATATTCTTAATATTCCAATTCTAGAGAACAGACTAAAAATAAACGACCTTATCTTTTAATTAAAATTATTAAATTCTATATTCAATTGTTGTGAACTTCTGCAATTAATTAATCTTCGTGTACCTACACGAACGACTAGACAAATATTAACATTTTATATACATACATCTCATTCCAACTATAGTTTGCATTCTCCGATACAGCATTTACATAGTCTTGGCAACAAATATTTAAACAATATGAATGTATTTGATAATAATTTGAATTTTTCGAACTTCAAACGCTGTATGTGCCAACTTTTTCTACCTACTTCATAAACTATCTTTATCTCTATTTTTACTCACTTATATTCTATGTTACCTACTTTGCGTCAACTCATATACTTTATGTTACCTATATTTTGTTTCTTATACTTTAGTTATTTCTTATATTTTGTCAAAAACATGTACTGCACTATTTGTAAAAGCCCTATGGGCGTTTAAATAAATAAATAATAAATAAACATAAATATTATGTTTTTAGGTTTTCACGGCCAAAAAGTATTTTTGTTATGATTTTCGGGGTGTTGTGCCGTGTTTCGCTAGAAGAGGTTTGTTTTAAAGAAGAGTTTGTTTGTTTTAAAGAGGTTGTTTTAAAGAAGGAGGTAGCGAAACACGGCACAACACTCCAAAAATCATAACAAAAATAAATATTATGTTTAGTGACTAGATCTGACTAGCCAGGTGTTTTACATTACATTACATTTTCTTTCCCTTCCAATTAATTCCCTTTTCTCTTCTCCCACTTTTTTACCCCCTTCATCTTCCCAGCTGGCACCCTAGTTAAAACAGTCACACATAAAAAATTAAGTATCTTTTATCTAATAATTTGATCTTCATAACAGTAATTTCAAAGCCGTTAATTAAACAATTGCGTTAATGAAAGGGGGCAATCATTATTTAAAAGCTAAATCAACGATCCCATCACTTAATTATACGAAAAAACCACGCCTATATTAACTTTCTGCTGAGTAAGGAGTCGTAGCACTAATAAAACTCTAAAGCAATGTTACTTTTATCACTAATGACGCCAATATTCCTTTATGAAACAAACTGACTTCCCGAACTAACCATCAAAACGTATGCCTTGCCATTTTCACGTATCAATTCGGATCCTTACGTTTATTTGAGATTTTTCTGCCGAGTCTTTTTGTCGATTTCTTCGTTGACTCCTTCATTTTCATTCCTTTGAATTCGTTCCGCATTACGCACCGCTGGGTACATAAAATCAAATCGGCACTCTTTATGCCGATCAATGCCGATTCAGTTGTTTGTTCGTAAGCTTTGGCCCATCTCTGACAACTGTAGCACGAACGGCACCTGTCCAAGTTCATAGCACTATTGGGAATATTACTTGTAGTTAGCACGGAGCTTTCCAATACAATGCATTATGAGAACAGATATTGGTTACTTGATGGTGTTTTTTCGGCTGCTGACGTGACATATTCACCCTCGCTACAATGGATATTAACTTTGAGGACGCTGGATCTTTAAAATCTCCAAAATGCCAAAGAATGTTCCATTGTCTTCCGTCATCAGACTTTCATACTCTTTATTATATGCTTACAGTCTTACATCATTTGCTAGGGTGTGGTAAGCAGTCCTTTAAATAAATTTCATGCTGTGGGAATTTTCAAAGACTTAGTCGATTATGTTCGTGGTCATTTTTACTATTTATCTTCATTAAAACTGAACATAAAACCACTTATAATAAGTGGTGTATATAAAATGATTTGTTTTCATTAAATTAAAATGACACCACAAGTTAATTTGCAAATATTGAAGATTGTTTTATTAACCAATCCAAAAAACTTGCACATAAGCGATACTTTGTGCAAGTTTTTTTGGCTTAAACGAACTGTCAGATTTATAAATTTTGTGTTGAATTAAAGCTGAATAAATTAAATTAAATATCACTGAACGTAGCAAAATACTAAAAGTTGTTTTGGAAAGGTGATAAAATACGCTTCCAAATTGTATTATTACAAATAAATATTAAAATTTAGGATGCAAACATAAAAAATTGTAAAAATGACTCACATGATGTTTTTATGTGAAAACAGGACTAAAATTACGCTTAACGTAAGTAAAAACACTTATTATATTAGACAAATGTATAATAAACAAATTATCACTTCACTTTTTAACCATTTTACACAAAAATATTTAATTAAAAATTAACTAAGTCTATCGGTGCGTATGCATTTTGGCGGGTGAAAACTGTTTCTACAAAATTAGTATTTCTTATCTATTTCTATGGACAACTTTGAATAGAGATGTGAAACATGGTTTATTATAGATATTCTCTTTTTTTTTAAGGTTGTCAGTAGAACAAAAACGGAGTTATAACCATTTTTGTGAGAACACACGCGTTAGCTTGAAAACAAGGTTGTTGTACATGACTGCTATTGATATATTGTCTTGAAAAAAAGCTTAGGGGTTGGAGTGGATAAGATTGTTTATGCCAACCTGGATTAGTTTTGACTCCAAATTCAAAATTAATATATCATTGAAGAAGAAGATAACACTTAGGACGGGTTGTTTCAAAAAATTTGATGGATTCATAAAATATTTGAAGTTGATTTTCACGTTCTGTGTAAGTTCTATTCAAGTTCTGTGATTATTTCAGTTTTGTGAAGCAACTGTCCTATAACGATGCAATAACAGAACTTGAATAGAACTTACACAGAACGTGAAAATCAACTTCAAATATTTGATGAATCCATCAAATTTTTTGAAACAACCCGTCCTTATAATCTAAATGAAAATATGAAAGATAAATCACATAAGTCAAAAGCCAAGCAAATCGTCCGACCCCCAACTCCAAACATTCATTATCATGAAAGATGTTGATGTGATAGCTGCGACCGCGCTGTATCTTATCAGCGCCTACAATTATTATTCAAAACTATTGACAGCAAACTATAGCGAAATTGGAAAAAACGCGCACGTCCCGGTTAGGCGAGAGGTCTGGGTTCGAGTCCCAGTTGCGACCATTGTCTTTTTCTATTTTTCTGTGTCTTGTTTTCTTTCATATTTAGATTGTAATTGTTATATTCTTCTTCAATGATATATTACGTTGATGGGGATAACCTTCAAAAGTTATAAAAAGAGAGTTTTTCTCATAAAAAATCAAAATTAATATGTTAAGCTCTTATGAAGCCTGAATCATTTTAAGTTTAAATATTTTATGCCTACATTTTATACCTGCAATGAACACTCCAAACATAACGCGATGCACATGACATGGGACAAAGGAAATAACAACAATGAATTAGATTACCCAGTAGAAAAATAAGGTCAAAATTAATAATATACTTGGTTTTTATCAAAAATATTCAAAAGAAATTACTTACCAATATTATATAAATTTCAGCATTTGGAGCAAATAAAAGGATGTTTCAGTCAGTACAATAAGAAAATACAATTAAAAGTATTTTTGTTATTGTTTTTGGGGTGTTATGCCGTGTTTCGCTACCTCCTTCTTTAGCCAACGTTTCGGACAGCGTTACAGTGTCCATCTGCCCATCTGCCCTGATGATGGACACTGTAACGCTGTCCGAAACGTTGGCTAAAGAAGGAGGTAGCGAAACACGGCATAACACCCCAAAAACAATAACAAAAATACTTTTTGGCCGTGAAAACCTAAAAACATACCTACAATTAAAAGTTTTAATTACTAAAAAAATTATATGTTAATGCGCATAATCTGATGATTAAAGCGCGTAATCTGAACTGAAAGGCAAAAAAGAAAAATAAATTCCGTATAAGAAAAAATAATAATTTGACAAAATAACATTATATACGCTGCTTTCTCTTCACCCACGTATGTCCTTTGCGATAAAGAAATAAAATTAAAGGTCCCATCTAAGTACTTCTCTTATTTGTGAACCTAGCAACGTTGAAGGAAGTCGTGATTTTCTTGCACGGCCGAATTGCTCACGTTTCCGCTCTATATCGAACCTAGACTCACTAGTAAGGCTGTGTTCCAGTAATAATCTAAACCACCCTACATCTTTGCTGGTGCAAAAATAAAATACTCGGTAGACTTTTCTTATCTCTTTTCTACGTTAAGTTAATCTATAAGTGTAAGTTTTACGTATTACATGCAGCTTTATAGTTTCATGATCTGAATGTTTCTGATTTTTGTTTTTGATATAAATGATCAAACTGCAAAACGCTTCTTGTACTTAATTGAAGTTTTAAGAATGTGGTCTCATTTCATAAATAGTAATTCTCAGAATAATAATTATGTACTAGTTTAGTCTAATTTTGTAGTAGAAAAGCGAAAACCTAATGCTATTATATAGAAAAAAGGTCACAGAAATGAGGTTTTGATTTGTAACAAGCGGAATTAAACTTAAAATTCCAGGCAGAAAAATGGTTCCAAAATTTCATTATTAAACGTTTTTGTGTTAAATTCATCATATATTTTTTTTAAATTAAAATTCAATTAAATTTGATAATGTTATTACCAAGTTCTTGAAGTATTTAAAAAAATGTTTTTGTTACAGTTTTTCAGATTCTCAGCAATTTGCTGGGCGGTTCGTTTGATAGATTCTCCCACCTTAACGAACGGATTGCAATCTTTAGAGCACAGGGGTCGGGTGGGAATACTATCCATGTTCGACCGGTATTTCGATGGAAGATGCTCTGAGAAATTAGCGTCATTCGGCACCGGTGCACAGTCGGGAGACACGCCAAACGCGCGTCCAACATATGTACACGGTTGACATTTGTCACATGAGAACGGGTCGTTTTTTTCGACTCGTTCATGAGTTCAACAGCTCAGCTGTGGAACGATTTGCCGGATTCTGTGTTTCATCCCTCCTTCAACATGGGTCTCTTCAAGACCAATGTTCATTCCTTCCTCTCCTCAAAAAGACCCTCCACACAGCATCTTCAAAGATGACATAGGCCCTGAGGAAAATTATTTTCCTCGGGGCCTCCTGTGTGGAGTTTATGTAAAAAAAAAAACGGTAATCAATCAATTTAGGCACCTTCAATAATTTACATTTTGATTCGTATAAATATGTCGTCTCAAAGTGGTTCAACCACAGTTTGAAAATGGCCTTGTAAACCGAAACAGCTGTAACAAAAATACATTATAAAGTACTTGCAGAACTTTACAATGGCATTATCAAATTTAATTTTAATTAAATTTACCAACATTTCATACTACCAAAATAATCGGTTTGAAATTTTTATAACATATAGAATTCAGCTCAAAAAGTGTTCGATGATTATAATGATGTGATAAAATAATCATTATTCAGTGTAAGGATAATTATACTTGTCTCTATTTACTCGTTTAGTAAAACGGTGCTATTATTTTATTATGTTGTAATATTGGAAAGGTACGTAACTAATTCAACTCACTGAAAGAGGTCCTGAAACTTATGATGAACCAAATAGAAGTGTACTTAACCCTTAATGAAATTATTTTCAGTTTTCATTAGGCAACTTTCCTTTCCAACGAGCATAAGAACTACAAACTCTTAAATATTATGTCTCTTCCATTTCCTTTAGCATTATTTCCTCGCAGGCGGAGATTCTAAAAATTACGACATCTCTTATTGCAAGCACTAGTCCACACCTGCTCGGAGTTCTTCTAGTTGGGTCTTGTATTTTCTTCTTTCCTTTCAACCCGAAACGACTGAAATATAATGGAAAAACTAAATAATAACTGAAATACTTAAGTATGCTAAAAAATTCAACGTCGTTTTACGACTCGAAATGAAGTTTTGTTGCTGATTGATTGAGGTATAAATTGATTGATTTTTCAGTATTTTTTTTGAGAAAAACTCTCTTTTTATAACTTTCGAAGGTTATTCCCATCAATGTAGTATATCGTTGAAGAAGAAGATAACAATAATAATCTAAAGGAAAATACGAAAGATAACAAGACACAGAAAAAAAGAAAAAAAGAAAAATACAATGGTCGCAACTGGGATTCGAACCAGACCTCTCGTCAAACCGGGACGTGTGTGTTAACCAATTTCGCTATTGCCAGCTTCTGTCAAACCGTCGTATTTGTGTCATATTTCAAATTTTAGAATACAATAATATCTTCAACTAATTATTGTTTCCACTTAAAAAATTAACAACCAATCCATCCCTTTTCTGAAGCATTTACACATAGTAAAAAAGCATTTTAGTGAATTATTCGAAATTATTCGAAATTTTTTGTTCTGCTCATTGCGGGTTTAGGGCGAAGACACTTTATAACTTTGTTGGGGATATTCCAAAGTTCTCCCAGCACTTCTATCCGATCCCGCTTCGCCAACTTATCTCTCCGTAATGCAATTATAATAATCCTGGATCCTAATATGCATTGTAAATATTGTAATACAGATCTTCTACTATCCGGCGTTTCATAGCGAATCTTTATGATGTGCTTATTTTTATTATTCTTGTTCTCTGTTTGTGAACGGAATAATTTCACAACTCGAAGTAAAAAAAATATTAGGGACCCACCTATCGAAATTATTTTTATCCGGATAATTGACACTTGAATACGTGATTAGAAATTATGTTTTGTAAACGTGGGAAAATTAAAAGCGCCTGTTGGTTATTTTTTTTGTGTGTGATATTTGAATTTTTTTTTAATAATGTAGTACAGACCCATGAAAGATCGCGGGATATTATATTTGCAGGATTTGTGAAGCTGAGAGTATTAATAAAATATTTGCCCCAAGATCATTATTGCCCATCAAAATATAATTAGAGACGTCAGACATTTACCATTCGAATAAAAACTAGCTACTAAAAATGTCTTTTTTACTTTTAATAATATATAAATGCTTCAGAAACGATAAGAGATGGTTTGATTTGGTAGTTATTTTTTTAATTGTCTCACTTTTAGCAATTCATTTTGTACATAAATTATCCGTATTTTTTATTATATTAACAGCGCTCATTGGCTGATATCTAAACAACTGCAAATTGGTTTCATTTTTGTTAATTTTTTAAAAAAAGGTAGGTAGCCAAAGTGGTGTATGCTCCGGACCGTTGCGAGCAGTCGGGACTCTCGTGCGGTACCTGCGAGGAAAAAATATTATAAATGATTTTGTTACACACTAGCTGGTACTCGGCATGCGTTGCAATGACATTCAGATAAAAAAATCTCCCTTCATTTTCTTTACCATGCGTTCCCGTTCTCCTCCCGCATCTCCTTCCCCTCCAGCGTTACCCTTCCACCTTCACCGCCTTTTCCCTCCATCGTCATCCCTCCCGCGAACCCCACCTCCTGCGATACCCTCTCCTCCTTCCTTCCCCCCCTGCCCTTAAAATATATGAAATATACACATTTTCATTCATATAAATTTCATAACGCCAGAGTATATCATTACATCGCATCCGGGGGATAACAATGGCACAACACAAAAAACTACTTTTTTCCGGAGAGTTTGAATATTTCGTTTTAGTGCATTGAATCAGTTTTTTAACCATTAAAAATACATTATTTAACAAAATTTGAAAAGCAGTATATTAATATTTAACAGGTTTAATATTATAACAGTGTTACAATGTTCATTGTGCCACTATTTTTGCTTGAATTCGAGTAAAACATCATTATAAAAAAACGGCATATTCGCTTTTAAGGTCACAATAACATTTTTTTTAAATTGTGCCTTTTTTGTCGAAGGTAGAATAGATATACAGGAGCATTTCTGCATACTTAACTCAAAAATGCATTTTTTTACTTGTGCCAATGTTATCTCTCAGGTGCGACATATAGAAATCTTTGCAGAATTGCGCACAACAAATCACCAAAGTTTCATCGCAATCGGACGAATAGTATGGCAGCGCATAAAATACGAACAAACAAACAAATATTAATTTTTGTATAAAAGATTAAATATTTATGAATGATTTGACTTTGAAATTATTACCTAAATTAGAAAAAGAAGCAAAATATTTGTTAGCTACTAGCCTCTTCAATTTAAATTCGAAAGGTTGAATATTTTTTTTTGCAATATTCCAATCTTGTCGTGTTTTTGTAAAAAAAAACGTTGAAGTGTACAGCGCATTCATGCTCTTCGTCAAAATAACCAAAATAAACGGAAATTCACAATTCGACGTGCCATCACGGAAACTGAACATCCACCCTTCAAGAGCTGCGTCACCCGAATGGCACTAGGTGACCATACAATACAATAATAGATCGCATTTATTTTCATTAATATTTTTAAGCACTCATTATTATTGGTGACTGTTTTATCGTTAAACGCTAAACATTTTAGAGAATCGATAAGATTTCATGAACCTTCCTTTTTTTGGTTATGCCACACCTGTGTGGCTGTCCGAAAACAGAGATCATAGCGCATGACTACCAATGGTCTAGGGGTAAGGCTCTTGACTCGCAATCCGAAAGTCGCGGGATCGAATCCTTTCGTTGGCAAATAAATTTTATTTGACAAATTTATATTAATTTCACAATAAATTAATTAAAAATAATATATAGTTTATTTGTGGCACGTTCCAGAGTGTAAGACACTCTCAGTGTAAGATACGCTGGTGTACGGCCACCATTCAGAATTGAAACATCGCTGGAAATGGCCTTAGCCATATTTGGTGACAAGATTTGAATAGCCAGGTAATTACCTTCCTTTCTCTTCCCCATCTCCTTCCCCTCCGCACTACATACAGCCTGACAACATACCCCAATCGGGGATGCCATAGTCTCAATGGCTCCAGACGGGAGCAGTTGGGACTCTGGTCATATTAAAAAATAAAGATTTTTGCACTTCTTGCCTAAGTACAACAGCTAGCTAACTGATGCCCAAAGCACTGATTTTCGGATTTACTTAATAAATATAACCAAATCCACATCAAACAACGTTTGTATTCATCTAACAAGATGATTCTTATAACTTAGACATTTGTATTGGCAAAATGTTATCACCCTGAATAACTATTTTGTGATACGCTTCATTAGCAATACAAAGAAAGACACAATTTAAGTTTTGATTAAATGAAAACTAATCAAACAGGTTAATTTCACGAGGATTCCTGTAAAAATGACATAATAAAAAAAAGTTTCGTACTATCTACCAATAAATCTAATCATATAAAACCTTTTTTTTTTCATTCCGGAACCTTTAATCAGATTCTTGCCATTCATAATACAAGGCATTCAGATTCACCCCAAAATAAATATATACGTACCTACCTGTGCTGTGTCCCTGTGTGAGAAGGGTAGGTCGGGGGCAACGGACGCGCGGGGTAAGTTGTAACGCAAAAAAAATTGTCCGCCCAAATCGAAATTTCCTTTCATTCCTTTCACGTCCCCCTTCTACCCTCGGCACAAAGATGTCGCCCGGCACAACATGACGCGCGGAAGACATTTCTCAAATGTAACCAAAACATATCAATGTCTCCGTTTCCCCGATCTCCCTAAATAGCATCATTTCGCTGGGGGGATATTGCGATGTACTCCCAGTTGTTTTGACTTGTGCCTATCTCGGCAGAGTTATTTCTGGAAGTACATGTTTGATTTCACTATATTATTACAAATGAATTCGCGCGTATATTTCTGCGAACTCGTTACACCTGCGAATTTTACTTTTGAAGCGTAATATTATAAGAAAAAAGACAACATAGGATGAAATTCAACGAGAAAGGTTGAATTTGTAAAAAAATAAATAAGAAATAAATTCACCCAATTTACCTCATACTACCAACATATTACCTACCTTTGCCGATTTCTAATTCCACAATACATAACGATATAAATGAATACAATGTTTTTAAGTAATATTAATTATTTTTAATGGAATATTTTATTTTAATTATTTTAAATCGCATTACCTATTTGTTTATTTTTATTTTTAACCCTTCCTTAGAGATAAAAAATCTTATGGAACCAAAATGGTGTGACTTAACTACCTTTCAATGTTTAAATCCTATTATAATAATGTATCATTGAAGAAGAAGATAACAAAAATAACCTTAACGAAAATATTAAAGAGAACAAGACACAGAAAAATAGAAAAATATGATGGTCGCAACTGGAACTCGAACCCAGAACCTCTTGTCTAATATAATTATATTAATTTTATTTTTTTTTGTTATTTATTTTAGGGGTGTTGTGCCGTGTTGCGCTACCTCCTTCTTTAGCCAACATTTCGGACAACCCGGAACCTCTCGTCTAATATAATTATAATAATTTTATTTTTTTGTTATTTATTTTAGGGGTGTTATGCTGATAATAACAAAATAAATAACAAAAATGCTTTTGGCCGTGGAAACCTAAAATCATACCATATTAATTCTCGCCCTACAATAATTGTTTAAAATGAGATTTTTATCAAAATTTTCGCAAACACGCAGTCTTAATGCATTATATCATATTATTGACTGTTATATTTTAAAACAGCATTCTGTTTTGTTTCCATTGCTGAATACATCGCTGTAATAATACACAAAGTGTTTCTAAACACTGAATAATAAATTATTACTGGCGTACCTAATGATTATTGTGTTGTGTTTAAATAGATGTGGTTTCTGGAATAAAATAAATTGGGTGTTCTGTTCGAATTTTAAATTATGTATTTTTGAAGCCCACACCAAAAAAGGGCTTACTAGGATCAATAAACCAAAAATTGAATCCAACCTTTATGTTAAGCAATCCACCTTCCCCCAAATAACGGTTAAGACGTTTTTTCAATTTTGCAGTCACCACCGCCTAGTGCGTTTTCTCGATTTGCAGTCGGTACAAACCTGCACATTTTCCCAGTCAAAATTTACTTCTGGCTTTACAAGGGGGCTTTGTTGGATAATAAAACTGAAAAAATAAAGAACTCAGATTTTTTTTATTCTATTAAAAGACAATAAATTTGTAAACATCACTTTATTTTATACACACTCTACACGTTTCATGAATAATGTTCACTTCATCAGGAAAAAAGTATGCTGAAGTTAACCCTTCGAATAATGAGAAAATAATATCTTTGAACTTTTGCCTGTCAAGATTTGCGTGCAAAATTCCCGATTCTTGCCATGCATTTTAAATGTTCTTTTTTATTAGTTATTTTGTAACTTTTTTGCAAAAACAAAAATTGTTCTAAAATTAAGATAAAATAATCTTTCCGATGTGTTTATTAGAAATCAATTTTTTTGTTTTTAAACATTAAATTTTTTATATTGAAAATGTAAATTGGCTTAAAAATACGTACCTGGGGATTCCTCAAAAAAATACGTTAAATTAAATAAACTTAAAACTTTAAATACAGATTCATTTTTAAAGGAAAATTTGTAATGAAACTGTCACCTCACTTTTTACAACTTTCATACAATTTTATTTTTAAATTTAGTGTTTGTTACGTCACAAATTGGCGCAAAATAAAATCGTCACTTATGATCGGGTTTGTAAAATATCTAATCAATACAGCTTGTATATTTCTAAAACAATAAGAAGCATCATTTCTTTCGCTCTCTAACATAAAAGAAATCACAAATTTTTATATGACAGGAAGAGAGATATCTAACTTTTAATAATGCACGGTCGCTCTGGGACAATCTGGGTCTCCTGTTATTATAACGGCATATGATGTTTTGGGACAACTTGGGTCTCCTGTGATTAGACGGGTTAAAAATTAAATACAGATCATAGATTAAATACAGGGAAAGGGGTAGGAGTGGGGGAAGTTTATTGGAATTTGGGTTTACAATATCATTAGACGGGAAAGACCGGTTAAATGGGAAAATATTCAAAAGAGGGTTCATAATTTTTTTTGCTTATTACCTTATCTAATTTGGTATTAACATTTTTACCAATTTCTAAGATTTCAAAACCATTTATCTGCGATGCCTTATAATCCGTAAGTAAAATTTTAAGTCCTAAGTTTATATCAAATGTATGATCATTACTTAAATAAATGATCTGCGAACTTCGATTAGATTCGCTATTACCTTTCAAAGGTCTAATATTATATTATTTTACTCTTACCTTAATATTTTTGTTGGTTTTACCTTTGTTAAGGCAATAATTATATGCAGGCACAAGTAACTTAAAAAATACAAAATAAATTCCAACTTTTTTAAAGTTTTTAAATGTATATCTCAATAATTTTTAAACCACAATACTCTTTTAAATGATATGAATATGCCTAAATTGTCGGAAAGAAAGATTTTCACTGACTTAGAATTTCTATATAAAGTTCAAAATGGTGTCAGTCAAGATTTGCTTGCATTGATAAACTTTCGTAATAATATTTTGTTTGGTAAAGTATTATAGAATGAACAATATGGCGTCTTTTTATTTTTTTTTAAATTTTAATTATTTATGTCAATGCTTTATTTTTCATGATGGAAAAGACATCGCTTAACATTAACAAATAACTTTCGATTGCATTCGTGAATACGAATTACTTTAAATTATGAAAAAAATCTAAGAGCAAAATTTAATACTATCTAGCCGATTTCATACATACCTATTAGGTAAATCTTAATAATTACTTCATTGAATTTGCATAGCTATTTACGTCTGGAATTTTTAGAATATACTAACTTTTTCAGTTCATTACATAATTTCTCGCATGTGCAATGGAGATAGTTATATCCATTTACTTCAAGATCAGTCGTTCCATTTATTACGTTTTTGTATTGACTACGTAGTTCAGCGTGAAAAAATGTTTATTTCTTGCAAAAAGAGATGGAATAACCAATTCATATAATTTAAAAAAGGACACTTCCTCTAAACGCATTTTTTTCATCGTACGAGCTATAAATTGAAATGGTGAGACGTAAACGTCATATAAAGGATCGCGTCGATAAAACAGAATTCCCCTTTCTTGTGTATTGAAGATTGTTACACGGGAAAGACTCACATTTCTGTATTTGTACTGGCAATTGAATTTTGATGGTGTTTCTTTACGTTTTAAGATCAAGGTTTGTGCGGGAATATGAATTGTTTTTAGAAAAGCTTGTCGGCGTTTGGAAAATTGTGTCGAAAACTAACCCCTACTACAATATGATTTTAGAATGCTCAGTGAAATATATGAGAAAGACATTTGCAAGTTTTTTTAATACCTACTGCCCCAAAACCCCTACGACATGATTGCATAGTAGGGGTTAGTTTTCGACTCAATTATGAAAACTCTGATAATTTGTTATTATAGGGATAATTTTTTAAGCAAGTGGAAGGATTTGTGATGGGCAGTTCGGCCAACTTAATTTTTTTTTATTTTATTTATTTTGCACAGTTTACAAATATAAGACAAAAAGTCCCGATAAAGTGATTTTTAGCAGTAACGGGTTCTTTACACTTAAAAATTTTATTATAGTGAATTAATAGTTACAATTTTATAAAATTAAAATTTAAAATTTTACAGATATATAGAGAAAGGAAAAATTTTGTAAACATAAATCACAATGTTACAGTATTTAGAATAATATGTTATTGTACGCTAATACAAATTAATTCTTTCAGCAAGACATGTCTTCAGTAATTCATCAATTGTTTGTTTTGGGCACAGTTTTTAATTTCTGCAGGTAAAACACATAAAAAACTGGGAATCATTTTATTTAACGTTCTTCGACCATATTTATTTGTATGCTTAGGTACAATTAGTTCTTCATCAAAGTTAAAGCTAGTATTATGGTTGTGTTGCAGCCTGTTTATATATAAAGGGTTATTTATGTGCTGAAATATAATTTTGTTCCACAGAATTGCTCTCACTGAAAGAATTTTGAGACTCTGATAAAAGTGTAATAATGAGTGCTTTTCTCAAATTACCATTTTTTCTTATATTTATTTCATGGGAACGCTACCGAAATTACAACAAAAAATAATCACATTAAATGCGACATGAATTTATTTGACAATAATAATTTTATGTTTACAAGTGGAATGACTAATTATGTGTAGTGAGCAAATAATAAATACTAAACCCGAACCTAAAAAGTAGCTAAATTCTAAAAGCATTTCATCTTAATGTGAATATTTCTCTCAATTTCTCTCAACCCAACAAAAATAAATAAAAGGTCTGCCATTCATAATATCACACAATGTTCCGAATCCGTCAAATTCAAATTTATTTCCACTACAACTTTACAACATAAGCCTAATAGGCAAAAAAATTTCAATGTAGTCGGGGGTAGGTAGGTAGTTTTTACTCAGAAAGTAAAATGGTTAAATTCGTATTCCAAACTCAACCTTTACAACATTATGTTTAATAGAATTCTCGTGGCCCCTTGGATATGTGGAATTGAATTAAGAAATAAACATGCCCCTTGTCGGACTCGGTAGGAATTGAGGGTCCATCATTCGATACGTTGTAAGGGCGAATTGACCAACTAGTTCTGGGGCGTTTTCGTGCTTTTGCTCGCTGCGTGTGAGATGACATTTATAATCTGAAATTAAATCAGACGAACAAAATTGAAGCAGTGCATTTTTAGTATCTATCTTGCATATAGAAACGTATATAAATACATAATTTTAGATGTTTGAGGGGTAGGGCTCTCGACTACTAATTGTGGAAGGTCGTGGGTTAAAATCCCGACGAGTGGAAATAAATTTTACTATGCAAATAACTGTTTGTACGAGCATAAGAATGTTATGTTCAGCTAAGAAAATTAAGAATATTAAATGTTCCCCTAGCAAATTCATCACTCACAAAAAAATTATAAAACTTCTTTAATTTCATCTGTCAATATTAGTTTTTTCCTCTCATCAAATTGCCGTGTCTGACGTATAACTTCTAATCACAAATCTTTAAAACTTTTTTAAAATCAGTTTCAATATGTAAAATAAATCGATTCAAGTAAACTGAGCAGTACAAAAAAGTAAGTGATTCAATATGGTCATTTACTAGTACTCTGCCACTTAACCCTTAGCCACCTGACGTACTTTTCAGTTGCATACCACGTGACGTCAGTCCTGGAGACCTCTTACGTATTTTACATGTTTGATAATCATATATTCAAATTCAAATTCAAAAAACCATTTATTGCACAAAAAAATAAACACAAGTACGAAAGGTGTAGCTTATAGATATATTCTATTTCTTCCAGCTTACCAAAAAATACAAACATTATTAAATTTTTACAATAAATAAAAGTCATATATCTGTATTTTCATCATATTTTTATTCATAAAAAGTTATAAAAGTAAGCAAAAGAATATATATTACCTTACAAAAATTTAACACTTATCTATTTATATACTAATATTAGGAAAAAAATTAGGGACTTTGAATATCTGAGATAAGAGTGAAAATAATCACTATAACTTTGTAGTTTTACTTATTTACGATAAGTTCGTTATGTAATCTAAAACATAAAATAATTTTTGGCACATAAGGTACGATTATTAGAAAATCACAACCCACAAACTTTTACAAGTTGCGGCGCAATCAGATCGCAAGTGGAACAAATTTTATGTTTTTTATAATTTTTCTGTTTTTTTTTTCATTATTATGTTAACTCCACACAGGAGGCCCTGAGGGAAATAATTTCCCTCAGGGCCTCCTGTGTGGAGTTATGTCATCTTTGACGATGCTGTGTGGAGGGTGCTGTTGAGGAGAGGAAGGAGTGAACATGGGTCTTGAAGAGACCCATATTGTAGGAGGGAGGAAACACAGAGGCCGGCAAATCGTTCCACAGCCGGGCTGTTGAACTCAAGAACGAGTCGTAGAAACGACCCGTTCTCATGTGACTAATGTCAACCGTGTACAAATGTTGAGCGCGTGTTTGGCGTGTTTCCCGACTATGCACCGGTGCCGAGGGGATCAGTGACGCTAGTTCCTCGGAGCATCTTCCATTGTAATACCGGTAGAACAAGGACAGCATTCCCACCTGACGCCTGTGCTCTAAAGATTGCAGTCCATTTGTTAAGTTAGGAGAATCTATCAAACGGACCGCCCGTTTCTGCACAGAGTCGAGGGTTTTTTTCAGGTATTTTGGGACTCCAGACCAGAGGTGGCTGCCAAATTCAACCGTGGGGCGCACTTGCGATTTGTACAGGGTTAGCAGTTGTGTACTATTAAAGTATCTGCGGGCCCTGTACAGTACGCTCAGTTTCTGAGAGGCTAACTTAACTCTGGCCTCGATGGAGCCCCCGTACCTGAGCTGGTCACTTAGAGTTACACCAAGCATATCAATGGAAGGCCTGTTCGGGAGATTGCTTCCGTTGAAGGAGACTAGATTATCATTCCGATCCCTTTTAGACGTAATCAGACATGATTGGGTCTTTGAAACATTAAATTCGACGAGGTTATTCTTACCCCAAGAGAAAACACTCTCGAGGTAACCGTCCATTCTTTGTTTCAAAGCCCTCCGAGCCATTGGGATTTGTGAGCCCTTTGGAGGCTTGTCAAACAAAAAGCTATCATGGACTGTACTGTCATCCGCGTAACAATGAATCGGTGCACATGTCAAGAGGTCATTGATGTGCAACAGAAACAAAGTCGAAGCCTACAAAAACAAAAAAAATCATTGTGTGCAATTCACACGCGGTAGAAGTGAAACTTCATAAAACTAAAGAAGACAAGAGTGGGTAGAATTATAATATATAATGTGAATGATTATATTCAAGAATTGAAAGGTATGGGATTGGGCGAGGAATTGGGTAATTTTGAAAGTATGTTGCCTATTGTATGCCGATGATGCGGTGCTGATTTCCAACAAGAATGAATGAAGTATGTACGAAGAATGAGTTAATGATGAATGTAAGTAAGTCTAAAATCGTGGTGTTTGAAAGATAGAGTATGTGCAACATAGTTGTGAATGATGAATACTTGGAGCAGGTGGATGAGTTTCTTTATTTGGGTAGTATGCTTACGGGAGATGTGAAGGCTGATAGAGATATTGAAAAAAGGGTAAATGTAGATAACTTCACTAACGGAGGATAGAACTCAATTGGCGCCAACAAAAAACTGTCCAAAATAGCGAAGCTAGCCATCCATAATATAGTGCTGGTACCTACTCTGATGTATGGCAGTGAGGCATGGAACTGGCAGAGAAAGCAAGAAGAAGGAAAGTAGACTGAATGCTGTAGAATTGAAATCCCTGAGGCGTAAGCGAATGAGTGTAATGAGAATATATGTAAGGAGAATATGTGACGTTAATGTGAATAGTAGGAGCAGTCGGGGACGCCCGAGGAAGACGTGTGACATTTAAATTTGGGAGGCGGGTATGGGTACCGCCGCCCCGGGAACCATTTATTGGATAACTAACACCTCTGCAATAGGTAACCCTAAGTGGTTCGCTACGTTTGGTGTCTTAGCAGGGGGTGAGCGAGCTCATGGGGTGAAGTTTGTCCAGGTCTTGGCGGCGGATGTGCCTGCCTACCTGCTGCGTGGCAGAGAGAAACTGGTTGAAGGAGGCCTTTTGACCTTTCCAGCCGGACTCTCTCGAGCCATCGCTTTGCACAGCTGTTGGAAGGATGGATTCATGTGTCCGGGACTCCTGGATACACTGACTCCCAGATTCCTACTCACCCCTAATACCTTTTTTCTTCAAGCATTGATACTCGAAATATGTTTCCGCATTGATAATCAAATATGTTTCCGCATTCCGGATCATTATTTTATAACTTACATTGCAAAATTCTATAGCTCAACAAATAATTTATATTCTTGTCTGATTAGGGATGTAAATAAAAGTTTTCTCCCTTAGAAACCTTATTTAGGTTATATCGGGTTTCAGCTCTTATTCTAATCCATTTCTTCTGCAACTCCTTTCAATTTGGACAGTACAAAAAGACCTTTTTCGATTTCGTAAGAGAGGACAATCATTCCCTTTTAGTACAAAGACCTTCGAGTAATATGATGCATTTAGTAAGGTTTAAACAACTTAGAACCTTTATTTTTTTCAAGAAATTCATTAAAATAGTTAAAGTTTCATTTTATAGTAAGTATACAATATTTAAGTAGGTCCATCTTTTATTTATATTATTTAAAACTTTTTTCATTACGCTTTGTATGTTTATAAGTTTGTTGAATTTATTTAATTTTTTTAATCGCTTTGAAAACAACTATGGATTGACCTTATGGATCAGCGTTCAATATTTTTATAATTTAATACCTTCACAATAAAAAAAAAAATAATAAGAAAACTGTTGGTTAACTCTTAGCGCCCTTGAGATGATTTTTCATAAAAATGGCGCTTTATAAATAAGCCAAATATTATTGATATTATTAGGGATATAGTGCAAAATATTTATTTAATTAAATTGGGACTACTGAAGATAAGCACAAATATGATTTCGGTAAGAAATTACCTTCAAATAAAAATTTCTTGAAATTTTAAGCGGATTTTTTATAACGAATGCTAATATTTTTTTCATCTTCAAATACAGCCACCTTTTTTTGTGAAACCATTTTAACTGAAAATGAATAGATTACTTATAAGAAATGCTTACATCATCAGAGTTTACTTAAGATAATTACACTAATAGACATGGACTTAAGGCCTTCGCTCACGGAGAAACTGAAATGAAACAAGTTGTCAACGCACCAGCACTTTTGCTTGTGTGGCAGTTGCTTTTTAGTTGCCTTGTTTACAGGTTGCCATGATAGCGCTCACGTATTTCGAATTGCGTTGATAAATGGTTTCATTACAGTTTCTCAGTGAGCCAAGACCTTTAAAGGTGTCAATGGATAGGCGGGAGTGAGAAGGAGGAAGGGTTATCTTAATATATAAAAATGAATGTTCCTTTGTTAGTCCCTTATACGGTACCTAAACCATTCATCCGATTACGACGAAACTTTGGTGATTTGTCGTGCGCGTGCCAACGAAAGTTTCTGTATAGAATGGTGATTCTTCATACAATGGTGATTCTTCATACAATGGTGATTGCGATGAAACTTTGATGAGTTGTTGTGCGCATTAAATATTCTTAGCACATTTCTGTGTCCTTTTTATTGTGATTCAGGTAGTCTGCGACCGATTATGACTATTTTTGTCAGTTAATTTTACAATCAATGTAAATTTTTCACAATACATTAAAAAAGATGTACCGAATGTATGTAGAAAATATTGGAAATTTTTTTTTTTGAGTAAGGTCCTTCTTCCACAGCAAAACTTTGTTAATCGATATTTGACGATTCAAGTATCTTGGCGACTAACGTTAGACTTCTACGCGGAGGCACACGTTACCGACATGGAAACTTCTCGGCGATGCCAGTCTCATAAGACCAACAGGGATAGATTATTCCCATTTGCGTTGTCGAAACTTTAAATATGGCGTCCCTTGCGTTTAGTAACAATGCGATTTAGAACAATGATAGGAACAAAACAATCAACGTAAAATGACAGCTAGAGCAACTGTTCGGTTGTGAGTGAGGTTAAGAAAGCGTTCCAGTTTATACGTTTCTAAAATTTAACAACAATTGCGGTTTCTTGATTTCAGTAGCGACGTGTACGGACTGTGCGCGATTAGTTGTTTCCGACATGAGTACACAACATAAGTATCGGGTACTTGGGTATCCCTGTAAAGAAAAGCCTGACAGCTGAAATTTCGATTATCTAGCTATTTACATCTTACATATTCAATTATATCTTAGGTGTAGTAATACTGTTGAAAGTAATCACGACATTATTTATTTATTATTTCGACGAGAATATTGTATTCAATAAAAATGCTGATGTTACCAAAACTGTTTCTTATACTCTTTATTTTTGACATGTTCATTATACATTATTAGTTTTTGTTATCCGGAGAACATGAACACTAATCAACCGATTCTTTGCTATCGTGCGACACGATCAGTCGTTCGTACATTAGGTCCAGGCACGTATATTCCCGATATTTAACCAAGTGAAAACTGTGGGACATTGATTTCTATCCCCCCATCACATAATAATCCGAGGGTCAGCATCGGGGATCGAACCCGGAACCCTCGCTTGCTTATTGTCCATCTGGACTTGTTATTTGCACTAAAAGTAAATTTGTGTAATTCTAGCAATATGCTCGGGAGGGCAACGTGCGCGCGCATGCGTTAACCCGACACAATGGCACATAAATGATCGCGTTTGACAAAATATAATTTCTACTTAATGCGCGGTGTTCGATTTCTGCAGATGGCGAGTAATTATTTTCATTGTTGGAACGATTGCATTTTTGTGAGTGACATTTTTGCATTGTATTGAATATTGTTATTTTGTAGAATTGCGACAAGGGTTGTGGTTATTTTAATGTTTTTTTTTTGTTGTCGCAAAGTTTCGATCGCTTGTTGGAAATGGGTTTTAAGTTTTCTATGATCACGACAATATTCGATCGCCAAAATGAAATAATTGTACTCTCCTTTTGAAAAATATAAAACAAACAACAGATATCTTGTTTAATTTTTTCTTAACGCCAAAGCTCAATATTATGGCAACAGGACTCACTTGGGGAGGATTTTTGCTACTTAATACTGCCAATTTATACAGATGTATTCCATCATAGCCTTGGCGTGTTTCCCGACCATGAAAAGATGTTTTTCGAATTGTCAAGAAATATAATTTGTTTCTTCTTCTCAATTCCTTTAGTCTTTTTTTCCCAGAAATTTTCTCCTAAAGTGAATAAAATTATGAAACATTTGGAAATGTATGACTAATCAACTGGACGATTACGGCAAAAAGGCCTCCGGCTATAGTAAACAATCATTTTCCTCAACCAATCGGACCCATCAGCTTATTTTCAAGACAATATTACATTGCTAGACATACGTTTGACGTATGAGGCGTACCTAACTTATTAAGAAATATTACCGTTTACCCCACTTTTAATAATTTGCAATTTTTAATTGATACTTATTCAGCTCAGTTTTAAAAAGTGTTTTTAATTAAATATCTTGAATAATATCTCCTAATTAGGAGATATTATTCAAGATATTATTGTGAGAACAATGAAGGTGGTAATATTTCTCAAAACAATTTTCTTAGTTCTTCGAGACTTACTTATTATAGTTAGATGTTGTTCTTTGCCACCTTGATATTATCTAAAGACATCGCAGTAAAAAACATTTATTTACGTTACACCATTGTTATTTTTTTTAAAGAAAGACAAATATTCCCGGGTTACGAATAACCCGAATTTTTAGTGTTTGAAAATCTCTTACTACCACCACAGAAAGCCGAAAATGTTGCCTGTTTTGTAATGGAGCTAGCCGAGGAATCGAACAAGGGACGCCCTGGAGGGACCCAAACGCGATGACCATTCAACCACTGATCGGACTCCGATTAAAAATAATATAATCATAAATCGTTAAGTGAAATCCCATGGGAACATACTAAGCTGACTCTTTTTCGAATTATTGAATCAAGTAGCAATAATATGACAGAACGAGACTTTCTTTCTCACTGTTCTGAGCGAAATGCTTGAATAATTCAATATTACAAAAAAGTGTACAATTCAATTCTTCTTTAGACACTCCACCGTGTTATTTCTTTTAATACAATTTACGGATGATTTTCCTGAAAGCCTCTCAGTAGGGCATGTTGGATCCCGAAGTTATTTCGCAACGTCGAACCTCACTGAAGACGCCTCGGAAAATTCGACGTCTTGGTAAATTCGACGCCTCGGAAGATTCGCCTTCCGTCGGATTTGTCTCCCGGAGTGTGAAGAGTGTTTTTCGATTCAGTCTTCTTGAACGGCTCCGCGCTCCTTTCGCTTGGGGCATCGTCATGCACCGTCGCACACGCTAAACTTGAATTATTTCTCTTTTTTCAATTATGTTAAGTGTAAAATACACATTTTAATGAATTGTTTTAACATTTTCCAAGTGTGGACATTAAAGATTAACATAATTGAGAAATGATTCACTATATTTTGTGTTAGAACAATATTCCACAAGTTACAGAACAGTTTTATAGAAAACTCGGTTACAAAATTGTATTAGATCATTTTCCCACAATTTGAAGATTTATATTTTTGAGAAATCAGTTACAAAATTGTGTTTTGACAAATTCTAAAATAAAACACATAACTTTTTATTGTTGTTTAATTATAGTGATGTTTTTATAGATTCTATCGCACCATAATAACTTAAATGGTTTCTCTGGAACGATGACCTCGAATGGTTGACATTTGTAAGTCAATTTTAGAAGTCAGTATTTTAAGTTGACTGCCCGGAGTTGCTAAACAAAACAAATTTCCACGCGCCGATTAGATATTGTAGACAAAATACCCTTTTCTATATTGACAGATGCAACACCAATTCAAATCAAAATTTATGCAAAGGATATGTACCTACTATAACAATAAATTTGCAAATATAGACACACGTGCTGACATATTTACTGCTTGTTACTGTTGCTACAGAACTTCGTTGTATATATAACATGCCATGTGCGAATAACCCATATTCATGACCATTTAATTAATTGTATCTAATATTTTTATATTACTTGCGTCGCAACTTTACCTTATCTCCGTCCTCCCCTTACCCGTCCCAACCCAAATACCTATTTTGCAGTCTATTTAACTACAGCCATAATCACACCTATTTTATAGTTGCGTATAGATGTATCATTTGTTGAATTTAGATTTGTATTATTATTATTTAATAAATTGCTGCTTTATTCTGTTTTTTTTTCTTAAATATTCTAGTTTACATTCAATAAGTCTTGTTTCTAAATACCTATCGGTGAACATTGATAATTATTAGTCTGTTTTTTTTTTTATCACCTCTCGTGTATATTATTTTACTAAGACTGTTAATGTTCCTCAAATAAATAAATATATAAATAAATAAATAATGAACCTGTTTTTACAAAAATCTCAACTTTCAAAAGTGTGTTAAATCATGTTATTTCGGTAAGTTCTTCTTTCAGTAATTCAACAACATATTTTATTATACCAACCATTTAACGTGAAAATTCAACGAACGCCCACATTTAATAATATATTTTGAAAGTATTTACTTTCATCCATTTAGCCTTAAAAATGAACGTGTGGCGGGAGCTTATAATCACACACGAACACACATAAAGAAATACGTTTTCATCAAATAAATAAAGTTCGAATTTAGAAAGTTTCCCCGTTCTGGGAATGAGCTTGAAAAGAAAACGAAAGATTAACTTCTCTTAGACTCAGTAAGTTTGGCAGGTATGAAGCAAAATATTATCTGGTAGTGACATCTCACGGGCGGCTTGGCAATCTCAAAAGAGAACTATAAAAAAGATGGATACAGATGGCTGTGCCGCGAGACGGAGTATGTTTCCCTTTATGTTTGTATACAGAGGGAAATTCACGTGGAAAAATTCACGCGGCGGGAGCTTTAAGTTTTGAAAAGCTTCTCGCGGGCGCTGACGAAATTAAAAGCCATTCTTCACGACTCAGTAGCTACGAAATGTGTAGGAAAATGTTAACGTCGCTAGAAGGCTTGAGCTTTTTCTTGATTTATTGCTTAAAAATGTACTCCTAATTTTGTGCCTTCAAGCAAATCAAGCGAGGACAAAATTTCTTCTGTGGATTTTTCGTTAAACCTTACTTTGAGTAGCAGTGTCACGAAGCATGACTTAAGCTGATGTATTTATACAATAGTTTCAGTTAGACTGTTTTTATGAACTCATTACTGTTACTGATACTGTGAGAAAGCAATGCCTTCTCGTACAAATGCTTAGACATTGAACACGATTACAGCGGCAGATGCGTAGTTCTGATTCTCAATATACATATGTCTTTCACCTTATTGTTATGCTCTCTTCTGATTTTTCATAATTTACTGTTATTGAAACGGGGATACGAAGTCGAGTAAATTATAGAAAATGTGTTGTAACAAGTTCGACAGAAATTAATTTGAAGGCTTTTAAATGGATGAGTTTTGTTGAAACATGTATTTAATTAATTTATTGATTGGCACCATTCGCCTATCAACGACTAAAAAACTATAGTTCGGTTGTAACTCATATACTTAAATGTGGGAGGCGGGAATGGGTACCGCTGCCCCGGGAACCATTATTGGATAACCAACACCTCTGCCATAGGTCAGATTTAGGTTCATGGGGTAAAGTTTAGGTCTAGGTCTAGGTCTTGGAGGCGGATGACCAGGACATACTGAACCTCAGATTCCTACCCACCCCTTAAACCCTTTTCCAAAACTCTCCTCTCCTCCTTTTCCTTAAAAAAATCCTCCATTTAGCATCCTCAGAGAAGACATAAGCCGTGAGGGAAATTATTTTCCTCAAGGCCTCCTTTGTGGAGCTCATGTAAAAAAATACTTCAAAGAAAACTTTTCCTTTTCAGAGATACCTAAAAAAGTGAATTAGTTGAACTAAAATTATATTTGTCTAATATTATCGCAACCGCCGCAATCAAATTTGTTCAATATCATCACAACCGCAACAATATTGATCACAAAAGTCCTGCATAATTTAGCCTCTTTTCCAGGAGAAACCTTCAACAGCCTGAAGATGGCAGACGCGTCGCTAGCTCGCAGGCATTTTGCATCTTTTATCACGATGACCCTGGAAAAACCGACGGCGCTTAGCGTCATGACATTGCCCAAGAAAAAACCACGAAAAACTTTTCCTTTCCTGGAATTTTCCGCCAAATTTTCGCGAAAATTTTAAGCCACGTGAATAAAATATCCCGGGTTCACGGGAGAGACGGAGGCGGGCTTTTATATTTATATTTTATAAGCAATACGTTTTAGTATCGGACGCTGAATGCCCCCTTATGTTTTAGGTATGAATGTAAAAAAATGTTATTGCTTGTACAAAAGTATTAAAATAGCAAGGGTTCTGCAATATTTCTCTCTGAATTCAAATGAAAAAATTTTATTTTTTATTTTTTTTTATTGTTTATTATGAATCATAAATAGATACATGTATTTTAAAATGATTCTATATAATAATTAGTTACATAATATATATATTTGATGTACCCCCATAAATAAGCAGGGCTTGTGTGTATGAATAAAGGCATAATAATATAATCCTTCTCATTTTTTTATTACAGTAATTATTTTTTGAGTTCCATTGCTGTTTTTTACCTACATCTTAAAA
The DNA here is from genome assembly GCA_936435175.1 of Glyphotaelius pellucidus. Classification (NCBI taxonomy): domain Eukaryota; kingdom Metazoa; phylum Arthropoda; class Insecta; order Trichoptera; family Limnephilidae; genus Glyphotaelius; species Glyphotaelius pellucidus. Next base: position 33,682,156 of record OW386548.1, read on the forward strand.
ACCATGTTTTAATGTAAATAAGTATCAGAATGAAACAAGTTCTTTGTTTAAGGGTCTACTATTCGTGAACACAGCGCTGAAAAAGAAGAAGATGGAGAGATATGTAATTACGAGTGTTGGACAGAGCGCACTAATATGGTTAGTCGTAGAATAGCAGCGAAAATTGCGAAAAAGCTTAATAAAACATGACTCGTTTAAAATAGAGCAAAAATCTCGTGGAACGTATTTTAAGTATCGTTCAAAGAAACATTGTGAATTTTTTCACAAATATAACTTGTAAAATAAAAGAAATAGACTTGTTTAAAATAATTTTCGGAGCATACTTTCCGATGTTTTTCTATCGAGGGAATTTCATATAATTTGCGTTTCGGCGTGGAACGTTTCTAGATATTATCTTAAAAAATAACATATATTTTTTTAAGAGCTTAAAAACTTCAAATGTTTAAGGGAGATATGTAAGAAATCGGTCGAAATACGAATAGCAGACCCTTAAAACCATTTTATTTAAATTTATATTCGTCGACCGGTTTCGGTCCAACTCGACCTTCTTCGGGACAATAAAAATAAACTATATGTTTATTGTCCTGAAGAAGGTCGAGTTCGACCGAAACCGGTCGACGAATATAAATTTAAATAAAGTGGTTTTAAACAAAGAACTTGTTTCATTCTGTAAAATGTCAAGCCACAAAGTGTTTGCTTTCTTCGATAATAAATAAGTATCGCTGTAGGGCTGTTTTTAAAAACACTTAACTATTATCATATCAATAGATATGATCAAAGGCTTCATTTTGTATAAAAAATGTTAAAAGGTTTCGTAGCCAAATGTCACCCCTGACGTAACGTATGTAAATTCTTAAAAAATGTACAAATAAAACGTGTAAATAAAACTTACATTCTGGAATATCCCACGTAAATAGAAATATCACTTTCCCAGCAAAAAAATGTCCTTTCATGTGCACATAAATTTGTCATGTAAAAGATTTTTCTCGAGATAAAATTTAAGCGTCGCAAGTAACAGGTGTTGCCGTTTTACATATTTATGGTATGATTGTCTCTGGATTTGTTTTGCCTTTCTCTATGGTAACTTATTCTATTATCTATGAACTGCGTGTCTGTTTGCACGATTGCCCCAAGAATTCGGAACATAAATATCGAACAAACTTGCCCTAGGGGGTAATTTGACAGCGTTGGGAATTTAGTCAACATTAAACTGATGTTTTTTTTTCATTATATGAGATGATTATTCACCGTGATGAAACAAAGTCTATGGCTATAGACATAATCATTTAAAAACTTGAATACGGTATTCAACATTGTTGATCAAATAACAAAAGTGAAAATAACTATGAGAATCCGTTAATTCTAACGAAATCCGAAAGTTGTTGATTATTTTCAACTCAATATAAGAAAGCAGTGATCGTTACATTAAATGCTAAAAGTAATGCTAAATCATCAGAGGAAGATGGGGAAGAGGATGGTGAGGAAGTAACTGTCACGTAACTAAACTGATTTTATTTCACTGTGCAAGTTAGAAGAAGTGTAAAGATTTATCCTGCCTTGACGAAAAATCACTAATAAAATTAGAAAACGTTTTTTATAGTTAACGAACTACATTAGTAGCAAATTATGGAATATTTTAAGTGGTCGATAGCCTGGCGGGTAAGATGTTCGACTAGCAATTTATTCAACCACGTTCGATTCTCAGAAGGTTCGACTCCCTCTTCCTTTTTTTAGTGTTTCTTAGGCATTAACTATGTATGTAGGTACCAATTTCTAGATATTTTGTTCTGAAGATTTCTACTTTTCATGTACAATTGATTCCTTAACTTAAATTTTTCTGCTGCCGATTTCAACACATTTGTCATTCAATTTGGGAGGCAAGTATGGGTACCGCCGTCCCGGGAACCATTTTTTGAATACCTAATGCCTCTGCCATAAGTCACCCCAAAAGGTTCGATACGTTTGCATAGCAGGAGTGCCCGGATTCGTGAGGTTTTGTGCGGGTCTTGACGGTGGGTGCATCTGCCCACCAGCTGCATGGCAGGCCGGATCGGAGGAGAATGCTTGAGGGAGCCCCTTTGACTTCTCCAGCCGTTTCCTTGGAACGTCGCCTTGCACCGTAGTGAGAGGAATGGATTCATACGTCCTTAACTCTCCTGGACACGCTGACTCCCAGATTCCTACCCACCCCTGCTACTCTTTTCCTTCCCCGAACTTTTCTCCTTCATTTCCTAAAAAAAAACCTCAACACAGCATTCCCAAATATTACATAGGCCCTGAGCGGAATTATTTTCGTCAGGGCTTCCTGTGTGGAGCTAATGTAAAAAAAATCAATAAGTTTTGAGTTTGCTACTGAATGACACGGATGTGTTGAAACCAGGAAAATAAAAATTTAAGGAACAAATTTACATAGAAATTAAAACTATTCAAAACCAAAAATAATCCTTTTTCATCGCAAGTTGTGCTTAGCGAAATGGTTCATGTTATATATTATCTGATCCCTTCTTTGTCAGTCGATTACAATAAAACAAAACGTATTACCTTATTCGGCGCTAAATAAAAAAGTGTATGGAAGCGATTCAGTTCTGCAACGCCATGTCTACGTGTAGTCCCTCGTGAACAATGCGACCGTTACGGCGATAGCATTACGGCGTAGCAACACGGCTACGGCGCAGCATTACATCGTAGCACGTCTTGCGTTGGAACAATCATCGGCCGTCAACACAACGGCGGCGATTCAAAGGCCGGCGTAGATGTGGTGCGGGAGCAATTAATTGATACAATGGATCCGTTAACAATTCGCTTAATGCTCGATTGCCGTTTTAGCTGGCGAGTCGGGTACCCGCCCTACCCGCCCCGGGCGAGGGTCGCCGAAACGGGAGGTGGCCTGTGTATGAGAAAGTCAATTCCTTAAGATGCCGGTGTTTGTGGATGGGCACTGATTGTGTGGAAATCAGATGATTTAACAAATTATTTTGGAAAATTGAGAAGATACTTATATTAACACATAAAAAAACAAAATCTGCTCATCTGGATTCATGAAAACCTTTGTTTATAAATCTGAAAATTCTGACAGTCACAGACATATATATATTTGACTGGTCAGTGAGCATCGCGTTTGGGTCCCACCCGGGCGTCCCGTGTTCGATTCCTCGGCTGGCTAAGTCCTCCATCACAACACAAGCAACATTTTCGGCTTTCTCTGGTGGTAGTAGGAGATTTTCAAACATTGTTGGGTTATTCGTAACCCAGGAATGTTTGTCTTTCTTAAAAAAAAATATATATATACATATATATATAATGGAGTTATGCATGTTAGTGCGATCATCTCCGGTCAAGTTCCCACAAAAAAAATCACCACATAATTACGCTACAAGGTTCACTGAGAACTTATTAATGCCAAAAGCAAACAAAACAATGTTCCAAAAAGGACCACTTTACAAGGCCATTAAAGTGTATAACAACCTTCCACAAAACATTAAACAAATTCAAGATACACTCAAATTCAAATCATCACTAAAAACATTTCTTCTAAACGAATGTCATTATACTCAATGAATCCTTATGTAAATTAACTCTGTTTTTTTTAATTTTTAGTTTTTATTTTCTCATATAATGTAACATGTAATTGCTTGGTTTTATAATATATGTATCATATAATGTTTGTATTTTTTGGTTAGCTGGAAGAAATAAAATGTATCTTTAAGCTAAACCTTTTATACCGACTTGTATTTTTGTGCAATAAATGGTTTTTTGAATTTTGAAAATAATTGTTAAACTAAACAGCCGATTGCGATGAAATTTTTGTGATGTCAGCACGCCCGCAAAAGTTTCTATGTGTACTGGTGAGCTCTGGATTTATAAAATTGGTATTAAAAATATGCAACAGTTTGAAAAATGTGTTTATTTCATGTAGTTTAGCGACAGCAAGGGAACGAGTGAGGGGATTTCAGGAGCGGACGACAAGAGAGGGGGAACGTAAAGAAAGACAGCGCGCTCTCCCGGAAAGAGAGAGGTCCTGGGTTCGAGTCCCAGAGGTGCCAATATATTTTTCTGATTTTTCTGTTTCCAGATTTTCGATTGAGTTTCGCTCATAGCGTCTTCATTTAATTAGACATTACAATTTGAGGTTTGACTCATAAAAGTTAAAATAAAAAAAATAATAATCATAAGAAAATCTCTCCGTCATACTTGAAATTACGTCATATATTTTCATTTTAAAAAAGATCATCCATTTAGATATTTTAAACATAAATCCAAAACATTTTTGGTTTGAAAACAGACACCGCATGTGTTGCTCTTAATGAACGCCTGTTATTTTACAAAAATAAAGGAAAGATAATGAAAACACAATCCGTTTTTCAGCATTATTTCACAATGATAAACGATAAAGAAGATTTATTATACTTTTCCACGCGGACATGTTTGACTTACATTCAGGAACAACGTGACATTGCGCGGAAAGTTGATGCGAAAATATGCAAAGCCCACTGAATAGAGAATCCGTAGAACGTGGGATGTATACCGATTTGAAAGAAAACTGATGCTATCTAGAAATATACTAGCGAATTCCCGGCATGCGTTGCTGTGCCACTTAAGAATTGTTTCTCCCTGCTTGTCCTTTCCCATTCGTCCCGTTCCCCTTCCACGCGTTCCCGCCAACCCTCCTCCCGCAATCCCCTCCCCTCTCCCAATTTCAAGTATTCAATCCCGGTATATTCAGATTTTCAAACAGCTCGCGTGCCACTTATTGCAATTTTTTTTACAAATTTTCAATCAAATTTGGTAGTTTTTTTTGGTAGAAAGCAGTAACTTTGTGGTTTGACATTATACATTGAAATAACACAATAATTTTGTTAGTAACCACGATTTATTTAATTTTTCCACTACCGACCGGTTTTGCTTTACATAAGCATCATCAGGGTATAAAAATTAAGCTACAGTTAAACTACAATTAAACTACAGTACAGTTTAATTTTTATACCCTGATGATGTTTATGTAAAGCGAAACCGGTTGATAGTGAAAAAATTAAATAAATCGTGGTTACAAACAAAATTATTGTGTTATTTCAATTTATAAATTCATTTATTTAAACATTTTGGAAAATTGAATTTTAATTTAACAATCGATGGCTTGCAAAATGTCATTCTCAAATTGTGACAGTTTTGTAAGAGTTTTTGTAATGATTGAAAAAACTTTTCAGATGTATTGTCATGTGGTTGTAATAATCCAGAAACCTTCATGTGGACGGAAAGAAGATATTTTGATACTACAAATCATCCACATTAAATCCCCAAAGTTTCATCGCAATCGGATGAATGGTTTAGCAACGCATAGCATACATACGTACATAGAAAGAAACAAACATATTTTCATTTTTATATACATAGATAATATAAGCACCTATCTAGAAATAATATGAAGATATCGTCTGTAATTGATTTATAACCACTGTTTTACAACGCGTTCAGAAGGCGAAATCGCTGTCAGTATAATAATTATATAGCAGAACTTGTTCATTAATAAACTGTTTTTATTAAATAATAAAAGTTTAAAAAAAAATGATACGCGGTGGAAATGAAAACGTCGGAAAACTAATATAGACAAGAGTGGGGAGACTGCGAAGCACCGCATAAAGAGGAGATCGATAGGCTGCAAAGCACCGCACAAAGAGGAGACCCATTTTACTATCTCATTCTCTTGCATGCTAAAACATCGTCTGTAAATGATTTAACCACAGTTTGATAATTCGTTCAGAAGACGAAACAGCTGTTCATTTGTCCACGTGCACGAGCCCAAATTAATAACTCAATCTCTCGCACGCTAAATCCTATAGATGTATATATTTGTCTCTTTTTAGTTTCGCTATTTTTCGTTCCATCGAGTTTTAAATCATTACGGTGATAAAGCAGTTTTCACTTTAAAAAACACTTCTGTTGGTTTACATTTTCAGTGGTAGTGGGGCGGAGCCTCAGTGTTCGTGGTCGCGTCAAAAAGGAGAATGCTTGTATGAAATTACGTGTCACGCCGTGACAGTGATGCCAATTGTAACACTGCCAGTTGCGTTCAAATAATATGTCCCGGGAAATGGAAGAGTAAAAAATATATTAATATCAGCGCGTGAGAGGTGTTTACATTTTTGGTATTATAATAAAATGTACAAATGTGTGTTTTCGGGGTTAAAAAAAATACACCAAATTTTTATTTTATTGACTGAATATAAAAAAATCTAATAACTAAAAAACTAATAGATCATGCATCAGTATCATTTGCCATTAACAACTAAATTTACTTAATGCCAATTTCCAAGCGTGTTTTTTTGTTTGTTTTAATTATTTTTGGATTATTGATAATAGCTTAAACGCGAGGTATGTTTTTAGGTTATCACGGCCAAAAAGTATTTTTGTTATTATTTTTGGGGTGTTATGCCGTGTTTCGCTACCTCCTTCTTTAGCCAACGTTTCGGACAGCGTTACAGTGTCCATCGTCATCATCATCATCATCATCATCAGAGCTCATCTGCCCTGATGATGGACACTGTAACGCTGTCCGAAACGTTGGCTAAAGAAGGAGGTAGCGAAATACGGCATAACACCCCAAAAATAATAACAAAAATAGCTTAAATTTGTTTTCTTTAACAAATCGAGAATATTGATCATCACCGTTGTAATCGTTTCCATGTAGAATATTATATTGTTTCATCGATTACAATCGGCCCATTTTATTTTATTTTATTTCAGTACATAAAAAAGACATGATGCCCAAAAATGTTAACAATAGAGAAAAAAATATTTGTTACTTCAATCTTCTCAATTCACTTTATGGCATCATTCTAATTATTTAATTAAAATCAGATCACTTTTTAAAAAACAAATAACAAATTTATCGTACTTGACAAAGTGGTTTGAATTCATTTTACTAAAATAATTAGCTAAATTTTCAAAAGTAAATGATAACGAGATAAGGTAATAGGTAGAATATAAATAATTTATTGTTGGTAACTCTGTACAGATGGGTACTTACACAAAATTGCCTGTCTTTAAATAAAGGGCTTCATAACACAAGCCGTTGTGATATCATTGATGGTAAAACTTTTTTTTTAAAGTGTTCAATTGGGTCATTATAAATGTCTATTTCATTATTAGAACATTTTATAGTAGGGTGGGTCACGACTGTATGGGGAAAAAAATCGTAAAATATCATTTTTAGAACTTTTATTTTTTTATTTAACGACAATATTAAGTAAAGTAAAAATACAATATAACGTAAATTAAAAACATATAGAGTGAAGTCGTTTGTTCTCAGTCCTCCTCACTAGGTATTCCTGTTCCGAGGCGGACTGAAGGTTGTTGTATGGGTGTTGGTCATAAATTCTTCCTCATCTAGTTATAATTTCATTATAGTTATAATTTCATTAAAAATGTCTATTTCATTATTAAAACATCATAGTTATAATTTCATTTAAAATGTCTATTTCATTATTAGAACATTATAGTTATAATTTCATTAAAAATATCTATTTCATTATTAGAATATTATAGTTATAATTTCATTAAAAATGTCTATTTCATTATTAGAACATTATAGTTATAATTTCATTAAAAATATCTATTTCATTTTTAGAACATTATCATCATCAATATATTAATACGTGAAGCCAAAACTTTGTACCCCTTTTTACGAAAATTGCGCGGACGGAGGAGTATGAAATTTCGCACACTTATAGTTTATATAGAGGAGGAGTGCAGAATGCTAATATTTTTTAAAAATTATGCATAAAAATAGATTAAATCAATAATAAAAACATTACACACACTACCATGTATTTGACACACACACACACGCGTCTTTACTCTATTGTTTATTGTTAAAGTCTATGGTCAAATTGAGAATAGATTAATATTGTTTGTCTTTAATATTATTTGTCTATGGTCTTACTGAATGTCAAACATTAAAAAAAAACATTACAATTATGGTCGAATTTCGACCATTGGGCGACCACTAGTAGTTATAATTTCATTAAAAAAATGTCTATTTCATTATTAGAACATTAAAGTTATAATTTCATTAAAAATGTCTATTTCATTATTAGAACATTATAGTTATCATCTCATTAAAAATATCTATTTAATTTTTAGAACATTATAGTTATAATTTCATTAAAAATGTCTATTTCATTATTAGAACATTGAAATGCAAGTTATGTCATAGTAACATTCTTAACTTGAATTACTCGTTCGTTTCTAAATTTACCAATACTTATTTCAAGAATGTACGATTGTTTCATACTAGAGTACCTATGTAATCACCCTTAGAGATTGTTCCAACATACGGGCATCGCTTGTACCTGACATGAACAATGCAATAATAATTGCCAAATAAAACATGATTTATCTCCCTACCCAGCGATGCCGTGTCCTAAACAAACTTATCAAAAACACTTGATAGAACAATCGAAGAATGGGTAGACACTAGACAGTCTTTATCGAGGGCAATAAAAGTTACATGCACGGTATTGTATTGAATTATCTGCGCTGCCTTGCGAGTGCATTTAACTCTGTGATTTTATCGCTGCAGCCGCTCACAAAGGTTCGCGATTATATGGCTTATTGGAGGTATTCTGGATGGATGCTGTAGAAATTGGTCGGAGAATTTGTAACAGCGGTCCAAGGGTAATATTGTTTTTTTTTCTGTTATAAATGAGACATACTCATAACTTAATGATATTCAATTAATTTATAAAAACAGTTTATTAATAAATAAGTTCTGCTATGTAATTATTATTACGCGTAACAGCTGTTTCGTGGTTATAACACTTACAGACGTTGACGTTGTTATTTCTAGATAGGTATTTTTTTCGATGAAAATTTTTTATTGCTTTTATTTTTATTACTTACGCCCTTACTCATTTCTGATTAAAATGTCTGAAATTATTGGTTATTTTCCTTTTAAAGTTTCCCCAATTATTGTTTTGTTTAAATTTGACTGAAGGTCATTATGTATTTTGATCATGATGTGAGTTATTCGAAAATGATGACTAATGGGATTATTTTCTAGCATAATAAAGTATTGGAAATTGGCTTAAGTGCGGCGAGAGAATTATATTTTTTTGTTCATTTATCAAAATAACTTTGGAATTATAAAAATTTTTTGTAGTTTCCGACTGCTCTAAAAGATTGAGCTAATGGAATTAAAATGGAGTTTTACAAATTAAACTTGATAATAATAAATAAAAGTGATTGCTCATTTTTACGGGGTTATCTCTTTTTACAATGATTGAGTTTGGAAATAAAGCAAATCTCCTTAGCAATAAAAATTTAATCAAAACTAATGATACTTTAATCACAATGATAATAAAATAACTTTGTCTAATTCCTCCTCATTATATTTTTTCAACCATCCGGTTTTGGTTCGACCTTAACCTTCATCAAAATGAATAAAATATATAAAATAAAAATTGTCTTACAGAGAGCATTTATGAAAAGCAGAAGAGGGAGAGAGAATATCAACTTTGGTGGGGGGCAAGGAGGAGGTACCTAAGAGGAAGGGGGTAAAAGTAGGCGTGGGGAAGGAAAATATGTTAAAAATGGGGCTGTTTGACAAATCTAACTGTTTATTTATTAAATTGGTTTTATTTTTTTACTTCAAATTATTATCGTTAAGGGGGTAGTTCTTTTGAAAATCATAATTTTTCATAGCAATACAGTATACCTCAGAAACAGTATGTATGATTTTTATTGTAAAACTGTTCGTCTTGTTTCACTCCAGTGGTAAATATAATGAAATATAAATATAAAAATCTACAGAATTTACCAGTGAAATATCAAAAACGTAATACTAAATACTTATGAAATTCATTGCCTAAAATAACTTTTCGATTCTCTTCCGCAATCCAATATAACATCTTAGGTATTTTGTTATTCTTCCATTAACATTAAAGACTTTGTTTTGTTACGTAGAAAATACTGAAATTTTATGGAAAACAAACAAATTATTACAATTACCTACGAAGCAATCACTCACTGTTCGCACTTGAAAAAATACTTAATCATGAAATATGAATTAATAATACTATTCTCCTAACTAATGATTATCTCACTATTTGTACTTATCATAATGAGAGCATTGTATTATCAACCCTTAATAATGAGTAGACACATACATGCGCAATTATTAATAAAAAATATTGGGACAATGATTTAATTGCTTAAGCTCAAAGTATCAAAGCGTTTTTTTTTTCACAATTGTCTTGCGATTACTGTATTAAAGTTATGGTAACATTTGACGGCCTCTATAGTCGAGGAGTAAGGTTTGCGACTAGCAATCCGAAAGTTGAGGGTTCAAATCCAGGTGTGCGCAAATAAATTTTATTTGATTGATTTGTGTTATTTCATAACTTAATCTTTTAAAATAATAAAAGGTATATTTGAAGCACATTGAGGAGTGGAAGAAATTTTCAGTATTAAAACGTTGCTTGAGATGGTTTTATCTGAATGGCCAGATAGGTACTTCCACACCTTCCTCTCCCCACTAATTTCATCCTCACAGCGGAGATGCCATAGTCTCACTGGCTCCAGACGGAAGCAATTGGGACTCTACTGGGGTATTCATATAAATAAAATAAATAATTTACCTGAAAGACGTAGAAGACATTATAATGCAAAGTGCCTTATTTAGCAAAATAAGTGATTGCAATTTGGGACTTGGGAGATTTCTCTTGTTTTGTGACTTTGGTTCTTGTGGTAATAATCATTTATACCGAAAGGTGTGCAGAGATAGAAAGTGCAATGCAATGCATTCCTTAAAAATATCTTTTGTTTAATTAACTTTAAGAATACCATTATTATAAAAATATTTTTATTCTATTTTAAATACAGAATCCACAATTTTGTCAACAAACACAAAAAATAAAACTTAATGACAAATATTTAAAATTATGTTAGAAAAAAGGCATTTCAAAAACAATTAACGAAACGAAAATTTTAGCACTAAGCAGCATAAAAAAAAATGTTTTTTATAAAACTAGGATCAAAGTGGCACATCGGAAAATAGCGTAGATATTAAATGTAATTGATTTTTTAAAGGATTTTAATGTTTTTATATTATTATCACGATAACGCTGCATCCTGCATTCCGAAAATTGAAGTTGTGGGTATTATAGCACAGGTCATCGAAGGTAATGTCCGCTGGGGTGAAACAGATTAAATAACTCGAGGGTAACGAGTTTTCATCCCCCAGCGAAGGCTTTGTTTCCGGGAAATCTTCCCGGTTCGATCGGGGTTGGGAATTAAACAATGGGATTATTTACATGATACTATATTGAAACTGTTTATCGAGATTTATTTGGCCTTTGGTTATGTTTTGATATTAGTATTACTGATAAAGATCCTGTTGAAAGTTTGAGAGGGTTATAATAACATTATTGTTTTCTACAACACTTTTGCAGATTCGATGCCTCTTTTTTGTATCTTCATTTTTAACATTCTCTATTTTATTTTTATTTTTAACACTTCTTGAGAACTTCCTTGTTTGCATTGTATACATCGAGTAAAAATATATCACTACAACGTTAGATTTAGTTATTACGACCAATGACAGTAATTCATTTCAACTTCATTCTATTTTACATCCTCTGGTTTGCCGATTGCGCGCCCAAGACACGCCATAAAAAAAAATTTAGATGCGATTTTAAACCTTATGTATAAAGAAAATGTATGAAGGACAAGATCAGAATCGCTTGGGGCATTCTTGTTCTTGACGTAACAGATATAAGGAACACACCTAGCCTCTCAAATAATCATCTTTGCACATATCTATGACTTTCGAAATGATATTTCTGCCCGCATGTCATGAAAAAATCGATAAAACTATCAATTTGTCAAATAAACGCAAGTAATATTATTTGTAAGCATAGTTTATTGTTCAGGGAACGTGTTTCGGTAAATACGATAGCATAAAATAAATACGCAAAATATTACGTCAAAGTCAAAACATCGCGAAATTTTCGAGTTTCTTCCCTGGCATTTAAGAGGTTAAATGAGTATAAAGAATTGTTTGATATTTCTCAAATTACTTTTTTTGCATTTTTACATAGGGTTTAGCCAATAAGTATAAAATTTTGTCCAGGGCTATGAAAAACATAAGAAAACATAATATTAACTCGTATATGCATCGACTTCACAATAAAAGTATGTAATGAAACGTTTGTATATATCAGTACCTACTTCATCAAACGCTTTGTTGTACAATATGAATAAAATATTTTTTTAAATATCTACCCATCTCGTGTTGAAATAATGATCCTCTGGTTCTCTCGATCCGTCGACCCTTCAATCAGGGTCTTAATGATCCATCCCTTTTGCCACCCAAAATTAACGCCCCTTGCGTTTTTCAAACCCCTAGTCCGTATTCATATCACCGGGTAGGAAATCCGTATCCTTCAGTGGAGTGATTAAAGTCCTTAATAAATGCAACCCCTTTTATATTTTTATCAAATGTAATCAGAATTCAAATAAATTTTTTTAGTGTTTTTGGAAAATTTTTTGATGAAAAATTAAATCACTATCTTACCCCATCGGGTTCTAAAAAAAACAATAAAAAAAACTTTCCGAATATGTTTAAAGAAGCAAAATCTCTATAACTGCGATCTCTGGTTCCATGAAACTAACAAAGATTCTGTTTCAAGATTATTTTTAAGGTCAACGAAACTATTTTCAGCTCATTACAATAATTTCATGGCAAGCTAAGGAGCTTTGAATTATCTATTTATCTCATAAATAAGACGCCATATTGTTTCAGATATGTTTTCAACTATTCCTGAAGAAACGGGAATTCTAGGAAAGAAAAAATATTTTAAAAATGGCCCCAAAACCATACCCTGAGGAACGCCCTAAATTTATTCGAAAATATTATGTAAAATTCTACTTGCAACTGGTGGTTTTTAATTATTGTAGCAAAGCTAATAAAATGTATAGGTAGATATACCTTATCGGTAAAATTCCTTAAAGAGACAAACACATAATTACTCGGTTTAAGTAATATTTCGGTTAAGTAATATTTCGGTCCTGCTAAAGCACAGAACGCAACTATATTAAAATATAATTTTCAAATACTGAACCGTTTTTCATTCGAATTGTATCATCCTTACAAAAATACTTCACATGATGAAACGTTTAAATAAAAAGAACCCCTCTCTACGCCGTAGCAAGGTAGACCGTAGAAGCAGGCACGCCATATAACGAGTCTACGAAATCTAATAGCGATACCGTCGAACATACTTCCTTTGATAGCACACAACGAACATAATTCCAGCGTAGCGGGCCTACATCAAAGGCTTTTTCAAACTCATAACCCTGTCCGAAAGAGATGCTTTAAAAAATACGTACCTAATCTTCATTCAGTCTAGGCATCTATAATTTCATATTTGGGGTTCGCCGTAATCTGATATTACATTAGGTTAATCGAAAATCGGTCTCACTGGTACTGCATCATATCTTACACTGGTACGGATAGTATAAATGCAAGAAGCGTCGAAACATTTGCAATACAAGTCAAATTTAGAAAATAACTTGCCAAATTTTCTTTATATTTATTTCTATTCTCATACGTACTTACATTTTACAGATGATTACAGTTTTACAGATAAGTTTCTGTAATTTAAAAAAATGTTAATAGTCAGAAGCTGTGTAGCCGGCGTAGTCCAGCGGTAAGGCTCTTGACTCGCGTTTCGAAGGTCGCCGGATCGAATCCCGGCGTGGCAAATAAATTTTATTTGGTTAATTTGTGTTATTTCACAATTTATTCATTTAAAATAATATATAGTATATTTGCGGCACGTTCCAGAGTGGAAGATACTCTCAGTATCGCCCTGGTGTAAGACCATCATTCAGAAAAACGTTGTTTGAAAAGGCTTTTTGTTTGGTCACCAGATCTGAATAGCCAGGTACTTCCCACCTTCATCTTCCCCATCTCATTCCCCTCCCCACTACCTTCAGCCTCACAACATACCCCAATTGGGGATACCATAGTCTCACTGGCTCCAGACGGGCGCAGTTGGGACTCTTGTTCGGTATTCATATAAAAAAAATATTTAAAAAAAACTATTTAAATAGGCTAACACCTCACTAGGAGAATCTGTGCTGAGGTGTTCGCATATTTTTTATAAAGTATTATTCATAAGTATTATTAAATTCACAGCATCTTCATCAAGACTCTCTATATTAATAAATTTATAATGTTTAATGCTTTACTTGCTATTTAAACTAACGAAAGTTTCGAGAAAAGATATCAGTTTCCGAGAGAAATTTTTTTTTTTTTCTAAATTAAACACTAAACTAACATTTCCGCAGGAAAAGGCTTAGAGGATAAACCGCCGAACAACGCTCTCGGTACACTGCAATTATTATAATCATTTGTTGCACAATGTTACTAGTGACAAAGCTGCGTTTATGTTGTTAGCAGTTGTGCAAATGAAGCAAGCTATATTTAAATAATCAAGATTCTTTAAAAATATTCTTATCAACTGCGTAGCATGTTAAGGAGATATTTTGGGGTTGGGCCTTTGATGTGAATGTTATACTCTGGTATAATATCTTTATAAACGTTGAACAAATATGTTAATATATCCAAGGTATTGAAGAACAAAGTCAGATATGATTTCGTAGTTTTGCAATAGAGCTGTTTAAAGTGTCGTTTCTGCATTTTTAATGTTTTCTGAGATCAAGAAATAAAACATTTAAGAAAAATATGCACAAATTATTTCATTTTTAACGAAATTCCGAAAATACAAACTTTAAATCAACAAAAGGAAATCAAAAAATAATGCTTTAAAAAATATTTTTTAAGTACGTTGGATGAAACCATGTTATTTTCTTGTCAAATTTTAATCTGTCTTTTTTTTCTCTCCTTTTCTTTTCCGTAGATATGTAATCATCCATATTTTAATATCCTTTTTTTCTTTACTTGTTTTTCTTTTGTTTGTTTCTACTCACCATATCTTTTATTTTTGTCTATACTGTATTCAAAACTTATATTTTTAATATCTAATACCTATTTAAAATTGTAACTACTTCCTTCCACCTATGAACTGTAATTTCCTCCCGTTCTGAAATAGGTTCTGTAATTCATCGGGATCGCCATAACAAGAATTAAAAACAATACAAAAATTAAAAAATAAGCCAACAAAACGATTTTAAATTTTTAGCAGATCAGACATTGTTCTTTGGGACCGTCGATGTTCTGCATTTTTGTGTGATTGAGTGAGTAGTTGAATATCTTTCATATTAATAGAATATTTGTTCTTTTCTTTTCCAGATCATGTAAGGGAATTCACATGCGGGATGATGTACTACAGGACGTTTCTAATGGACGCTAAACGGGACACCCTATTTGTAGGAGCAATGTAAGTTGTTTTATTTTACTATTTATTTTATTATTTATTTTTTTTAATAAAAAACAATTTTAATTGAAGAGTGGTTTACAGCCATATAAATATTTATTGGACCAAAAACCGAACAAAGTTTAAAAGATTTTAATTGAAAAAAAGTGCAAATGATGAAGTTTACTAGTTTGTTTCTAATTAATGTTTTGTTTTCAGGGATCGAGTATTCAGGCTAAATCTAAGCAACATTAGCCAATCATACTGCGAGGTGAGTTTACCTTTACTATTTTCTATACTCAGAAATAACCCATATTGCATAAAACGTCCAGATTGCAATTTTTCCACAAAATAAATTTAAAAAACCGTTTGGGAAGACATTTCTTTTTTGAAAAAGCTCCTCGATATCATTTCAATGTGCCCATGGACACAAAAGTGAAATTTAAACAATATGTATCCACAGATTCCTGAGAAAAAATAAATGAATACTTTGAAAATATTATTTTTCATCGAATATTTTTCTAGAATCTAGACTCATGACACTTTATCTATAACAAACAGATTTTGTGTTCAATTACATTTAAGAAAATGTTTGTAGAAACAAATTGTTTGATTTAATCTATTTCATTTTTCTCCACAGAGAGATGCTCTCAATTTGGAGCCAAGCAACGTGGCGCAGTGCGTATCCAAAGGAAAGTCGGAGGTAAGTTTCAAAAACAAAAAGGTTTTTTTTATGATTAGCTTTTCTACATTTAAAAAAACGGCTCTTTATGTCTTTTATTTGTTAGTTTTTAAATATACATTTTATTTTTATTTATTATGCATAACGCGATTTGAAATGGGATTACTTTGGCCTCGGTACCTCGGAATTCGAACGCAGTCTTACGATATACCCACCGGCAATAAAATTATGACCTCCGTGACTATTAACATAATTGATTTAACTTAATTGAGTTCAACTCTATATATAATTATGAATCATTACAAATTAAATAAAAAAAAATGTTAGTTAGTAGAGAAGTGTAAGAAGATTATGTGACGCAAATGTGTGAATGGTAGAAGAAGTCGGGGACGCCCGAGGAAGACATGACACGATCAAATGAATCAGCTACTTGAGTCGGGCCACATAAAGAGTCATAATAATAGAAGAGCATGTATTTGACGATGTATGAGGCAAAGAGTTTATGCCAAGACCGAGTTGTTTGGCGGTCATATCTGCCTGCCCTGCGGGGAAATGGTGTGATGGTTGGTTAGTTGATATGATTTGATAATATAGTTAGAAGCACAGTTAAATGAAAATCATTCCTCGTTAAAATAATAATTGCTTTTAAAATCATTGATTAAAATGAAAAAAAAACAACTCTGATACTACAACTCTTCCTTGTGGAACGCCATAACAAATCATTTATCGGAATATTTTGCGGAAAGTCAAAGCGGAAAAGCTGTTGTATATAATTTAACGCAATTTAACTCTGCGTTTCGTGCAACATTGATACTTTTATCTGTGGTCGCCAGGCAAACTGTTGCAAAAATATGCTCCGCGTTCCGCGGCGATAACGGCATTACAGGGAATTGCACGCTTACAGTGCATATCGCTCGATATGCACTACAGCGTGTAAGTCTCGACATTAATATTGTGTTACCCCACAGCGTTAAAACGAATGCTGTGCTCATACGCGATAGTCGTCAATATAGTAGGTTGAATTATTCAAGAGCGGCTGCAAATTTTATATTTCATTACATCGGTATTCAACAATTGAATAATTATTACTTTTTTCACAATTGATAAGCTCGGTGGCAGGGCGAATAAGCTTAAAAAATCAATTTTGATGTATAATTGATGTTTTATCCTCGGCTACTCTCCGTGTACCAAATTTGTATTAAATAAATCTATCTCCTCGTATAAATGTCTCAATTGAATATGCCACACCCGGTGCACGTGATCTGTAATGGGAATAAAACTCAAGGAAGAAAAAATAAGTACAGGACGGGTTATAAAAATGGTAAAAACGTTTCGCCCATTCTGTTAAATTTATGGGGCAGTTATTGTAGCGCAAAATGCTTTACGAGTCCTGCATCGATGGCTCGGTTCGCTAACGTTCTTGCCGGAATACTTAGGGAAGGATTGTAACCTATTGTAGAACAGGTGCATTTACGTATGGCTACCGATGCCTTTTAACTGTGTTGTTGAAAATGTTTCGCAGTGTGGCTTTGCTAACAATGGCGAAAGGCCTTTAACTCGACATTTAATTGATCGAAAAATTAGCTTAAATCGAATCAAATGGGAATCTGTCGTGTGGACTGCCCGTTTCTCAACGGAGTCAAGGTTTTTTTTTTGAGATATTTTGGGACTCCGTACCAGAGATAGTTTCCAAGTTCAACAGTGCGGCGCACTTGTGATTTGTACAGGGTTAGCAGTTGTGTATATTGAAGAATCTGCGGGCCCCGTACACTACGCCCAGCTTCTGAGAAGCTAACTTGACTCTGTCTTCGATGGATCCCCTGTGCCTGAGCTGGTCACTTAGAGTTACGCCAAGCATATCGGTGGAAGGTCGGGAAGATTGCTTTTTATTGGCATTTAATAATATTTTGGTTTTACTGAAATACCAGCCATACTGATATATATTTCGGAATCTAGCGGTAGATAAATAATATTTCTCTGGTAATCCTTCAACTTTCTTGCCGCGAAGAATTTGTGGCACAATACGTAGACCAAAATCTCCACATATTTATGTAGTATATACTCAAAGAAATAAACATATTTAGGAGTACACCTTTAAGCCGCCGCTTCCCGAATTTCTACCGATTTCTCCCTTAAACATATGAAGTTTTTAAGCTTCTTAAAACAATATTATGTTATTTTTGAAAATAATATCTAGATACGTTCCACGCCGAAACGCAAATTATATGAAATTTCCTCGATAGAAAAAAAATCCCAAAGTATGCTCCGAAAATTATTTAAAACACGTCCATTTCTATTATTTTACAAGTTATATTTGTGAAAAAATTCACAATGTTTCTTTAAATGATACTTAAGATACAATCCACGAGATTTTTGCTCTATTTTAAACGACTCATATTTTATTAAGCATTTCCCCAATTTTCGCTTCAATTTTATCATTTATATAAGCGCGCTCTGTCCAACATTCATAATTACATATCTCTCAATCTTTTTCGTTTTGAGCGGGGAAGCGCCCCCTCCCCTTAAGGTTTTTATTCTAAGAGGCGGATTTTTTCGGCTTCAAAAGACCAACGAATTAAATTCCATATGAATAAAATTTACTTTTATAAAAGCAAATTGAGTTCCGCAAGAACTTATATAATCGGTTTTAATGTTGTTTTGCAGATGTGTCTCTAGATTCTGGATGTAGATAAACAATATTACTTTGATTTGATTCACATAATTTCTATATTACTTTCTATTCAATTCAACAACACAATAAATTAAATACATCAAACATTCCTCAAAATCAATACGTTAAAGCGCCGTGATTTGAGATAAAATAAAATCAGTCTTCGTGTTTATTTTTTCCCTTCCGAAAGTCCCTTTGATGTCCCTGAAACGAATGCCCCGTGAAATATTTGACGCACTGAAGGCTGTATAGCGATAGTTCCAATCTTTCCCCGTCACAGCATCGGGTGATGAACCAAATTGACCGGAGTTTTTTCTGACTTCATGCTCTCGTAGATTTTATAAACGCGGTGGATGAATTTTGTAATTTTTTTGTGTTAACACGGAGCCAATAGAAATATAACAATGTTAAATATGTACACTATTAATAATGTCCATTGGTCAAACGCATTGTACATACATATAGTTTTGTATTAGTTGCTGATGAACGGGTAGATGCAATCTTTTAACTAACCATAAGTTGTTATAAATAAGTGTTGTCTTGTCTGTAGTTTGAAGTAAGATTTTAGAAATAAATTTTAAATTTGTACAGCGCCTTTGAAGCGATTTTCACAAAAAAGACGCTAAAAAAATCATCCAAATACTATTTTTATTATTAATATGGCTTTTTAAAATGAGGTGCGTTGTGAGATGAAAGTGAGTGGATAGAAATGGGTAATTTGAAGGTTGAGAAGTAAAGACAAATGAAGGATATGTGGAACAATAATTAAAAATTGTAAGTATAACAATAATTAAAAATAAATAATAAATAATTAAAAGTTTTAGCCGGATACCACAAATTATCAAGTTTATCCCGGCGTTGTCCCTATTAATTTTAATAGGTTTTTTGAGGATCTACGAAGCACCGCACAAAAAGGAGACCGATTATACTATCGCATTCTCTAAGAAAAGCTAAATCCTATAAATGTTTGTGTTTGTCTCTTTTTAGTGTCGCTTTTTCGTTTTATTGAGTTTCAAATCACAACGGTGGTAAAAATGTTTTCACTTCAATAATAATAATTGGTATTACACTTGTAAGGCCACCATTTAGAATTGACCAGATGTGAAGGGTCAGGTACTTCTCTACCTTTCATTCCCCATCTCCTTTCACTCCCCAGCATCTTCCCTCATCATCAACTTCAG
Source organism: Glyphotaelius pellucidus (assembly GCA_936435175.1). Taxonomy (NCBI): domain Eukaryota; kingdom Metazoa; phylum Arthropoda; class Insecta; order Trichoptera; family Limnephilidae; genus Glyphotaelius; species Glyphotaelius pellucidus. Next base: position 33,702,067 of record OW386548.1, read on the forward strand.
CATCACTCACAGCCTCTGAACATTCATGCACTTCTCCACCTTCCTCTTTCCCAATTCCTTCCCCTCACCGCTATCTCCAGCCTCACATTTCTAATAATTAATGCCTTAGTTTTACTGGCTCCAGAAACCGTTGGAACTCTTGTGCGGTATTCACACTAAAAAAGTTAAATAAATACAAATATTGCTACTTCATCACTCTTGCTAAATAACGTCCTTTGGAATTGATGTTATAAATGATGTCAAAAGGCGGGCAAGCGGCCGGAAATAATTCCCGATAATTTAGTTAGATAGGTACTATATCTTCTCCAATTTCTTGATTTCTTTCATACCAGCCCTTGAAAAGAAACCTTCCATTCCTTGTCATTTTATTATTATTATTATTTTTCACATAGAAAATAATCAATTTATTAAGTTTGCTCTCGTGATGTATTTTCTTCGTCCTTTGTTTACCTTTCCGTCCGAAGCTCCTCGGGAAATTTGAGACAAGAAAGGGCTGTATTTGATATGATGTCTTCACTCAGAACACTAACAATGTTAATTTATTTAAATGAATGCGTCAGTTCCTGTATAATATACGCTATCGAATTCAGAAATATCAAATATACTTAGAAGCAGGTATTGTATTTCCATGCGTAGTATGTGTAGAACTGAGTGACATTCATTATGTAGATTTCACGCAGTAAGTGTGTGAAGTAGTAAATTAAATGAACAAAAATATAGTAAAAAGGATGTTCAAAAAGCAGTAAAGGCGAGGCTTCCCGGCTAAAAAAGAAGAAGATGGAGAGATGTGTAATTACGAATGTTGGACAGAGCGCGCTAATATTTTCAATGATAATTGAAGCGAAAACTATGAAAATGCTTAATAAAACATTTAAACTCTTTAGACTCGTTTAAAATAGAGCAAAAATCTCGTGGAAGGTATCTTAAGTATCATTTAAAGAAACATTGTGAATTTTTTCACAAATATAATTTGTAAAATAATAGAAATATACTTGTTTTAAATAATTTTCGGAGCATACTTTGCGATTTTTTTCTATCGAAGTAATATATAATTTGCGTTTCGGCGTGAAACGTATCTAGATATTATCTTCAAAAATAACATATATTTTTTAAAGAGCTAAAAAAGTTCAAATATTTAAGGGAGATATCTAAGAAATAGGTAGAAGTTCGGATAGCGGCGGCTTAAAACAAATATTTCGTTTTTATAAGAAATATCCCCAACAAAAACAAAGCTTTACTAGTTAATAAACCTCTCAGGGTAATTTGTTCGGTGTCCGGAAAAACTCATAAGGGTCACATAGAAATCGCTGTGTCTTTCTTTACATGGTGGAAAATATGATCTAAACGGTGTTAGAAAGAGACAACACCGCGCTTTATATTCAAATCTAAAAGTTAACCTTAAAATAATTAAAATGTGCTCCTTTGTGAAACTAAAGTTTCCGAACTTAATTTGAAAAAACAAAAATGGTTGTCTGTAAAGTCGGTTTACGGACGATAATTTTACGTTATAACGTCATATAATAACGATGGAGTGGAAGAGAAATAAATGCGTCACAAGCCGAATTCTTGTTCCGCGCTCTTGCTTGCACACTCGGCTCAGGCGGAACGTGACAACGAGTCATGCTTTTTCATGAGTGCAGCCGGCGTTCATCGATTTATAAGACGTTATCACGTCAAATTTTTTTTTTATTTTTATTTTAACTTTATGAATAAAACCAAGACCTCTCGCTTTCCGGGCGAACGCGCTGTCCACTGCTCCAAGGTGTCGATATCCAATTCGGTCATTTTTAACTGTATCCTACTTCGACTAAGAACCACCTATGTTATCTTCATTTTCTTTACGCACATTTTATTGGCTGCTATCTTTATGTATGATTGCAAGATACAAGTGATAGAGATAATCATCGGGTAACCAATTCTCTCCATGATAGTCGTGTTTTCGAACCATTCACGAATCAGTCTGAAGAAATATGTTACATTGAGCATATGCTTTTTGACCCGTAGATGGTTCGTACCGAGCATGTCCACGAGAAAGTCGGAATAATGCTATCTTTAGTACAATTTTGAAGGCGTTTTATCTTAGATGTTTAATATCTTCTAAGTAGGTACTGTAATTTGTCATCATTTGAATTCCCTCATTAATGCATCTTTTTTTTCAGCACTTCGACTGCCGAAATCACATCCGGGTAATCCAGCCAATGGGTGAAGGCTCCAGGCTGTACCTCTGTGGTACCAACGCTCACAGCCCCAAGGATTGGGTAGTTTACGTAAGTACCTACTTAAATACTTATTTGGAAAACATAAAGAAACCTCCTCAATGCTGCACACCATCAATTACGTTTTTTTTTTGCAAAGATATCTGAATGTATTTCTCAGTTTTCTTCCTATTTAGAAATACAATGGCGACAAAACAAGTCAATTTACAAGCAAACAAAGAACTCCGCAAAAATGGGGGACTTTTGGAATGATAAAAATAATTGTTCAATCGCACTTCAAAACCCCGAAAATTGATTGTAAAACAAGCATCATTTTGAAAATTGAAATAATCAATTTGGGTTCTGTGGTTTCAGATCTCAAAACGAAGTACTTGAATAATATTTCAGTTAGTTGATGTTGCACCCTGATTTCAACCCCTAAAAATGATGGAATAACTAGAGAGTGTCACCGGGAATACTAAATCCTAAAGTTAAGGTATAAAATTTTATGCCATGTGAAGGAAAACTTAAATGGGAGGTTAGAAAGATTGAATGATGATTTTTTTAAACTTGTAGAGGGCCAAGGAGGAAACCACGTAAATTTCGCAAAGTTTTGACTTTGACGTAATATTTTGTGGGTTTATTTTGTGCTATCGTATATTATATTTATCGAAACACATTCCTTGAACAATAAACTATCCATAAAGATAACGTAACTTGCGTTTATTTGATAAATTGATAAGCTTTTAGATCTTTATTGCGATCTACGACGCTCGTAATTTGACAGCTCAAATCGCGCGAAAAATGAAGATCCGATGTCATAGGTAAATTTAATAAAAATTATTTCGAGAGGCTAGGCGTATTTCGGATACCTCTTACGTCAAAAACAAGAATGCCACAAGCGATTCTGACCTTGTCCTTCATACATTTTATTTATACATAAGGGTTAAAATCGCATTTTAAAATAAAAATAATTGAAAATTTTGGCGTGTCGCCGGCGCACACCCGGCCATTTAACAAAGACCAAACAAATTTAATCTGCAATTATTGAAAAAAAAAAGAAAAAAACGTTTCAAGATATTAACGCTACGTACTATATATTTGTTTTAGATGGGTAGTTAGGAGAAGAGGGATTACTTTAACATTTTACTCGCGACCCCAGAGTGCAAATTTACAAACTTTTGAAGGAAATATTTTCAAAACGATGATAATTCAATCAATTAATGACCCAAAATCCTAACGAGAAGCTATGCAAAAAAAATTAAGACTTCATTTTCAAAAAGGATTTCAAAATGCTTCTGTGTATTTTGTTGCTGGATCCATTAAAAACGTGTTCTCCAGTTTGTCTTACCTTCCACGCTCCATTAAACCATATGTTTTATTGATGTCAGATGTAATAAGAAAGTTGTCATCGGAGCTCTCATCGGCAGGACCATGGCTGCGCTGCATCCTTTCCACTAACGCCACCCGGCCCTCTAAACGCCCCGCTTTATTTAAGCAGTAGATGTAATATTTACATCCAATATTTGGGCAAGTGACTTGCGCATATTTCAAATTTGCATGTCTTTGAATCATCCCCCGGGAAGGCTAAATAATTATTTGTTCATTCCAGCTCAGTTTTACTTCGACTGGGAGTGGATGATCTACTTCAAAGGATTTTTCGGATATATTTGATTACCAGGCATAATGATGTTCTCTAATACAGTGTTATCGGTCGTAATTAATGTGTAATTAGTTCATTTAGTGGGAAAACCACGAAAAGAATATAATTCAAACGTGACAACGCGTATTTTTGTATTTATTTTGTTCATAAAATAAATTATTAAAAGTTAGATGTTTATATAGAAGAGATAAATTAAATCACAATACTAGGCGGCTGCCTGTTTCATAGTGACGAATGGAGTATAGTTACTTTGTACGAAGTAAACATATGGATTTAGTATATAATGATGGTAAAAATTGAAAAAAAATATTATAAATAAATACAGAGATAGAGATAGAAAGAAGAAAAAGACGTGTGTAAGGATGGGATTATAAAAATAAACATACATTTTTTGTGTTCTTGCACGCACACATACATATACAGGTGCACATATACATGCACAAACGCATATACATATACATGTATATATTCACACATACATACACAAACATGCACATTCGAACATAAATACACATGTACATATAAACACACTCGCATATAGACACACATACACTTACATATCACATACACATACATACACTTACACATACGCATACGTACACATGCATCCTCACACAATAAATAATATGCACTAAATGCATGAATGCTCGCAACTTTATTTAGCTTTTCAAATTCGGTTGTCTCTCACAACGAAATTTCTTGGTTTTTACAAATATAGATCATGTACATAGTTTAGGCTGAGGACAATTACTTTTGAACTTTTGAAAAATACAGAATAGTAGCTGTCACAATGTTGATGTTTCCGGCTGGCCGAAAAGCGCGTGATATTACGGCGATTGTGCGGTGGAACTGCAACACTGCCATTCGAATTAAAAATCATACTGAATCTTGCCCCGATGTATGATGTCACAAGACACCATTGCATACATTTTATCCGAGCTTATTTAAACTCATAATTTATCCAATTTTTTAGATATCTTAAAACCGATTTTACTGTCGTTGTTACCTCTTTAAATAGGATTTTTATTAATATTTTTTAAACAATAAACAACCTCATTGAAGCAATGTTCTTGCCTGTAAGACTGACATTAACAAACAATGGATTCCGAGGATTCCACTCAGTCTAGCTGTACTACCTTTCGGTAGCTTTACTCTACCCGTTGCCGGGTACAAATCTTCTGCCATTTTAGTTCTTCGCATATCTTTAATAATTTTCTGCTGTGGTTCTCCAGTTTTATTTATTTTTTCTCGTTTCTAAAATAATCCAACATGCAATCAATTCATGCTCTTTGGCCTTTCCTTTACCACAATTATCATTTCTGCCATTAAAACCAACTATTTTATTTTTATAATCTTGACCCAACTCACTCAGAGCCTGTAGTTTTTAAACACGCGCCAGCCATTTTCATTTTGCAGGTGTCTTCTGCTTCTGTTGTGAAGGGTGTCATTGGACGGTGCTACATGTCTAGCAAGAAGTGTAGAGATTGTGGCAGTAATGTCATCTACCTTTATTTTACGTTTTTTCCACAACTAAAGACAAATCTTTTCAATCTCATTTCATCTGGAATTACAAACATTAAAAACAAAATAAGTTATTTCTTGTAACATTCTTTATGCGTTTGACGAAACTTAATACATTTTCCAAGAAGAAGCATCTCTAACAGAAATCAGTCAGCGTTTCACGCTCAGCTGCACTCAATAATATTTTTATGGCCGAAACGTGCGCGAAAACTTAGGGTGAGATTCCCGCCATACCTGACACCCCTCCGCCACCCCCGCTTCCGTTTCTACCTTTATCGAACCCCCTGAAAGCCTCCCTAGAACCTACCCCCCGAAACCCCACCTTCATCCAAAGAACTGTCTTATTATGCCGCCAGGATAGAACCTCCAAAGCCATGCACCCCAAACATTTTAATCTTAAACTTTCTTAAAATTTAGAATCGAAGTTTTTTCGGTAACTGTAAGATAAAGATAAACTTTGGCATTTTAAGTCAAGTGCGTAGTTTGTGTTCGACCTTTACTTAAGAACTCAATTATTATCTTTTGAATATCTGCCATAAAAATGCAATAGAAACTAAAAGGACGGGCTATGATCACAGTTGGAAAAAGTTTTTTTCGATATTATTTTTTAGTATCGATAAAGTTTAAAACTTATTGATAACTTTTTAATGAAAATATCATCGAAGGTGGGTGACTATGTTTTTATTTACTTGAAACTGAAGCGAACAATTTTTAAGTAACGATTATTACAATTATGCAAAGCAATTTATTTTGTTTTTACTTGCAAAGTACATGGGAATGAGATTGAAGTAAGAAGTACGCGCCACACCAGAGTTACGTAGCGCTTCAACCTCACTGTTCATCCCTGTGTGAAATGGCGTGATGGTTACATAGATACGTAGTTAACTTAAAATTAGTCTTAATCTTTTCTAAAAATGCTATAAACCCAAGTTTTTCTCCTTCATATGATTTAGGCCTGTTCAGGACCCGCAAATATAAATCTTTTTTTACGCCCCTTTCTTTAACCGCCTCACAACACTGCCCAACCGGGTAGCGATATAGTTCTTCTATCTTCACTGTGCAAACAGGGCTGCTCTTGTGAGAGGTTTCATTTAAAAATATTTATGATATTAAATATTTATAACCATTTGAAAAGGAAGTAAGTTAGTACCCGTTATGGGAATCAAATTCCGCCCAGCTGACTGTTAAACTAGTATCATATTCAATTCATGTTTATTATTTTAGAAACATTACAAAATTTTACATTTTAATTCGTTTTTAAAATACATTTGTAACAGTTGTAGATACAAACTATATAAGCATTAATAGAGCTTTCCTTTTAAAGGCAGCTTCACTAACGCTAAATATGTCGATATCCGAATTAATTCTGTTTAACAGCAAAATTGCTCTCCCGACCGGCATGACCATTGGCAAGTTAGTCCTGCAGGCCGGAAGATAGAACAGTCTATGCTGTCGGTGGCGAAGATACCCATCGGGAACATAGAAATGAATGCTCTCCATGATAGCTGAGTTTTCAAACCATCCGCGGATCAATCTGAAGAAATGCGTAGCAATGTGTACATCCCTTCTGACCCGTAGATGGTTCATACCGAGCATACCCAAAAGAAAGTTGCTAGGATAGAGCCAATGGTAATAGCCATACTCCCTCATGTATAGAAATCTTAGAAATAATACCAGGGATAACATCCGAAGTCTCTAAGATATAAATATCTCAGAAACTTATTTTGTACTTTCCCTATCATTTGAGAGTAAGTTAAATCCATTGGTCCCCATATTACTGAACCACTTTCCAAAATGCTGCGTTCTAAACTATAGTATAGCACACGAATCGCGGCCGAGCTGCAAAAATGTCTGGAGTTGCTTAGCACAAATCCTAGCATTCTTCAAGCTTTGCTGCATATCATTTCAATGTGGACGTGAAATGTTAGGTGCGAATCAAATGTGATTCCCAAATCTTTCGAAACAATAATGTGCTGAAGAGGTGAATAAGACATTTTGTAGATATAATAAATCGTTTTGTTTGCCTTGGTACAGTACATAATGGAGCATTCCTTAATATTAAATCGTAATTTATTGGTGTGACTCCATTCCTAAACTAACTTACCATTAGTAATGCCTCTCGGAAAAATGATTCTGCTACTAAATTACCTGTCCCCTTGTGTGAATATATTTTTCAACTAAATATTCTATTATTACTTAATAAAATAAAGTGGATGTTTAACTGTAAATGTGCATTAAAAATAAAATAAATAAATAAAATAAATATCTTCTAGCTTTTGAAATTCAGGAAACGTTTTTTTTTTTTATAGTTAATACCGCACAAGAGTCCCAACTGCTCCCGTCTGGAGCCAGTGAGACTATGGCATCCCCTATCGGGGTATGTTGTGAGGCTGAAGGTAGTGGGGAGGGGAAGGAGATAGGGAAGAGGAAGTTGGGGAAGTACCTGGCTATTCAGATCTGGTCACTAAACACGGCTAAAGCCATTTTCAAGCAACGTTTCAATTCTGAATGGTGGTCTTACACCAGGGCGATACTGATAGTATCTTCCACTCTGGAACGTGCCGCAAATATCATTGAAATAAATATTGCCGTTTGGTCACAACAGAGCGTCTAATTTTTTGTACGAAAATCATCGTGTTTTTTAATGTTGAAAAGCATGTTGCGTGCTCTCAGCAACTATTAAACACACGTGTGAGTGATTTTAGAACCCCTAATTTTAAAAGAAATAATGTGTAATTTATGTTAAATGAAACATTTTAGTTACGTTTTAGTAACGGTCTCGATGGTTGAAGAAACTTACTGAAATCTCTGGTCGGGAATATTTTCCAAGAGGGTTTGAATGCGTTCTAATGCCTTTTGGGGTGATTTTTTACGGCTTCGTTGGGGAGAGATAATTGATCCAGATAAAATCTGGATGAATGCTTAATTAAAATATATTGATTTTCGGCTTATGGCATTTTCGGCAGTATCTTTTAGTACCTACTCGTTTCTCTCGGAAACTTGGATTTACACTTACAATGTTTCATGAAGATGTTTAAAAGTAGTTAGAAGAGAGTAACGTGTAAACGCTGTTTTTATTTTTTCATATAAATTGGTTGTTATTAAGATGTTAACTTTTAAGACCAATTTTTTTTTTTTACAATAACTCTGCACAGGAGGCCCTGAGGAAAATAATTATAATTTCCCTAAGGGCCTATGTCATCTGGGATGCTGGGTGGGGGGTCTATTTGAGGAGAGGAAGGAATGAACATTGGTCTTGAAGAGACCCATGTTGTAAGAGGGAGGAAACACAGAGGCCGGCAAATCGTTCAAGACGAGTCGAAAAACGGCATGTTCTCATGTGACAAATGTCAACCGTGTACATATGTTGGGCGCGCGTTTGGCGTGTCTCCCGACTATCCTATAGTTCCTTAGAGCATCTTACATTTATATACCGGTAGAACAGAGATAGCATTCCCACCGAACGCCTGTGCTCTAAAGATTGCAATCCGTTCGTTAGGGTTGGAGAATCTTTCAAACGGACCGCCCGTTTCTGCACAGAGTCGAGGGTATTTTTCAAGTATTTTGGAGCTCTAGACCAGAGGTGGCTGTTAAATTCAACCGTGAGGCGCACTTGTGATTTGTACAAGGTTAGCAGTTTAGTACTATCAAAGTATCTGCGGGCCCTGTGCAGTACACCTAGTTTTTGGGAGGCTAATTTATCTCTTTTTTTTATTTTTTTTAATGAAAACAAATAACTTTGTGTACACCACTATTTAATTAACAATATCAACATGTTTCGAAAACTATGTTTTCTTCAGGATAATAAGTTAATAAAAAATAACAAAAGACAAACAAGTATAGACAAATTAGAACATAAACAAAATATTAGAAAGGAGAGGTGATTAATTACTTAAAATATCATAAAAAATAATTATAAAAAATAAAATATAAAAATACTTTTAGGATGGGTAAAAAATTACATTAACATAATAAAATATCTTTTAAAACAAAACAGGAAGTCTAAATAACAAAATAAATTATTATAAATATATTTTTTAATACGAAAATAAATTTAAAAGATATTTTTAAAAAACGTTTGGTTATTTATAATATTTAATTTACTATTAACACTTTTCCTAATTTCTAAAATTTCTAAATTATCTAATTGTATACCCGTCGTGTTAGTGTGTAAAATTTTTAAACCTTTATTAATATCAAAAGAATGATCTGTTTCCAAAATGTGGTTGGCAAATTCTGAATAATTATTATTATTTAAACATCTTAGATGTTCCTTATCTCTAATGTTAAAATTTCTAGAAGTCTTCCCAGTATAAAAAAGTTACAATCATTACAAATTAATTTATAAACCCCAGATTTGTTCAAAAAACACCTTTGTCCTTGTTATTTAATACATACTTTTTTAATTTGTTATTGGCGTAAAAAGCTGGTTGGATATTATCTGGCATGTTTTTGATTTTCAAATTTGAAGTGTTATTATTTAAAAATACTATTTTTCTCCAATTATTATTATTGTCAACTACGTGTGGATAAACAAAAGATCTAAAAAACTTTTTCTTATATTTTTTTGTTTAACATATTATCTATTAATTGTGAAGTATAACCATATAAGTATATAAGTATTTTATGTAATTAATCACCTTTCCGTTCTAATATTTTGTTTATGTTCTAATTTGTCTATACTTGTTTGTCTTTTGTTATTTTTTATTAACTTATTATCCTGACGAAGAAAACATAGTTTTCGAAACATGTTGATATTGTTAATTAAATAGTGGTGTACACAAAGTTATTTGTTTTCATTAACTTTATACTGACGCCACAAAGTGAATTTGCGAATTTTGAAGAAATAATTTATCTCTTGCTTTGATGGAGCCCCCATACCTGAGATGGTCACTTATAGTTACACCAAGCATATCAATGGATGGTCTGTTCGGAAGATTGTCTTGCTTATTATGTTCTTTATTTTACTATGTAACTTTGAGTTAAAGTGGTTCCAGCGAAAGCTCTTATGGACATCACCATCGACGTTAGTTTTCTTCCTTCTCATCCATCTCGTAAAAACGAAAAAAATAAAAGAGAAAGATGACGTCACGTACGATCTCTTGCTGGGATTAGTATAGATAGTACCTAATTCTTGGTGATTAGATAGGATGGATAAACGACAACGATATTTTTTTATATTTTATTATCATTTCCCTAATAATAGAAAGAACATTGGACCAAAACACGGATAGAATTGCCAGCCATGTGTTCCGATCTCGTTTCCGTGTTTGGATCGTCATACAAAACCATCCGTTTCTGTAATGACTGAATAAATTTCAAAACTATAAAATAACGTAAACCTTTTTTCAAAAAATCATTTTATCAAAATATATTATGTTTTTCATCAGTACTATATTTTCGATAAAAATATATTAATATATTCATTTGTCTATATATGCAATTGGTTGGTTGTCTGTAAAGTCGGTTTACAGACGATAATTTTACTTGATAACGTCAAATAATAACGATGGAGTGGAAGAGAGATAGATGCGTCACAAACCGAACGCTTGTTCCGCGCTCTCGCTTGCATGCTCGGTTTGGTGGAACGTGACAATGAGTCGTACTTTATCGTGAGTGCAGCCGGCGTTCATCGATTTATAAGACATTATCACGTCAAAAAAAAAAGTTATGAGTTTAACAGCAATAAAGGCAAATTTTATTTTATTTATTTACATGCAATTGGACCTCTCCAGTAGAACTCTCTTGGAACTTCGACCTTTCACCGCAGTGAGAGGAATCGATTCGTCACTCACTCCTGGAGACACTGGCACCCTGATTCCTACCCATCCTTCATACCTTTTGCATCTTCTTTCTTTCTTAAAAATACATTAAACATAGCGTCTCCCAAGATGACATTGGCTCCGAGGGGAATTATTAATATTTTACTCGGTGCCTCCTGCGTTTAGCTAATGTCAAAGAAAGTACTGATTGAAAATACAACAATTTTGTTCTCATTCTTTTCTGTGCAATGATAATTTTGATCACCATTTTTTCTAAGGTCAGCCCAAATATTAATTTGAATTTCCACAAAGATAACCGTTTTTCCATTTCATTGAACCCGAAAGAGCGCAAACTGAAAAAATTGTTCGAATCAAATTTAACGAGTGAACGGTTCTGAATGAAATAATTTAACAAATATTCAACAAAGGCCGCGCCCGGTCCCGCCGCCGTTATCAAATTAATGTGCAAATTTTAAATGTCACAGCGATTTCAGTCAGATTGCAGTTCATAAATAATTTTAATTTCGGAAACCAATATTGCCTACAAATGTACAATGAGCGGGAAGTTTATTTATTTATTTATTTATTTATTTCTATACATTACAGTATTTACCTTTATAATTTTATTATGTTGGGTGTAAGGTAGGTTTGTGAAGGTGAAACTGTGGATAGGTATTGTTGTATGTTTCGTGAACACCTCACTAGGAGAACCTGTGCTGAGGTGTTTACGTGTTTATTTATGTATTTTAATACTATTAAAAACTGTACACTGAAGCTATAGTGTCGTTAGTCTTTTTTTTTATTTTTTACCTTTTATTAATTTTTACCATTTTTTGGAATATTAATATTGTTAAATGAAGAAACTATGAGCGAAACTCAATCAAAAATCTGAAACCGAAAAACAGAAAAAGACCTCTGGGACTCAAACCCAGGATCTGTCTCTTTCCGGGCGAGCGCGCTTTACACTGCGCCAAGGTGTCGATATCAAATTTGGTCACTTTTAACCGTATCATACTTCAACTAAGAACCACCCATATTATCTTATTTTCTTAACATATTTTATTGGCTGCCATCTTTGAAAAATTGTGTTTCCAAAATTAAACGTTATTCCAAAAGCTGGTTCAAATTTAAACTGATGAATTTGTTAATTTAATAATGGTTAAGATGGGGAAGAGGAAGTGAAATTAATGAACGCGTGTATTGTATTAAAATAAATACATAATATATAATAACTAAAATAAGTATTTTCTTGATGAGGAACGTGGCAAAAAATGCGAATTTTGCCTTGACATTTTTGACATCACAAATATCTAATAATCACGTTTATTCAAAATCAATTGTTTCTGTCGCACAATTTAGAGAAACGTTTATTTTGTTTATGACTTTCAGAATATTATACGTCATAAAAGTAGTTTGACAACGTTAATAGAATTGTAGGTTGTCTTATCATAAATGATGACTTCTAAACAGTTTGCACAGCAGAAAGACTCAATCTGAGTAATTTTGATCAAAACACCACCTTTGGCTCTCAAGTTCAAGGCTTTCATGATTGTGAAATGTATTTTGATCGTTGTGTCATGAAGGCCTCGAAATATTTTATATTAATATTTCTTTAACAAAATCCTTACAATTTTACAAAATCTTGTTTAAACAGAACACCTGTCTTCTTCCAAGATTCTATTTCTTCTAGACAAATGAAAACATAAAACAACGCTAAAACATGAAATATGTGTAACCATTTATTTCGTGTAATAAAACCATTTTTTTCTTTTTGACATTTTTATTGAATGCACCATATGTAAGGTGCAATTTTATAAAATGCATTCGTTGAGGGGTGTATTTATTCGCAAGGGGAGGATTTTTTATTTTACGGCGAGCATTGAGCACTAGGTGTAAACATTTTAGAAATCAAACTTTTAAACTGCATCTGTGCAAACAAATTTATTTGCATCTATTAAGAAAGTTATCAGGTCTGTTTATTTAATTTGTTAATTTAAACGCTTTATTCTTCATGCTTATTTTGGGTGGATACATATTAAATGGGGAAAAATTTTATGAAACTGCCTATTTGGATGCAAAATATTTTTCAAATGATTAAAAAAGAAAACATGCTTAAACCTAATTTTCGTTAGATATGCTCATTAGATTTATATATTGATAATTTTACATTAGGAGGGAATAATCAGACAAAACGGGAAATATGTAATTATTAAATCAAATTTTAGACGTTTTGACTCTTTTTCGCAAAAAAATATAAATTGACTTTGAAAGACTGTTAATAATAATAATAGTTTTTGGATGATTTCTATAGCGCCATTTTTGTGAGAAAATCACTTCAAGAGCGGTTCTTTTATCTACTCGTAACAAAACTCTTTTTAAAATTTTGAGAAAATATGTTTATTTTAAGTACAGTAAGGTTTTATCATAGGTCGTTGGAATTTTCAAACAAAATTTTGTAATATACAACATACATTTTAAATCATATAATCGTGCAGTAAAATAAATCAATAATTTTTTTGGAAAGCTGCTTTTCAGGATTTTAAATTTAGTTCAAATAAATTCATAAAAAAAAAATCCGCGCCCTTATTTTGTGACGAAAATACTTCAGTTTGTCTATTTATTTACGGTCTTACAAAATAATATATTTAAAAAAAAAATTACATTCTTATTTTGCTTAGACATTTAAAAAAAATATATAAATACTCATGATCAAAAAGTAATTACAAAAAGTACATAATTTTAATTGTTTTATCATCACGAGTTTGAGCATTTTTGATTGTGGGTATTTATCAAAGCTAATTTGGAATGAAATAAAATCGATATTGAGTTATTATGTTAAAATGCTGGTATGGAGAATAATTAATCTTTGTCATCGGAACTGTCCTGCACCGTTGCAAGGGTACGATCGCAAGATCATCGTTCGATGAAAATTAAATGTTTTAAGTCTATAATAATTTGTCAGTATGGATAAGAAATTTATTAGTTAATGGAGCTCTAAACTACTATTTAACTACTCCGTTAGATGAGCAGAATTCAAATCATCGTTTAAACCATCATGTAAATATTATTATGTAGGTAAAAAAAATTGTAATTACAAAATTTTAATAAAAAAAAACATACACAATTCTCGAAAAGCTTTCTGTATGCAGAATATTAATTTATCTATATCTTATTAAATTAATTATTTTAATCAGAATCGTTTCCAACACTCGATGTATGTCAAGATGATAATCTTATTAATCTAACGAAAAACAGCAGGAATTAATTACACGCCACTAATGAGATCTTAATTGTTATTGCGAGTACTAGACATTAATTCCATAATTCTAGATTGCGAGACCTTATTGGCAAATAAAGATAAGGACCCCCTCCTGGGTCTCTAACCCTACCGCCTTAAACTGGGGGTAGGTATATGAGGTAAACATCAGAGGCGTCCGGGTCACAGTAACGGATTCCCAATTCGTACGCAGTTTGCAAGACTCGAATTGAATGAAAAATAATAATATCGATTAGGAACCTAATGTAAAGATTCTTCAATACTGATGTATCGGTCTCGTGGGCGAGGGGCAAGATTCTCAACTAGCAAGCCGAAGGTTGGGAGTTTAAATCCCGGCGAGCCCAGATAAATTTTATTTGATTGATTTGTGTTTTCAAAATTTAATCATTTTAAATAACAAATAGGTAAATTTGAGTCACATTCCGTAGTGGAAGATACTCTCAGTATCACCCCGGTGTAGGACCACCATTCAGAATTGAAACGTTGCTTGAAACGGCTTTAGCCGTCTTTGGTGATTAGATTTAAATAGCTAGGTACTTTCCAACCTCTCTCTTCTCCATCTCCTTCCCTCCAGATTACCATCAACTTCACAAGATACCCCGAATGGGAATGTCATATTACAGACGGGAGCAGTTGGGACTCTTGTGAGGTATTCAAATAAAATAAATAATTATGCATTCGCACGGTTTTTGAAACTAGTGCCATTCCTAACGCCGAGAGGGGCTCTACAGTATATACACCACTACACAGAATACTATTTTTTCTAGATGATTTTGTACCTGACCCTGGTGATAAAATGAGCGAATAAAATATTGTAAAGAATATCTATTGCTGATGTGAATGGTAGAAGAAGTTGGGGACTCCCGAGGAAGACATGGCACGGTCAAGTCTAGCATATGCCATAAGGATAAACTCATATACAAACTCCTTTCTGATGGAAACAGAGAACGGCGTTACGGTTAGTTATACAATGGCGTGGGTTTGATTCAGTCTGATCCGTGACTTCAATTTGTAACAAGTCAAATATGATATTAATTAAATAAAATGTTATTTACAATAAAAACACATAAATTTGTTGTGGACCACTTTTATTTTATTACACTCTACCGGTTTCGAAAACGCCCTTCCTTCATCAGGAGAATATTGTAACGTCAGTTAAAGTCAGCCAATTATGGCGAGCCACAAAGTTAATGCTTTTTACAAATATGTAATGTATTTGTTTGAATGAGTGTGTTAATTAATGACCAGATCAAAATAGCCAAGTTTAACTAGCCAAGAGCCAACCTTCCACAACATTCCTTAAATGGGATATCATTGGTTTTGGCAGCTAGAACTCCTTTGCGGCATCACACGAAAAAAGTTACTCTACTTTTATGTTTTTAGTTTACATTTTAGTTATCAAAATATTATAAGTTAAATAATATATAACCCACGCCACTGGTCGATATTTTAATACAGAAAGTGTTCTGATGCTGTGTTCTCCTTGAAGAGTTACGTTGCTTGCCTTTTATTGTTAATGACACCGTTATTTGAACGTAAATTATTATTATCGCCATACCTTTCCTGGAAGGGTGTACAGCCCTTAATTTTTTCTCCGAGTTCTTTGTTCATTACACTTTTATTAAGGATGTAATGACGTCCGTTCTATTCACGAAAATACTGACTTTTAGGCAGACCTAAGTAATATTGCCGGCTTTCAGTATTTCTTTGGGCTATTAATTTATTTTTAGATTGCCAATTGCGAAATAGTAATTGAAACGAAACCCAAGAGAATATAACAAACTCGTTTGCAGTAAAACAAAATACTTAAATGGAAACGAACCTCGAAGATGGAACCTCACGTGAAAGCACAATAATAATATTTTTTTATTATCAGTATAAAACACTGCCTTCTATAATTTGTCAGAAACTTAAGGCTTCCGATGGTTTAGTTATAAGACACTCAGTTGACAGTCGGATTGATTGAGTTAGAACGTCACAGCTGGGTACCGAATTACTCTATTACGACTTATGTTGTAAGTTGACGGCATCTTTATTAAAAACTAGCTGGTACCCGACATGCGTTGCAATGCCATTCAAAGATATAAATTGATTCTCCCTGCATGTCCTTTCCCGTGCGTCCCCGTTACCTTCCCTTCCACCTTCCCCGCCTCACCCCTCCCTGCCACTAAAATATATGAAATACACACATTTTCATTACACAAATTTCATGACGCCATAACTTACCATTATATACAGCTTATATCACTCGCTGATAATGAAGCTTTCTATTGGTGAAAGAATTTTTAGAATTGGTATTGTGGTTTAGGCGTGAAAGCGTAACAAACAAACTCACTCATTTTCGCATTTATAATATTAATAAGTATAGAATGATAGTACTTAGTATAGATTGGAAAAAAGTAGATATAACACCATGCATTTTGATACTGACTGGAAAATATACTGAGTATCACCATGTGGATGGGTTATCAGTGTACTTCTAAACGTTGCTTCAACCACTTTTACAAACAAATAAAAAATCGCCAAAATTAAAGCCATATTTTGTTCAGAAAAAAATATAAATTCATACCGGTAAATTTATAAACTGCCCATCCAAATTGAATTTAAAACACCTTCGAGTTTAAAAACTACACCAAAATATGGCTAAATAAACATGAATATGAATAAATCATAAAAATTATGAATTACACCAACTCATCTTACATTCAACAATTATGACGAGGAGAAAATCATAAAATACAATTAAAAAAATGAAGATGAGGAAGTCAATAAAAGTAATCAATATACACGAAAATAAGAAAATCAACAAACATATGTTTATGTGGAAATCATGACGTACCAACGTCAACGACAACGACCTTCAGTTCGTCTTTTTTTAACATTAATTCCACACAGGAGGCCCTGGGGAAAATAATTTTCCTCTGGGCCTATGTCATATTTGGGGATGCTGTGTGGAGGATTTTTTTAAGGAAAAGAAGGGAAGGAGAGTTCTGGGAAGGAAAAAGGTTTAAGGGGTGGGTTGGAATCTGGGGTTCAGTGTGTCCTGGTCATCCGCCTCCAAGACCTAGACAAACTTCACCCCATGAACCCGGTGATATCCTATACCATCTTTGAAGTTGCCGTGTGGAGGGTCTTTTTGAGGAGAGGAAGGAGTTAACGTAGGTTTTGAAGAGACCCATGTTGTAGGAGGGAGGAAACACAGAAGCCGGCAAATCGTTCCACTGCCGAGCTGTTGAACTCAAGAAAGAGTTGTAGAAACGAGCCGTTCTCGTGTGACTAATGTCAACCGTTTTAAATGTTGGGCGCGTGTTTGGCGTGTTTCCCAACTACGCACCGGTGCCGAGAGGATCAATGGCGCTAGTTCCTCGGAGCATCATCCATTGTAATGCCGGTAGAACAAGGACAGTATTTCCACCTGACCCTAAGCTCTAAGATTGCAATCCGTTTGTTAAGTTAAGAGAATCTATCAAACGGACCGCCCGTTTCTGCGGGCCCTGTACAGTACGCCCAGTTTCTGAG
This sequence comes from Glyphotaelius pellucidus, assembly GCA_936435175.1. Classification (NCBI taxonomy): domain Eukaryota; kingdom Metazoa; phylum Arthropoda; class Insecta; order Trichoptera; family Limnephilidae; genus Glyphotaelius; species Glyphotaelius pellucidus. The sequence goes on from OW386548.1 coordinate 33,720,004, forward strand.
AGGCTAACTTAACTCTGGCTTCGATGGAGCCCCCGTACCTGAGCTTTACACTTAGAGTTACACCAAGCATCGCTTTGGAACAGAAAATTCCTTGCAAGGACTATTAATCAACTACCGTACTTGTATTTTAAGAGTCATTAAAACAAATAAAATATCTCGGCACTTCCAATCAAAATCGTTTAAAGATTGTCCTTCTTTTACCTGAACATTTTAGTCGCACTTTCTTCTGAAAGAACTTTACTGGTTTAGTATGTGGTGTGACAAAATTAAAAGCTGTCTCATAAATGCAGTTAATCTATTCTGTTAACGTACCTATAATAAATCACCCTCGCCTTCGTGTTCCGTTTCAATTAGTTAACTTATTTCTATAAAACATGATCAAGTGTTCCTTACAGTTCCATTACAAATGTGACCCGGATATCGCTGTGATCCGTCTTACAAACAATATTAATCTTTTTTGTGTAATTTTCAGTGGAAACGGTGTGAAAATCGACTGAAAGAAAGTCGTTAGCGAAGGCTGTATTTATCCGTTATAAGTGGCCTAATCTACAGGTAACGGCCTTTATTATTTGCCTATCGTTCGGTCGACTAGACGCCGGCATATTACACCGTAGTTGCCGACATGGAAAAATCGTTAAGGCTTTATAACTGCAGGGGCGTTAAATAGTTGAACCTTACGCGAAGCCTCTGATTTGCGCGAATAAAGGCACTTAAGATTATAGATTAAAGGAATTTATTGACGTTTTATTAGGTTTTTCGCTATTAATTCGTTGCTTTGCACACTTTTACAGGTTGAAATCAGTTTTAAAGCAATGAGGGTAAAACTAATTAACGTAGAATTCTGTGCTCAATTATTATGTCCAAAGCTTTGGTTTTATTATTTTACAATTCGGGAGGGTATGGGTACCGCCGCCCCGGAAACCATTTATTGGATAAACAACACCTCTGCCATAGGTCATTCCAAGTGGTTCGCTACGTTTGGTGACTTAGCAGGGGTGCCCGGGCTCATGGGTGATGTTTGTCCAGGTTTTGGTGGCGGATGCGTCTATCCACCAGCTGCATGGTAGGCCGGATCGGGAGAGAGTGAAAATCTCTTTGACTTCTCCAGCCGTACTCTCTCGGAACACAGCCTTGCTCCGCAATGGGAGGGATGGATTCATGCGTCTGTCACTCCTGGACACACTGACCCCCAGATTCCTACCCATCCCTAATACCCTTTTCCTTCTCAGAATTCCCTCTCCTTTTCCTTCCTTTCATAAAAAGACCCTCCACACAGCATCCCCAAAGACGACATAGGCCCCAAGGAAAATTATTTTCCTGAGGGCCTCCTGTGTGGAACTAATGTAAAAAAATTAAAAAATTCCACATAAAATCTTGAGGTTTTTTTTCCATAACTCGTGTCTACATAATTAGATTTTTAAAATATACATTTTTCTTGTTTCATCTCTATTGTCTCGTTGTAGTAATTACATAAATTAATACGGTGACTTTTCCTGTCTTTCTAGAACCATGTTTTCTTTGTGGCTGACAATAAAGTCGCAAACGTACTGTTTAATACACCTTAACGACCAATAGTTTTTTCAGCATCACATTATCAAAAACGTTTTCTTCTGGAACGCAAAAAACTTTGGTAAGTTATTTCCGTTCATTTAGTTATAACCTATCAAAAGACATTATTTTTTCCATCCCAATAAAGCCCTTAAAGCTTTTACTTCGTGTGATGACCACAAAAGGTCCCAACTGCCTCTAACCAATTTGGCTTTGCAACCCACAGTAGGATTTAGCGAAGGAATTGATGAACGAACGCAGAAAGTATCTAACTTTTCAGAAATGAGCACTTAAAATAGAAAAGTTTTCTAACGTACGGTTTCTATTTTGATTTGTGTTCTATCAGGGACGATTCTAAAAGTTCGCATATTAATCAGAAAATCAATGCTCGTACCACGGCGGCGATAGCGTTAATATGTTGGTAAGCTTGTAGCCATCGAAGTTATTGATTGCTAAACCTGTTTTGTTTAATCTTAGAACCCATTTCCTTTATGTTGGGTGACGGTGCAAAATTTCATGACATGAATAACAGAACATCGATTAACAGCCTTCAACAAACCTTAAAACGTATTATGAAACACGTGCAAATAAAGGTACGTGGTACGGCGGTGTTAATGTGTTTGTGTATTTATTTATTATTGAAATTAAGGCTCTCTAAATAGCTCTGGTAAACACCTCACTAATTTGAGTCCTATATCTAATATTTCACTTGATTCTTTTTACCGTAGTCGAACCATCAAATAAAGTTCACCAGGGTTGTCACTGTATACCTACCATGGCTTTCCATGTATTCAAGTAGATATCTGTCCATCAATTTGGGATATTGGCACCTCCGTTTATAAGTCAGTTTGAAATAAACTTATTTAGATCATATTTTCGATCCGAAAACACAAGTTTTATGTCAGACGAGATTAATCAACCAAAGAAACGCAGAGATGCACTAAAATTTGTTTTTGTATCAATGTGTATAAATGTGCTATTACAAATACTATGAACATTCAACAAAATTTATGCGAATAAAATAATTAATATAATGTTATTAATAATTCAATTTAAAAAGTGAATAAAACAAAGAGGTTTGTTTATTGTTTGTTTAAATTAATTTAAGTTCATAGCGACACAAATTTTGGTTATTAAAATTCTGCAATTTTTTGGGTAAGCACTTAGAACAATCAACAAATTTGCTAAAAATTTCTAAATTTCGTTCGTAAATCTCATTCGCTGTGAATTGGCAACTGATGTTGATACTCTAGGGATAATCTATATGTGCAAGTAGATAATTATTAACATGAATAATCCCTAATTATTGTTAGTTGTGAGCGATACATGATCGAAGTATGTACAATTTGATTGTACTGGGAAATTGTTACGATAATTGAATTACAATCGTAACTTCCATTGTCATATGAACATCATGGATTTTGTATTATTATAATCTAATTTTAGCACAATACTGGGAGTTGCTTGTTGATTTTATACCAGCCGGCATTTATAATTAACTTCGGCTTTCTGATCACTGATTTCACTTTGACAAATAAATACTTCAACTAAATCAATGATTAGATTAAATGACATTAATTAATTGTATTTATTTGTGCTATTACAAGATTACGTACTGAATCGCCAACAATGCATAAGAATTGGCATGCTTGAAATTGTTTGATCTTGTTAAACATGGTATTCTACAAGGAACTGTATTAGGGCCTTTACTCTTTCTAGTATATTTATATATATTAATTACCTATGTAATATTGATAAACTTACCTGGTAAAATGTTCTCGTTTGACAACGATACTGAAATTACATTTCAAGGAAAACATCAAGAGTTAACTAAAAAGGCTAAAAAATGAACTGCTTGCGTAAAAAAGTGATTAGATAGAAATATTTTTTGTGTAAATTACTTAACACTTTTTTTGTTCCTCTCTACAATACTCAAAAGCTAGCTCCTAAAACTTACCCTGAAGTTTTATAATGTCAATTGTAATCTAATCACATGCTCAAGCTGTGAAGAGATCAAATCAAGAAAACACATTAAGTACTTAGGTGTAAATACGGATAACCCACTTAAATAAACCAACCATTTGGAAAAAAAACTGTAAATAAACTAAGATACTTTATTAATATATTTAAACAGCTTAATAACGTCATCAGTAACAATATAAAACTTTGAATCTTGTTTACGATGCACTATTGATTTATATCTTTCCTATGGAATAATTGGTATAGTCGGAAATAACAATAAGCATATCAAAAAATCAATTGTCAAAATAATGACGTACCGTACAATCAAAACCTGCACCTTCAAACATTTTTTTTCGACAAATCGATATTTTGGACCTAAGATAAACTAAGAGTAAAATTTAAAATGGTGTAAAATTTATTTTCACGTGTCCAAAATATTTCACAAAAAAGTCCAAAATTTTCTAAAAAGTTCTAGCCAAAAATGTGTAGAGCGTAAAATTGCTAAAATTGCAAAAATTGCAAAAATTGCAAAAAAAAAAGATTGACCTAAAGGTTACTTCATTCTCCCAAAATATACAATAATTGGACTACTGAGAATAATGCAAATTAAATGGGATATTAATTTATGTCTATGCTAGAAAAATAAACAATGTTCTTAATTTTTTCTTTATAGTCGAACCTCACACACCTCCCCCGCCACGAATACGTCCCAGGAATTGGCATGGGTATCGCAAAATGTCCCTACGACCCAGCTGACAACTCCACCGCGGTGTGGGTGGAGCGAGGCAACCCAGGCAATCTTCCCGCCCTGTACTCCGGGACCAATGCAGAGTTCACCAAGGCTGACACGGTCATCTTCAGGACTGATCTGCATAACCTGACTACTGGACGGAGAGAGTTTTCATTCAAGAGAACGCTGAAGTATGACAGCAAGTGGCTGGACAGTAAGTAACATTCCTTGTACTGTCTGCTGTGGCAGGAAACTCTGGAAACTAGTATTATTCCAATTCTCGTTTCTGAATCTACCACGCTCCTTCTCAAAATTGTCAAAATCGACAAAGGTTTTTATCGACATTCCGGTGATTAATAAACTTTCGCTAACATGCCCACAATCGGCATCGAAGTTTAATTTATTGAGGCCGTCCTCATCCTAGATAAAGTTTGTAACTAGTATTATTAACATTCTCGTGCTTCAGTAGTCTACCACGACCACTTTAAAATTGTTAGCATTGACAAGATAAAGGTTTTTATAGTCATTTTTTTAAGAAATAAACATCTCCACACAAACCTGAATAACCTGACAATATTTGGAAATCTCCTACTACCACCACAGTAAGCGGAAAATGTTGCTTTTGTCGTGTTATTATCGGTGATTAGTTAACTTTCGCATGCCCCCAATCGACATTGAAGTTTGAAGGTTCTAATAGACTAAATGCTACTTAGTTTATCGAGGTCCTCCTCGTAGATAAATTTGTCCAAATTAAGTTTTGTCAAAACTCATGTCACACTATTATCGTCGTTATACAGTGGATAAAGACCTAATAGTGGAAAAGGATCCAATTAGCCTAGTTTGTCTTGTCTAGCATTAAGACAGCTGCTGCAGTATGTTTTTTTCCTTTCAATCAAGGGCCTAAACTTTTCTTTTATAACAGCATTACCATGACCATTTACCCAAATTTTGACAATTATATTATTGTAAAAACGCAAATTTATTCTGAACACTGTAATGTGCGTTAAACTTTAGCCCATAAGACGATCGTAAATGTGCAACTAACATTGAAAAACAAATACCTCTCTAGATACATTTAAGTATTAAAAAAATTCAGTATTCTTAATTTCACGGATCACCTTATACTTGTCGTTGATCATTGATCATTGATCACTCATGTGAACTGCACAGATAACATTCATCCCACCTATCTCGTGCGTGGAGCTTATTATTATCAGAGATTTATGTTATTTGTATGACAAAAGTATTGGGCCATATTTAATGCTCTAGCCACGTGGCGATTTTCTCATCAAGATTAATTCTGGCCTTATTTAAGGGAAGCATGCACCCTTGTTCAATATTAGCAATAGACATATTAAAATGTTCATCGGGACTGACGTGTGTCCTTTATGGGGGTGGGCTGCAATGAAAGGCTAGATTCACTGAGGGATAACTAAAAAGGATCACTTCGTTGAAATGTTCGCAGTGTTTGGTTTCAATGGGGAATCGGTGACTGAGATCAAACATCATTTTTATAAACTCATTGTGTGACTCCTACGTTTCAATATTTCATCGATAGTATCGAGTGAAATATTTAATGAGTTTTTTTAATAATGCCGTACTTTAGCGTCTCTTTGATGTCGGTGCCATATTTAGAAATATTTATTATTCGCCATGATTAATATCACAATATTCAAGGCAAATCCAAAAAATCAAGAAATCAATCTGATAATTTTCCAAAAAATATTTCAGTTTTAACTTTTAACAAATTTCAATAACTTTAAGGATATCGTCATATATATCAGCAAGTAAATCGTATTACAGTGAGATTAAATACCTTCCAGTGTTTTCAAAGGAAGAGTGAGCAGTTAACGATGGAGTTTTAATACCAACTCTGTCTTAGCAGCAGTATGGACGAAAGTAGACATAATTCTGATTTCATGTGATGTGAGTGGGTATATCCTTCTGTTAAGCTAAGTCCTCCTTCATTGTACAGAAGCATTTTCCACTTATAACTATGGTGGTAGGAGGTTTTCAATTTTGTCAAGTTTTTCGTTTCCTGGGAATATTTGTTTTTCTTTTAAAAAAATACTGTTTTAAGTGCTAATTTTTTTTTCATCCCGATAAAATTTCACTCTTTTTCCAGAACCAAATTTCGTGGGCTCCTTCGACATCGGCGACAATGTTTTCTTCTTCTTCCGTGAGACCGCTGTGGAGTACATAAACTGCGGCAAGGCAGTGTACTCCCGCGTTGCCCGCGTCTGCAAACGCGACACCGGAGGCAAGAACATCCTCAGCCAGAACTGGGCCACCTACCTCAAGGCCAGGCTGAACTGCAGCATCCCGGGAGAGTTCCCCTTCTACTTCAATGAGATTCGTAAGTCTAACTTATTACTACGAAGAGTTACTATTACTTTATTTAATTTTTATTTTAACTTTATGAGTAAAACCGCAAATTGTAATATTTAATTATAGTAGCTGCCAATAGAATATGTGTTAAGAAAAATGAAGATGGTATGGGTGGTTCTTACTCGAAGTATGATACAGTTAAAAATGACCGAATTGGATATTGACACCGTGGCGCAGTGGTTAGCGCGTTCGCCCGGAAAGCGAGAGGTCCTGAGTTCGAGTCCCAGAGGTGTCAATATCTTTTCTGTTTTCAGATTTTCGATTAAGTTTCGCTTATATTGTCTTCATTTAATTAAAAGTTACTTTTACTACTACAGCTGTTGAAGTTACCCTTTGTTGAACTCTTCTACTGCATCGGCGATTTTGGAAGTTCTTCAAAATAGCTTAAATCCTCGTGATGGCTGGCTGTCGCCAAACCAGCAATTTTCGTTTATAGGACAGTGGCTTTTCGAGTTCCGCGCATTGTCATCACAATTGGATCGTCTTAAACAAAATAGAACTAAATTGGGGAATACGTTTGTTTGTACAAAATGCCGCCCGGTTTCCGCGCCAATCTTCTTCACGCAATTAACATGTTTAATGATTTTTAAGTTATGAATGTATGTAAAATCTTACTATACATATATCTACCTTTTGCGTGTACTTGAATGCGACGCAAAAATATATCGATTTTTCTGTCGCCATAAAAAAGTTGTAAATTAGCCCCAAGGCCTCGGTCTGACCTATTAGCTGACTGCGGACTGGAAAGCTTTTCGCTCCATGACAAAGGCAAATTGACATTTGAGCATAATACCCACCTACGGATGCATACCAACCTAGACAGAACTAAACGTACCGAATGAGATTGCTTGTATGCCATTTTTTTAAAGCTGGAAAAGGTCGACAAAACAACTCATTTGTGGGAAGACCTATGTATGATACTTTCCCCAAACCTAAATAAATTGTAGTTGAATTTTGCCTGTCATCTACAAGTAGGTATTACCTGTTTGTCATCATTACATAGTATAAAATGAAGTCGCTCCCGATGTCTGCACGCTTAGATCTTTTAAACTACGCAACGGATTTTCATGCGATTTTCACCAATAGATAGACTGATTCGAGAGGAAGGTTTATGTGTATAATACATGCATATTGTAGTAGAGATTCAATTCAGGCAGCGGGCGGTGTGGATTGCAAATTAACAGATGGCGTTGTTTATAATGGTTGTAATGGCGTTGTGTTTCGTAAGCCACAGCAACGCGTGGCCGGGTCAGCTAGTATTTTTATAAATTACTTTTTCTACAAATAGGTATTACCTGTTTGTCATCTTTACATAGTATAAAATGAGTCGCTCCCGCTGTCTGTACGCTTAGATCTTTAACACTAAGCAACGGATTTTTATGCGATTTTCACCAATAGATAGAGTGATTCAAGAGAAAGGTTTATGTGTATAATACATGCATATTATAGTAGAGAAAAGCCGAGAAATTCACAGATTCAATTCAGGCAGCGGGCTGGCAAGCGTGCGGTGCCGATTTGATATGTATGCAAATTAACAGATGGCGTTGGTTATAATGGTTGTAATGGCGTTGTGTTTCGTTAGCCACAGCAACGACTGGCCGAGTCTGTTGGTATTTTTATAAATTACGATTTTGTCGTGGGATATGATTTGAGATTTTCACGACCAGTCTGTGTCAAATTTCATGTTAAAACAATACAAGTAATGCGTATCGAAGAACTTCAGAAATTATTGGAGATTGTCATCTCGTCAAAAGAATTCTTGAAATCATTATGAAAATGTTATCTATATTATTTATTGCCTTTTCCGGTTCAAGGAATCACGTGAATAATAACAATCTTTAAGCATTTCAACAATTCGTAACAAATGTTAAGTTAATTTCCGTGATGGAATTTCGAGGATTTCGATGGTTCAATAAAAATTCTAAATACACCTCTCATCAAAGAAATTCTAGGTGTTCATTATTTCGACTTTTTTATTAGAAATGACAGCGTTACTTCAGCCAGTCAGGGACTCGAGATTATAAAACTTGAGGAATGTAGAGCGAAAATGAAAAGAAATTCATATCTTAGTATACAAAAATTAATGATTATTAACTTTTGCTTTCTTAAACCATTCCGATTGCCATAAAGCTTTCTTTATTTGATGGTTTCTAAATATAATAGTGAAATCATATCTGGCTTTATGAAATTATTTCCTATACTATTCATCCGATTGCTATGAAACTTTGGTGCGTTGTTGTGCCCACACTCGCAAAGGTTTCTGTATATAGTAGTGAGCTCTGGCATTATGTAATTTGTTAAAAAAAATTGTAATAGGTGTCGCGAAATTTGTTTGAAAAATGAGTTTATTTCACATTGTTCAGCGGCAGGGAGGGAAATGGGAATCCGGGAGGGGGGAGGGGTGGTTCGCGGAAAGGGGAAGGCGGGACAGGTGAAAGGGGAGAGGAGAACGCGGAAGGGGTAAAAGCGAAAGAGTGTAGGAAGGAAGGTGGAGGGGGAACGCTGGAAGGGAAGGGAAACGGGGACGAATGGGAAAGGACACGCAGGGAGAAACAATTTATTTATTTAAATGGCGTTGCAACGCTTGCCACGATTCGCTAGTTTCTTATAAAGCCTCTTTTTACATTGTCATATTTTCTTAACATCAATATCATCATCGTCTCTGTATTTACGTGAGTTATTAATCCAGATGTCTTATCTACAGGGTCTTAGGGTACTAAGCCTTCAACCCACTAATTGGTTCCACTTATGCACAACTGGCATTGGGAGCAAGCTTCCACTCATCTCCGAGTTAGCTCTATTATTAAGGTTGACAGTCACCTCTGGTCTGGAGTATCTAGATTCCTTGTACAAATTCGTCTGGTTAATTTCCATAGTTGACAAAATGCGAACACAGGCGACATGCGGGAATGTTTATGTGAATTTCGATGGAACCAGCGTCTTTGAATTGTTCGGTGCCGATGCACAATCGATAAACATGTCAAACGCATGGCCAGCATCCATACACAAATGATTTTTTTCCGCATGAGAATAGACCGTTTTCAAGACTTATACTCAACGCCTCGGAAATGAAGCAAGCATCAACTTTGGAACGACCTGTTTGTGTTTTCTCCTTTCTGACCCATCATCCAGGTTCACTCCATCCATTTTTTGATGAGAATACTTGAATAAAATCTAGGAAGATAATATCGACGGTCTCTATCTTTCTTGATCTCAAAAAAAGTATAAAAAAATACAGACACAAAAATTTTATTATTAATTATTACTTGTTTTGTGTTTAATTCGTAGAACTTCACTTATTTTTTTAGAATTTAGTTAAAATTAAATTTGATAACGATATAATCAAGTATTTTAGAATGTATTTTTGTTACAGCTGTTTCGGTTTAAAATACCATTTTAAAACTGTGGTTGAACTACTTTGAGACGACGTATTTATACGAATCTAAATGTCAATTTTTGAAGGTGTTTAAATTGATTTTTTACCGGTTAAACCAATTTGCTGAGAAACTACGTAGACAGTAAATACTTCATTTTGTGGTAGATCTGTTTTCCCGCACTAAGTGTCAGGGTTTCCTTTATAGTTTAATAATTACTTTACTGCAATGACCCATTAAACCCACAAAAGTACAAAAAATCGACACTGTTTATAAATTCATATGGTATTCATACCAATTTATTGTTAAAGGTATTTTTGAAGTCAAATTTACATTGGAAATAGATAAATAATGCACAAAAAATTACAGCGCATTTCAAAACTTTTTTCTCCGTTTGATCGAGAATTTCAGAAGATCATTTTTTTTACTTTTCGCCAACATTAAAAAAATCGTACCTTCGAATTTTAACATGGAGACATAAAAACTTATTAAACTGCTGTAAAACCTTTTACCGTTAATTTCGTGTTTGTAGGATTTATAAATAAAATTTATTAAAAAATCGTGAGGTTTGTAACCGCGCGAATCCTGCGTGTTTGTTACTTTGAAACTGCCGTTAGAGGTACTTATTCGAGTCAATATAGAACATTTTCGATTTCTGTATATTGTCTGTGGTTTACTTGATAATGAAAGGTGCATATCTATGAAAAAGGGACTTTATTTTTACCCTAAACAGCTGATCAGATATTCTGCGTGAAAAAACCATTTTAAAAATTTATTTTTAACACCGTTATAAAATAGTCTACAAAGTTCGGATTTGCAACATAGATGGACATAATACATAAATCATTTCAATAGCTCCGTTTTAAGTCCAAAATAAGAAACGTGCGTGCTACAAATATTTTTTTCCGAATCAAGGAGTTAATTGCCTTTTTTATCCGAAAAGCAATCGGAGACCTTTAAAATGGCGCCAATATATGGCAAAAATCGCTCCAGTAGTTAAATGTCTTATCAAAAGGACTTACCTATACTAAAAGATAAATATACAAATACCTAATACAGTTTATTTCATCGTTTCCCGAGCCTTAAACATTTAATCAATAAACGTCCGTTTTCATTACGAAGGGCTGCCATTTTTTCGGTTCCGTCAATTTGATTTATTCTTGCTGATGGCGAGAAATAGACGAGGAATTGATGAAAAGACAAAAACCCAGATGAGAAAATAATATATCCTTACTCGGAGAGAAGGACGCCTACCAAATTAAGGTTGGGTTATGTATCTTAATTGAAAGAGAAAATAAAATAGATTTTCGTCGAATATACCATAGCAAAACTGGTATGACGTGGATATATCGATCGTCCAGTTGATTAGTCGGACATCTCAGACGTCAGACATTGACGGTAAGGCTCTTGACTCGCAATCCGAAAGTCGCGGAATCAATTCCCGGCGTGCGCAAATAAATCTTATTTGATTAATTTGTTTTATTTCGCAATATAAAGTGGATTTGCGGCACCAGAGTGGAAGATACTGTTAGTGTAGCCTTGGTGTAAGACCACCATTTAGATTTGAAACGTTAATTGAAATGGCTTTAGCCGTGTTTGGTGACCAGAATTGAATAGCCAGGTACTTCCACCCTTCCTATACCCGATCTTCTTACCTTCCCACTATCTTCAGCTTCACAACATACCCCGATTTGGTGATGCCACAGTCTCTCTGGCTTCAGACGGGAGTTGGGACTCTTGTGCGGTTTTCACGTAAGAATAATTTTACCAATTTTCAAATTGAATATAAATCTACTAATCATGCTACGTATTTCACCTAACTTATTCCAACCTAACCAAACAGAACTTTCCTCTTTCTTTTGAACTTCCCTTTATTTCTATCGCTTCATTACATCACTCAGATCATTTTCTTTCCAAACAAGACTAACCTAACCTAACCCAATCTAATCTTTCTCCTTTCTTCCATCATCCTCTGTCTCCTGATTCTAGTGTGTCGTAGACCCATTGTTTCCTCGCATTGACACTCCTACAAGGTACCTGCATAAGCAAACAAAATGTTTTGATTAATTGTTTTATATTTTTTGAATTTTATAATTTTATATCTAATTAATACGTAAAATTTCTTTCAAAGACAGACCAATACTTCAGCACCCACTCTAAGAACAATACAACTTGCGAAGCCCTTTACAACCGTAATCCGATCCGAGAACATTGCTTCAAATCCATAAATTACTTTTTCGATGGAAATAATATTCTGTGTGTATTGAAGTGGATTTGAATTTTTATCAGCAATAAGCGGGCTAGGATTCCCTCCAATCCCCGCGGGATTTGAACCAAATTGGCTGTAAGCTCTGTGCAAAGTTTGAGAATAATATGCGAATGTTGATACGAGATAATTTGCTCTGGGAGAGAAAAAATATCTCTTCGTTCGTACTTTGATTGAAATACTCTGTGCTAGATTAGCTACTTATTATGAAATGCTATGATGATTCAATGTTGCGTAATGCCAAATTATTCTGTAATTTGAATCGTTTTTTTTTTATTTAACTGTGATTTTTTTATTTGTCTTACTATTACTTACCCGGTTCTAAAGTCACATTGTACACGGCTACGTGTTTTAAATTTAAATTTAAATTTAAATTATATTTAAAAGAAAACACAATACAAGCTTTAATCTTTGTTAGGTTGCAAAATTGTATCTGTGTTTTTCCTTCCCATGCCCATAATCTATGCTTCTTTTGAAGTCTGTTATTTTTTTAATATTTTTTGTTGCAAGAGAGAAATCTCCTAATTCGACAGTCAAAATTTTCTTATAATGTATATGTATTTTTGTTCAAATAAACAAATAAAAATAAATTTATATATTATGATTTAAGCGGAATGAGTAAGATTAAGAAAGGGACCCTCAGATAGTTTGGGCATGTAGAGCAAATAAACGAAGAAAGTAGTGTAAAAAGAATATATGGCGTAAATGTGATGGTAGAAGAAGTCGGGGACTCCCGTGGAAGACATGGCACGATCAAGTGAATCAGATACTTGATTCGGGCCATGTCAAAAGTCTGATTAATAGAAGAGTATGTATGAGACGATGTATGAATGGGAGTGAAGCAAAGAATGTGTGCCAGGACCGAGTTGTTTGGCGGTCCGCTCTCTCTGCCTACCCCTGCGGAGAAACGGCGTGAGGGTTAATTAGTTAGTTATATTTTTTAAAAGAAAGACAGGTTACGAATAATCCAACAATGTTTGAAAATCTCAAACTACCACCACAGAAAGCCGAAAATGTTGCTTGTGTTGTGATGGAAGACTTAGCCAGCCCAGGAATCGAACATGGGACGCGCGGTTGGGACCCAAACGCGATGCCCACTCAACCACTGAGTCAAAATCAATATCGTGTAAGATTTGTTTTCGGCGAATACCAGTCTAGCCTATTCTACGTCAGTGGTTTATATTTTAGCAGAGATTTACGCACTCTATATCTCAGCCAATCGTTGGCGCAATTAATCCGCAAGATGTTCTTTTGTTTGCAAAGGCTTTGTTTATTCTTCCCTCAGAGGATTGAGCGAACTGTACGGAGTAAGTTTTCTTAGAACCTGTGCGCAAGATTGTAGCAATTTATATCAAGGTAAAGATTTTCAAACAGCTCATTAGATATAAAATGTACCTTAGCTTAAAATGTACTAAAAATTTCGATGAGACCTGTGTGATCAACTGACAAGCACAACAACATTACTACCGTAGGATTAAGTGGCAACAATCTACGAATACGTACATTAAAATGATGATTTTTACGAGCAATACGGACTCAACATAGAAAATGCTAGGATTAGATTCTAGTTTAAAACATTTTTTTAAAGTTTTCTTTATTCGTTGAATGGTTTATTACATAAATTGAGGATTTCTCGACCACCATGCTAGGCACATACATGCCCGTGTTATGGTGGTCGATGAAAAGAAGGTATTCGAAATATAAAAGTATATCGTGAATAAAAAGGGACATCCTGATTCTAATACTGTCTAGCTTAAATGGCTTGTTTAGGTAAATAGGTTGATGGTGATACCATGATAGTAGTAGTGTGGCTGAAGCCTAGCTTTTCGAGGATATCCTCATTTTGAATAAAGAATCTCACACGTGAAAATAGCAGGGCCTCCCAGAATCAGGACAGACTGATGTCTTCAGATGCCAATCATCCTTTCAGGATAATTTCCAGTCGGCTCTCACACAACACAAGATGACGAAAATCACTTCCATTATTAGTTTATTTGTCGTATTTTAGTCCATAGGATCATCCAATCAGAGGATCGTCCAATACTCTGGGCTGCTGCACAAAGAATGAATCAGTTTCCTTCCTCATTTGAATACTGCCTGCAGGATTGCTAACACAACTCCAAAATATTGCCGGGCTGGCAATTCGACCAAAATGCCCAATTGTCAGTGAGCAAGTTCTTGAGGTTCCACACACCAATACCATAAATGCAGTGTGTATTAAAAAGTACACACATCTTGTTACAAATGCTTTTATGTAATATTATATTTGACAGTGAAACAGATCGAAAACAATCGAATGTAAAAAAATGAAAATCTCTCCGTTCGACAATATGGTGGTTATCAAATTTAACTGGGGTTTGAAACAACCCAATACCGTTTGTACCTACCTTACTTGACCATTCATTGGATATTGTAAATCGGCGTGGCTCGTGCTCGAAATTACCTTGCAAGCTGAAAATAGTAGTTGTTTTGACTTAAACTCAAAAACTTAACACCAAAAATGACTATTATATAAGATGTAACAGAACGTACCCGAAAGATTTTTACCAGCAATTCCTGAGCATATTTGGAGTAAAAATGTACCTGTCATTTTGCTGTCCGATGATTTTTTTCAATCAAAAACATTAAAAAAACTTTTTCCATCACACCTCGCAACTGAGTAGTCAGGAGAGTAGTGTGTTTGTAACTAGCGAGTCACTCTCTTTCCATCAGCACGTTAACACATGAAACATGATGGCATGATCACAGTGCGACGTATAGGAGTGATATCAGTGGCGTCGTATGATTGAAAAATATGCTTTTGTTTTTAATGGAAAAAAAAAACATCATCGGACAGTAAAATAACATCTACTTTTTTACTCCAAAAATGCTCAGAAATCGCTTGTTTTAAAATCCTTGGGGTATTTGCCGTTGCACTGTGTATATTTTTTCTGCTTCATGCAAAAGATTGTCTGATTTGTATTAGACTATAAAACATTTTGTTTTAAAAACATCATCGGACAGTAAAATAACATCTACTTTTTTACTCCAAAAATGCTCAGAAATCGCTTGTTTTAAAATCCTTGGGGTATTTGCCGTTGCACTGTGTATATTTTTTCTGCTTCATGCAAAAGATTGTCTGATTTGTATTAGACTATAAAACATTTTGTTTAATTCCGGTTTTATTTAACTCCGCACAGGAGGCTCTGGGAAATTTACATATTTCTCTTGAGGCCTTTATCATCTTTGGGGATGCTGTGTGTTTATCTACAAACTTAGTAAAAATTAAATAAATACGGAAAATATCAAAAACACGTGCTATTACAAAGATTATTTTCAGGTATCCATAGAAATTCTTGCGGGTATAATTATTTCTTTCAAAAGTCTGCAACGACCGTAGTTTTTGGACGTAACAATACACGTTATTCTTGTCACGTCCCGCTTGCTTTCTTCCCTCTACTCACCTGTCTCTTGCACTTTCTCCTCGTCCTTCCGCCGCACATAATCCTATATCATTCCCTGTCCACCCCGAATGCTCTCCTAGCTCCGGTGAATTTTAAATGGGCCATATAGGAATTCAAGACTACAATGAAAAAATATTTTTTTAAATTTCTTATAACGTCGCTCTTCGTTCTTATGGGTAGAAAGAAAATGCTGGTGAAATCGTGCATACGAGTATCAACAAATTTTCTTAGTAAGATTGCAAAAATTGTGCTTTTAAGCCCTCGAGTCATTTTGTCAGAGGGTATAATATTTCCGCGTTTCAATAAAATACAATAAATGGAATATTTCTTAACATGTCGGAAAATTAAAAACTGTTTTAAAAAATTGATAAAATAAGCTTTCAAATTTTATAAATCAAAATAAACATACAATTTTTAAGTATAAAAATTTTGCATGCAAACATAAAATAACTTTCAAAATGACTCTGTTTATGTTTACTGATAAAAAAAACTCATACATGTTTCAATAGACATATATAAACCTTACTGTCGCCTCATTTTTTCGACGTTCCATCAAATAATTAATTAATAAAAAATTTCCGAAAAATAATCAATAAAAAATTCCAAAAGTTTTATAGTTTTTTTCGAATTGCGATCTAAAACTTTGGTTTCATAAAGGTTTACATTTACTTATTTTGTGATTAACTTTTATATTTTAATATAAAGCGTTGTATTTTCTCTTTCTTGTAGCGTTTATATCATACTAGCTTTTACACGCGACTAGCTTTTGCTCGAATGATATTTGAGGGAAATTACTGTAGCAATTAGCAAAAAATAATGTTCTTTCCCGTGCGTCCCCGTTCCCTTCCGTCTTCCCCGCTTTCCCCCTCTCTCATCTCTTACCTCTCCGCGAACCCTACTTTCCCCCTGCCTTTCCTCCTACTGCTTAAATATATGAAATACACACATTTTCATTTATAAAAATGTCATAATTACCATTAAATACAGCCTATGTTACTCGCTGAAAATGTAGCTTTCTATTGGTAAAAGAATTTTTAAAATCGGCTTAGTGGTTAAGGCGTGAAAGCGTATCAAACAAACACACTCACTTTCGCATTTGTAATATAAGTATAGATTTATCACTGTGATAATAATTGAGACATAAAAATTTCTATAAGACCTATATTAGTTGTTCCAAAAGCGAACAAATTAGTCTGACTGATCAAAGACATTTAACGCATTTTTAGAGTAAACTAATAATCATGATTACATGTAATTATTTGTTTTGTAATGTAATTATTTGTAACGTGTCATTTGCCATTGAAGTGGGTCACATTCTTAACCCACACTACCTGTACAATTTACAATGATACATCAGCTCGTACGTGGCCACTCTTCTGTTATTAGGACTCTTGATATGACCCTTCTCAAGTTTTCAATTAACTTGACAGGACGTGCAGTATCTTCCTGGGTAGTCCTGACTTCCTATTCCATCTATTAGCACTTCATATATTTTTATAACACTCCTTTTTCCGTCCATTCGCTTGTCATTTCCAACTAGAGATCACTTTCTAAAACTTGTTTATTACACCAGCATCGGCCTTGCTTTTTTATTATTTTTGGAACTCTTCAATCGTGATAAGTTAACACACATTTCTACTGCATTCATTCTGTTTCCGTTCTTCTCTACAAGAACTTCATTGTAAACTGCTTACCAGGCGTTCTCTAACTAATGTTTTTTAAATAAAAACATTCCTCCAATTCATTATTAAGGACGGGTTGTTTCAAAAAATTTGATGGATTCATCAAATATTTGAAGTTAATTTTCACGTTTTGTGTAAGTTCTATTCAATTTCTGTGATTATTTCAGTATTATGAAGCAACTGTCCTATAACTATATAATAACAGAACTTGAAAAGAACTTACACAGAACGTGAAAATCAACTTCAAATATTTGATGAATCTATCAAATTTTTTGAAACAACCCATCCTAAATTCCAAGAATTGATTTTTCTACATTCACGATTATTTCAATTTTACGCAGACCCAAGATAAATCACAGGCTAGTATGAATTGTTGACAAAAGTTCCAATTTTGAAAATGATAATTGAAGTTTATTTCCGTTAAAATATTTTATCACATGAAGGTACTTTATTGCTTTTCTTAATTCTTCTCACGATTAATTCCAAATTTAAAAATTACATTTAAACTCAAAACTAATTCCAGTTCATTGAACCCTGAGTTACAAACAAGCCGAAAGGCAAACAGACAGAACAAAACCGAAATTAGTATGTTTGGTGCTAATTATTTGATTTTTTTAAATAAAAATCGGATTTGTCATCGTTTCGAATTTTCAAAATACCTTTCCAAGCTTTTTTATATTATTAATGATTCCATGACAGTTGACCACCGACAGTTGGCCCCCCGGCATACTTATATATAATATTCAGTCTGTTTAGGGACACCTACTTATACAAAACATAATTAAGTGTCCCCGAAGCACAAGGGATGTACCGCCGAATAACAAAAGTATAAACATGTTTTCA
This sequence comes from Glyphotaelius pellucidus, assembly GCA_936435175.1. Taxonomy (NCBI): domain Eukaryota; kingdom Metazoa; phylum Arthropoda; class Insecta; order Trichoptera; family Limnephilidae; genus Glyphotaelius; species Glyphotaelius pellucidus. The sequence continues at coordinate 33,738,240 of OW386548.1, forward strand.
TTCAAATACATCAACGATAAAACTACTTGTCTATGTACTGTACACACCAGCACAGTAGTACAATAAATCGACACTGTAAATAACTTCGCTTAATATCCATACCGACTTGGGTATGTTTTTAGGTTTTCTCGGCCAAAAAGTATTTTTGTTATGATTTTTGGGGTGTTATGCCGTGTTTTGCTACCTCCTTCTTTAGCCAACGTTTCGGACAGCGTTACAGTGTCCATCATCAGGGCAGATAAGCCATGAGCCATAGCCATGAGTAACGCTGTCCGAAACGTTGGCTAAAGAAGGAGGTAGCAAAACACGGCATAACACCCCAAAAATCATTAAAAAAAAAATATATAAAAAAAAAAAATTAAAAAAAAAAAAATTAAAAAATCCATACCGACTTATTAAAAGGTATTTTTGAAATTGGTAAATATTGAACAATAAATATAATTGAGCCAATCGTCTGGGTATCAACTGCTAGATCGCCATCATAAAAGTTATAAGTGCGTAATCGCGTATCAATAAAATTGTCTGAAAAAATATTTTACCTTTTTTCTCAATGAAATAAATCAATCCAACCCCAGCGCTGCGCCTCCGGGTGTCAAAACTTTTCAAATTGAAAAACTACCCTGTCTACTGTTGATCATGTTTCCTTTAAAATATATCTCCCCTGCTTACTATAAGTCCACTAACTGGGCATTTGGTAGTGGAAGCACGAACGTCTTGGATTCCTACCCTGACCAAACAACTCCCCAGTGCATGGGCACGCAACCTGGTCAACGAGAAGGGGGTGTAGAAACATTGGGATTTTTTTGTTAAAAAATTATATTTTAAAAACTCAATAACAAATTATATTTACAAACTAAATTGCCACAAAACGCACGTGAGCCGTTCCCAACTGGCAAGTAAGTTAATACATATTTTAAAATCGATGGGAAAGCCTTAATACAACATTATCGACATAATTTATACATTTAATTTGATTCAATTAAATAACATAATGCAAATGAAACAATCAATACGAGTTAATGTGTGCCTATCCGATTCAGTCATATTTAATGATATCATTCTTCGACCAAGAACTACCAACGTTATCTTCATTTTATTAACGCATATTCTTATTGGTTACTATCTTTATGTATGATTGCTAGATTCAACCTGAACTAAATGCTATATAGATAGTGTTTAGGATAAATTTAACTTTTTTTTATTATTTTATATGCGACATCTTTTGACTTTTCTACAAGGCTAGGATGAATATTTGTTTTTATTTTGAGTAAAACCTCAAATTGTAATATTCAATTAATGAAAACAATCCTAGCGAAACTCGACACTAACATCGAGTCTCAGATATCTTTCTCATGCATCTACGACTGGTGCGTCAAACATATTTTCAAATTATGACATTAAAACACAGAATTTTTGATTTATAATTTCACACTAAAATGTCTGAATAAACGATTTAATAGCAACATACCAACCTAAAAATTGTTTGGCAAATATTTTAGCTTTATTGTAAAATGTACCCTAATAATACCTATAAAATATTTGTAAAATAGTCTGTCTCAGACACAGGATCTCCTGGTGAGACAGGCAAGGACAAAAGAAATATGTAAAATTTTTTATATAGATGTACATAATAAATAAATAAATTATTCCATAGTTGCTGCACCCCTTCCCAACAAACAACCCCCCAACCACCCAGCATCCCCCGTCATCTAAATCTCCGCACTTGTGTTGCCACCCTGGTACCCGGTTCCACCCTCACCTGTACATGAGACGCGGTGAGGTTAGGGTACAGAAATAAGGGATGCTGGTATCAGTTACAGGCACTGAAACAATCATATTTGTTCACCTCAGAGGTTGAAGTACCTACAAAATATAACCTTACTCTCTGAGGAACAAACGGAGTCTTTCACCAATCAATACAATTAGCGAACTCCAAGTTGAACATTTTACGATAGCGCCAGGCCTTGCGATGGATTTAAATCCATTTCCTGATCTTTTTTGAGTGATTTCAAAATATTTTATAAAATGCATGTATTTAATGTAATTATTGACGAGTGTATAATATTTTTTTCATGCACGTTGTTTGTAATTTTAACTTTGTCGGAGTTCTATGGCATGTTCTTGTGTTAAAAATAAAATGCAGTACCTACCTATAAATTTATTTATTTATTTATTTTGAGAAACATTACATATTACATTGTTATAATGAGCTTTGGCTGTCCAACTAGGCAATTTGCCCGTTTTAGAACAGTCAAAATGAACAGATATTTTACATATAAATAGTGTGTTGACTATAATATTGTCTTAAACTTAAATATAACACTTGATAAATAATATTCAGGTTTTGATGGTAGATACAAGAAGTTACTTATAAGTGTAAATTATATATTTATCAATAGAAAATAAAATATAGAGAAGAGAAATAACAAGAACATTCCAAAAGAAAAAAAAAGTGTTTTTTTAATTTTTTATTAGCACTTATGCTCTTCAACCAATTCAAGAAATTTTAGTATTGATTTTGATGAATTAATCAACTCAAAAATCAAAAAATGGGTTAGAAAAAAAAATTATGGATTAAAAAAGAAAAAAGAAAGTAGAGAAAAGAAAATGCAAAGAAATTTTTTTTTTGTGGTTTTTAAACGTAAATTGTATAAAAATAATATTATGGTAAGAAATATCAGTATAATACCAGTATATATGAATGTCAACAAAAAAAATTATTCATTTATCACCAGTGATCGATGCTAAAGGCAATTGAGTTTTTTCAAAACATTAAATCCTTGCACGTGGTCCTCAATAACATTTTAAAATAATGATAGATTTAAAATAAAATGGACATGAATCTTATTCCAGTTCCTAAGTTATACTCACTACAATTGCATCAATATTCAGCAAAAAATATGACGTTATTTTCTTCATAATTATATTTAATAACGCCAACCTAACCCTTATCTTAGACAGAAGAAATAAATGGTATAAATAGGTTAATTTAATACACGTACTTCTCTTTTACAGCGTTTAATATTTATTTATTATTTTTTTAGCTCCGATTCAAAGACATCCTGATTTCATTTCACTAATATATTTATTGATATCATATTATTATTGAAAGCAAGAAATCGTATCTCGCAGTATCTCCGAGACCGATCAATTTATCTCAAATGAAATCACCTTGGCAAAAGGATTCTGGAATCAAAGAGGAAACATAAAACATTTATGAGACGACAAATAAATTTCATTTTTTAGCGTCTCTGATGCTGGATTCTGTGGATTGTTTTCTATTCCTAAATCAAGATAAGTAAAGTGATTTCTACTCTCATTTTGTCATTAATAATAAGAACTTCATTTATTTAATATATTTTTATTGTGTAATTTCTGAACATTCATGAATTTCCGGCTTTTGAACAGACAACTTTTCGCATAGCTGATTACTTGCACCATCCATTGCGGTATCCAGTATTTAACGGCTACACCGAAACTAGACAACGAAAACCACATTTAATTAGATTATTGTTTTACTGAAATATCTGTCCTAAAAGGAATAACGCGCGCACCATGGTATCACTTCTCCATATATAAATATAAACACAAACTTCATCACATTCTACGCATCTACTCTGATGATGGACATTGTAAATTTTTTTTTCTTCTTCAGGTATCCTTTCATTTTAGAGGTTGGTTATCATTATAGTAATCTTCACCCTGCAGGTATCCAGAAATTAATAACAGTATTAGAGAGAAATTCTTTCTTTCGTATGATAAATGCATCTGTAAATATCGTCTGATAAATTACACAGGAAGTTATGTTTTAAGGTTTTATCGGGAGGTTTTAAAAGTATTATCGGGATTTATTTTTGGGTATTACGTCGTGTTGCTCTTCCTCTCTCTCGCTAACATTTCGGACAGCGTTACAGTGTCCATCATCATAGAGGAAGCGCAACACGGAATAAATAACCCAAAATAAATCGCGATGTTACCTAGGCAGTTTGAAAAGCACTCAAGCAGCAATAATGATACAGGGACAGGATCTACGATCCTTGCATTTTCCAAGACGTCTATTTTAATCGCAAAAGAGTCGCACGTAGGGACCTCCCTGTTTCCGCTTACGCAATCATTTTAGCGAATCTACCCTTCGCAGGCCCATCCACCCCTATTCCTGTGACGGATATCTCAAACGCTATATTAATACTGCCTTAGGATTTATTTTAATACTTCAAGTATATTATATTAAGGGATCAAAATCTATTATTTTACACATGTAAGGTGAAGATTTGAAGACTTGATAAATATGCGTTTCGGATTATGTCTAGAAAATATTAATACTTCCTTCATTATGTTTAATTTTTTTACTAAAATGTTTAATATTTTTTTATCATAGTCTTCAGCGGAAAAATGCATTATTTTTAAAACGATTTCTAGTTTATTAAGTAACTAAAATACAAAAAATAAATAAACCACCTGAAAAATAAAGCGAAAATATAACTGTAATCCAAAGCAGCAAAAATTCACAAAAGTGTAGTTCAGTTCTTGCTTCTTGAAATTGGTTAAACTTAAGTCACTGATTAACAGATCCAAGCTTAAAATTTTGATTTAATTGTGGAATAAAATAAATTCTTTTTTTATTTTATTTCAATCAATTTGAAAATGCATGAGAGAGAATTGAAATCGTCTGTAGCCTTTATATTTTTTTTTTGTTGATTCTTTTGATAATCCTCTGAATCAACAAAAATCTGTGTTAGTTCATAGCGTTGGGTGGATTATGATTTGTGGTAAACCCTTAATACTAATAATAATATAGTTATCATCAATAATAAACCAACATTTCAGGCTGCAGTTTGAGGACTACCCTTAACGCACTACCCCTAATTCCTTATACTCGTCTCACGTGACAAACTTACACCATCGTCCATTTTAGTCACGTGTCTGAAAATTGAAAAGTCCACCCCTTCCTCTCCAACCCTCTCTGACTTCGCTTGCCTTTCCTTTGCACGCCCGGAAAACACTGAAACGTGAAACGCATTCCACAGCCTTTATGAAATTTTTATCAGAAACAAAAAAAAGAACCTTTACCTAGTAGTCGCATGAATTCCAACATCATGAAACATGTTTTTAAAAACGCAAGAAAAAATATCGAAATACCTTTACGTAAAATTTTAATTTTTGGCTATTTCTTTTTTATACCAAAATTTAAGTATTCCAATGTATCTTGTCGGTGTACAATGACAAATGTTCTAAAATATATAATTAATATTAATCTTTAATCTAATCTAATCATCCTAAGTGAGATTTTGTCTTACGATCTTCCTTGTGAGGGCTTCTGCTCCAACCTCTAAGGTATGGCCTCAACCGTCAAACCAACAGTGATTTTCGTCCAATAAAAATTATCCTTTCAAAATTATAGACATTGTTTCAAGCTTTATCCAATAAAGCATAGGGGCAACCACATATTTAAGCATTTCTCATCAAATTTCGAAATTTGAGTCCCGATTCATTGGTGCTGAGTCACATGCATTAACTATGTATGTATTTATTTTATTTCAATGCACGTTGTCTAAACTACTACTTTGGTTTAAAAAGAAAACGTAACCGCTAAAGAAAAAAAAATTATCAGTTTGTTACCGTAAAAGTCATTCCCTCACCTTTTCCCTTATTCCAATAATATTTACTAAAAAACCCGTTCATACCAAATTAAACAATATTCTTATTAATTAAATATTGTGAATATATTAAAAAAGATAGAAGTATTGTATATCAAAACTTTCATTGCGCAACGACAAATTTATCAAAAAGAAAATTCGATTTTAAAGAAGTCCCGCCAAATAAAATCATTCCCTCATCGTATTACAAATATTCGATTTCTGAATGTATTGAACGATATTTAAAAACGCAACCTTAAGTTCTTAAAACCGGGCAACACTCTCAAATGTTTCAATATGGCGATTTCTTCTTAACTGTACATGGGTTTGTGCAATAAAATATTACGTTGAAAATAGTTAAGAGTTACATTTATGAAGGTCATTACCTCACGTTACGTATATGTATAAGCTACTTTAGTATACATGTATATGTTTTGTTGTTTTTATGAGTTTTTGGGAGTAAAATGCATATTCGAAATGTCAAAAGCAAATTGAGGTTATGTGCCAGTGTTTTTGTGGCTTTAGCTAAAATTAATCATTCCCTCGCGGTCATTCCCTCACTGCATTTAGGAGTTATGGAATGACGGTTTTATGAGTATATAGATACAAATATGTATGTATGTATTACCTACAAAAATATGGAAGACCAATACTCCTAAATAAATCACTTACAGCTGCATTTTTGATTTCTAAAAAAAATATATAAATTTTTACAAAATAAAAAAAAAAGTGTAATAATATCAGAAATTTCGAAATTTGATGAGAAATACCCATTTATGGTCTGAAGGTTGGCGGGATAACTTACCTTTAAGATCAGGAAATTCAAAGTGTTTTTCTAATGAATTGTATGATGCTCATTTATTATTCGTATTGTTTATTTCACCACAGAACGCTACGCTGTTTTTAATTTGTCCAGTATGCAAGTGATGATTCAAATGTTACTTAAATATTAGTGTTATAAATTTCTTCAAAATGACGAACGTCGAACAGCTGATTCGGATCAATGGAATAATTTTAGTTTTAATAATAAATTTTATAATTTTAAGTTTTGTAAAAGTTTGAAACATATTTCATCTCTATGTACATGAATACAGGTTTCACCGCAAGCTTTTCTTATTCAATGGCATGATTTTTATTTTTTCATATTTCGTCTAATATTTGTGCAGAACATTTTCAATTTCCAATATCTTCATGGCTGAAACACCCACAGACCCAAGCCTCCTTCACATTTATAGAAATTGAAACCATAAACCTTTTAAAGGGCTTACCAGTCTCAACGAGTGTCGTCTGCTCCCAAATCTCGTCTATTCCCTTTCACTTGGCAAATGAAAGTAACCCTTAGTATATTTTACAGTAAATACACAAATCCCTTAAATGCTTGTACAGCTAATACTGCCTACTCACTCCTCGATCCATCGAAGGATTAAATTTTTGATGCAAGCGATTTTAGCTTCTTCCCCAAAGACGGGTAAGATTTATTGTCGCTTGAGGGTTTTTTTTTTCCTTCGAGATGTGTATGAGAGCGTTCACCATTATATGAATTATTATATTCGGATCTTGGGAACATTTTAAAAGTTATATTTCATTTCCGTGTAAAGTGAAACGTGAGATGTTTTCGGGTCGAGCCAAAGGTATATGCGATATTAGAAAGACGGTAAATAAAGAATACTTACATTTCAATTTTTATTAAGAGAACACGGTTTGAATCAGGTATGTTTTTAGGTTTTCACGGCCAAAAAGTATTTTTGTTATTGTTTTTGGGGTGTTATGCCTGTGGCTAAAGAAGGAGTTAGCGAAACACGACATAACATCCCAAAAACAATAACAAAAAAACGGTTTGAATCGTTCAGAATAAAATACTTCGAATAATATTGTTGCTTGATAGATTTTCAATTATATTGAAGCTTCTATTACGATTTTTCGTTGCATACGGTTCACTAAAGTAAACAGAAAAATCAGGTATTGGTCCCATTATTACCTACTATGACGAAAATGATCTAAAATATTGCCGTATAACTCCGCTTCTAAGGGATCGCCTTCATTGGCTTCATGCCCTGAAAGAATAGAGTTCAAGATCTGCTTAATGATCTTCAAAGCATTGCAAGGAATGGCGCCCGCCTATATATCAGAACTATGTGTCCGACAAAACTTAAGCGATATACAGCTTATTCTAATATCAGCAGATCTAGATGATACTAATCGTTTAATCGAACTTTCTAGGTCAAATCGAGTCGTTTACTATGATCGATCTTTTCGTGTACTGGCCCGCTCATTTGGAATAAACTTCCCTCAGCTCTTACTAATATCCAGAGAACTTGGCTGAATTTAAACAGGCTCTAAAAACAAACTTATTTAAAAAAATCATACCTTTCATGAATCTTAACTCCTTTTCAATATACTCTAATAAGCCATGTTCCTCAAATTTCCGATAATTGTTTGGTTCCGGTTACTGCACTTTTATGTTTAATGTGAACTCCGAATTTTTCTTCTTTCTAAACATAAACTGCCTCTTGTTCTGTAATATATTTTAGTTTAATTGATTTAAATCAATTTTTATAAGGACTCGTAAGGACTTTTGTGTTTCTATTTATTGCTTTTAATTAAGTTTATTTTAGTTAAGCGCACTTGAAGCAAAATTTCACAAAACCGCGCTCTATAAATACTAATACTAATTTTATTATTATTATTATACGATATTTTCTATACCTTTATGGGGCCAAACGCCTGTCTTGCTATTCTATTAATAAACATCTTTGCAAACACAATATGTGAAAACAAAATATAAATTTTTAGAAGAAAATATAACATTTTTAATATATCCTTTGACTTAACTAACATCGAAAACCGAATAAGAGGTATTAATTTTAAAAGACACCTATCTATTTTAACGCACGAATTTATTCAATTTCAAAAATCACTCGTGGATATGAAATTGAAAACGCATCCCTTCCAGTAAGAGGGGTGCAAAGTAGGGGGAGTTGACTGTCATCTGTTTTCTCAAGGGTTGAAAGGGGCATCCTCAGAATATTTAGAAATGTAATTTGGATATTTCAAATCAATTCAATTTACCATGTCTGTGCGGTGTCAAAGTTGCTGGACACTTTAGTTATTGGTGTTTTCGATCTTGTGTCGATCTAAAAGTTTAATTTAGTTTTGATTGACATGTTAATTATATTATTTTAGAATATGTATATTTTTAAATCTTTGCCCAGTGTTTAAAATACAGTTTGTTTTCGATTGCTTTATACAACTCCTCATCTTTCCTCAAATAGATTTTTTATTCTATTCCTAGCAAACTCCATATAAGCTAAGTCTTTTTTTTTTTTTTTTTTTTTTATTTATTCATACACGCCTTGAGGGCTTTTACAGAATCACATTATTAAAGTTACACATGTTATTCAGGAGTATAATTGTAAGCAAGTATATAACATTATAAACTGTAATTTAAGGATACAAACAGGTATAATATGAACATAGGTATGTAGTTTCGTTATCATTAAAATTGTACAAAGGAGTTAAAAAGTTACATAGTGTAATAATTGTAAAACAGAAGAGTGCTTAAGATACTTTAAAAGTAGTTATTGAGGAACGTGTAGGTATTTACTATGTTGATTTTATTATTAACTTGATCATGAATAAATTGTTCGAAAGCAAGTTTTTCAAGAATTCAGCAAAATTAACGCAGCGATAAATAGTACCTACACATAGAAAAAAATAAATAAAAAATACATGAGTTGTAATATCTTGAAAAGTTATACAGATGAGTTCAACAAGTGTATAGTGTGATAGTAAAAAATAGTACAAATTATGGTACAAAAAGTACAAGATAATATTAATACAAAAGAGAGAGAGGATAAAACGGTAAGTACTTAGGTAATCTTTGTATACATAAGTTTTAAATTTTGTTTTTATTGTGAACATGAAGAGACCATCGATTTTAATTTAATCATTAATATATTATTATTGCTAGGGCACCAAGATTTATAATGTAAGTAAAATGTGAGTTAGTTATAATAAGTTAGTTAATACGAGAGGATTGTTGTTAAATGTGTTCTTATTTAGCTACCTTTATTATTCACATATTTCATGTTTTGCGATAATTAATAATTTGATAAAGGTGCAATTGATTGATTGATATTTATGGCTTTATTTTAAATATTCTAATATACTGAGTTTGAATTTAGACACAGATTGGTGACGATAAATGTCGATTGAGTTGTATTTATTTCCGAGTAAATGGAGTCTTTGGATAGGAGAGTTTATAAAATAATTATTAGCGGAATTGGTAACAGAATACAATGCATTCGACCGAGTTTCGCGAGTAGGTACTCGCAAATTAATAAAATTTGTCAAATCGAGGGCGTCCAGTCTGCCATTCGCTATTTTGAAGAGACAAACTAATCTTACAAATAATTGGAGGCTGAACACGATATCTTTACGGTCGTTAGTTCATAGATTTTTTTTTCATTAGCTCTACACAGGAGGTCCTTAGAATACAATTGCCCTTAGTACCTACGTCAACTTTGTGAGATGTTGTGTGAACGATGTTTTTAGGAAAAGGAAGGAGTAGAAGGAAGGAAAAAAGTGGAAGGGTGGGGAGGAATCTGGGGGTCAATGTGTTCATTAGTGACGAAAGTATGAATCCATCCCTTCCACTGCGGTGCAAGGTGCAGGTCGAGAGATTCCGGTTGGAGAGGTCTAGATTGTGTCTGCCTCAAGCAGTCTCTCCCGATCCGGACCGCCACACAGTGGGTGAGGAAACGCAATCGCAACACAATCACCAAGACCTAGACAAACCTCACTCCAAGAACCCAGAAATCCAAAATCTGTAGCCCAGTGTTTATAATACAGTTAGTTTTCCACTGCTTCGTATTTCTTCTCATCTTATTTCAAATAGATTTTTTTTCTATTCCTCAAATTTGAAATTTTTTTTTTTCTGCAAACTCAAAATAATATAAATTTTACAAATAATTGGAGGCTGAACGTGATGTCTTTAACGTCCAGAAAACTTTTACATTTACCTTTACATTTACTTTTACATTTAAATTTACATTTACGTTTACGTTTACATTTACATTTACATTTACATTTACATTTACATTTACATTTACATTTACATTTATATTTACATTTACATTTACATTTACATTTACGTTTACATTTACTTTTACTTTTACTTTTACATTTTACAACAAACATTTAAAAGTGTAAAAAATAAATATCTTTTAAATCACTTCACTTGTACCATTTACAGGTTTCCACATGTACCACATGTATCACCATCACCATCCGTTCCGCATAAGTTAATGGAACTCTTCTATATTCACTAAAGAGTTTATATACATCAGTGGAAACCTATTATTGGTTGAATTACTTACACATATTTTATCACACATTATAAATTATTGTTATTGTTTGTTGGTTTTCCAAAAAAAAAAAAAAAAATGACAATAAAAAATACAAACATGATAATATCATGTATGTATATTATATAAAAAACAAGCACCAAAAATTTAAAAGAACGGTGATCAGATGTTTACTAAATTACAACACTAAACGTGCCAATAAATATAGGTTTCCCATAGTCAAAACCGCTGTATCGGGGAATAAGCAAAAAAGTGGTCGTAAGTTATCAGAAAAGAATTGGGTTTTAAAGATTCAATTTTTATTTTCTTAATCTCTCTCTCTCAATAGCCATAATATTTTTTTTAATCACTCACAGATTTGCCTACACTTACTTCGATTTATCTCGTCAGTGAGTAGAAAGTTAGTTCAACAAAAAATGGTATGGTTATTTGCCACGTCATTGTCACAAAGAGCAGGGTTTTGGCACTCAGCGTGTCCCTTTCGCTAACCGATAGGCCCTGACTGTCCCGAGAATGGGCCTGTCGTTTGGGGACATCTATTGAGCTGTTTACGGGACGTCTTTATCAGAGATAAAATGTTTCTCACCCTTGCATCGCTCCATCCCGAATAACCCATGGAAAATGATTTTTAGGATATTTTGGGATTGAGTGCACACATCGTAAAATTTTATAACGGGTCAAGTGTTATTGAACCTTTTTTAAATGAGTTTGATTCTAACCTTAAGAATAGATAATATCAATGGATGATGTATTTTATAAATTATAAATACTATGTGAAAATGCAACTTAAGGGTTCACTTGATTTTTAATAACTCGATGCAAGCAACAAAATTGATATAAACGATCATATTTCCTGAATGAATTTAGTGTTGTAAATGTCGCTTAAAACATTTATCTAATTAAGTCATCTTGAGATTTTTTTAATGTGTTTGTGTTAATACCGCACAAGAGTCCCAATTGCTTCCATCTGGAGCCAGTGAGACTATGGCTTCCCAAATTGGGGTATGTTGTGAGGCTGAACGTATTGGGGAGGGGATGAGGAGGGTGGGGAACTACCTGGCTATTCAGACCTGGTCACCAAACACGGCTAAAGCCATTTTAGGCAATACTACAACTCTGAATGGTGGTCTTACACCAGGATGATACTGAGAGTATCTTCAACTCTAAACCATATCACATAAATTATTTTTAAATAATATTTGTAAACTAACCCAAATGAATCAATTTATATATATTTACGCACACCGGGATTTGATCCCGCGACTATCGGATTGCGAGTCAAGAGCATTATCCTCGACCACGGAGGCCGTCAAACATACATGTAAATGCAAATAACACACTTGTCTCGCTGTAAGATCAAGAAAAATTGTCTAGATTAAGAAAGTGACCCTCAGATGGTTTGGGTATGTAGAGCGAATGAACGAAGATAGGACAGTAAGGAGAATATATTATGCAAATGTGAATGGTAGAAGAAGGAAGACACGGCATCATCGAGTGAATCAGATTATTGAGTCGGGCCATATCAAGAATCAGAATAAAAGAAGAGTATGTGTAAGATGTAGGAATGTGAATGAGGCGTAGAGTGTGTGCCAAGAACTTGGCGATGTTTGGCGGTCCGTTCTCTCTGCCTACCTCTGAGGAAACGACATGATGGTTAGTCAGTCTCGCTGTAGGTCATCGATATCTGCATATGATATATCGAAAAGTGGCGAAAATCGATTTTTTGATAAAATCGAAAAGGTTTTTAAACTATAAAGATAGTTATTTTTAATCAAATTTTCACAAAATTTACTTGGCTCACTAAAAAGTAAACCTTTTGAAAGTTTGCATGATTAAGTACGAAAAATAAAATTAAAATTGTTTTTTTTTTCGCAGAGAGCATCTATAAAATCCCCGGCGACGATTCCCGTTTCTACGGAGCTTTCACGACAGCCTCCACGGGTCTGATGGGGTCCGCCATCTGCACCTTCACCACGGAGGATATCCAGAAGGCTTTCGACGGGAAATTCAAGGAACAGGCCACTTCTTCATCCGCCTGGCTTCCGGTCATCCCCAGCAAAGTTCCAGATCCACGGCCCGGAACCTGCGTCAAGGATACGGAGACACTTCCGGATACGGTGCTCAATTTCATCAGGTAAGCTTTCAATTAAACCGTTTTAAAAAGCTGCATAAATAAGCCATGTCAATTGCGATAGATAAACTATTAACAAGTAGGACTGAAGGATCGATTTTTTTTACACTAGCTCCACACAGAAGGTTCTGAGGGGAAAAAAATCCCTTAAGGCCTATGTCATCTTTAGGGATGCTGCGTGGGTGGTCTTTTTTGGGAAAGGAAGGAGAGGAAGATCTGGGAAGAAAAACGGTACGTTAGTTATGGGCTGGAAGTCAATGTGTCTAGGAGTGACGGAGATATGAATCCGTCCCTCCCGAGAGTGTCCGGCTGGAGAGGTCTAGGTTTGGTCTCCCTCAAACCATCCCTCTAGATCCGGCACCCCACACACTAGGTTGGCAAAGGCATTGGCCGCCAAAACCTAGACCAACCTCATTCCTTGAACCCGGGCACCTCCGATAAGTCACAAAACGTAGCGCACCACTTGCGGCAGGGGTGTTGGTTATCCAAAAAATGATTGCCGGCGGCGGTACACACACCCGCTTCTTTAGTTGAAACAACTACTAGTATTTGGTTTTACGACACGTACGTCTCCCATGTTTATGACATTCTCTCTCCTTATAATTATTATAATTCAATCTCATTTCTTGTTTTAGAATCTCAAAAAGATTACAGTGCATAGAGTAGCTTGAAAGTCAAAAAGCAATTTATTATTAGACTTTTATCCGTCTGAAGATGCCCATAGCTAGATGAAAGCTAGTCTGGACCCAAATACATAACTAAAACAAATATCATACCTAATATTATTGCAATAAATTTCCACTAAATGTTTTAGAAGTAGAAATACGTAGAATCGATTCTTTAAAAATTCTAATCTTTGATCTAAGTATTTAATTGAACAACGATTCGCATTCCGTAGTGAAAATAAAATGAACAAATTAATATATTCACTGTAAATCCAAGTTGGTTGAAAATTATTTTTTCAGTCAAAAAGCACAATTTTTTAATCTTCTTAAATTCTGATTATATTAAAAATTTATATGTAGTGCGTACGATTTGCTTTCTCGTAGTGAACACTTTAAAACTGTGGGTTTTAGATGTGTACAATTTGAAATGTCCATCTTACTTTTAATAAATAAGATACTACGCCAAAAATATTCTTTTCTATTTATTTTTTCTTTCCTTTCTATGTTTTCTAATATTCATTTGTAAATCAGATCTCACCGCAATGTGTTTAATAAATTATAGATTGATAAATAAATAAAATACTCTTCCAATTTTCAACATTGAACAAAATGCTAGTTTTAATACAAAAAAAAAAAAAATCATGTATTTATCAAAATATGACTTAATGGATTACAAAATTTTATAACTTTCTTCTTTGGTTTAGACCAGTCTTAAGAATCCCGTCATAAGATGAAACCGGTCCTGTCTTAAATAAATAAAAATTGGAAGAAAATTATTAAGCCGCCGCGACCCGAATCTCTATCCATTTCTTACATATCTCCTTTAAATATTTGAAATTTTTAAGCTCCTAAAAAATATATGTTATTTTTTATGATAATATCTAGACGACTTGAACGCCAAAACGCAAAACGCAAAAACCAAAACGCAAATTATTTGAAATTCCCTCGATAGAAAAAAATCGCAAAGTATGCTCCGAAAATTATTATAAACACGTTCACCTCGCTTGTTTTAGATGTTCCCACGAGATTTGTGCTAGTCGTATTTTATTAAAGATTTTCACACTTTTCGCTTCAATTTTATCGTTTTAAATATTAGCGCGCTCTCCACAACATTCGTAATTACATATCTCTCCATGTTCTTCTTTTTGAGCGGGTATACGGCACCTTGCGCTATTCATAAAAAAATCATGTTTAAATGGAATTTCACCATGAATTAAAGTTTTCAAGATTATAAACAATGTGTAATTATTATTGTCTTTTCTGTGGGAATCAGAATTGTATAGACCAAAAACACTAACAGAATGTAACATTTTTAATACTTTTCTTGAATAATACAACCTATCTTTTATTTCCCCATCGATTGAATTCAACACTCTGACTAACGTGTATTATTCCTATTAAAATCACGTTTTCATTTATCCTGTCATAAAACGACAAATGGTTTTGTTCTTCATTTTAAAGACTGGCTTTGCTTATTGGACAACTTCGGTCTTCAATTATTTTGTCAGTATATATAATTTAAAAATGTCTAGACTAGAAGATTGATCACGTGACTAGATTTGACAAACCATTTCTATTCTTGTTTTATTGTCTATGAATCCCCCACAACAACGTAGGTGGGTTTGTAATCTAATTTTATTTCATTTGATCAATGTATGGATTCATATTTTAACTTTAGATTTCATTTCTTTAAAATTACTTTAGTTTAAGTTCCTTGCCGTAAGTAGTTTCTTTGTGATGTTTTCCATTGATATTTATGTTCTTCATTATATTATCTCACACAAATTAGAACAAATTAAATAAATATAACATATTTACAAATGTTGTTACTTAAAGCATTTTAACGAAAATGCGTATTTAAGAATTAAAACCTTATTTTCAATTAAAAATTTTATGTAATTTAAAAAAAACAAAATTAATCAAATATGTATGTAGACTTTAACCGTCCAACTATTCTCTAAAATTACAATTAATAAAATTAAACCACAATATAAAGCAACAATAATCACAAATACAATAGCCCATATTATAGCAACAATATTAATTCATTTTTATTGAAGAAAAAGGTAACACTAATAATCTAAACGAAAATGTGAAAGAGAATAAGACACAGAAAAAAAAAGATAACGGTCGCAACTAGGGCGTCCCGGTTGGACGAGAGGTTCTGGGTTAGTGTCCCAGTTGCGACCGTTATCTTTTTCTATTTTTCTTTGTCTTGTTCTCTTTCATATTTTCGTTTAGATTTTTAGTGTTATCTTCTTCTTCAATGATATATACATATATAATATTAATGGGAATAGCCTTTAAAAGTAATAGAAAGAGAGTTTAAAAAAAAAAAAATTGAATTTACTTAATAAATAGATTTATTTGAATTTTTATTTCTTAAATTTTATGTATAGTTCAATCAACGAATTCATATTAATATATGAATGAAGTGTTGTTTCGAATAAATCAATCAAATTTTATTAAAACAATTTATTCTACGTTTTGACAGTATTTAAAACATAATTTTCTTTTCAAATATTAAAAACATTTTGTTCCCACATTGCAGGACGAAATGACGTAATTTGATCATCAATATTGTTGATAGTTAATATGTGTTTAAAATCTAAATTTATATAATCCTAGCTTTTTACCCACGACTTTGCTCGCATGGTATTAGGGGGAAATTACTGTAACGCTTGCACTTATGTATTATCCCCCCCCCCTCCCGCATTCCATACTTTCATTCTCGATACATTCAGTTTTCAAACAGCTCGCGTGTCACCTAAATTTCATAATGCCAGAGCTTACCAGTAGTAAAAAAAGAATTATCCAATTTGGTTCAGTCGTTCGGAAGTTATGCGCGTACCAACATTTCGAAGATTCATATTTACTTTTATAAATAGACAGATATTAACTATGACGCCTGAAAAAAAAAACATGTCAACGTCGTTTCCACGGCAACGATTTGTTTTCTGGCGTTAGGAATAACTCGCTTTTGTTTGCGTCAGAAAACGTATAGAAAATTTAATATATAATTATATTTATAATTTCATAACGTCAGAGCTTACCATTATATACAGTCTGTAGTCCTCGCATATGATGTAGCTTTCTATTGGTGAAATAATGTTTTAAATCGTTTTATTGGTTTATGCGTGAAAGCGTAACAAACAATCACACGCAGTGTCGCATTTATAATATTAGTATAGATTTTGCATGTTCATAGTAGCAACCAGCTAGAACAAATCATTTGTTTTAGAATCAAGTTCTAAAAATCTTGTTTCTAAAATAATTCTACGTTGTATCCGTTGAACGTTGAATGTTTGCCACACATTAAATAAAGCAAACAACTCTGGAGAAAGGATATCTATGCTAAGTGAATGAAAACTCCATTATATTGAAAACGTCTTGCAACCTAAAGCCCCGATTTTTTTTATTCAACGAGCAAAAAGAAAACAAAGTGCTGCCATCTCGTGTAAATCTTTGAAACTGTTGATAGTAGCAAATTTAGTATTCTGCACGCTAGCCGCCCTGTAAACGATACAGCCATTAAGTCCGTAGAACCTTCCAGTACAGTTTTTGTTCGTTTATCGTTAGCGAACCTCTGCTTTAAAACAATGACCGCCCCCTTCCGGATTCTGCGCCCCGGATTGTGCGCCCCGGATTGTGCGCCCCTGATTCAAGTCACATTTCGACAAACGCAAAGAAAATTACAATCTCGTCTGGACTTGAGCTTAAATTTAATTTCCCCCGAAGTTCACTCAAAATGAGAAAAGTTCCAAGACAAATATATGAGTTTGGAATAAAACATCTTGAACTTTAAAAATCTTATCGTAATTGCTCGTTTCAATTTCATAATCGCTTAAGCCAAAGTAATTTATCAATCTCGAAAATTAATTTCATTTGAATTATTATTTAACATTTCAAAAATCTAAATGAAAGTTTTCGAGGACCTACCGACCTAGATTTCCACAGAATAATATCTTTTGTCCGTTGCCCAAATTACTTTATATTATTTGAGTAAATCCGTACTCTAATTGTCTTACTTATTAAACGTTTTTCAACTGCTTTAAATCATTTCATGTTCCAGGCAGGACAATTACAAGGCAGCACCCACCATATTATTGCGACAATTCTACTTCAGAATCGCAATATTATGCTCTTAGGAGACAGATTAAACATTCGGAAAACAAATATTCAGATGTTGATAATATATTTAGTACATAAATATTACAATATAAGCATACGTTTTTCGATTAGTAGAGCTAATTTACTTGACGAAACTATGTTAAATGATTGTTAGCTCGATAGCTGAAAGTTTTCGAAGTGACTCTTCTTTAGCATCGTTGTGATTTGAAACTCGATGAAACGGAAACGACACGATAAAGAGATAAACACATTCATCTATAGGATTAAGCCTGAAACCTTACCACATTGGCCGCTTTGATTATGAGCTCATTTTTTAAGGCTCATTGGTTAAGATTGTTTGAGTGATGGTTTCACTTCTACCGCGTGTGAACTGCACTCAATTTTTTTTTGCATCTATTCATTTTTTTGTACTGTATTTGAAAATTTTAACCATCACGCCGTTTTCCCGCAGGGGTAGGTATAACGGACAGCCAAACAACTCGCTATTGGCACACACTCCTTGCTTCATTCACGTTCATACATCGTCTTTTATATACTCTTCTAGTATTCTTCCTATAGACATGGCACTCAAGTGTCATACACGTCTCAGGGATCTCATTTCTACAGCAATCATTCTACACCTTTCCTCTGCGAGTTCCATGCCTCACTGCTATACATCAGGGTAGTTACCAGCACGACTGCTAGCTTCGCTTCTTTGGACAATTTTTTGTACAATAATTTTAAATGTATTTGTATTAGTCACGCTTATCTACTTCTCTGTTTATATAAGTATACCCTAAGTATACCTGTTATATAAATTATATAAACATACCATTATCGGGATCAAATAAATAGGCACGCCTGTTTTTTGTAATATTTTCGCCATACCACAGTTCTTATTGACTCAAGATTGATCCTTGAATATAATGATGATCCATAAGCCTTTATCAAATATAGACTTTCACCGATCAGTTCTATTTACGTCATCAGCAAATCTAATTTGATTGTTATTTGATAATAGTGGATTTCCAACACCTAGACGTTAACGATTTTGAAACACATTATGCTTAAATATTGTGTGGGTATTACGATTTCCACTTGCACAAACATGCGGTGATATATTATGCCTAAATAATGGATCATAAAATAAGTGGAAGAATGATTGAAATGATTCCATCTTGAATATTATGCTATTGTCATTTGATTCCTTTCTACGCTGTCCATATTTGTTACATCGAATTCGCGCAACGTCGAGGAATTGCTTGGAGGTTAGGACTTGAAAGAGGCGAGCACTAGTATGATGAAATTTAAGAAACTTTAAACATTTTTTCTTTAGAAAAACATAAAAAGGACACTGATCTATTTTGCATATTCAAAATTATCAACAGCATTACTGACACATTTGCTTTGTTACAACTCATCCAGTTTAACATCCCTTCCCGTAGACTCCGAAATAATGAATTGCTGTTCCTCAATCAACATTCTACTTATTATGGATATCATTCTCCTTTATTCAGAATGTCAAAACTTATTAACGCAAATCAAAGCATTGAATTTTTTTGTATTAGCCTAAATGACTTTCAGCAGTCATACGCATTGTGTAATTTTTTAAGACTTTTATATCCATCTTCAGCTTTGACTTGTGGTTGTCTTCAAAATGTTCTTTTATATTATATTTTGTCAATGCTCTTCATTTATGTGTACTTTCTTTTCATTGTCATCTCTTTTTTTATTTGTGTTATTGTTATGTTATTAATGGACTTAAATAAACAAATAAATCTAGCATTGAAACGAAGATGTTTCTGATTTCTGATAAAATTGAAGAGATTTATTAATTTTCATTTAATCGAAGCAATTTCTTTCTCACTTGCGAAAAACTCCCCTAAAAGGCAACATAAATCTTTAACCTCGTTTTCTCCTGGTGCTTATCCTGCATCTATGCCTAAATTAACTGCAATTTATATGCAATTCGAGTAAATTTAAGCGGCACACTTTGTGCCGGAAAACTACACGATGGGGTGCAATACTTTACTCATGTACGTTATGCTCCCCGGATAACTTTCTTCTTAACTGCTTCTCTCCTGCAGAACTTTATCTTATTAGAGGCATCCTATTTCTATTACAATATTTCTATACTTAACCAGATTTTTTGTATTTTGGCTAGTGTCGATCTTTTTTTACTTGACAACCATTTCGAACACACCCTGTATTTCGAATTATATAAAATTTGTTAATAAAGGCAAATATTAGGCGCAAAACTAAAAATGTCCTTAACCACTCCGACCCTTGAGCTTGATTACACGACAAATAAATATAGCAGTCAAGTGCAATAAGCTTGTTTTCAAGCTAACGCGTGTGTTCCGCAAAAATCGTTATAACTCCGTTTTTGTTCTAGTCACAACCCTAAAACTAAAATGAGAATATTTTAAATAAAACAAGCTACATATCTTTGTTCAAAGTTGTCCATAAATAAAGGTTAAAAATAATTATTTTGTATAAACAGTTTTCACCCGCCAAATCGCATGCGCGCCGTTAGAGAGTATTAATTTTTTATTAAATATTTTGGTATCAAGTAAAAAAATGAGGTGACCAAATTGTTCATTATACATTTGTACGATAAAATAAGTGTTTTTTACAATATCCGTGATTTATTACCATGTACAAATATCACGTGAGTCATTTTTACAATTTTTTTATGTTTGCATTCTAAATTTTAATATTTACAAACGTCAATATTTATTTTTAATAAGACAATTTGAAAGTTTATTTTGTAACCTTTCCAAAACAGTTTTCAGTATTTGGCTATATTCAGAAATATTTTATTTATTGAGCTTTAATTGCGAAGCGGAAAAACACAAAATTTTTATAAATCTAGCAGTTCGTTTAAGACAAAAAACTTGCACAACACCTCTGCTGTAGGTCTTCCCAAGTGGTTCGATACGTTTGATGACTTATCAGGCGTGTGTGGGGTGACGTTTGTCTAGGTCCCGACGGCGGATGCGTCTGCACACCTTCTGCTTGTCGGGCCGGATCGAGAGAGACCAGTTGACCTCTCGACCTATCCCCTCACACAGCGATTGGAGGAATGGGTTCATACGTCATCCTAGGCCCACTGACCTCGATTTCTACCCACCTTTCTTACTTTTTCTATCGTGAATTTCCCCTCCTTCTTTTCCTTAAAAGGACCACACGGCATACCCTAAGATGACATAGGCCCTGAGGGAAATTATGTACCTCAGGGTTTCCTGTGTGGATCTAGTGTAAAAATATATGTTCATATAAAGCCATTCACACTAACGAGCAAGGCGCTATAAAATAAATCAATAATTACACTTTTTACAGATTATATTTTCTAAGGTTGTTTGATACGAATACAAGTCGTAGATATTCTAAATTAACACAAGTGTTTTGTCAATCTTTGCAAATTAACTTTGGCGTCATTTTAATTAAATGAAAACAAATCACTTTGTTAAACACCACTTAATTAATCAAAATTATTTACATGTTTCAAAACCATTAGTTCCGTCAGGCTGACATTAAAATTAACAAAAATAACAAAGGACAAATTAGTATAGTCAAATAAGTACCTAGAGACAAAAAACATTATAATGAATAACGATACTTAATAATACTTAATAAAGCTTAATAATACTTAGTAATACTTAATAATTCTTAGAAAAAACTTAATATTACTTTGTAATACTTAATAATACTTTAAAATACTTAAAAATTAAATCTTTTTTTTAAATACTTCATAATACTTAAACATACTTAATAATAATTAATCACACTTAATAATACCTAAAGATGACATAAAAAAAATGTTACGTTTATGAAATACGATACTTTCATCTGATTTTTTTATAGTTCCGAAATAAGTATTTTTTATTATTATTTATTATTTTAACTTTATGAGTAAAACCTCAAACTGTAATATTTAATTAAATGAAGACATTATGAGCGAAACTCAATCGAAAATCTGGAAACAGAAAAATCAGAAAAAGATATTGGCACCTCTGGGACTCGAACCCAGGACCTCCCTACTTTCCGGGTTGGGCGCTCTTATCCACTGAGCTAAGGTGTCGATATCAAATTCGGTCACTTTTAACTGTACCATACTTCGACTAAGAACTACCCATATTATCTTCATTTTTCTTAACGCATATTTTTATTGGCTGCCATCTTTATGAATGATTGCAAGATTCAACTCGAACTAAATGCAATCTAGATGGTGTCTGGATAAATTATTATCCATTTTATTTAATGTGCGACATCTATTGACTCTTCTGCAAGTCTGGGATGAATATTATTATTTATTATTTTAACTTTATGAGTAAAACCTCAAACTGTAATATTTAATTAAATGAAGACATTATGAGCGAAACTCAATCGAAAATCTGGAAACAGAAAAATCAGAAAAAGATATTGGCACCTCTGGGACTCGAACCCAGGACCTCCCTACTTTCCGGGTTGGGCGCTCTTATCCACTGAGCTAAGGTGTCGATATCAAATTCGGTCACTTTTAACTGTACCATACTTCGACTAAGAACTACCCATATTATCTTCATTTTTCTTAACGCATATTTTTATTGGCTGCCATCTTTATGAATGATTGCAAGATTAGCTCAGTGGATAAGAGCGCCCAACCCGGAAAGTAGGGAGGTCCTGGGTTCGAGTCCCAGAGGTGCCAATATCTTTTTCTGATTTTTCTGTTTCCAGATTTTCGATTGAGTTTCGCTCATAATGTCTTCATTTAATTAAATATTACAGTTTGAGGTTTTACTCATAAAGTTAAAATAATAAATAATAATATTCATCCCAGACTTGCAGAAGAGTCAATAGATGTCGCACATTAAATAAAATGGATAATAATTTATCCAGACACCATCTAGATTGCATTTAGTTCGAGTTGAATCTTGCAATCATTAATAAAGATGGCAGCCAATAAAAATATGCGTTAAGAAAAATGAAGATAATATGGGTAGTTCTTAGTCGAAGTATGGTACAGTTAAAAGTGACCGAATTTGATATCGACACCTTAGCTCAGTGGATAAGAGCGCCCAACCCGGAAAGTAGGGAGGTCCTGGGTTCGAGTCCCAGAGGTGCCAATATCTTTTTCTGATTTTTCTGTTTCCAGATTTTCGATTGAGTTTCGCTCATAATGTCTTCATTTAATTAAATAAAAAAATAAGTATTTTTTCATCATTATTTTTTTACAGTTATAATTTAGTGGAGGGTTTTTGCTTTGGTCTGAATTATGCAGTTTTATATCGAATCTAAGTAGTTAATATGGGATTGTGATTGTTTTGTGGCCTCGTCCCCCGGAAGCGCAAACTCCGAATTTAGCATCTGAATTCTGAATTGCGCATTGGTTCCTTTAACCTCTCGAAAGCTGGTGACAAACCCGTATTAAAATAGTGGGGTTAATTAGAATCGCACCAACCGCCTTTCAAAATAGAAACTACATTTAATGGAATGTCACAAAAAAAATTGCTAGAAGTGCATTCATACTTCATGACTGCAATTAAACTGTCGCCGACGAATGGAACAATTAGAATTTCAAAACTGCCAGTTGGAAAAATCTCTCGCGTATAATATCCGTATATCCAATCAGCGGTAATCAAAAATACACACGGCTCCCGAACATCGAAATAGCGCAACGTCAAAACATTCAATAATAAAAATGTAAAAAATGCAAAAGAGAACGCAGCGCGGCCATGTTAGATTTTTTCCACCACAAATTTCACAAAGCATTTATGAACTCGATTTTTCCAATCAACTGGACGAAAAAAATAATATCGCCCCCGGCGTAAAATTGATTTGTATTTTTTTATTGCCACGGCGCGATGGGTCCTTTCCAATTTTATACTTGGCCGAGGTTTTGATTAATGTTTTCCTGCGGCGCACTTTTGGCGGGATGGTTCAATTAGTTTCCGCCATCTTTGTTTGCTGTGGTGGATATTGTTTGCAGTCAAACATCCAAGAGGATATCCTATGAGAAATTTTATTCTGCCATAACGTGAGATTTTTATTAGGTAGGTACACAAATCTGTCGAGAAGACCTTATCGATGAAATTGATGTTTTATCAAGTTTGCACAACGTTAATGGTTACATATATCGATCGTTCAGTTGATTAGTCAGACATCTCAAAATGCTAAGTTTTGAGATAGTGAAGAAAGAAATATTCGAATGCTAACTATAAATCGAATGTCATTTACACGTGTAACATTTATATTTATATATTTCTATTCTTGAACATACACCTTATTGCATTGATTTAAATAATAATAAGTTTAGTAATAAGAAAAAAAAAATTTTAATGATCCGTAACTGTATTTAAATAGGTTAGTAGTGGTATTTTGTGAACACCTCACGAGGCGAACCCGTGCTGAGGTTTTTTTTTTTTTTTTTTAAATTTCTTTATTCATTTTGTTTATTACAGGATTGTTTTATATGGTATTTCGACTACCAAGCTAGGCAAATGCCCGTATTATGGTAGTCAAGATTCATAAGATATTAAGTATATAATATTAATAATCATCCATATATATGTAGATGAAAGTACAAGCATATAGCATACATATTAAGGAAAATATTCATACTAGTATTATGTACATGATCACATACAGGAAAGGAGTTAAACTAGGTGAATCTTGTATAAATAAGAATAAAATAAAATAACAAATAAGAATAAAAGTAGCAAATAATAATATTTTAAGGATAATAGAAATAAAAAATAAGAATAAATCATCTATACAGATGAACAATGATAGTCTTAGACCCCAAAAAACAAAAGCAAGTATTCCTAGGCAGCATATGAAATGGACGAACAATGTCAAAAAATATGAAAAAAAAGCATCAGCGTAATATAAAGTTTTGATTGAAAATTAATTTAGAGATAAGATTTTTTACTCGAGAAATATGAAAAAATAAGAACAGTTTTTAAAATGTAAGGCATTCTTTATAATATTTCCTTCCCTGAGTAAATAACCAGTTCTGTATATTAATGGCATAAAGATCATCAGGTGTTCCCATGTTTGGGATTTAGTGCTATTCCGTCGAAATAAGTAGGAACACCGTATCTTCCTTGATATTGTCAAGAAAAGAACTATGAGTCGACATTTGACATTTTGAAATATCCTGCTAGTGACCCAGAAAACTTCAAAACTTTATTTAATTCACTTCAATTTTTTCTGCATTATAATTGATTTAGTATTTTTTTTTAAGTTTATGAATGATCTGAGTATTGTTCCAGATAGGGGGTAAAATTTTGTATATAACTGCATACTTAACTAAATTTCAATTTTTCGTAGATGTCTGACTAATCGACTGGACATCGATATGTTTGATCTAGCCACAAAAAGAATGTTACTAATACTAGTAACTTACTACATTATTATAAAAGCTTCTTTTTTGTTTCTTTCTAGGTACAATAAAAAAATATATTTAACTATATTACCCACGCACAGGCTGCGCCTTAGTGTTCCTAAGTTCTCATTATTCTTATGATTTTCACAATATTGTATATGTGGGAGGCGGGAACGGGTACCGCCGCCCCGGGAACCATTATTGGATAACCGATACCTCTGCCATAGGTCACCCCAAGTGGTTCGATACGTTTGGTGATTTAGCAGGGGTGCCCGGGTTCATAGGATAAGGTTTGTCTAAGTCTTGGAGGTGGATGACCAAGACACATTGAACCCCAGATTCCTACCCACCCCTAAACCCTTTTCCTTCCCAGAACTCTCCTCCCCTTCCTTTCCTTGAAAAAACCCTCCACACAGCATCCTCAAAGATGACATAGGCCCTGAGGGAAATAATTTTCTTCAGGGCCTCCTGTGTGGAGCTCATGTAAAAAAAAAATGTAAAATGCAAAATTGGGGGAAAAAAAAAAACTAAAATAAAATTGAGAAAAGCATTCAAAAGAAGAAAAAAGAAAGATATTTAAATACGAATGTAAGAGTGAGCGCACTAACATTAAAAAAAGGCTATTTTAATTAAGCGAAAATAGTGAAAATATTTAATAAAACACCACTAGTTTAAAATAAAGAAAAAATCTCTCGACAAATGCCTAGGTTGCTTTAAAGATACCTTGTGATTTTTCATGGCTATAAACATGTTAAACAACAGAACAAAATGTGTTTTAATAATTTTCGGAGCATATTTGGCAATTTTTTTTCTGTCGATGGAATTAACAATTACCGTTTCGGCTGTTCAATTTTAATGTATAGATATTATTTAAAAAAATAACGTACGTTTTTTTAGGAACTTAAAAACTGAACGTTTTCAGGAGGAGTATGTTATAAATCGGTAGAAATGCTGCGGAGGCTTAATAAAATACTATTTTGTGTTTAACATTTTTTTTTTTTAATAAATACAAACATTCCCAAAAAAAACAAATAATGTGACTTTTTGTATCATAGCTCTTTAGCTCATGTTGGAAATGACATTACTTATCAAAACACTAATAGAAGTTCATTTTAATTGCCGTTCAAAATAACTTATTAAAATGCAAATTGAAAAACGTACATTAGAACTAACCCATTCCGGCCGCAATGAAATTAGTGTTTCACATTAACTCCACTTTACACGGCGCCGAGAGCTTAGAACGCTTCAGAATAGTGTTGCACCAACTACATTATTTTATAAAACATTTTAAATAAGTGAATCGCAGCGGGCAGAGCCACCTAGCGGCGGGTCGTTAAGCTTGCTCAACAAAATTAATCACTATTTGCACAATAAATTGCAAATTGGCTTAGTTTGTTCATCTCGCCGGTGTTCGCTCTGAAAATTGCTCCGTGGCGAGGCGATTCATGCAATTAAAAAAGCCATAAATTGAATCAAAATATTTTGATCGTGCAGTTAAATTAATAAACCCTCGAAACAATGACTTTTCGTGATTGAAATAAATAATCCTATTTTAAAAGTACTTACCTCACTCGAACCGCAGAGTGTATGTAGAACTTACCATTATATACAGCCTGTAGTACTCGCATATAATTTAGCTTTCTATTGGGAAAGAATTTTTAAAATTGTTTAACTGTTTTATGCGTGAAAGCGTAACAAACAAACACACGCAGTTTCGCATTTATAATATTAGTATAGATGTGCGGCCGGTTTTGGAAAAATAAATTATACCTAATTACACAAAATATAACTAATTGACCTGCAAAGTATATACAAAAAGATGTACCGCCGAATAACCAAAGAATAAAACATTTTTTCATTCAAATGCATCAAGGAGAAATCTGCTTGTCTAGATAGTGTTTAAACCAGCGCTTAAGTTCAAAAAAATTATGGCAGAAATTTCTTGCCAATGTTCATGCCAGTCGGGAGAGCTGTCTTGTTGTTAAATAGAATCACTTCAAATATCGATATGTTTAATATCGATGAAGCACAATTTAGACGGCAAGCTATGTTGCTGTTAGTTTAAATCTGCTTAACTTTTCTTAAATATTTTCTCTCTTTTAATAACTGAAATGTTGATTTTGTAATGTTTTTAAAATGAATAAATTGAATTGAATTGGACTGAAAGCATTTTTCCAATGAGAAAATTAATGTAATTAGTCATCATTTGTTATCAGTCATCAATAATTCATTCATTCCTGTCTGTTGATGTTTCGTTCAGTTAGTCAGTAGGATTGATCAAACACAACTGCAATCCTCCAGTGGAAGATACTTTCAGTGTCGCCGGGGCGTAAAATCACCATTCAGAATTCAAACGTTGCTTCGAATGGCTTTAGCTGTGTTTGGTGACCAGATCTGAATAGCCAGATACTTCCCTACCTTTCTCTTCCTCATCACCTTCCCCTTTCCACTCACTACCTTCTGCAACACAAAATACCCCGATTGAGATATCACTAGCTTCAGTTCGAACTAGTAGTCTGTGAGATATTCACAAGCCATCTAAGAGTCCCTTTCTTCATCTTAACCATTACGCTTACCTGATTTGAATTGAAATTTGATTAACTTGGCTTTAACTTTGACGGCCTCCTTGGTTGACGGGTAAGGCTCCCAACCAATAGTCCGAAGATTGAGGGTTCAAAACCCAGCGTGCGCAAATAAATTTCATTTGATTGAAAAAAAGGTATATTTTCGGCACTCTCCAAAGTAAAAGTTACTCTCCGTTTCACCACCATTCAGAATTGAAAGGTTGCTTCAAATGGTCATAGGCATGTTGGGTAACTAGATCTGAACACTCAGATACTACCCACATCTCTTCTCACATCACCTTCCCCTCCTACTACCTTCAGCCTCGCAACATATCCTAATTGGGGATGTCATAGCCTCACTGGCTCCTCCAGGTGGTTGGGAGTAGTTGGGACTCTAACAGGCTTAAATGCCTAGTAACTTATTATGCAGTTGGGAGGATTGGGAGTAGTTGGGACTCTAACAGGCTTAAATGTCTAGTAACTTTTAATGCGGTTGGGAGGGTTGGGAGTAGTTGGGACTCTAACAGGCTTAAATGCCTAGTAACTTTTAATGCGGTTGGGAGGTTTGGGAGTAGTTGGGACTCTAACAGGCTTAAATGCCTAGTAACTTATAATGATACCACAAGTGACTTAAGCCTCAAACAACAAACTCAATAATATTTTTACCATGCATTATAAGTGTTATTTTATGCGTATTTTTTCTAATTTAAAATTTAATATCTCACCGGGATACGGGTTTTAAAGCCTCATATAATTTCAGATCATTGTTTTACATCACTGAACTTTCTTGAGTGGCTTTTTACTCGTTTGGGTGGCATAAAAAGGCGCTTAAAATACTAATTTCGCAACCAACCTCCCCCAGCCATTAAACCCAGGTGAAATAATGGCGTAATGCGTGGCGCTAACTGATGAAATAATCATAAGGGATGTGTAATTGTGTGACGTTAAAATATATTTTTCGTTTTTAATAGAAAAAAATATATCATCGGATGGCAAAATGATATTTATGTTTTTTACTCAAAAGTCGCTGGTTAAAGCTCTGGAAATAAGCAAACGGAAGTAAAGAAGAAGGGATAATGTTCACCCACTTCTTCTCTTGAATGCTCACTTCACCGTGTCTGCCCTACATTCTTATATTAGCTCTAGTTTGCTGTGATAATTAACATCATTCCTATCATCAAGTAGGTGTTTCCAGTTCAAAAAAATTCTCGGTGAACAAAAGCTTAAAAAAACCCTCGACTATGCAAAAGAAACAATTCCGCACAGGAACTGATATTTATTCTAAACAAGTTTTAATATTAACTGCCACAATTATGCGTAGTTTGTGTGAGTTTGGAAGAATGAGATAGGTGATGCAAGAAAGAGAGTGAGAATTTGTGTGTGCAAGTTTTAATAAACGTGCATCGCTAGTTTGGGGTTACTACGAGTGACAGACGGGTGTGTGGCGTTTGTAAAGTTAACAACATTATGTTTTGTTATATATAAGTATTACGTTCAAATATTTGTTATTAATTGGAGCATGATTTTTAATCACTTCCCCCGATGATATCACACAGACTAACATTTTTCATGCAACTCATTTGCAAATCAGCACTGTTCCTCTAACAAACATTTATTGAAATCTTTATCTTTAATGTACTTATTATTTTGGTTGTGAAAATTTGGTATCTGCTTCTTATATTATAAGAAAAAAAAAATTTAAATGTCTTTTTTTAAATTGTATTTATAATATCTCGTGATTTGACTGGTCTGCGCAAGTTAATAATATTTATTTATTTATTACGCCCTTTTTAGGTGCTCTTACACATGAAATTGTACATTATTTATTGAACTTAACTGAACTGCCTCCTTGACAACATTTTGTATTTGTTTAAAGATAAATTGAAAATGTCTACTGACTTGGTATAATTATTTCCCTCTTTTAGTATTAGCAAAGAGATAAAAACCAGAATTTCTTTTTGTTCCAACTTTCCTCACGAGACACATCCACCATTATTTTTTTTAACAAAGATTCAAATCCGAACTAAATCGTTTACTAGTAGACGGTATCAACAACTTTTATTTTTTCGAAATTTCTTAACATTAGTGTATGCATTTTTTTAAATTAAAATTATTATTTTAAAGCTTAGCGATCCACGTTTGTTAATACGAGAATGGAACGTTCGTCATTAAAATATAGTTATAATTTAAAATGAATATATTTTCATCTTTGTGCATCATCAACAGTTACACAATCTTGGAGGCTGCTCCCCTTCTCACATTAATTGCACCTGCGGTCTTACCCTGTCCCGTGGAAATGCAAAAATACTCAAAAACCTAACCTATTTTGAATATTTAAATACCAAGAGCATAAAAGTCAATGTGGAAGGTAAAGGAACCGAATAACAACAGCTGGGTTTCTTTTTTCATTTCGGGTTTGGAACTTGGGGCGAGTGAAATTGCAATTCTTTGAATTTTGCTTTAAATTACTAACTGATTTCTTTATTCCCCCACCGGCCCCATGGCAATTTACCAATATTTGTCCGGGATAATTTTAGCCAAAAAGAAATGTCTTAATCAAATTTTATGTAAGAATTTACAGCATTTTAATATTCAAGCTGTCTATTCAAGTGACCTTTGTTGGTTTATTAATCACAAGACCAGTGAATTAATCTGATGTACACCTGTTCAATTCTATCATTGTTCGTTGTACGAATTTGTAGATTATAGGTGCTTAAACATCTTGCTTTATTTATTATCATAACGCCAGAGCTTACCATTATATACAGCCTATAGTACTCGCATATAATTTAGCTTTATATTGGTGAAAGAATTTTTAAAATCGATTTTTTATTTTATGCGTGAAAGTATAACAAACAAACACACGCAGTTTCGCATTCATAATATTAGTATAGATAGTAAAACAGAATCACAAGTATTTTAATTGTGGGATTAGTGGAGCTGAAAATATTTGTAAAATGAAGAGTTTTAAATAAACCCTGACAAAGTAAGCATAGCTCACGAAACATGTCGGTTTTTTGTTAAAACAAATAAATATATTAATTCTGAAATAAATATTTGCCTACAGATCATTAATTGTTTCCCAAAAAAATAAAATTATCTTTTGAATGTTAGTGAACTTGAAAAATTACTAGAGCTGTCAATTTAAGCAAAATAAATACGCATTTCAAATAAAGAATTTATTACCTTTTAATTAATGAAATGATTTTGGTTCATACTTTATCGCTTTTCTGGTGTGATTATTTATAGTTATCAATTACAATTTTGAAAATTCTTTAAACTTGAATAATTTTATTTAAAAAAATAAAAACACTTTGTATTTAAACCACGAATTTATTATTTTGTATATCTACCGGTTTCCCTTCGACCAAGCTTCATCAGGATATAATAATAACTAACTACTAAGGCAGAAATATCGGTTATATATAAGTGGAATGACAGAGGTAGAAAGAAAATCACAAAAGAAAATAATTAGAAAGAGACAAAATTAATATGCAAGGGATACAAAGGGTGTTTTGTGATTTTCTTTCTACCTCTGTCATTCCACTTATATATAACCGATATCTCTGCCTTAGTAGTTAGTTATTATTATATCCTGATGAAGCTTGGTCGAAGCGAAACCGGTAGATATACAAAATAATAAATTCGTGGTTTAAATACAAAGTGTTTTAATTCTTTTAAATATAATGTCTAACCACAAAGTAATTGCTTCTTACGAAAAAAAAAATTATAATAATTTTACGTGCCACGCAAGAATACTATTTCTAATTACGTTGCACATACACCAGCATTAAGAGGTTTAATTACTTTATTCATATTATAATCGTAGTAATCGGCAAGTACATCAAGTTATCCTTTTCTCCACTTCTTTCTGCTAGAAACTATGATATAAAAAATCATTATCAAATCATATCAAATCAAATAATCACCAATTTTATAAATTTTGTAACGTAAATAAACAAATCTAGCAAAAAGTAACATTTTGGAAAAATCATCATTTTTACAGGCGTAATGCGAGTGCGAACTTTAAAAGCCGTTTTCTCAGGCCCTATGCAGCCGAACCGACTAAAATTTCGGATTCTTACTGAAACTATGGTCTTTAAAAGAATCATTCAAAAATCTGCAAAAACTAGCATTTGTGTTAAAATCGTCATGTTTATGCTCGTATGGTTAGGCTTTGGGTCGAACTGTAAATTCTTTTTCATTTCGTAGTTTATAAACTTTGATTGTATTTCTAAAGTTAAAAAAACTGAAATACTTTTTTTAATCAGTAAATTAATGTCTTTATTTGTGGACACTCATGTCTTAACAGAGTAACAGATATGGTTCGTAGGTTCATATCTATGGAGGACAGTGGTAGAATGAAGAGTAGAGTGCTTGAATACAAAAAATAATTTAATATTTTATAGGCATAGATTACGTTTCTCACATGAATGAATACATTTTAATAAACCAAACCAAATATAATAAACGCGAAAAAAAACTTTAGAAACATGATTTTTTTTTATTTTTTGCATAGATCCATGATTCTTTTGGTTTTTAAAGCATACTTAATTTTGTTCTAAATTATGATTTTCCTAATACTTTTTTTTTTTAATTCTCAGATCCCACCCGCTGATGGACGCCGCAGTAACCCACGAGAGCGAGAAGCCGGTCTACTATAAGAGAGACCTGTTCTTCATGAAGCTGGTGGTGGACCGTCTGAAGGTCGACATGCTGGGAAATGACCTCGAGTACACGGTCTACTATGCGGGAACAAGTGAGTAGACTTTTATTTATTTCTGTGATCTCTGGTCAAAATATGATGAGTCATATTTCGATCTTCCAGTTGATTAATCAAACATCTCTGAAATATTGAAATTTCGGTTGAGTATGCAGTAAAAGTGTGCCCTCTATCTGGTACAATACTCAGATTACTCATAAACAACGAATTAATTATAATGCACAAAACATGTAGTTAATTAAACAAAATGTTGATGTTTTATGGGTCACTAGTAGGATATTTCAAAATATCGTACTAATGTACCGGACCATTATACCTACCGATGTTTATAAGCATATTCAATGTGTAAAACACAGACACGTGTAAGTAATATTTAATTTTTGGCGAGCATTCGAATATTGCTTTCCTCATTGTCTCAAAAATTTGTATTTGGAGGTATCTGACTAATCAACTGGACGATAGATTTCTCCGAAGGACAGTTTCAGAAGTGTCACTGTAAAAAAGAAGCAGATAGTTGTAGATTTTTACTGGTTTGTTTGAATTAATTGACAATTTTGATTTTTATTAACTATGTATTTAGATGCCAATTAGGCCTTTACATATATGATATAAAAAAAACTATATATAATGCAAGTACATACTAGGTTTAATTAAAAAGACATAACTTAGTTTAAATCATTTAATGAAAACAAATAACTTTGTGAACACCACTATATAATTAACATTATCTACATGGATCAAAAACTATGTTTTCTTCGTCAGGATAATAAGTTAATATAAAAATAACAAAAGACAAATAAGAACATAGACAAAATGTTAGAAAGGAGAGGTGATTAATTACTTAAAATATCATTAAAAAAATTATATAAAATAAAACATAAAAATTATTTTAGGATGTGTAAAAATTACATTTACATAATATAAAATCTTTTAAAACAAAACAGGAAGTCTAAATAATAAAATAAACTATTATAAAAATAAATATTAATACGAAAATAAATTTAAAAGTTTTTTTCTATTAAACGTTTGGTTAATTATAATATTTAATTTACTATTAACACTTTTCCTAATTTTTAAAATTTTTAAATTATCTAATTGTATACCCGTTGCGTTAGTGTGTAAATTTTTTTGTTTTCATTAAATCAATAATGACGCCACAAGGTGGATTTGCGAAGTTTAAGGAAGTAGTTTAAATCACTTTGTTTATTTTTAACTAAGTTATTTGTCTTTTTAATAAAATAAACTTTGCCATCACAAAGTGAAAAGCTTTTAGAAGAAGTTTTCTTCGAAAAACATGATAAGTAATACGGTCATTATAACAATAACATAATAACAAACTGCTAGAGTAAAGGATTATTTCATTTCAGCGTAGACATATATTTGCTTTTCAAAGGAAACAATGTTTTAAAAATTATATCCATAGAGCAAGTTTCAATCCCCACGTAATTCAATCGTTGTGAACAAGAATTGTACATAAAATAAGTGCGAAAAGCAACTACATTGAAGAAGGGTAGAGTCAAATGTAAATCTGTATGAAAGAAGAAGTTTCAAATATCAAACGAAAGACTGCACTGTTTTCGAAGAAATAACATGATAAAGAAATAACACAGTAGTGATATTCAAAATTTTATAAACATTAACCATTGATTTTTAAGGCGAAATTTATTAGTAAAACTTTTCGAATTCGTGCTCTTAAAACTTTTAAATTCTATTATAAGTTTTCTACTAAATTAAAATACTTTCTGTAGATATTATCTTCCAAAACATAAAGAATAAAATTATCGTGGAATCGAGAATACAATTTAATTTATCATGCAATAATTTATATCGTCTGGCGTGGAATGAGTAAAATTTATAAAGATCTTTTATAAATGTTTAGAAATGCTTGCAAGTTTTCACAAGCTAAGTATAGGACTTTCATTATGACTAAAATGGTATAAGTGGATTTGTTTTCGAAAAAAAAAGTAAATAGGTACCTACCTCCTTAAAAGCAGGGGATATCTGTAATTTTGTTTTAATAAAAGTATTTTTTGTGAATCCGCCCTACTTACTAGCTACTTATCTATTTTACTAGAGTCAGAGAAAAAGTTATGCCTCCAATTTTTTTTCTCCTTTAATTGTCAAGAAATATAAAATGCAATTACGTAGATCGAAAACCACACTATTGACAATTAATTTATCAATTTTCAATATAATCTCTGTCCATTTCCAAAGTTTTTGTCCATCTTTTAACAAGGGTATGTTTCCCAGAGTGGTAAAAAGCACGATCCTGCTTTCTAAGGCCATCCGCCATAGCTTTTGTTGGGCAAAAGACGTGCTTTAAGCTTTTTGAGGATTGTGACGTATTGGGCAGAATTTGTTGTGCATCCTTGTTCCAAAAAATCAATCATAATTAAACCCTCTGCATCCCTGAACACTGTCGCCATAACTTTCCCTGCCGATTGCCCATTTTTTAATTTTTTGTCCTCAGTGAGTTTGTGTGATGCCATTCAATTGACTGCCTCTTTGATTCAGATTCCATGAAGCCTATGTTTCGTATCCGGTCACAATTTTTGTACAGTTGCATCACCGTACACATTTTTCAGTCTTTCATGAATGCGAATAGGCGTATCACCTTCTGCATTCAAGAATTCAATCACAAAACGCTGACTTATACGAACGTTGATATCGGCCATTTTGCAAGCAACTGCAGTACTGCCACCTGTTGATGCAGAAAGTCACTATTGCAGTAGAATGTAAATGAAGGTTTGAGGAATAGCGCCAAAGTCAATTTTTTCATTGAAATAAATTTACTTAAAAAACAATAGGAGGCATTAGTTTTTGATTGAACACAGTACCTATTCCAATTTATTATAAATATTTCCAATATACTCGTGGTTAACAATTCGTAGTACATAACGCAGTGTTAATAAAGAGAAGAAATGTTAACTAGAAGAATAACGTAATTGCGATTCATTTTCATTTCGGTCATAAATGTATGTATTTCAGTTTCTCCTTACCAACGATTCCTTGCGTGAACACAGTTTTTACCTTTTATGTAATTACTATCGTATTTTTCAAAGTTTATAACCCTCAGCGTAATATAAAAGGCTGCCTTTGAATATAATCACGAACATGCAACGTTACAGATTAAAACTTTATAGGGTTTTTCTTACTCAACGGCGTACTGATTCACGTTATGACGTAATTTTGTGAATCACCACATATCAAGTATTATGCCAAAGTGCCACTCAACGCGGAAAAATATACCTGCCACACATAATTTATTTTTTGATAATTATCAAATTCAAACAATCAATGAAACTCTTTTTACGTGAGTAAATAAATACTAATGTCCGAAAGGACTAAGGCATTACAAATAAAACTGCTTATATTGTATGGGTGAAGGGGGTGAAGAGGGTGAAGTAGAGAAGGGTGTGGGGGAGAGGAACGTTAGCAGCATCTTGATATTCAGATCTGGTCTCCAAAAACGTCTTAAGCCATATCAAACAACGTTTAATGATGGTATTTCACTAGTGCGATACTGAGAGTTTGTATCACTCTGAAATATTCGCAGAATTTTCTTTCCCTCCTTTCCTTAAAAGGACCCTCCACAGAGCATCCCCAAAGATGACATAGGTTCTGAGGGTAATTATTTTCCTGTTATTTTCCTTTCACCTTTAAATTTTAAACCGCAATGTATTTATTTTAGTTAAGATGAAGCTATATGTTATAAACCCTATTTAAATTCATCTTTACGACGAAACGGTTTACATTATGAACATCAAAATCATTTTCTACGGATAAATTGAAGCTTTTACTAGCTTTTCTATGTATTGGAATTACAATAAAATTATTATTTACATAACACAAAATATAAGCGTAAACCACAAAAAAAATGTTTTTTCATGGCTTAACTATGGAGAAACAATTTTAACAAAATATCCTTCTAATACTATGACTATTTTTGAGGTTTTGTATGTTCTAACTTTATTTTATTCTTATACACATATGCAAAAAATAAATAAAAACCACGTTTTCGCTTACTTGCCTCGTGCAAATAAGACGCTCGATTTTAAATTTCGAAGGCACGAGAATCGAAATAATTCTAGCGTTTGTATTCCTCTTAACTACGATTTCCCGCAAATATATCAACATTGTTAGCAACAGAAAAAACATAATAAATATAATATATTAATATTTATAATTTCATAACGCCAGAGCTTACCATTATATACAGCTACTTCCATATATTGTAGCTTTCTACTGGTGAAAGAATGTTTATAATCGGTTTATTGGTTTATGCGTGAAAGCGTAACAAACAAACACCCTCAGTTTCGCATTTATAATATTAGTATAGAATGATCTCTCTATGGCAAAACGGATTTTCGGGAAACACTTCCGATTAATTTCATCGTGTAACCATTTGTCTTTCAATCTCAATTTTGTTACTCATTACTATAATCATTATTTGTATCAAACAGTAATGTCTCAAATTCATCAAAATGACAGCCAAGATTATGTGATCACCGCGTTGATATCTTATCTACATGTGCGTGGAAAAGTTATTATAATAATTAATTTTATTGCTGGCATATTATATTTCCACCTTACGATTGCACCCCTTTTTGGTTGGTGTTTATGTTGTATTAAAGCATTTAAAGGCCATTAGCGTTAATGGCTCCAATGACACCCTTATCTTCATCGTTGGCTTTAAACTTTTTTGTTTTTTTATAAGTATTGATCGTAAAACTGAAACATACGCGATTACTCCAATTAAAATGGTTGCATTTTTCGTTGTAGCCACGCAAAAGTCATGGATGCTTGTAAACAGTGCAATAGAATTGTGGCTCTTTCTAACGAGTAGATAATGGAAAACAAAAAGTAGAGAAAATTTTGCTTTTGATATGGTCACGAATTATTGCAAAAGCTTTTTCAAGAAGTTAAATTTTACACCGTGTAAATTGATGTCATTTAATATTAATGCTTTACATGGTGTTCGTAAATTCGTGGTGCAAACGGTAAACTGGTGAATATACATTATATTCAGAACCAAAAAAAAATATGTTTTTGGTCAAAGCAATTTTTTTTGCATTTCAAGTGTGAATGAAGTTTTGGAGCCTGAATTTTAAAAGACATTGAATAGCTGATATTAATCCCCCATTAACCGATTTTTTAAAAGTTAAGTCTAACATTCCCGTGTTAGAATAACCTGACATTATTTGAAAATCTCCTACTACCACCCCAGTAAGTAGAAAATGTTGCTTGTGTCGTGTAGGAGGACTTAGCCAACCGAGGAATCAAACAACAATCAAACGCGCGATGCCTGGGTAGGACCCAAACGCTTTGCCAACTCTGCCACTGGCCGTTCGACATTTTTACAGTAAACGTCATCAGCGCAGATGTTCACATAGTACGGGCTTAAAATCCCTATCCCAAACGAATTCTAGTACGACTCAATAACCTAAAAGTTAAAAAAAACTTTTGTCTGGGTATTTTAAATAAATCATACAGAGAAAATATGAAGCACAGAACAAAACCGTACTTTAGAAATAGAAAAAGTTCAAAAAAGGTTTATGCGTTACCTGTATATGAGGGAATGCACATACTACCCATTACCCATTCCTTTATCCATCGTTGTTTTTACAGGAATGCTCGATCTTAATACATTAGAAGCCCACCGAAAAATATTTTTGAGTAAACACTTTTTTAAGGTGATCTCCGGCATTATACTAAATCGCCCATGTTGAAGAAGATTAACTTATGTTTATGTACCTAACGCGTACACTCGTGGGAGATCTGACGCACTTTTTTATGCTCTGAAAACGAGAACTTCTTCCTATCAAAATGCGCCATTAAACAGAGCAATTCAACTGCTAAATGAATCTGTATTGAGCATCGACATCAATGTCACCTACAGGAATTCAGTAACTATCTTTTGACATACGTCACAAGATAATGAAACTGCCCTCGTACACTTTTTTCTTTAAATTTTGTAATCTTCTCCATAATATTCTGGTGTATAACTAACTGTTTTTTTTTTTTTTTTTTTTTTATTAATCTATAAACATAGGGTTATACATAGGGTTTAATTGATGCCTGTCTCACTAGGATTTACCTGTGTTGAGACAGGCTTTGACGTACATATTTAAAATTACAAGAATATTTAAGTAACATACAAATTCAATTGAATAATATAAAAATGGAAAGGTGATTGGAAGTGTGGGTTCACTTTAAAGAGAGTTATGTAAATGTAGGAAGAGATGATGTACAGTAAATGATGATGTATAGTAAATTCTGTCAAATCTATTTATGGGATTGATTAATTAATTTGGCATGATTCTATTTTTAAGTTATTTTACATGGATTAGGTCGTATGCAAATTGTTCACTGTCTATTAATGATTTACTTTACAGATGTTTGCAGTAGTGTGGCGTCCAATACTAACAATCCATTTCTTTACGTCTTGTTTGAATTTTGTCAAGGATTCAGTATGTCTGATTGTAGCTGGTAGTGTATTGTATAGTTTGCAAGCTATGTATTTGAAGTGTCTTTGTCCAAAGGTAGTTTTGGAAAAAGGAGTTTGGAGAAGTTCTTTGTTTTTGGCTCGGGTATTGTGCGTTGTTTGTGTTGTTTTGTATGATGTTTTGTTGTTTTTGTGTAAATTAACTAATATGGATCTTGCGTAGAGTTGTTTAATGTCCATAACGTTGAAAGTATTGAAGATCGTATCAGTGCTGGTAGTAAGAGGCAGTTTAAGAATAATTTTTATGATAAGTTTTTGTGCTTTAATGATGGGATCGAGGGCACTGGAATAAGCATTACCCCAAGCTAAAATTCCGTATTCGATGTGAGATTGGCATAGTGAGAAGTACACTGTTTTTAAAAGTTTTAAGTCAAGGAAGTTGCGTGTTTGTTTGAAAAAGTATATAGATTTGCGGATTTTGTTTGTAGTGTTATGTATATGTTGCTTCCAATTTAGGTGTGTATCAAAGGTTAATCCTAAATATTTGATAATGTTTACTTGTTCTAGGCATGGGCAGTCACAATTCCGGTTTAAAGATGTATTTTTACATTTGTGTATTTTTAATGGAGGGATTAGGTTTGACTTAGGAATATTGGAGAGACTAGACAGTAAGTATTTTGTTTTCTGTACATTTAGTGTTAATGTGTTCGAGTCAAGCCAAAATTTTACCTTTTGAATTCCTTCCTCTGCTTTGGAATATGCGGTAGGCCAGTCTTTCGCCTGGAAGAGGAGGACAGTGTCATCGGCGAAACTGACAATAGTGGCATCGATGTCTAGGTTACACAACTCGTTAATGTATATAAGGAAGAGCGTTGGACCTATGACACTGCCTTGAGGGACCCCGTAACTAATAGGCAAAAATTGACTCTTTGTTGATCTGAGTTTAACGCATTGGGATCTGTTAGATAAAAAGCTGGAGAGGAGGCCTAATTCATTATTCCTAATACCTATATTGAACATTTTGCGTTCTAATTTGATGTGTGAAATTGTATCAAATGCTTTGCATAGGTCGAGAAATACCGATAAACATTTCAAACCATTGTCCAGGTGGCCAGAGATATGGTCAATGACCGTGGCTATGGCATCGTTGGTGCTTTTATGGTTTCTGAATCCAAATTGCCGCGGCGATAGTAGGTTGTTGGTTTCCAGGTATTCCATCAGATTATTATTGACGATCTTTTCAAATACTTTGGACAGGGAATTAAGCAACGTAATAGGACGATAATTACTAATATCAAGTTTGGAGCCTGTTTTGAAAATAGGGATAATGAGACCTTGTTTTAGAATGGTGGGAAATATGCCTTGGCGGATGCTAGTATTAAGCAAATGAGTTAATGGTTTAATTATACCAGGGGCAATTTTTTTAAGAACACTGTTAGGTATTTCATCAATACCGGTGGAAGAAGAGTTTTTGAGCGAGTTTATTACTAAAGAAACTTCTTTCTCTGTAATCGTTTTAAGAATAAAGCGGGTTGGGAAATCATCATTGATTGTGCGGTCACTAGGGCCACGCGTATCGTTATTTACTTGAATTTTTTTTGCTAGTTCTGGACCTATATTTGCAAAGTAATTGTTTATATAATTGACTATTGTATTGGGGTTTGATGTGAAGTCTACGGTGGTATCATTGATATTGAGAGAGTTTAAGGTGTCAGTGGCTGTATTTGAATTGGTAGCTTCCTTGAGAACTTTCCATATTTTTTTAGGATCATTGCTACATTCGGAAATTTTTTTGTTGTAGTATAGATTTTTGGCTTTCCTAATGACTTGTGTGCAAATATTTCGGTATCTTTTATAGAAATTATGGAGTGTGATATCATATGGATTTGTGGCACATTTTTTATGTATGGAGTTGCGTTTCCGAATGCAGTTGATAATAGTGTGGTTTATCCATGGTTTGAGAGGTTTGATTGCTCTAGGAATGGTTTTTGTGGTGATTTTGGTGTTTTGGACAAGGGTGTCTTGTAGGTAGGTAGAGAAGTAGTTCCAGGCCTCCTCTATGTTTTCTATATTATAGAGTACGTCCCAGGATTTGGAATTAATCGTTTTGTTGAGGTTGTCATAGTTAATTGTTTTCTTCGTTATTTTAGTTGAAGCTTTGCTTTGTACATTGTGTTTGGAACTCATTGTGAATGAGGTGGCGTAGTGATCTGTAATAGATGACGTGTGGATTTCGGAGGTGTATTGGTTGGTTGATTTAACCATAATATGGTCGATGCAGGAGGAGGAGTATGGCGTACATCTTGTTGGGGAATTTATTGTGCTTTCCATTCCGTGGAACATGATTGTATTTAAGTAATCTTGGCACTGGGGATGTTCATTGTTTTTTAAAATGTTAATGTTAAGGTCTCCCATCAATATTAAGTTTTTTGTATTGTTTAGTTCCGTTAGATAGCAGTTCAAGTCATGTAGAAAGGAGGAGATATTAGGTTTCGAAGGAGAGCGGTAAAGTGCAATGATACAGGTGTTGACGTTGTATGTTATTTGCAGACAGTTTGAGTTTGAAATGTGAATTTCTTTAACGTTAAATGTGTTGTGAGTGTCGTTTAGTGTATATGCTACTATGCCATCGTTTTGTCTGCAGTGGTTGGAGGTTTGATGATGGGTATAATTGGGGATGTTTTTTGGATTATAGTAAGGTGTTAGCCAACATTCTGTCAGGATAATTAGGTCATATTTAGTTTTAGTAAGGTCGAGTTGGATGAGAAACTGGTCAAAGTTTTTATTTATCGATCTAATATTTTGATGGTAGATTGATAGGTTTGATTTGTTAGACGTTATATTGGTAGTTACAGAATCCATTTTTGTGTGATGTGTACATTGAAAGGGACAATTTCGTGACATTTTAAGTTATTTTTTTTAAATCATCTACATGTTTGATATAGAAAATTTTTTCGTTGGTGAGGCGCCTCATCATGATTCTACCTTCCTTGTACCAGACATAGGTATAATTTTTTTCTTTGGCAAATTTTTTTGTTTGCCATAAAAGTTCTTTATGATATGGGGTGAGTTCTTCTCCAATGAAAATCTTGTCTTGGGCAAGTCCTTTGATAGCAGCGTAGTTTATGTTTCTTCTTACGGCGATGAAGTTGTCTCTTGTGGTTTTATTTTTGAAGTGAACTAGCAGTTTGGGGGGAGCATCGATACGTCTGTCCGGTATTCTTTTTACATCGTTTATTTCGCTATTTTTGATTTCTAAGCCAGCCGCTGCAGCCACTCTTTTAACTATTTCGGTAGCCTCTTCTTCACTTGTTTGTTTAATGCCGGCTATTTCCAAGTAATTTGAGCGAAATTTTGATTCAAGTTCCGATAGTTTGATTTCAAGATGTTTTATGATGGTATTTTTGTCTTGTTGATCCTTTTTGATGATTTCTATTTCACCTTCAATTTTTTTGTTTTGTATGAGAGTTAGGTCTATCTTTTTTATAATTTCGTCATACTGATTACTTATGAATTCTATGCTTTTTTGGGTTTCTGCTGTGATCTTTTCCATTTTGGTGATTATTTCTTTTTTAATATTTTCCATATTTTTATTAATGTGGAGAATAATTTTTTCCATATTTTTATCATCGATTTCAAGTGCACTATTTCCTATACTTTTGTTTGTTTTATTAGTATTGGTGTTGTCTTCTTCCGAATCGCTAGATGTCACTTTTTTTTGGGGTTTTTTCTGCCTATTCATTATGAAAAGGTTTGAAGATCGGATAATTATTTGATATAAATAAAAATAAAATTTTATTTTTCTGGATTTGACAGGATTCGATCGTTGTCCGCTAGGTCCGCTCAGTATATTTTCAGCGAGCGCGCTAGCCACTACGCTATGGGCCGACTGTGACGCACTGTGAAGATAGTGCAATATTAATTGACTTAGGCGCAGTTACGTTTATAATAATCAGATGTTTGTTTTGTTAACAATACTCGATGTCACTTTTGCAGGTTTATAAAGACTTAATTACGTTATTTAAGATAGTTTAGAAATCACTAGCTTAGATATTTCACTGAACTGATATTAACGAAAACAATTGCCGCTAAAATGATTGCTATAACCGTACTATGGGTTATAAATTTCTATGATTTTTGGGAGCGTTTTTTTTAGCGTGCACTCTGTATGAATTGTATGAAACTTTTTTGATGGATGTTTTGTTTAATGGAGAACCTTAATAAAAATTTAAAAAAATTAGTTAATGGACACGTTTTACGTTTCGATCAATAAAGTTGGTATTAAAATTAAACATTACTCGTTATAAATTCCGTGTGTTCTAAATTCCCGGTTAATACGGCCCATCCATTGGGTTAAACGCCATTTTATTGAACTCTCCCTCCGCCCACCGGTTAATATGTTAAATTATTACTCCTAGCTTATGCGACCGACAAAAATTGAAATATTGTAGGCTAAAATGCGTGGCGACTATAATATATATCTGTTGACAACATAATTCCATACTTATTGTATTCTGCCTTTGTCTAACCCTGCGGGAACCGGCGTAAATGATGTTTATAACTTATCGTGGGTTGAAATTAAACCTTCGGCGCATAATAAATCAAACTTTAATGTAAATACATTCCTAACTTAATTAGTTGCGGTAAAAATACTTTCATTCCTCTACTTTTTCGTTTGTTGGAGGTTAAAGGAGGTTATTCGGTCAGACAATGGTATCGGTCGTCATCAGAGCGTCACAGATATTTATTTTTTATTTTTCTTCAAAGTACAATCCCGTTAATTAGCAATTAAGCAGTTTATCAACAGGATCAATGTTCAATGATAATGTTTACAATTA
This sequence comes from Glyphotaelius pellucidus, assembly GCA_936435175.1. Classification (NCBI taxonomy): domain Eukaryota; kingdom Metazoa; phylum Arthropoda; class Insecta; order Trichoptera; family Limnephilidae; genus Glyphotaelius; species Glyphotaelius pellucidus. The sequence goes on from OW386548.1 coordinate 33,782,087, forward strand.
CAATGATTAAGCAATTAAAATTCAGTGAATTCGGTTGCAATGTATAACATAAATAAATAATGTTATAATTATAATATAAATAAACAGATTGTCACAATTAAGAGCTACTAACCAGCGGCCGAGTATTTGAATTTCGTCGAACGATGATCTTGCGGTTCCGATGAGAAAGATTAGTTATTTTCCATTCCAGCATTTTTTTTTTACATGAGCTCCACACAGGAGACCCTGAGGAAAATAATTTTCTTCAGGGCCTATGTCATCTTTGGGGATGCTGTGTGGAGGGTTTTTTTAAGGAAAAGAAGGGAAGGAGAGTTCTGGGAAGGAAAAAGGTTTAAGGGGTGGGTAGGAATCTGGGGTTCAGTGTGTCCTGGTCATCCGCCTCCAAGACCTAGAAAAACTTCACCCCATGAACCCGGGCACCCCTGCTAAATCACCAAACGTAGCGAACCACTTGGGGTGACCTATGGCAGAGGTGTTGGTTATCCAATAAAGGTTCCCGGGGCGGCGGTACTCATTCCCGCCTCCCAAATTGAATTTAACATAATAACTCAATATCGATTTTATTTCACTTATAATTCGCTTTGATAAATACCTACATTCAAAATTCTCAAACTCGTGATGGTAAAATTATTAAAATTATTTACTCTTTGTAACTATTTTTTTGATCAAAGGTAATTATAATTTTTCAATAATGTCTAAGCAAAATAAGAATGTTATTTTTCTTAAATATTTTAGTTTGTAAGGCCGTAAATAAATAGACAAACTGAAGTATTTTCGTCCCAAAACAGGAAACTTGTGAAGTGGACTTTCGTCTTCGAAATAGACCTTAATAATGGTCATTTGATCTGATTAGTTGATACTCCACAAAAGAGAGTTTAACGACCCTTACTAGTGAGTATCTTCCACTCTTGAACAACTCGCGTGCCACCTAAATTTCATAATTCCAGAGCTCACCAATAGTAAAAAAAAGAATTATCCAATTTGGTGCAGTCGTTCAGAAGTTAGGCGCGTACAAACATTTTTATTAATTAATTAATTACGAAGATTCATTTTTATTTATATAGATAGTTAGATATACGATTTCCCGCTAATATATTAACATCGTTTCCGCGACAACGATTTGTTTTCTGACGTTAGCAATAACTCGCTTTATAAATATAATATATTAATATTTATAGTCTCATAACGCCAGAGCTTACCTATATATACAGTCTTTATTGCTCGCATATTGGCTTTTTAGTGGTCAAATATTTTTTATTTCGGTTTATTGGTTTATGCGTGAAAGCGTAAAAAACGAACACACGCAGTTTCGCATTTATAATATTAGTATAGATGTACTTAAATTTGGTTAATTTCTGAGTAACACTTTATATCAAAATACGGTAAATTTCAGTTCATAGGAAATATGCTCGATCATACAATGAAAATCTGCTACGAATAAACAGTTTCACAGAAAGGAAAAATAACATCTGTGATTCTAGTCGACCTTATATTTAAAAAAAATCCTTTTGGGTGATTTCTGTTAACGCCTCTAGTAAAATAAGGGTTTTCTTTTGGACGTGGGTCGCTAATTCCAGCTTAAACACGTGGAATTATATGTGCGTGGGTTATTCCAGGAATTAATGTAATAAATTGTCTTAACTGTCTGGAAAATATGTTGTAAATAAATGCGCATTTCCCAGATACGTTTATTTATTTTAATTTAACTAAATATTTGGTTAAGTTCTTTAAAATATTTTTAGTAAATTTTGTAGTTTTTTATATCTAAATTCTGCTTGGCTAGATGTTTTTGAGGGTTGATCTTAAATATTCGTCAATGATACCAAAAGTAAAGGTTCTTTTTTATCACCACGTTTTTTTTAAATAACCGATATTTTGTTGGAAATTATTTTAGATTCTCTCAGCCAAAAGTATTATCGTTATTTATTTTTAGGTTTTATGCCATGTTGCGCTACCTCCTTATTTCTTTCGTAACGTTCCGGACTGCGTTACAGGGTCCATCATCAGGGCAGATGTGTAATCCAAGACCGTATTGAAGTGTGTGTATATGCATGTAGATACATATACAATACGTTGTTGCCAGCTCCAATCATCTAAAAGCTGATATCACAGTATAATTTATAACACCTCAAAAATACATAAGAATGATATTTCCTTGTTTACTATATTTATATTTCAATGATAATATTGATTCAAGGAACAATACATAACACAATAGCATATAAATAAAATAAAAACATAATTTTAAGTATTTCTACGCCGATGAAGATCGCCGCATTCCGAAAGTTGTGGGATCGAATCCCGGCATGGCAAATAAATTTTATTTGATAAATTTGTGTTATTTCACAATTGCATATTAGCGGCACGTTCCAGAGTGGAAGACACTCTCAGTATCACCCTGGTGTAAGACCACCATTCAGAATTAAAACGTTGCTTGAAATGGCTTTAGCCGTGTTTGGTGACCAGATCTGAATAGCCAGGTACTTCCCCCCTTCCTCTTCCCCATCTCCTTCCCCTCCCCACTACCTTCACCCACTAGCCTCACAACGTACCCCAATTGGGGATGCCATAGTCTCACTGGCTCCAGACGGGAGCTGTTGGGACTCTTATGAGGCATTAAAATGAAAAGATGGGGTAAATTAAGAAATATATTTATGATTTGAAATGAAATTATTTCTTTTTTCTTTCAATAATATTACCTTTTTCTTGAATAATACCAATTTTGTTAATTTATTTTTATTTTTTGCGTTAGTTCCACAGGACGCCCGAAGGAAAACAATTTCCCCCTGATCCTATGTCATCTTTGGGGATGCTGTGTGAAAATTATTTTTAGGGCAAGGAAAGAGAGGAAGTCCTGGGAACGAAAAAAATATCAATAAAAAGAATATATTCATAATTAGGCTTTAAAAAAACTCTTTACGTTGTAAGTTTTCACTACAAAATGCTGTTCCTTCTAAATAAATGATTAAAAAAATGTATTTTAATTTTTGCATGACTATTTTAAAATCTTCATAAAATCCCTTACTTGTACTAATTCATATGTAAAATACGATTTACACCTACCAACACTTGATCCCGTCAAGCTACGGCACATCTCAGTGGCAGAGTATTCGCGTCATGTCCGCACGCCAGCAGCTTACGGCGCGGTGTTCTCTAACGCAATTAGCCACGACTGTTAAGACGCGAGCTAACGAGGCTGCCGAGCGGCAAAACGGATTCAGGACTTCTGGCCGTGTAAAGTGTAACGTGTAATAAGGGCTTTGTAAATAATACACTCGTTGATTGGAGGAAGCAAATAATATATAGGCGACGCTTCCCGGCTCAAAAAGAAGAAGATGGAGAGATATGTTATTACGAATGTTGGACAGAGCGCGCTAATATTTTCAATGATAAAATTGAAGCGAAAACTATGAAAATGCCTAATAAAGCATGACTCGGTTAAATCTTTAAATGATACTCAAGAAGGTATCTTGAATATCATTTAAAGAAACATTGTGAATTTTTTCACAAATATAACTTGTAAAATAATAGAAATAGACTTGTTTTAAATAATTTTCAGGGCATACTTTGCGATTTTTTTCTATCGAGGTAATTTCATATAATTTGCGTTTCGGCGTGGAACGTATCTAGATATTATCTTCAAAAATAACATATATTTTTTTAAGAGCTTAAAAACTTCAAATGTTTAAGGGAGATATGTAAGAAATCGGTAGAAATTCGGATAGCGGTGGTCTATCGCTCGGCTAAAGTAATAAGTCCTTTCGGATCCTGGACCACAGATAGGTTAATGAAATTGTTAATCTGTTAACGAAAAATACGGATACGCCCACAACACTCTTATAATAAACTACGAAAAAATCTTCATTCTCACACGTCTTGTTGAACTTGTGGCCTCCGTTTTCGTAGTCGAGAATCTTTACCCTCGACGTGGCAGGCCGTCATTAATAGGTACACAAGTAAATTAATGTTTTCTTCAATTTGAACAAATTCTGCTAGAATTTCATTAAAGGGTTGAACGACTCGATTCAGTTTTTCGTGTGCATCGTTGAAATTTGATCTTTTGTAAAGGGCAAAATGTTGATTAATGTTCAGGAAAATGAAAAAAAAGTGTTTTTTTTTTCAAAAACTCATATTTTCTGTTTTTGTAGACCTATCAATTATTATGAATATTTATTATAAAATTACATTGAATGGATTTTTTTAGAATACTTTTCATTTTTTATAATTTCAGTCATAAAAGAATTTAATTTATTTTTAATTTAAAAAAAATAAAAATAACTTAAAACGCACGTTGTAAATACACGCACTTATATTCTCAGAAATATTTCGAATGACACATTTTTAGATTTTTTGTCAAGCTTTGCAGCATTTCAAATTTCCGCTACCAATATATTATCTCGTAAATGTAACTAAGTTTCTTATAGATATCTTTGAAACCATAATGCATACAACTTTGTAATACAATTAACTAGCAGCATTTAAGCTTTTGATTTCTATAACCCAGACGATGAATTATTACTGTTCCAACTTAAATCTTCAAAAATCCCTAGACACTTCATAACACCCGTCCAAAAGTTCAGACCCCAGCCATCAGCCGCACTACTGCAGTCAAAGTTCTCCAAAACTAGCATGAAATTTGGATGGTGGATGTTCCACCCCTTACCTGCTTAGACTTTGGAAGCGGAAGCCTCCCCGAACCTCCCTCGTCGTGTCTCCTTGCATTGTATTGAATTATTTACACCCCCTTCATCCCATAAACGACCCCGCGAGGAGTGGGGGTGGAATAACATATATTATTTATCAGTTAGGATGCAAGAAGTGTCTAGCGACATCACGAAATTAGAAAATTTTATAGCGGGAAGGCGTAAACTTTCTAGCTGATGTGACAGCCTACTGTTTCCTTGTTTTCTTTCTCTTGTTCTTTCGGAAACTCTCGGAGGAAATTTATAAATAAAAAATCAACTAAATTATTTTGTTGGAATGAAAAAAATGTTTTCTGCCTTTTTTAAAATACTGATGACAATGCTACGTTTTTGGTTTATTTTCTTATTTTAAGTCTTCTTATATTCAGAGTAACTACCTGTTTTGGAATTAATTGAAATTTTGTGTCATGCGCGACATATTAAATAATAATAATTTTAAACGGACCTTTTTCATTTACTATTTTTTCCTACTAGATACTTAGCTCCACACACGAGGCACTGCGGAAAAAATTCTCTCAGGGCGTATGTCATCTTTGGGAATACTTTGTGAAGGGTTTTTTAAAGGAAATGAAGTTGAGAAAATTTTGGGGTGGAAAAGGGTATGAGGGGTGGGTAGGAATCTGGGGGTCAATGTGTTCAGGAGCGACGGATGTATGAATCTATCCCTCCCACTGCGGGCAAGGGGGTGGATGTAGAGAGTTCACCTGGAGAGGTTTAGGTTAGGTCAACCTGTCTCTTCCGACACAGCACACAATGCACAAGGTGGTCTTGATTGTTCGCCGCCAAGACTTAGACAAACCTTACCCCATGAATCCAGCCACCACCGCTAATCTTCAAACGTACCGAACCCCTTGAGGTGACCTATGAGAGGGGTGTTGGTTATCCAATAAATGGTTCCCGGGGCCGTGGTACCTAGCCCCACCTCCCAAATTCAAATTAAAATTAGTATTTTTCCAAAGTCCTGTTTTGTTTGGTCCTGCCGCCGAGAGCTCCGTTGTTCATTGTAACTACTGGATCGTTTATGAGACATAGCGAGAGATTAAAAACATCTATCAGCGGTACTTCTTTGTGTGAATACATTTAAATATTGTTGTAATATAACACGGTTCGTACATCAAAACCTTATTAAAAATTTCAAAGAATCAATTCTTAACCAAAAAATAATGTATTTTCTCGATGCCATAACAGTTTACCTCAAACCTCAAAAGTACCCCCAAAGAATATCTTCTTATCACTCAAAGGACCAATGCTAAAGGGTGGGTGGTTGGTTTGTTGGAAGGCAATGCCGGGAGCACAGAGAACGTGAAGGGAAAATCCATCGTTAGTGAGTCATGATAGGAAATGCGGACTGCGCCGGAAGAAAGACAAGAAAAATCGACCTAATAAAACCACCCTTGAATATGTTTACCTAGAAAAGGGTCGCGTCACTTGTAGAGGGAAGTTCAAATGTCTACCATTGAGCATCAAACATAAATCCAGTACTAATTGAAATATTCAATTTTTTATGAGAAAAACTCTCTTTATATAACTTTTGAAGGTTATTCCCATCAACATAATATATCATTGAAGAAGAAGATAACACTTATAATCTAAAAGAAAATATGAAAGAAAACAAGACACAGAAAAACAGAAAAAAAACAATGGTCGCAACTGGGACTCGAACCCAGACCTCTCGTCTAACCGGGACGTGCGCGTTTTCCAATTTCGCTATTGCCACCTTCTGTCAAACCGTCATATTTGTCAATCTCATATTTCAAATATTTAGAATCATTAATATTATCTTCAACTAGTTCTTTTTCCATATTATAGGCAACTACTCTTTTTATTGGAAAAAATCATTCTAAGAATTGGTTTGTAACCTGAGATTGACAAATATGACGGTTTGACAGAAGGTGGCAATAGCGAGAAAACGCGCACGTCCCGGTTAGACGAGAGGTCTGGGTTCGAGTCCCAGTTGCGACCATTGTTTTTTTTCTGTTTTTCTGTGTCTTGTTTTCTTTCATATTTTCATTTAGATTATAAGTGTTATCTTCTTCTTCAATGACTAATTGAAATATTTCGTTATTTTTCTTAAATACAACTAAGTAGGTAAAATTCTTGGAGTACATGGTTACTGAAGACCTCTCAGATTATTGTGATATTGATCAATAAAGGAGAAGTATATTGTTTTATATATTACCCAAAGATCTTGATGTAAAAAAAAACATTGTTCAATGCATTTTGCAATAGCCTGTTATAAGTGTGAAAATTGGTGTCACTACCAAATTGGTTCGATGGAACCAATATAATAATGCATGCAGAATTATATTTGGATACAGAAGACATAGCAGCACATCAACATTGTTTACGGAATTCAACCGGGTAAATGGAGCCAAGACGCGACTAATGTCCTCCGACAAATACAGTGGTAACCGCAGCCTTCCAGCACCAAGAGTCACTCACTCACTCCTGAGTGAGCGCTGGGCCCGAGCTCACTCAAGACCACATCCAGTATAATAATAAATTATTTATTTATTATTTTATTGTTCTCTAGACTTTATGTCCGAGTTAAATCTTCCCCACAGGAAAAATTTAACCCTTCCACACACTTTTCCATCAAATGATCATCTAGTCAATCCACGCGATGTAATTGCATTGTATAAGTATAATAAATTCAAAACTATACAAGAACAACACGTCAACCTACCAGAGACCATATGGAAAAATACTTCACCGACTCCAGATATTTTCATATCAGAGGGTTTGGCTCAATAGAACTCCTAACTGAACCGATAAATCCTACTGATCCCTCAATATAAATATTTAAAAAATCTTTCGTAATCCTACATGTGTTTAATACGACTGATTTTTGCATCTTTATATAAAGATTCTTTGATAAATCTAATAAGCCTAAATTTTTAATTAGAGAGCTAGGTATAATGTCAGTAGCCGAAATAACAAATGGTAATATTTTTATAGTCCGAGAATGCCAAATTCTTTTAATCTCATTTCCTAAATCTGTGTATTTTCTAATTTTTTCAGAAACAGATTTTTGAATATAACAGAAATTTGGAATAGCGACATCAATGATATAAGTTATTTTTTTAATTTTGTCATGTAAAACTATATCGAGTCTATTATGACGAATCGTTCGGTCTGTTAGTATAGTTTTATCATAATATATTTTATAAAATTCATTTTCTAAAAACGAATTTGGTTCGTATTCATAATATGGTACTACATTACGGCAGTCAATCAATTTATGTTTAATTAGCAATTTTTTATGAATTATTCTTATTACTATTATTATTACTATGTAAATATGTATAATTATATGACACATGTGTGTTTGCGCTATTCTCACCACATCCTGGAACAAAGAATTATTATTGTTATATTATCACTTTGACATAAAGTATTATTTAGTATAACGAGTAGAAACACTATGCGAATCCTTTTTTGTTCGCATACCCTCAAGTTACTCAATAAAACTACTTTATATTTTTACTAAAATGGCACTTTTTTGTGGAAACTTGAGTGACTTATTTGTGTTTGGCAGAAAGAGACCTCTTACTTAAGAAAATAACATTTCAAATAATCCAATATATTATTGTTTATTGTTAGTACGAGTATCTCGCAAACTTTTCATTGAAAGCGCCAATACAAAGGACAACATGTGATTCTCTATAATTGCATGAATTTTTATCGTGCACTTTAATTACCTTATCTTATTTTATTTGAATTTTCTGGCTACCTGCAGAGTGAAATTTCACCGAGTTTAATAGGATTTCAAAAACTCTAAGTGGTGAATTCAAATATTATTTAAAGTATGTTTTATCAGGTCTCACCATGGAGATACTAATAATTTTCGACGTTTAACCAATTCATTTATATATATTTAATTATAATACGTCTCACGCTCGTATAATGAGCGTCTGAACATCGTACAGTGAACATTGAACATCCCCATACCGTGCTAGCAATGCTGTTGCTCCGACTGCGGCCCTGCGACAAAAGGGTTCCGTATCGTTTACCGGTAACGACCTCTACATTACTCCCGGTTTAAACGGCGCTGGGCCCGTAAAACCTCCGGTACACGGCGGTATCCTCATCCCTCCCCACCCACTGTACTTCTATACTTCTCTAGTACTTCTGCGACTGAGACAGCTATGGCAAACACTTGGCACCTGCGACCTCTTCTTACTTCTGCCCTCCTGGTGTGCTGTTTGTTATCTCATTTTATTGTCGAGCAGATTATTTCAAGATGTGTTGATCTCTGAAGGTTTTGATATTTTCAAGATTAGCAGCCAAATGGTTATTATCGGTTATTATTATATTACGAATATTATATATTAAATAACATTTTTTCACTTAAAATACATAGTAATTTTGTAATTTTGTATAAAAGTTGGAGCTCCATGAATGGAAGAAATTACGAACATTTCACTTTGCAATATATTTGTTGCTTGGTGGCTGACACTTTGTATTAAGGCGCCGTTTACCCTCTTAAAAAGAAGAAAATGGAGATATATATGTAATTATGAATGTTGGAGAGAGCGCGTTAATATTTAAAGCGATAAAATAGGAGCGAACATTGTGAAAATGTTTAATAAAACACGACTCGTTTAAAATAGAGCAAACATCTCGTGGGGAATATTTAAAATAGCATTTAAAGAAACACTCTAAATTTTTTCATACATATAACTTCTAAAATAAGTAAAATGAACGTGTTTATAATAATTTTCGGAGGTAGGGGTAGAGAGTCGAGGGAATTTCATGTAATTTGCGTTTCGGTGCAGAAAACGTCTAGCTATTATTTTCAAAAATAACATACATTTTTTTTAAGAACTTGAAAACTTCAAATGTTTAAGGAAGATATGTAATAAATCGGTAGAAATTCGGGATGCGGCGGCTTAATGAAGAACTTCAGCGAGGTTCAATTTTATTGCTAACAAAGTGATATTAAACCTTGTTTCAATTAGTTCTCTTTTTTTATGTATACCGCACAATAGTCCCGATTGCTCCCGTCTGAAGCTAGTGGGACTATGGCATCCCTAAATATGGGGTAGAGGAAGGTGGGGAAGTACCTGGCTATTCAGATTTGGTCACCAAACACGCTAAAGCCATTTCAAGCAACGTTTCGATTCTGAATGGTGGTCTTACACCAAGGCGATACAGAGAATATCTTCCGCTCTGGAATGTGCCGCAAATATACTATATATTATTTTTAATTCATTAATAATTGTGAAATAACACTAATCAAATTTATTTGCGCACGCCGGGATTTGATCCCACGACCTTCGACTTGCGAGTTGAGAGCCTTACCTCTCGACCACGGAGACCTCTGTGAGAGACGACCATTTTTTTATTTGATACATCAGATCTATTTGAATTTTGATTTTGAATTCTTGAATAAATCAATCAAGTGGAATCTTGGAAGTGCAAATTAACCAGCTTCCCGACATTCGATCGAGCTGAAACTCGACAGATAGACTCGTTGTTGATGATAATGCAATCTATCAACTTTTGATTACAATCACGTATACACACGCGGATATATATGCATTTCTCTGAAATTGGATGTCATTACAGCAGTTAATATACGAAATAAATGCCGAACCAATTCGGAATCGGCTCAGTCGCTCATTCAATCCTCATTCATACAGAAAATAAATACTTATACAAGTTTTAAAAGAAATTTTAAAATTTCACGGCAGTGAGAGAAATTTCCAATGATTTTTAACCTCTGCCCTCTGCAGTCAATAAGTACGATAAGCCACGGCACCAACCCCCTGTGTTCTAGTGACTAGTGATGTATTGATGACATTAGTCCCTTCTTCCGTCGCCACAGACAGCGCCAGGCATGGAGTCGATCAGTACAGACTATAGACCCTGCTAAGTGCTCTGTATTTATTGCATTCTTAGTGTTCTTACGTAAGCAGGGAAATGATGTTCCTTTATGGATATCGACGAGGCAATCTGCCGGAATAATTGCTATATTCACTCAAGAAAACTTTTTTCTATTCTTACATCTTTCGTATACTTTTGGACACACTGAATAGATGCACAGAAAGAAATGGGTTGTCGGCGAGTCTGTGTGCCCAAAGTAAGCTCATGTTTCCTTACTTCACGTAAACTTGATCAAAATTTTTTAAATATTTAAATTATTTCTTTCGACCGTATTATTTCAGAGGGTCAAAATAATTCCGCTCTGCAATAAAATCCAAAAAAATATAATATTTCTGAACGTATCCAAAAACAAAAAACTACTTTTGAAAGGTAATAAATACGCTTTAAAATTTTAGAAATGGAAATAAATATTCATATTTTTGAAATACAAAAATTTTGCACGCTAACACGAAAAAGTTTTAAAAGGGACTTACGTTTTTTCTAACTAAAATTACTGAGAACGAAAAAAAAAATTATACACATATTTTATTAAACAAATAAACGTTATATACTATCTTACTTTTTATCGTTCTATATTAAAATAATTTATAAGAAATTCCCAAAGTTTTACAAATTTATTTCAAAAAGCGATTCGAAATTTTGGTTTTATAAAGGTGTTCATGTTTTAAAAAACTAACCACTTTTTTGCGGTTAGTTTTCGTATTTGAATATAAAGCGTGGTTTTTTCTCTTTTTATCACCGTTTGTATCACATTTCTCACTATGATAGTAAGGGAGATACAACCATTTCTATGAGGCCTATATTAGTTGACCCAAATAGAATCTGAGGGTTAATTATTTATTCAAATTTCATCAGCCAGTTTGAGTCCATAGGAGTCCAAAAGTTTTATATAAGATTCCTAAGACTATTATCTTTTAAATCTTATGAGGAATAGCTACAATACCTTCATTTTCTTTTAGAAAAAGAAGAAATCTACTGACTTAATATGTTTATACAAAATTATTCACTACAAGCCTGAAACCACTCATTGTCTAAGTAATTAATATTCGCGTTTTAAAGTTCTTAATAGACGTTATTTTAGGAGTCATAAATTATTTCAAAAACGACCGGTCAGTGGCCGAGTTAGCATCGCGTTTGGGTCCCACCCAAGCGTCCTGTGTTCGATTCCTCGACTGGCTAAGTCCTCCATCACGACACAGGCAACATTTTCTGCTTCGTGGTAGTAATAGGAGATTTTAAAATATTGTATGGTTATTCGAAACCCGGGAATGTATGTCTTTCTTTTTTAAAGAAAAGAAAAAGAATTTTAATGTGAGTTTTTTAATAACAATGTTCTCAATTTCAATCCAATGTCTTGAATGAGTAAATTGTATAATGCCATAGAATGAGACGATATGGACATCTTCATAGCCACAAGCTAATATGACGTCATGGCAAATAGAAGAATTTGAACAAAAATATATGTAATTGCTTTATTATTACATATTTTCTTTATTTTGTTCTTATCTTTCTCTGTACTGTATACTTACTAAGTTTTTTTATTTTTTTTTTATTTTGCGTATTTCTGTTATTTCTCTAGCGTATTCACCTAGTAACATGAATTTGTAAAGCGCCCTTGAGGTGGTTTTCCCATAAAAATGGCGCTATAAAAATCATTCAATTTCAATTGTTCTTTTGACTTTATGTCAGGGTTAAATATTCCCCACAGGAAAAACTTCAAATTTCCACACACTTTTCCACAAATAATCATCTAGTCAATCCACGCTATGCAATTGCACTATATAAGTATAATAAATACAAAACAATACAAGAACAACATGTCAACCTACCAGAGACCAAATGGGAAAATAATTCACCGACTCCAGATATTTTCATATCAGAGGGTTCGGCTCGATTGAACTCCTAACTGGACCGATAAATCCTACTGATCCCTCAATATAAACATTTAAAAAATCTTTCGTAATTCATGTATTTAATATAACTCATTTTTGCATTTTTATATACATAGATTCTTTGACAAATTTAATAAGCCTAAATTTTGAATGATAGAGTAAGGTATAATGCCAGTAGCAAATTATTATTAACAACTTCACCTTGATTTACGCATGCTGTGAACTTTTTCAAATGGAGTGTTAAAAATCTATACACATCCCAATAAAAAAAATTTATTAATGAATATATATTAGAATGTTTATTAATCGTTTTACATTAATGAATGTTATAATTGTTAACACTGTTTATTTGTAAATGTTTCAAACAATGAATAATTAAATTAAACTGGCGAGTATCCTTTTCTTTCTAATCGGTATTATTTGCACTTCTAGGAATTATGTGTCTAGGGTTTGGGCACCATTTCATTAGAGTGGAAATCCAGAATATGTGCGTTGAATATTATCATATCGAGAAAGGTCCAGACTAGCTTTATGGGCAAATTTGAGATAGGAAACACATACATTACGTTTGAATGTTACACATAAAATCTGTACTAAAACTTATTTCATTTACTGAGTTGACATATCGTCTTCAAAATAGAAGTTTATTTCTCGTGCAGAAGAAAAATATGCGTTTTGGTTTGATTAATCCCTCGGGCCCCCGCCATATTTTTTCAGACGGTCAAAATATTTTCGCTTTACAATAAAATCAAATTTACACAAAATAAATGGAATATTTTTTTTACATATCTTAAAATTAAAAATTGTTTTTGAAGGGTGAAAAATACTGTACCAAATTAGTAATTCGAAAAATTTTTTTTTTTCAAATATAAAAATTTTGCTTGCAAAAATAAAAAAAATGTTTTGAACTTGGCTCACCTTGCGTGTTTTCCAAATAAAATTATCTACTGATAACAAAAAAAAATTAAAACACGTAAAATGTGTCTTTCACGTTCACCTCACATTTTTGTCTTTCCAGTATTAGTTATTAAAAATAACTATTAGTAAAAAATTCCCAAAGTATCATAAATTTTTTTCAAATTGCAATCCGAAACTTCGGTTTCACGAAGGTCTACATTTTATTTTATCATTGTAGAAAGCACTCACTTTGTGGTTTGACATATTTAATAAAATAAAATCCTTTTTTGTTTAAAACCACGAGATTTATTAATTTATGAACCGACCGGTTTCGCTTTGATCAAGCATCTTCAGGGTACAAATTAATACTAAACAATAAGTGCATAGTGTGTGCTTATATATAATCAAAAATATGGAGGGAGACAACATGATACAAATATAACAAACACATTGACGGCCATAAAATACATTAACTTAAGTACACAAGTAATGGAAAAAACCGAAAGATAATTATGTGACTAATGGGTTACAATAATAAATTTGGAGAAACAAAGCATCAACTGGCATGGGGTAAGGAGCACTGGGAATTTTTATTTAAGGGTTTATTGGAAACAGACCTAATATCGGACTACTTGATATGTCTAATTGATTATTAAGTAAAAATTTGTGAATTTTAGTATCTCTTCCGAACTAAAAGTCTTCCGAATAAAAATATTTATCAAAAAATGTAAATGATTATATATTTTTAAAACGTGTATTTACCTCAGCCAATTTCCAGCTAATTTGCCAAGACATTTTTATCGCAATAATTTTCAATAATGTTTCGTAGTTTCGCTTTTCGGAACCCTCAGAAAAGTCTTGCCAGCGGAATCTTGTGCTTTATTTGTGTTCGTCAAACGCCGCGATATACCGATGTATATGTGTGCGTGTTTTGTTTTCGAGGTCTGATTGCCACTAATTTGATTGGTTGAGACGTGATCCTCCTTCTGTATTCTCTCGATTCTCCTTCCACCCTCCTCTCATCCCCCTACTCCACCCCCTGGATCCCAGGAGAACATGGAAGTAAAGCGCAGTGTCTTTATCCCGAGCTAAGGGTGGTTTCTTGTATGTGCGGTGATTCATAAATTGAATATATCCAGCAATTGTTATAACGTTTCTCTCTGTTGATACGCGTCTACAGAGGTGCGACAATAACTTTAAAATTACTGTCATATTACTTAGTTATTTGGTCATAATATAATCTCGTGGGTGCTTTACGAAGCTAAAAAGTTATTTAAAACCCTAGAAAAAATATGCTGACTACAGTATATGATTGATAGGTAAAACGGGCCGAGAATCGGCTTTTAACGCGGACCGTTCAAATCATTTTTTCAAATTGGTGCTGGTCATCAAATTTTAGGAAATACCCCAATCATATAACTATTTGTATAAGAGATTTAACAAAGGAAAACTGGTAAGTATAAAATACATTTTTACATGGCAAGAGGTTTGAAATCGTTTGGTTTACTGCAATAAACTGTCTGGAATGAAAAAATAATGAAGAAATGGAAGATATAAATTTCAAGGAGAGTGAAAAAATAAAATGCCGTTGCGATGAATTAACAGACAAGCTTTGAAATAATGTGTTCATTTTTAAAATTATCGAAATATAATTTTTTATCTTTAAATTTTTTAATGCAAACATAAAAAAGTTTTGAAAATGGCTCATCTTACGTTTTTAACTAAAATTACTGACAAAAAAATAAGAACACATATATTTTATTTCTCAAATGTATTTTAAACGTTATCGTCAAATCAATTTTTTGTCGCTCGAGTAAAAAATGATGAATGAAAAATTCCCAAAGATTCAAAAAAAAAAATCAATTTGCTGTCGGAAACTTCGTTTTCATTAAGGTGTACATTTTAATTATTTTGTGCTCAACTTTTAGATTTTTATATAAATCGTGGTATTTTCTTTTTTTAACACCGTTTAGATCATATTTTTAACCATGTTAGTAAGGGAGACACGCCGATTTTTATGAGACCTATGTGAGTTGTTCCGAAAAGCGGACAAATCGCTGTGAATAGTCTGAACAATATATCGAGTCATAATTGAGTTAATAATTCTCCACGAGATCGCCAAGAATGCTGACACCAAGGAGATTGAAGATATAGCCGACATTGTTAAGATCATTTCATTAAAATTACACGCTGAATGAATAATGTATCACCGGTTATTCTAAGAAAGGCATTGCTGCTCCCCGTAATCTAATAATGTGATGCCGTTCGAGGATGTTCTTTGACAGGAAAGCAGCTCGTGAATACAAAAACCTTATTATCGACGAATATTAAGGCTTTACTTAATGAGGAAATACAAAAGTTGCGATAACTTAATTTCCTTATACCACTTTTTTAGGGTCACTAAAAATTTACTTTAAAAAAATGGAATGTTATCGTATCAAATTTTTTAAAACAACCCTTTTTCATGATTTATATTTTTCTATCAGTCATATGTCATTTCACAATTTGAGAGGCGGGAATGGGTACCGCCGCCCCGGGAACCTTTATTGGATAACCAACACCTCTGCCATAGGTCAGGGGTGCCTGGGTTCATGGGGTGAGGCTTGTCTAGGTCTTGAAGAGGGATGACCATGACACACTGAACCCCAGATTCCCACCCCTTAAACTCTTTTCCTTCCCAGAACTCTCTTCTCCTTACTTTCCTTTAAAAAAAATCCTCCACACAGCATCCCCAAAGATGACGTAGGCCCTCTGGGAAATTATTTTTCTCAGGGCCTCCTGTGTAGAGCTCATGTAAAAAAAAAAAAATATGTACCTGAATTCTAATCAGCGAATCGCCAATTAACTTTCTAATACCTTCTCCTTCCCCTCCCTAACAATCAGCTTCAAAACATCCTGCTTATTTGAATTTCTAGATTTTTTTTTTTAAAAGAAAGACAAACATTCCCGGGTTACGGATAACCCAACAATGTTTGAAAATCTCCTGTTACCACCACAGAAAGCCGAAAATGTTGCTTGCGTTGTGATGGAGGACTTAGCCAGCCGAGGAATCGAACACGGGACGGTTAGACCAGATGGGTAGAGTCCTCGTGAAAATCGCATTTTTAAACAATTTTATGGATAATTGCATGAAAGCATGAATCCCAACGTATCAGAGCAACAGAAACCTTAAAGGATATTATTTGACCCCAAACCTTGCATTATGCCCATAGGGAGTTAGTCTGGGACTGTTACCTAAAAAAAATCCAACATAAAAGTTGAACAAAAGCTGTGACGCCAGAGTTCACCCTTCGAATGATTTTGCAACGTCAGCCAACAGTTTTTCTGTTATATACCTAATGGATATTATATTATAATAAAAACAAATATAAAACTTTTTTCCACTTTAATATACCTAATGGAGATACTTCAGTAGTGCTGATCTAACCATATTCAACATACCAATGTAGGATAACTCGATTATAGCGTGCCTTACCAATATTATTGTCTATATTTAGTTGAGAAACGTAATACCAATGACATTGCCGACTGATTGACAATATTTTAGTCTAGACATAAATGATACCATGATTAACAAAAATATTATAAAAACAAAAAAATTTCAATGCCTTCAATAAACTCGAATTTGTGTTTCATGTCGCGATATTAGAAAATTTACATTGATATTAACTTCGGAAACAAAGGATAATTGGAGGATTGAAATTCAAAGCTTTGGATATTAAAAAAAATCAATATTTCACTGATTTTAGTTGATGTAGGTAATGTTTAAAACCCGCAATAAACTTATCTGAGTATCCAAAGTATTAACTTTACAAACATCAAACATTTAAAATTCGGTAAATTTTCCAGGGTTTCCTTCTTTCCGCCCCTTCGTGAAGGAATTTCGATATTTACAACATTCCGGGCGGTGAGCGTTTAGCTCATTCACGCGAAAAACTATTTTCTCCTCAAAGTTTTCTAATATTCCTCCTGCCGACTTCAAAGAAAATATGGCGGAGGGAAAATCGTAGAAAATAAAATTAACCTGACTTCGTAAATTATATCTGTTGGAAAATTTGGGACTAGTTTTATCTCTCTATATATGTTTTGTAATTTAAAGAAGTTCATATTGATGATTTATAAGAGTTAATTCGAGTTCTACAATAAATAACTTTAAACTTAAATAATTTGTTTCAAACTTCGCAAATACACTTTGTGGCGTCATTATTGATTTAATGAAAACAGATAACTTTGTTTATACCACTATATAATTAATATTATCGATATGTTTCAAAAATAAACGTTTCATCATTAGGATAAGGGATTAATTATTGTTGTGTTTCCACAATCAGTTCTCCAACTCATCTTGGAAGGAGTTTACTTCTTTGGG
Organism: Glyphotaelius pellucidus; assembly: GCA_936435175.1. Classification (NCBI taxonomy): domain Eukaryota; kingdom Metazoa; phylum Arthropoda; class Insecta; order Trichoptera; family Limnephilidae; genus Glyphotaelius; species Glyphotaelius pellucidus. The sequence continues at coordinate 33,799,837 of OW386548.1, forward strand.
AAATAATAGAGTTCTTTATGTTAATCTGAATTTATTAATACTTCGCGTATTACAAGTTGTGACTGCGAGTAGTCAACCAAACCAGGAGCTAGCTGAAATAGATCTGATTTCAGCCGTGTTTTGTGGGAGCTCTTGCACCTCGGCCCTCTGGAGCAGTAACGCATAACTAATCCAGCCACCATCTTGGGGACTTTTGGGAAAGATCTTAGCACTGCCCTCTATGTGCGAATCTGGGAATCTTTTTAACTAACTCATATATCTAACAATTATTAATCTCTTGTCCTGACGATGGAAACTTTTTTTTTGAAACTTGTCGATAATACTAATTATATAGTGGTGTATATAAAGTTTATTGTTTTCATTAAAACTAAAATAAATATTTACTGACATTATTAATTTTAAGATGGACCGTAATTGAGACCATGGAGATAACAGGTTGAAGATTTTGTAATGTGAATATCGCACAATTGTCCAAACCAGAGCAAGTAAGACTATGGTATTTCCAATTGGGGTAGCTGAATGGTAAGGGTTAGGGGACGGTGATGGGAGAAGGAAGATAGAGAAATTCCTGGCTATTCAGTTCTGATCACCAAATTTCAAGCTACGTGAGGAAGCTAACAGCCATTAAAGAGAGTCACTTAGTGGTTGTTTAGAATTGAATTAATGTTTGAAAACAATGTTGTTTATGACATAATAATGGTTGACCCGTGATTTCCACGTAAAATACATAATTCCTTCAACAACCTTTGATCCCAGGTTAGCCTCCAGTGTTGCTTAGCTAAAGCCGATAAATAACATGTTGTCAAAATAAAGATATTTCCAGCGGTAATAATTTTCGATATAAAGCAATAAAGCCCTCTTAATCGCCACAATAACATCTGACCCCAGAATGGCCGGCGCGTCTGGAGCACTAAAACATTTATCCTTGACCACGGTCTCCCGGCGATCAAGTAAACTTGGTGGATATGTTATTGAATTATATATTTCCACCTCGTTCCTGGTTTGAGTGGTTGAAGCTATCAGCTTCACCCTGATGATAGGCTTCCATACAGGATCGAAACGTTTTCTGAAATGGCATTAGCAACGTTTCTTAACCAGGTTCTTCCCAACGTATCACTTTTCTATTTTCTTTAACCTCACAACATTCCCCAAATTGAGGATGTTATAGTCCCACTAGCTTCGGTCGTTTGGAACTCTAAACCAGTAATCACAATAAAAAATTAAGGATGGATGAATTAATCATTTTTTGAACGATGAAATTGTGGGGGTTTAAGTGGGGGGGTTTTACAATAAGTTAAATGATCCAAAAATTGGGTTAAACAATAGAGTATTTGAATCTTGGATAGGACCTATTCGATAGAATCTATGGATTACGAAAACCTGCTTAGCCAGCGACAATAATTTTTGCATTGGCATATTAAATTATAGTGTTGACAACAAAGCAGAATCGGTACAACAAATAAAGCTCTCGTCCTTAGTTTGTCAATATCGCTGGTACGCCCTATGTTGCTTGTTACAATAACATAAATAGCATTTAGACGATGTCAACCTGTCAAACATAATAGTCGATTGCGGTAATGCTAGCGAAAGTCTATATATCACCGATAGTATTGATAAAAACCTTTATCGTGTCAGTTGTGACATTTAACTTGATTCAATAAGTAATATCCGGGGTCCAACCCGATCTTTTCATTAATGATGTCAATGTGATGCCTCCGTGGGGCAAAGACTCAGGTAAATGGAATTCAGGTTATGAAACTAGAAGAACTTATTCATCCAACAGACTCTACGATACAGTTTGTTTGCAACTCGTAAAATCCTTGTTATGTTAACTTAACTTCTATGTCAAATCAATGTAGAAATCGAATATCGAAATGTACTTAAATCAAAAATGAAATTATACATGAAAAGTTTTAAAAATGTTTTTCAACCTTCTTGAATACTTATTTTGATCGTCTCGGAACATTATTTTTAACTCTATAATCTAAGCGCACCCCACCAAAGTTTCAGTAGAAACGATTTATTTATTGACCTCGCAACCTGCCATTTTCCCCATAAACCAAATACGACCAATTACAGTTGCATTTGTTATTTTGTAAGTGTGTTTGTGATTGCGGTTTCCGATGGAGAGAGTTATCTCCAACGCCAACTTATTTGATTACTTTCTGTAATTCCCAAAGAAATTATTAAGTGACATAAAAAAGCATGCTAAAAAAACCATCAAAAATATTACGATTGCTTCGTACCTAAGTTGGAATCATCATTGATTCAGACTGTCAGAGTAGGGTGATGGGTTAGGGCTATTTTTACGTTGCACCTTGGATTATACCACAGCTTAAACATTTTATGGTATCTTTCTTCTTTTTCTTCTTCCCCATCTCATATTCTTTCTTAGTTACTAAGATTTACTGTTCCCAGACAGTAAACTTAGTTAACAGTAACTTGAAAGTAAGATGAAACGTTGAGACCATCATCTCCTCTGTCACTGCGTTATTAGGTGATTGGTTAGATCGTTAGAATAAAACTAAATATTACCTACGCATACATGTTGTTAACGATACCTACCTTTTCAAAAGTTAAAAAAATGTTAAAGGAACTAAATTGGCTAACCGTGAAACAGATGGTGACCTTGAACACGATGATATTTATCCATAAAATAGTGAACAACGTGTTACCAAAATACTTCTTAAACAAAATTATATACAACAAGGACATTCACAGACATAACACAAGGACTTGCAAGGAAATCAGGCTACAAAAAAAGGACAAAGCGAATACGCAGAACAGTTTACTATACAACGGGATGAAGTTATACAACATTCTACCAGAAACAATAAAATCCGCACCAATTGGAAAGTTCAAAATGTATTGTAGGAGCTACAAAAAACAAGAAAAAATATTGCTTGAAATATGATATGATATAATTAATTAGCAAATTGTAAACTTAAATGTAAAATTCACTTAAATAAAATTAATTAATAAATACCTGACTTTCTTCAACCAGTGATTTTTGAGGTTATTTGGAACAAAAAGATAAATGACATTTTGGTCTACGGTGACGTTTTTCATAATTTTTTTCATACAAAAACATAAGAAATCAGTAGATTTTGGAAAGTCAGAGTCGGGATGAGGCAACGATATTGGAATACTCGTGTAAGGAGATGGGCTATCGGCAGTTTTTACTAGGTGGGACTGTGCTTCCTGCGGGTGTCGCCAATATTTTTAACCAATACTACTGCACACGTTAAAAAAATCAACTAAATGAATGAATTCTTTCAGTATTCAAACTATATTGTTAATCAATACTACTGCACACTTTCGAAAAATCAACAAAATTCCGTATTCAGACTAGCACCATTAGATCGTAATCCGCCGACAGTCGGGCGGACATCATAGCATATCTCCTTATATTTCAATATCTTTGGGCTGAGATGATGGGACATTACTCGACTGAGTGACCAATGACAACATGAGAGAGCATTTTGATAATTTTTTTTAAATCTTATAAATTTATTTATGAAAGCAGTTTATTTATAAACAAGTTCTGATGTGTAATTATTTTTACGCGTGACAGTTGTTTCGTCTTCTGAAGGCATTTGACCCGTTTTATAAATTGAATAAGAATTAAGAAATACATTTCATTATATTTTTTTTAGATGTCTTTACTACATTTGTGAGAATAAAACGGTTGCTTTAAATTAGAAATTAACAAGAATGAGAGACACCTACACTCATTATCGCCATCGATTCGATCACCATCGAAATTGTTTTAGTCCTAATTATTTAATAAATCTGAACACTCCCTAACCTTTCTCTTACCCATCTCTTTCCGCCTCACACCATACTTATACACTCACAAATTGGGAAGTGCAGGTTGGCTCTGGGCAGATTCACTTAAAAAGAGCTTTTAGTGCATAAATTTAGAAATCGAGAAATAACCGATAATTGACTGGTCAGTGGCCGAGTGGGCATCGCGTTTGGGTCTCACCCGGGCGTCGCGTGTTCGATTCCTCGGTTGACTTTTACGCAACATTTTCCGCTTAGTATGATGGTAGTAGGGGATTTTCATACATTGCTGGGTTATTTGTAACACGAGAAAGTTTGTCTTTCTTCAAAAAAAATTGGTTGTCTGTAAAGTCGGTTTACGGACGATAATTTTACGTGATAACGTCATATAATAACGATGGAGTGGAAGAGAGAGATGCGTCACAAACCGAACGCTTAGGCCGAACGCTTGTTCCGCGCTCTCGCTTACACGCTCGGCTCAGTCGGAACGTGACAATGAGTCATGCTTTTTCGTAAGTGCAGCCTGCGTTCATCGATTTATAAGGCGTTTTCACGTCAAAAAAAGTTTAAAAAAACCGCTGACGAATAAAAGCGAATGATGCCGTTAAATTCGTGCTAAAATATTATTATATTATTATTTGTTTAACTAAAACCCGTTATTTTATCATTTAATTACAAATATTTATGGCGCTTCGCAAACAGTAGTAAAAATATAAATCTCACATAATCTCTTTTTTCCGTGTTTAGCGATGTAAGTAAACACAATTACATACAATCCATTAACACAATTACACACAATCCATTAATTACACACAATCCAATTAAAACTGATGAACAGTAAACTAGGAGAGCCCTCCGCCAAAAACAGTCGAACAATATCTTTTTCTATAACATTTTCTATATTTCGAACTAACATGAAAGATATTCCAATTTTTTTAAATTTATATTATTTTTTGATGAACTGATTTTTAAGTTCCATGGCGCAATATTTTATTTTAAACATAATTACATAATTACTATCATTCACCTTAACTTGCAACCTTTTGAACACATTTCAGCAGTCTTTCAAAGTACTAACATGATTGATTCTATTGACACTAGTGCACAGGCGGGAGATAAGCCGTCAACTTAGTGAAACGTTTGCGCGGTCCATTTCAGCCCATTTCATACAAATCTTAATTTTGGATTTGAGATCAAAATACCCAACCAAACAGACAAAATATTTTACATTATTATATCAAGTATCTAATACAGATGTGAGCTACTTTATTTATTTTTGCTTTAAATTGTAAGATATGCCTTTTAAGATTTTAATGTTCCATGAGTCAACGGATGCAACGTGGGCAATTATTTGAGAGTAAAAAAAAACACAAAAAAAAATAATTTTTCTTAATTCTTGTACAAATATGATGTAAAAATAAAACATTTTTAAAAAGCGTTTTGGGGTAGGAATTTTAATATACAATTGACATTTTTTGTTCCGACGTAAAGAGGTAATTTGTAATTTAAATTTACACCCATCTAAATAATTTTTATTAACATTTTTCACTTTTTTATTTTATACTTCGATATATTTTTATAATAAATAAGGTGTAAATTATTTTTTTAACGTTATTTATTTACTCTCAAATAATTGCCAAAGTTGTCTCTAAAATCGTGAAACATTAAAATCTTTACTGACCTTATTTAGAGCAAAAATAAATAAGTAGCTCACATTCGTGCATTTGAAATACCTATTGATTATAAAAATAATTTTTCAGTTTGGTTCGGTATTTTGATTTCAAATCTAAAATTAATATTTGTATAAAACTGGATTAAATGGGCAGCGCAAACGTTTCTCTTAAGAACCCCTATTCCAAATTCTTACCGATTTACAACCTAATCCCCTTAAACATTTTCAGATTTTAAGTTTTTGAAAAAAAATGTCTTGTTTTTTAAGATAATATCTGTACATTTGCCAAGACAAAACGGTAATTATATGAAATAGAAAAGAAATCGATAGAAAAAATGCAAAGTATGCTCCAAAAATGATTAAAAAGACGTATTGTTCTGTTATTTTACATGTTAAAGATTTGGAAAAATTTACAGCGTAGCTACTTTAGACATTTGCAAAAAGATTTTAAACTTTTACAATTACAATAAACGAGCCGTGTTTTATTAAATATTTTCACAATTTTCACTTAATTAGAATCGTTTTTTAACATTAGCGTGCTTCTCTAATACTTGTACTTACACATCTCCCTTTAAAACCATCTTCTTCGCCTTTTTGAACGCTTACTATCGGACCACGAAATTGTCATGTAAAATATTGTTTCTTCAAAGGTCAAGCGTGATAATACTCTATATCTCTTTGTATTAAACAAATACTTACTTTTTAATGGCAAATCCTCTCTGGGCAAGCACTTTACCCGTGTACAAAAATCCTAAATCCAATTAAATGTTGTTTTTTTAACCGCCATCACGTCCCGTAATCCTTACACGCAATCCTTTTGTTTCCGGCGGAGGCTGACACTGTAAGAGAATAATTCAATGTTGACACCACACGACTTTCTACAATTACCTTTAAAAAAAAAAACATTAGTCCGTGCTCACAATTGATCAAATAATGCTAGAGTAACGCACTTACACCAATGATGGTGGTTTTCTGGCATTAAAACAAATCCACTCCAATCCCTGCGGTATTTTCCTTGCTGATGCCACTTGTGACCGTAATATTAAATAATTAGACAGCGGATTAAATGCCTTTGTGCTTGATAGTGCATATTGAGCATTTTTCTGTACTTATTATTGCATATTTTAGCCATAAAATTCTTCAAAATATGAGATGTTCAATTTAATTTCAATTCAATTATTTTGCCTCTATTTTGGCAGTGATAGTGAATATTTTGGCATTTTTAATGCATATTTTTGCAATTTTAGTACGTATTTTGGCATTTTTATTGCTAAATTTGGGATTTTTAGGGCATAATTTGGCATTTTTAGTGCACATTTTGACATTGATATTGCAACATATTTCGCCCTTTCGATGGTACTCGCATGTACGGTATAAACATAAAACTTTAAGGCGTTTATTCCAATGACTCATTTTTAACCCTTTTCTATGATCCTTTTAAATTATCAGCTTTTTAACTCTTACACTTAAAAAATATATTTAAGTTTTTATTGCTTTAAATTTTCCATTAACTACAGAGATATTTTACGAAGGTCCATATATAACCTTGTGATGATAATTATTGCTCTGTTCTACAAGAATTAAAGCGAGATCCTTTCATACTTTTTTCACTCGAAAAACGAGAGAATGAAAGTACCTACGCCCTCTACCGGTCTCAATCGCCTAATTGTCAAGGATTAGTGCTGAGGGTGGAGACTAGTGGTGTGAGACGGCCTTACGTAGGAGAAAGAGACGGCGACTCAAACCGCAAACTAATTACTCTTCCCGTCCCTTTTACTCGGCGTTTTCACATCCGAAGTTTTGTAAGGATCATTTATTTTTGTAGTTTAGGTGGAAAAAAAGACTTTTTGTTTCCCATAATTACAAAATTATTTTGCGCTGTAAAGTAGAAACTTACAAATCGGTAATGTAAAAATATTTGACAGCTGATTTATTTCGTGGTACTTTCGGAGCTTGAGTTGCCACGATTCAACTTCAATTATTCTAAACGTATCACCACGCAGACAGATAAATCTGCCAATAAAAGAAATGGGCGAAGATCAGAAAGGGAGTGAAGAAATCTAATTACGGGTAGGAGCTGTATATCTTTGGGGCTTTACACTACCTACCTACATTGAGGATCTGAGATTCAAAACTTTTCAGAAGAAATTTTTTAGAGTGGAAAAATGAACTTACCCAAAAAACAGAAAACATTTTGTATCTCAAGCAGCCCAGACTCTCGAACAATTAATGAAACTAGCAGTTAAAAACCCGCTCCGCAGGTTTAAGCTGCTAGGCCCGGCGGGCGGCTTTTGGTTTGGCTTCGCCCAGTTAGTGTTTGTGTTTGACCATTTTATTCCAATAGGAACTGGTTTCAAAAATAGCCTGTTCCTCGGATCCACTGTCATCGAGTGATAGTCACCGGTACAAAGTAACCGACAGAGGCAATGACGTCATATGTAACATATAACCGCTTGATACAACCATGTATTGCTTTTAATCTTTCCATATCCGGAGAGATACCACTTTTTAACAAATTTGTGGCATTTATACTTAGGGGGGATACGTTCCCTTCTGACTTGTTGACGAAAGTGGCGACATCTTGTGACGAATTCTTGAATTGGAAACCGAATTACAACGGTAGCTTTGTTTGGAATTCCACGTACACAGATGTTATTTGCGGCGCGACGCGTACGGCGTGGCGTCAACATGCACTCGAAATCGGGTTCTGAAATTCAACCACGCAGACATCACCGTATTACTGTTTGATTTGAGCTGCATTTCCTGAAATTTTTAGGTCTTTGCAACCGTATTCAGCTCGCTACATAATTTCCAATCTGAGCTAAGAAACTTAAAAAATGTTTTATAACTGTAATAAAGGAATACACTGCCATCGTGAACAAAGTCGAGCAAAAGAAAATTAGACCTTCCAGCATTCAGCAAATTAAATTTTACTTGGACATAGTTGATTTTTTTTTAATTCACACCCACCGGATAAGAATTACCCGACTTTGTCTATTTTCCTGCCGTACTAAGGGGAGTAGAAGGGTCAGTAGATTCACCCCAACAAAATGTATGAAATATATAGGTACGGGGGATCGGGGAGAACCGAGACACCGGCATGGGCAAGACAAGGGGACAGCGGGGTAAAACGGCCATTAGTTTCGGTATTGTTTCGAGCCCTGCGGGGGTCGGGTCCATTTTTCCGCATTTTAATATTTTATTAGGGCAATAGTGGTACGTAGTCTGTCGGAAGTTTTTTTTTTGATTTACGATGCCGCCGGAATCCGCCGATGCCGTTCGTGGGCGCGGATGGTACACCGAAAACCGAAATGGTCCGTGATGCGTAACAACGCGTGTTATAAAGCAATGCGCTGCACGTGTGGGACTTTTTTTTTCCTTTCGTGTGCATTCATTTTGTTTTTGAAACCCCTACAATTTTTAAATGGGTGGAATTTAATAATTGAAAAGATTTTCACGATACTTAAATCGTAAATATATAAACCTAAACATGTTTTTGTATGGTACAATAAGTACTAGTCGAAAAGTCTTCTACTTACTGTGAGTGCGAAATTTTTCAAAAATCAACAGAAAAACCATGCTCGGTATATCGATATAAAATCGTCGGAAGTTAAACCAATCAAAAGTTGTCCTTACCTCCTGAGAGACACATCCCTTGTAAAAAGTAAACCTAACAGTATAAATAATTTTATGTGTAATGGGTTATTTTCATAAACTATTAATGAATATCTACCATTAAAAATTTTTGTAAAATTACATATTTATTTTTCTGATTCTGATCATTGTACCCACTAAAAATGTGTAATTTCAATATTTTCATTCATGATTACTGATTCTTAAAACGATTCTTTCTGAAACGATTTCAACTGACACATCGTCATTATGATATAGAAAATGCCACTGAGCCGAGGCATGACGTCACCGCCGCCATATTCACGAATAAAGACGAACGTATGAAAATTTATTTGTCAAGATAAAAATGCCTTCATTATAATAATGTTATTTTTTTCACGAATAAAAAAACATTGAAAATACCCTTTTGATTAAATAGTTGAAATTTTGTTTTAATGTGATGTATAATTTAAATGAGAAATTACCAGAACATCTTTTTCCTAAATTAATAGATTTTTACAAATAAAATACTTCTTTGTTTGTAATCATATTATCTGTTTTGACAATTTAATATTACTAGTGGTCGCCCAATGGTCGAAATTCGACCATAATTGTAATGTTTTTTTATGTTTGACATTCAGTAAGACCATAGACAAATAATATTAAAGACAAACAATATTAATCTATTCTCAATTTGACCATAGACTTTAACAATAAACAATAGAGTAAAGAGGCGAGTGTGTGTGTCAAATACATGGTAGTGTGTGTAATGTTTTTGTTTTTGATTTTATCTACTTTTATGCATAATTTTTTAAAAATATTAGCATTCTGCACTCCTCCTCTGTATAAACTATAAGTGTGCGAAATTTCATACTCCTCCGTCCGCGCAATTTTCGTAAAAAGGGGTACAAAGTTTTGGCTTCACATATTAATATATTGATTTGCTTTCATTTGAATTTCGATTTACGTGGTTTATTTATTTATTGACCAGTTTTTCAATAGAATCAATGATAACTAAACCAAAAATAAATTTGTATAAAAGTTATTGATAAATAAAAAACATTATTACTATACGAGCATGCACTTATGTAATGTGTTGTAGGAAAGCGGTTTTAGGAAAATCAACTGATTTTTTTAATGTTTTATTTTAGATGACGGCAAGGTTCACAAAATAGTCCAATGGATGAGGAATGGAGAGAGCCGCTCTACACTGCTCGATATATTTGACGTTACTCCCGGAGAACCTATCCAGGTAAGCTTTTAGTGTTAAAAAATAAAACTTATTTGTATATTAAATAATGCCAAAATGAACGCATATGGAAATATGGGACTAGACGTCCCTCGTTTTGCAGAAATTCAAATGTAACTTGTAAATCTATTGGCCAATTAGCGCCATTTTGTTTTTGACATTTGAAAGGTCCCAATTTTAAAAACAAATTGGTCAAACTGGTAATAAGTTAACAAGCTTAACAATAAGATAGTTGTCCTCTTCTGCTGATCACAATTCGTTCAAATCGGACTCAGAATCGGCCTTTAAATATCATAATCTTTTAAATGTCACAAAAACAAAATGGAGCTGACTGTCCATTTATTGACTTTGTCACACGTGAATTTCTGCGAAACAATTGGACCTAAGAATTCCCATATTAGGAATTTTTATTTGAAAAAAAAAAGATTCGTGCGATATTTTCACAATTTAGTTATTAGTTAATACTAGGTGAATGTTTTTAAAAATCGTCCTATTTTCTTTCGAAAGCTGCATTTTGTAATGTATATTTTCTCGTCCAGGCCATGGAGATATCAAGAGTTCACGGCTCCCTGTACGTGGGGTCGGACCAGCGCGTGCGGCAACTCCAGTTGGTGATGTGTGCCCGCCGCTACGACAGCTGCCTGCGCTGCGTGAGAGACCCCTACTGCGGATGGGATAAGGACACCAACACTTGTCGTTCCTATCAGCCTGGGTAAATATACTTATCAATCAGTGAATCAATAAATCAATGAATCGATGAATTAATGAATCGATGAATTAATGAATCAATGTATAAATGACACAATGAATCAATGAATCACTGAATCACTGAATCAATGAATCAATGATCAATGAATCGATGAATCAACGAATTCTTAAATAGGGAATTAATCAATCAATCCAACCATCAATTTTGATTTCCAAAAGTCGGTGAATAAACAAATCAATCCATTATTGTCTCAACCAAACAATTCCATTGTAGTTCTTCATCAAATCCCCAATTTTTTATTAACTTTAAGACAAATCAATATTTTCAATAATTCATTATCAAATCAATATTTTTAATAACTTTAAAATAAATTAATTTTTTTATTAACCTTAAAACAAATCCATTATTGTCTCAACCAAACAATTTCATTATAGTCCTTCATCAAATCCCCAATTTTTTATTAACTTTAAAACTAATAACAAATACAAAATCCCTTACGTTTGTCAGATTTTCCCAAATATTGATTTATTTGCTGTCGATTTGAAAAAAACAGAAAAAAATGGATTTAAAGTGTTCAGTAGAATGGTCACAAATTGTATGAACTATTCTACCCCTTTCATCTGGACCTTCTATTTGTAATATTAATTCGTTTTTCTACACCGTAAGATGGCAAACCATTCGCCATTTCTACTCTGATAAACAGGGGGGATGTATTCCATAAAACCCATGTGCATCTTATTGTTCTAACACGCTTCTATTAGTTCATCCGCTGTACCCTTACATATCATCTAAACACACTATTGCCAAAGTTGAATTCATTCTGTGTTATATGAATTTTCTACATATTTTTATTGTGTTAAGCTGCCTATGCTTGCTTGGTTCCTTTTGCTCTATTTTATGCATGAATTTTTTCTTTTCACGGTTCTTTTCTTTTTTCTCCAGGCTCCTCCAAGACGTTGCCAATGACACGGCTGACATCTGCGACTCCTCAATCGTGAAGAAGAGCATCACTGTCACTTGGGGACAGAGCCTTCATCTCGGAAGCTTTGTGAAGATGCCGGAAGTCCTCCAGCCACAAGCTGTTACTTGGTATCATTACTCCAAAGAAAAGGGTCGCTACCAAATCGTCTTCAGGTAACAAATTCCTTTTATGTCTTATCGAACCACCCTTTATTGCATCTTTATCTTATTAAATAACTGATTTTCTCGTTGTTTTTTTAAATATTGATATTAATTTGTGTTTTTTTTTTTACTTCAGGCCTGACAAATACATCGAGACTTCTGAACATGGACTGCTGATCATTGCAGCCTCCGAAGCCGATGCTGGAAGATACGATTGTTGGTTGGGAGGATCCCTTCTCTGTTCGTACAATATCACTGTTGATTCGCACAGGTAATATTTCTCGATATTCAAATATTTATAAAAATTCCAAGTTCATTTCATTTAATTGTCTGTACCCTTGTATATCAACACAAATCTTATGCATATTTATTTTTCAGGTGTTCGCCCCCTGAAAAAAGCAATGAATATCAAAAGATTTACTCAAATTGGTGTCACGAATTTGAAAAATACAAGTCCGCGATGAAAAGCTGGGAAAGAAAACAAGACGTAAGTACTAGTTATACAAACATTTAAATTTTATTTTTATTCAATTTAGATTTAATATATTTTTAACTAAAATCAAAAAAAAAATAATAATCATCGTATCTAATGAAAATCGGTTTGTATTATTTGGTAGAAAAAAACCGCTGAACTGTGAGCTTTTTTTTACATTAGCTCTACACAGGAGGCCATGCGGAAAATAATTTCCTTTAGGGCATATGACATCTTAGGGGATGCTGAAAGGAAGAAGAGTTCTGGGAAGGAAATAGGTATGAGGGTTGGGTAGGAATCTGGGGTTCAGTATGTCCAGGAGTGACGGACGTATGAATTTATTCCTTCAACTGAGGTACAAGGCGATGAGTCGAGGAATTCTGACTGGAGAGGTCAAAATACCTCCTCAACCAGTCTCTCTTGATCCGGCCCGCCACGCAGCGTATGGGCAGACTAATCAGCCACCAAAACTCTGACAAAACCTCACCCCACGAACCCGGGCACCCCTGTTAAGTCACCAAACAAAGCGAAGCACTTGTGGTGACCTAAGGCATTGTTGGTTATCCAATAAATAGTTTCCGGGGTGGCGGTACCCATACCAGCCTCCAAAAATGCTAAGCTATAACGTTTTGAAATTTTCACGGCTATTTTTGTCTTGAACGCAAATAATTTCATCATGAACTATAAAGCTCTAAGATCTAATATGGTAGCTAACTGAATTAACAAAATATTTTTTGTTCATCATAAATATATAATACACGGTGTTAAGGCACGAATTTGACATATTTTAACCAGTGATTCCTGACAATATTTGACGTATTAAAAATTTAATGAAATCTTCCAAACACTTTTCCGCAAATTATCATCTAGTCAATCCACGCCATGCAATTGCACTATATAAGTATAATAAATACAGAACAACATGCCAACCTGCCTGAGACTAAATGGGAAAATAATTCACCGACTCCAGATATTTTCATATCAGAGGGTTCGGCTCGGTAGAACTCCTAACTGTCATATTATTATTATTATGTATATTACTGTCGTATTAACCATATAAAAATTATTTTTACCAGTCTATAGATGGCTTTAACAAACTGAAACCGGTTACGGTCAATAAATAAATTGAGTGGAAATGTGTTTTATTATTTTTACATTATAACTTATTGTTTTTTCTTGTTCCAGCAATGCGCACGACAGAACGAATCGAATCAGAACACACATCCGAACGAAATAGTGTGATAGCTGCTGCAGTTCTTCTACCTTCTCTTCATCGCTGTCATCCCGACTAGTTGCATCCCAATTCCCTTCGTGCTTTGGACCTACGAAGTTATCAGTGAACTCTAAGACACTCGACCAAATAATTTCTGTAGAGTACCAAAATGAAAAACAAGGATTTTAAAATGGTGTTAAAAAAACTTTATGCCAAAAAATGGTTAAATTTAAAATAATACAAATTATGTGCCACGCGAGTGAAATTTATAATAGTGTGAAGTGATTTAATTTTTTTTTCTAACACGAAAAAATATGACAAGGTTACAAGTTTTCACGTTGGAATAAAAAAAATACTCACAAAAAAAAATTCAACGATCTAAACGGATGTATTTTTTTTTTATTATTTAAAGATATTTTTTTTTAATAAAAATTTGTAATTTGTTTTGTGAAGGAGAAAACATATCCATGACTCGTGTTCAAATTTTCGCCATCAGCAATAATGTTGATTTTGACACTTTGTATTGTTTGAATTATGATTTTTTGTCGTTATACTTCTTGATTATTAGATTATTGACATAAAAACTAAATGATTACATCGATTCATAATATTTTTCCACTAGCAAGTACGTTTTATGTATGAATTTATTACTTATTCAATAGAACTACCTACATAAATGTTTCCAAAATAAACCTTACGAAATTCAAATGTATTTAATTTTTTTTTATTTATTTTAGGGGTGCTATGCCGTGTTGCGCTACCTCCTTCTTTAGCCAACGTTTTGGACAGCGTTACAGTGTCCGAAACGTTGGCTAAAGAAGGAGGAGGCGCAACACGGCATAACACCCCAAAAATAAATAACAAAAATACTTTAGGCAGTGAAAACCTAAAATCGTATGTATTTCATTTCGTTTATAATCTGTGTTCATCGATTGCTTCTAATTATTTTTTTTTTCAAAAAACATCAAGAGTTAAGCTGTGTAATTTAATTTAATAATCTGTGTTTAAAATATATTTTAATTTTCATAAGTATTTTTATAAGACTGTTAATCTTCTCATATTATTTTTAAGATGTTTTAGTTCTCACAACAATTCGAGTAAATTGTTTGCACCAATGCCATGTAAAAATTAGATTTAATGAATCTAGTTTGTAAGATAGAATATTTTTAATTATGTTACTTAGACAACAAACATGTATAAAGTCATAAAGTTGCTTAGTCTGTGAAAGTTTTGCATCATACAATCATTGTCGATAAAATCATTATGTTCATATTTCGATGCGTTAAATGTGATTCGTTCGCGTTTTGAAAGCTCCCAGTGGCGTAGAAAAAAATCCTTTCATCGATTTTTTAAGTCTAAATTAATAATAATAATCAATCTTTGCATTAGTATGTAAAGCGAAGCTTATCACGTGTAGTATTCAGAAGCAAATTGCGTAATTTTAGAGAAGTAATCATAATTTTTAAAAAACAATGAAATTAATATTTTATTCCTGTCAGTACCTTCATAAAACAGTCTCCATGTTAATGACTGATTTTTAGTATACCTACTATCAAGCCTAGATTATTATTTAGATCAATAGAATCAACACCTGCGATTAATCATAAATAACTATAAAATGTATCTAATATTTTCCAAAAAATATTACGAATAACTTGACAAATCAATGTTGGGTATCTCCAGTAGTGGGTAGCACCATTTTAATCAATATTATTTTCTTGAATACTTTAACATGATGTCTTTTATATCGAATCTTTTTGAATATTCAAAAAATACTGAAAATGTGATCTACTAATATAAATTTGTATTTAGATTTGAAATGAATAATCTTAAATTCATAGGTTGTAAATACCGCATAACTTCTGTCTTAGATTGGACTTAGTTTTTTTAAACATCAAAAATGTTATTTCACCAATTAAAAATATGCGAAAATTTTCTGTAAGAATCAAGATTCAATATTCATTTGAAAAAATAATCTGACCTTCCTTCTCATGAATCATTAAGTAAAATTCATAACATTTAGAAGTTTATATCAAAACTATTTTAGTAAATATATAAGCATTTTTTTTGTTTAAAAAAAATGAAAGCATTTGAAAAATGAATTCGTTGCGCAATAATGATTAGGCACTTAAACATTTGTTAATTAATTAAGGAAAAAGTATTGAAACATATTAGAATAACTCAAGGAAATGTATGTGGAAAAGAAGTGTACAGCTATTTTAAATTGGCGAATATCAAAGGAGGGAATATTTCATTGTTTATATATTTAGTATTAATAAATCTACATGATAGTAATATTGTATAACACGAAATTTGTTTAAATTAAGATTTTAAAACTTTTATTTTTCTTTCTGGCGCACTCCGCGCCACTGGCCATTTTTTAATGATCATTATTTTAAGTTTGGCTATTTTTCACATTTGACGATGAATAGGGTGCTAAACGTATGAAATGGGAATCGCTTTGTTCTTTTATAACATTTTTTATGTTGAAATTGAACCAATAAATTTATCAAAATTTAACTATGTGTTTTATTATTCATGTTTCTGCGTCCAGTTTATAAATTTTATGGTAGCTTTGAAGAGATAATCGCATTTTTTGTAAGCACGAAAAGCTAGTGAATATATAAAAATAAAAAAGACGCTCAACAGGTGAGGAGAAAGGAGGATTGGAAACTACCTGGCTATTCTAGATCTAGTCAAAGCAGACCAAAAACGATGTTTCTATTTTTAACGGTGGCCTATCACCATGTCTATCCTTTTTTACATTAAGAGGAATATAAACGCTAGAAATATTTCGATTATCATGCCTTCAAAATTTAAAATCGAGCGTCTTACTTGCACGAGACAATTTAGCGAAAAACTGTTTTTACTTATTTTTTATAAAATTTTAGAAGAATGAAAAAAGTTAGAACTTACAAAACCTCAAAAATAGTCTTAGCCATAAAGGGGGAATTTAAAAAAAATTGTTTCTTCGTAGTTAAATCATGCAAAAACATTTTTTTAGTGGTTCACGCTTTTTTTATTATGTAAATAATAATTTTATTATAATTCCAATGCAAAGAAAAGCTAGTAAAAGCTTTAATGTATAAGTTGCATATTTTTTGATGTTCTTAATGTAAACAGATTCGTCGTAAAGATTAATCTAAATAGTATCTAAATAGGATTTCACGTATAGCTTCATCTTAACTTCACTCAGGTGGCTCTGAGGAAAATAAAACTCCCCTCAGGAGCTATGTCATCTTTGGGGATGCTGTGTGGAGGCTCTTTTGAGGAAAGGAACTAGGTGAAGTTATGGGAAGGAAAGGGTACGAGGGGTGGCTAATTTGAATCCACCCTCCCACTGCGGAGCAGGGCGCTCGGCAGAAAAAGTCCTGCTGGAATGGTTTAAAGGTTCCCCTCAACCAGACTCTCCCGATCCGGCCTACCACACAGCTGGTGGGCTGATGCATCCACCGCCAAAACCCGGACAAATCTCACATTCGACGATGAATGAAAACCCATGAACCCGGGAAAACTCCTGGGATGATGTATTGCTTATCAATAAAAGGTTCCCGGGGTGGTGGTACTCACACCCGCCTCCCAAATTGAAGAGTAGCTTCCATTCTAAAACCGATACCGATGTGTTATTGATGATAATTGCAATTGATGATAATGAACGTCTAATCTGCCCGAAATAAAAAACTTTCTGCGAAGTGATATAGATCGTCCTTGAGATGGTGCGAGGCTCTGGGGGGACGCGTGGGCAAACCGTGCATTTAAAGTTTAACATTACACTGAAGAACCTAATTCAAAATAAATTATATGAAAGCACCGTAAAACACTGCAAAACCCTTCTCAAATTACTTTTTCTACGACTAAAAATTACTGATAATAACAGCAGTCTGCTGTCCATTACCGAAATCGAAACAATTCCAAAAAATATATTATAAAAACAAACCCTCAGTTTAAAAAAAAATCAACCCCTCAGTTCTGGGGCCTATTTTATTGGTAGGTCAAAGTATTTCAGCTTTGCAATAAAATTCAAATAAATGGACAAACTAAAAACTGCTTTTGAAATGTAATGAAATAAGCTTTAAAATTTTATTTTTCGAAATGAAATATGACAAATGTAATTTAAACGTCATCATTAATTCACTTTTTTGTCTTTTCATATAAAAATAATTAATTAAATGAAGACAACATGAGCGAAACTCAATCGAAAATCTGAAAGCAGAAAAATCAGAAAAAGATATTGGCACCTCTGAGACTCGAACCCAGGACCTCTAGCTTACCGAGCGAACGCGTTGTCCACTGCGCCAAGTTGTCGATATCCAATTGGGTCATTTCTAACTGTATCATTCTTCGACTAAGAACCACCCATATTATCTTCATTTTCTAAACGCATTTTTTATTGGCTGCTATTTTTATGTATGATCGCTCATATTCTCTTCATTTAAGTAAATATTACAATTTGAGGTTTTACTCATAAAGTAAAAATAAAAATTTGTAACGAGAGGCACCGCGCGAATCCGAATACTTTCTTGCTCACACATAATACGGCATCCTTGTCTGCCGTCTCAGCGTGCCGGAGGACTTGCATTGGTTGCACAATTCAAACTAACTGCTAATCAGCGTGCAGCTTCCCGCTCTTGGCCACCTACTTACCACAAGATGTTGATATTTAAGCGCCTACCCGGCCTTGAGAAGCCAGAGATCCAGCAAGCAGTCATAAAGGCTCAATACCCAGGATTAACTGTGAGATATCGTAGTGTTCACATTGATTGGTAGAGGAACCCTTAGAGATAGCAAGCCGGAAGACCTCAGTAGGAGGTTACGCGCCGCGTGCATTAACGAAGTATTCTTATACACGTTTGCTTATTATTTTTTGTTATACTTTTTCGTAAATAAAAGCTCTCTTTTGAACTTACGAAGTGTTTTAAATATAATTTACGTTATAAATATAAATACAAATAATTAAGTAAAATTCCAAGAAGATTTGTAACTTTTTTTTTTAAATTGCGATCGGAAACTTTGGTTTCATGAAGGTTAATTTTTTTATTAGAATACAAAGCGTGGCGCTATTTCATTCTAAAACCGTTTAGGTCATATTTCTAACCATGATAGTAAATGAGATACAACGATTTCTGTGAGACCTGTACGAAAACCGGACGAATTAAGTATGTAGGGCTAATTACTGTACTTGTACCAGACCAAAAGTTTCGAAGCCACGAGTCGCGGCGTCTTCTTGTACAACTTCCCTAACGAATGATTATCAAATCCATTGGTATTTTTTAAACTTATCGAAGTCAATGTACACAGGTAACTTTAATGCATAGGCTACCGTAGGGCATTTTAAACTTGCTGTTAGATCTAGTACTACGTTATGATTAACAGTAGATTATCTTCTATATATATATATATATATAAAAATGAAAATATGTTTGCTTCTGTATATTGTATATATGTACGTATGCTATGCGTTGGTAAACCATTCATCCAATTGCGATGAAACTTTGAGGATTTGACGTGCGCATGCCCGCGATTCTTACTATATACAATAGTTCTGGCATCATGAAATTATGCGTTGCTAACAGTTCATCCGATTGCGATGAAACTTTAGGGATTTGATGTGTGCCTGCCAGCGATGGTTTCTATATATAAACTGGCAAGCTCTAGCATTATGAAATTTTACAGAAGATTATTTTACGTGATAACGTCATATAATAACGATTGAGTGGAAGAGAGATAGGTTCGTCATAAGCCGAACGCTTAGGCCGAACGCTTGTTCCGCGCTCTCGCTTGAACGCTCGGCTCAGGCGGAACGTGACAATGAGTCATGCTTTTTTGTGAGTGCAGCCGGCCGGCTGCTGTTTGAAAACTGAATGTACCGGGAATGAATGTATGGAATGAGGGAGGGGGAGGGGACTCGGGAGGGAGGAGGGGAATTTCGGAAGGGGGATTCGCGGGAGGGGAGAGGAAGGAGGCGAATCTGGGAAGGGGGAGGGGAACTTGGAAGGGGAGGGGAGTTCGTGGGATGGGGAAGAGGGCGAGGGAAGGCGGAGAGGGCGGAGTGGGAACGCAAGAGGGGAAAGGGACTCGGAAGAGGAAGGGGAGGCGGAAGGGGAACGGGGTGAATGGGAAAGGACACGCAGGGAGAAATATTTTTTTTACTAAGTGGCATTGCAACGCATGCCGGGAATTCGCTAGTTTTTTTTATGAAAAATAAAAATACAAACTCTTTAAAACTTCATTTAAATTTTATTGTAATATTTAAAAAGCAATCATTGAATTTGGAATCATAAATCATCAGTTTAGAAACACTTTCAAAATTAATTTAAATTTTTCATATTGCGGAGCAGTGCCCATCCGCTACGGTCGGAATTAGCATCGTGGGGGGACATTTAAATTTTATTAGCCGCTTGACGAGATTCATTATTCAAGCGTATCGTGCGGTCACCCTACGGAAAATGATTACATAGTTAGCAGTCATTTAGGTATCAAAAAGATAATAGTAGTTTTTTCCTCTTCACCAAGACGACATTCACACTTCGCAGAATTGAAATAATGTTGTGTCTAGTAACTTTACATTCTAAAAGTAATCATTATTTAATAGAAATAAAACACTTATTTTATGTACAACCACGAGTTTTAATTAATTTATTTACCGACCGTTTTCTCTTTGCTCAAGCGTCATCAGGGTACAAATTAATACTGTTAATTCAGTCAGAATTAATTTGAACACAAAATAAGTATTTCATCTTTATTAAATAAGTCACAAACCTAAGATTGCTTTCTACAATAAAAATCATTACTAGCAAGTTAAAACCTGCTTCCACGGGAAAACTATATTATGAAAACTTCAATAGTTCTATTTGAATGCTATAGATGGCAGCACTTCCGTTTGTATCTGGTACGTGGAGCGAGTGTGTACGACAGACGTTAGCGTATTAATAATATACATGATTTAATTAATATAGATGAATTGTTTTTCCATTTCTAAAAAATGTTTACTTAAATAATTTACATAAAATTACTCTAATATATACTGTATCGTTTTTGAAGGCATTATCAATCTATTTAAAAATCGCTACTAAATATTACACTCGTAAAATACACTTAAATTAATAATTATTTTCGAAGTATGTAATAATAATAAAGCAAACATTTCGAAAATTCAATATTGTTATGGATTTATGCAACAAAGCACTTACCCACGTTTACGTAATTTATATTACAATAAGTATCTCATACAGGCGTTATAAATGCACGAGAAAGTCAAAAATATATAACGGTCAGTATGTCAATCAAAGAAACCAAACGAAGAAGTCGGCTAAATTAGGAATTATTTTTATTTATTTTTACAACAAAAAGGATATGTATGGTACAGTTAAAAGTGACCGAATTGGATATCGACACCTTAGCTCAGTGGTCAAGAGCACTCGCCCGGAAAGTAGAGAGGTCCTGGATTCGAGTCCCAGAGGTGCAAATATCTTTTTCTGATTTTTCTGTTTCCAGATTTTCGATTGAGTTTCGCTCATAGTGTCTTCATTATATAATCAAATTTTCTATTCAAAATTAATAATGAACTTAGTTTTTACCACTTTTATTGTTTACAAAACCAACATGTTTCGTGAGCTAAGCTAGTAGTTAGTAAACCCTGAAGAAGTGAGCTTAGCTCACGAAACATGTTGGTTTTGTCAACAATAAAAGTGGTAAAAACAAAGTTTATTATTAATTTTAAATTAAAATGGTGCCACAAAATAATTTTGCTGTGTTTGAAGAAATGTTTTTCAAATTGTAAATCATTTTAAATGAACATGTTGTCTTATATTATATCCAAAAGTAAATAATGGATACTGAAAAAATATCTACGGCACTCTAACATTTTCCAAGTGTATATATTCATTTTAGAAATCCAAATCCAAGTCAAAGCCTAAAGCTCCTTGTAACTATAACCAAACTAGCAACAGTCCCCAGTGGAACTACTGCGCTTGGCATTGACCTCCCTGTCCCTAGCTTAAAGCAAGACTCAAGGTTTAATAACACAGGAGTGGGATTATTCATAAAAAGGGAGTGCTAAATCAAGTCCTGAAAACGGGGATGTCATCTACACTCGAAACTACAATTCAGTGGCGTAATGTGAAAAAAAATTATAAATAGACCATTTTTTATAAAGACTTACATTTGTATTATATTATTTTATATTCATTTACATCGATAATCCAGTTGATTTTTTATTTATTTATTTTATTTATAAAACACATGTTACATATTTGTGACACTTACATAAAGAATATTAGATTTCCATACTAGGCGGCTGCCTGTCTCATGGTGACCAATGGATAAAAGTTATGTTATATGAAATATGGAGTCTAGTGTGAACATGTGGATTTAGTATAAATGACGCTAAAAATTGGAAAAATTATAGTAAAAAGTAGAAACTATAATAAAAAGTAGAAATTATAATAAAAGTAGAAATTATAATAAAAAGTAGAAATCATTTTTATAAAAAAAATAGAAGGTAGAAAGGAGAATAGAAGTAAATTAACATTAGATTATAAAACTGTACTTGTAATGTAATAATGTAATAACTTGTACCACGATATAACAACATCCTCACACATATAAACAAAATATACACTTTCATCTGAGTACGAGAAACAGGCTACTAACATTATCACAATCACTCATCAAAAAGTCCCCAAGCGCCTTCCTGAAACTGTCGTATTTGGCTATTGACTTTATTTCTATTGTTAAATTATTGAAGATTTTAGGAGCAAGAAAGTTAAATTGTGTCTGTGCCATTGAGGTTTTGGTTGGTGGAATAATATAATTGGATTTGTTGGAGTTTCTTGTATTGTACGTTGATTCAAAAATATTTTTTTGTCGTATGTTTTTTTTTTTTTTTTTTTTATTATAAATACAAAGTAATACATTATTACAACAAGAAATAAAAAAAAATATACAGAAAAAGAAAAGTCCCAATAAACTACTTTTAAGCAGTTTGTCGATGGGTACTTTTACTTTGAGGATATAAACTTATTTTACTTTGTTATGCAGTTACAATTTTTGTGTCAGTCTAATACAAATTTACAAATTTGAATTTGTAATAGGTGGATATGTTTTTGACGTAGAGTTGATTAGTCACACAACTCCGAAAAATCGATATTTAAGTTGAATATGCATTTATATGTACAATATTCAGATTACTCATAGACACCACAAAGTCAATTATAATACAGAAAAACTTGTAGTGAACTAAACAAAATGTTGTTTTTGGGATCTCTAGTAGGGTATTTCAAAATGTCATACTAATGTTCCGGACCGTTATGCCTGCCGATGTTTTTTTTATTGCGTATTTAATATGTAAAACACAGAAACGTGTTTTAAAATTTGATTTATGGTAAGCATTCGAATATTACTTTCGTCATTATCTCAAAACTTATTATTTGGAGAAGTCTGACTAATCAACTGGACGATCGATATATAAATATTTGTATATACTAACTCTTAAATAGTACAGGTTACAGGTTTTATGGAATCTTTAGTCCTTAAAAATATTATGAAATACTTTCTGTTAAAGAGTTGTGAAATTGATATATTTGTGACGCGCTGTTTAGATGCGTGATATTTCGTCTTTGACAAAGATATATATTTTGAAGAGTTTTGCCGAAAAGTTATGGTCTAATTTTGGTTCCTTGAAGTGGTCAAGTGTAAAGTTTGCATTGAGCGTGTTTAATTTACATTTATCCACCAAAACGAATAAATTGAAAACGCTTACCGACGTAAGTAAATTTGGTGACATTGTTGTAATATCAAATGCCATGTTTCGTCTAGTTTGCATAATACGTTCGTTACAGTTTTATTTATTTATTTATTGTGAATTAACGCCGATAAACTGCTTTTACAAAGGAATTACAATAATTTGAAATGGATACAGAATGTGCATAGTTAAGAAAAAATATTCGTATGCCAAAAAATTAAAAGTTACATATTAAAGTGACAGCATAAAGTAGAAAAAGAAAACCTTATATACATGTATACCAACAAGATATTTTAAACTAAGAAATATAAGAACAGAAACTCGGCAGATGGATTCGTTGTCGATGACAATGCATTGTATCAACTTGGTATCGCGCACACATGCGCTCACAGACACGCATATTTCTGAAATTGGTCCAAGAGATGGCCTGAAAATTGAAAATAGTTGTATTAAAGTTTAAAAATAACGTTGTTTTTATAAGTGTTGATTTTTTAAGCTTTTAATTCAACACGCGAAGTAACAACATGGCCAACAACGACGGCCTCCGTGGTCCCGAGGCAAGACTCTCGACTCACAATCCGAAGGTCGCGGGTTCGAACCCGGCGTGCGCAAATAAATTTTATTTGATTAATTTGTGTTATTTCACAATTTATTCATTTAAAATAATATATGATATATTTGCGGCACGTTCCAGAGTGGAAGATACTAATAGTATCGCCCTGGTGTAAGACCACCATTCAGAATTGAAACGTTGCTTGAAATGGCTTTAGCCGTGTTTAGTGACCAGATCTGAATAGCCAGGTACTTCCCCACCTACGTCTTCCCTATCTCCTTCCCCCCCCCCCACTACCTTCAGCCTCACAACATACCCCAATTGGGGATGCCATAGTCTCACTGGCTCCAGACGGGAGCAGTTGGGACTCTTGTGCGGTATTTCATGTAAAAAAAAAAAAAAAAACAACATCATTATAGTTAGAACTGAGTAATAAGTAATGGATATAAAATATGTACTATGCACTTCCGTCTTTTCATAGTGTGATATCCAACATCAAAATAAATATTTCACCCGTCCAAAAGTTGGACTGCTGAAATGCAACGATTCCACGAGGCGCCAGTGCATTTTGTGTATTACGTGTCACAGACTTCCCTGATTTAACAAGTACACGTATAAATCACGCGTGCATATATTATTATCCGGGTACAGTTGAGCTTTTTTGGGAAGTAATTTTTTCTACCTAAAATTTTTGACATTTTTAAAAAAAAAATTTATAATGCATCACAATTTATAATGATTTTTAATGTTGGCAATATTATTTATGTTGCGCATCAGGGATCATCTATCAACTCATTTCGACAGTTCTTCATATCCAGGTGTGATGGATTGCACTGAGAAGCATAGGAAATGAAACCATGACATGCAATATTCTTGGCATAGGGCAGGGTTGATGAATGAACCAACGTGAGTACCAGGAAGTAAATTCAAGCGAATAAATCATTTTATTCATTTAGAATTTCTAATATGCAGATTTCAAAATAACAGGTATTAAAGGGGTCATTGTAGGTAGTTTTAAATTGCACGTAATTTATTTATTGTTACAGAGTGTTAACAATTATTACAGTTATAGAATTGCCGTTGGGATGTACATAGATATTAACAATCCAATTAGAATGTTCATAGCATGAGTAATCAATGTTTAGTTGTCACAAGACGGAAATGCTTGTAATGATAACAAAAATAGTGATAATCAAAATGAAATATAGAACATAGTAGTGTCAAATAAAATATATTACCTGCTAAGAAGGAGAAAAAAGAAAGAAAGAAAGAAAGGGTATGACAATAAAGCAGCTAACTGTTATCCATGGAATGTCATGGTAGGAGTTTGATAATTTATTTTTTGAAATATGTGAGATTTTTTGCATAGATATATCTATATGGTCACATTCAATGGTATTATATGGATGACAAATTCGAGAGAATTGGTGGTTTTTTTTAAAATACAATAATATTTCCCATGAAAAGAAATTGTTTTGAAAAAATCATAATTCCTTTGAACTAGATATCTTTTACACTTTTTGTCTGCTATTGGCATTTTAATCAAAATTCGAAATAAAATAGTCGTTTTTTTACGAAAATACCGCACAAGAGTCCCAACAGCTCCCATCTGGAGCCAGTTAGACTATGGCATTCCATAATTGAGGCGCATTGTGAAGCTGAAGGCAGTCAAAAAGAGAGGAAATGGGGTAGAGGAAGGTGAGAGAGTACCTAGCTATTCAGATCTGGTCACTAAACAAGGCTAAAGTTATTTCTAGTCGAGACAGGACAGGGCGATACTGAGAGTATGTATCTTTCATTCTGGAACATGTCGCAAATTTACTACATATTATTTTTAATGAATTAATTATGAAATAACACAAATTAATAAATAAAATTTATTTGCGCACGCCGGTATTCGATCCTTTGACATTCGGATTGCGAGTCAAGATCCTTTTCCTTAGACTACTGATGCCGCATACCAATATCGTACGAGAGTCCCAACTGCTCGAGTCTGGAGCCAGTGAAGCTATGGCATCCCCTTATTGATGATGTATGTTGTGAAGCTAAAAACAGTCCAGAAGGAAAAGAGATAGCGAAGAATATGGTGGAAAAGTACCTGGCTGTTCACATCTGGTAACTAAACAAGACAAAAGCCATTTCAAGAAACGTTTCGATTCTGAATGGTGGTCTTACATTAATGGCGATACTGAGAGTCTCTTCCACCATATATACCCACTAATATAAAATATTCGTGGGATATATACATAAGTGGAACAGCCACATTAAAAAAAGGGTTAACTCTACTTCTACAGTTGTTTCTTTTAAATATAGTTCGTCCAGTTGATTAGGCAGACATCTAGAAATACTGATTTTTGAGATAATGATGAAAGCAAGCTCGGCATAAATCAAATATCATTTAAATATTTCTGTGTTTAACATATAAAATACACTATAAAGTTAGTGAGTGAGTGAGTGAGTGAAATAATATCATGCGAGCGAAGCCGCGGATAAGAGCTAGTTATATATAATTTTTAAATAGATTATTTTTCAAAGCACAACCTTTTCATTAAGATATTACTTATGGAATCGGTAGTTAATATAATTAAGAACAATGTGAACTAAAAATAAAAAGCAAAAATATTTTTAAAATTTTGAAAATCGAATTTCGAATCTAAGTCGAATCTTTTATTATTGTGTGTATTTAACTATTTCGTATTGTTTGAATTTCATTAATATTGTTTAAAAATATATTAGTTAAATGAATAAACATTTTGATGCTCGTGTGTAATAGCGTTTAATTTAAATATACGTACTTCCCAAAAGTCCACCCAAACCCTGGCAGACGCACAAGACGAAGTTTGATTTAAAACCTTCGACTGTATATATTATAAAATAAATTGGTCGGGAGCACCTACCCCAAGCCGAATCGGGGTGACTGCTCCAACCCCACCCCACCCTACTTACACGGCAGTAGATTACGTATGGACAAACCCCCACCCTCCCCTTACCAAAGCCCGGTCCTCGAAGTTGCAAAGTAGCTTATCAAGCGTACGAATTCATTTGATAATCTGATTCGGTGGAGATTATTCGGCGACATATGGTCTGATTGAATACATTCCACATATTCATTCGAATGAGGTTCTATTGTTGGGATTGTTGTATTTGTAGCCATTGATGAAACACCAATTGGGTGGGACACCTTGCATTTTATACATTTAAAATTGTTTCAATCGTGAACAGTATGAGAAAAATATTTTTAAGAACTATTCAAATATATAGGTACCTAGATACTTTTTTGATTTTTATTAAAATGTGATTTTTTTTACATGAACTCCATACAGGAGGCCTTGAAGAAAATAATTCCCCTCAAGGCCTACGTCACCTTTAGGGATACTGTGTGGAGGGTATTTTTAGGAAAGGAAAGAGATGAAGTTCTGGGAAGGAAAAGGGTTTTGTTTTTAAAGAGTTTTATTTATCAATGTACATTTGTTACTTTAATTTTAAATTTTCTGCGACCGGTTTCGCCATAACCGTGTCATTCACTAAAAACTTAAAACTAACTTAAAAATTCTATGCAAGTACCAAAATGAGTTAGATTTAATTAGGTGGGTGTAGTGGGAGGGATGATTTTGGGGGAGGGAGAAGTCGACATTACACGGAAACATAGTTAGTAAAGGGATTTACAAGGCGCTATTTTTTTATTAACTAAATTAATTTCCGATCTAGTTTTTTTGTTTATGTCTAGGGTTTCTAAAGTGCACAAATTAAAATATTAATTTACATTGAAATGTTTAAACCCGAGCACCCCTGCTAAGTCACCAAACGTAGCTAACCACTTAGGGTGACCTATGGCAGGGGTGTTGGTTATCCAATAAATGGTTCCCGGGGTGGCGGTACCCATACCCGCCTCCTAAATTTAAATGTCACACATTTTCCTCGGGCGTCCCCGGCTGCTTCTACTATTCACATTGGCCTCATATATTCTCTTTCACTCCTTTCCTCGTTCATTCGCTCTACATGCTCAAACCATCTTGAGCATTCCTTTCGTAATCTTACTCATGACGCTTACATTATTCGCGGATCTCCACGTTTCTCCCAAGATCGTACATGGTTTTACCACACTCACGCCTCAGTGATCTCAATTCTACAGCATTCAGTCCACTTTCCTTCCTCTTCCTTCCTCTGTCAGTTCCACGCCTCACTGCCATAAATCAGGGTGGGTACCAGCACTATATTATGGACGGCTAGCTTCGCTTTTTAGGACAGCGTTTTGTTGGCGCCAAATGAGTTCTATCCTCCGTTAGTGGAGTTACATACATTTACCCTTTTTTCAATATTTCTATCAGCCTTCCCATCTCCCGTAAGCATACTTCTCAAATAAAGAAACTCATCCATCTGCTCCAAGTATTCATCATTCACAACTATGTTGCACTTTGTTTTCGTACTCTATTTTTCAAACACCACGGTTTTAGACTTACTTAAATTCATATTTAACTCTTTCTTCATACATACTTCATTCGTACTTGTTGGAAATCAGCAAAGCATCATCGGCATACAATAGGCAACATGCTATCAGATCACTCAATTTCTCGCTCAATCATTTATCTTTCAATTCTTGCATATAATCCTCCACATTGATAAAAAAGTGGTTCGTAATCTCTCCATTCTCGTCTACTTTAGTTTTCTGAAGTTTCACTTCTACCGCGTGTGAATTGCACACACTGATTTTTTTTATATAACCGTTTTCGGAGGAATCATTCCACGGGCTGATACTTCAATTTCTCTTTTGTGTTATGTTCATGTAAGTACTTGCATACTGCTTACTAACACCGTATGCAAGGACATTGGAGGGTCTAGAGTCGTTCAAATAAATGTAGCTGCGTTAAAAAAAAAATAGAGTCTTGACGTGTGCGGTGAAGGAAGAAACCATATGACTCCTTATAACGCCGTTGGGAAAGTGGTGGGGTCCCTACAATGACATCATCCTCTCATCTCAGCCTAGGTCTGCCCACCTTTCGTTTACCTCCCGGGTGTCCTGATGGAACCTTATTCGATACTCGTGTGCTTGGCATTCGATGCACAAGTCCTGCCCATCTTATCCCTTGGAGCCTTAAGGCGACGCTTCCCTGCTCAAAAAGAAGATTGAGAGATATGTAATTACGAATGTTGGACAGAGCGCGCTAATATTTTCAATGATAAAATTGAAGCGAAAATTGTGAAAATGCTTAATAAAACATGACTCGTTTAAAATAGAGCAAAAATCTCGCGGAACGTATCTTAAGAATCATTTAAAGAAACATTGTGAATTTTTTCACGAATATAACTTGTAAAATAATAGAAATAGACTTGTTTTAAATAATTTTCGGAGCATACTTTGCAATTTTTTTCTATCGAGGGAATTTCATATAATTTGTGTTTCGACGTGGAACGTATCTAGATATTATCTTCAAAAAAAAAAAAATTTTTTTAAGAGCTTAAAAACTTCAAATGTTTAAGGGAGATATGTAAGAAATCGGTAAAAATTCGGATAGCGGCGGCTTAAACGGGTAGAGAGTCTGGGAGTTGGTGGATATCACAAAGCTCATTATTGTGGCGGATTCTCCCACCGCTCCTAAGATTCTTCGAAGTACCGTTCTTTCGAAGGTGTCCAGCTGTTTCGCAGACTATGGTATGGTATCACATAAAAACTAATTTAAATATAATTCATCTCTCGATATATCAATTTTATAAATGTGAAATTTCAAGAATTCACAGAAAATTGCCAAAAATTACTCTTTAGTTCAGTGGCGTAACATTTGGAGCGCAATCGCTCGCTCCATTCGAGATAAATCGCTGCGCTCTTTTTTTCTTCGCTGCAATTCAAAAGAACGGCTTCCGCGCGGCGCGCAGTGGCGGAGCAATCGGAAAGCGCGGCCCGCACATTCCGTATGCAAGGGGCAAAAATTCCCGCAGAACGTACGTGAGTCACAGTGTCATATGGAAATTTTGCAGGAAGACCATGAAATGGGAATTTGTGAAATAATGGCCTCATTTATCGAGGAGTTAGGTTAGGTTAGGTTAGGTCTCGACTAGTAATTCAAAGGTCGCTGGTTTAGATAAATAATTTTTATTTGATTAAATTTTGATATTTCACAAACAATTCATTAACATAAATATTGACAATCCTATCGTATTTCCCTCTATAATTAAAATAACAATCTCACATTAATTTACTTACCATATATTCTATGTTACCTGCTTTGTGTCAACTATTATATTTGGTGTTATCTGTATTTTGCATATCTTATATCTTATGTTATCTTTATTTTGTTTCTTATATTTATATTATGTTTATATTATATTATGTTATTTCTTATATTTTTCCAAAAACATGTACTGCACTATATGTAAAAGCCCTATGGGCGTTTAAATAAATAAATAAATAAATATTAATAAAAATTATATTTGCGGCACGTCCTATGGTGGAAGATACTCCCAATTTCATTCTGGTGTAAGACCACCATTCAGAATTGAAATGAAGCTTGAAATGGCTTTAGCCATGTTTAGTGACCAGATCTGAATAGCCAGGTAACTTCCCACCTTCCTCTTTCCCCTTCACACTGTCTTCAACATACTCCAGTTGGGGATGCCATGGTCTCACTGGATCCAGACTGGAGCAGTTGGGACTCTTGTGCGGTATTCATATAAAAAAAAATTAAAAAACAGGGGACCCTGAGAAAAACAGTTCTTCATGGCCAATATCATCTTCCCCACCACTTACTATTTCCCATCTTCTTCTCCTCCCTACTACCTTCAGCCTCACAACATATTGCAGTTGGGGATGCCACAGCCTCACTGGCTTCAGATAGATGGTTAGGAGCAATTGGAACTCGTGTGCGGTAAAAAATATTATTTTACCTGAATATGTAATTTTTTTTTTCAAAAGTGATGCTAATAAATCAGAAAAGTAGTTCTTTTGGATACAAACACATTAAAGGCCCCCTTTATTTTTTAAAGGTTTTTTTTAATGTAAAATAAATATTTTAACGTAAATAAATACCAAATGGTATACCCTTAGTGGTAGATAGGTATTCCTACTCCTGGGTCAGTATCTAGTAAGGTTGATCGATAAAGGATTTATCGATAATGTCGATAACTTGTCATCGCTCCCGAGCACGACTGCATATCGCTAACGTGCAAACAAAAGCTCACGTCGAGGGCGTTTGTTCACCGCCGCCGTCACCGAGAAATTAGATTGTTTCGGACGGAGTTCGGAACGACGACGTGATGGCGATCGTGTGTCCTCTTTCTATCTTCACTAACTTATATCTCCCTTTCAACTTCCGTTCGCCTCGCCCGACACTTTTCGTAACCCTCTAGTCACGCATTCACCAGATAACTCCCCAAGTCAAGCGTGCGAAGAAGTTTTACTCCAAAAACTGTGCGCCGGCACGGTATTTAGTGGAAAATTTCAGACGTATTTGTATCGCCGGTATTTCGGCCCGTCACGATCTTGGGCCAAACTCTAGCGGTTGCGCCGAACTCACAATCTAGGAGGCCCAGAGAACGGTGTTCGGGCGTTCTCGGTGACAGCGGGCAGTGGACAAAACCTTAAGTTGTCGTGTATCTACTGTTGTTTGTAGGTTGGCGATCAGTATTCATGGTTGGGAACGACAACAATTTACTGGCGATATCAATAAAACCTTTATGGTGCTACCGTACTAGATACCCCGGTGATATACCACCATTCAGAATCGACATATTTTTAGAATGTTCTAGAGGGGTATGTACTCGTTGATACTCTCAATGGTGAAATACCACCATTCAGAGTCGATACATTGTTTGAAATACCTTTATTTGTCTTTAATAATAAGATCAAAACAGTCAACACAACCTTCCTCTTTCCCATCTCCCTTCTGCCTTCAACCTCAAATCAAAACTCTGGATATAGCACTGGCTCCAGGCAGTTGACACCCTTGCGTGTTAAACAAAAAAAAAATTGAGTGCAGCTAACACGCGGTACTTTACCAAAACAATCTCAACCAATGAAGAACCAAGGAGACTTGAAGAGTGAGGTCATAATCAAATCGGCCAATGAGCGCAGACCCAACGTTTTTTCCGTTTTATATCTCAACCAATAGGAGCCTTGATAGGAGTTTGATGCTTCACAGGCACTGTGTGCGTTATTTCCGTTTCATCCGAATTCCAAATCACAACGGGGCTATAGAAGTTTCACTTCAAAAAAAAAGTGAAACTTTAAATTTGTTGGCCACATTTATTTTCTTCAAATGCATTTTGGTGACAAAATTATTTTTGGTTAAATTTTACAAATATTACTAACGTTTGGTCACCCTAAAAAGCGACGCATTCGAACCAGTTACACATATTCCCGATTTTATGTAAAATGTTTAACATACAAAACTGTAGGAAACTACTTTTCCGATAATTTATCAGTCACATAAAAATTGGCTCGCTGCACTTCGGAAAGTTATTTTATAAAATATCTGGGTGCGACGGTTACAAAGGTAAACTTTCGATCTAAGTTAGGTACCTACTGGGTTTACATTTTGAATAAATATCATATTATAATATATATATCAGCAATTTAAAAAAAAAGATATTTCAATTCGATAATTTCATTTTTCACAAGAAATTATCCCAATCTCAAATACGTTTGCCTTTCCCTGTGTAATATCCTAAACGATTTAGAATAATTACTGGCTATGGCTACTGGTGTACCTACCTACTTACCTACTGGCAAAATTTCAAACGGGGAAGAACGTTCTTCCCCGTTTGAAATTTTGGGAGTACTCTTGGTATCTGTTTGACTTATAGTTTATTGATAATATGCATAACTGAAAGATATGGAAAGAGCCAACGGACTATCAAGCCACTTTACAATTAAGTCGTCCGCAATTTCAAAATTCGAAATAATAATTAAATCCGCATTAGATTACATTTAAAAATGAAATTCGTTATTTTCTTGACATGTTTTACTCTGTCTTTTTTCTTTTTTTCTCTCCTTTTCTTTTCAGTGTATTTGAAATCATCATATTCGTATTTCCTAGTTTGTTTCTTAATTTTGGTCTTGATGTTTGTTCCAACAAACCTGTCTTTTTTATTTTTATGCTCTTATATTTTTAATTGTACTTGTTACCTCCCACTTGTGCATTGGGTCCTCCCGTCCTGAAATAAGTTTTGTA
Organism: Glyphotaelius pellucidus; assembly: GCA_936435175.1. NCBI lineage: Eukaryota > Metazoa > Arthropoda > Insecta > Trichoptera > Limnephilidae > Glyphotaelius > Glyphotaelius pellucidus. Next base: position 33,833,131 of record OW386548.1, read on the forward strand.
ACTCATTGGGATTGCCCTAGAAAGTATTAAAAACAATTAAAAAAATACAAATAATCAAAGTACCGCCATCTATAAACGAGCAGATTGTGAATTCTTTCAAGAAGCCAATTATTCCAAATGATGGACTGACGTTCTGTTGTCGTAGAAATTTCCGATATATGCTAATTTGAAGCATCTTCTGGAAGTTGGAGACGCCCACAGAAAACATAACACGATCAAATACTTGAATCGGGCCATTGACATGGTCAATTAACATAAGAGTGAGTATGAAACAATGTATGAATTTGGATGAAGCAAGGAGTGTGAATCAAGACAGAGTTGTGTAGCGGTCCACGCTTTCATTGTATCGATGATCCAGTGCAATATTGTATTTCTGGGAAGATTGGGTTTGTTTATGGAGAAAACTATTTGTCCATATTAATATTGCGTATGTACGGGCACAAACAATTAATTCATCTTAATATTTTTAGGCATAACCTGTAAAAGCGTTTTTGCCTAAAAAAAAAAACTCGCGTCCTCTAGAGTAGATTATGAAATCTTTTAACTACCTATCACCTTAAACATTATATTTTAAACATAATGACATATACTAGCTCCCCAGATAGACCAGTAAAAAATTCTCCATGGAATATATTTTGTTATTTATATTTCATATATTTCTGGTAATATATTAAAATTCAAGACATTTTTATTTGAATTGCCCCATTGTTTGTTTAACCTTTTGGAATTTAAAGAATTGATGTCTATCCGAGATTTCTATTATTTTTAAATAGTGCAGTTTTATTTAGAATATTATTTTTGTGAATATGTAATGTTGCACGGTAGAAGTACGAGTATAATGCATTTAGTTTTCTTACTTTAAATTCTTCAAACAGGACTTTTGCTGAATACGTGAAGAATTATTTTTATATCAATTTTTGTGCTGTTTAAAGCGGTTGCGAGTGTTTTTTATAAGTTCCACCTGATCCTATAATGCCAAATTGTAATATTGATTGGCAAAAGGCAAAGTATATCATTCTGAGTAAATCTTTATTTGGGATATGTCTTTTTAGACAATTAAAGATGTATGCTAGTTTCCTCACTCTGACTAAGTATGTTTATGTGTGTGGACCATTTTAGGCATTTGTCCACTGTAATGCATAGGAATTCTATTTTGTTATTATTTGTGGTTAATTTGTTACGTTACATAATATTAATTTTAATCTTTACTTTATGATTTCATTCATTTTTTATGTCTATTCCACTTTAACTAACTAACTAACCATCACGCCGTTGGCAGAGAAGTCAGTTCGCCTTACAACTATGTCTTGGCACACACTTTTTGCCTCATTCGCATTCATACATTGCCTCATATATATTTTCCTATTACCTGATTCTTGACATTTTTTTTATTTTTTTTTTTATATGAATACCGCACAAGAGTCCCAACTGCTCCCGTAGACTATGGCATCCCCAATTGGGGTATGTTGTGAGGCTGAAGGTAGTGGGGAGGGGAAGGAGATAGGGAAGAGGAAGGTGGGGAAGTACCTGGCTATTCAGATCTGGTCACTAAACACGGCTAAAGCCATTTCAAGCAACGTTTCAATTCTGAATGGTGGTCTTGCACCAGGGCGATACTGATAGTATCTTCCACTCTGGAACGTGCCGCAAATATACTATATATTATTTTAAATGAATAAATTGTGAAATAACACAAATTTATCAAATAAAATTTATTTGCGCACGCCGGGTTCGAACCCGCGACCTTCGGATTGTGAGTCGAGAGTCTTGCCTCGGAACCACGGAGGCCGTCCATGGCATGGCCGACATGGCCTGACTCAAGTATATGATTAACTTATCTGATGGTCCTTGGTACACAATTTAAATTTCAAAAGGCGCCAAGTTTTAGAGCCTTGGAGGCGCCTTTTCATTTTTATCAAAGAAGGCGCCTGAAGAAATACATTCCGGGTGTTTTCTCTTCCTTATAAAAAACATATAAACAACCTTGCATAGGTAACACGAATGAAAATTGTCGCCATACATAAAAATATAATATTTTAGCTATCCGTGTATCTCGCTTTACTCTTTCCAACATAACTTATCGCATTTCCCGGAATTGAACGAGTATATCGCAAAAGGGCTCTTTTATTTTCGAAAAGGGGTATTTCCGTTATTGTTTCGTGTAATATGAATATATTTTGAAACACGCCCAAGTCATTGTCATTGAGATAAAATATCTTTGGTAAACCGTGTTTTATATATGGCCAACAATTGAAGAAATAATCTGCTTATTTCCTACTATGAAGATTTCAATTAAGTTCTAGTGTAACGACGATTCTTTCATCTGGTTTTCATTTGATTGCGATTATTATCGTGAAACCGAAAATCTAATAAAGAAAATTATAATTTTCACAGGTCAGAACAAGTTTATCAACATAACTACGAAGTAGAAAAGCTGTTTGTAAATCATTATTCTGGTATTTTTATATCACCGCATTTTATTTCGTTTGCAAGGTCAACCTATTTTAAAAAATATCTCCACAATTTGTGTACCTAAAAATAAAATAAAAAAATGGTTTGTTGTTTTATTATTTTTTCATAAATACTTCACAAACATTTTCTACTTATTATATCTTTCAAATTTTGTACTTAAGTTTTTAACGAAAATACTGACATTGTTTTTCATGTGTTTGTTTCTGTGAATATGCAAATGTGATAACTGCAGACACATGGTGGATATTTATATTTGTTTTTTAATTTTTTTTATATTACCCTCAAGAATTTTCCATAATTATCCTGTATGTGTCTCAAATAAATTAAATTAAATTAAATCATGAGATAAAGAGTGTAGAATATAATGTTTACTTCTTGAAGTGAAAACATCTTCAGCACCGTTCTGTTTTGAAACTCGATGAAACGAAAAATAGCGAAACTAAAAAGAGACAAAACACATACATATATAGGATTTAGCCTGCGAGAGAATGGGATAAGACTAATTAGTCTCCTCTCTGTGCGGCTCTTCGTAGCCTATCGGTCTTCTCTTTGTGAGGTGCTTCATAGCCTCCCCGCTCTTGTCTTTTTTTTCTGGAGGTTTCATGTGAATTGGACACTTTTATATTTTTAATTTAAAAAAAATATATATATAAAACACCACAATCTATTGTTGTTTTATCAGGCGTAGTCAGCTTGTAAAACTAGAATAAATTATATATTTATTATATTACGTAAGGTATTTTCGATTCCTACAAAATACAATTTGGAACCCATATTTTCTATCAAACACTAATAAAATTACATTAGTTTAAAGTTTTTTACGACAAAGCGTCAGAAATATAACACCTACCATACATTGTTAATATTAAAATAAAAATAATCTTACTAAACAAGTTGAAGGAGGGTTTTTTTCTAACGCAAACGCCTATCTTCTGTGTTCTTTATCAAAGCTCGCATGTTTTACACGAGAAATCTACATTTTTCATATATGTTCATCGCTGATAGTGCAAAAATTTGATTTGACGACTTGAAATATGCTGATATTATATTTAGAAGAAAGCAAGAAATGTGGAATAAAGAAAAATGATGCTATCGGATGTGACAATTTTTCTGAAGGACTTTTCTATCAAAATAATATTTTTTCGTTTTGCAAGTTTTCACTTCCTATGAGAATTACATGCACGTACCGAATTGAAATTGGTTCATCAATAATTTATTGTTCCTTACGTAATTTATTTTAATTTAATAAAATAATATATTTTAAATTGGACGATGATGCTTGCAGGGGAATTGCTGTCTTTTTATAATCGATTTTTCAATGAAAGTTGCTTGTATCATTGTATCATTGATCCCATTGGCATCGGTGCAAAGCCTCGAAACACATAAAATGCGCGGCCATCATTTCGTTACCTCATTTTGAAATAGGGTTTTAACTCACATTTTTTTCAAAAATGATCTTTTTTTCAGAAATTACAAAAGCATTTCTTTTGATTTCTATACCCAAAATAATTTTCGTAACCGTCTGTGTCGTATTTTCGTAGATATACGTGTGACAAAGTTAGAACTTCAAGCATTTTCATTTATTTATTTAAACGCCCGTAGGACTTCTACATAAAGTGCATTACATATTTTTGACAAAATACAGGAAATAACATAAAATACAAGAAACAAAATATAGGTAAGACAAAATATAAGAGTTGACACAAAGCAGGTAACATAGAATATAAGTTAAGAAAAAATAGAGATAAACATAGTTTTTTTTTTTAAATGAATACCACAAGAGTCCCAACTGCTCCCGTCTGCAGCCAGTGAAACTATGGCATCCCCAATTGGGGTATGTTGTGAGGCCAAAGGTAGTTGGGAGTGGAAGGAGATGGGGAAGAAGAAGGTGGGAAGTACCTGGCTATTCAAATCTGGTCACCAAACACAGTGACCAGATCTGAATAGCCAGGTACTTCCCACCTTCCTCTTCCCCATTCCTTCCTCTTTATCTTCCCCTCCCCACTACCTTCAGCCTCACAACATACCACAATTGGGATGCCATAGTCTCACTGGCTCCAGACGGGATCAGTTGGGACTCTTGTGGTATTCATATAAAAAAAAAAATAATAAATTTTAAGTAACTGCCTCCCATTCAAGATTCCATTACAATAAAAGAGTACTGAGACTTTAAAAGGTATCTGATAAAAATAGAACCAAACTAAAAGAAAACATTTCGAAATGCATAAGTGTCAAACTAACAGCGCTCTGTATCCTTTAAGTACACAGCAGTAATTCGGGATTGTTCCAGGGCCAATCAGGACCAATGCTCCTTATTTATTATCAAGGACACGCCTTGTCTCCCCGCGTGGCCATTTTACACAACGTTGATCTTAATACCCTTTTCCACGTGGATGCTGTGCTACCCACCCACAGCCTCCGGTCCTCGGCACTTAAGCTGGTGTCTAGTGTCCTGGCTGGGATTTGAGTTATGTCTCATTTAAGTTAAGCCGTAAAATTTAACCACAATTGCGGGGGTTAAAACGAATTGCCTTAGAATAGTCGATAATAATTTTTGCGTGGAATTTCAAGTGTTCATTTCTCGAAAATTGTAAAAAAAATTATAATTGAGAGACACAATGAAAACAAAAATTGAAAATAATTTGAGACATAAATATTAAAAAAGCGAATGAATTTATCCATGACACTTTCTAGATTGCATTTAGTTCGGGAAGAATCTTACACGTAAAGCTAGCAGTCAATAAAAATAAAAGAAATTTTAGGAAATGTTGGTATTTCTTTATTTATTTATTTTTTTATATGAATACCGCACAAGAGTCCCAACTGCTCCCGTCTGCAGCCAGTGAGACTATGGCATCCCCAATTGGGGTATGTTGTGAGGCTGAAGGTAGTTGGGAGGGGAAGGAGATGGGAAGAGGAAGGTGGGAAGTACCTGGCTATTCAGATCTGGTCACTAAACACGGCTAAAGCCATTTCAAGCAACGTTTCAATTCTGAATGGTGGTCTTACACCAGGGCGATACTGAGAGGATCTTCCACTCTGGAACGTGACGCAAATATACTACGTTTTATTTTTAATTAATAAATTGTGAAATAACACAAATTAATCAAAGAAAATTTATTTGCCACGCCGGGATTCGATCTCGCGACCTTCGGAACGCGAGTCAAGAGCCTTACCGCTTATTATGAAGAATAGTTAATTGCCTGTGGTTGATGAATTTTGAAATATTTTTTCTAAGAGTCCCATCTGCTCCCGTCTGGAGCCAGTGAGACTATGGCATTCCCAATTGGGGTATGTTGTGAGGCTGAAGGTAGTGGGGAGGGGAAGGAGTTGGGGAAGAGGAAGGTGGGAAGTACCTGGCTATTCAGATAAGATTTATTTATTAAAAAAATGATGTATTACATAAAAACATAAGCTGCACATCTCACAAGGGCATTCCTGTATCGAGATGTGCAGCTTAACAATTATGGAATTAAAAAAAAATGTTTATAAAAACATTTATAATAATAAAAATAAACACTAAATATAGTAACTCAAACATTAATTACAGTTGAGCAGTACGTTTATAGTTCTCAACAATATCATTCTACTATAAACTAAATATGTACAAGGTACCTGTGGTGGCTTAACAGATAAACTAATATATTCATAGGTCGACTAAACCGACAATGACAAGAGGGATAGTATGAAAAATAAATTATTTACCAAAAATAATAAAACTTACTAAATATAACTTATATCATTGATGTCGCTATTCCAAATTCCTGTAATATTCAAAAATCTGTTTCTGGAAAAATTAGAAAATATACAGATTTAGGAAATGAGATTAAAAGAATTTGGCATTCTCGGACTATAAAAATATTACCATTTGTTATTTCGGCTACTGGCATTATACCTAGCTCTCTAATTAAAAATTTAGGCTTATTAGATTTATCAAAGAATCTTTATATAAAGATGCAAAAATCAGTCGTATTAACACATGTAGGATTACGAAAGATTTTTTAAATATTTATATTGAGGGATCAGTAGGATTTATCGGTTCAGTTAGGAGTTCTATTGAGCCGAACCCTCTGATATGAAAATATCTGGAGTCCGTGAAGTATTTTCCCATATGGTCTCTGGTAGGTTGACGTGTTGTTCTTGTATAGTTTTGAATTTATTATACTTATACAATGCAATTACATCGCGTGGATTGACTAGATGATCATTTGTGGAAAAGTGTGTGGAAGGGTTAAATTTTTCCTGTGGGGAAGATTTAACTCGGACATAAAGTCTAGAGAGCAATAAAATAAAGTTTGCTAAATTATAACAAGATAAGAAAATAATGATGAAAAATTATGCAATAGTAAGTAATTTAAAATAATTTAACTTAGAAGATAATATTAATATAATTATGATTAAATAATAATAACAAAAAAATTGTAAGAGTAAGTATTTTTCTTAATCGAAGTATGATGTAGTTAAATATGACCTAAAAGGATAGGTTCGAATAAGCTCAGTGGTTAGAGCAGAGCCCTGGCAAAGCCAAGGTCCTGGCTTCAATTTCTGATACGAATAAATCTTTTTCTAATTTTTCTGTTTCAAATTTTCGTTGGAGAGTCGCTAATATAGTCATCCAAGTAAAATTGCATTAGATATATTCTTATTGTGTTTATGCTTTATTTATATATTTTGTAATTTTGTTTATGGTTATACTGTTAAAATGAAATTTATATTGTTTTGAGCGAGTTTACAGATAGTGAATTTTCCGGCTATTAGCTTGTAAACTCGCTCAATGTCGTCGAGGCTGTAAGAAGTTTAGGTAAAGAGTAGGTAAAGAAGTTTCACTTTAAAACTTTATTTTTCTCGATTTACTCAACAACTCAACATGTTTCACGATCGATGGTCCCTTTCTCGGGGTACAATATACTAACAATTATATTTTGACTAATACTATTAGTTTCAAAATATAAACTGCTCCTTATTCCATGTTATTGTTTGTTTGTATAACTCGCATCGCCCGGCAAAATACGTAGCACAAAACAATCACACAGGCATAGAAATGGTGTCGTTTGTCAAAGTGTATGAATTAAAGTGACTTTTTTTTATCTGGATTGCTCTTTCTCTGTTCCACTATATTTTTTCTCCGTGTTTCATGTCGGCAGGCTTTTCCAACACCTTTTCCATTTCGTGGTTAAATATTGTATTTTTTTATAATAATTTATTTTTATTTTTAATTTACCTGATGAGTTACAAAACTAGTTTAGGACGGGAGGAACTTACAATTCATATGTGGGAGGTAATAGGTACAATTTTATAAAGGTATTTTGATATAAAAAATATAGGTTTCACACAACAGCATAAAAATAAATTGCTACTCGAATTTCTACCGATTTCAACATTTGATGTTTCAAATGATTAAATTCACAATGTTTCTTTAAATGATTCTTAAGATGCCTTCCACGAGATATTTGCTCTATTTTAAACGAGTCATGTTTTATTAAACATTTTCACATTTTTCGTTTCAATTTTATAATTTAAAATGTTAGCGCGCTCTGTCCAACATTCGTAATTACATATCCCTCCATCTTCTTCTTTTTGAGCCGGAAAGCGTCGCCTTAAGTGGAACACACAACAAGAAAAAATGAATAAATAAAACAACAAGGATATACAAATATTGATATATATCCTTGTTGTTTGAAGAGAAAATAGAGAAAAAAAGAGGCAAGACAGAACAAAACATGACAAGAAAAATACTTATTTTCATTTTTAAAAGTACTAAAAAAATATTCCTTATTATATTCTTTACTTTGAAACTTTTTATTATGTTGGATATTTTTGTACATATCTGGAAGTGAATTGTATAGTGTGTAGCCAATAAAGTTATAGATTTTATCTCATATTTTGTATTGTATGTTTGAGGAACGCAGATTTTATTGTTATTTCGAGGATTGTGTTTTTGGATCTTGATTGTAAAGTGGCTTGATTGATGTGTGAGTTTATTGTTCAGAAATTTTTAAGATGGTGCTTGTGAATTCATGTTTAAGGAAAGTGATTGGAAGGATACCGGAAACTTAATTATAATCGTTTTTTTTATATTTGCGCTCTCCCTTATCTCCCTTTTTCTTTTTGTTGAACTTTACTGCCGGACCTTACGGTGGATGGTAACATTTGTAAGTTCTAAACTTAGCCATTTTGAAGAATTTTTAACATTTAATCTCAATATTTGCATAATGACTAGATCACTAGAACAAGAAATAGTTTATTTCCTTGTCCTATGCACTAAATAAATACCTTTGTGAAAAAACCTTTAATCAGAAGTTTGCGAAACTATTTTAGAGATTTATTATGCACTCGTATGTATTTAATATGTAATTATGAAAAATTCGTTTTAGTTTCCAGATTGCCTACAACATGCAGATTGGAATTATAGTAACCACTCGCCGATGGAGAATCACCACCACTAGATGGAGGACTATGAATTTTTCTAGAATCTGTGTTCAAAACAGGTACCAAGGCAGCCTATCAAAGGATCGTTAGCCAAACCGGGCTAAAATCCTTTAAAATATTCCCAGATTCAAATCACTCGCGGTGCAGCATCAAAGCGAGCGTCATGCATAATATGACAATATCTTCTTTCAAAGCACCTGTTGGAAAGACCTGCAACATAGTTTCTCCTCCCCTAATCACAACTACCCTACCCCCGACCCCCACCCAACCACCTTCATACCTGAAGCCTTTGTACCCAGTAACTCAATAACAAAATTCGAAGACACAACGAGCGAAAATTACATAATCAGATTAACTTTATAAATTTTCCTGTCTGAATGTAAGGGTTGGTAAAAAGATTCAGGAAGAAACGAACATTTTATTTACGGAGCTAATAAGTGGAATGATTTGGGCAGCTTTTTAGAGAATAAGACAAAAAAAGCAATGTTATACTCGTTGCCAAATTTTGCCTTACGCGAATGTATGTTTTTGCATGAAAATACAACTTATAAGCAACTTAATTTATTTTATTTAATCTAATTTAACATAATTTTAAATTTAATGGTAAGTGGAAAGGAAGAATCATCAATTGCGACTTTTAGATCTGAATGAGTTAAATATATTCAGATATAAAATTAGAGACATTCAATTCAATTCAATTTATTCACTTAATATAATTAAAATTAAATTTTCAAATCGTTTTTAAAGTAGAGAAAATATTAAAGTTAAAGCATATTTAAGCAATTTAAATAATTTAAACAATTTTAAAAAAATTAAACAATTTAAACAGCAATAAAGCTTGCTGTCTAAATTGTGCTTCATTGATGTTAAACATAGCGATATTCAAAGTGATTCTATTTAACAACATATCTGCTCTCTCGACTGGCATAACCACTGGCATAAGTATTTGCTACGTTCACTGGAATATTTAATTTAATTTCTAAAGATAATGGGTTCTAAAACCAGCGAAGATAATAAAAAAATGTTTTTATTTAATAAATGTCATCATAATTTTTTATCACAAATCTAAATACTACAAACGGGTTAGTCAATGCCAATAGCTTCACTACTTTCCACCACTCAGTAAACCTGCTAAGACATGACATAATCTCACTTGCTCCGGGTAATAGGAATCTTTATGGATACATAAAAAAACTCTTTTTAATTGGCAAACTAGCCCAGACCCATAAAAAATCACGGAATATTGTTATTGTTGGATTTGAGAAGCTGACAGAAGGTATTAAAAAAATATTTGCAAAACCAATATAAAAAATATATTTTTGGGCTCATTGACTATCACAAAATGATTAGAGGCAATCAGACATTTAACTTTCAAATAAAGAGCGTTAGTAATAAACTTTTAAACTTTCAATCAATAAATGATACATTAAAATTTAAACAAAAAAACGCGTTTTGTTTATTATGTTTAAAAAATATGATAATTTTGGTCGTACTTTATTGGGTTCCGTGACAGTTGATCCGCCGACAGTTGCCCCCCCAGCATACTTATATACTCCTCCCATAAACACGAGCTCTTAGAGCTCACCTTATGGAGTGGTAGAATCATAAAATGAATTACTATGTAAGCCAAAGTAATTATTTGTAAAGTGTTTGTTCAAGAGTTGAAATAAAATAAATAAATAAAAAAATATAAATATATAATATGCAGTCGGTTTAGGGAAAATACCTAATTACACAAAGTGTAAATAAGTGACCTCGAAGGGATGTGCAGAGAGAATATACCGCAAAATAACAAAGTACAAAACATATTTTCATTCAAATGCATCAATGAAAAATCTACTTGTGTATACCAGCGCACAAAAACAAAAAATCGACACTGTAAATAAATTTGTTTGATATTCTTACCAATTTATTATTAAGAGTATTTTAGAAGTCGATTTTAAATTTGAAATTGGTAAATAATGCACAAAAAATTATAATTTTTACTTAAAATTATTTTTTTTATTATTTTTTTTTTATTTAATATAGGTATATAAGTTTACAGTGGTGTTAATATAAATTACACATTGGTTCAGAAAATCTTTAAAACTGCAATCTCACCAAAGAAAAATCTAGTTCTTGTGTTTATATTATAATTAGTAAATATCATTTTGGGGGGTTAATTGTCGGTAGATCAACTGAAGGGTCACCACTTTATTGTTTGGTTCCCAGTGGGAATCAAGCGTTCCCTCAATCAATTCCAAATTCGAAAATTAAAAGCTCATTAAATACGGACAATTTTACGCATTACATTAGGCAGTAATATTTCACATCCCGCACATCCTGACAAACTAAATTAGTATTATTAATGATAATTTATGCTCGTCATGCTGTATTTGAAAAATGAATGTTTAAATGAAAAAAATGAATGTTTAAATGCAAAAATGAATGTTTAAATGCAAAAATTAATGTTTAAATGAATGTTTGAATGCAAAAATGAATGTTCAAATGCAAAAATGAATGTTTAAATGAAAAATTAATGTTTAATTGTAAAAACTAATGTTTAAACGCAAAAATGAATGTTTAGAAGAAAAATGAATGTTTAAATAAAAAAATAATGTTTAAATGAAAAATGAATGTTTAAATGCAAAAATAAATGTTTAAGTGAAAATGAATCTTTAAATGCAAAAATGAATGTTTTAATGAAAAAATAATGTTAAAATGCAAAGTTAAAATTTTTCTGACTGAATATTCTACCAATATTTCTAACCTTTTTTTTTTTTTTTACAGTTAATACCGCACAAGATTCTCAACTGCTCCCGTCTGGAGCCAGTGAGACTATGGCATCCCCAATCGGGGTATGTTGTGAGGCTGAAGGTAGTGGGGAGGGGAAGGAGATAGGGAAGAGGAAGGTAGGGAAGTACCTGGCTATTCAGATCTGGTCACTAAACACAACTAAAGCCATTTCAAGCAACGTTTCAATTCTGAATGGTGGTCTTACACCAGGGCGATACTGATAGTATCTTCCACTCTGGAACGTGCCGCAAATATACTTTATATTATTTTTAATGAATAAATTGTGAAATAACACAAATTAATCAAATAAAATTTATTTGCGCACGCCGGGTTCGAACCCGCGACCTTCGGATTGTGAGTCGAGAGTCTTGCCTCGGGACCATGGAGGCCGTCGACCTTACTTCATCATTTCCTCTATCGCGTCCATTTTAAAACTAAAATACCCCAAAATATAGTGCAATAGGCACTGGTTTCGTGCAGTTTGTAATTATGTGTCGTAAAAAATTCTCAAAAGCAACCCAAACTCCCTTATTTATTTTTATTTTCAGCAAACTCGCTCCAGAAAACGAACAGCATTACCCCGGATGAGTAAGCGACTGTCATAATAATTAATATGTTACAAATTCACGAGAAAGATTAATCAAACCATTATTACGTAATTCAGGCATTTTGGCAGTATTCACTACAAACATTTACTCGCCTGATAAATGTCGCTTTTTACAAACTTCATTCAGTGACTTCATTAATCAGTGGTACAAGGGGGGGGGGGGGGCTGCGGGGAGGCAGCGTGGACCGTCATCCCCTTACAAAAGGGATGTCAGGAGTAACAAATCTACCCCATTCGCGGCGGAGCGCAAGTAGGTGGCCGGCACCACGAAACTGAGCTTTGCAATTAGGTTATGTAAGCTACTTGCCGCCAGTTTTTTCGCGAGTTAATTTGGAGTAGATATATAGATCAATTATTACTATAAAGAGTAATAATTGATCTATATAAAAAAAAAATTTAATTCCTTGCTTTGTATGATGTTATACTTATAGTCTCGTTTATAAAACTTATATTTGCGTAACGGGAACGTAATTTTTTAAAACCGAAACTCTTTTTTTAAATTTCATCTTAATTGACATCTTCTTTCATCTTTCGCTCCTTCCCCCTGGAGAGCCTACTGACATCAAACAAGAAGAAATAAGACACCTACATACTTTTTTTTCGTTGTTTGTTTTTGGGGCGTTATGCCGTGTTGCGCTACCTCCTTCTTTAGCCAACTTTTCGAACAGCGTTAGAGTGTCCATCATCAGGGCAGATGTGTAATTGTGCATCTAACAATTACGCATCTGCCCTGATGATGGACACTGTAACGCTGTCCGAAACGTTAGCTAAAGAAGGAGGTAGCGCATTACGGCATAAGACCCCAAAAACAAACAACGAAAATACTTCAGACCGTAAAAATCTATAAACTAACCTACATACTTTGTCGTGGATATCACATTGTAATTGTATAAACTTTCTCAAGCGAATTGTTATCTTTATCAAGAGCGGATTACCTGAGCGATCGCTTAAAATTTCGTATTGAATTTCGTGGATCTTTATCAATTGACGTCTATGAAAGTTTAAAAAGCTTCATATGTGTGTGATTGCTTTCAATAGAAAAAAGTGTAGATTATTAAGTCAAGGCAACTCTGGATTTTACCTGAGGAGAAACTCGAAGGTAAGGCTTTATTTCCTTCCTACCATATTCTTCCTACAATCATTAACTACAATACCCTTAGTCAATTTTCCTAGTTCGTTTTTACAGTCCATCAATTTATCACCAACGAGCCTTAACATATCTCTTGGCAAAGCACTTCTTTGGAATCCCATTGAATTTTTTTTTTAAATATTAGAAAAACTTAACAAAAGCTGAAATGCACCAAAAATAAGAATTTAACAGTTACTTTTCAAATGTCAATATTTCAAAATGCACTGATTAACAATTCGTTGTTCATCAAATGTGCCGAAAGTTTAAAAAAACCCAACTAAAGAAGAAGTTACACGTGAAATCCTATTTAGATACTATTTAAATTAATCTTTAGGCGAAGCGGTTTACAGCACAAACATCAAAAAATATGCTACGGATAAATTGAAGCTTTTATTAGCTTTTCTATGTCTTGAAATTACAATAAAATAAAACAATTTTCAAAAAATATTCCTTTATGGCTAAGACTATTTCTGAGGTTTTGTATGTTCTAACTTTTTCTCATTCTTATAAAATTGTGCACAAAATAAATAAAAACCACTTTTTCGGTTGCTTGCCTCGTGCAAATTAGACGTTCGATTTTAAATTTTGAAGGCGTAAGAATCGTATTATTTCTAGCATTTATATTCCTTTTAAACATCACTAATCTTATTTATTATTAAGACAGAGTAAAAAAAAAACACAAGCGCTGCATTTTATCTAACCATCTTATTTGAATTTAAATACCCCATTAATGAATAATTAAATTACTATAAAATTTTACTAAAAATTTGAAAACTATCGAATTGGATATTGAAAACGAAATGCTTATTTCTAACTGAATATGAAAACTAAAATTAATTTGGCATAATTTCTTGAATCACGAGCATTTTTATACATCTTTCACAAGCCCTATAAACTATCCATTGAAGTGCAAAGCGCATTACTTTCAACTGCTTTTGCTGGTGGCTTTGGTAGGTAAGGGATGATTCACAATAATTCACACCCTAATTTGAAATCCACTAGCCTTGCAGTGTGACGTCACTCAAAGCGCATCCTGTCCTAGCCAAGTCCCAAACCATCAAGGAAACGGAAACCCAGAGGTTTGGAATATCACAAAATGCACTTTCTAAATTTTCCGTATGAGTTTGTCAATGGGGGAGTATTGACTGTGATTTCGATTGCAGGGTTGGATGAGTACATGTATTTAAACATTTAACTTAAGGCCCCGTAACCGCTCTCGAAAAGAAGAAGATGAAGAGATATGTAATTACGAATGTTGGAGAGAGCGCGCTAATATTTAAATCGATAAAATTGAAGCGAAAATTACGAAAAAGCTTAATAAAACATGACTCGTTTAAAATAGAGCAAAAATCTCGTGGAACGTATCTTAAGTATCATTTAGAGAAACATTGTGAATTTTTCACAAATGTAACTTGTAAAATAATAGAAATAGACTTGTTTTAAATAATTTTCGGAGCATACTTTGCGATTTTTTTCTATCGAGGAAATTTCATATAATTTGCGTTTCGACGTAGAACGTATCTAGATATTATCTTCAAAAATAACATTTATTTTTTTAAGAGCTTAAAAACTTCAAATGTTTAAGGGAGATATGTAAGAAATGGGCCGAAATTCGAATAGCGGCAGCTTACTAGAACTAATTATAATAATACTTGGATGATTTGAACATCACTTTTAGTGAAAAATCACCCCAAAGGCACATTGCCGTAAGAGTAAAGTTAACCATAATAATTTAATGTTACAGACAGGGAATAAAAAGAAAAAAATTAAATTCTTCAAAATTCGCATACGTGAAAAATAATTGACTGATTATATAATTTCAGTTGTAATGTGAGTACGTACCTAACTTTCTAAAGTTAAAAAATAGATATTTCTTATTATTTTCAGTGCATAATGAATTTGAGCTAATATTATTATTTTTTTATTAAAGTTTTTATTCCAGAAAAAAGAAAACTATAATTACACTCATTTATCTGGAAATAACAAAAATTAATACACTTATATTTTATTACACAAAAATATTATTCACTTTCATTATTTTAACGATTAAACACGAAACTTTTTTCATTTTTAATTTTGTCTTGAAGGCAATTATAAAAATAATAACGTAACGAATGCTTACCATAGTGATCAGGTAATTAATTCCTTTTCTTAAATAATAGTTTTGTTTCAATAAATATTTTTCTGTGGATGTTCTGGATTGGAAGTGAAATAGCTTTTTTTTTAATTCTTATTTTTTTTTATTTCTATAATTACAATAGTTATGCGGCGTTGTGGTCCTCCAAGCAGTTGATCGGAGTTCTATTTTCGGCCTTGGCATTTTTTTTTCAAATTTTAATTTTGCATATTATACTGTGATGTACCACAACATGATGTACAACCCCAAGAAGACGGAACTAATCGCATTCCACCTAGTGACCTATGGCAGAGGTGTTGGTTATCCAATAAATGGTTCCCAGGGCGGCGGCCGCCTCCCAAATTGTAAATGTTCTTGCAATGTGTACAGTACATGTCAAATTGTGTATTACTCCCACCCAGCCCTACTGGAAACTCAAATAAATAAATTTTGATATCCAAGCCACCCCTGAAATCCCAAAACACAAGGGTCGCCATCAACGTGACGTTTGCTTGATCAATCTCCCTCTGCATTATTGTGCACCGATGGCTACAACGGTCTGAGTACAGGCTACAGAGCACAGTGTTTACAGAATAGGTACTGACGTACTGTACGGATTGTATAGGGCTGTTTACTGTTTGCACTAGTGAAGAAAAGCCTATTATTTGCCAAAGGCAAACCGGCCCGTAAGGAATATCAAATAACATGTCCGAGGGAACACGTTCCGGTAAGTGCACTAAATCTAAACAATGGAATAGTTTTTAACGGATTTTGAAGAAGGTATTTACTTGTCCGTAGGGCTTTGGTATTTAAACTTAATTGTGTCAATTTTGGAGGTGGGAATGGATACCGCCTCCTCGACAATAGAGAACTCCAGTCCGATTTTTTTAAATTTTTTTTATGAATAACGACCTTCTAACTTAAATAACTGCATATTTATTTTTATTTTTATAGTTAGTTTTAATAGTTAAAATAAATGTCGAAGTTTTAATTTTTCAAGATCTCCCGAAAACCACCGAATCTAGTGTGACGTCATCATGACCAACCGAAGTATGAATTTTGTAGGGAACTGGAATCAGCTGTTCGACTCCCGCCATTTTGAATTTCAGTATTGGAGCGTTTTACTGGGCATTATGATCGTTTTTTGTACAGTTAGAGTTTTTGAATATTTTAAATAATATAGATTAACTAATAGAGATACTTTATTTTTGATACTGAATTATTTAGGCCTGAATAATGTTTCAATAAAAACAACAACTAGTATATGTCCAAATCTCTATAAACCAGTAACACGGAATGTCGAACGGCTTGCGTCTTACATTTTATTGATTTCTATACAACTTTGATCCAGGTGACGCGGCGCGGTGACGTCACGCCGCCAAAATCCAGCAATACCAACTTGACAGGGTGTTTTAATGACACGTTTTAAAATGGATTTTTAATATATATTTTTTTAACTCTACGTTGAATATTATGTAATAAAACTTATATATTCAGAATCAGCGTATATTGGTCTATATGAACATATTTTTTTAAAGCCATAATATTTTTCACTGGAATTTCTTATTGTTTATTGGATGTCTCTGACTGAAAAATAAATTTATTTTACGCTAAGTTTCAAATTAACCTCTCCGCGAGTGAGTTTTGGCGAACAAAACTGTACGTGAGGAGTGAGTTTTTTTTTTGTTAATTTTTTTAAATTTTTTATAATTTTTTTTTTATTTTGTGGATTGATGTCGACGACGTTTTAATTCAAAACATTAACTAAAAATAATATAATGTTTTGAATTAAAACGTCGTCGACATCAATTCACAAAAATTAACCAACAACGAAAAAAAAACATGTCCATACAAAAAAACTGCTTCCTTCCTCTGACGATCGCTAAATGACGCAAAAAGAATTTTTAAACTAAAACTGTGAACAAATCGGCAATCGCCGAGCACTTAATCGAAACCGGCCATTACTTTGGATTTGTTCCTGAAGTCCTGGGAAGACCCAAAACTTACAGAGCACGCCTAATTACGGAGGCAATTGAAATCCATAAAAACCCCATCAATATTAACAGAGACGACGGAGCTAGGCTCAATAGTTCTTGGTATCCAGTAATTGACGGCTACACCAAAGCTAAACGCAAAAAACCATGCTGAATTTTTTCTAACACCAGCTCGTAGAGAAATGGAGCTGGCAGCACGGTATCGCTTCGACACACATAAGTAAACACTCACCAATATCATTTGGTCATCTGCCCTGATGATGGACACTGTAACGCTGTCCGAAACGTTGGCTAAAGAAGGAGGTAGCGAAACACGGCATAACACCCCAAAAACAATAACAAAAATACTTTTTGGCCGTGAAAACCTAAAAACATAAATGATAGCCATGTTCAATGGCGTCATAAGAATTAAGCTCGAATATGCTAGTGATGTGTAGACTCCGCACCAAACTAAATATATTAATATGCTGGAACAAATCCAGAAAAAAATCCTAAGGTATGTCTTTATGCGGATGCATGGAACTTATCCGAAGTTCATGCACCATATAGAGTAGTTACTTGAGGCAACAAATAGATATAACTTAGAAACTAGACGTTATGCAAATTTTGCAATTCTTAGTTTTAACAAAATCCATAAATATATTGACAGTCCTCTTGGAATGCTATGGCTTATACGTGCCTCAATATTTCAGCCGTAGTCATCAACATGACTTGTTCAAAATACCATACGGCAAAACAGATGGTCTAGTACAGCATAGCATGAAAACCGGAATGGTACTGTTGAACGAAATATCGTAAACACTAGATATATCTCTTCTTTAGATAGCCTTAAGATTTTTTATATTACAATCATCTTCCTACGTGTTAAGATTGTCAAAATGAAAAAATTGTACGGTAATTGGATAATTAATCTGTTGTACAATAATAAAAAATAAAAAAAATATTCCTTCCTTACCCATCCATAGGTCTCATAACATACCACACATCAATTATTGGGTATGCTGCAATCCCACTGGCTCTGAACGGTAGGGAGACTTCGATTATGGTGATTTGCGATTCTCACGGCCAAAAGTGTTATCGTTTTTTTTATTTTTGGGTTATTATGCCGTGTTGCGCTACCTCTTTATTTAGCCAATGTTTCGAACAGCATTACAGTGTATGCTTATGTACGTAAATGCTTTACCGTGTTGCCAGTTCCAACCTTCTCAGAGCTGGTATTACAGTGTAATATTAAATAGTTTTCTGCGTTTAGTTTTGGTGTAGCTATCAATAACCGGACACCAAGAATGACTGAGCTTAGCCCCGTCGTCTTTATTAATATAAATTTTATTTTTGTTAATTTCACTTGCCCTCGTATTTAGGCGTGCTCTACGCGTTTCGGGTCATAAAAGGCAAGTCCGAAATTTTGGCTAAGTAAGGAGGCAGTGCAACACGAAATAATAACCCAAAAATAAATTACAATAATATTATTGATGTTCTTTAAGCATCAAAAATTCTGGTTTACCTAAAATTTTTACTTACTTGCTTAAATTTAAAACTTTATCTTGAGATTTTATAACTTAAGCATCAAAAAGCTTTGATCAAAAAACTTCTGGGATTTCTTTGAAAGCTTTTAAATCCTTATATCCGATTATAAATTTGAACATTATTGAGGGTTAAAGCAATCCCCAACTGATGAGAGAACATTTGATAAAATATTTTTTTCGTACCAACGATGTTTTTTTAAGCTCCGAAACGCCAACTTACACTAACATTTATATGGTCATATTTAATATTATAGTACTTGCTAGTTACCCGCACCATTAAGCTTTTACTTAAGAAGGTTTTTTGCGTTTGGATGAACATTGAGGATAGCTTTTTATGCTTATTAGTTCTATTCTCTAGAACATAGCGTATAAAATAGTTCGTGGATGTAGATAGTCGTAAAATTTTATCGAAACGCAAACTACGCACCCTACTTAGGAAAAAGTTATCGTATAAATTTACGAGTACTACCAACTGGTAGGCGTTATTTTAAACTAGACTTTTCCGACAGAAAGAGTTGTTAAACAAAGAGATGCAAAGTCTCCAAAATAATTTCCTATACATAATTATTTTTTTTTTTTTAACTTTATTTATTCTCATTTCTTTGTACATATAATAGCACATATAATAACATAATATATAATAACAAATAGTATGAACAAGAGATGAAAACCCACTAAGGCACTGCCTGAGTGTGGGTAATATTAAAACAAAATACTATATTTCCAAGTACCCAAAGTATAAAATAGACTTAAAAAACATATAAAATATAAAGTTAGTATAAAAAGTTAGTAATACATTGGTAGAATTAATGAAATTTTTTTTTCAGCTATTATAAAAATAAAATAAAAATATGAAAAAAAAAACAAAATGATTTTTAATTTTTTAAATTTTTTTTTTTAGTTATTTAAAAAAAAAAATAAATAGAAAACACATTGTACTAAAGTTTAGAAAGTTACAGAAAGTGAGTTGTAGAAGGATGGATAAATTTATAGAAAAAGCGTTTCAATATTTACATTATTCAACCATAATTTTACCTCTTTTACATATTTTATCATTTTATTTATCATTTGAGTTTGTAGTGGTAGAAGGTTAAATGAACGAGGACCAATGAAACTGCTATGTGTCTGCAATAATTTAGTATTGGTTTGTGGGGTGTAAAATAGATTATTTATTCTTTTGCTCATTCTGTTTTCATTTATTTCGAAATTATTTTTGTTTTTAAATACATATTTCAAAGTTTGTAATATAAATAATTTACGTATATTAAATATTTTAGTTTCTTTGTATAATAAGTTGGGAGAATGTTTTATTTTTGTTATATATGACTTTAATTATGTGTTTTTGAATTATTTGTAGAGGCTTAATAAATGTATCAAGTGCACCACCCCATCCTATAATGCCATAAGTGATTGATGATTATACCAGGGAAAAATAGACCATTTTCAATTTTTCAATGTTTAGTACTTCCTTAAGTCTATAAAATATGTAGGTCAGATATCTTAATTTAGAAGTGATTTGATTAATATGTGATTTCCAATTAAGATTTATATCTATCGATACTCCTAAATATTTTATATTTTCGACATTAGTGAGTTCGTTGCACATGAAGCACATTTCTTGATTGCAACTAGTATTATGGATTCTAATTTTAAGGTTGTCTGTAGGTTTATTTTTAATGGTTTTATAAAAAGGTAAGTAAAATGTTTTGCTATAGTTTAAAACGAGTTTGTTGTTTTTTAGCCATGTTGAAACCAGTGAAATACAATCAGTTGCTTTATTATTATCAAGAACTTTCAAAGATGCCTGTGAGTTCGACCATCCCCACAAAAAAACTCGACACATAAATACGCTACAAAGTTAACAGAAAACTTATTAATGTCAATGTCAAAAGCAAACAAAACCGTATTTACAAAAAACTTTTTTTTTATGTGAATACCGCACAAGAGTACCAACAACTCCCGTCTGGAGCCAGTGGGATCATGGCATCCACAATTCGGTAGGTTGTGAGGCTGAAGGTAGTGGGGAGGGGGAGGAGAGGGGGAAGAGGAAGGTGGGGAAGTACCTGGCTATTCAGATCTGGTCACCAAACACGGCTAATTATTGATATATTTACATACTACATGGCCATTAAAGTATATTAAAACCTTTCACATAACATAAAACAAATAAGCGATATATTCAAATTTAAATCATTACTAAACAAATCTCATTACACTATTTTACTTTTAAAAAATATCATTACACTATAATGAATACCGTAGGTAAATTAAATATTTATTTATATTTTTAACTCGATGAGTAAAATAGTAATATTAATTAAATGACGGTGAAATGGTGTTTATACGACTCGTTCTTGAGTTCAACAGCTCGGCTGTGGAACGATTATAATTGATAAGTGCAAGCACTGCAGTAATTTCCCTATAATACTAGGCGAGCGAAGCCGCGGGTAAAAGCTGGTAAAATATAAAACACAGTTTAGAAATTGTTCCTATTTATAAAATATTAGCTTAAGTACCTAGCGTTGCCCGGGCCTCAGATCATGACTCTTATTTTAGATCTGAATATATTTAACTCATTCAGATCTAAAAGTAGTGTAACTAAACTCACAATTAGTTATTTTTCCTTTCTACCTACTGTTAAATTCAAATTTATGTTAAATTAAATGAAAGCCAATCACTTTGAAAAACAACATTTAATCAAAAGTGTGTCATTAAGTAAGTACCTTAACAGCAGCGCTTTGTCGATTTTATTTTTTTTTCTAAAGGAAAAAAATGTTTTTTAAAATGTCATTACAGTGTTCTACATATTTCGTGTCATTGCGCTTTAAAATAATATTTGACAATTAAATTGGTGTTGCCAGCCTACAAATTTTGTAGTTCAATTTTTAATATTTTCTACTCTTATTTGACAGACTATACAAGGTTCATTAATTGAAAACAGAAAAGAAAACAAATAATGCGAAAAAGAAACCAAAAATTGTATCCAAGAAGCCGTTTATAGAGGATATTTGACAGTCTCCCGTCTCCAGAGGACCATCAGGAGGGACTTCATCTCAGCAATTGTGGCAGTGGTAGTCTGCGCCATAAGCTTCCCTTGTGAAGTCATCTGAAAGAGTATTCTCGTTCTTCCAGGAACATTTCTGTAGCGCTGCAGTATCTCGGTAGGCGATAGTTGGCGAAAAGCAGTTTGCACATACTTAGAAAACGAAACAAAGGAACGATAATATTTTTTTTTAAATCTTATACACAAACACAAAAATATTTTTTTTTAAATCTTATTACAAAGATCTTTCTTTCCTGAAACTATTAAATATTATCCTAAAAGCCTATGTACTTGCTATGACAAATATGTACTAAAACCGGTATTGTATTTCGTATTATTTCTCATCCCTCCTTCACGACGTCATCTCCCGTAGGGGCGGATAGCAGTTAGGGGAAGAAGATGCTCGCTAAATACGTCTTAGCTTAACTTTTCCATAGCATGTCCCTTCATAAATGAGTTTTGATCCTAAAACTTCCAGTGCAGGCGCATGGATTTAACATTAAAAGATTTTAAAGTTATTATTATAAATTCGCTGCGTAAAGTAGAATTTTTGCGGTGGGTACCTAAATAATATTAAGTAAAACTTCTTTACGCACACTTGGGGACTTGACTTGGGGAGTAAGCTGGTGAATGTGTGACGAGAGCGTTACGAAAAGTGTGATCGGGCGAGGTGAAGAAGCGTAAAGAAATTTTACTTCGGTCGTGTGGTCTAGAGCACACTCGTTTTTTGACGTCGTAACGTCTTGTAAATAGATGAACGCCGGCAGCACTCACGAAAAAGTATGACTCATTGTCACATTCCGCCTGAGCCGAGCATGCAAGCGAGATTGCGGAACTAACGATAGAGAGGCACGATTGGCCTAAGCTTTCGATGAGAGCGTGGAACGACAGAAAGGCACGACCGGCCTAAGCGTTCGGCTGGTGACTGTAAAATTCTATGTAAAAGTTTTCTTATGACGTTATCACGTAAAATTATCGTTCGTAAACTGACTTTACAGACAACCATTTTTTTTATATGAATACCGCACAAGAGTCGCAACTGCTTCCGCCTGGAGCCAGTGAGTCTATGGCATCTCCAGTTGTGAGGCTGAAGGTAGTGGGGAGGGGAAGGAGATAGGGAAAGGAAGGTGGGAAAGCACCTGGCTATTCAGATCTGGTCACTACACACGGCTAAAGCCATTTCAATCAACGTTTCAATTCTGAATGGTGGTCTTACACCAGGGCGATACTGATAGTATCTTCTATTCTGGAACGTGCCGCAAATCCATACAAATATTATAAATGCGAAACTGCTCGAGTTTGTTTATGACCTTTTCACGCATAACACAATATAAAGACTTTAATAATTCTTTCACCAATATAAAGCTAAATTATATGCGCAGACTACAGGTTGTATATGATGGTAAGCTCTGGCGTTATGAAATTATAAATATTAATATATTATTATTGTTATACGTTTTCTGTCGCTAACAAAAGCGAGTTTTTGCTAACGTCAGAAAAAAATCTTTTCCATGGAAACAATGTTGATATGTTTTTGGGCTCTATGCTGGTAGGTACTCAGTCAGCTACTACTGCAGAAAATTCAAATATTAGAATTCGTTTTTTTTTTTTTGGACAAGCTTGGAATAAATGTCAGATGAGTGTTCCTATATTAAAAATATAATTCGTAACGATTATAAAGACTGAATGATAAATAGAGTATTTTTTTTATTATATTAACGAACTTCCAAATATTTAAATAAAAATAAACATCTGAAAAGTTTGTAAGCTCATAAATTCCGAACGAATGAAAAAAAATGGATAAGTAATTCTTTTATCTTTGAGCTATAGCATTATGAAATTTAGGTGGTAGGCGAGATGTTTGAAAACTGAATGTAAGGGAATGAATATATGGAATGCGGGAGGGGATGGGGGTGGGGTGGGGGGGAGATAATTGATTAGTGCAAGCACTACAGTAATTTCCCGTAATACCATGCGAGCGAAGCCGCGGGGAAAAGCTAGTATACTATATATTATTTTAAATGAATACATTGTTAAATAACACAAATGAATCCACTCCGGGATTCGATCCCGCAACCTTCGGATTGCGAGTGAAGAGCCTTACCGCTAGCCTATGCCGGCCATACCTAAATAATATTGACGAATTGACCGGCCAGTGGTCGAGTGGGCATAGTGTTTGGGTCCCATTAGGGCGTCGCGTGTTCGATTCCTCGGCTGGCTAAGTCCTCCATTACAACACAAGCAACATTTTTGGCTTTCTGTGGTGGTAGTAGGAGATTTTCAAACGTTGTTGGGTTATTCGTAACCCGGGAATGTTTGTCTTTCTTTAAAAAGATGTTACTGCTGTTAGCGTCAGCGTGCGTGCTGATGCTATCGGCAGGGTTGGAGAAAGCTCCCACATATTTAATACAAATTAGTTGCTGTATCTGCCCCAAATAAAAACTAGCTCAGGTTCGGTGCAAGCAGGGTTTCTTTTAACCTCAAGGCTAGTGCTTGTGGTTCGGAACTTCACGCTTCTCCATCCCCCCAGGGCCTCTCTCGACAAGCAAAACACGGTAGGTTATCACATAAATAGTTTATTCAATTCTAGGAGACACAATAATACATAAGAGGAACGATCCTAGCTGAAAGTTAGTTTGAACGTCAGTCTCTGCTCTCTACACGCGTGGTTAGGGCTAAAACATTATTTGCACACAAAGGGTAACATGGTAATTGACTCACGTTTGGTTTATGGGCCAACAGCGGCTTTACGCGCTTGTTCTCCCGGTCTCAGCAGCGTCCAAGCGGACACCGGAAGTGCACAACCGGCGAAACTGAACTTGTGTCGCACATATTCGCGCGGGACGTGGGCCCGGGAAGCTCGCTTGCTGAAGACTGGCCGCTTGCCGCTCGAGATGGTCTAGCGACAGCTCGGTTTGTCGCTCGCGGGAGGGGGTAGTGCGCGCGCCTCTATATTGGCGGTCTATTTGTAACGTAACACTTCCCCCCTCGCCGCAATAAAAGCGACGTGGCAATGGAGCTGTAGGACTAATAAATCCTCTTACCTTTTCAGCACTTGTGCCAAAAACATTTAAGAGAAACGAGGAGAGAGAGAGAGAGAGAGATTCCTAGCTGGAGAATAGTTATGAACAGAACACAAAAGAGATGATACATGGTGTAACAAGGAATTGTCAATAAATGTATATAAAGGCAGTGGCATACATAAATACAGTTGCAAAGAACAAGGATCTGTTGAAGAAAGGTACAAGGGTTATGCAGTGATAGAAAAAAAAAACTCTAATTGTATCATTGGTCTGTGAGCTAATGTTTGCGAACGTGGTTTGCGTAGGATGTCTGGGGTGGTTGAACGTTTCACTGAAGTTACAAGGTTACTTTGTCACAGTAACCTGGCCCATTTGAGATTACACTCAAGGGACACTAGGGCCTTTAAGAAAATACGAGGAAGAGAACACATGATGAGGCTTCTAGGTGGTGTGGAGAGTTCTACCTGTCACAGAGGTCGAAAGGGTAACTGCTTCCGGATCCTGTGGGTGAGCCAGTACGAAACCATTGAAGTATTGGAGAGTGGAATCGTAATTGGTGGTTGGTACACTGGTTTTTGTATGTAGTGGGATTGTTTTGTGAACAATCGTTGGTATTGTTATTTGCGCAAGGGCACAGGAGCATCAGCACAATGGCAGTAGGGCATTTGCATTATGCAGCAGGAACATTTGCATAATGGCAGCAGAAACATTTGCACAAGGGCAACAGGAACATTTGTATTATGCAGCAGGAATATTTGCATAATGGCAGCAGAGCATTTGCATTATGCAGCAGGAACATTTGCATAATGGCAGCAGGAACATTTGCACAAGGGCAACAGGAACATTTGTATTATGCAGCAGGAATATTTGCATAATGGCAGCAGAGCATTTGCATTATGCAGCAGGAACATTTGTATTATGCAGCAGGAATATTTGCATAATGGCAGCAGAGCATTTGCATTATGCAGCAGGAACATTTGCATAATGGCAGCAGGAACATTTGCACAAGGGCAACAGGAACATTTGTATTATGCAGCAGGAATATTTGCATAATGGCAGCAGAGCATTTGCATTATGCAGCAGGAACATTTGTATTATGCAGCAGGAATATTTGCATAATGGCAGCAGAGCATTTGCATTATGCAGCAGGAACATTTGCATAATGGCAGCAGGGCATTTGCACAAGGGCAACAGGAACATTTGTATTATGCAGCAGGAACATTTGCATAATGGCAGCAGGAACATTTGCACAAGGGCAACAGGAACAGGAACCAACCTAGAGCTGGCGTGCTCGGGTTTGTTTTGAGTGTCGGTTCTTTGTGGTGATACAATTCGCAACTACACGCACGACTCACACTAGGTTATGTTAGATGCGGTCGGGTGCTTTTGGTACGCAGGGATTGAAGGCAAGGGACCTCCGTGACGGTAGCGAGGGCAGCATGAAGAGGCGCAGATGTAGATAGGGTGCAGAGCTGCTGGTTTTTTTTTTTTAAAATCCGGCAAAAATTATTATTAAAACAAAATTCTTGAAGTTTACCTGCCTAGTAGACCAATGATGAAAAAAGTTTGGAGAGAAACAAGTGTGCATGTTGAGAAAAAGTTGGATTTGTTTGGCGTGTAGAGAGAGAGACGGAGAGAGAGCTAACTAAATGTGGCTAATTCCTAATACATGTTACAAAGGTACGTATTCAAGGACAGGTTCTGTGTAACCCCTTTTGGTTTTTTTTTTCTTTACCAAATACATTTCCAAGAATACGTGGTTGAGGGATTGTACGTATAACAAAATTCCCCATTCGAAAGAAGTTGGTCTTCCATGACCTATGCTCACGTCTATACGGTAGCATTTTTTCTACTTTCGAAAAACAAAACATTGCGTACAAGATTAGTTATAACAAAGTGGGAAAGGAGTAGGAAGTTGAAAGGATCCGCGTATGAAGATTGTCCCATTTGACAAACGAAACGCCAAGTGCGTAACGCATATATCCCCATTCACGGATAATTTCGAGGAAGGGGGAGGGTGATAATTGGGAACATTTGAACGAAGAAAACTGCTGGGGACTCGGCTATTTCCGAAATTCGACCTCTGGGTGGAGGTGAAACAAGGTCTACAGCAGTCATCCTGGCACATTACAATAATGACAACTGGGAAAGGAGTAGGAAGTTGAAAGGATCCGCGTATGAAGATTGTCCCATTTGACAAACGAAACGCCAAGTGCGTAACGCATATATCCCCATTCACGGATAATTTCGAGGAAGGGGAGGGGTGATAGTTGGGAACATTTGAACGAAGAAAACTGCTGGGGACTCGGCTATTTCCGAAATTCGACCTCTGGGTGGAGGTGAAACAAGGTCTACAGCAGTCATCCTGGCACATTACAATAATATTTGGTAGTGTTGGACAAAAGAATACACTGACATAAAAGTCTAATCCTCTACGTGTATTGGGCAGAAGATTAGGGGTCGTTTTATTCTCCTACTTGTTTGCGAGAAATGACAGACCCTTGCTCAAATCTCACAAACCTGGGGATTTTCTTTGTTCGTCTCCCAGACAACGAGTTAGGTATTTTTTTGTGTCCATCAACTTAACTCCCACGACACGATGCCCCATAATCATGAGTGAAGCGTATGATTAGTCCTTTTGAGATAGTAGATAGTTCCTGGGTTCTTGTGACAGGAAGTCCACGGGCATATTAATGATTACAAAAAAGGGGTGTGGACTACATTGAGTAGTTCACACATAAAGGTTTGATATTATTTCGTTCGCACGATTCATGGTGAGTATTATAACGTCTTCACGTATAGCGTACAAGATTGCAAAATCAAAAGATTTGCAAGTAAGTTTTATAACGTCTTCACGGATAACAATGAACGAATTACAACTGGGTTGCCCAGTATTGAAGGGAGGTGCAAAAGACTAGGTATTTATGACATTTCTGACAAAAACCCACAGAGTAATTATAACGGGCTCCCCGTATCGCATTTAGTAGATATTCTGAGATTCCCATCTATGACGGCAGATTTTATAAGGTTCCCACCTATGATGGCAACAAAGGTTAACGTTCATATAAAGGTACCTATTCAATACAGACGGCGAGACATACTGATGTACTTAGTACAACAATACCGTAGCATAATAAATCCATATTAGCGTACGTTAAAGACTTGCACAAAGGCAAAAACATATTTGAAGATCTGGCCAAGATTTTATACTTCAACAATTAAGGGACAAAAAATTTTGGCGTGCTGATGGAATGTGAATTTCATCTAAGCTTACCGCAAAAGAGATCCTTTGTGGTACAACCCTTTTGGTTACGCACAGAGTATCGTATCGTGATGGTACAACTTTTGTTGTACTTACACGTACGATGGTAGCAACAATACAAGACATGCGCTTATCGTTGTTTGACAAGGAAAATTATTTACATTGGTCCGATTTGAGTGTTTAAGACCTTCTAGGTTTTACTTACTTAAACAGACTGCGATGAACACACTTTGGTGTTATGCACAGAGTATCGTATCGTGATGGTACAACTTTTAGTTGTACTTACACGTACGATGGTAGGAACAATACAAGACATGCGCTTATCGTTGTTTGACAAGGAAAATTATTTACATTGGTCCGATTTGAGTGTTTAAGACCTTCTAGGTTTTACTTACTTAAACAGACTGCGATGGACACACCTTGGTGTTATGAAAATTATAATAATGGGATGGGTTGTTCACAGGGTGGTTCACTTGGAGACCTGGCTTCTTGTTGTGACCTCGTACTTTGCACGTGATAAGTCACAACAAGGCAACCCCAAAATTTCAGTTTGAGCAGTTGAGACCCAGGGTGACTCAATGTTGCTGAAATGTTGTAAAAAAATTTATCGTTAATGAAGAGGCACGTTGAAAGTTGTCCCTTTTATAACGATACTTTCCAGACTCCACATCCAGTTCTGGGGAGAGCTAGAGCAATTTGGGTTATTTATTGAGCGCCATTCTATTTTCTTAAAAAACAGAAAAAAACTTAGAACGGGTAGCAAACATCTGATACCGCCGTGGGTTTACACAGGTTTGCTTACCTAATTTAACTACATATGACATAAGGGTTAGATGCACTTTGGCGAGGACCCGATATTTAATGTACAAAAAAGATTTTTCTAACATTTAGAAAGGGGTGACGAGGTATGACATGATGATGTGAAAATATGATGCTGCGAGTTGTGACGATGCACAAAACCTTGGGCACGTAGTCTCTGACTACTTGCAGTAAGCCACAGGGAATTCCTTTCTCCGAAGTGATCAATTTCAGGTAGAGGTGTGCATGCTTAGAAAAAACGATGTTTCCAAGGTTTGACACCTGGGGCAGCAATTAGAGGCGAATGACTGATGATGACGAGATATTTATACAAACAAAAATAAAATAAAATGAAACGAAACCACAAGGGAGAATTATAATTTCTTCCATGACTTTGGCTACAGTTGACACCACTGTGCCAGAGCTAGAAAGGTTTCGTTTGAGTGTCCTAATGAGTGACAATCGTTTACGAGAGGCCGCTCATTAGTGACGAAACAAAAGGGTTGACTTCCATAGTGATCCATGTCACGGTGTAGACGAATGGTTGCTAGGAGTCAAGGAATAACCGTTGGGGTTATACGGGCGTGGCAATGGAGTTTGTTTCCATGTTACCACTTTTTACAATGTCCTTTATATGGTAGTTACCTATGTGTTTACCAGAGATGTCGGACAATCGGTAAACCAGGTCTGAGATTTTCTTTAGGACTTTCGTCTTTGCAAAACGGGGTGCCAATTTGGCAGAGAAGTACAGCGCACCTTGTGACAGAGTGTTGTTTCTCCTCCAGACGATGTCTTCTTCCTTGAACGTGATGTGCTTCCTGATGTACTTTTTGTTGTAGAAAGAAGCATATTGAATAAGGCATTTTTTGGATTTATTCCTGGGAGAAATCTTTCTACTTCTCAGGGCCTGTAGTAGTTCTTCCTTTTTTGACGTGGAAATGTGGGGGATTATACCCAGCGTGACTTGAGGGACTTCCATAGTGTATAGGGTCGTGTCAGGGTGACCTTACGTTGGGAGAAAAACGAGAACTCGACTCTTTATCCGTAATTGGAAAGAAATTTTTGCCAGGGATTGACCACTGGGGACGTATATATATTTTTTTTTACAAAATGCTTCTGCGAAAAAACGCGTATTTGTAAGTGTTTGGGTTATTTGAAAATTTGGGCAGAGGTTTGCCTCTGGCCACGTGTTTTTTAGGAAAAATCCAAGCGTTTTGGAAAAAAAATTTCGAAAATTAAAAAAATCGAAAAAAGGAAAAAATCGGAAAAATTTTCAGAGTCCGAAACTGGAGAAAATTTGAGCAGCGATTTTCCTCTGGCCATGCGTTTTTAAGAAAAACTCCAAGCGTTTTGGAAAAAAAAAATTTCGAAAATTAAAAAAATCGAAAAAAGGAAAAAATCGGAAAAATTTTCAGAGTCCGAAACTGGAGAAAATTTGAGCAGCGATTTTCCTCTGGCCATGCGTTTTTAAGAAAAACTCCAAGCGTTTTGGAAAAAAAATTTCGAAAATTAAAAAAATCGAAAAAAGGAAAAAATCGGAAAAATTTTCAGAGTCCGAAACTGGAGAAAATTTGAGCAGCGATTTTCCTCTGGCCATGCGTTTTTAAGAAAAACTCCAAGCGTTTTGGAAAAAAAAATTCGAAAATTAAAAAAATCGAAAAAAGGAAAAAATCGGAAAAAATTTTCAGAGTCCGAAACTGGAGAAAATTTGAGCAGCGATTTTCCTCTGGCCATGCGTTTTTAAGAAAAACTCCAAGCGTTTTGGAAAAAAAATATTTCGAAAATTAAAAAAATCGAAAAAAGGAAAAATCGAAAAAATTTTCACAAGTTTTCGTGGAAGTAATTTGTTTGAGGATTCAACAATATCTTGGGGGCATGGTTTCATTACGCGGCTTCCTATAGCCTGATTTTATACAGCACCAATTTTTTGGTATTTACACGCGAATTCCCTTCGTCTTTTCGACAAGATATTACCTTCTTTGTCAATTGACAAGGTATTATAGTGTCAGATGTCAAGGAATCCACGTCAACGCGAATTTAGTATTTTTTGCATTATTCGAATGTGATTCGGCATGACCCGGTTTCAGCAGACGACAGAGTCAAAAATACTTAATTGTCAAATGACAGAAAGAATTTAAATCCACTTGTTCCCTAGGTGTCAGCAAGTGTCCGTTTAAGAGACGTACCAGCGTGCTGCAATATAGTATATTATTAAAAATATTTAGCACTTTCGAGACCAAGCGGATGATTTGTTTATCATGTACATGATTTTAATTGTTGAATAAATTCTTCTTTAATTTGTGTTTATTTCCACTATTCACTTGTATTGAAAATAGCAATTTTAATCGGCCGACACTTTGTAATCACTGTATTATTCGCAGCGACAACTTCCTAGGTTGGGCACCTTGCGTTGGAATACCGGTAATATTTTGTCGAGTGACGAGTCACAAATGATAAAATCGCGCCCGTAATAATTTAAATTGTGATTCGAAATTACGTTCGCGCCGAGATTCCTGTTGGAAGTGCTAGACAATTGGGAATAAACAATACATCATAATAACATTTCAGAGTTTACAATTGTTGCTTGGGAACGAGGCCGTGGTGGAACAGAAAAAAATTTAAATGGCCCCACGTTTAGCGCCAGTGTTAGCGTCAGCGTGCGTGCTGATGCTATCGGCAGGGTTGGAGAAAGCTCCCACATATTTAATACAAATTAGTTGCTGTATCTGCCCCAAATAAAAACTAGCTCAGGTTCGGTGCAAGCAGGGTTTCTTTTAACCTCAAGGCTAGTGCTTGTGGTTCGGAACTTCACGCTTCTCCATCCCCCCAGGGCCTCTCTCGACAAGCAAAACACGGTAGGTTATCACATAAATAGTTTATTCAATTCTAGGAGACACAATAATACATAAGAGGAACGATCCTAGCTGAAAGTTAGTTTGAACGTCAGTCTCTGCTCTCTACACGCGTGGTTAGGGCTAAAACATTATTTGCACACAAAGGGTAACATGGTAATTGACTCACGTTTGGTTTATGGGCCAACAGCGGCTTTACGCGCTTGTTCTCCCGGTCTCAGCAGCGTCCAAGCGGACACCGGAAGTGCACAACCGGCGAAACTGAACTTGTGTCGCACATATTCGCGCGGGACGTGGGCCCGGGAAGCTCGCTTGCTGAAGACTGGCCGCTTGCCGCTCGAGATGGTCTAGCGACAGCTCGGTTTGTCGCTCGCGGGAGGGGGTAGTGCGCGCGCCTCTATATTGGCGGTCTATTTGTAACGTAACACTGCATATCTAAATGAACTTTTACGGTAGGTAACTAAATAATATTGATGTTACTAGTTACTAAATGCCTATACGAATTTGGCGATAGCATACTAATCCTATATGGTGTGTGGTAGAATATATGTACCTACGATTGCCATAGAATTCAAGAATTTTTTTAGTTTTTTAGATCGTTGTTTAGGGCGTGCATAGTCGAGTAGTATTTACAAAACTTTCTTTAAAATGCGACAAAGAAGTTTTTAGAGTGAATACTGAACAAGGGTTCCTAGCTACCTTCTCACCATTGTCCGAAGCCAGTGAGACCCCAATTGGGGTGTGCTATGATGCTGAAATGGGTAGGATGATGTGGGGTGGGATGATGTTCCAGGTATTCAAATCTGGTCACCAATAATGGATAAATCCATTCCAAGCAACGTGACAATTCTGAAAGATGCGTGCGCAAACCTGTGAAAAATCACGGGAAATATTTTTCCAATTTTGAAAAAGGACGATAAAAATAGTTTTCTGTTAAATATAATAGTGAAGGTATCTACTTTATCGCTTGTCAGAATTGTTATTCAAACAAGCATTTCCATTTTTAAAAATGACACTTAAATTCAAAGCAAAATTGAGATCATTGAACATGAATAACTTCACGTAGGAGTAACCCACATAACAGACAACTGAAATTGGTACGGTTGATTACAATAATTAATTTTATTCTACCGCAGTTGTGCGGTGTTTGTATATAATACCTAACCTATCAACAAAATTACTTAAATTTGTTTGTTTATTTTAATTTCACAAAGGCGTCTCTGGTGAGAAAGGAGTTAGAGATATTCAAGACAATGCAACGTGTAATATAAAATCTTCTGACTACCGTTTTACGATTCATAATGTCCTATTTCACGAGACGCCAATGCTTTATAAATACATATCGGTACATCTTACATATCTTTTTCTAATAGAATAACGGCCTCATCGCCCTCTCCCTCGCAAGGGCGTGCGGCAGGACATTTTGGGGCAGGAAAGTGGTCGCCCAACCGACATACGGTCACCATCCCCACAACCAGTACTTACTGGAGATTTATATCTACAGAAAAAAAGAATTAGCAGTAAATAATTTATAAGCTGTCTTTAAAAAAATACACGCAAACAAAATAAAACAATACTTTGTACGTAAATTTTTGACCTGTGACGTGTTATCGATAACACACCATAACGATAGCTGAAATTTAAAATGCCATTAAGGAGATAAAAAAAAGTTTAATATGTCATTATCTTCAATTTTTTTCTCTTTCTCTCTGCCTGCTTTCTACATGCGTTTTAACCACTCGGACATTTAAGCTTGTTTTCAAGCTACAACATTACCTGACATATATAATGACGTATGAAGCGTACCCGATTGTTTTTCGGAAAAATTAAAAATAAATTGATTTCTGTTATTGAAGAAATTTACAAAAAATGTTTATTATTCTAAAAGATATATTCAATTTAATTTTGTAACAAAGAGAAAAAAAATATAGATCATCAAAAACAGAAGAATTGATAATTTTTTTTTTAAATAATACTTTATTTTCGCTCTTCTGAACAATTAAGATTTTGTCCTTTACAGCATTTCAAATATCGTAATCAATAAAATTATGTATTGTAGTATCAAATAAGAGTAGAAAATATAAAAAATTGAACTACAAAATGTTTAGGCTGGCAAGACAATTTACCTATCAAATATTATTTTAAAGTGCAATAACACTGAAAATACAGAATACTGTATACACATTTAAAAAAAAAAATTGTTCTTGAAAAAAAAAATCAAATCGAAGAAGCACTATTGTGAAGGTAACTACGTAATGACATAAACATTATTAAATTGTGTTTTACAAAGTGATAATGAAGTTTGAATTTAACAGTAGGTAGAAAGGAAGAATCATTATTAATGGTGAGTTTAGTTATAATCCTTTTGGATCTGAATGAGTAAAATATATTCAAATCTAAAATTTGAGATATGGAATAAAGCCCGGGCTCACTAGGTACTTAACCCTTCGAATAATGAGAAAATAATATCTA
The DNA here is from genome assembly GCA_936435175.1 of Glyphotaelius pellucidus. Taxonomy (NCBI): domain Eukaryota; kingdom Metazoa; phylum Arthropoda; class Insecta; order Trichoptera; family Limnephilidae; genus Glyphotaelius; species Glyphotaelius pellucidus. Next base: position 33,867,629 of record OW386548.1, read on the forward strand.
TGAACTTTTGCCTGTCAAGATTTGAGCACAAAATTCCTGGTTCTTCCCACGCATTTTTAATGTTACTTTTTATTGGTTATTTTTTAACCTTTTTGCAAAAACAAAAATTTTTCTAAAATCTAGATAAAATAAACTTTTCGATGTATTTATTAGAAATCAACATTTTTGTTTTAAAATATTAAAATTTTGATATTGAAAATGTAAATTAGCTCAAAAATACTTACCTGGGGATTCCTCAAAAAAGTACATAAAATAAAATAATCCGAAAATTTTAAATACAGATTCGTTTTTCTAATAAAATTTGTGGTAAAACTGTCACCTCACTTTTTATGACATTCATACAATTTTATTTTTAAATTAAGTGTTTGTTACGTCACAAATTGGCGCAAAATAAAATCGTCACTTATGATCGGATTTGTAAAATATCTGACCAATATAGCTCGTATATTCCTGAGACAATAAGAAGCATTATTTTATTCGCTTTCTAACATAAAAGAAATCACAAATGTTTGCCTGACAGGAAGAGAGATATCTAACTTTTAATAATGCACGGTCGCTCTGGGACAATCTGGGTCTCCTGTTATTATAACGGCATATGATGTTTTGGGACAACTTGGGTCTCCTGTGATTAGACGGGTTGCTAATATTAAATAAATGTGAGCAATTTCTAAAGTGTGCTTTATATTTTATTACAATATCATTATTCTTTATTATGTTAACATAAAATTGCAAAGGTATAATAATTATAAACCTATATGCGATTCTAATTTTGAGATCAGTGGGATTCTAGATTGCAATGAAAATATTTTTTTTTTCACTTTTTTGCCTTCTTAATTTTTTATAAAAATGTTGGTTACACAGCTACCATGATTATATTTTTAGTATTGCCATTTGAACAATATTTGCGACCTCCTATGTTTTCTACTCTCATTTGACAAACTGTATGTGCTATTGTTTACTATGCATTTATGCAATACTTACTTAACCACTTGGACCCATAAGCTTGTTTTCACGACAATATAACATTACCAGTCATATGTATAACGTATGAGGCGTACCTGACTTTTTTATCAAACAAAAAAACTAAAGGTACCTATGAGTAAGTAAATAATTGTTCACTCGGCAACATTTTGAAAGTTCACGTAGAACAGTTATTTTACCTCATGTTTAGAAGAGTAGGGAATTTGCAGTAACATAAGAAATACTAAAGTATGGTCTTATGATTATTGTAAATTGATATCTAGTGCCTGCATTACTACGAAAAAAATCAGAGTGCGTGATTCACACGCGGTAGAAGTGAAACTAGAAAGTCGCTAGACGTCGCTTTCTTTTCTTTTGCGTGTTTATTTTAAAGTGGTTTGAAAATTGGATATAATTTCAGAAAAATAAAAATGATAATTTTTTTGGGTTTTGTAGGATTCGAACTCGCTGGATGTTTGCCCCTCTGGCCGCTTGGATTTGTCAGGCACCTTAACCGCTACGCTACGGGATGCTAAGATGCGCGAATTAAGCGCATTATACTATAAGCGAGGACTTATCAAATAATATTTTTTTGTGACGCACTTCCGTTTCACCCAAATTTCAAATCACTATTGGAGCTATAGAAGTTTCACTTTTACTACTACAATTTTTTACACTACTAATTTTTTTATAAATAATATATCCGAACGAAAATAGTCCTTTCGAGCGCAAGGCTTGTTTTATTTTCCAACATGTGTGGAATCCCTAAATTACTCCAAATTGCAGCTAAGTTAGTTTTGTAATTAAAATGTGAAGGTACTTCTGTTGTTCTAATTTCCCGGACAGCGTACGAAATGTTGAATTATTTAAGCGTTTTAAAATTTTAATAACCCCCTAAAGCGGGTGTTAAAAGTTAGCTAACAAGCCAGACAGGTGTGACAAGGCGGCGCGCAATACGTTAAAACTTTACTAACTTCTGGAAATAGGGAAATAGCTTGGAAATATGTGGTCATACCTTCCTATGGACGTGAGGTAAAATAGGTACCTACCTTCTGCCAGAATTTGTGTAACAATGTGTATAATTTCAAATACTACAAATTACAAAATGGTTAAAATATAACTTTTTTTTCGATTGTGTTTTGAAAGTGGGCCCTGTAAGAGACATTTATAGATACTAGTAATAACTTTTGTGACGGTTTTCTTATTGAAATTCTATTGCTTGGGCATTAACTATGTAACAATTTCTAGACATTTTTGTTTTCAAGAGTTTAAATTTCCATGTATATTTGTTACTTAAATTTTATTTTTTCTGCTACCGGTTTTGACATATCCGTGTCATTCACTGGCAAACTTAAAAGTTCTATGCAAGTACAGAAATGATTAGAATTAATTGGGTGGGGGTAGTCGAGGGGTGATTTTGGGGCAGAGGAAGAACGGTGGGAAAAGTAAACATAAAATGGAAACATTGTTGATAAGGGCGATTTACAGGGTGCTAATATTTTAGTAACCAAATTAATTTTTGATTTATTTGATTTTACCCATCCTAAAATAATTTTTATATTTTATTTTATATAATTGTTTTTTATGATATTTTAAGTAATTAATCACCTCTCCTTTCTAATATTTTGTCAATGTTCTAACTTTTAAAAAGTTATTTGTTTTCATTAAATTAATTTAATTTAATTGAGAAATAAACAAAACAAAAAAATATTTAGTTAATAAAATAGCAGCACCCTGTAAATTAACCTTATAAACAATGTTTCCATGTTATGTTGACTCCTCCCACCGTTCTTTCCCTCTCACTTGCCCCACCTAATTAAATTTTAATGAATTCTCAATTTTTTCAAGAACACCTATCTTTTTTTTACTTTTGAAGGGTTTTCCCATCAATGTCATATTTTATTGAATAAGAAGATAACACTAATAATCTAGACAAAAATATGAAAGAGAACAAGACACAGAAAAACAAAAAGATAACCATATTTGTAAAAAGCATTAACTTTGTGGCTCGCCATAATTTACAATTAAAAAACACATAATGTTGTTGAAGACCACTTTTTTTTTGTTAACTACCGGTCTCGGAAGCACCCTTCCTTCGTCAGGAGAATATTGTAACATTATTACACTTGAACAATGTTACACGGGAACATTGTTACAATATTCTCCTGGCAAAGGAAGGTAGCTACCGAAACCGGTAACAGTGGTTGTCTACAACAAATTTATCTGTTTTTTAATTGTAAAAAGATAACCGTCGCAACTGGGACTCGAACCCCCCAACCTCCAGTCTTCCCGGGACAAACGTCTTACCAATTCGGCTACTACTGTTACCTCTTTTTTGAACGTCATTTTTGTCAATCTCATATTAAAATTTTAGAATTAACAATATCATCTTCGACCAATTTTTTATATTAACAGTTCATTTATCTTGATATTCCACAAGACACACCATTTTATATTAACATTTCATTTATCTTGATATTCCTCAAGACACACCATTTTATATTAACATTTCATTTATCTTGATATTCCACAAGACACACCATTTTATATTAACATTTCATTTATCTTGATATTCCACAAGACACACCATTTTATATTAACATTTCATTTATCTTGATATTCCACAAGACACACCATGCACAAACAACCAAATTAGTGCGTTTGTTATTTGAATAAGTCTATTATTTCTTTCGCTCTAATTGAACGGCTTTCCTAAACACGCATCGCTCTCGAGCTCTGGGTCAAAATCCAGATTAGCTGCAAAGTTTCGGTCCATTTCCTAGGGCGCCCAGCGTCCCTAGTGTGCTCTGTGGCGCGGATAAACATTAACGCGTTGTTAGCAACTTTTCTAATTAAACAATAAACGAATGTCCCGCTACAGCAGTAACAAGTTTATTGTTAACAGCACTGGCTGACTAAACGTGAACTACGACGGTAAAAGTTATTACCCAACTTTAAATAATGTATCACCTCATTTCAGAAGCTGTGTTATTGTTGTTGGAAGCTTTTATTGCACAACTCTAGAGGCGGATTTAGATCAAATGATGAACCACGCCATTTTCTTTTTATCATGATTGTGTTTGCATTGTTTATAATTTACAACAGATATTTTGCCTGTTAGAATTTGTAAATGATGGCTTAATGAGACAAATTATGTATGGTATGCCCTTAAGGAAAAGTAAATGTCAGAAATAGTTTGTTTTTTAACATTTTATGCGAGTACGCCACGAAAGTCCAAACTGGTCCCAACCATCTGGAGCTGGTGGAATTTAGTTTTTTTTTACATTAGCTCCACACAGGAGACCCTGAGAAAAACAATTCTGCAGGGGTAGGCAGAGAGGACGGACCGCCATTCACATTCAGATATCGTCTCATACCTACTTTTCTATTATTCTGACTCTTGAGAAGGCCCGACTAAAGTATCTGATTCACTTGATTGTGCCATGTCTTCCTCGGACGTCCCCGACTTCTTCCACAATTCACATTTGCAACCATCTGAGGGTCCTTTTCTTAATCTTACTCATTACGCTTATATCAGCCTTGCATTATTTGTGGATCTTCACATTTTTCACACGATCATACATGATTTTACTACAAATACGTCTTGGGAATCTCATTTCTACAACATTCAGTCTACTTTCATCCTTCCTCTGCCAATTCCGTGCCTAACTGCCATACATTAGGATAGGTACCAGCACTCCATAACGTATTGCTAGCTCCGCTTCTTTGGACAGTTTTTTGTTAGCACCAACGGCATTCAGTCCTTCTTTAATGGAGTTACCTGCATTTCCCCTTCTTTCAATATGTCTACTAGCCTTTTGTAATACTACCCAGATATACAAACTCATCCATTTTCTCCAAGCATTCATCATTCACAACTACATTGCACACTGTTTACGTACTCTCTCTTTCAAACACCATGATTTAGACCTACTTACTTTCATCATTAAATCGTTCTTCATACATACTTTGTTCATCGTAGTTTAGAAGAGTTTAATGCTAAACATGTGATTTATTTATTTATTTACCGTACAGAGGGCTTATACATGATTCGTAGTATAATTTTAATTTGTCAGATACTTTTAAACTTAAGAAATAAAAAAAAATTAAAAATTGCATTGAATAAAATTCATACAACGAGTCATACAAACACAGAAACAAAAACAAAAAAAAATCAACTTTTTACAAGATGTGTTTAGTAAACGTATTGAAAAAAATGTTTTAGATGATCCACAAAACTTGCCAAGTTGATTTTGAATATGTCAACATCACCCAAGTACTGATTTCCCATGGTGTGAAATCGCTGTATCGGAGAGTAGCCAATCTAGTGCTGCTGTGGAATATTGTATTTTTTCGTGTTGTTACTGTGGGTGTTCGTAAGTTAATGAGTTGCAGGAGTTCACAACAGTCGAATTTGGAGTTAGGTTTCTCGAATAAAAATTTTATATAGTTTATCTTACGTCTGTCTTCTAATGTACGTATTTTTAGAGTATTTAATAAGAAATCGTATTTTAAGTCTTCTACTGGGATATAAAATTTAAATTTATAAAACGCAGAACTTTTTTTTGTATTCGCTCAATGTTATTAATGTGAAGTTTGTAAGATGGGTACCAAACTACTGAGTTGTATTCGATTAGGCTTCAAACTAGAGGTATGTATAATAGTTAAATGGCTTGTAAGGATGTATATTATAATATCAAAATTATATTATAATATCGAAAATTCCACAAACCGTATTTTATAATATGAAACCAATTAGTAATGTTTCTCCTACTTGAAAACAAACAAATCCAAAAGTAAAATCCTACCATCGACTCCTCGCAAAAGGGCACCCACAAAAGTAGTGGTAAAAAAGAAGTGAGTGGCACATCATGTTACAAATCGCTATTAGATTATCCAGAGCCCGCAAACACCCCCTTGACCCCAGAATAACTTCTTACACCCGACCGACCCCTCCCCCATCCCCTCCCCTAAACCCCTAACTTGGCGGAGTCTCCTTGCTGAAAACTTTACAAGCTTTTTGCTATCGGTTCAAGATTTATTGCTGGTGTAATGGGTTGTTTCTGAATGTTACTAAATATGTTCCAAATTCAAAATGCTTATGTAGGCGATGTGGTTATCATTTTATATTTATATTGACACTAGCGCAGACTCCTAAAAAATCATTGACATTTTGACGTGATAACGTCTTATAAATCAATGAACACCGGCTGCATGCACGAAAAAGCATGACTCATTGTCACGTTCCGCCTGAGCCTGGCGTGTAAGCGAGAGGGCGAAACAAGCGATAGAGAGGCACGATCAAGAGTGCTATGTGTATTGAAACGTTTCTATTGCGGTAATGAGTAGTAAGGTAACAATACTCATTTGCCACCTGTCGGTTAGAAAGAAAAAGTCGGAAAGGTAATAAAACCGGGGCCACGCCCTTTTTCATCCAATACATCCGGTTGTCGGACTGGATCGAAATGACGCTTGGGACGGGTGGTTTAAAAAAATTTTAACAATTCGTCAAATATTTGATGTTGATTTTCACTTCTATGCGAGTTCTATTCTTCTTCTTCTTTCGTATGGTGGGGGGGGGGTCAGAGGAGGACATCTAGGTCTGCGAGCCAGTCTTGGGCCTCAGGCATTGTCCTGTGGACCTCATCAATCCCGCTGGAGAATGAATGGAGCGGGCATTCGTTGACCACATGTTCGATGGTCTGCGTCTCACCGCATTCACACATCTCCGACTCTTTAAGGCCCCATTAATAAATCATATGGGCTCAATGGCTATGGGAGCACTTTATACTATTGATGGCGGACCAGAGTTTGCGAGGCAATGAGAACCCAGGCTGTCTCTCGGTGGGGTCTTGTACGAGATGGGCATTTTTCACCTTGGCCGATTGCCACTCAAGCTTCCACCTATCTTTTGGGGTGAGAAGTGAACGGAGGAGTCTTTCTCCTTGTGTCCAGAGGAGTTTTCGGGACTTCAAGCGGCAAGCCGGGTGAGAAAGACAATTCTATTCAAGTTCTGTTATTAAATCATTATGGGCCAGTTGCTTTGTAAAACTGAAATAATCATGTAATTTGAATAGAACTTTCGCAGTACATGAAAATTAACTTCAAATATACAGAACATATATAAAATTAACAGAAAAATCAGAAAAATATATTGACACCTCTGGGACTCGAACCCAGGACCTCTCGCTTTACGGGCGAACGCGCTAACCACTGCGCCACGGTTGAGTTTCGCTTATATTGTCTTAATTTAATTAAATATTACAATTTGAGGTTTTACTCATAAAGTTAAAATAAAAATTAAATATTTGATGAATTCTTCAAATTTTTTTTAACACACATCCATAATTTCAAAGCAACCGAAAATATTATTTTTAATGGCACCACTAATTTTTTTACATGTGTATACTTTATTGTACGTGTGAATGATGCTTTTTCAAGAAAAAAGATTTATTTAAATGCAAGATGATGTCAAATGTGGGGATTGAATGTTTTTATTAAGGGATTATTTGGGTCGGAGAAATTTGAAATTTTTTTGAAGTTAAACTTCTATAGCTCAGTTGTGATTTGGAATTCGGATGAAACGGAAATGACGTACACAGCACCTGCGAAGCATCAAACTCCTATCAAGGCTCCTATTGGTTGAGATATAAAATGGAAATGACGCAAGGTCTGCGCTCATTGGCCGCTTTGATTACGACCTCACTTTTCAAGGCTCCTTGGTTCTTCATTGGATGAGATTGTTTTGGTAAAGTTTCGTTTCTACCGCGTGTTAACTTCACCGGATTTTTCCCCTTTATCTAATAGTACAATAAGTCTAGAATATTCTCCTTAAGTTTCAAGTCAATCGGAGTAAATGTCTAGGAGAGAGAGTCTTTGTAATCCCCCGTCCCATTGGGAAAGACCTTGAAACTTGAAACTTCAATCGCGTTTATCTCGAAACACCAATTTTTGAAGTCGGTAGGCACGATTTCTCAGAAACCAAGGCACCGATCTTATTGAAATTTGACACACGTCTTCAAAATAGCATTGACCAGTTCCTGAACAACGGATTCTTTTTTCGACTACAAATAATTTTACAAGGCTATTTGTAGTGTAAATTGTACCAAAAATTGATTTGTTTTGCATACAACTCTGCCAAAAATTCAAATTTCTATTTTTTGAGAAATTCTTTGTTTAGGGACAGCTTATACTTATCTACTAACAGAAAAAAATTAATTTTTTAATTTCAGATGAAACTATCATGAGTTATCCTGCCTATCGCGGGACACTTTTTTTAAGGGGTGTCCGAAAACCAGGCCCCACCGACTGAATTTTCAGAACTTTTTTATGACATTTTTTTTCAATATTGTTGAGGAATTTTATGTGCTCAACACTTCGAATAAAATAATTCAATAATTAATTACATTTTTGAAAAATTTAGAAAATATGCTTCTTTTTCTTGTATACGAGACCCATGTAACCCCTTAAGTGGGACACAATGCGCCAATATCTAACTAATAAAAAAATAAACTTTCACGTGTAGCAATAGCTTTGTGCTTGTGGGTAAAAATAAATATAAATTTAAATGAAATAACTTTGTTTGGACACCAGTTTATTGAGTACATAACTTAATATAATACCAAATACCAAAATTTAATACTAAACAAACGCAAAATAATTATATCTATTTAGGAATAAAGTATTTCAATAACCTTCCAATTGAAATAAAAAAAAATCAAAGACATCAATAAACAAACTCAAACTGAAGCTACACTTCATCAGGAATAATTAACTAAATAATGACCTGTTTTTCTCTTTCTTTCTATTTATTATCAATTTATATTCATCTCTATTTTATTTAGAGATGAATTTATATAATTATATTCATCTCTATTTTATTTAGAGATGAATTTTAAAGTGCACAATATTTTAGTATGTAACCGTATCCTTTGCATGTACACCTTCACATATAGATGATCCAGAAATTTCAACTGTTCCTATTATATTCTTACCTACTGCATAATGTTATTCTATTTCTGTTATAATTAGTGTAACTCGCTCATCAAGCACAACAACTAGCATCTTCTTGGGTGAGATTGCAATTTTAAATAATTTCTATACCGATATGTAATTTATATAACACCACTGTACTCTTATATATCTATATTAAATAAATAAAAAAAATATAACCGAAAGGTTTTGATTCCGTTTGAACCTTCCTCAGGATATCATAAAAAACATGCTAAAATAATTACAGAAATAGTAAACAGAGAAGAGGTAGAGGGAACATTTACTATGGTGGGGGAGTAAGTAAGGGAGAGGCTGTAAGAATGGGTGTAGAGAAGGGGAACGTGTTTAAAATTGGGCTGTATTTTTATGGACTAATTTATTTCTGCTCATGTTTTTTTAATGCCTTTTAAAACGTATCAATAAGCCATCAAATGACCACCGATCACATCGCAAAATGCCATCGCAAAGCAACCAGCGTGTCGATGATTTCTCGATCATATCATAAAAATTATTTAAAAAGCAAATTCAAGTGAGATTATTTCTTTATAATAATTTCCAGTTATTATTCTAGCAATAAGTTTTTTAATTATAATTAATCAAATCTTTAATTCTCATACACCCACCCCACAGCCCACATCCCTTCCAGTTGCGGTCATTTACCTCAGCCGGGGCCGTCAGCGGGTTGTCACTTACAATAACTGTCCGTTGCGGTCTGCAGATTACAATAATATGATACCTAATCTCAGCCAGGTAATTACGTTAATTATAATGCATGGTGGGTCTCGGTGGCACAATGATTTCTAATTATTTTTATTAATAAGTTAACTTTATTTTCAGACTTAATTCAATAATATAAGCACTACGCAACCAAACTATATAACTGCATGCCCACCACACTGAAACAACTACTAACTACAAATACATCTACAATTCTTCACAAAAAACACATCAAAGACTGAATCAAACAACAAAGTAATCAATTTACACAAAACATTATAACACCTTACCAAACATAACCCAACTCAGATTTTTAAAAAATTGGTTGTTTGTAAAGTCGGTTTACGGACAATAATTTTACGTGGTAACGAGATGTTATAATGATGGAGTGGAAGAGAGATAGATGTGTCACAAGCCGAACGCTTGTTCCGCGCTCTCGCTTGCACGCTCGGCTCAGGCGGAACGTGACAATGAGTCATGCTTTTTCGTGAGTGCAGCCGGCTTTCATCAATTTATAAGACGTTATCACGTCAAAAAATAATTAAAAAAACTTTGTTTCCGGACAGAAAATATTACCACAATATCATTTATTTATACCATTGGCGTGTGGTTCATAGAAAAATATACCTACCCGTTTATCAAGATAATTATTTATCTTACTCATAATCTAGATGCTAAGAACAGCTGTATATAGATCCTAACTGCAACGAATATTTAATTTATGTGTTTGATACTGCCGTCATGGGTCGGCCCACAGTGCCTTTCTTGACAATTATAAGGAGGATACGGTGTTTCTATTTATGTCGACAGAATAGCACTTAATCCCAAACATGGGAACACCTCAGCACGGGTTCGCCTAGTGAGGTGTTCATAAAATACTACTACTAACCTATTTACGGATCATTACCATTTTTTTTTCTTATTACTAAACTTATTATGTACGTAAACCAATGTAATAATTTGTAGAGTGTATGTTCAAAAATAGAATAAATAAATATGGACCCCACTGGGTGCTTATCCGTACTGAGAAGAGGTACTGGCGAGAGCGTTCTCCCGGCAAGATAAAGGTTCCGATTTTGAGATTCGGTCTCAATCTTATCTTTTTTGAAGATAGGGATAATGTGAATAAATCCAAACGAAACATGAAACAGACAGAAAATAAGTATTAGTCGCAACTGGGGATCGAAGGCAGGAAATCTGACATACAGGAATAACTCTCAAATTTCTATTGCACTTTAATCCCTTTTTCAATTTAATATATACACTTTTTTAACATTCTCACGTCCTAGATTTGTTTTTTTTTTTTTTCTTTTCTTTGTGGTTTTCCAATTAATATTTATTAATAATTAATAAATACCATGATTCAAAAGTTAAGTTTTTCAAATAAGTTTTTAAAACGAGTATAAGGGGAAAAATAGGTGTAGGACGGCATATTTTAAGGGATTTTTATGATTTTTTCAACACAACATAAGAAATACATAAATTTTATTTTAACTTTGAAATTATTTTACACCTTTTTTTATTTTTTTTTATTATGATGAATCATAAATAGATACATTTATTTCAAAAAGATTCTATACAATAATAAGTTACATACATAATATATATATATATATATATATATTTTATTTTTTTTACAGTTAATACCGCACAAGAATCCCAAGTGCTCCCATCTGAAGCCAGTGAGACTATGGCATCCCCAATCGGGGTATGTTGTGAGGCTGAAGGTAGTGGGGAGGGGAAGGAGATAGGGAAGAGAAAGGTGGGGAAGTACCTGGCTATTCAGATCTGGTCACTAAACACGGCTAAAGCCATTTCAAGCAACGTTTCAATTTTGAATGGTGGTCTTACACCAGGGCGATACTGATAGTATCTTCCACTCTGTTCTCTACTATTTATTATTTTAAATGAATAAATTGTGAAATAACACAAATTAATCAAATAAAATTTATTTGCGCACGCCGGGATCGAACCCGCGACCTTCGGATTGTGAGTCGAGAGTCTTGCCTCGGGACCACGGAGGCCGTCATATTTGATGTACCCCCATAAATAAGCAGGGCTTGTGTGTATGGGGGTACCGTTTAGAATTGAGGTTCGAATAGAGCGCATTTATAAAAATAAACTATGTGCTGAGTTTGATAACAATTGATCAAAAACTGTAGGAGCTGGAGGTTACATAAATTCGAAAAAAGTAGTTTTGAGAAAAACGCATTTGAAAATAAGTAGTAATAGTTCGACCGAGGGTCACTCATCCAAACGGTTATAATTTTTAAACGGCGTAGAATTTTGGTTTGAAATTTTCAGAATATATTTTTAAATAGTACTGTTATCGATTTATGAAAGAAAAATATATTTTTGATGCCTCTACACCTATTTCCCCCCTTAATGTTTTTAATTGAATTTGTGATGATTTTGACGAACTTGTAAAAGTAATTTTTTTTTAATCTCAAAAAAACTTATGATTCCAATTCACCTTTTTCAGCACATCAGAAAATCTACAAAAATATTCAAAGGACGGCTTAAAAGTGTTAAGATTTGTGGTAGGTGTAAGAAAAGTGTAACACCGACGAATACACAAATGTATACATCCATCTCAAAGGGTGTTTAACCGGATCATCAAACAAAATATGAAAAAAGGCACCATTAAGAAAAAAATAGAAACTTCTATAGCCCCGTTATTGATTTGAAATTCGGGTGAAACGGAAGTGCGTCACTAAAATTTATTATTTGATGGGTCCTCGGTTCAAATATAATGTGCTAAATTCGCGCCTCGGCTCGAACCCCGTAGCGCAGCGGCTAAGGCGCCTGACAAATCCAAGCGACCCGAGAGACAGATATCCAGTTCGAATCCAACAAAATCCAAAAAAAATAAACATTTTTATTTTTCTGAAATTAATATCCAATCTTCAAATCACTTTAAAATAAACAGGCAAAAGAAAAGAAAACGACATCTAGCGACTTTCTAGTTTCACTTCTACGCGTGTGAATCAAACACTCCGATTTTTTTTTCAAAGAACACGGTATTTAACTTTTGTGTTTGTGGAAAATAATTTCTTTCATGTCTTTCTACGTCGTCTTAGAGGATGCTGTGTGAAGGCTTTTAAAGAAAGGACGGAGAAGAAGGTCTGGAAAGGAAAAATGTATAAGAAGTGCGTAAGAATCTGGGTTCGTCAGAGACGGACATATAAATCATCCCTCCCACTGCGGTGTAGGTCGATGGATAGAAAGTGTCCGGCTTGAGAGGTTAAAAGGTCTCCTCCTTTTGTGCTTGAATCTTTGAGATTCGAGCTTTGTTGAAATTTGGTTTTTAAGTTTGTCAAGAAAGGCATGCATTTATATTCCCTAAGTTTCCCGGGCCTCCGGCAGAATTTTTCGAAATCAGATCTAGGCAAAAATTGGCATAAATATTTCGTCTTTTTTAAGTTTCCGCTTTTTCTATCTACCATACATTGAAACCCTAGCTAAGAACACCTATGAATAGCGAAATCCAAATAGATAGTGTTTTTTTTCTGATCATGCATAAAAACTGTTTCTAAACTCACCTGATGATTATTTATAGTAGATATAACACAATTTATCCTAAAAAATGTAACACCCTATACATTCTATATGGCAGCCGATCTTACCGTCACAGCTGTAAACATAGTGTGGATAGATGCATAGTGTACGTACATATCAAGGCTTCCCAACCGTTCGATCATATTTTAAATTTACAAGCGTGTATGAAGAAAATATAATATTCTGGTAGTAGGAAAAATTTAGTTTTGCTAGATTGAAGTGGTTTCAAATTTCAAAGAATAAAAGAAGTAATCGCAAAAACTTTTGTTAAATTCAAAAAGTCCCATAAATATAAGGTAAAATGTATCTCGCATCCTTAAAAGGTTGGGAAACCTTGGTGTATAGGTACAGGGTGTATGTGTTGGTAGTGTGGCGGGCGGCCGCTGCAATCAATCACGTGTCGGCACCTGCTTGTGACATCTTCATGCAGATTCATCCCTTACCCGCAGCCCTGCCCTAGCTACCCGCAGCCCTGGCCTAGCCGGCTACCCTTTCACTCAGTCGTGGTACCTGCTAACAAACTGCTAACCCTGACAGGGTTGCCAATTTTTTTTTTAGATTATTACAATACATTTATTTTTTTCTTAATTATTTGTTAATGAGTTTGTCGTCGAACGTCAATGTAAAATCGTATTTAATAAACCTGCTCTTCAAAAAACCCTCAGGCCTCGGATTTTATTAGAAAGTCAGAATGTCGCTGAGAGCCAAAATCCAAATAAAAGTATTATTTCTGAACGCATCCGAATACTAAAAAATATTTTTTAATCTCTCAGGCCTCGGGCATATTTTGTCACAAGGTCAAAATATTTCCGGTTTACAATGAAATCCAAATAAATGAAATATATCTAAACGCATCCGGAAACTAAAAACTGTTTTTGAAAGTACACTTTGAAATTTCATAATTCGAAATAAACGTTTAATTTTTGAAATATGAAAATTTTGATTTCAAACATAAAAGGTATGTTTTTAGATTATCACGGCCAAAAGTATTTTTGTTATTTGTTTTTAGGGTGTTATGCCGTGTTTCGCTACCTCCTTCTTTAGCCAACGTTTCGGACAGCGTTGCAGTGTCCATCATCTCATCAGCTCATCTGCCCTGATGATGGACACTGTAACGCTGTCCAAAACGTTGGCTAAAGAAGGAGGTAGCGAAACACGGCATAACAACCCAAAAACAAATAACAAAAATCAAACATAAAAGTTTTATAAATGGCTCATTTTATGCTTTTTCCATTTAAAATGACTGAATAAATTTAAAAAAATAATTAACAATGTGTAAATTTAACACTGAATTTTCCAATAGATAAAATCGCATCATGAAATTCAAAAACGACGTAATCTCGTTCTGTTCTCGATCTCAAAAATGTAAGTATTTCTACCGATCGCCAATGTTATGTAAGACGACACGCTGTATCTCCAAAAAGCTAGTTTTAAAATAAACGACGTTTAACTTTTTTTGACATTTTGTTTTTTTTATGCAAACTAATTTTAGTAACAGTTGTAAATTTTGAGGCCAATACGCTGTAACTCGAATATTCTGTGTGCGCGCGCCATGTATAGACTCCTGTATGGCAACGGCAGACGTTTTAAATGCAAAATAACGTGTTTGTGGAGATGTCTTGGCAGAATGCTGTTAAAATGCAATAATCTGTCATTGTAGAAATATTCTTTATTGCAGTTATCCTTAATTTTGTGCCCTCATCAATTGGGAATTAAATATAATAAACAAATAAAAGTAAGTTCATGTAAGATGTATCTCGACGCATAAAATTGATAGACCGTTGTGAAGCCAAAATGCTGTATATGTAGATCCCGTATTTCGGGTTTAGATAGCTTTTCTGTAGATCCCGTATTAAATAACGGTGACCGGACAACTTGGAATAAAACCAACTCAAAACCATCTCAGATAAGTAATTTAGAGTAATAAAAATATATATATAAAAAATTGGTTACGTAGGTTACGTTAGGTTAGGGATATCGGTTAATTTAAAATTATTTTTTTCATAGCTTTTAATGACTTCAAGGAGGTGTTGAGTTGACTTTATTCTCAGTTGGCATGGAACCTTATACAACATGGGTGCTAATGTGACATTTTTATGAATTGAATTTAAAAAAAAAAATTAAAGTGGCAACCCTGACAGCCTTGTTACTCCCGCCTCTCGGGATTTGGCTCAAGGTGTCTCAGAATGGACTGTGATAAGTTTATGTGGCAAGAAGAGTTATGATGCGGGACTCGGGGACGCTGCCTTTCAAAAATGTGTCATATTGTATAGTATCATTTACTTTACTTTACAATATTATTTCACTTTATGTTCTCCCGCTAAAGAGCGTGTCACGTAGTTAAACCTGAAAGCAAACTTTTTTCTATGCAAATAATACAACCGAAATTTTCTGGTAAGGTTTGAAAACCTAACAAATTTACCCAAAGAGGTGGGTTAGGCATCACAATATGTTTTGGTTTTTTTAATCTCGACTATAAATTAAAACTATTTATATCACAAAATGGTTGCTATGGCGTGGCGTGCTTTCAGTGATATAAAAAGGAATCGTGCCCTTTTGAACTGCCAATAGACCACCATGGACCACGATTGGCGTTGAAGTGTCTCTTCGAATACAAATATTAACTAACCTAACTAACTAACTAACTAACCATCACGCCATTTCCTCGCAGGAGTAGGCAGAGAGGACGGACCGCCAAACAACTCGATCTTGGCCCACACTCCTTGCCTCGTTCACATTCATACATCGTCTCGTACTGCTCTTCTATTATTCTGACTCTTGATATCGCCCAATTCAAGTATCCGATTCACTTGATCGTGCCATGTCTTCCTCGGGCGTCCCTCAGTGCGTCTACCATTCACATTTGCGTCATATATTTTCCTTACACTCCTTTCCTCATTCAATCACTCTACATGCCCAAACCATCTGAGCGTCCCTTTCTTAATCTTATTTATAACGCTTACATCAGCCTTGCATTCTTTGCGGATCTCCACATTTCTCACACGATCATACATGGTTTACCACACATACGTCTCAGGGATCTCATTTCTACAGCATTCAGTCTACTTTCATCCTTTCTCTGCCAGTTCCATGCTTCACTGCCATACATCAGGGTATGTACCGGCACTCCATCATGGACGGCTAGCTTCGCTTCTTTTGACAGTTTTTTGTTTGCGCCAACGGCGTTCAGTCTTCCATTTGGAGTTACCGGCATTTATCCTTCTTTCGATATCTCTATCAGTCTTCCCATCTCTCGTAATAAAAATATAATTTATTGAAATGTTATTGTAACATGAAAAACGCAAACTGCCCTCAAAACTCAAATTGTAATTTTGAATCATTGTGGATTTTACTCTCTCCGGATCAACTTAACCTAATCGGTGTTCATCATAAAATATTGTCAAAGGGTGCACCATTTCTGACGTGTGGTAAATAACCAAAAGGCGGCCTATGCATCAGACGATCACTCTATAAGATTAGGGTCTATATTGTACATTACGACCAGTGCTGATTGCCATTCAGTTGATATATTTTTTATCCCCGAGTAAATTGATTAATCATATAATTTTCGGAGTATTATTCCCAGCAAGTTTGGATTATTTACACTCTCTCAATACCTCAATCGTTCCAATGTCTCATTTTAATTAAAGCCCGCTGAGAAAAAAACTTTTTGATTTTTTGGATTTTTGGATTAGTACTTCCATTCGAACAGAGTTTTTATTACGGTATTACTCGCATGGTATTACGGGAAATTACTGTAGCGCTTGCACTTACCCCCACCCCAATCCTATCCCCTCCCGCATTCCATATATTCATTCCCTTACATTCAGTTTTCAAACATCTCGCCTACCACCTAAATTTCATAATGCTATAGCTCAAAGACAAAAAGAAATACTTATCCAATTTAGTTCATTCGTTCGGAATTTATGCGCTTACAAACATTTCGGATGTTTATTTTTATTTAAATATTTGGAAGTTCGTTAATATAAAAAAAATACTCTATTTATCATCCAGTCTTTATAATCGTTACGAATTATATTTTTAATATAGGAACTCTCATCTGACATTTATTCCAAGCTTGTCCAAAAAAAAACGAATTCTAATATTTGAATTTTCTTTAGTAGTAGCTGACCAGTAGACTGAGTACCTACCAGCATAGAGCCCAAAAATATATCAACATTGTTTCCATGGAAAAGATTTTTTTCTGACGTTAGCAAAAACTCACTTTTTTGAACGACATAAAACGTATAACAAATATAATATATTAATATTTATAATTTCATAACGCCAGAGCTTACCATCATATACAACCTGTAGTCTGCGCATGTAATTTAGCTTTATATTGGTGAAAGAATTATTAAAGTCTTTATATTGCGTTATGCGTGAAAAGGTCATAAACAAACTCGAGCAGTTTCGCATTTATAATATTAGTATGGATATGGATTTTGACGATTAAATTTTCAACAATGATTTAAAATATGCCGTTTTCAATTTGCCGCCAAAACGACATGTTCGTTTTTATTCGTGATTTCGTCGGCGTTGACCTCACGCCAGTCTACGTTGGTGATAGCTGAATAACTAATTTGAACTTTAGCAACATCTTATAAAATTGCTAAAGTTCTCAAAAATTGTGGCTTAAATATTGCCTTCCGGACAAATAAAACTTTAGGATCTTCTCTTAAGAACTTTTAAGTAAAGCATTCGAACTAAAAAATTGCAACATTTATAAACTCAGTGCTACGAATGCAAAGCTTTTCATGTTGGACATACTGGCAAATCCTTTAATACTTCCTTCAAAGAACACATGCGATCGATTAAAATTAATGATAGAATAGAATCACAAAATTCCAAACATCTCCTAGATAAAAATCACTCACTTGATAATAACCAGCCAACTCCGTTACATATACAAAATAAATAGTAAAAACTCAATATTTTAGAGCTGTGGGAAATTAACAAAATTCTATTTATCTTATAAATTCTAATAATTCCAATACTATAAATCCTATAAAGCTATATTAATAAATGAACAAAAAAATATAATTCGCTCGCCACTCTTAGATATGTTTCAGCCAATTTCAAATAATTATTCTGGAAAAAAAAACACAATATATCATTTGGGAATAACTCACATAATCCTACAGTCAAATTTGATTTGCAGTAAATGGGGAAACTTTAAAAGATAATCACCATTAATAATTTCCGTCATTTTTCTCGGAATTCGATAAAGGCAAAGGTTATAAAAATTAAAGCAATAAAATTTTTCATCATAAGTACCTATCTATAAATAATATAAATATATCGTTTGTAAGTGGTATAACCACAGTTTGATAATGCTTTCAGAAGATGAAACAGCCATCAGCAATAATAATTTCATAACATAACTTGTTTATGAGTAAACTGTTTTTATAAATTAAATTATAATATTATTTAATATATAAAATAAATAAAGTTTCTGAAACATTATTGTTCATGAAACGTTTTGTACCTATTGACATTAAATATGTGGCTCCAGTTCAAATATTTTCACATATATTTTGCAAAAGTAATCGTACCCACCTAACATCCTAAAACATTTAAACCCATAACCCAAAACTTTGATAAATTTTAGTTAACCTGATAAATGAAATCAGAGAACGGGATATTGACTGAACAATCTTAAACCAAAGCCTCCCCTTCGTGAAAAACAAAACCACAGCCTGAAAGTTTCCTGAAACTCCAAATACAGATCCCACATTTTTTTGAACTTTTGTTAACTCCGTACATTGATTAATAATACACAAGATTGATCTCTGTTCAGGGAAAGTGCCAATCCTCCAAGGTAGCTACGCAAACCACGGAGTTTTTACCCGTACATCTTTTGGTAGACCAAGAGTAATAATGAATTTAATTCAATTCTTCTCAAATATTTGTTTTTTAAATATTAACAACCACTGGAGCGACCACGCGAAATAAATAAATTTGCCTCGATTGGTCGAGATTTCTAAAAGATCATTTTTCAAATTTTTTGTCAACATTAAAACAATCATGCCTTCGAATTTTGACCTTGAGATATATAAACTTACTAGCTTTTCCCCACGGCTTCACTCGCATGGTATTAGGGGAAATTACTGTAGCGCTTGCACTTATCAATTATCCCCCTCTCTCCCCTCCCCTCACGCATTCCATGCATTCATTCCCGGTACATTCAGTTTTCAAACAGCTCGCGTGCCACCTAAATTTCATAATGCTAGAGCTGAAAGAAAAAAAGAATTATCCAATTTGGTGCAGTCGTTCCGAATTTATGCGCTTACAAACATTTCGGAGATTAATTTTTATTTAAATATGTGAAAGTTTGTAAATATAATAAAAAATAAAACTATTTATTATACAGTCTTTATAATCATTACGAATTATATTTTTAAAGTAGGAATCTGACATTTATTTCAAAACATAAGCTTGTCCAAAAAAACAAAAAACATAATATTTGATTTTTTTTGGAGCAGCAGCCGACCAGTAGGTAGAGGGCTGAGTACCTACCAGCATAGAGCCCACACATATATCAACATCGTTTCCACGGCAACGATTTGTTATCTGACATAAACAATAACTCGTTTTTGTTAGCGACAGAAAACGTATAAGAAATATAATACATTAATATTTATTATTTCATAACGCCAGAGCTTACAATCATATACAGCCTGCAGTCTTTGCATATAATTTAGCTTTCTATCGGTGAAAGAATTTTTAAAATCGTTATATTATGTTATGCGTGAAACCGTCACAAACAAACTCGAGCAGTTTCGCATGTATACTATTGAGTATGGATTATAATGCTATACAGGGTGTTAAGGGACGTACTTGACTTACTTTAACCAGTGATTCCTGACATTATTTGGAGTAAAAAATGTAAATAAAATTTTGGTCTCCGGTGACATTTTTGATGATTTTTTTTTTTCTATAAAAACATAAAAAAATGATAGGTGTTGGACAGTTGGAGGCGGGGTAAGGGGTGGTTCGGCTACTCGGCGGAGTGACCAGTGATGACGTGTGGAAGAAATTTTTTTTGCTTGATTTTCTTGAAAATTTGAAAACTTGAAAATTTGAAAAAAAAGTCACCAAAAAAGTCACCGGAGACCAAAATTTCATTTACATTTTTAACTCCAAATAATGTCAGGAATCACTGGTTAAAATAAGTCAAGTACGTCCCTTAACACCTTGTATAGTCAATAAATTTATCAGTTTTTTACCGTTTATCTCATATTTGTAGAATTTATTAAAAAAATATTTTAAAAAATCGTAAAAATTATAGCCGCGCGAATCCTGCGTGTTTGTTACTTTGAAACTCCGTGAGAGGTACTTATTCGGGTCAACATATTTATATGAATATTTTAGATATCTGTATGTTGTCTTTGGTATACTTGATAATGAAAGGTGCATATATATAGAAAAATACTTAATTTTAACCGTAAACAGTTGATCGGAAATTCTTAAAAATATTTTTTTAATTTATTTAAAATAGTCTACGAAGTTTGGATTTGCGACATCTATGAAAAAACATTTCAATAGCTTCGTTTTAAAGTAAATGGATGGCCATGGAAATGTTTTAAATAATTACAATAAATTTTTTACGAATGGTAGAAAAATGTGGTCGAATTTTGGACCGCTATCAATCGCAGAAAAATAAAATGATCCATTCGATGGTTAACAATCGCTTCAGTGGCTATATAAAGCGCCCTTGAGGTGATTTTTCACAAAAACGGCGCTGTATAAATTATCCAATTATTATTATTAAAAACCTTTCGACTTCTAGATCGCTAAAGGAACTGATTTTTTGTTCACGAAGGATTGTCGGTATTTGAATTTTTACGTGTAGTATGATAAAATTGAACTTATTTACCTGCTCACAGATTAAACCCAAACATATTCAAACACGCTTCTATCGTTTTATCTCTTCAGTGGTAAATCCAAACATCAAAATGCGCCATAATGATAAAAGCGGATGACCATGGAAAAATAACCATGGAAACAAAAAGTTTGTTTCTTTATAGGCCCAACGATTTAAGCCGCGGCATACCCCATTCCTACCGATTTATTAAATATGTACCTTAAACACTTTAAGTTTTAAAGCTTTATAAAAGTATATGTTATTCTTGATGATAGTATCTACATATTCCCCACGCTGAAATGCAAATTATATGAAATTCCCTCGATAGAAAAAAAACGCAAAGTATGCCCCGAAAATTATTATAAACACGTTTATTTCAGTTATTTTACAAGTTTTATGTATGAAAAAATTCACAGTGTTTCTTTAAATGCTGTTTTAAAAAACCTCTACGAGATTTTTGCTCTATTTTAAACAAGTCCTGTTTTATTAAATACTTTCACAATTTTCACTTAAATATTATCGACTTTAACATTAGCGCGCTCTCTCTAATATTTGTATTTACACATCTGTTTATCGTCTTCTTTTTAAGCGTGACTGATGAAACATTAAAATCTGTTAAATCGATAAAAAAATATGGAAGAGTAGTCATGTCTACAAATATATTATTTATTTATGTAATGTCTGATTGTTTACTATTTAATTTGGTAGGCGGGTTCGGGAACCTCCGCCCTAAAAACCTTTATTGGATAACCACACCTGTGCCATAGGTCATCACTAGTGATTCGCTACTTTTGGTAAAGGTGTGCTGCGAAGTGAGCCGGATCGGGAGAGACTGGTTGAGGGAGACCTCTTGACCTATCCAACAGGACTTTATCGAGCGAGTGGGAGGGATGGATTACCCTCCGCATATACCTTTTTTCCTTCTCAGAACTTCCTCTCCTTCCTTTTCTTAACATGCCACGCCGGCGCGGTCGGAACAAAATTTTGCTTTTTTTTTTTTTTAGAATGCGATTTTAACCCTTATGTTTAAAGAAACTGTATGAAGGACAAAGTCAGAATGGCTTAAGTTGTTCTCGTTCTTGACGTTACAGGTACCCGAAATACGCCTAGTCACTCGGAATATTTTTTTTTTTTTGGCGTCCACGCAACATTTTTTGCCGTGATTTTAACTATCAAACACAGAGCGTTTAGCGGAAAAGATAAAAAACCTATCAATTTTTCAAATAAATGCAAGTAATGTCGTTTTTATGCATATTTTATTGTTCAAGGAATGTGTTTCCATAAATATAATATACGATAGCACAAAATAAACCCACAAAATATTACGTCAAAGTCAAACTTTGCGAATTTTACGTGGTTGCGTTTGGCATTTGGCAGGTAAGAAGACCCTCCACACAGCATCCCCAAAGGTTCCATATACCTGAGGGAAAATATTTTCGTCACGGCCTTTTTTATAGAGTGAATACAAAAAAAAAATGTGGGATTAATCCAGTGTATTTTATATCCACGTCCCAGAATCGAAGGCTCACATGCTTGTCGATATAATATTTCGAGTTTTGAACATCATATTTCATTACCAGCGTTTGTAAAGATCTCACGAGGTAAATAACATGGTATTAATAGCAAATATAATTAAATATTTCTTTTTGATGTTTAGTAAATATTTTAGGGAGTTACTTTCATGTGGTTAGCGGTGATAAAACAAGAATTTCCAAGCAAAATTGTATTTTTGTATCATGAAACGATTGTAAACACATAATTCCTAGTAAATTAATCATTAAATCTTTGATATTCCACGAGTCCATATTTTTCGCAGAGAATTCCTTAAACTTAAATTAATTATCAAATAACCTTAATTAATTTTGCTATAAATATTTTAAATGTACAATAAATAAGAAGCTTAATTTCCACAGAGAAATGTGAAAATTTTAGGAAATCAACACAATCCAATTGAGTCCACGATTTAACAAAAATGTTTTTTTATTATCATTTAAAACTTTTTCAACGGTGGCTAGATTAAAAGCAAGTGTAAAAGAAACTGCTAATGTTAATTATCGCAAAAATTCGTTTTTCAATCAATTTAACAACCTGTTTACTTCACTTTTGACGGCCGGCGTAGTCCTGCGGTAAGGCTCTTGATTTGCATTGGGATCGAATCCCGGCGTGGCAAATAAATTTTATTTGATTAATTTGTGTTATTTCCCAATTTATTAATTTGAAATAACATGTAGTATATTTGCGGCACGTTCCAGGGTGAAAGATACTCTCAGTATCACCCTGGTGTAAGACCACCATTCAGAATTGAAACGTTGCTTGAAATGGCTTTAGCCGTGTTTGGTGAGCAGATCTGAATAGCCAGGTACATCCTACCTTCCTCTTCCCCATCTCCTTCCCTTCCCCACTACCTTCAGCCCACAACATACCCCAATTGGGGGTGCCATAGTCTCACCGGCATTCATGTAAAAAAAAAAAACTTTTGACAGTTGCTTTTGCTTTCCGAAAACCGATAGTTACTCCGCCATTTTGACATATTTGACAGTTCTATTGGAGTTATTGTACGAAATTACGTGCTTCAACATTAATTTTTAATTATGACCAATATTATAGAAGATGATTATAGTGACGATGAATTCATTTTTTTTTTTAAATATAAATATTTTACATTTTATAGTTTAGTAAAGTTATAGTTTAGTAAAGTTGGCTTCATTGGATGGTTTACCCGTGCTGAGGCCCCCATTAATTCCTCATCCAATATGTCTTGCAGCGAAAACCAAAAACATTTTGACCCCATGCTAATAATATGGTTTTTTGGGACTATCCATGTCGAATGTCGAAAGATCTCGTAAAATTTGTGAAACATCAAATTCGAGAAAACAGTCAACTGCCGCAAAGTAAAATATATTTTTTAGCATAATATCGTAGGTGCGTATAAATATGTTTAAAGGAACAAAGCTATCAGTTCTTACAACTAAGCGAAACAAAATACAGCCGAATATTAGTTGTTCTTGTTTTCAAATTATAGTGTGGCCGCATCAAAAAATAATGTAGTGCGTTTTTTCACAAAATTTAGAGGAATATTCTGCTTTCTACACTGGTCATACTAACAACTGCTCAACTATCCTTTTCCTGTGTAATGAACGAGAACAAAATAAGTTTCAAATTCTCCAAAACAGGGCAATGAGAATAATACTTCGACCAAATAGATTCTCAAAAGTAAATAAAATGTTAAAGGAACTAAATTGGCTAACCGTGAAACAGATGTTGACCCTGCACACGATGATACTTATCCATAAATTAGTGAATAACATGTTACCAAAATACTTCTCAAACAAAATTAAATACAACAAGGACATTCACAGACATAATACAAGGACTTGCAAGGAAATCAGACTACAAAAAAAGGACAAAACGAATACGCAGAACAGTTTACTATACAAAGGGATGAAGTTATACAACACTCTACCAGAAACTTTAAAGGCCGCACCAATTGGAAAGTTCAAAATTTATTGTAGGAGATACATAACACAAGAAAAAATATAGTTTGAACTATGAAATGATAAAATTAATTAGGAAATTGTAAACTTAAATGTACAATTTACTAAAATAAAACAAATAAATAAAAAATAAATAAACAATTATTACTCTAAAAAAGCACACTTGAAACAGCACGTGGTTCAATTTAACATCCTTGTTACTTTAATTGACGGCTAAAATTTTAATTTAGTTCCCGATTTAGCTTTCTGTTGAAATAGACGTCCCTAGTATAAACTTCTGTTGAAATAGACGTCACCAGGTACTTACATATTTTATACAATAGCTTGGTATATTCAAAATAGTGTTTTAACTAACAAGTATTAACGGATCAATTACAATTCAATCAATACAGTTTTGGAGGCGGGAATGAGTACCGCTGCCCCGGGAACCTTTATTGGATAACCAACATCTCTGCCATAGATCACCCCATGTGGTTCGCTACGTTTGGTGGTTGAGCGGGGGTTCCCGGGTTCATGGGGTGAGGTTTGTTTAGGTCATGGAGGCGGAAGACCAGGACACACTGAACCTCAAATTCCTACCCACCCCTTAAACCCTTTTCCTTCCGAAAACTCTCCTCCCCTTCTTTTCCTTAAAAAAAACCCGCCACGCAGCATCTCCAAAGATGACATAGGCCCCGAGAGAAATTATTTTCTTCAGGGCCTCCTGTGCGGAGTTCATGTAAAAAAAAAACTCCTTGAGAGACAACATATATCTATGTTTAATATACAAAAGCGCACAAAGATAGTCGATTTCTTAATTTTTGCCTATCTCTTTCCAATTTCTTCCCCTTCCTACTAATTTCAGCCACACAAAATACCCCAATTGGGGATGCCATAGTCTCACTAGCTCCAGACGGGAGCAGTTGGTAACTCTTGTGCTGCATTCACATGAAAAACCTACCCAAACGAATCATCACTATCTGGATGGCAATTCTTTTTTTAAAAATTTTTCAGGCAGTTAGGTACCATTATATTAAAAAGTTTAGTCAAAGTTAGCCACCTTAAAGTTAGTCCTCTGGTCAAAGTAAGGCTTGCTTCAATAATAAAATGGATTCAGTAAATTTTAGAATCTGGAAACAGAAAATACAAATAAAAAGACAGATAAGGTGCCAAACGGTCGAGTTAATACCGAACTTCGGTTAGCTCAGCAAAAAAGAATATTATAATATTATTTAATGGATCTAAAATATACGTGTTCCATCAATTCTAAAGGTTAGCAAAAATAAAAAAGATCTCTCCTTTCTAATATTTTGTCTATGTTCTAATTAGTCTATACTTGTTTGTCTTTTGTTATTTATTATTGACTTATTATCCTGACGAAGAAAACATAGTTTTCGAAACATGTTGATATTGTTAATAAAATAGTGGTGTAATACAAAGGTATTTGTTTTTCATAAAAAAAATAAAAAATAAATAAAAAAAATAAAAAATAAAAAATAAAAAAAAAAATTAAAAAAATAAAATAAAATAAAATAAAATAAAAAAATAAAAAATAAAATAAAATAAATAAAATAAAAAAGATTCACTATAAATAACAGAAACATCTTACACACATTTCTCGACAGAACTACCCCTAGTACAAAAAGAAGACCCCAAGTATTCCAAAGAAAAAACAGTTGAGAAAAGGCAGTATTTTTAAACAGTTGAGAAAGGGTAGTTTTGTATATTATTATGTTTGTACAGTTCTAAATGCCCGCACAAACGAAAACTCGACTTTAACGTACTTCCCGTACTACTCAAAGTTTGTTTCAGGATTGTTTCGTCTCAAGTGCCGTTTCGTAGTATTTGCTTTTCTTAGCAATATATTTACTTAAACAAAAATAGGTTCCGATTTAAAAGGTGCTTTTATATTACTTTGAGATGTTTTTTGGCCTATATTTCGGTCAAGATTTCGCTGTTTAGTGTTCTATATATTTGTAATAGGCATTAGAATTTTATCTGGTATCAAAACAGTGCACGTCGTAGAACGGGGGACATAAATCAACAATAGAATGAATATCGAAACCTCTATCGAAAAATACTTTTTTTCATTAGATTCACAAAGAGGCCCTTAGGAGAATAATTCCCCTCTAGGCCTTTGTCATTTTGGGGGATGCTGTGTGAAGGGTATTTTGAGGAAAGTAAGACCTGTCGCCTTGCACAGCAGTCGAAGGGATGAATTCATACGTCTGTCACTCCTGGACATACTGACCCCCAGATCATACCTATTTCCTCCCCAGAACTTCCTCTACTTTCTTTCCTTTAAAAATAAATCCCTCCAAACAGCATCCCCTAAGATAACACAGACCCTGAAGGAAATTCTGTGTGGAGCTAATGTAAAAAAAAACAACATAAAGTTGTTATAAAAAAAATGAGGATATTTTTTTTTTGTTTTTAATTAAATATTTCAATTAGATTATCCATCAGGGCTGCAAGTTTCAGGATTCAGACTGGCTACAGGCTGTATCAGACACAAGTTAATGCACCCGCCCAGCATTATAATAATATGTATTCACCTATCCCGGCCACAGAGCAAGTGTCACAGCGCCGCCGCGGGACAACGTGACAAATTTAAATAATGGCCCGAACACGTGGGATGCGAGGGCCACGTGGAACAGTGGAAATTTCCAAGGATTCTTGTGGAAATCTCACGGATTAGTGCTTTGGGAGATACCACAACATCTCAATGTATACAAAATTCGGAATGCAAACCACCAAGAATGTTGAAACGAAAATGGCCACCACATATAGAGTCATGGAAAGAGACATGCTAAGCTCCTTGCAATATAGAAAAATGAACGATTGAATAAGGAATTAGAAGGAGACCAATATTATGAGGTATGTGGCAAGAATTACAGATTATACTTATCAAATTATCATCGATTTGACCTGCAGACAAACAGCATGTGGAAGCTTTGCAGGACTGCCATTGTATTTTTTTGGTGTAAACGCTATGTTTATATTGTTTATAATTAATAAAAAATAAATTACTTCATTGGGTGGGGAAAGTGAAGCAAAGATGACCCTTATGAGATATGCGATGACAATTTTGAAGAGAACTACAAACATCGAATGGGAAGTCATTCAAAGCTGGACTCCAAATTGGTAGAAGGCTGATGACGAAGAAAAAGAAAAATAGATAAACAATTTCATTTAGGTACTTAATAAGGACCGGTTGTTTCGCAGAAATTCATTCCTGACAAAGTTATCAAATGGCCATTCAGCAAAGTTAACTTTATTTGACAGTTGAAAGGTTCCCGTTAAATGCCAACTTTAGGTCCATTTCAGCTTTTAAGCAAATTGTGACCACCGGGACAAGTTAACTATCATGTTGTTCAGCTTCTCAGCTTATTACAATTTGATGGGATGCTAAAACGCATTTAGGATCGGCATTTAACCAGAACTATTGCAGCATCGTTGAACATTAGAGAAAGATATTGGTTTCCACATTCTTCAATCCGATGAACCAATAAGAAATCAACAAATTATGTTATTTATTTTATTTTTCTAAATTCCTCTATTCTTACTTGAAACCATTATGTAACTATATATGTACTTATACTCTCTACGAGATGTGTGGGATTGCACTTACCTCCCCACACTCTGGAATGGTTCCATGACAGTGATCCGCCGACAGTTGGCTCCCCAATACAATATAATATAATATCTATCGTTACCAATCGGTTTCTAAACATAAAATCAGCATATTGGAACTTTTAAAATAAAACTATAACTATCAAGCAATTGCACCTTTTATCGAAAGATTTAATGAAGCTATCTATGATCCTGAGGGTATACTTACTTGCACAAAAAATAGCTAACCGACGGGGTGTACAGAGAGAATATACCGCCGAATAACAAAAGTATAAAATATATTTTCATTTAAATGCTTCAAGAATAAAACTGCTTATCTGTATATTGTATATACCAGCGTATAAGTACAAAAATCAACATTGTATATACGTTAGTTTAATATTAGTACAAACTTATTAAAGATATTTTTGAAGTGGATTTTACGTTTGAAATTGGTAAATAATTTTCGTTGTTTGTTTTTGGGGTGTTATGCCGTGTTGCGCTACCTCCTTCTATAGCCAACGTTTCGGACAGCATTACAGTGTCCGTCATCAGGGCAGATGTGTAATTGTTAGTGGTATCGCTTCCAAGTACATAAGCACACATTTTACCAGTAACAATTACAAATCTGCCCTGTAAAATGTGTGCTTATGTACTCGGAAGCGATACCACTAACAATTACACATCTGCCCTGATGATGGACACTGTAACGTTGGCTTTAGAAGGAGGTAGCGCAACACGGCATAACACCCCAAAAACAAACAACAAAAATACTTTTGGCCGTGAAAATCTAAAAACATATCTAGGTAAATAATGCACAAAAATTTTTAATTTTATAGTAAATATCATTTTGGAGGGCCAACGGTCCGTTATGTTATTTTTATATCCTGATGAAGCGTGTTTGTTTTAATTAAAAAAAAAATAATAATAATTTTTAAATGTCAAGAAACAAAATGGTGCTAAATAGCCATTTGACGACAATGTCACATTTGAATTTTTGTGAAACAACTGGGCATAAGTAAACCGAAAACGCGTATTAAACTTATAAAGGAGAATGATTTAATATTTGATATTTTGTATCATTTTTCCGTGTGGAAATATAACTAAGTATATAAATTCGAGGGTATTGCGAGCGTGAAGACATTATGTTGACGCAAAATGGTCATTTTAAATTGTCCGTAAGCCCTCTTGCACAAATAGTATATTTATGTAAAGTTATTCCGGTCTGTACTGCGCCCGGGGGCCGTTCCATCCCCTATTTAAAGCGTATTAAAGCGGGGTGGTGGGAGGGGGTCGGTCGGGTCACTTTTCCGTCATTTCAGTCATCAAGAGGAAGCCTGCCAGAGATATATGGCCACATTAAAATCGTCAAATGTTCCGGCCGCATTCAATTTGTCAGTGGCCCGCGGCCGCATTGGACTGACGAATTTTCGAAGCCTTAATGGCCGATTATGTGCGTAAAAGCTTTTTTTATTGAAGTGACGCGAATGAACTTAAAAGCTCGCGTCAGGTGTAATTCAAAATGAAGCCTCGATTTGAAGGGCGCTTGGTGCAGTGCATATTTTTGACAGGGGGAGGAGATATATACGCACTGACCCTACACATTAACATGTTTCTGACCATATTTTGTAACAACTAATAAATTGTATTCGTGTAGCTTTTAAATTGGTGACGATGGCGATGCTGGGAGCACTTAAACGTATTTGAACATTATTACTATTTTTTTAATGGGGTCTTTAGGCATTGATTTACAAAATATAAACAAAAACGGTAGTGATGTTTTAATGAAAAATATCTTATGTTATCTTAATAAATCATTTAAAAAAGATAGACTGTTTAATTTAAATTAGCTAAGGCTCACACCTCTCCAGACATTTCGATTTGTTGGTTTGTTTAAAGTCAATTAATTAACAAATGAAATTATCAATAGATGTCAGGAGACGCAAACTCTCTTCAGACAAGACCGATATAAAAGGCCTGTGTTTAGGTTTTTTCCTTCTCTTTTCACCATCCTAACTTCTTAATAAGTAACAGTAAAATCCTTGGTCTGTCTTGGATAGTTTGTGTCTCCGAAATTATTCACAATGTAATTGGGAATAAAGCAAAATAAAATGTCACGAGTCCTTTGAAAGTTTCCTGAAGCGGCCTTATTATTTTATGAAGTTCCTTCTTCCAAAACAAAACATATGATCCTACGAGTCGGATAATTTAACGCGAGTGATTAAATTAGTAAAGAAGAACCAGCACTGAAAAAAGGAACAGCCAACATGCAGTTTCCAGCATCCAGCAAGCAGCAGAGGCCATCAGCGATAAAAAAGGGCAAGTGACCAATCCATATCCATACTATCTACCTTACCATTAAAATCCTTAAAAGCAAAAAAATCAATGACATCAATATTGTGCATTACTCAAAAAAAATTGTTGCAAGCCGGTATGACAAAATTATTGACAAAATTATTGATTATTGACAAAAACTACAGCAATGTTTTAAATTTCGAGATTTATAAAGTTTGTTTGAAATTTTTATTTTAAATTAGCCGCGAAGTCAATAAAGCAGTTTTTGTTGGAAATGCTCTATGGGCGATTGAATAAAAATCAACGGGATTCATCTATGATTAACGACGTTGGTAAATTATTATTATTGTTATTGTTGTCTCGTGACAGTTCGTGAAGTAAATAACTAAAATTTGGGAAGTTATCAGTGCGTATATTATATGATTAATAGTGATTAAACGGTGATTGCGATAAAATAATTGGATAACTCTGTAAATTGTAAGTACACATCTGATTAATCAAAATGGATTTAAAAACGCTGATCGCTCAACGGGGCGTTTGTAAAGGCAAGATGACAAGGTTCAGAGAATTTTTAAACAAAGATTCACTGACGCAAAGCGAACTAGAATTGCGTATAAAGCGTTTCGAACCTTTGCTAGATAATTTTGAAGAAATTCAAGATAGAATAGAGGCATTATCTCCCGACGATGTTGAAGGCGACCGAGCGAGCTTTGAAAATGATTATTTTTGTATATTGGCCAGCGCAAAAGAGAGGTTAGCTAAAAAGGATTCTGCAATCACGGCGAATAACAATATTAAATTACCGATAATTGAATTACCGAAATTTAAAGGGGATTACTGCGAATGGATGCAGTTCCGGGATGCGTTCATATCTTTAGTAGACAGCAATCATAACCTGGATGCCGTTCAAAAATTTTATTATCTGCGGTCTTGTCTGAAAGGGGAAGCGTTTAAACTCATAACAGCGTTACCGATATACGCGGATAACTACGTTACGGCTTGGGAGATGCTTACGGATAGATACGAAAACTCAAAAATAATTATAAATAATCATGTAAACGCATTGTTTAAATTACCGGACGTAAAGGCAGAAAATCACGTAGCAATAAGGAATCTATTGGACGAGGCGCAATTACATTTAAAATCACTAAATAACTTAAATATAGCTACGAAAAATTGGGATGTAATATTAATTTATTTGTTATCAAGCAAATTAGATTCAAATACAAGGGCTCATTGGGAACAATACCCAACAAAGAATAATTTACCTACCTACGAAGAATTTATTAGTTGTTTGTATACAAGGGCCCAAGTACTAGAAGCCTCGGCAAATAACGAAAAAAGAATTAATCCGGGAAAAACGAATCCGCATAATTATAAAAAGGAAGTTTTGGTGTCGTTGTCCGCACAAAAATTAAAATGTTTACATTGCAACGATAATCATAAAATTTATTATTGCCGCAAATTTTTGGAATTAAAACCGAAAGAACGAATTGATAAAATACACAAATTAGGCGCTTGTTTAAAATGTTTAAACCCCGGTCATAAATTGAAGGATTGCAGGTCTAAATTCAATTGCCGTAAATGCGATGGTGAAAATCATAATACTTTACTTCATGTTAAGAAGGAGGAGGAATCAAAACACGAAAGGGCATCAACATCTTCCGCGAAGGAAGCGCCTTTAGTATCAAATCATGCCGCGAAGGTAGAACAAAATTTCGTGTTATTGTCAACTGCCATCATCAACATAAAGGATGATGCAGGAAACTCAATTCAAGCAAGAGCTCTATTAGATTCTGGAGCTCAAACGAATTTCATAAGTAAGGCATTCGTCAAGAAATTAAATTCAAAAACGAAAAAAGTCAACATTCCTGTCACGGGAATCCACAATAAAATTTTAAATATAAGATCTAAAGTGGGATTAAATATAACTTCAGGCTACTCTGAGTACGAAAAGAAGATAGAATGCCTGATTATACCTGAGGTGACCAGTAATCTGCCCCAAATTTCCTTTCAGAGAAAAGAAGCGGAGATCCCCAGCGGTCTCCAATTAGCAGATCCAAACTTCAACATTACCAGCCCGATAGATCTACTACTAGGAGCGGAGGTATTTTGGGAAGTCTTGCATAAAGATCGAATGAGGATTGGAGATGCGGGACTCACGCTGCAAAGGACCGAGCTAGGATGGCTTGTATCCGGGCCTATCTCCACTCCGAAACCAAAAAGGCCAGTAAATTCCTGTCATTTATCTTTAAATTTATTGCATAAGCAATTAGAAAACTTTTGGAAAATAGAGGAACTAGCTCCTGTAAAACATAGAAGCCACGAAGAAAGAGCATGTGAAGAGAGCTTCTTACACACGCACAAAAGAGATGAGAAAGGACGTTTTGCGGTAAGATTACCGCTGCGGCCTAATATTAATCAAATGGGTGAAACCCTAAAGGTGGCTGAAAAAAGATTCTATAATATGGAGAAGAAATTCCTTGCCAATCAAGACCTGATGCTAGATTATAAAAAATTCATGAAAGAGTATCAGGAATTGGGGCACATGACGCTGTGCGAAGCACCACCAAAAGATAAAATTTGTTATTATTTGCCACACCATGCAGTGATGAAGGAGTCTAGCACGACAACCAAAACCAGGGTCGTGTTTGACGGATCAGCCAAGTCATCAACCGGTATATCATTAAACGACGCCCTCATGGTAGGGCCAGTTTTACAAAAGGATTTATGTGCACAACTGTTATTTTTCAGAAAGCACCAGTATGCATTAACCGCCGACATCGAGAAGATGTATCGTCAAATATTGGTGCAACCTGAGGATAGAGATTTGCAGCGCATAGTCTGGAGGGACTCTCCGGAGGAAGAAATCCGACACTACCAACTCAATACTGTCACCTACGGTTTGGGACCATCATCCTTTCTGGCTACCAGATGCTTGGAGCAGTTAGGAACGGAAAATCAGGAAGCATACAGAAAGGTGTAACCCGAAAACAGAGCAACAGCTGATGGCGGACTTACCGACCGAAAGAATAACGGAAGGTCGCCCGTTTCAATTATCCGGCGTGGACTACTGCGGACCCATTATGATTAAATCAGGTGTCAGCCGTAAGACTCACAGCGTAAAATCTTATATATGTCTATTTATATGTATGGTAACCAAAGCTATACATCTAGAAGTAGTAATGTCTTTAAGCACTGATAGCTTCCTAAATGCGTTTAAGCGTTTCATCTCGCGAAGAGGGAAACCCAGTAAAATGTTTTCAGATAACGCCACGAACTTTCGGGGCGCGAATAACGAATTGAGGGAAATCTATGAATTTTTGAAGAATTCAAATGAAAAAATCGATAAATACTTAGCCAATTTATCCATTCGGTGGCATTTTATACCCGCAAGGGCTCCGCACTTTGGGGGACTGTGGGAAGCAGGGGTCAAATCAGTAAAATACCACTTGAAGAGGGTGGCAAATGCTTCATTACTAACATATGAGGAATTCAGCACTGTGTTATGTCAAATTGAATCATGCTTGAACTCCCGTCCTCTCTGTCCGCTGTCCAATGACCCCCAAGACCTAAATCCTCTGACTCCTGGTCACTTTCTCATTGGAACGAGTTTAGCAGCGATCCCGGAGCAGAATTTGCAGAATGTGGCAGTCAATAGATTGAATCATTACAAAAAATTAAATCAACTAATACAGTCGTTTTGGTCGAGGTGGCGCAAGGAGTACTTGGCTGAGCTGCAGACCCGGACGAAATGGACTGGCAACCACCAAAGGCAGCTGCAACCAGGCCAAATGGTCATTTTGAAGGAAGATAATGAGCCTCCTTGCTTTTGGAGGCTAGGACGAGTGCACGCTGTACACCCGGGGCCCGATGGAAGAGTACGAGTAGCTACCATCATCACAGGACAGGGAACGGTTCAGAGGGCAATATCAAAACTATGCCTGCTGCCAATTGAGGACAACAAATGCGGAGACCATCTACCCGAGATGGACCAAGGAGTATAAGAAGCGACCCGGCAGCGCCTGTGCACAGTGCGGCGCCCACAAGCAAAGGAAAATAAATGGATGGAGCTGGGTGTTTATTTTTATAATCAGACTTTAATGATAAATTCGCCTTTGTGAATAAAAGTGAAAGGCAATAATAAATTCGCTTGTGTAAATAAAAGTGAAAAACAATGATAAATTCGCTTGTAGAAAAGTGGAAAATACAATTAAAATAAAAAAAAGGTGCAAATAAATAAAGATGGTGGAGGTCGTGACCTCTTGTGAAAACTCATATGAAAATTAAAGGTCATAATCTAGCCAAAGGAAAATGAATGAACACTGCAAGTGCCCATTTAAATGTATATAATAAAATTAGCTATCCTGGAAGGAAGACCTGGTCCAATCCGCATGGCATTGTGTTTGTCCTAAAATTAAATGCTTAATAGTTGTAGAACTTATTGATTTTAATGTTAATCGTTAACTTAATCTTTAGCTTTAATGTTTAACTGGAGCATGTAAAATATGAAATGGTTAGTTAATTTAATCTGGTGTGAAGCAGTTAAAGTTGTTTGAGTTATCTTTAGTAGTATAAGTGAGATATTTTAATTATTATATTCTATTTGTGTAAAAAAAAAACTCTGGCCTTTACCGTTTTTTGGGCGGGAATATGTTTAATTTAAATTAGCTAAGGCTCACACCTCTCCAGACATTTCGATTTGTTGGTTTGTTTAAAGTCAATTAATTAACAAATGAAATTATCAATAGATGTCAGGAGACGCAAACTCTCTTCAGACAAGACCGATATAAAAGGCCTGTGTTTAGGTTTTTTCCTTCTCTTTTCACCATCCTAACTTCTTAATAAGTAACAGTAAAATCCTTGGTCTGTCTTGGGTAGTTTGTGTCTCCGAAATTATTCACAATGTAATTGGGAATAAAGCAAAATAAAATGTCACGAGTCCTTTGAAAGTTTCCTGAAGCGGCCTTATTATTTTATGAAGTTCCTTCTTCCAAAACAAAACATAGACCTTTGACACTTTCAAACGTTAAACAAATTTATTTATTTTGATGCAATATTTTACATTTCAAAGTAAAATCCAGTGTTAGCGTCACTGGGTGGCTTACCCGTGCTGAGGCCCCTATTTTATAATACAAGAATTTTTTTTTTGTACATGTCAAATTTTGATAAGAAAAAAATATATTGTTGGTTACTAAAAACATAAAATTATGATAAATGTAAACTTAACATAAAAGTTATATTAGAGTAAAAATTAAAGTAAAATTAAAAATATAGAATTAAATAGAAAAATCGGCATATATCATGTGTTGCGTGTTTCTAGGTGATGTGTGTTATATATTGTTTTGGTGTGTTGCGTGTTATTCTTTTCATATGTTTTATTCTTTCATGTTATTTATATTGATATGTTTAATTTACATGTTATTTATATTGATACAAATTTAAATTGGCAATCACAAATTAATAATACCGTTTCTAAATTAAGATACCTTACTTACTTATTTTACAGACTTAAAGAAGTACTTAATATTGAAAAATTAAAAATGATTTATTTTTCTCTGGTGCAATCTTCACTCATATACGGAATAATAGGATGGGGTGGTGCGCTTGATGTATTTATAAAACCTTTACAAATAACTCAAAATTATATTATCAAAGTTATGTACAATAGAAACACAACATTTTCGACAGATGCACTATACAAAGAAGCTAAACTATTCAGTCTCCGTAAACTATTTATACTGCAAACTATGAAATATATCTTTAAAAACCAAAACAAATTCGAAAAAAATGAAAATAGAATCAACATTAGAAATAATAATGTTTTTTATACCCCCCAAACGAATACCAAACAAATGCAAACTCACAGCAGTTTCATTGGACCTCGTACTTTCAATCTTTTACCGAAAAATATTCAAGTGACAACTAAACTTCTGCAATACATAAAAGAGTTGAAGTCGTGGCTTGACAATGTAAATATTGAAACATTGTTTGCTTAATTTGTATCACTTTATTGTTTTTTCACAAACAGTACACTTATTAATACATTATGCACTTATTGTTACACTATACCATTATTGTTATATTATGCACTTATTTGTTACATTATACCATTATTGTTACACTACTTCACTTAATGTATGCTCATTTTGTGCAAAGCTGTTTAGACAAATTTTAATCATGTTTTTGCTTTATATGCCCATTGTTTGTTCTTTCTAGGTACAATAATAAAATATATTCAACTATATTACCCACGCACAGGCTGCGCCTTAGTGGGTTCCCATTATTCTTTTTATTTTATAATATTGTATGCATCAAATGTAAATTTTGGGAAAAATAAAGGAAAAAAAAAAAAAAAAAAAAAAAAAAAATGTTATGAAATTTCGTTAACATTGTCTTTTTTATTCTTTAATACATTTTGTAATTTTTGTTTTCCTCAATTTTATTTTCAAGTGTTAGACCGTTGAATGCTTTTAAAGTATGATATTTATAGTGTCTTTGTCCAAAGCTTGTATTTACCGTCGGAGTTTTTATATTTTCTTTGTTCACTTGTCTAAGTGGTCTGTTAGTGATATTTTTTGTTTGTTGTAATTTGTTTTTTTAGTCAAATATATAGTTTATTAGTGAATTAACGTATACTTGGCGTATATCTGGTACGTCACAATTGTTGAATATTTGGTTTGTAACGGTCAGTCTATTTTTTTTAAGTATTACCTTTAGAATCGTTTTCTGCGCGTTTTCTAAATGATCGTTTGCTGCGTTTATTGCACCTCCCCAAACAATTATTCCATATTCTATTATTGATTGACAAAGTGCAAAATATATTGTTTAAATTTGTTTTATTTTACATGTGTTTCTTATGTTTAGGCGCAAATACGCAGTCTTAGTGCCGACTACCGGGGCGTTTATTTTATTCCAGTTTTTGTATATAGTAATTATTTTACTCGCCTCACTAGAAAAAGTCTATTCCGAGGCAGGTAAATAACAAATTATATTTATTAAGAAAGATATGTATTAAAATATGTATGAAAATATGTGTATATAAAAGAATACACATACTCATGTGTGTATATACTCATGTGTGTGTGTATGTGTGTATGTGTATGTATCCAAGCCATTATTTTTATTATGTTTTAAAGTTAAATAATTTCGTGAGAAATTGTATGAATCGTCTTGTTTACTATTAAATAAAATCTATATTTCAGTTTTTTTATAAACATTTTTCCATGTGAGATTCTATTCTCGATCAACAAAATTTCGAGAATGATTTGATAATAAAAATGTCACAAGAATTTTTCCACAGATAGAAAATGTTTATCCATAACAATAGAAACGTCTTATATTTTTATCTGTTTGAGGTGTAAAATGAGCCATGCTTTCAACTAGAGCCGAGTAATATTTGTATGGTATCTATTACATGAGAATATCTAAGGCGAAAGAGAATATTTTTCACTTCCCTTTTCCGTCCCTACTACTACGTTAGAAAACTTATTCAATATTGTTATGATTATTTTTGTATGAAATTGCATTTTTTTAAGTGAAACTTCTTTAGCCCTGTTGTGATTTGAATCTTGGATGAAACGTTGTGATTTGAAACTTGGAAATGACGCATTACAGTACCTACGAAACGTCAAATTGCACTCATCACTTTGATTATGATCTCGCTTTTCAAGGCTCCTATTGGTTGAGAAAACTTATTCAATATGATGATTATATTTGTATAAAATTGATTTGTTTTAAGTGAAACTTCTTTAGTCCCGTTGTGATTTGAAACTCGGATGAAACGTAAATGACGCATTACATTACCTACGAGGCGTCGAACTGCGCTCACTGGCCACTTTGATTATGATCTCACTTTTCAAGTCTCCTATTGGTTGAGATTGTTTTGGTGAAGTTTCGCTTCTACCGCGTGTGAACTGCACTCTGAATTTTTTTTTACCTGATAATAGTTAGTAAAAAAATTAGTTCTACACAAAGATTGTTAGGAAAAACCCTCAAGGTCTACGTAATCTTGGCCGATGTTGTGTGGAGGGTCTTTTTAGGGAAAGGAAGGAGAGGATGTTCTGGTTAGGAAAAATGTATGAGGTATGGGCGAGTAGGAATCTTGGTCAATGTGTTCAGCAATGATGGGCGTACGAATCATCGATTAAAGGTGATGGTTCGAAAGAGTCCGGCTGGAGAGGCCTAGGTTAGGTCTCCTTCAACAGTTTCTCCCGATCCGGCCCTCCACGCAGTAGATGGGTAAATACGTTCACCCCCAAGACCTTGACAAACCTCGCCCCATGAATCCAGGCACTCCTGCAAAATCACCAAACGCAGTGAACTACTTGGGGTGACCTTTATATGAAATACCGCACAAGAGTCCCAACTGCTCCCGTCTGGAGCCAGTGAGACTATGGCATCCCCAATTGGGGTATGTTGTGAGGCTGAAGGTAGTGGGGAGGGGAAGGAGATAGGGAAGAGAAAGGTGGGAAAGTACCTGGCTATTCAGATCTGGTCACTAAACACGGCTAAAGCCATTTCAAGCAACGTTTCAATTTCGAATGGTGGTCTTACACCAGAGCGATACTGATAGTATCTTCCACTCTGGAACGTGCCGCAAATAATTATTAGTATTAAGTAACCTATTACTGGTTATCAAATAAATGGTTCCCAGGGCGGCGGTACTCATACCCGCCTCTCAAATATGTTTTCGATCCTCCCAATACTAGTTTTCTGTAATATTTGTAATAACTGAATAGTATGTATGTATGATACCATGTTTGGATGTGAATGAAGCAAATAGTATCTGTAAAGACATATTTATGTGTCTATCCTGCCTGTCTAACCCTGCGGGTAAAGGGTGTGATGGTTAGCAGTTAAATTAATTATTTTATTTTTATTTAACTCTGTTTTGAGCTGCGGGTGAATGCTACCTGAATGGAGTCTCATAGGAGATATCTAATACCAGACAGTCACGTACTGAAAAGACTGAAAAGTTTTGCCTACCCTAATAAAGGATCAAAACTAGAAAAGGGCGTTCAAATTTCCAATCTAAATTTATTTTTTGAGCGTTTTGGTAAGGAACTTTTACGTAGGTTCATTATAATTAGTCAAGTCTAAATAAAATTTCCGATTTCAATAAGTATTGTTTGTAATGTTTAAATTATAAATATGATACTAAGGCTAAAACAAAATAGTGATATACACATTTTCAAAGCTTTCTACGCCAATTAAGAGAGATAGCTTTTGAGCTTGATGTAGGAGTTATTACAAAAATTATATAATATTGTGTATACAATAAATATAATCTTAAGTATTAGGATATTGTAACGTTAAAAATTATAATATGGTATGAAGTGAAGTTACAGCATTTTGATTGGTGTTGTTATGGTTGTTATTTTTTTAAGAATAATTTGACCTTTTTCTTGAATGTTACCAATCTGTAATTTTTTTACATCTTGGGGAAGACTAATAAAATATTTTATGTCTTTGTAAATATAATGATTGCACATTTGTTGTGTTTATAATATTGGAATTTTGATGTTATGTTTATGCCTTAAGGATGAGTTAAGTCTAAATTTTTTTATTGCATTTTCTTTAAATATTTTTGTAATATTAAATCTTTTTTATAGAGGTCTTCAATTTTTGATACCTAGAAAATTTTTAACAATGTTGCTGAAGAGAATGTTGATTGTTTTTTTCAAAATAACTTTAATAATCAGTTTTTGTACCAATTTTACAGGACTTTTTTTTACGTGAGCTCCACACTGGAGGCCCTGAGGAAAATAATTTCCCTCAGGGCCTGTCATCTTTGGGGATGCTGTGTGAAGGTTTTTTTTAGGGAGAGGGAGGGAAGGATAGTTCTGGGAAGGAAAAGGGTTTAAGGGGTGGGTAGGAATCTGGGGATCAGTGTGCCCTGGTCATCCGCCTCCATTACCTAGACAAACCTCAACCCGTGAACCCGGGTACCCCTGCTAAATCACCAAAACAAAAATTTTACTTGCAATTTATTCACATGCATCTCCCAATCCATTGATTCCATATAGAATTAATGATTAAACTAGTGCATGATAGACTTTTTTATAGAATATTCCTTAATCTAATAAATATATAGATACATTTCCTAATGCGTTTAATCACGTGTGTCTGTTCTATTTCATATGTTGGTCTACAATTACACCGAGGTACTTTATTTCAGTTGTATGGTTTAATATGGTACATGAGTTATTACAGAAATTTTTGTTACATCTTTTGTTATGTATAATTATATCAATGTTAGGGTAAGTTTTGAACTTATTTATTGAGAAATGAATATTAAACTGTTTTTTTTTGCATTAATTGTAAGTAGGATAGTATCGAACCAGGTTTTTAGGATTTTGATGTAATTATTTGAATTTTGCTTTACAGCTTTCCAGTCCTTTAACTATGATAATAATGTATTAAAAAATAAAATTAATATAATTAAATTAAACTAAATTAATTCAATTTTTCGAATAAAAAATCCAGTGATCTTTAATTACAACATTGATAACAATGCTTTTGAGACACTAATACAAATTAAATTAAATTATTGAGAAATGAATATTAAACGTTTTTTTTGCATTAATTGTAAGTAGGATAGTATCGAACCAGGTTTTTAGGATTTTGATGTAATTATTTGAATTTTGCTTTACAGCTTTCCAGTCCTTTAACTATGATAATAATGTATTAAAAAATAAAATTAATATAATTAAATTAAACTAAATTAATTCAATTTTTCGAATAAAAAATCCAGTGATCTTTAATTACAACATTGATAACAATGCTTTTGAGACATTAATACAAATAAAGACCTAGGCATCACTTTTCAATCAAATCTTTCATTTGTTAACCACATAACAGAAATTTGTAATTAGGGCTCCGTAATCTGTAATCTGTAGTCAGGATTTATTTCAGTGCAGAAATTCTGGGATTAACCACCATATGTATTCCTCTTTGCCCAGAATACTAATGGAGGAAAATAATTATACCAAGTCGGTGGAAATCTTCAGTTTATCTTTAGACAAATATAGAATAGTGTTACTGAGGCAATTCAATTATGTACAATAAATACTGTATATTTCTTATTATTCTTGTGTTAAAAGCCCCCAAAAAGGGCGTTGATAAATAAATAAATGACCAATTCACATGTCGGAACTAATAAAATACACATAAAACCTATATCTCGTCACAGATCCAATGCATTCCACTGCTACCTCCCGACTACCTTCAGCCTCACAACATACTCCAATTGGGGATGCCATAGTCTCGCTCCTGACGGGAGCAATTGGAACTCTTGTGCGGTATTCATGTAAAAAAATATATATAATAATCATTTTGCCATTTTTATTTATTTGCTTCAATTGCTCTTTTGTGTAATGATATTATTATGCATTTTTTAGATAAATTGTTTTATCTGCTTAATTACAAAAACTTACAGACTGAAAAATCGAAATTTAGTAAATACTTCATATTTTTGCTCTCAGACTGGTAGTTAACGGTTATTTTCCGTACCTAACTACACTTAATTTGGACAAATTACTGGTATGCTAAAACATTCAACTCGCAATGTGTGTACCTCTTTTACTCCTTCGCGTAAAGGACTTTAAAAAGCACCACTCTCATACTGTTACAGCAAATCAGGAAATGGATCCTTGAGAAGGGAGAAGGAAGGGAAGTGAAGGATTCACTGTTCAGTGTTTAGCATGTGACCACGATCTTTAAGCATTGCCTTATTTGTCCCAGCAACAGGAAAACCCTTTTAAGGGATGCTCTTTGTAGCGCGGTCGGCTCGTGGTAACAAAAAACACAAAAAAAATTCTCATCATAACACTCAGTTTGTGATTTTTTTTAAAGTAATACACTTTTGATTGTATCGGCGATTTTAGGTACACTTGTAAATTCGTTTAAAAAAAAATTTTTTTTTCTTCAAAAACAGCAAATTTATTTTGTGGCGTCATTTTTATTTCAAAATTAAAATAATATCTTTGTTTCGACCAAAAGCGGTCAAAACAAAGAAATTCTATTAATATTGAAAGAAAAATATAAAAATAAAAAGTTTAATTTTTCTTTTGCCTATTATATTTTGAAAGTTTATTTTGCCGTATTTTATGTTCAAATTGTTTAATTTTTGTTAATTTTCCATAATAAAATTAAATTCCCAATTTAGCTTTGTGCGACAAAGCTGTGACACTAAAATAGCGTATTTTGATTAGTCGTTATGTAATTTTTGTTTAATTTTATTTTTCGCCTGCTAGTTTCGTCTATAACTGAAGATTCGTTGGGAAAATATAACTACTCGGTTATATCAACCAAACACATTAATTTAACGTAAAATCAAATTGATAAAACCTAAAAACAATTTAGCGTAACAAATAAACAACCAAAAATGGTTGCTTTTTACGAAAGCATTTGTGATTTAATTTTAATATTATTTGCAAGAAAAACATACAAAAATTCCAAAACTGTACGTTCAGTTATGAAATATAGTGATACTTCTTCAATTGAGCCGACAAACAAATAGTAAACAATATCTCAAAGTAAAACAAAGAAGAAATATGACTGTCAACTGCTACATCGGAATCCTATTTCCTTTAAAAGTGTGCTTTGTTTCCTATCTCCTAGGGGATGACTCGTCCATATTTTCACCCCTATATTGGTACCGGCACTATCATACTTTCGTAACCCATCTCTGATGTATATATATCATGTCAGACACAAGTACAGTCAATGATATTCGTACGTCTGGATACCCCAGAAAACCTTCACCAGTAATAGTATTA
This sequence comes from Glyphotaelius pellucidus, assembly GCA_936435175.1. Taxonomy (NCBI): domain Eukaryota; kingdom Metazoa; phylum Arthropoda; class Insecta; order Trichoptera; family Limnephilidae; genus Glyphotaelius; species Glyphotaelius pellucidus. The sequence goes on from OW386548.1 coordinate 33,910,885, forward strand.
ACCATTTTTCATTTCGTATGAATAAGATATATGTATATCTAATAGGAGCGAGCATGTTCAGTCACTAAATCACAGACATATTATTGTGACGCGGAAAACAAATTATTGTTTACGAATTAACTGGCCTGTTTTATTTTATTTTTACAAAAGATTCGAAAAGGCAAAGCACTCTACATCAAAAAAACTGAACGGCCCGCCACCCTAAAGATCAAAATCACATGAGTATTGGGAAATCTATTACTAAACTCAGATTTAAGCAATGCTTATTCTATTACAATAAACACCTCATTTAGACGCCTTAAATGTTCATTGTAAGTTATTTAATATAATTATACAAAAACTTTTGTAATTTTTTTTTAAGAAAAACAAACATTCCCGGATTATGGATATACTGACAATATTCGAAAATCTCCTACTACCACCACAGTAAGCGGAAAACGTTGCTTGTGTTGTGATCGAGGGCTTAGCCAACCTAGGAATCGATCACGCGACGCCCGGGTGGAACCCAAATGCAATGCCAACTCAGCCACCAATATGTATAGCATAGGTTTATGTAATACGACAGAATACAACAGTGGTTTTTTGGATAAATTCACGTATATATATGGTGAAATCTATGCTTGATAGCCTCGTGACTTGGCCTGTTTCAGTGAGCGAAACGAGCCATGAGAGTATAGCGTAGTCTGACACAGGCATTAAACTCAGATTTAAGCACTGTGCGGCTTTATTTTTAATTTCAATTTGTCTTCGCTCATTTTATAAGAATTTGTCCCCAAAGCTGAATCTTGCTTGATGGCTTTTGTACTGTAGAGGTTAATCAAGTAGTTTCAGAATCCTTCAACAGATTTCGTTAGTGTAGTTAGTTTTACTAAGTTTTGCTATATCCCAAAAAATGTCAGTTAAATGTTGTCAGAAAAGTAGGTCGTGTCTAGTTTACGAACAGTTACGATGATTACCGAAGGCATCTGATAGTAAGGCGGACTTCAGTGAGGCCAGTCCGGCGAGTGGCAGCGTTAGAAATGCTTAGAGCAGCTTGGGGCCTGGGCACCAGCGGCCTGGTGTGGCCCGCGAAGTGCTCCTTCTGGACGCTCCACCATACTTGGCGCGCCATCGGTCACAATACATTTTTTTTTCATCTCTAGTTCAAGAAAAGAGAAAGAAGAAAAGAATATAAATGTAATAAAACAATATAAATGTAAGCAGTATAACGAGCAGCGCCCGAGTGGGATTCACGAAGTTGTACATATGTACAACGCTTCTAACTGGTTAGTCGCTATCATACTTACGTATTTATACAAATAATCAAAATTCTGAAAATTGAAGCGAAAAATGTAGCTTTTGCAATGATGGAGGACTAACTAGCTCGCTTTATCCTTATTTGTTCGCTGTCGAGCAAACGATCGAAGTGAAAATTGTGATTAAAGGACCGTAAATCTTGCTCAATGTTTGACAGAAATTTACGATTTTACTGAGCGTCTTATGTCGAGTTGCTCGAGCGTAACAACGCACCGATGAGCATGCTCCCAAGTCAATATCTTCGATCAAGAATACATTTGTTTTTTACGGTTTCATTTCTACCCGATGTCCCCAACACACACCTTTGGAGCATTCACGTTAAAATTCGAGCTCCAAAATGTCCAGAATTACAAGCAGCAATGCATAGTATGACGGCACCACGGTACTGGGTTCTGGGTACTGAAACACCGCAGTTTTCCAGCCGTGGTAAATGGCACTCTAAGATAACTCAATAACGGCTCGAGTATGACTCCCACGACTCCTGAGATATTATCGACTTGGTAATGGAGACACCTACCTTAAAGTTACTGTACTGTTAGCTGTTAGTGAGGCAAACTGACACAATTGACCTATTTCTGTAGTTTTTGTACTCGTAATGTTAAAGTGCCTTGCTTATTATGAATAGGTGCTCTATTCTTTTTGAAGTGAAACTTTTATAGCCAGGCTGTGATTTGGATTTCGGATGAAACGGAAATGCCGATTACTGCACCTGCGATGCATCAACTGCGCTCATCGGCCGCTTTTTGTACTCGTAATGTTAAAGTGCCTTGCTTATTATGAATAGATACTCTATCTAACCTTTTTGAAGTGAAACTTCTATAGCACGGCTGTGATTTGGATTTTGGATGAAACGGAAATGACGATTACTGCACCTGCGACGCATCAACTGCGCTCATCGGCCGCTTTGATAATGATGTCACTTTTAAAGGCTCTCTTATTGGTTGAGATATGAAACGGAAATTACGCGAAGCTTGCGCTCATTAGTCGCTTTGATTATGACCTCATTTTTCAAGTATTGGTTGAGATTGTTTTGGTAAAGTTTCGCTTCTACCGCTTGTAAGCTGCACTCGAATTTTTTTCTTTATTATTTAGGTATAGCAATGGTTTTGCAATGCCCGTCTCACTGAGAGGATTTACCGATGTCAAGACAGGCAAGTCAACAAATGTTTTTGTAATTATTTGTTTTCATCGCTACTTCAATTTTTTATGTAAATACCTCACAAGAGTCCCAGCTGCTCCCATCTGGAGCCAGTGATACTATGGCATCCCCAATTGGGGTATGTTGTGAGGCTGAAGGAAGTCTGGAGGGGAAGGAGATGGAGAAGAGGAAGGTGGGGAAGGAGATGGCTATTGAAATTTGGTTGCCAAACATGGCTTGAGCCATTTCAAGCTACGTTTCAATTCTGAATGGTGGTCTGACATCAGTATCTTCCTCTGGAAAGTGCTGCAAATAAACTATATATTATTTTTAATTAATTAATTGTGAAATAACACATATTAATCAAATAGAATTTATTTGCGCACGCCGGGACTCGATCGAGGCCGACAAAACGTGTTCCCCGTGATCCGATGATAATTCACTTGGCCCTGGCTTCATATTTCAATGCATTCAGATTAAAAGATATTATAGTTTTACCGGAGTGAGCAACCAATATTTAGAAAATAAACATTTCTTAAAATGGCTGTCGCTGTTCTCTGTAACAAGAAATGACTAGCCAGGTAATTTAAACCTTTTTTCCATTTCCCTTTAGCATGACAAAACATCCTAAAATGGATATTTCTTAGTACAATAAGGCACTGGTGCATCATCACATAATAAGAGTATGCATTTTTATATGATTCCATCCCCCTTCTCTCGAAAACTTTTTGGTTTTTCGGAAAATTGTATTTAAATATACGATATTTTACATATTATTATGGTAATTTATTTAACTAAGTTGCTATGAGAAAAAAATTACTTTAACTTAGTATAAATTCATAACAAAAAATCAATATTAAATTTCATGACGCTCGAGAATTTTAACTCCTTCGGGCAATCAATAAGATATCTGCTTTATTTGTTTGTAAATTCATTTTTGTCAAATCGATAGGTTACTTTAATAAGTGTGTACATGTGTATAGGATAATATACTACACACATGTGGCTATATTATAACCAAAATAAAACCAACACTGGATTTCCCCTTTGTGACTACTTTAATAAGACAACATATAAAAAATAAAAACACTGAAATTTATAAGAAAATTGTGTGTAATAAAAAATCACACACGACTAATAAGAAAAATATTTAATTTGTGAAGCTTATTCGGATGGTAAGGATAAAAATAAGACGTGACACAACATTAAGATCAATTATATACTAATAGTTAACGTAATAATAAATTAAAAAGATTCATCTATATAAACACTTTATTCAAATCAAATTTCAACACATGGTCACACTGTATGTTTATATTATAATTTATTGCTTATTTTATCTTAGCAGGTACCTGTTATCCATAATAAAAAAATATTAATGCTACAATACATTAATAATAACAATAAAATATTGGAATTTAAACACCTATATTATTTTGTGTTATTTTACTTTTATTATTTACCTCAACCCAGGCTTGCCATCAGCAAAAATATAATTGTTTGCAATTTAACCCACCAAAAAAAACAATAAAATAAATCATTTAATTTACCTAGAGCAAAGCAATCCATAAATATATTCACTTAAAATTCATAATTTGACTTTGTAGTAGCGGTCACTGTTATAGCATTCTGTTTTTTTTTTACAATTAAAATATCCAACTAAGTGTCTTTTCTTTTTTTTCTAACAAATTTCGACAATCTGGTAAGCTTTACAATACGAGAGGTTAATTCTCCTTACTTGCGATAAAGGTCATAAACTAAATAGGCTAGAATCATTAATTAATATCTGCCTAACTAAAAAAATAAACCCTAACATTGTAGTGAATAAGAAATTAAAATCATTTGCTACATCTCTGCTTCTATATCCATTGTAATTTTCATCAAATGTTCTAAAGCAAAATATGTATTTTGTTTACATAATGACCATTATAAGATTATTCACACTCTGATGTAAACATGTGTCTCTTCAAAAATCAATCAAAAAGTCCGTTTCATCATAAATATAGTAACAATTGAATAAGGTCATTAATAATTCTTATTACATGTAAGGTATTCCCCGAACAATATCGAAGTGAGTTAAAAACCCGAGTTAATTAAGCCTACCGGGAATAAACAAAATAATTAGAAATTTGACAGTCGAAAACGACAAATAACAAATGTAATTAATATAATTAATTAAAATCCTTGTAGACCACCCCTCTCCCATGTTATGTATATAAACCGTAAATTAAGAATAATTTGTACCAGTCTGACGATGGCTTTAATATGCTGAAACCGGTCAAGGTCAAATAAATTAAAGTGGAAATAAGTTTCATACTTGTTTTATTATAACATAAAACAAAATGATAGTTGTGCTTTACTGAATATCAAAAATTGTTCAAAAGTTAAAACGGACTTGTAAAAATAAATAAAATGGCACTTAATGAACATTATATGATGACACTTTTACAGTTCAGTTTCTGTGAAACGACACCCCAACCTAAATCATTTTAAAATTGAATTAGAAAACAATTCCATGTCTCCATGGCAAATTGCCAGAACGGTAAACCTCCAAAAACACTCACAAAAATATAAAAACTAATTATGTAGTTTTATTTGTTGTGTCGTGTTACGCCACTGCACTCGGTCACCGGAAGAACACTGAAACATATAAATGCTCTTTGTCTCTAAATCAGATTACTGCAAAACCTTTTGATGTATGATCCTTGAATGTCTGCCCGCGTAGGTACAGTACTACCTTCCACCCACAGGGCCATTGCTGCTGCATGGTCAACGTCACCCCTCGCCACCTTACTGCCTTACCTGGCCAGTTGAGTTTTATTCTATCTGTAGGACCAGAGTTTTCCAAACTAATTAATCCTTCAATTTGGGAGGTGGATGAGTGCCGCCATTGGAACCATTGATTGGATAACTAATAACCCATCCATAGATCGCCCCAACTACGGTCCACCACTTTGGTGACTTAAGAAGAACGTATGCGCGGCCCATTTCGGCCAGTTTCATACAAATCCTAAATTTGGGTTTGAGATCAAAATACCCAACCAAACTGAAAAATTATGTTTGTAATCAAAAGGTATATCAAATATATAGTACGAATGTGGGCTACTTTATTTATTTTTGCTTTAAATTATAAGATATAGGCCATTAAAGATTTTAGTGTTTCATGATTTTCGAAGCAACATTATTTGTGAGTAAATGAAAAACATTTCAAAAATTATTTTAATATGTTTATTTTACAAATACAATAAAAAAAGATAAAACGTTGTAAAAAATGCATTTTTTGGGTAGTAATTTTAATGCATAAACGACAAATTTTTGTTCCGTTGTAAATAGGTAATATGTATCTTAAATTTACACCTATCACAATTTTTTTTTCTTAATTTTTATTCTTTATTTTATATTTCATTATATTTCTATGATTATAAAGATAAAAAAATTAAGATAATGTGGGTGGTTCTTAGTTGAAGTATGATACAGTTAAAAATGACCGAATTGGATGTCGACACCTTGGCGCAGTGGTTAGCGCGCTTGCACAGAATGCGAAAGGTCCTGAGTTCGAGTCCCAGAGGTGCCAATATATTTTTCTGATTTTTCTGTTTCCAGATTTTCGATTTAGGTTCGCTTCATTAAATATTACAATTTGAAATTTTACTTATAAAGTTGAAATAAAAATAAATTATCAGTTTATCGGTGACCGGACAACTCCGAATCGTGCAACTTCAACACCTCCTTTAAAAAATCATTAAAAGTGATGAGCCAAAGATGCACTAGGCTACGCTAAAAAACTAAAATGGAAGTGGGCAGGGCACGTAGAGGACGACAGGTGGACTAGCAGGGCAACAAAGTGGAATGGTGCATACGGTAAGCGTCTTAAAGGCAGACCTCATACGAGATGGGCAGACGAAATAACAAAAATGGATCGTCCCTGCTGGCCGCAAATAGCTCAATAGAGAGTTAAATGGAATTCTTCAGAGGAGGCCTTCACCTTCACCTGAGAGAGGGGTTCTTGCAAACGAATAATTGAATATCCCATATTACATTTTTCAATAAGAATGTATATAGCAATAATTATACTTTTTATAACTCTGTAAGATACCTTTTTGCAAGAAATAAAAGGCTTATTATTATTATTATATAAAAGAGATGTAAAAAAATATATTAAAAACATGGGTTAAATAGGTTACGTTAAGTTAGGTTATTACCTTTTTTCATTTTTATTTTCATAACTTTAAATGACTTTTCAAAAGGGTGTTGAAATCGCATGATTTTCAGTTGTCATGAAACCCAGTTTATCATTGACTTCACATTGTACTCACAGCCTTACTGTTTTCGCCACCATGTTACTCCTAAGACCATTTCAAGACTAATTTTATTAATTTACTTATTATAATGTGGGTTCCAGACGGGAGAATTGTACTCAAGCTGACTTCTAACATAAGCAAAATATATCTTCTGGAATAATACCGATAACTTTGGAAACCACTGCGGCAGACTGGAACCTACTACAGAACCTACCCATGTGAGTTAGTTAAGTTGTGTATGTGGTAGTGGCCGAAACAAAAGATTGACCAAAGAGAAATGTCGTTATTCAAGTTGTTGGCTGTGCAGTTTTTGTTGGTATTCTGTTGTGGACGATTTTATTTGGTCGTTTTAAATTATTTTTAACGTGGGTTTTGCGGACAAGTTTTTAGATGGTTGATTAAATTTATAAAATCCTTAATATAAGCATTCTCACAATTTAAATAATTGCTTATGAACAGTGCTGTAGATAGGTGTGACTGATGTAATTTTTTTACATATGCTTTAAACGGCTTCCGTGGTCCCTAGTCACACTCACAATCCGTGGTCTCGACTCACAATCCAAGGTCGCGGGTTCGAACCCGGATAATAATAATAAATTTTATTTGATTAATTTGTGGTATTTCACAATTAATTCATTTGAAATAATATATAGTATATTGCGGCACGTTCCAGAGTGAAAGATAATCTCAGTATTGCCCTGGTGTAAGACCACCATTCAGAATCGAAATGTTGCTTGAAATGGCTTAAGCCGTGTTTAGTGACCAGATCTGAATAGCCAGGTAACTTCCCACCTTCTTCTTTCCCATCTCCTTCCCCTCCACACTATCTTCAGCCTCACAACATACCCCAGTTGGGGATGCCATAGTCTCACTGGCTCCAGACTGGAGCAGTTGGGACTCTTGTGCGGTATTCATATAAAAAAAAAATTAAAAAAACAGGAGAAAAACAGTTTTCTTCATGGCCAATATAATCTTTGGGGATTCTGTGTAGAGGGTATTTTTAAGGAAAGGAAGGAGGGGAAGTTCTGGGAAGGAAAAAGTTATGAGGGGTGGGTAGGAATCTAGGGTTAAGTGTGTCCAGGTCATCCGCCGCTAAATCCAGACAAAACTTACCCCATGAACCCGGGCACCTCTGCTAAGTCATCAAACATAGCGAGTCATTGGTGGTTCTTGTTTTCTTTTCTTTAGTCGATTAAGGCGCCGTATCCCCGCTCAAAAAGAAGAAGAGGGAGTGATATGTAATTACGAATGTTGGAGAGAGCGCGCTAGTGTTTAAAACGATAAAATTAAAGCGAAATTGTGAACATTTTCAATAAAACACGACTCGTTTAAAATAGAGCACAAATCTCGTAGGAATATCTAAAATAGCATTTAAAGAAAGATTGTGAATTTTTTCGTACATATAACTTCTAAAATAAGTGAAATGAACGTGTTTAAAATAATTTTCGGAGCATACTTTGCGATTTTTTTTTTATATCGAAGGAATTTCATATAATTTGCGTTTTGTCGTGTGGAATGTGTACATAATATCTTCAAAAATAACATATATTTTTTTAAGAGCTTAAAAACTTCAAATGTTTAATGTACGTACGTAAGAAATCGGTAGAAATTCGGAAGTTTGAAACATGCTGTATGCAAGCTCTGCGTTTGTTTGGTTTAAGGTACGTATGTGTACGAATAAACAATCGCTTCTATTCCTATAAATATATCTACTTTTTTGTACACAGCTTTTGTAGTATGACACTTACATTCTCCGGAATTTTAGTCTGAAATGTCTGCTACAATGTAAACAGTGATTGCAGCTGACCTGCGAGTATCAGTATAAATTCATAGCAGATTTGCTGTGAGTATTTCGGTCGTTTATCTCTGCAATTGCATCCATTACCGAGCTAAACGGCCATTCCTTCCCGGCTACTTGCAAGTGGCTACCTTGCGGGCTATAATAATAGGATTATTGGCTAGCAGCTACGTGTAATTCAGGGTGATTCTGGTTCGGCACTTTGTTGAAATGTTAAATATACAATCTTCAATTTTTTATTTACTAAATCAAAAAGTTTGGAATTTTTAAAATTTTAGCCGTGAAATTTTCCATATTTTTTTTATAAAATCTACACCTACAACACTAACTTATTGGGCTATTAAGGAACTTTTTTGGTACTGAGAAATTTTAATTAAACTAACGAGTTCCCGGCATGCGTTGCTATGCCACTTAATAAAGAAATTGTTTCTCCCTGGATGTCCTTTCACATTTGTCCCATTCCCCTTCCATTCTCGCGTCCCCTGCCCCTTGCGTTCCCACTCCGCCTTCTCCGCCTTCCCTCTCCCCACTCCAGTTGCCCTCTTCCCCCTTCCAGCGAACTCCCCTCCCGAGTTCCCCTCTGAAGTTTCCCTCTCCCCTCCCGGATTCGCCTTCCCGCAAATCCCTCTCCCGAGTTCCCCTTCATCCTCTCGAGCTTCCCTTCATCCTCAGTTTTTTTGATACATATTAAGTACATACATAATAATATAAAATACAAGAGAGTAACAAAAAATTCCACAAAGGTGAAGCCTGTGCGTGAGTATTATAGTAAGTAGATATTAAACAGTAGTGGTTAAAAAAAATTTAACAAATCGGCATTCAGCAAAAAATTGGATTTATTTTAGTTTTTATTACATCTGGGCTCTGTTTTTAGAAAATATTTTTTGTAGAAATTGACATTTTTACGTAGAGTTTCACATATTTCACACTTTACAGATAGTTTTTGAAGAAGCAAAATTTTGAATTGTTTGCTGTTTGATGTTTAGGTATCCTTTATGAATATGAAAATTTTAAAGATAATATTAAAAATATTTTTAAAAAGCGCGATAAACAAACACAAATAAATAAATACAATAATTAAAAATCATTTCGTAAAACCGAGAGATGACTATACTCCGTGCTTTTACCAAATATTCGAACATTTTTAGAAGGGAGAACGTGGAAAGGACTAATTTGTTCCGGGCGCGGACGTTCATATGATTGTCTCTTTTCACATATTACCTTCAAATCGGCCACATTTGGGTCCCTGTGCGAAGCTACCAAGTCAAGAGGTGAAAAGGTACAAGTTGCTGGATAATGTCACGTATTCGCCACTTTCGTTACCTAATTCCTTTTGACATAACTCCTTCTAAATTATATTCTTCATACAAATACGCTAATAGTAGTGAACACGTAAAAAAATATAAGCATATAATCGTCCGTGTCCTTGCCGCGCACGTTTTCGTCTAATTTTTTGACATGCTTCCTTCAAATTACGCGAACAAATTCTATTGCATGATTTGATTCCTCTAATGTATATGTATTCTATCTTAGCACAAACACACAAAAATATTTTCAACACTACCTTACAGAACATAGCGCCGCAGACGACCGCTCGTGGCGAAAGATTTTCGCGTAATGAAAGTAAATCGAAGATGTCATCGTTTTTATGTCTTTTGGGTGCATAGAAAAATTATGTATTACCCAATACATCACCGTTTTTTTTAAATTTAGTTTATTAATTTTATAGTTAATGTACTGTTTTATTAGGAAATATTTTTAATTTGCAAAATTATTTGTTTTTTAGTACAAATAAATGGTTTTAAACACCGTTGATTTACGTAGTTTAAAAAAATTAAAATACGTCATTATTAAGCTACATTTTAAAAATATATAAATGAGGTGGTATAGGCCAAGATGTTTTCTATTACAATTAATTTTTTATAATTTTTTTTCATATTGTATATGATTGTAGATGGAAAAAATCTGAAGGTCGATTGACGATTTATTGAAAACTGACATTTTATAAACTGTTTTAAAAGTAAGACAGTATTTTTTATAAATATTTAATTTAAACTGGTGGTATAAAACACACTTGTATCTAAAAAAAAAATGTGTAATTTTTTTTTATTTTGTCTCTGTTATGTGCACGGGTGATTTTAAAGACACGCAAACAACATAAAATATTGAAAATCCCTCGTGCTCTCTTAATGCCGAAAAAATACAAAAACGACAAATAATATATTTGATAAATTTATGGTCAACTTAAAAATCTTCGTTAAAATGTTTGTAAAACACTATAGTTTTAGTAAATTTTCAAATGAGAAGCACCCTGGTATGTATGCATGTTGGATGTTACTGTAACCACTGGTCCGACCGATTTGGCCATTGCACACTGCCAATGACCATTGACCACCCCTAACTATTCCACCACCATTAGGGGTAGGCGGTCTCGCCGATGCATAACTCAACTGCATTCCGTCTATCATCGAGAATGCAGCCGGCATTCTGATGCAAGGACTGCTACCTGCTACCTGAAGGGGTTGTTTAAATATCCCATCAATGCGATCGCGAGCCTTGTTATTAAATTTTGAAATAAATTAAGGAAGGGTTGTCAAGAATACCTGTGATCTTAGGTCAATAAACGACAAGTGCAGAAAATGTGTTTTTGTAATAAGTCACTGAATATGTCAATGTGTAATACATTATAATATCATTTATCCCATTTCGCTCGAAACAACAACTATTTTATAGAAAAGATCTACCAAACTCAATAAACGATGAAACGTATTATTTCTTTTTAGATTTGTAGGGACCACTAGAATTTAGATTAGCAATATTTTTTTTCAAATATTAAAGTTTTTTGCTGCGGTCAAGTGAGTGAGTGAGTGAGCGAGTGAGTGTGTGAGTGACGATTCACAGTAACGGTATAGTGATGGCATAAAAAAGTCAATGAACATACATACCTTATCTCTATTACGCTGCAGCCCTATACATTAAATAATGGTGAGATACACAAAATACGTGACTCTTTCCTCCAAAGTACAAATTTTTTTCCATGGGAATTGCGTTTCATTTTCTTTATACGTATGAGGGAGATGTATGAAAATGATTGTATGTTTTCTTTGGGGGGACGCATATACTTTCACCATTTGTCTTATTTTCGATGGTTGTCATTTAGTGTATGTAAGAAAGAGCGTTGCATGTTTAATAACAAAGCAAAACCATTAGCGCATTGCCTTTTGACGTTCTGAATTTTTGGAATTCACTCACACTTATATATATATTATCCTTGTAACTATATTCCATACTTTCAAAATTATCGTCACGGCAAGTAGTATCGGTAGGGGTCTACGGAGACGTCACGTAATGACTTTTTCCTTTAAAGGGAACAGAACTACGTACATTTGTGTATCTCATCTTTTGAAAGAGCTGCAGCAATATTGTAATAAGGAACGTACTTTTATTGCCTTTTTATACCATACCTGTAAAGTAATTCATATTGAATGTTTCCAAAGATTTGTCGTTTTGGCACTTTATAAATTCACATCACAAAATTTTTGACGTAAAAGTATTTGATTATGCCACAACGGTAGAACAAGAAATTTTATAGTTTATTACGGATAATGAGATTAACCAATTTGCTCCCAAAACCGTAATAACCAATTAAAATTTAACTAAATAATACAATAAATAATTTAACGCCATGTCGACAACGGGATGGACAGAGAGTATGGATTGCCATACCTCTGTGGTGGCGAACAACGCAGCAATTTCGACTCGCCATTCATTCCTAGTTTTCACCGCACCGTGACGTCTCCGTGCACACCTACAATACTGCTTGCCCTGACGATAATTTTGAAAGTATGGAATATAGTTACAAGGATAATATTGAAGTGTGAGTGAATTCCAAAAATTCAAAAACGTCAGGCGCCGGTGGTTTTGCTTTTGTTCTTAAACAAATAATGCTGCAGCTCTTTCTTACACACTAAATAACAACAGTCGAAAATGAGACCAACGGTGAACGTATGTCTGCACTCCCCCAAAGGAAACATAAAATCATTATCAAACATCTCCCTCACATGGATAAAGAAAATGAAACTCAATTCCCATCGCCAAAAAGTAGTACTACGAAGGAAACAGAGACGGATTTTGTATGTCTCATATTTTGTCTCACTATTGTTAAATGTGTTGAAAAAGATGCAGCACTATTACGATAAGGAACGTATGTTTATTACCTTTTTTGCCGTCATGATATCGTAACGGTGAATCGACAGGTAAATATAAAAGCGCGCATTCTGTTCCTGATTGCCGCCGATACAACAGCTCGAAAATCGTTTCGCGTTTGCAATCCACTTTTTCGGTAATTTAAAATTATTATTACGATTATTGTAAAAATGTATATTATGGTACGGATGTAATTGTTTAAATAAACTTGAAAGTAAAGTGTTCATACTTATTTGATTTGCACACAATCATACACCATCACCTACATAAAATGGTGACCCCGACGGGATATGAACATGCAACCTTCTGATCTGGAATCAGAATTCAGAAGTGAGATCCGGACCCAAGCACACACCTCCCTTACTTTGCAAATACTTTTTGATAAATTCACACATACACACACTCTTCGGGAAACGATACATGAATCTACTATTATTTATTATGGTATTTTGGCCCAAGCATTTGTTTCACTTTGTAGTGGTATGTCTTTCTCAGGTCTTCTGAAATTCTACCTTCTTCTACCATTCATTTATACTCTCACATTCTACGTTCTACTCCATTCTACGTTCCCCCGCTCATCATGTCCTAACCATGTAAAGTTCTTTTCTGAACCCATTACTGCATAGCGTCCAAAAAAATGGAAATTGAAATTCTTTTTCTCCGATTATCAAATTTTTCAAAAATCTGTGTTTTTCCTGTATATTCGGTTAGGGTGGATATTTTTTCCGTCAAGAGTGGAGTTAGTAGAGTTCCGTTAAGTCTAAGTAGAACGCGATAAAATGTATGTTTATATCATCAAATATGTATTTTGCTTTGATCTAAAATAATAGTTGCAACATGTGATTCGATACAAATACTTTAGTTTAAAGTCGAGCGCCCAATTCAGAGCTCTTTCAAATAATATTTGTTTTTAATATGTGACGCCTGAATATGTGATCAGAATCAACCACGCTACCAACCGGGCCAAATCGCGAGTTGCTTATGCCAAGTTATTTCATATAAAGTGCTTTAATCTCTACAAATTTCAGAAAAATGCGTACGTGTAGTGTTTGTTCGTAATTGCCACTAAATGACAAATGCATTGTCATCAATAACGAGTCTGTCCGCCTAGTTTCAGCTCTAGATTGGATGTCGAGAAGTAGGTTAATTTTCAATTCCAAGATTCCACGTCATTCATACATTCATTTATTAAATTCAATGATAAATTACGTAAAAATAATGTTTTCACTGAAGAAGTGTGAACGTTTAGTCAATATTCATAAAAATACTTATAAAACGATGAAAGTATGTAAACCTTTCAACTAATTCAGCTACCTCCTGTTTGGAGTCAATCAATGTAATTATTTATTAATCGAACACGGGTTTATTTAGTAAAGGGGCCGTTTTCCCTGCCCTCCAGCATGTCTGGCGGTATCAAGCAGTATCCAGCGGTGTCCGTGCTGAGTTCGTGGTGTGTCCGCCATGCCGGTACGTCTGTACAGACGCAGACGGCGGCGGCGTCCGGCGGTTAGCGGCGTCCGTCGCGGCGCGCGGCGCTCCGACGTCGGACGTCGGCCGGCATCAACGGCAATCCAGCCGCAGGAATTAGACAAGAACCACACAATGGCATTGATTACATGTTCTAGAAAAAAAAAATTTTGACGTCATCGTAAATCGCACTCTTGCTACTAATAGCGAAGGTGCAATTTAGATTTCAGACTTCCGAATATAACATGTCAAACTGGAAAAATGTCTAATAACGTAAACTTTCATTATGTGAATTATATTAAATGCATCACGGTGTCGAGCGATTTGCTGCCGACTTGCAGACCAGTGGTCTTCACCGCCTCAGCATCACTGACCTTCATCACATCATCACCTCCGTGCATCAGCAATATCTTCATCTACAGCACTTCTGTCTACACCTGTTACCTTTTCATTGACTTCCGCTACGTAGCCCTATAATTTTATTTTTTTTTATCTTTTATTTTATTTGGGAGACCAACAGTTTACATTAATATCAGAGCATAATAGTAAGTGAGTCACAATAATTGTACCATTTACAAGTTTCCACAAGGGTATTATGTACTAGTGATTTGACAGATAATAAAAATTATATTACAAGAAACATTATTACAAGTTATTTAGGTAAGAATAGGGAGGGGGTAGGATGGGGGGGGATCGGTTAAGATGAGGTTTAGTAATAAAAATATGCAAAGCAAAAAAAATATATTAAAATGAAAAAAAAGAAGTTCATAGGGTGAAGGTTGCATTTTTTTTTAAATTTTTTTTTTAACTTTATTTATTCTCATTTCTTTGTACATATAATGTATAATAGCACAAAGTATACATATAATAACATAATATATAATAACAAATAGTATGAACAAGAAATGAAAACCCACTAAGGCACTGCCTGAGTGTGGGTAATATTAAAACAAAATACTATATTTCCAAGTACCCAAGGTATAAAATAGACTTAAAAAACATATAAAATATAAAATTAGTATAAAAAGTTAGGATTACATTGGTAGAATAAGTGAAAAAGGTTTTTTTTTCAGCTTTTATAAAAATAAAATAAAAATATGGAAAAAACATACTGATTTTTAATTTTTTTTTAGTTAACAGAAAACACATTGTACTAAAGTTTAAAAAGTTACAGAAAGTGAGTTGTAGAAGGATGGATAAATTTATAGAAAAAGTGTTTCGATATCTACATTATTCAACCATAATTTTACCTCTTTTACATATTTTATCATTTTATCATTTGAGTTTGTAGTGGTAGAAGGTTAAATGAACGAGGACCAATGAAACTGCTATGTGTCTGCAATAATTTAGTATTGGTTTGTGTTTAGCATTAGACGGGTATCTATAGTTATTGCTATTGTGAAGTATCGATAGACCGCCTGTGTGATTTTAAAGAGTGTGGTGCGTGTTGAAAGTGTTGGATGCGCAATAAATGTAGGAGTTCTGCTTAGAATTAGTGTTGCACCGAGGGAGGCTAAGTATCATGTCTGATTTAGTTTGTCCGTTGGGAACTCGTATCTGGATCTGTTGTAGGAGTTCTGGGCAATCTACGACGGATCTGGCTATTTTTTGTAGAAAGAGAACATTGGCCGAGCTTCTTCGATCTTCCAATGATAATATATTGAATGATTCGACTCATTACACCGACTGCTCGCCTTTTTATTCTCATTTCCCTATTCTCGTCTCTGCCGATCGCGGAGTCGGCTCTCTCATCATCTTCTTCAATGATGTTAAAATATTTACATTCAATTCTTGAAAGTAATAAATGTGCATGTCATTCAGCTATCTCGCCCACTGTGCGGTGCCGCCCTTCCACTTAGTTGCAGACGTTGAGACCTAGCGGACAGTTGATATACTGGCGTTAAATACCCGCCAATTGCAGGGAGCCGACATTTCTGGTCAAGTCATTCAACAACCAACCAACTCAGCTGTACTTGTGACCAATTACTGGACATACCATACCACTTACAAATTAATGTTTGCACTAGTTGTTTATCTCCACTTATATTTAGCATGTCGTAGATATAATAAAAAGTTATCAAAACATAGTGATAAATTTCTAAAACAACTTTTTTTTTACATTAGCTCCACACAGGAGGTCTTGAGGAAAATAATTGTCATCAATAAATAATTATTTGTCATCTTCAGGGATGCTGTTTGGATTATTTTTTTATGGAAAGGAAGGAGAGGAAGTCCTGGTAAGGAAAAGAGTATGAGAGGTGGGTAGGAATCTGGACCAGCGTGACTAGTGTCCAGAAGTGTCCAGGAGTGACCGTATGAATCCACCCCTCCAAACAGCGGTGCAAGGCGATGGAGAGGTCAAAAGACCTCCTTCAATCAGTCTTTCTCGATTTGTTCCGCCATGCAGTAGGTGGGCAGATGCCTCGGCCGCCAAGACCGGACAAATCTTTCCCCGTGAACCCACCCACCCCTCCCAAGTCAATAAATGCAGCGAATCACTTTGGTTGACCTATGTCGGAGGTGTTGGTTATATTATAAAGGGCGGCGGTACCCGTATCCCCGTATCGAGATTAGTGAGATGTCTACGTATTGCTATATTGAGCATAGAAAATGTTTGAAACTTTCAAAATACCTTCTTTAAGCCCTCGCAAATGTTTCTGGATAATTACAACTACATTACAATACATCTGAAAAGTTTTTTCCTCATCACAAAAATTCTTGCAAATCTGTCACAAATTTGAGAATGATATTTTGCAAAACAATGTTTGTTAAGTCAAAAATAAATTTTCAAAACTCTCTAATTTGATGAATTAATGTAAATTTCTTATATAGTAATTTGAATCTAACCAAGAATTATGGATATTTTAAATAGTTACCTATGTTAGATTCCAAATTTGATTGATTGTTCTTATAATTTGGTTGTTCTTATAAAATACAAAAATTAATACATATTTGTAATGTATGAAAAATGAGAATTTGAATTGAAAAAATTGTTAAAGGTTGCACGTGAGCTGTTTGAAAACTGAATGTACTAGGACTGAATATATGGAACGCGGGACGGGGTTGGTGGGACGGGGGAGCGGGAGAGGGGAGAGGGGAGAGGGAAGGCTGAGAAAGTGGAACATGCAGGGAGAAACAATTTATTTCTTTGAAAATGGCATTGCAACGCATGCCGGGAACCAGCTAATATTTCATGAAATGGACTATTTCTATATCAAAATACATATCTTACTTTAGAACATGTTAAGATTATAATGGATATAAGAGCGGAGATTTAGCATACATTTATAAATAATTTAGGGTCTAATTTCCAATTCCCTCGACGACAAAAAAAGAAATATTAAACTGTTAAACCACGTGTAAAAACGTGATTTTATCTTTATATTTCGTCCAATGGAAATTGCATACCTTCAGTGAAGTCTGAATCTAAGTGCGAAGTAAATCACTTAGGGACTAAGTTAAATCGTGTTCTAAAGTTAAATTTTAACGGTCTTTTAAAGTAACGAGGAAGTTAAATTGGACCGCGCGCTGTTTCAAGTGTATTTTCGCTAAAGTTATAGTTGTCAGTGTGGTCAGTCTAAAATGCAGAATATTCCCCGGAATTACGTGAAAAAATGCACCGCATTATTTTTTGGTGCGGCCACACCATAAACTATCAGAGGAACTGTCAAAATATCCGGCCGCATTTTGTTTCTCGTTTTTCGTTAACTCAACTATAAATATGGCAGAATATGTAAATAAGTACAACTATGTTGTTTTACTTGTTTAATGACATGGCTTTAGTATACGTTCTGTTAATATGATTACATTTTATTATTACAGAGTCAAGGCCAGCAATTTCTCGGGCAAAGAAATCTCGAAGTTGAATGAATTGGTGGCGAATTTACCTTCCAGTAGTTGTAATGTGTCCTTGTGTTTGATGCGTAACAAATTGAACGAGATTTTTCGACATCCTATAACACGCCAAAAATTCGGGTTCGTCCCAAATGACCATATTATTGACGCGGGGTCGAAATGTTTTTGGTTTTCGCTGCAAGACATATTGAATGGGGAATTCATCGTCACGTCACTATCATCGTCTTTTACAATATTCATCAAGATTACTGAATGTTGAAGCGCGCAATTTCGTAGCTTCCCTCGAACAGAACTGTCAAATATGCCAATATGGTGGAGTAACTCTAGAGTAACTATCGGTTTTCGGAAAGTAAATACAAAAGTTAAAATTAACGTAAAACAAGCAGTCAAATTGATTGAAAAACGCATTTTGGTGAAATTTAACTTAAGTAACTGCTTTTTGTTTTACTTTTACTCTAGCGAGCGTTGAAACAGACGGCCCCTAATATTCGAAAAGTAAACGTAAAAGCAAAAATTAAAGTATAAATAGAATCAAAAATTTTAGTTTGCGCAATAACGAAATTTAAATAAATTTAGTATTTATCAATTGTCGAAAAAATTACAGCTATCCGACTGTTCTGATTCCAATTGCTGTTTTTTTTTACCTGAACAAAATTTGGCTCCATCAATAAGTGAAAACTAAAATAACTCCATTTGGTTCGATGTACGAGAATATGAGATGTTGTCATAATAGTCCCAATTGAAATTCCGTGTTCGAAATCCCAGAATCACTTGCAAAATACAGGCAGGTGAGTATGTACAAGCGATGCAGACACACGAACAGTAAATTTGCGAAAATGGTCCGTAATCGCATTATGCGGATTTTGTACTTTTTGCGATCGTTATATCGGTTTAACTGTATTTGATGTAAAGCCTGGTGGATGATCCTTTAATTCATTTCAGCTGTTTTCAGGCAGTTTCAGGAACGGTAACGGTTTTCAGCGAACGATACGTGATTTTTGAAATAAAATACTGGTGGGCGGTACGGGCGGGAATTGCATTTCATAAATCTAAATACAGTGGTCTATGTTTAATAATTGGTTGAAATAATAATTATATTTATTGTGGAGGTATATTTGGAAAATTAAATGAAAATTATAGTTTTGGGGAAGCGGTTTAAAATGATAAACAAAGCAATTGTAAATAAATAACGAGGAAATTTTTGAAGTGAAACTTCTATAGCACGGCTGTGATTTGGATTTCAAATGAAACAAAAATGACGATTAGTGCACCTGCGACGCATCAACTGCGCTCATTGGCCGCTTTGATAATGATGTCACTTTTAAGGACTCCTATTGGTTGGGATATGAAACGGAAATTACGCGAAGTCTGCGCTCATTGGTCGCTTTGATTATGACCTCACCTTTCCAGTATTAGTTGAGATTGTTTTGGTAAAGTTTCGCTTCCACCGCGTGTAAACTGCACTCAAATTTTTTTTTAAGTGAAAAACTTCTTCTTTCTACAAGCAACACTAAAAAGAGACAGACACATACATGTATAGAATTAAGCTTACGAGAGAATGAGATAGAATAATTGGTCTCCTCTTTGTGCGGTGCTTCGTAGACTATTTGACGGCCTCCGTGGTCCCGAGGCAAGACTCTCGACTCACAATCCGAAGGTCGCGGGTTCGAACCCGGCGTGCGCAAATAAATTTTATTTGATTAATTTGTGTTATTTCACAATTTATTCATTTAAAATAATAAATAGTATATTTGCGGCACGTTCCAGAGTGGAAGATACTATCAGTATCGCCCTGGTGTAGGACCACCATTCAGAATTGAAACGTTGCTTGAAATGGCTTTAGCCGTGTTTAGTGACCAGATCTGAATAGCCAGGTACTTCCCCACTTTCCTCTTCCCTATCTCTTTCCCCTCCCCACTACCTTCAGCCTCACAACGTACCCCGATTGGGAATGCCATAGTCTCACTGGCTCCAGACGGGAGCAGTTGGGACTCTTGTGCGGTATTAACTGTAAAAAAAAAAAAAAAAACTATTGGTCTCCTCTTTGTGCAGTGCTTCGTAGCTTCCCCACTTCTGTCTACTTCAGCTTCTGAACGTTTCTTTTCTACCCCGTGTGAACTGCATACATTTTTTTCCTTCACTCCATACAGGAGGCCCTGCGAAAAATTATTTTCTTCAGGGTCTATGTCATCTTATATGCTGTGTGGAAGGTCTTTTTGGAGGAAATATGGAAGCCATCAAATCCAAGGCCAGTAGTAGTATTGAACTCAAGAACAAGACGTAGATCCGTTCTCATGTGACAAATGACAACCGTGTGCATATGTTGGGCGCGCGTTTGGAATGTTTCCCGACTAAGTTCCGGTGCCTAGGGCACAAATGACGCTAGTTTCTTGAAACATCTTCCATTGAAATACCGGTAGAGCAAGCGAAGCATTTCCCACCCAATGCCTGTGCTCTAAAGATTGCTATCGTTAAGATAGGGGAATCAAACCGACGACCCGTTTCTGAGGGTTTTTTAATGTATTTTGTAGCTCAAATTAAACCGTGGGGCGCACTTGTGATTTGTACGGGGCTAGCAGTTGTGTACTATTAAAGTATCTGCTGGCCCTGACTTCTATAAGGGAATATAATATTAAAGCCATATCGCGTTTTAATGGTTCTTTATTAATTTGGTTATGGTTACCACCGCCCCGGGAACCATTTATTGGATAACCAACATCTCTGCCGTAGGTCACTCAAAGTAGTTTGCACCTTTTGGTGATTTGGCAGGGGTGCAAGGGTTTATTGAGTGAGGTTTGCAAATGCTTTTGCCCAACTACTGCGTGGCGGGGCAAGTTATAAGATTAACATTGTAAAGAGCGTATATGTTAATAATCGATTTAAAAATGTTCCCAGAATGCACAGTGGAAGATTTGTTTTTCTGTACGTAGACATGTTAACAATAAATAGAAAAGCAAAACATATACAAAAATAAAGAGAGAAAAGAAATATAAAACATAAAAATTAAAATATGACGTAAAAAGAGAACAAGAGAAAAAAGTAAATAACAACCATTCACATTCGAGTTACAATGTAACTTTATTTTACGTAATTTAAAATAATGTAATTATATTCAATCTGAAAGCTGTAGAAATGAGATCTCTGAGGCGTACGTGTGGTAAAACCATGTACGATCGTGTGAGAAACGTGGATATTCGAAAATAATGTAAGGCTGACGGGAGCGTAATGAGCAAAATTAAGAAAGGGACGTTCAGATGTTTTGGGCACGTAAAGCAAATGAACGAGGAAAGCAGTGTAAGGAGAATATATGACGCAAATGTGAAGACATGGCACGACCAAGTGAAGTACAGATAAAGTCGGGCCATGTCAAGAGTCAAAATAATAGAAGAGCATGTATAAGACGATGTATGAATATGAACGAGGCAAGGGGTGTGTGCCAAGATAGAGTTGTTTGGCGTCCTCTCTGCCTACCCCTGCAAGGAAACGGCGTGATGGTTAGTTAGTTAGATAGTTAGTTATTATATTGTTCATGTGTAACTACCTCATTAGCCACGGTTCCATTACATTTGATCCGCCGACAGTTAGCCCCCCGGCATATTTATATGCAATATGCAGCCGGTTTAGGGAAAATACGGTATACCTAATTACACAAAATATAACTAAGCGACCCCGAAAGTGAAGAGAGGATGTACCGCAGAATAAAAAAGTATAAAACATGTTTTCATGCAAATGCATCAAGGAAAAATCTATTTGTATATATACTGTGTATACCAGCGCATAAGTACAAAAAATCGACACTGTATATAAATTCGTTTGATATTCATACCAACTTATTATTAAGGGTCTACTATTCGTATTTCGACCGATTTCTTACATATCCCCCTTAAACATTTTTAAGTTTTTAAGCTCTTAAAAAAATAAATGTTATTTTTTAAGATAATATCTAGATACGTTCCACGCCGAAACGCAAATTATATGAAATTCCCTCGATAGAAAAAAATCGCAAAGTATGCTCCGAAAATTATTTTAATCAAGTCTATTTCTTTTATTTTACAAGTTATACTTTTGAAAAAATTCACAATGTTTCTTTAAATGATACTTAAGATACGTTCCACGAGATTTTTGCTCTATTTTAAACGAGTGATGTTTTATTAAGCTTATTCGCAATTTTCGCTGCTATTCTACGACTTAAATATTAGCGCGCTCTGTCCAACATTCGTAATTACATATCTCTCCATCTTCTTCTTTTTCGGCGCCGTGCGTTTCAAGAGTGCCGCCTTAAGGGTATTTTCGAAGTGGATTTTACGTTTGAAATTGGTAAATAACAAACCAAAAATTATAATTTTATAGTAAATATCATTTCTGGGAGCCAACTGTTAGCGAATTAACTGTCGGGTCACCGTTGGCCACAGCAAGCCTCACACACAAAGTTTCAAATGAATAAGCTATCTTTAATACCACTCCAACCATTATGTGTAATTTAGTAATTAGGATGCACAAAATTCTTCATTTTGCAAAAATTTTTAAAACCGACCAAAAGCTAACTATAAGGTACCCCCACAACATGGATACATCCACCCGCCACCAGCCATTTAGCATTCCTGGGGGAGACTACAGCCAGCCCCTCCGCACCCCTAAATACAATGGCCAGAAAGTTTGCGTCGCTGCCCAACCGTGCGGAAATGACAGGTCTTCACGTTGGATTACCCACGGTGTATCATCCCTTCGATTGGCCGATATCGATAGGCTGGGCCCGGCTAGGCCTCCTGCTCTCGGGGGTGGCGGAGCGCGTCTCTATCGCTGCAGTCAGTGGGTGATCCGAAAACTACCTCTAAAGTACAGCACGCCTTGTTAAGTAGCAGATATATCAGATACGTTAGATTTGACAGATTCGTCAGATTCAGCAGATTGACGGCTAACCGGTCAGTGGCCAAATATGCATCACATTTGGGTTAGATTTGACATATTCGTCATCACGTTAGATTCGACATATTCGTCAGATTAATCAGATTCGTCAGATTTGACATATTCGTCAGATTCATCAGATTCAGCAGATTGCCGGTTAACCGGTCAGTGGCCAAATAGACATCACATTTGGGTTAGATTCGAGACATTTGTCATCACGTT
This sequence comes from Glyphotaelius pellucidus, assembly GCA_936435175.1. Lineage (NCBI taxonomy): Eukaryota > Metazoa > Arthropoda > Insecta > Trichoptera > Limnephilidae > Glyphotaelius > Glyphotaelius pellucidus. The sequence continues at coordinate 33,934,073 of OW386548.1, forward strand.
AGATTCGACATATTCGTCAGATTCATCAGATTCAGCAGATTGCCGGTTAACCGGTCAGTGGCCAAATAGGCATCACATTTGGATAAGATTCAACATATTCGTCATCACGTTATCAGATTCGTCAGATTCAACATATTCGTCAGTTTCATCAGATTTGGCAGATTGCCGGTTGACCGGTCATTGGCCAAGTAGTCATCACATTTGGGTTCCACTTAGGCGTCTTGTGTTTTATTTCTTGGTTGGCTAAGTCCTTCTTCACGACCCAAGCAACATTTTCCACTTACTGTGGTGGCAGTAGGAGATTTTTAAATATTGTCAGGTTATTCGTAACCCGAGAATGTTTGTTTTTATTCAAAAAAATTGTATGCTTATCAATTCAGTCAGAATCATCCGGTTCGTCAGATTCTCATTATATTTGAGTAGATTTGAATGACACTTCGTCAAATGCATCAAATTCATTAGAATATTTTGTGTAAGCTTCAAATTCATTAGTTTTGTTAATTTTGAACTCTATTTTGTATATGCTTCAAATTCATTAGTTTTGTTAATTTTGAACTCTATTTTGTATACGCTTCAAATTCATTAGTTCTGTTAATTTTGCAATTCTATCATCTTATCTCCTATGCATCAGTTTCATTCGACGCATCGTACTTAGATTCTCATTAAGTTATATGGTAAGTCATCGAGTTATTCAGCCCTTGTAATGCAGTCACCTTAGGTGTTTCACCTCATAATGAAACGAAATAAGCCTAAAGTTTGTATAAAACTTCATTTTGGCATCTCAATCCCAATGACTGACCTTGCGCTATGGCTGAGCGCTCCGCACTCATCGCGCTCTATCTTAAAAATGGTTAAGCGTATAAAAGCTTATTTCAGAAAAAAATTTGAGAATCTACAAATTTCTACAAATTTATAACAAACGCAAATACGATTTGAGGCTAGGAAAGCGAGATATTTCCAAAAACTGATTCTCACTACTTTAGACCTGAATATCTAAAGACGCTCACACGTGATCTTATGAGACTTTTAAGACAACATTATAAAAGTCAAAATAAAAGTTTATACAAATTTTCAGCTTATTCCGTTTCATTCTGAGGTCGACCACTTTTTTAGCTTAAGTGACTGTTTCTATTGATGTAATTTATCGCAAAGAATAGCGACATACGAAGTATTTAATTAATATATTTTTTAACCATTTTCAGATGCATTAGCATTGTATGATATTCTAATCTCTCAAATTTAAGATGTAACTTCCTCAAATCGTCAAATCCGTTAAAATATCGTTTTAATGTTTCCGCAATACGCATGATGTTAGCGTCAACGGGCGTGCTGACGCTATCGGCAGGGTTGGAGAAAGCTCCCACATATTTAATACAATTAGCTGCTGTATCTGCCCCAAATAAAAACTAGCTCAGGATTCGGTGCAAGCAGGATCTCGTAACCTCAAGGCTAGTGCTTGTGGTTCGGAACTTCACGCTTCTCCATTCTCCCAGGGCCTCCCTCGTCAAGCAAAACACGGTAGGTTATCACATAAACAGTTTATTCAATTCTAGGAGACACAATAATACATAGAGGAACGATCCTAGCTGAAAGTTAGTTTGAATGTCCGTCTCTCTTCTCTATCACGCGTGGTTAGGGTTAAGACATTAAATTGCACACAAAGGGTAACATGGTAATTGACTCACGTTTGGTTTATGGGCCAACAGCGGCTTTACGCACTTGTTCTCTCAGACTACGCAGCGTCCATGCGTGGACCGGAAGTGCCAACCGGCGAAACTGAACTTGTGTCGCCCATATTCGCGGGGAACGTGGGCCCTGTAAGCTCGCTTGCTGAAGACTGACGGGCTTGCCGTGAGCGGCGCGTCTAGCGGCCGCTCGGTTTGTCGCTCGCGGGAGGGGGTAGTGCGCGCGCCTCTATATTGGCGGTCTATTTTGTAACGTAACACTTCCCCCCTCGCCGCAATAAAAGCGACGTGGTAATGGAGCTGTAGGACTAATAAATCCTCTTACCTTTTCAGCACTTGTGCCAAAAACATTTAAGAGAAACGAGGAGAGAGAGAGAGAGAGAGATTCCTAGCTGGAGAATAGTTATGAACAGAACACAAAAGAGAAGATACATGGTGTAACAAGGAATTGTCAATAAATGTATATAAAGGCAGTGGCATACATAAATACAGTTGCAAAGAACGAGGATCTGTTGAAGAAAGGTACAAGGGTTATGCAGTGATAGAAAAAAAAACTCTAAAATTGTATCATTGGTCTGTGAGCTAATGTTTGCGAACGTGGTTTGCGTAGGATGTCTGGGGTGGTTGAACGTTTCACTGAAGTTACAAGGTTACTTTGTCACAGTAACCTGGCCCATTTGAGATTACACTCAAGGGACACTAGGGCCTTTAAGAAATTACGAGGAAGAGAACACATGATGAGGCTTCTAGGTGGTGTGGAGAGTTCTACCTGTCACAGAGGTCGAAAGGGTAACTGCTTCCGGATCCTGTGGGTGAGCCAGTACGAAACCATTGAAGTACTGGAGAGTGGAATCGTAATTGGTGGTTGGTACACTGGTTTTTGTATGTAGTGGGATTGTTTTGTGAACAATCGTTGGTATTGTCACTTGCGCAAGGGCACAGGAGCATCAGCACAATGGCAGTAGGGCATTTGCATTATGCAGCAGGAACATTTGCATAATGGCAGCAGAAACATTTGCACAAGGGCAACAGGACATTTGTATTATGCAGCAGGAATATTTGCATAATGGCAGCAGAGCATTTGCATTATGCAGCAGGAACATTTGCATAATGGCAGCAGGAACATTTGCACAAGGGCAACAGGAACATTTGCACAAGGGCAACAGGAACATTTGTATTATGCAGCAGGAATATTTGCATAATGGCAGCAGAGCATTTGCATTATGCAGCAGGAACATTTGCATAATGGCAGCAGGAACATTTGCACAAGGGCAACAGGAACATTTGTATTATGCAGCAGGAACATTTGCACAAGGGCAACAGGAACAGGAACCAACCTAGAGCTGGCGTGCTCGGGTTTGTTTTGAGTGTCGGTTCTTTGTGGTGATACAATTCGCAACTACACGCACGACTCGCACTAGGTTATGTTAGATGCGGTCGGGTGCTTTTGGTACGCAGGGATTGAAGGCAAGGGACCTCCGTGACGGTAGCGAGGGCAGCATGAAGAGGCGCAGATGTAGATAGGGTGCAGAGCTGCTGGTTTTTTTTTTAAAATCCGGCAAAAATTATTATTAGAACAAAATTCTTGAAGTTTACCTGCCTAGTAGACCAATGATGAAAAAAGTTTGGAGAGAAACAAGTGTGCATGTTGAGAAAAAGTTGGGTTCGTTTGGCGTGTAGAGAGAGAGACGGAGAGAGAGCTAACTAAATGTGGCTAATTCCTAATACATGTTACAAAGGTACGTATTCAAGGACAGGTTCTGTGTAACCCCTTTTGGTTTTTTTTCTTTACCAAATACATTTCCAAGAATACGTGGTTGAGGGATTGTACGTATAACAAAATTCCCCATTCGAAAGAAGTTGGTCTTCCATGACCTATGCTCACGTCTATACGGTAGCATTTTTTCTACTTTCGAAAAACAAAACATTGCGTACAAGATTAGTTATAACAAAGTGGGAAAGGAGTAGGAAGTTGAAAGGATCCGCGTATGAAGATTGTCCCATTTGACAAACGAAACGCCAAGTGCGTAACGCATATATCCCCATTCACGGATAATTTCGAGGAAGGGGGAGGGTGATAATTGGGAACATTTGAACGAAGAAAACCGCTGGGGACTCGGCTATTTCCGAAATTCGACCTCTGGGTGGAGGTGAAACAAGGTCTACAGCAGTCATCCTGGCACATTACAATAATGACAACTGGGAAAGGAGTAGGAAGTTGAAAGGATCCGCGTATGAAGATTGTCCCATTTGACAAACGAAACGCCAAGTGCGTAACGCATATATCCTCATTCACGGATAATTTCGAGGAAGGGGAGGGGTGATAGTTGGGAACATTTGAACGAAGAAAACTGCTGGGGACTCGGCTATTTCCGAAATTCGACCTCTGGGTGGAGGTGAAACAAGGTCTACAGCAGTCATCCTGGCACATTACAATAATATTTGGTAGTGTTGGACAAAAGAATACACTGACATAAAAGTCTAATCCTCTACGTGTATTGGGCAGAAGATTAGGGGTCGTTTTATTCTCCTACTTGTTTGCGAGAAATGACAGACCCTTGCTCAAATCTCACAAACCTGGGGATTTTCTTTGTTCGTCTCCCAGACAACGAGTTAGGTGTTTTTGTGTCCAATCAACTTAACTCCCACGACACGATGCCCCATAATCATGAGTGAAGCGTATGATTAGTCCTTTTGAGATAGTAGATAGTTCCTGGGTTCTTGTGACAGGAAGTCCACGGGCATATTAATGATTACAAAAAAGGGGTGTGGACTACATTGAGTAGTTCACACATAAAGGTTTGATATTATTTCGTTCGCACGATTCATGGTGAGTATTGTAACGTCTTCACGTATAGCGTACAAGATTGCAAAATCAAAAGATTTGCAAGTAAGTTTTATAACGTCTTCACGGATAACAATGAACGAATTACAACTGGGTTGCCCAGTATTGAAGGGAGGTGCAAAAGACTAGGTATTTATGACATTTCTGACAAAAACCCACAGAGTAATTATAACGGGCTCCCCGTATCGCATTTAGTAGATATTCTGAGATTCCCATCTATGACGGCAGATTTTATAAGGTTCTCACCTATGATGGCAACAAAGGTTAACGTTCATATAAAGGTACCTATTCAATACAGACGGCGAGACATACTGATGTACATTAGTACAACAATACCGTAGCATAATAAATCCATATTAGCGTACGTTAAAGACTTGCACAAAGGCAAAAACATATTTGAAGATCTGGCCAAGATTTTATACTTCAACAATTAAGGGACAAAAAAAAATTTCTGGCGTGCTGATGGAATGTGAATTTCATCTAAGCTTACCGCAAAAGAGATCCTTTGTGGTACAACCTTTTTGGTTACGCACAGAGTATCGTATCGTGATGGTACAACTTTTGTTGTACTTACACGTACGATGGTAGCAACAATACAAGACATGCGCTTATCGTTGTTTGACAAGGCAAATTATTTACATTGGTCCGATTTGAGTGTTTAAGACCTTCTAGGTTTTACTTACTTAAACAGACTGCGATGGACACACCTTGGTGTTATGAAAATTATAATAATGGGATGGGTTGTTCACAGGGTGGTTCACTTGGAGACCTGGCTTCTTGTTGTGACCTCGTACTTTGCACGTGATAAGTCACAACAAGGCAACCCCAAAATTTCAGTTTGAACAGTTGAGACCCAGGGTGACTCAATGTTGCTGAAATGTTGTAAAAAAAATTTATCGTTAATGAAGAGGCACGTTGAAAGTTGTCCCTTTTATAACGATACTTTCCAGACTCCACATTCAGTTCTGGGGAGAGCTAGAGCAATTAGGGTTATTTGTTGAGCGCCATTCTATTTTCTTAAAAAACAGAAAAAAAACTTAGAACGGGTAGCAAACATCTGATACCGCCGTGGGTTTACACAGGTTTGCTTACCTAATTTAACTACATATGACATAAGGGTTAGATGCACTTTGGCGAGGACCCGATATTTAATGTACAAAAAAGATTTTTCTAACATTTAGAAAGGGGTGACGAGGTATGACATGATGATGTGAAAATGTGGTGCTGCGAGTTGTGACGATGCACAAAACCTTGGGCACGTAGTCTCTGACTACTTGCAGTAAGCCACAGGGAATTCCTTTCTCCGAAGTGATCAATTTCAGGTAGAGGTGTGCATGCTTAGAAAAAAAACGATGTTTCCAAGGTTTGACACCTGGGGCAGCAATTAGAGGCGAATGACTGATGATGACGAGATATTTATACAAACAAAAATAAAATAAAATGAAACGAAACCACAAGGGAGAATTATATTTCTTCCATGACTTTGGCTACAGTTGACAACACTGTGCCAGAGCTAGAAAGGTTTCGTTTGAGTGTCCCAATGAGTGACAATCGTTTACGAGAGGCCGCTCATTAGTGACGAAACAAAAGGGTTGACTTCCATAGTGATCCATGTCACGGTGTAGACGAATGGTTGCTAGGAGTCAAGGAATAACCGTTGGGGTTATACGGGCGTGGCAATGGAGTTTGTTTCCATGTTCCCACTTTTTACAATGTCCTTTATGTGGTAGTTACCTATGTGTTTACCAGAGATGTCGGACAATCGGTAAACCAGGTCTGAGATTTTTTTTAGGACTTTCGTCTTTACAAAACGGGGTGCCAATTTGGCAGAGAAGTACAGCGCACCTTGTGACAGAGTGTTGTTTCTCCTCCAGACGATGTCTTCTTCCTTGAATGTGACGTGCCTCCTGCGAAGGTTATACCTGTCGGCGCTCTTTTGATGGGCCAATAGTAGAGCGTCTGTTACTTCACTATAGATAGCGGAGAGTTCCTCCAAGCGGTGGGCGTAATTTGCTGCGGGGTCTGCTGTGGAGGAAGGGACGGGTGGAAGGCAATTGTCAGGGTGTAGTGAACCGTGAACTACTTGTTCCATGCCGTGTTTGAGAAAAAATGGTGTATAGCCTGTAGCGAGGTTCACCGTGTTGTTCATGGCTGCTTGTATTTTGTCTAATTTTTTGCACCATGTGCGTTGGTCTTTGCCAACCAAAATTGCCAGGGCCGTGTTTATGGTTTGGTTGTATCGTTCAACGGTGTTGTTCTGTGGGGTGTAAAGGGTGTTATAGAATACATCCTTTATACCATATTTAGACAAAAACTCTTTAAATTCCAGAGCTATAAATTGTTTACCATTGTCGCATATTATAGTACGAGGGGTACCGTAGGGTATGAAAATATGTTTTTCCAATAGATTGGTTATTGCTGCTGCAGTTGCCCTTTTCAGAGGAAACAACCAGCAGTATTTGGAAAAGATGTCCACTACGCTGAGTATATGCATGTAACCGGCGTAGCTTCTAGGGAAGGGTCCAATAAGGTCCATAGAAAAGGATTGAAGTGGTCTATCGGCACGCTTGGGGTTGCCCATTAGACCAGACGGTGGTGCCGTACTGTGCTTGTATGCCTTACAGATGTCGCACTTGGAGATGTATAAACGTACTTGTTTGAATAGACCCGGCCAATAATATCTTAAAGATATTTTTTTGAATGTTTTGAAGGTTCCAGGGTGTATGGAGTCTACGGCACTGTGGTTATCAATAATAACTTGTTCTCTATTTTCGAGAGGGACTACCTTTTTCCAGGCATAGTCCTCTAAGATTGACAGTGGAGGCTTGCAGTTGCGATATAGTTGTCCGTCCTTAATCATAAAATTCGGGAACTTTTGTGGGTTGTCACTGCATCCTCTAAAGATTTTTTGATACCATACGTCTTTTGTGGGGAGACTAGAATTGGGCAATTCGGCATTTAATGTTGCTATCTCGATCCTAGAAAGGGCATCCGGGACGATATTATCGGCGCCTTTACGGTGGATGACATCGAAAGTATATTGAGATAGGCGGGACGACCAGCGAGCCAATCTCCCGGAGGGGTTGTCTAGCGAGATCAGCCATTTTAGGCTGCTATGGTCTGTGACGACGGTAAACTTACTGCCCTCAATGTATCCGCGGAAATGTTGAATGGATTCCATGACTGCTAACAATTCTCTCTCGGTAATCCCGTAGTTTTTTTCGTGTTTATTTAGGGTACGAGAGAAGTATGCCACGGGGTGTTCGCCGTCCGTAAAATTTTGAGTGAGGACTCCTCCGATTCCGACGTTTGATGCGTCCGAATGGATCGTAAAGGGAAGATTGAAGTCGGGGCAATTCAGTACTGGGGCTGATTGAAGAGCCTCTTTCAGGGAGTTGAATGCTGACTCAGTCTCCGCAGACCAGGAAAAGTTACTGGTACCTTTACGGATTCCCGTGATTTTGTTGAGCGGCGCCGCGAGAGTTGAGAAGTTTTTTATGAATCTTCTGTAGTAACCGGTGAGTCCGAGGAAGGCTTTTACCTCTTTTGCATTTGTAGGTCGGGGAAAATTTGTCATAGCCGCTACTTTTGTGGGGTCTGTTCTTAGGCCTTCTTCGTCTACTATGAAACCCAAGTATCGTAGGCGGTGCCTGCAGAATTCCGATTTCTTCAGGTTGATAGTCAAACCGGCCTGTTTGAGTTGTTGAAAAACCTTTTCTAGAATAAGTATATGTTTTTCAAAGGTATCGCTAATGATGATCAGGTCATCCAGGTAGCAAAATAAATTGTTATCAAACTCTGGGCCAAACAATTTATCCATGAGTCTTTGTAGTTCTGCTGGGCTGTTTTTTAAACCGAAGGGTAGTCTTTTGAAATGGAACATACCCCTGCCAGGCACCACGAAGGCAGTCTTTTCGCAGGAGCTGGGATCCAAAGGTATCTGCCAGAATGCTTTGCTTAAGTCTATGGATGAGATGTATTTAGCGTTTCGAAGTCTGTCCAGGATGGAGTTGACCAAGGGGAGCGGGTAGGCGTCTGATATTGTACATGCGTTGAGGCGTCTGCTGTCGAGGCAGAAACGGGCTGAGCCGTCTTTCTTTGAAACTAATAAGGTGGGGTTGGTCCATGCGCTGCGGCTGGGTACCACCACTCCCAGTCTTAGCATATCGTCCAATTCTTTTTCCAGCGTTTTCAATTTTTGTGGAGCTAGGTTGTAATACCTTTGTTTGATTGGGGGGCCTGTTGTTTTTATATGGTGTTGTACTAGGTTGGTTAAGCCTAAACCGCACCTTTCGAAGGAGATGGATTCATACTTGTTGATCATTTGATTTAATTGTATTGTTTGTAAGGGGTTCAAGTTTTCGTAGGGTATTACCGTACGGATTTCGTTTACTTGGGGAGTGACGGAGGGGTTGTTAAACAGTTGCGGGGCAATTTTGAAAGCCATCCAAAAATCCACTCCCAAGATGAATTTCTGTGTGATTGTAGGTACAACTAGAAACTTGATCCAAACTGTTTTTTGGTCACAATTGATCGGCAGGGTTAGAGAACCGATGACGAGTTGTGAAGTGTTGTCTGCCGTGGTAACATGTGAAGAATGTTTTCCCATTTTAAAACCACAGTTTGTGAATAAGGTGTGGGCGTTGTCGCCCAGGCAGCTGACAGAGGCGCCGCTGTCTAGGAGACCTGAAAAAACCACGTTGTTTATGGAAAAATGCGCGAAGGGTCTACCGTCTATTGCCTGTTTGCAGCAAACTGTAGAGAGGGGTAAGGCCTGTTTAAAAAATTTGACGTGTTCCAACCACTCCGACCATTCCTTTGGCCTATGGGAGGGATGGCCCGGGGGGTTGGGGTCTAGTTTTTTGTCTTCCTGGCTGTCCAATTGGGAGGGGGTCTGGAGAAATCCATAGGGGGTTTGATGAATCTGAGATCCGGGATGGACGTTTCGGTATTGTCTTGGCGTGGTCTTTTGCCAAACTTCCTCCCTTCATCTCTTCTTGGAGAACGATCGACGGATCGCCTTTTGTTAGAATGGGTGTCTTTGGAGGATAAAAGTTTTGCTTGTTTAAAGCAGGCGGCTTGGGAGTGACCAATCTTGTGGCAAAAGGAGCAGGATTTCTTCTCGTTGTGCTCCGGTTTTATGCCGGACGAAGTGCTTGGGCGAAAGTTTTCTTTGGGGAATCTTTCGTCTTTCTTCCGATCCTGGTATGCCTCTAGTAGCTGGCAGACATCTTTCAGTTGCTCCAGCGTGGCAATTTTCTGAGAAGTAATGATGTTTTCGTATCTGGGGAGAAGACCGTCGATTAAAACCGGGAGAAGTTCCGCTTCAGGGACAGGTTGGGTGAGCTTTATATTGATGGCCTCTGCCCTCTGTGTGAATCTAGCAACAGGCTCTCCGGAGTGCTGCTTGATAGCGAGTAGGGATAGCCTGACTCTATGTTGGGCCTTTTTTTCTCCGAAACTGGATAAAAGTGCCACCTTGAGTTCCCTCCATGAGTTTGTTTTTCTCTTATGTATCCTGTGCCAGGTAAGCATTTCAGGAGCGATGAGGTCTATGAAGTTCCTGTGTAGAATACTTTCGGGTATTCCTCTGACTTGGGCTGTTTCTTCTATTCTGTTGATGAAATCCTCCACATCCGTGAGTCCGTTGTATTTCGTCTTCCAGGTTGTCAAATCATATATTTTCGTCTGTTCCTGGGCTTGTACCACCAAGGGTTTTGCTTCGGAGACTGTGAGGGAGGTAGAGATGATTTCTGAGGTGTCTTCCTGTTGAAACTGCAACTTCCTGATGTACTTTTTGTTGTAGAAAGAAGCATATTGAATAAGGCATTTTTTGGATTTATTCCTGGGAGAAATCTTTCTACTTCTCAGGGCCTGTAGTAGTTCTTCCTTTTTTGACGTAGAAATGTGGGGGATTATACCCAGCGTGACTTGAGGGACTTCCATAGTGTATAGGGTCGTGTCAGGGTGACCTTACGTTGGGAGAAAACGAGAACTCGACTCTTTATCCGTATTTGGAAAGAAATTTTTGCCAGGGATTGACCACTGGGGACGTATATATATTTTTTTTTTTTTACAAAATGCTTCTGCGAAAAAACGCGTATTTGTAAGTGTTTGGGTTATTTGAAAATTTGGGCAGAGGTTTGCCTCTGGCCACGTGCTTTTTAGGAAAAATCCAAGCGTTTTGGAAAAAAAATTTCGAAAATTAAAAAATCGAAAAAAGGAAAAATCGAAAAAATTTTCAGAGTCCGAAAACTGGAGAAAATTTGGGCAGCGATTTTCCTCTGGCAATGCGTTTTTTAGAAAAAACTCCAAGCGTTTTGGAAAAAAAATATTTCGAAAATTAAAAAAATCGAAAAAAGGAAAAATCGAAAAAATTTTCAGAGTCCGAAAACTGGAGAAAATTTGGGCAGCGATTTTCCTCTGGCAATGCGTTTTTTAGAAAAACTCCAAGCGTTTTGGAAAAAAAAATATTTCGAAAATTTAAAAAAAAATCGAAAAAAGGAAAAATCGAAAAAATTTTCAGAGTCCGAAACTGGAGAAAATTTGGGCAGCGATTTTCCTCTGGCACTGCGTTTTTAAGAAAAACTCCAAGCGTTTTGGAAAAAAAATATTTCGAAAATTAAAAAATCGAAAAAAGGAAAAATCGAAAAAATTTTCAGAGTCCGAAAACTGGAGAAAATTTGGGCAGCGATTTTCCTCTGGCAATGCGTTTTTTAGAAAAACTCCAAGCGTTTTGGAAAAAAAAAAAATATTTCGAAAATTTAAAAAAAAAATCGAAAAAAGGAAAAATCGAAAAAATTTTCAGAGTCCGAAACTGGAGAAAATTTGGGCAGCGATTTTCCTCTGGCACTGCGTTTTTAAGAAAAACTCCAAGCGTTTTGGAAAAAAAATATTTCGAAAATTAAAAAATCGAAAAAAGGAAAAATCGAAAAAATTTTCAGAGTCCGAAAACTGGAGAAAATTTGGGCAGCGATTTTCCTCTGGCAATGCGTTTTTTAGAAAAACTCCAAGCGTTTTGGAAAAAAAAAAAATATTTCGAAAATTTAAAAAAAAAATCGAAAAAAGGAAAAATCGAAAAAATTTTCAGAGTCCGAAACTGGAGAAAATTTGGGCAGCGATTTTCCTCTGGCACTGCGTTTTTAAGAAAAACTCCAAGCGTTTTGGAAAAAAAATATTTCGAAAATTAAAAAATCGAAAAAAGGAAAAATCGAAAAAATTTTCAGAGTCCGAAAACTGGAGAAAATTTGGGCAGCGATTTTCCTCTGGCAATGCGTTTTTTAGAAAAACTCCAAGCGTTTTGGGAAAAAAAAAATATTTCGAAAATTTAAAAAAAAAATCGAAAAAAGGAAAAATCGAAAAAATTTTCAGAGTCCGAAAACTGGAGAAAATTTGGGCAGCGATTTTCCTCTGGCAATGCGTTTTTTAGAAAAACTCCAAGCGTTTTGGAAAAAAAAATATTTCGAAAATTTAAAAAAAAAATCGAAAAAAGGAAAAAAATCGGAAAAATTTTCAGAGTCCGAAAACTGGAGAAAATTTGGGCAGCGATTTTCCTCTGGCAATGCGTTTTTTAGAAAAACTCCAAGCGTTTTGGAAAAAAAAATATTTCGAAAATTAAAAAAAATCGAAAAAGGAAAAAATCGGAAAAAAATTTTCACAAGTTTTCGTGGAAGTAATTTGTTTGAGAATTCAACAATATCTTGGGGGCATGGTTTCATTACGCGGCTTCCTATAGCCTGGCTTTAAACAGCACCAATTTTTGGTATTTACCCGCGAATTCCCTTCGTCTTTTCGACAAGATATTACCTTCTTTGTCAATTGACAAGGTATTATAGTGTCAGATGTCAAGGAATCCACGTCAACGCGAATTTAGTATTTTTTGCATTATTCGAATGTGATTTGGCATGGCATGGCATGATCCGGTTTCATCAGACGACAGAGTCAAAAATACTTAATTGTCAAATGACAGAAAGAATTTAAATCCACTTGTTCCCTAGGTGTCAGCAAGTGTCCGTTTAAAGAAACGTACCAGCGTGCTGCAAACTAGTATATTATTAAAAATATTTAGCACTTTCGAGACCAAGCGGATGATTTGTTTATCATGTACATGATTTTAATTGTTGAATAAATTCTTCTTTAATTTGTGTTTATTTCCACTATTCACTTATATTGAAAATAGCAATTTTAATCGGCCGACACTTTGTAATCACTGTATTATTCGCAGCGACAACTTCCTAGGTTGGGCACCTTGCGTTGGAATACCGGTAATATTTTGTCGAGTGACGAGTCACAAATGATAAAATCGCGCCCGTAATAATTTAAATTGTGATTCGAAATTATGTTCGCGCCGAGATTCCTGTTGGAAGTGCTAGACAATTGGGAATAAACAATACATCATAATAACATTTCAGAGTTTACAATTGTTGCTTGGGAACGAGGCCGTGGTGGAACAGAAAAAAAATTTAAATGGCCCCACGTTTAGCGCCAGTGTTAGCGTCAACGGGCGTGCTGACGCTATCGGCAGGGTTGGAGAAAGCTCCCACATATTTAATACAATTAGCTGCTGTATCTGCCCCAAATAAAAACTAGCTCAGGATTCGGTGCAAGCAGGATCTCGTAACCTCAAGGCTAGTGCTTGTGGTTCGGAACTTCACGCTTCTCCATTCTCCCAGGGCCTCCCTCGTCAAGCAAAACACGGTAGGTTATCACATAAACAGTTTATTCAATTCTAGGAGACACAATAATACATAGAGGAACGATCCTAGCTGAAAGTTAGTTTGAATGTCCGTCTCTCTTCTCTATCACGCGTGGTTAGGGTTAAGACATTAAATTGCACACAAAGGGTAACATGGTAATTGACTCACGTTTGGTTTATGGGCCAACAGCGGCTTTACGCACTTGTTCTCTCAGACTACGCAGCGTCCATGCGTGGACCGGAAGTGCCAACCGGCGAAACTGAACTTGTGTCGCCCATATTCGCGGGGAACGTGGGCCCTGTAAGCTCGCTTGCTGAAGACTGACGGGCTTGCCGTGAGCGGCGCGTCTAGCGGCCGCTCGGTTTGTCGCTCGCGGGAGGGGGTAGTGCGCGCGCCTCTATATTGGCGGTCTATTTTGTAACGTAACAATGACTCAATTGATTTATTTTTTTTTATTTTTTTTATTTTAACAATAATATTTACATAATAATTAATTTTATGATTCTACTACTCCTTTAGTTGAGCTCTAGGAGCTCGTGTTTATGGGAGGAGTATTTACATGCATAAAAACAATAATGTTCTGAGGAGTATGTATATTGTATACAGTGATCAAAGACTTAAATGTCTTGAATGAAATACATATACAAACATTTTTTGACATAGACATAAAAACAATAACAATAATACATTTTTTTATTGGATGTTAATTAAGGGTACAATATATCATTATCCAATTTCAGGGACTTAATTTGCTTTTTAAATTTATGCTCCATTAGAATAATCTACGAAAACAAGTGCCATGGATTCAGCTGTAACGCGATCTGTTTGCATCTGTTTGCGATCTGTTTGCAGATTTGGTCTAAATCCTCTGGAAGGCTGCCCGCCCATCAGGTGCTGATTGCTGTGCCGGGATGAGAGCTCGAGATTACTGATGTGATTTCATAATAACATACAAGTCCCCAAATCATATTTATTTATTTATTTATTTATAAATAAACGCCCTTTTTCGGGGCTTTTACATATATACATATACCATAAAGCCATTGCATTTTACAGGTGTTCTGGTTTAGTTTTTTTAGTGCCCGGTTTACATCACGTGTTTGGAAAAATGTAAGAAGATTAAATTTATTTTTCTGTAGTTTATTTTTGCCACACTTTTCAAAACATGCATATAAATGATAGCGAGTACCCTGCATGCGTTGCAATTCCATTCAAACAAAGAAAGTGTTTTTGAAGTGAAAACTTCTTTAGCACCGTTGTGATTTGAAACTTTATAAAGAGTTTATTAAAAAATAGATCTATCTAATTTGCTACCTAACACAGGTACCCATTTAAAATATCTAAAATTCATGATACATATGATTCATGACACATAATTCATGATACATAATTCATGATATTAAGTGAGTACTTCAAATAAATTCATTAATTTAAAGAGTTTTCAAAATTGGATTTTGATTGAACAATCATTGTTTTGCAAAATGTCATTCTCAAATTGTGACATTTTTGATAGTTTCACAAGAGTTTTTGCAAGGAAAAAACTTTTCAGGTATATTGTCATGTGGTTCTTTGGCAGAAAACCTCACATTTTGAAATTTAGTTTTATTTTGCAATACAATAAAATTTTAATTACTTACCCTCCTTACATATACATGTGTGATAATCAATGGTTGTTCATCAGTTGTATAAAATTTAAAACAGGTTCATTAGTAAGTCCTTAAGTTTTCAGTAGATACTAGCTTTGTTACACAAATTAGTGGGATTCGGCATTATTAGTGAATAAGTTTACACACTCTTACTAATTTATAACAATAACTATTATTAAAAAACATCAAACAAGCAGCTTAGGATAGTATAAGGAAAATGCCTCTTCGTGGTGCAAATTTCACGACTCCAATGACTCCGAGACACATTAATGGAGGCAAAAATTTAGAGGTCTTTATAATTTTATTTTGGTTTTTTGTAAAAATTTAATGAAAACGCTTCTAAATATAAAATTTATATTATATTCCTACAAATCCTAACAAATCTTTGAAAAATTGTATCTGTCAGATGAGCAAAATGGGGTAGCGTAATATAATATACTTGTTTATACACAGTAATGTAAAATATCACTTGTGAGGGTGCACTCCGTAGTCATTTGAGTGTCTGATGGTCTTCATTTGAAGGGATTTGAACCTCTACGGGATTCGAACCCTCTCCCAAACCGACGGGGGCTTTACCGCGTCAAGGGGTTGTCGTTTTTGCCATTTGTCCGCCCCCCACCCCATCAGTGAAAATGCAACAGTCATGTTGTCGAAGATTTATCTATAAGCATGGTCATATACTATATTACGTTTGCCCTATCTCCCATGAACGTGTTGTGAACAGTGTTCAGATTCGACAGTGGGTAGTGCATTTTTTTTTCATTTATTTTTTTTAAGAGGAAGTTCTGAGAAGGAATGGGGTATTAGGAGTGGGTAGGAATCTGTGGGTCAGTGGCCAGAAGTGACGGACGTATGAATCTATCCCTCCCACTGCGGTGCAAGGCAATGTTCCGAGAGAGAACAGCTGAAGAAGTCAAAGGAACTCCCTCAACCATCCTCTCCCGCGGACGTATGAATCCTCCCTCTCACTGCGGTGCAAGGCAATGTTCCGAGAGAGAACAGCTGAAGATGTCAAAGGGACTCCCTCATCCATTTTCTCCTGATCCGGCCTGCCATACAGCTGGTGGACAAACGCATCCGCCGCCAAGACCTTAACAAACCTCACCCCATGAACCCGGACACCTCTGCTAAGTCATCAAACGTAGCGAACCACTTGGGGTGACCTACGGCAGAGGTGTTAGTTATCCAATAAATGGTTCCCGGGGCGGCGGTACCCATACCCGCCTCTCAAATTGAAATCGGATTCGTATTCCTCAAAGAACTACCCAATCGGAACTCTCGGAACTAATGTTATTTAATATCATGTCCTTTAGTGTCTAGCTTTTAAATATTATTAATTTACCTTATAATTTCAGCTTCGATAAAAACTCAGTTATTTTAAAATTAAATCTCATTTAGTTAACAAGCTATAATAAATAATAAAATCACACCAAGTAATTAATATTAAGTTAAGTGGGTACCTACATACTTTAACATTCACTGACCTAACGGATAACATTTTTCTGGAAACAGAAAATACCTTTAAATGTTTTATATGTTTTTTTTTTTCTATCTTACATGAACTAATAAATAAATAAACCACAGCTTTATTTTATTTGAAAAAATGGTGTTAAACATATTTTTAAATCCTCCACTCAGCATCCTCGAAGCTCTTATGCGCAAAGTTACGAAAAAAAAATACCATTTTCGACTTATTCGAGCTATTTTATAAATGTGATTTTTCTATCGTGCATCAATAAAACATTGAATATTAAAATTGTTCAAAGACTACTCGAATTGATTTGCTTTTTTATCTTAAACTTGGGTATAAATTGTTGAGAATATTTATATTAAGTGTTTGCCATAAATTTGCGTTGAATATTTTATGTAGCTAAATAATATTGTAAAATCAAACATTTTTATTTTAGTAACAAGAAAATCAAATTGTTTGAAATGTACATATTCACATTAGTAACCCTCGACTGATCTTTTTATATCTTCATTTACATAAGCATCATAATTCTCTCACTTCTGCTATAAGTCACTTCAGCAGGTTCGCCACTTTGGTGACTTGGCAGGGATGCCCGAGTTTATGGGTTTCCGAATCTTGGAGGAGGATGCTTGGAGCGTGATGCCCACCTCCGATTGCCCACCAACTACAACCAACAGGTCAAATCGGAAGGAACTGGTCGATTTGTTCAATTTGTTTATTTGTTTACTAACGCCTTTGGAGCATTTACAACAATCGTGGAACATAGTAATAATAGAAATAGAAACAATATATTATTATTTCTCTTCCTTTGCATTAATAGAAAGGAAGCAACATTAAAAGAGATAACAATATTAGAATAATGATAATAAAATTTATATCAGAATTTTAGAAATTACTCATATAAATTTTGGTAAGGAATAAATTAAAATATCAATGGAACTGAATTTATTTCCAAGCCTATGTAGTCTTTGGATTGGGGAGTTATTGAAATAGTTAGTTTTCGACGAATAAACAAAGAACAGCTCTGTAAGTCTCGTGTCACGATTTGGTACTCGGAATTTTATTAGTTTGGTTAAGTCAGGTGCGTCAAGTGATCCATTAACTAATTTGAATAAAAGTACCAGATCGCTCTTGGTTTTTCTACACGATAAGTCAGTTAAATTAAGTAGTTTCATTAAGTTATCATAATTAATTTGTTCAATGGGTGTAGAGAGTTTGAAATTTATGAATCTTAAAATTCATGTCGAACTCATTCAATTTTTATTTGTGGTGCTTTTTTGTATGGGGACCAAAGAGTGGAATTGTAATCTAAATTACTTCTACCAAAAGCAGTGAAGAGAATTTTAAATGAATAAAGTGACGTAAAATCTTTTACTGTTCTTAAAATAAATCTCAAACATTTCATGGCTTATCAGTAACTTCATTAGTGTGTGGAACAAATGTTAATTTTTCATCAAATACGATGGAGAACTTTTGTCTCTACAGCAGGCTCTGTCAGAACATCGCCTTGCACTGAAGTGCGAGGGTTAGACTTATAGATCCGCAACACTCCTTAAACTTTTTTCCTTCCCAGAACTTCCTCTCCTTCATTTTCGAAAAAGACCCTCCAACGTCCCGAAAGAGACGTAGGTCCTAAGGAAAATTATTTTCATCAGAACTTTTTGGGTGGAGCAAATGTAAAAAAAAATATAAAAATATCATTATTATTTTGGGGCACCACTCCTATTTTTTTAACAAGAAGGGCTGTGTGGAAGAAGAGCTTTATTGGGACGTTTACTGAATGGGTACGTATCTACGCCAAATTGTGTGCCTACTTGTTGAACCGACCAACTACGTAACGGTGCGGCCAGGTCTCTGAGGAGTGTGTAAAGAGGATAGAACGGTATAAATCACACCAGTGACACATGCACTTTGCATCTTTCGCCTGGGGACCTCTGGATTTGTGAGGGGCCAGGAGGGCCCAGAAATAAACCAGTTTCACAAATACAAATGCAGCATTTCTATTCTACCTGCGTGTGTTTTAGCATGTAATAATAATTTACTAAAGTTCTGTATTAACTCGACCATTTTTGCATTTCATCTGTCTGTTCAAGATGGTGGCCGTGTTGGATACTACATTTTTATCCCGCCAGAGTTCGCATGCCCGTGGATTCTACTGCGAGCTGTCGAAATAATTAATCCATACATTTCTCCGACAGATTTTGTCACCAATTCCATAGTCAGCCATTGGACGATTATGGCCCGAGGCTAGAAGCGACCGAACCCTAAAATGTAGAGACCTTTTTTCTACGGATTTCAATATATGCCTCGATTCGTATTACATTTGAATGCGGAGTGATCTGGAGTAATTAAATTATGAATAATATCCCGTGGCATTTTATGATTCTGTATGTATGAAATCAAATGACTGAACAGATTTTGTTCAAAGAGTCGAATAAAGAAAATGGTATAGTGAGAGATATGAACTTTTCTGACTGATGTTTGGTTGGAAAATGATACTTTTCAGCTGGAGAAGGAATCTTATTAGCAACCTATTCATAAAAGCGATGCAATGAGAAAACTAGGTTTTATTTTGAGAATGGGGGCAAATTTGAAAAGTATGTCAACATTAAGACATCTGTATTGCTCATTAGCACGAAGCAGATTAGAATACAATTCCTCCGTATGGTCACCATACTACAAAGTTCATTCTCATTTATTGGAAAAGGTACAAAACAAATTCCTTCGGTTCATCAATTTTAAAATCAGAATTCCAATCGAATTTATAAATTATAATTATTTACGCGCTGAAACCAGATTTCTTAAATTATCAGATAGAAGAGTGTTAATTGATTTATTATTTTTATGAAATTTAGTAAGCAGGTTATTATAGTTTATATTGTGTTTTTATATCTTTTTTTTTTAAATAATTTTTATATTTTTAAGTTCTTACGGGTACAGGACTCTTACTTTTTTGTTTTACTTTTTAATTATAATTTTAATTATGTGAAAATCTATCATTGGATATTATGTATATTATTAACGTTATTATTATAAGTGTGATATATCTGTTGATTTTCCAAAATAAATAAAAATAAATAAAATAAAATAAAATAAAAAATAAATATAATTGTTTGTTTATACCCTAATACTAACTAGCTCTTATACATTACACTTTGTTTTATTTCAGGTCTTATTATTAATAATATGTATAAATATTTTAAGCTGAATTGTATTAGTTTTTTGTAAGTATAACTCGTACTATTTAATTTCTTTTAATTTATGTTATAATATTATATACCTAACAAGTTGATTGCATTCTTATTTATTCTGTTTTCTTGATTATGTAACACATGTAATTAATATTGTGAATATAAATTTCCATCTATTCATGTAAAAGCCCATTAGGGCGTTAATAAATATAAATAAAGCAGTAGCGACGAACCCAGTATTGTATGAATTAAATGCATGTGCTGTCTTTGTCACAACCGGCAACTATGTATCACAATCGCTTTTCAAATTAAATTTATACATCCGTTAAATGTTGCTAGCATTTTGCAGTGACCACATGTATACACACAAACCAAAGAGAATATATTTACATGTAAGCCTCTAGCTGACAGCGCCAGTAACAATGAGTATACCACTTTGAAACCGCAGAACGCGAAACGCGGTGTATTTTAACATTGAAGACGCAGTATTTTTTTTTGACGTGAAAGCATAATCATTTTTCCAAAAGTTCCCATCATGCTTGAAAACATGTAAAAAAAAATTAATAAGGTACTAATTTGATCCATGGGCGGCATAAGCTGATGTTTTGTTTTGCAAGTAATTTATATTTATTTTTTTATTTATTTATTATATTACATTATATACAATTAAATAGCAAAATAACATAATAACATGATAATATATTTAAAGATAACTGTAAATATTAAAAATGTGTACAAGTGTTATTATGTCTTGTAGGTCAACATAGTTCCTAGCTAGGCAGATTGCCTGTTCTAAGGAACCAATTGCTGATGAAAAAGTCAGACATGTATTTTGTAAAAAAATGTTGTTTTTATTTATTTTTTCTAATAAAATATGTACTCAGTTTATATTTAATGTGCCATTTTTAGGTAACCATGTAAAACTTTAAGTGACATTATTTAATAGTTTTTCAGACTCCATCCTACCCAAGTCAATCAACCATTTAGTTATTAATGAACCGATGCAGGACATTTTGCATGTCTTAATATTTAATTCTGGGGGGATTTTATTATACAATTTCGGTCCCAGATATGTATATGTCTTTTGATACTTTGCCGTATTGCTCTCTGGGACCACGAGATCCTTTCTAGTGTGACTTCTTGTGATATATTTATGCTCAATTTTATGAAGATTTTCTAGATTTTTGTGTACATGGATAATAACCCTTTTTATGTAGTTTTGACGAACATCAAGTACATTAAATTGTTTGTAGAGCTGATCGCTAGAAAACCTATAGGGTTTACGCAATATGACTCTAATTATTGATTTCTGGGCCTTCACAAGCGGATCTAAAATAGTTTTACCTGATGCTCCCCAACCAATACAACCATACGTTAAGATGGAGTTGCATAATCCGAAATATATTTTTCTTAGGTCTTGTTGATTAATTACATTTCATAATACAAAGAATATGTGAATTAATTTTCTTACCCTTATTGCAAGGTTGTCAATGTGATATTTCCACTTAAGATGATTGTCTATAATAACGCCCAGATATTTGATGTTTTTCACACATTCCAAAGCTTCACAGTTGCAGTCAGAATCTGTATTATCGAAATCACAGTTAGGCTTATGTGTTTTTATTGTGTATGACATACTAGGTTGTCCTTTTATAGTTGAGCTGAATCTTATGTATTTAGTTTTTGCTATATTTAGAGTTAATAGATTTTTGTCAAGCCACTGTTTTATCGCGTTGATTCCACTTTCAGCGTGTTTGTGAGTTTGTGTCCAATCATCTCCTTCAAATAAAGCTACTGTATCGTCTGCGAAAGTAATAATTTTTCCGCCTACTGTTAGTTCGCATAACTCGTTTATATAAATTATGAATAGAAATTATGAATAGAAACAATATAAAGTTAATTTGCTGCAAATCTGTGTTGCAGACATTCTAATAATCGCCAAGGAAAAAGATCACCATTCGGAGTCGGCGGTATGTTACATGAAACGGCTTTAGCCGAGTTAGTGCCCAGATCTAAATAAAATTATGAATAATGGCCTGGACTCGCCAAAGCTTACCGATTTAATAAAAATTCAAATTCCGACAAGATCGACAAGACAATATGACTTATTTCATTTACCATCACGTAGAACTAACATTATTTATTTTATTTTTAAATAAATAAATAAATTAGAAAAAATTCCCCGGTTCCCCGTGTATGTGCACAATATGATACAAAATTTTACAATATAGACATTTTTAACAATACGCTTCAGAAATACCGAATAGAAGTAACACGTACTATTAAAAATTGATACAAGATTGTGGAATGTATCGGGAGCATCTCCCATCCTTATCCTATTTCCCCCTTTTTTTTCCCCCCTCACTAAAAATTAATTTTAAGATATGAGGTGTGTAGAAGCAACGGCAGCAATCTCCACTTTCGTTTTTTGAAAAAAATGCAAAAAAAAAACACATTGATATCTTTGCCTTCGCTACATATTTTCAAAATCAAAGTTTGAAAATATGTATCACAGACAAAGATATCAATGTGTTTTTCGACTTTAAAAAAAAAACGAAAGTGGAGATTGCTGCCTTTGCTTCTACACACCTCATATAATAAAACTCCATCTCCATGTATCTTTAACGTAGGAGACCTTTTTGACTTGACTTAATTAAACTTTGTTTTTATGTATCTATATTTAATGTATAAGCTGTTTGTCTCTTACAAATAAATAAATCTCAAAATAGCTACGTTTCAGAGTGGAAGATACTCTCAGTGTCACTCTGGTGTAAGACCATAATTTATAACAGAAACGTTGCTTGAAATGGCTTTAGCTGTGTTTGGTGACCAGATCTAAATAACCAGGTTCTTCCCACCTTCCTCTTTCACATCTTTTTTCCCTCCCCACTCACAACATATCCCAATAAGGGATGCCATAGTCTCACTGGCTCCAAAGGGGAGCTGTTGGGACTCTAATGCTATATTCACTTCTCCTTTTCTCTTTCCTTATTCTTCCCCTTCTTTCAGACTCACAACATACCCGAAAGAACTAGGGGACGCCATACAATCTCTGACTTCCAGCAAATGTGATTCTTGAGCAGAATGGACATAAAAAAGGTCTAATGGTATACCATAAAAAATATCTGTATAATTCCAGGTAGGTACTTTAGGTAAAAATTGCTTACTAAAAATTGGATTCCTGAAAAAACCCCATTTATTTCAATATTTGACTCCCTCATCTGTGCTCCCTCTCGGTGGAGTGAAATTTTCGGAGTCGTCCTAGGCAAATTGCCTCATGAAATAATGACAGTTTGGCCGGGGTTCCCCGACGATTTATCAAAATGTGTCAAAATCAGCGACACGCCACGCCGTAGACAATGTCTGGTTAGCTACTCACCCAAACTCACTTTAATAGTCTCTTAAACGACGGATTTATAGATATTTCAATTTCACGTCTGGCTTTTTGATATCGAATAGATTAATTTTATCTTTGATTTGGTTCATTATTTACGGAACAGAAGTTTGGTCAGTTATTTTTTGGATAACGTTAAACCGCTAAGTCTTTAGACCAGTATTTTTTAAAGTGGGTTTTCATGTATTATTGTTAATCTTGGTGAAAGACGACTACTCAGAAATTAAAATTATCGTGAAATGGCTCTGTCCTGTTCTCTATTCTCTCTCTCTCTCTCTCTCTCTCTCTTGATTTTACTTAACATACCTCAAATGAAATGATGAGCTGTTTTTCTAATAAGTTTTTCTTAATTAATTTTTCTTTCGAGGTCACTTTTTTTGAGCCTTGAAGGCGAGTTTGATTTTTATTAAGTGCTGGAAGCCTTAAATATTTTTATTTTGGATCACGAGTTAGTGTTACCGTGTAATGGCGAAAGAGCGAGTGATTTCGCGTCGAGCTATCGGCAGATGCCTGGAGATTTTGTTGTTGCGTTTTGCTAATGGCGCGTGGTTTTCGGCTGTTGAAGCCGTGATATTTTAACAATCTGCCGACCGATAATAGTTGTGTGACTGCCGACCGATAATAGAGAGGTGGCTTTATCGTATTCTGGGCACGCTAGGCTGATGGAGCCTCTTTCCTGTTGATGAACCTGACACGCGGATGGCCTGTCGAGATTCCTGCTTTTTGGCCACCCTGGTTCGGAGCCTCTTTCCTGTTGATCAAGGAAGACCGCTTGGACACGCGGATGGCATGCCGAGATTCCTGCTTTTGCCCCCCCTGGTTGGGAGCCTCGAGCCTCTTTACTGTTGATGAAGGAAGACCGTTTGACACGCGAATGGCCTGTCGAGATTCCTGCTTTTTGGCTCCCCTGGTTCGGAGCCCCGAGGCCTCGTCTCTGGTGGCCATTCTACCCGCGACGACATTCCGTAACGGCGTACCTTTAATTTACGGCCTAAACAATCTCTCTCTCTTTTCGTATCGCAACCTATTTGAATAATGCAGGTATTTATATTTTATACAACTATTTGTTTGCCAATTTCAAGTAATAAATTAAGTTGTTCTTATATCTCTAACTACTCTTTTACTTAAACATTCGATTTGGACCTCAGCCTTTTCCCCACTATCTTGAGATGGTAGTCGATTGCTCTAATTTTTGGTTTCTGACAAGACTATATGTTACAAGATAAGAAAATCATTCATCAATGTTTATTGTGTACTTTGTAATTTGGCTAGACAGTTGTCACCGATGTGCAGAAGTGCTTTAATTTCGACTTTAGATTTAGTTTAATGTTAACCTTATTTGAAATAATTTAGACTATAACTTTGTTGTTATACCTAAATATCTAGTGAAGTAGTGGCGTCCTTTCTAGCGGATTTATCGTAGCTTTTTTTTATCTGAATACTGCACAAGAGTCCCAACTGCTTCCAACCGCCTGGAATCGGTGAGACTATAGCATTCCATGTGGATATGGCATTGGAGTATGTTGTGAGGCTGAAGGTAATGTGAAGGGAAAGGAGATGGGGCAGAGGAGGGTGGAGAAGTACCTGGTTATTCAGATCTGGTCACCAAATACGGCTAAAGCCGTTTCAAGCAACTTTTCAATTCTGAACGGTGGTCTTACACCAGGGTGATATTGAGAGTGTGCTCCACTATGAAATGTGCCGCAAATATGCCTAATTCAATTTTTAAATGATTAAATTGTGAAATAATACAAATCAATCAAATAAAATTTAACGCGTTCGCCGAGATTTGGACCCGCGACTTCCGGATAGTTAGTCGAGAGCCTTACCCCTCGACCGAGGAGGGCGTCATTATTTGTCGTTCATTATTGGTCTCAACAACAATAACAATAACTAACCTTTCTAATGCAACCATCACCCTATGAACCTCTTTCTTTTTATTTAATTTTAATTTTTTGCTGTGCATATTTTTATTACTATAACTCAACTTAACCGTCCCCCCCCCCATCCTACCCCCTCCCTATTCCCACCTAAATTACTTGTAATAATGTTTCTTGTAATGTAATTATTATCATCTATCGAATCACTTGTATATAATACCCATGTGGAAGCCTGTAAATGGTACAATTATTGTGACTCAATTACTATTATGCTCCGATTTTAATGTAAACTGTTGGTTTCCCAAATAAAATAAAATGATTAATAATCGTGTTGCGATCACTTCGTTGCATTGCAAGCAATGTAATTACTTATGTAGATTTTATAATTTTTAATATGAATACCGTACAACCGTCCCAACTGCTCCCGTCTGGAGCCAGTGAGACTATGGCATCCCCAATTGGGGTTTGTTGTGAGGCTGAAGGTAGTGCGGAGGGGAAGAAAATGGTGACGAGGAAGGTGGGGAAGTACCTGATCATTCAAATCTGGTCACCAAACACGGCTTAAGCCATATCAAGCAACGGTTCAATTCTGAATGGTGGTCTTACACCAGGGTGGTACTGAGAGTATCTTTCACTCTGAAACGTGCCGCAAATATACTATATATTATTTTTTTATTAATTGATTGTGAAATAACACAAATAAATCAAATAAAACGTATTTGCCACGCCGGGATTCGATCCCGCGACCTTCGGATTGCGAGTCAAAAGCCTTATAGCCGCTAGACCACGCCGGCCAATTGTTTTCATCTCGAGTAAAAGTAGCTCTCTCTTACTCTCTCTTTTTCTCTCTCTCTCGCTTTAAATTAGATATGTTTTCAAACGATCCCTGGTACGCAAGTGGGATGCAAAATTGTCAACCCAACATATCGATTTAATGCCATATTTCAACAAACCTTTGTGTCTGCAACAAACTTCGTACTAATGGATGTTCATAAATCATGGAAATGGAAGCTCACTGATTTTTCAATTTTGAATTCCTTTGATGCAGTGTATTGGCCATATTTTGACTATTCTCCGACATTGGCGGCCATAAAGGGCAGAATATGAAATAAATGACCATAAAATAATCGTCCGCTCCACCTGGGGTCACAAAATACAACTCTACCACTGTCAGGACACTGCCGCTCTCACTGAAATGTGCAACCGATTCTATCACTGATTTGCACATTAATTCTTCGTTCTGATCGGTAGAGGATTTTTAATTTATTTTTACAATTAAAAATATTGAAAAATTATTTATTTTACTGTTCTAACCAGAAAAACCTTACTTCTTATGTATATTTTCTTAACCTATATTAATAAGCCTGGTACGCCTCAAACGTCATTACATATGTCTGGTAATGTTATAGGTAGCTTGAAAACTGTGGGTCTGAGGGTTAACCTAACCTTATGCTTTCTGAACCTGCGAAAAAAGATAGAAGTGAAACCTTCAGAAAACTAAAGTAGACAAGAGTGGGGAGACTACGAAACACTATTTTTTTTCTGTGTGAAGGATGATTTTTTCCATATTTTTGTGTTCGAATTCCAGTGCACCTTTTCCTACACATTTAGTAATCTTATTAATATTTGAGTTTTTTCTTCGGAGTTGCTAGATTTTGCTTTATTTTTGTTTGTTTTCTTGTTTTCTTTTGCCTATTCATTTTACTAAAATG
Organism: Glyphotaelius pellucidus; assembly: GCA_936435175.1. Taxonomy (NCBI): domain Eukaryota; kingdom Metazoa; phylum Arthropoda; class Insecta; order Trichoptera; family Limnephilidae; genus Glyphotaelius; species Glyphotaelius pellucidus. Next base: position 33,960,593 of record OW386548.1, read on the forward strand.
TATATATTTTTTTTTATTTCGATTCGATCCTTGGTTCGCTAAATGTCTGGCCACTAAGGTTCGTCAGGCGCTTTATACCACTACACCTGATGAGACTTTCGTGATTTTGGGGGTTTATCGTATTTTATTGGAATTGTGAATTAAATAAATATTCTATTGCTTTCTCATTCTCTCGCAGGCTAAATCCTATAGATGTATGTATTTGTCACTTTTTAGTGTCGCTCATTTCCATTTCATCGAGTTACCATATTTTACCCTGTTAGATAAATTATAACAACCGTGTAATTTATTTATTTTACCGCCCTATAAAAACACTCAAAAGCTCTAACTCATCTGTTCCAAAAATCAAAAGCTTGCATGTTTAAAATATTTTGCTTAACTTGCAAATTGATTATTATCTCCCCTAAAAGCACATATTTAAATACATTTACAAATCCGTTGACACCGAATAAAATATTGAAAACACTTCAACCCCTTTTTAATTCGCCCCAAAAATGTTATCTATTTCACCGCGATAAATATTCAAAATCGGACTAATAACAAACAACATGATAATGCTTTATTTATATAACCACAAGCAATTTAACAAAATAGCCACAATGATAAGCTGACCGCGGCCGTATCATAATTTATCTGCAGGACAATTTATGATTTTAAACAAAATTTTAATGGAAGTTGATTAAAAACTGCATTGTGTGAAATGTCATTTCATGTAGAAATTATTAATTGCTTCCATATATCTGTTAATTTCAATTTGTTTCATGCTAATATTATTGTGAAGCTTTTAAATTTAGGGGAATTGGACAAATATAACATTACAAATTGTGTATTTTTTTAAAACCACTGGAGCGACCACGTTAAATAAATAAATTTGCCAGATTGCTCGAGATTTCGAGAAGGTCATTTTTTAAATTTTTCGCCAACATTAAAAAATCATACCGTCGAATTTCAACATGAAGATATAAAAAAAATATTATAGTGCTACGTAGCCAATGAACAAACCTAAATTTTACTGTTTATTTTATATTTTTAGGATTTATAAAAAAATATGAAAAATCGTAAAGTTTGTAACCGCGCAAATCCTGCGTGTTTGTTACTTTGAAACTCCGTGAGATGTACTTATTCGAGTCAACATAGAATATTTTCGTTGTCTGTATGTTTTCTGTGGTATACTTGATAACAACAGGTGCATTTCTACGGAAAAAGGACTTAATTTTAACCGTAAACAGCTGATCAGAAATTTTGCGTGAAAAAATATTTTTCAAATTTATTTTTAACATTGTTCTAAAATAGTCTACGAAGCTTGGATTTGCGATATCTACGGTCATAATAGATAAAGCGTTTCAATAGCTACGTTTTAAAATAAATTGCTGGCCATGGAAATGTTTTGAATAGTTACAATAATTTTTTTGCGAATGGTAGGAAAATGTGGTCCAATTTTGGACCGCTATCAATCGCAGAAAAATAAAAGTGGTCAATTTTTCGACCATAATCGCTTCAGCGGTTGAAAGAATAAAAATCACAAATAATTATTACCTTTAAAATCATGAACTATGTATGGCCTCGGTTTGCGACCTTCTTTTTATTTTTTTTTTAAATTTAATTAAAATTGATAATTTTATTACCAAGTTCTGCGAGTATTTTAGTATGTATTTTTGTTACAGCTGTTTCGGTTTACAATATCATTTTCAAACTGTTGTTAATCCCATGTTAGATGACTTATTTTATTTAAATTTTTAAAAATTAAATGGAAGTCTACGAATTAAACACAAAAAAAATTATTGGTTTAAGAAGATAAATTTTCCCGCTAAAGGTTAAAAAAACATTTTTCGATTTATTTAAGGTATTTTTGCCAAAATTATATATGTATCAGGCACAGCGTGCGTTCCTCTTGAAATAATGAAATTAATGAAAGTTTAAATTCGGGCCTTCTAAATAATCCTGTCGTCAGCTTATTAAGATTGACTGTCGTTAACTATGATTAACGCCTTTGTAATTGAGGACCCAGACACTGGAGACAGGAGACAGGAGACAGAGACGGAAGACAAGCTCGCTGAAGGAATTCAAGAGTTGTTTGCGAAGCTTTGAGATGTTGTCTGAAATGCCACGTGTCGTGTCCGGATCAAGACAACTTCAATAGCTGATCTTCGTTTCTAGGTTTTAACGGCACCTAATAAGTCACGTAAATGATGTTTTTTTCTTTTCAGAGAGGATTTTGAAAGCATTTAGCTTTAAAGTTTTCTCCCAGCCTTACAAATACGCAAATAAAAATTATGATATTTCTACAAATGCTACTTTTTACAAATATTTTGATTGGTTCTTATTAAGACCATTGTTCATAGTAAGAAAGCAAAATGTCAGTTTGGTCGGCGGCATAGGGCTTTTAGAGAAAACAACTTTCAAAGTTCTTAAGCAAACTTAAATTCCCAAGCCTTACATAACGCCCATAGAAATTATGAATTTTCCGTAACTGAGAATTTTTGCAGATTTTTTGATTGAATCTTTTAAAAATCACAGTTCATAGAAAGAATCCAAAATATCAGTCGGATCGGTGACACAGGCCCTGAGAAAACGATTTTTCAAAGTTCGACCCGAAACCTTATAAATACGCAAATAAAAATTATGATATTTCTACAAATGCTACTTTTTATAGATTGATTCTTATGTAAAACACAGAATAAGAATCCAAAACATAGTAAGAATCCAAAATTTAAGTCGAATCGGCGGTATAGGGCCTGAGAAAACGACTTCTAAATTTCGACTCCAAGCCTTACACAACGACCATAGAAATGATGAATTTTCCATATCTGGTACTTCAGCAGATTTTTAATTGAATCTTTTAAATACGATAGAATCCAAAATATCAGCCGGATCGGTGACATAGGGCCTTAGAAAACGATTTTTAAAGTTCGAATCATCAAGGGGCAGCTGGTGTAGGTATTTACATGCAATTAAATACTTGATTCGCTTTGTATTAAGTGCGAGAAAGGTTTATGAATGTGGGCGAAGCAAACAAGTGTGTGCAGGAGGTGTGAGGTAACACATAATTTCACACTCTTCTTTACAGCTTTCATTATCTGAATATTTCAGATTCGTCCAGTTGATTAGTCAGTTTCAGAAAGCAATATTTTGACCATAAATTAAATATTATTTACATGTGTTTTACAAATTTAATACCAGGAAGTAAATTATTATGACGTTTTGAAATAGCAGAAAATATCAACAATTCGTTCAATTCATTACAGTTTTTGTTGATTATAATTGATCTGGTGGTGTTTATGAGTAATATTTTTATTATATTTATTTAAACGCCATAAAATGGCTTTTACATTCAAGTGTTACATGATACAGTGGTACACAGAGGGGTATCAGTATTTTAATAATAACTAAAATATAATGGTTAAACAATATTTAAATTATATGCATACAATATTGTTTTTTTATTGTTTTTTATTTCTTGCCAGGGCAATCCCGATGAGTTACAGAACTCATTTTAGGACAGGAGGAACATACAATTCATAGGTGGGAGGAAATAACAATTTTACATAGGAGCTTAGATATAAAAAAAATAAATTTCATATACAATGTAGACGAAAAATAAAAGACAGGTTAAGTAGAACAAATAAACAATACAAAACAATTAAAGAAAAGAGGAACAAGTTTATACAAATATGGATGTTTACAAACTAAATTAAAAAGAAAAGAAGAGAAAGGGAAACAAGACATAATTGAACATGAAGAAAATTACATAGTTTCATCTTTAAACCTATTTAAAAAATATTATTTTAAAGCATTACTCTGAATTTTTTTATTTTGCTGGATTCCCTTGTACATATCGGGAAGCGAATTATATATATAATTAAGAGTATAGGCAATGTAGTTCAGAGATTTTATCCCATATTTTGTAGTATGTATTTGAGGTAAGCGGATTTTATTGCTATTTCGAGTATTGTGAGGGTGGATGTCTTGATTGTAAAGTGGCTTGATGTTAGTGTGAGTTGATTGTTGAGTAATTTGTAGGATGGTGCTTTTGATTTCATGTTTAGGAAGGATTGTGATTGGAAGAATACCGGAAACCGAATAGATGTCTCTGACATGGGTATCCCATGGAAGTCCAAAAACATTTCTGAGAGCACGATTTTGAACCACCTGCAGATCAGCTATCAATTTCTTTGAGGCAAATCCCCAGATACAGCAGAGATAGGAAAGGTGTGAATGTACCATGGCATAGTAGACTGATGTTAGTAAAGGAGTAGTTAGTAATCCTTGGAGTCTATAAAGTACACCAGTTATGGGAATAATTTTCTCCTTTACATGATTTATGTGGAGATTCCACGAGAGTTGGGAATCTACGATCAGGCCCAAATATTTTGTGCTCATTTTCTTATTGAGGCAGTTATCACCAACTTTGATATTGAGTTTGAAATTTTTCTTGTTACCGAAAAGTATATAATGAGTTTTTTTTACGTTAAAAGTTAGTTTGTTTATTCTCAACCAGCTTGTGAGTTTAGAAACATCAACATTCATTTCCGTTTCATTTTCATTCATATAAATTATATGCATACATATAAGACCTGACATAAAACAATACGATGTATGTGTGATAAAGGCTAGTAAATAGGTATGTGTTACAATTATGTGTTATCAAAAAAAAGTGAAATCTTTCGATAATAGACAACTGGACGATCGACATCCTTGTACTTTTCCGAGGTTTCTTTAAATACACATTTGAATGCAATGACAAATAAAATCTAATTTAACGAAATATTCCCTAATGAATTATTTACTCTGACGATCAACGTGGTCACAGGTCCTGCGTCGATACTAACCCGCGTTGTTAGTTGTATGCATACATTTGTACGTGTAATTCAGTTGGTTGGTTGGTTTGTTTGTTTGCATGTCCTGTGCCCAAACAAAGGGCCCGGGGTTCAACCCTTGACGGTCGTCAATGAGCCCTTTATGCTCCTGAATAAATATGTCAGTCCTGCAGATTCAGATCAGACTTTCATTTACCTATATAAACAGCACGGATTTACTTTGACGTTTTGCTAAAGATTCGTACTGATTTTGTGTAAACTTGCATCGTCGATGATTTGAATCCATTCTAGCTATTTGGATTCAATGGTATTCTAGATTTTATAATACATTATTATGTGTTTTTTCTTTATCTAGCTACTTCTTCTTCTTTATCGTAAGATATCAAAAATCTCCATCTCTTTTCTTCATCAAGAAAGACTGGTGGGTAATATATCTCGGTCTATTTCGCTGAAGTTACTCATTTTCAGTTTTATTTATTTTATTATTTTATAACCAGCGAGTTCTCTGGGTGTTATTTCCGTTCGTCTCCGTTTCCCTTCTGCCTCCCTTTCCTTCACGTGGCCCTTTGCCCTCCCGTGTTCTCCCTTAAACTTCTCCACCTTCCTCCTCCCCTATCCAGCTACCCCCCTTTCCGCGAACTCTGATTCCCACATTCCTCTCCCCCCTCTCGCATTCCCTTTCCACCTTCCCCGCCTTTCCCCATCCCAGGTCTCCTCCGCTCCTGTTGGATTCTTCTCCTCCTCCAGCCTTCATTCCTTGCCGCTAAATAACATGAAATACACAAATAACTCGCGCGCCACTTATTGCGATTTGTTTTTACAAATTTCTCAATGCCAGATCTAGAGTGTGCGTACAGCAAATCACCAAAGTTTCATCGCAATCGATTAAATGGTATAAGAACGCATAAAGAACAAACGAAGAAACATTTAACTCCAAGATGTTATCGGGGCGACGAGTGCTGCCATCCGAGTTCTTCTGAGGGCTGCAAAACCAGGGGGTTTTGCAGCCCTCAGAAGAACTCGGATGGCAGGATTAAGGGACATCATATACAACTCCGGAAATTTCCTCATTATTTCCGCAGTTCAGATTCCAGCATCGAAGAACGCTGGAAAAAATGTTTGACCCCATCCATCTCGAATACGTTCAAGACCATATTTTTTTTGCTCCATGTATACATATTTTTATATTGTTTTGTGGTATATTTAATTTATATGTATAGGTTTCGCAATACACTCCTCACATTCCGGAAAAAAATAGTATTACATATTAATTAATATATTAAACTGTAATTATAAGTGTTTTGATCACTTACATCTAACTATGTAAGTAATATTTCAATTTAACCTAAAACTTAATTTGCAGTGAACCCTTTTTTTCATTCATATTATAACGTGCTTCTTTTTATTAATTATTAATGCCAAACATCTCGGTCTTGGCACGCAGTCCTTGCCTCCTTTCCATTCATAAATCATCTCACGTATATGCTCTTTTATTATTCTAACACTCCTGACATGGCCTTACTCAAATATATTTCTTGGGCGTCCCCGACTTCTTCTACCATTCACGTTTGCGTCGTATGTTCTCCTCACTCAATCAATATCCTCATTCATTTGCTCCACATGCCCAAACCATCTGAGCGTCCCTTTCTTAATCTTACTCATTACGCTTACAGCAGCCCTGCATTCTTTGGGGATCTCTACATTTCTCACACGATCGTACACGGTTGTACCATGCGTAAGCTTCAGGGATCTCATTTCTAAAGCATTCAGTCTACTTTCATACTTCCTCTGCCAGTTCCATGCCTAACTGCCATACATCAGAGTAGGTATCATCACGGCTAGCTTCGCTATTTTAGACAGTTTTTTGTTGGCGCCAATGGCGTTCAGTCTTCCATTAATAGAGTTACCAGCATTTACCCATCTTTCAATATCTCTATTAGCCTTCCCATATCTCTTAAACATACCTCTCAAATACACAAACTGTGTAAACAAAACAATGCAAGCAAAATACTTGACTGTTTTGTCAATCAAACCAAAAATTAATTTCATCGTACCCAATGATAAGTACAATGGTCTGCCTTTGCACACTCTTCCAAACGACGTCACCGCAAAGGTGTTCACACGTGTTTCTGGGTCCTTTATCCCGTGCCAGAACCCTCCGCGAGGCCGCAGTGATTATCACACCTCAGCCGGCAAGGATCCTCTATTCATGGCGCACCTTTGTTCTCCGACTTCTGCACATTCATACAATGTCCTTTTTGTCCTTTTGGTAGAGCAGCTGCTGGTGTTTGAACGAGAGGCGTCACGCATCGTGTTTTAACACCGCGGCGACGGGGATCACAGGAGCAGACCTTTGTTTCAAAATCATTATCTTTAAACGGGTCACTTGCGATTCAAAATAGAAAACTGTTCTGATAATATTGCATAGATTCGCTACATCATTATTGAAACGTTTTCTGCGTGAAAATGATGTTGGCTAGACTGGAAAGTGATATTGTTAAAACTTATATAGCTTATATAACCTTATATGTGGTTACTTTTGTTATGGTGTTAACAATGTCAGGCTTTTGAATGATCATTATTGAAACTTTTTACGCCTGTTATGAAACTGATTTAATTGTTATTGACTAAGCTAGAAATCGATAAAAAAGATGCGGTTGCTTTTGTTTTAGAATATTTTGAAACGTGTCATGATTGTATTACATTTGAAAAAAAGGAATAAGTACTCGTAAGATGCTTTTATCTTTCTGAGAATGATTACGATTTGAAGTAAGTGATGCAGCAAAAATCTGGTTGCTTTGATTTTTTACCATGATAATTATTATACAGAAATAAACATTATTCATAAAAATATTTTTTTTTTTGGAATAATATAAATTTATTATATTACGAGTACATAGAGATGATACCATTGTTAATATATGATGACAGGGAATATTAAAAATATTTTATTTTTTTTAAAGGCGCAGACGGTTTACAAGTACATAGTTCCCGTGAGCACTTAGGCTATAGGCCCATTGTGCTATCTCCCATTTTACCTCAATCCTTTAGTAACAACCCAGTCCCTTTAATAAAGTTCACCAGGGTTGTCACCGGATATGTGGCTATGTCTTCTGGTTCTACTGTGTGTCTCCCCAGGTATCTGAGCCTAGTTCCCACCAGGGCAGGACATTGGCACCATAAGTGAATTGGTGTCTCTTCATCCTCTTCACATTTCCTGCATCTATTGGTGTTTTCCACTCCCAATATCTTCATATGACTCCTGAGTAGTAGATGGCAGGGTCCCATTAGTAGTCCTACCAGTTCCCTCAGCGAGTTTCTGTCCATATTGAGTAGTTTCCTGGTTCGTCTAGGGTCTGGTCCTTTTATGAGTACTTTAGATTGTCTCATTCCAGGTGCCTTCTCCCATTCTTTGCAGTGGTGGGATTCGACCCACCTATCAATATGTAGTTTTGTGTGGCAAGCTGCTACTCCTACAGCCGGCTCGGATCCCACAAGTGGTGCTTTCGACCCTTTCCTTGCTAGTTCATCAGCCCGCTCGTTGCCCTCAATACCTTATGTCCTGGTACCCAGATCAGGGTTATTTTATTGATGATAGCAAGTTTTGTAAGAATAGTCCAATATTAACAATAAGTTTTAGAGGGTATTTTACCATCCTCCGGATAGCTTATCCATACGATAACGAATATTAATAAATTAACAAATAAATACTCGCAACAGGTTAAAATTCTTGGCTAACTGATCATATACGGGGTGTCAAGGGGAGTTCTTGCTTTAACCAGTGATTCCTGACATTATTTAGAGTAAAAAATGTAAATGAACTTTTGGTCTCCGGTGACATTTTCTTTTTTCTATAAAATAAATGTGTTGGATAGTTGGGCGTTACTCAGCTAATTAAACAATGAAAAAAAAAATGAAAAAACAAAAAGTCACCATTTTATTGCAAAAAAAGCTCACTATGAAATTATTTCAATAATTAGGAATAAGAATAAAAATGTTTTCAGCCGAGTGCATTACAGCAATTGAATCTCTCGAAAACGTACCAAAAATAATTTTGAACTGTGTTCTCTCTGACTCTCTCAGTTACCCCCGAAAACTTATATCTAGTCCTCTTCTTCATCCTGATGATCACATTGTATGCCGTATTCAAGTGCTGATAGTCTTCATTCAAAGCCCTAGAAAAACTGTAACTCTGTTTTGGATTCCTGGACATGTTGGCATTGTAGGTAACGATTTTGCGGATGCCTTGGCAAAACGAGAAGCATCCAACCCTATTGTTAACCTCGTAAATCAAATTTCCCTATCTGACATTGTTTTTCCATCCTCTAAAATAGATCACACAATAATTGGACAGAGTATTGGCACATTACCAGTCAATCCAAGGGAGCGTCATATGCCTCAATACAAAGGAGTATCCCATCAAAACCATAGTTTCAAAAATTCTCACATTTTCCCAAAAAAGAAATTTCCTCACTTATTCAGATGAGAATTGTACGTTGATCCGCTCTTTCTCACCTGTTTAAAATGTACGTCCTTGACTCCCCAGATTGTATATTCAAAAGTGGTAACTTTAGATCCCTTGATTTTTTATTGTCCCTCTCTAAACAAATATCCTCTCTTCTAGCCTTATCTAAAATTGCCTCTCCTCCATTCAACATCTCATCTATTCTAAGTCTGAACTCGGCTCCAATCTTCCATATAATTTTAGAATTAGCCCATTTAAAAAAAATAATACCTTTCTTTCTCCATAATTTTAAATGATGACTTAGAACACCCCCGAAGGGTGAAATCTTGTTTTTTTGGTTCCAAACATGAAATTTATTCAGAACACACTTAAGATCTCTAAAATTTAAACCTATTAAAGAAAACAAATTTTCTGACGTGTGTAATTATGCAGGTAGTAGGTGTGTGTTAAGTTGATGTAATTCTCAGTATATAATTCCGTCAGTGTATGATTCAATTAAGAAAAACAATTAATGGTACATGAAAATCACGCTTGTGTAATTTTGTTCTAACATTTACTAGTTGGTAGATGAACTTGGCTTAAATACAAATAAGTGATACGACGGCCGCCGTGGTCTAGGGGTAAGACTCTTGACTCGCAATCCTAGGGTTCGGACCCGCAGAATTTTATTTGATTAATTTGTGTTATTTCACAATTAATGAATTAAAAATAATATAAATTATATTTTTGGTGCGTTCCAAGGTGAAAGACACTATCAGTATCACCCTGGTGTAAGACCACCATTCAAAATTGAAACGTTGCTTGAAATTGCTTTAGCAGTGTTTTCTGACCAGATCTGAATAGCCATGTACTTCACCTTCCTCTTTCTTATCTCTTTCCCCTCCCGACTATCTTTAGCCTCACAACCCCCGAAACTCATACCCCATACCTCATAAAAAACTCATACCCCGATTGGGGATGCCGTAGTCTTTCTGGCTCCAGAGGAGAGCAGTTTGAACTCTTTGTGTGGTAGTTACATTAAAAAAAATCAGAGTGCGCAATTCACACGCGGTAGGAGTGGAACCTTCAGAAAACTTAAGTAGACAATAGTGGGGAGGCTACGAAGCACCGCACAAAGAGGAGCCCTATTATACTATCTCATTCTCTCGATGGCTAAATCCTATAGATGTATGTATTTGTCTCTTTTTAGTGTCCCTATTTTCCGTTTCATCGAGTTTCAAATCACAACGGTGCTAAATAAATTCTCACTTAAAAAAGTAAAAGTTATCGAAATTGTAATATTGCCGCAGTCGTATTTTAAAGTAAAAATGTTTGGATTTTGTCTACACGTACAAAATAAATAAAAAAACATCTTAATATTATAATCAGTAGGTATAAGAAATATGTTGAGCTCCATTATTCTCATTGTGAGTAATTAACTATAACAAAGTATTAATTTCATAAATCTGCTTTCATAATATTCGTATTCTGGTTTATTTGAGATAAGATCTTTGGCTCGAATAACGATCAGTCGAACTGACATGTTTTCACCTCGAGACGAAGCTAAATATCTTCCGCGTAATAATATACTTAATATACCCAGGAATATCAGATGCCCCCGTATCGAAATACATCACCTGTATATTGGGCACATTGAGACATGCTGGACTAGGTGGGCACTCGTCTGATATAATAAGCAATTAGAGTCGGTTTTTTTCGATTTTCAAATTTCTATCGTAAATGCCAAAATGGTATTGGCAATACTTCGGGATGCGATGCTGTGCGATCTACTATGCGCAAGCACAAACAAAAAAATCATGTCTGCAGTTCACACGCGAAACCTTCAGAAAACTAAACTTCAAGAGATTGAGACGAATCGGCAGAGTTGCAAGACTAGAATTAGCAACATTTTATTCTACAAAGCGAAGCACAAGGAGAAAGCCGATAGGCTGCGAAGCGTCACACAAGGAGGACACCGATTAGTCTAAAACTAGGCTAAATCCTGTATATGTATGTGTCTGTCTCTTTTTAGTGTCGCTCGGTTCCTTTTCATCGAGTTTCAAATCAACGGTGCTAAAGAAGTTTTCACAAAAAAACATTGTGTACGGTTCACAGGCGATAGAAGTGAAACCTTTAGAAAACTAAAATGGACAAGAGTAGGGAGGCTACAAAGCACCGCACAAAGAGGAGACCGATTATTCTATCTCATTCTTTAGCAGGCTAAATCCTTTAGATGTATGTGTTTGTCTATTTTAGTGTAGCTTTTTCGTTTCATCGAGTTTCAAATCACAACGGTGCTAAAGAAGTTTTCACTTAAAACATTATTACTTTTTTCGACATTCCGGAGTTTTCAGACAAAAATTTGAATTGTTTCTACTGAAATAAATCTCGAGTATTCGAGTCTTCTCTTACTTATATCTACATTGTTTTAATCTCTCAGCATTGACCTTGTGATCGGAATGGGATGACTTCAGATGCATTTAGATCAATTTGAGACAATTTGAGATTTCTTAACAATTTTTCGAAGATAATTTAATTTCACTATACTAATTGAAATTTTTCGTAACTATTTATATACAGAAAAAAACTTAGATTTTCGATAAAATGTAAGTTTTTTTGTTTGTTTATAATTACCTAAGAATCCAACTTTAACCTCCATCCTACAAAGAATAAGATATTGATAAACGGAAGTCGATAAATTATGTATAAGAACAACAAAAATTTTAAACGGACCGACTTGACTCGGATATCACCTAAATCTGTGAATAGTAATTAATAAAAATGCCCTTTAGATATAAAATTGTTAAAACTGTAGTCTAATTTATTTTGTCATAAAGGAGGAGGTCTCTATAAAAACTTTAACTAAACAATAGTATGCAAAGTTAACTGAAAACGGTGATAATACTGTACAATATATTTCATACGACTTGTCGGTGTTGCATTATTTGGACAAAAAAACTTAAAACATATTGCGACTAATTTATACAATTGAAAATGAAAAACAAAGAAGTCAACAAAATAATCGGTGAACTCACCAAAATCTAAATTCAGTTCTGTAATCCCATTATCGTTACCAACCTGCCTTAATTCTGAAAAGTTTTTTAGCTTCCAAGTTATCCACAAATATGGGTATTTTTCGAAATCAGCCTTATTTAAAAAAATACTTTGGCTTTAACTGGCTTGTCTCGATACGAGATATCTCTAATTAAACAGGCACGGTAAAAATATGTGTAAACCTTAGTTATATATTTTCTTTTTATAAAAAAAACTTTTTATAGCAGCGTAAACCTACCTAGCTTGTTCATTATCGTTGGCCTCACAGCCAACAGCCATAGGTTTTGTTTATCGGTATTATATTTCAAAGGAAAAAAACTCCAGCTTGTTGCTTTGCGTTTGTCAAAAGCTGTTCTGATCGAACGCGTCACAGGCATTCACGTAAAATACAGGTATAAAGGGATATCGTGTTTTTGTTTGGAGAAGGTCAGAAGTATTGAAAGAACTGATTTTTCTCTACCTAGATCAAGACGTTGAGGTTGAAAAGAGTGCGTTTTTAGGGATTTGACAACATTACGTACAGTCAGAACTTCCCTGCCGGCAGGTTTCCAATCAGAATCAAAACGTTGTCTGAAATGGTTTTGCCGTGTTTAGTGACCAGAACTCATTAAGCAGGTACCTCCAGCCATCATTTTCTCCATCTCCTTCCCTTAACGAACTCCCTTCTGCAACACAACAGACCGGGATACATAAAAAAATCTGAAATGTCGAATTCCTTCTAACTCTGCGTTTTTTTGCAATCCAACCCTTAACACCTTAAGCTCATCGTGTTTTACAATAAAAAACAGTCTGTATAATACGATATTATTTAATTCCTAAATGACCAATTATTTCATTCCTAAATACCACATTTGGAGGTCTAGCTTCGTTTTTTAAATGTAAAATCGTTCTTTAAAAATAAATTAGAGTCTTTGCGAGAGCCTTGAAGGAGTAACCATATGTTACTTATTCCGGGGCGGGTAAGTGGTGGGCCTTCTCCGAATTCATAAATACCGATTCCCGCCACAGAAGTAAAAAAAACATCGCGGAGTCTGGACGAAAAATTATGCTACTAGACGGGTATTCGAGTGCGGTGAGCAGAGCTCTTGATCAACCGTCGGGTGAAGAGATTTCGATACTCACAGAGGGTATGGACTTTCTCCCTTTTCAGAAAATGTTATTATAAGAAAAAAATATCGTAATATAAAATAATTTTTAACTTTTGAAAAAAATTAACATAACGCTGAAAGAGGAAAAGATGTGGTTCATCAGTTTTTGAAGAGAAACTTCTTTGAAACGGAAATGCGTTACAACTCAGTTCTACACAAATACTCGGTTCTAATATAATGTGGTTAATTCCCCCCATGGCCCCCCAATAGTTCAGTGGACAAGGCGCCTGAAAAGTCTCAGCGGCCAGAACAACAGACATCAAGCTAACGGAGGTTCGAATTCTACAACATCCGAAAAAAAACGTTTTAATTTTGTGAAATCAATATTCAATCTTCAAATCACTTTAAAGTTAATAGGCAAAAGAAAAGAAAGCGACATCTGGCGACTTTCTAGTTTCACTTCTGCCGCGTGTGAATTACACACTCTGATTATTATATTTTTATGTTAACAAGAGAATCGTAATCGCCCGAAGCTAAGCTTGGGACCAAGGCATCCCCGATTGGTGTTTATTACGAGGTTGAAGGGAATGATTAGGGGAAGGAGATGGAATACAGGATGATTAACATGGTTTGGCTATGGTCACACAGTAGAAAGATACTTCATAAAAATGCCAGTAATATTTTGATCAACAAACGAGTCAAAAAAATCTTGATGAAAATTATGATTTCGCAATCCTATCAGCTTCTACTTCGCAAATTTGTGAATTTCCTCGTAAGACCGCGAAGCCAGGATCAAAGGGGAGCAGGGTGAATGGGACAAACGATGCATGAAGCCGTGACCACCCCTCGCATGGAGCGGCTCGTGGAAATCTTCCCCGAATTCCCGGAATACGGTTAACTACTGACACATGACAAACTGTTTATTTTAGGGGTGGCTGACTTCACCAACCCAATTCTGTAGGCTTTAGTCATCATTTGTGCCTTACATGTTCAAATCATTATTATTATTATCATTGGTTGTGTTTTAGGATTTGCCATTTGTGCTATCTTAAACGATTCAATTAAATTACTGATTTCTTTATATTTATTTTTATTTATTTATTTATATATATTACAGTACAATACATTACAAAATAATGCTTTGTCTGTCCAACTGGGAAGGTTTCCCGTTTCAGGATAGCCAAATTGCACAATTAGTTCATAATATTCTTAACAAAGAAATGGTTTCTTTATTTCCTTGAAAGTATTGCAAGGATGTGATTCTTACAAGGTCATATTGGAGATTATTAATGATTGCATTTGGACAAAGGAATGGTTTTTTTTTTCAAGAGATCGCAAAGATGAGATGAGCTATGATAATGTAATTCTAACAGTTCGGAATCAGTAGGACTATGGCATCCTCAATTGGGGTGTGGTGTGAGGCCAAGGGTGTGGGCAGATAAAAATAAGTGAGGAAGACGATAGTTGGGATGTAAATAAAGCAAACATAACTAAACGTTTTGATTCTAAATGGTGATCTTTCGTCAATGCGAAACTGGGATTCCACGTTTCAAAAAATGTGTTCATTTATTGGCGTACATCTCAGTTATGTCTTCAGCTTAAAACATTTAACTTTGCTGAAGATCTAGAGTCTAGGGGTTAGCTAACGAATAAACGAAACTGTTTTTTTTTTAATTTCGTAAACATTTTTGTGTCATCAAGATTAACCAATTTTACTGCTAATTTAAGTATGTTGGTAGGTCATCGAATAACTAAGATAGGTATTTTATCATATGATGGGATGTTGTAACATTTATCCTTCCTTAAATGAAAAATGCTTACGTCTAATAATCGAAAGAAAATCTTTTAGCTGTATAGACAGCTCGTATTGCTATAGTGAGATTTGAGCTGAACAATGTGATGGAGATTATCCCAAATGTCACAAGATTTAAAGCAATGACAGACTACAAACGAGTGACAACCGCGTAATTTAAATACTTTTGGTTTAACAACGAGTTTTTTGTTTTAGTTTTTAATTTTAGTTTAATTTTGAGGTGTACGTTAAGAGGGAATAACAAGATAAAATCAGAAATATGTCATTTTTTAGAAGCTTGGAATCTTTTCTACAAAAAATTATAATTTGATTTCGAAAGACTGTTATTTTATTTAGTAAGGCTATTTCTTAAATTTTGAGAAAAAAAAAATATTTTTACTACAATAAGGTTACTGTATGTCGTTGGCAGATTTGTTAAATTTTCAAAAAAAAAATTGTATTATACAACATACATTTCAAATCATATAATGTAGTAAAATAAATAAATTATTTGAGAGAGCTGCTTTTTAGACTTTAATTTTAATTCAAATAAAATCACTAAAAAAAGATCCGCGCCCTTGTTTTCTGACTAATTTTTACTTTTGTGAAAATACTTCAGTTTGTCTATTTATTTACGGTCTTACAAACTAATATATTTTAAAAATATTTAAATTCTTATTTTGCTTAGACATTTTTGAAAAATTGTAAATACTCAAGATCAAAAATAACTACAAAAAGTTCATAATTTTAATTTTTTTATCATCACGAGTTTAAGCATTTTTGAATGTGGGTATTTATCAAAGCAAATTTGGAATGAAATAAAATTGATATTGAGTTATTATGTTAAAATACTGGTATGGAAAATAATCAATCTTTATCATCAGAACCACCCTGTACCATTTGCAAGAGTACGATCGCAAGATCATCGTTCGAAGAAAATTTAATTTCTCGGCCGCTGTTTAATGACTTTTAAATTATGCTTATTTGAAAACTAAGTAATATTGTTTAGTGTTACGTCCTCCAAATCCTATTTTTTTCTAACACAATACATAGGTATAATATTTCGCCTATCGATTCACAGACATTTTCAAATATTATAATATGGCGTGACATGACTAGTGTATTCAGTCACGTTTTTGTGTTACTTTTTCTAAGTTTTTAAATGACTTATTGCAGCTATTTTGATGATGATGCGTTTGAAAGTCCAGAATTGCTTGAATTGATAAGCTTTCGGATCCCACTCCGTAATATTAGAAATAAAGATTTGTTTCAGTGCAGAAATTGTGCAACAAACCACCATAATATGTTTTACTTATTGCCCAAAAAATTAATGGAGGTAAATAATTATGCCGAGTCAAAATTAATGGACGGAAATAATTATCTTCAATGTATCTATATTAATATTATAAACGCGAAAGTGAGTGTGTTTGTTTATTACGCTTTCACGCCTAAACCACTAAACCGATTTTTAAAATTCTTTCACCAATAGAAAGCTACATTATCGGCGAGTAACATGGGTTGTATATAATGGTAGGCAGGGGAAAGATGGGGTTCGCGGAGAGGGAAGACGTGGGAAGGGGAAGGCGGGGAAGGTGGAAAGGAACGGGGACCCACGGGAAAGGATATCATGTATTGCTAATTGCTACAGTAATTTTCCCCAAATACCATGCGAGCGAAGCTGCGGGTAAAAGCTAGTCACTAAATAGATTGTTAAGATTGTTACCAAGACAGTTCAATGCATAACACTGTTAATTTTTTCCCTTTAGCAAAGATCCTGAAAATGGCGTAAATAAATAACTAATTGCCATCACGAGACAGGGGCGAAGCACATAATTTTTTTACAGACTTCTTGATTCCGTGTCACTCATATTCTTGAGCCACTTATCATTCGGAAGTCGGTAGATTTCTTTAGGCCATCAGCCCATCACATCTGGTTTGTAACCGAGGCAAAGGGGTTTAATCCTGTACTAACTCATCCATCGGGTCCATCAATGCCCCAGCAACAATCTCAACTTTTTATTTCAAGGAAACTATCATAATTCTTCTTCTACAAAATGATGTAATAGAGAGGTTAAATAATTGATGCTCGGTGCAACGTCCCAGGACGGCGAACAGCTCGCTTCACAAAATAGACACATTTTCTGAACAATTGACATTTACATTGGTACCTACTGAAAGCGCAAATATTGTAGAATTTAAGCAATATATTATATGAATTAATGGCTATCATTAACGAAACAACTCAGGTTTAATCGTCAGGATCTGCAATAAATCCCGCTGACTTCCGCGGGAAGTTAGGCAATGATGTCATTATCACTCAAGCATAAGCCCCTTCTAGAATAACATGCAAAGTTACTTGTGCCATTGCTAGCGCATTATGCTAGATACAGACGCTTTGCCCGTTGCGCCCAATGGAGGTGATTAAATTTTATTATTATTTCCAAATGTTAATTCTTAAACAACAACCATGGCAACACCAACGTTTACTACAACGTCAACTACGACAGTTTAGTTGTGTAAAGTTGACAGCTGACCTGTGCATATTTAAAAATTACAAAAAACTATACTAAGATTAATTTGTGGGGGGAATTTATCTGGGAGGCCTCGCACACGTCACAGTTCATCAAGGATAGTGTATCTGTTTTTCCTTTAAGATTCTACCAGATCGCTATTTTTTGTAATATAGTTCGTGTAAGATAGTCACAATCATAATTTTTTAGTATCACGCTCAGACTCTCGACTCACAATCCGAAGGTCGCGGGTTCGAACCCGGCGTGCGCAAATAAATTTTATTTGATTAATTTGTGTTATTTCACAATTTATTCATTTAAAATAATAAATAGTGTATTTGCGGCACGTTCCAGAGTGGAAGATACTATCAGTATCACCCTGGTGTAAGACCACCATTCAGAATTGAAACGTTGCTTGAAATGGCTTTAGCCGTGTTTAGTGACCAGATCTGAATAGCCAGGTACTTCCCCACCTTCCTCTTCCCTATCTCCTTCCACTCCCCATTACCTTCAGCCTCACAACATACCCCGATTGGGTATGCCATAGTCTCACTGGCTCCAGACGGGAGCAGTTGGGACTCTTGTGCGGTATTAACTGTAAAAAAAAAAAAGAGAGAGAGTTTTGGACTATTTGCACGCCTTAGACTCGTAAATTACAGTACATATTCATGGTAAACACAAAACAAAACCCACAACAAAAATAATAACAATAACAAAACCACACAAGAATCATACAAAAACAGGAATTCACACAAGCGAGGACTACACAAATTTAGTTCCAATTAAGTATTTATAATATTTATTAATTTAAGATTTTACTCCAGCAGGGCTGGCTTTTTATGAAATATTTTTATTAAACTTTTTCTACGCTCACTCCTCAGTTAATACGAAATATTTCTTATTCAAACAGTTAGATTTAGCTTTTTATTACGAAAAGTGAGTATTTATGTCAGGGGGGCAAAAAATATGCATTATACATTTTAATTTTGTTACAATTAATTCATATACGCGATATATGCGCGGCCCTTTTCGGCCCGTTTCATACAAATCTTAAATTTGTATGAAACGCGTTAACCGCGCAAACGTTCCACTTAAGTTATTAGAACACCTTACAACAGACATGTGGTGACCTAATTAGGTAAACTTACTAAAATTTTTAATTTGGAAGGAGGTTGTAGGTACCACCGCCCCGAGAATTGTTAGCAGGGGTGCCCGGATTGATTATGGGTAGCTGATGCATCTGCCTATCAACTGCGTGGTAGGCCGGTTCAGGAGATGCTGGTTGAGGGAGACCTTTTGACCTCTCTAGCAGGACTCTCTCGGAAGTGAGGGGATAGATTCAATCGTCACTCCACACGCTGACCTCCAGATTCTTACACACCCACCCTTATACATTTTTCCTTCCCAGAACTTCCTCTCCTTCCTTTCCTAAAAATAACCTTCGCACAGCATCCGCAAAGATGACTTAGGAGAATTATTTTCCTCAGGGCCTCCTGTGTGGAGCTTATTTAAAAAAAAAGGAAAACCAAAAAATATACATATCGCACATCCCGTAGAAAAGTGTCGTAAGTCAAAAAAGTGTTTTTTTTTACGGAAGAGTGAAAAAAATGAATGAACACTGAACAAGCGGTACCGTCGAAAAGAAATACTAGAGACATCTTGCGGAGACGGAGAGATCTAACTTAAATACGGTTTTCGTGGGGAATAGATAAAAACCATCACTTTACTTTTTAAATCGAATATTTTGACTTACGACACCTTTCTATAAAAAGTTTAACTTTTCGTAACAAATAACTGGACTCCTTTCATTTATTAGGTAGACATAAGAAACTGAACCCTCTTCATTGCTCGATTAGTTTGCCTTAAATGTTTGCAACAAGGTATCATACTCAAATGCATCTCAAGATGTAGTCTCCAGTCGGGTACATCACGTCGTGGTATGTCAACAACTACAATATCTAATACCTGTTGACAAAGAGATCTTAGTTGACAAAGAGATCCGGGTGACATGACAAATAATACGCCCATTATGGTTGCGTTTGAGCAGAGACACAAGTAAACCATGTATCATATTATTATGTTTGTTTGTTTGTTTGGTTTTTTTTATTTTTATTTATTTAGAAAACATACATAAGATAAATAATAGAATAGAATACATACAACAGATTTAAGGGTAAACAATATGGTTCTTAAAAATAATTACAATATATTAATTTCTTGTTAACAAGCTACCCAACTCAATAGAGAAAGAATTTCTCGTGTTTGAATTTTGGAGTAGTGCCATTGTAAAAAAAAAATAGGTACATAAATAATGTTATTTTAAGTAATTAAATTACAAAGAAAAAAAAAATAAACCTTTATACATGATAACCGGTCTATTTAATGAACGAGAATAGAATAGGAGTTAAAATTTGACATACAATATAGATAAAACAGGTATAGATATGCAGCGGAAATAAAAGTATTATTTTTGCATTTGATTGTAGGTGGTAAGTGCATAGAGTTGGTTTAAAAACATTGATATTTGAAATGAGAGAGCTGAAAATATTGTAAAGTAGGTACATCATAATTAGTTGTTACAATTTGGGTGCATACAAATTGAGTTCGAAGGCTGATGAAATTTTTTTTTTTATATAAGGATATTAAAAATTAATTGCGTAGTAGAAGGACATATTATAATTTGCACTTTATCAATTTCTACTAGTGGGTACATGTAATCATAAGATAAGTAAACATTTGTTCTATGAGATTAAAACTTATAATTATTGTTGGGTTGGTCTAGTAGTTTTTTGATTTGGGATTTAAAAACTTAATAATTTTTTTCGGATTTGATTTTATACGGGAGGGCATTAAAAAATTTTACACCTTGATAAGCATAATGTTGTTGAGAAGCACTTGTTTTATATTTTGGGATTTCTAAATTGCCACGTGATCTTGGTCGGTTACTTAAGTTTGTGATTGTTGTTGTTGTATTGAAATGATCTTTGTGAATTTGTATTAGTGAGTTCTTTTTGAAGATTTTATTTAGGCTGAGAACCTTAAAAGAGTTAAAAAGTTGAGTTGTAGGATATATAGATGGTTTTCGTAGGATGACTTTTAGAATCAACCTCTGTGCCCTTTCGACAGGTAAGAGGTTAGTTTTGAAAGTTCCACCCCATCCGATTATACCGTATTGTAGAATGGATTGGGCAAGAGAGAAATAAACAGTTTTAATCATATTAGATGATAGGATGTTTCTCAATCTAATGAATATGTAAATAAGTTTTCTTACTCTGGTTACTGTATTTTGGATTTGTTCGTTCCATTTTAAATGTCTATCTACTATGACACCCAGATACTTTATACTATTTTTGCCTGTTATTCGTAAACAATTTGAATTTTTGCATTCATTTTTATTTTCACATTGTGATGAATGGATTTTAATAGTAATATTGTTTTCGAAATTTTTTTCTTTTAAAGAGAATGGTATAAAATATGTTTTTTCGGTATTAAGTGAGAGACAATTTAGGTCGAACCATGTTTTGAGCATGTTTATATTAATATTTGCGTTACTCATTGTTTCTTTCCAAGATTTCCCTTTAGTGATAACTACAGTGTCGTCTGCATAGGATATGATATCTCCAACTATAGGAAGAGTGAACATTTGGTTTACATAAATAATAAAAAGGATTGGACCGATGACGGTTCCTTGTGGTATACCAAATGATGAGGTCTTGGGTTCACTTAGGGTATTATTTAATTTGACATATTGAAATCTATCTTTTAGATAGCTTTGGAACCATGAAAGCACTATTCCGTTCAATCCAATTTGCATTAGTTTCTCATTGAGTTTGGAATGTGATATGCTATCAAATGCCTTGCGGAGATCTATGAAGATACCAAGACACTTTTTTCCCTTATCTAACTTTTGCATTATTGTTGATGTTAATTTAGCAATTGCATCTTGGGTGCTAAGATTGTCCCTAAATCCAAACTGGTTTGGGCTCAATATCTTTTTTTCTTTTATGTAGTTGTTAAGTTGTTTTTTAACAATTTTTTCGTAGATTTTGGCTATGTTTGATGTGAGTGCTATGGGTCGATAGTTGGAAATATTTTTTTCGTCTCCAGATTTAAAAACATGGGTGACAACAGTCTTCTTATAGTTGTTCGGGAATACACCCTTCTTCAAACTTACATTGATTATATGAGCAATTGGTTTGCAGATTATCTCACGTACGGCTTTCAGTGTTTTTACGGTAATATTGTCATAGCCAGGGCTTGCTGATCCCCGTAAACTTAATATAGTGCTTTCAACTTCTTTATCGGTTACTGAATCAAATGTGTGAAAACCTTCTTCAAAAATAGAGTTTTGCTCTGGTTGGGGAGTTTGTTTGTTATTTGGTATATTAAGAGCAAGATTAGTGCCGACAATAGCAAAATACTCATTGAAAATATTACCACAAAGTTTTGGATTTTTTTCAGTGTCGGTGTTGATTCCCTGATGTGTGATTTCTTTTGGTGATTTTTGTTTTGTGCTTTTGTTGGTTATTGTATTTATAATTTTCCAGAACTCTTTGCTGTCTTGACCAGCATTTTTTATTTTATCACGAAAATACTTTTCTTTTGTCAGTCTAATTAAAAGCGCAAGTTTGTTTCGGTATTTCTTGTAGAAAGTGGCAATTTTTTCATCATTTGGGAATTTTTTAAACTGGTGATAGTATTTTTCCTTATTTCTGATTGAGATCACTAGTCCGTGGGTTATCCATGGCTTAATTAATCTGTGCTTAGATTTTGGTTTAGATACAATTTTTTGTGTAGACAGATTTATGTGGTTTAGGAAAACTGTTTCAAAATTCTCAGCACAGGTATTTGGATTTTCCGATTCGAATATTGATGCCCAGGTTTCCATCTTAAGATTTGCTCCTAAGGTTTCCATATTTAAATATTTTTTTTCATGTTTTTTTTGTCAGTTTTGTTGAGGTTGGTACTTCTTTTACCTATGTTGTTAACGAACATACAGGTGTAGTGGTCAATAATGCTGGTTTTCCATAATATTGACATGTTTTTTTCAGTGTTGTTTGAATTGCACCATATGTGATCGATACAGGAAGGGATTTGTCCGCTGATATTTCGTGTTGCATTATTTATATATGATTTATAATTTAGCGATGTCATTACATTTATATAATCATCTTTTATTTTGCTTTGTACCCAAGGTGCAATATTGATGTTAATATCACCAATTACGATATTAAAGCTACCTTTTAGATTAAATAGTAATTGTTCCGTTTCTGTAATGAAATTTTTGGGATTCGATCCATGTTTGCGGTACATAGCAATAACACGGTACATAAATTCATTCACTTTTATATTGAGATCTAGGCAGTTCGCTAATTGCATTTTAATTTCAGTGATTATAACATTGTTATATTTATTTAGAACAAATACCGCAATACCACTGCTTTTATTGATACGGGTAGTGGTCGAATAGTATGTGTAATTCGGAATATCGTGCAGTGCGCCAGTGTTATTTATGTTTAAATGTGCTTCTGTTAAAACGATAATGTCCGGTAGTGTTTCAAGAAGGTTTAATGTTATTACAAATTCATCTAGATTTTTTGTAAACTTCGGATGTTTTGGTGCAGAATAATGAAAGCGTTTGGGACTTTTTTCAATAGTTCGTTACATTGTTTTGAATCTTCGCAAGTATACTGTGAAACATCTGTTAATTTATCAATTTCCTCGGTTAGAAAATCACCCATAATTTATTCATAATTGATTCTTTGCTGTGCTATGATAGACATTCTTTTCCTGTGAGTACATATTTCACTATTTGCACAATGTTGAGTATTATTTTTTGTTCCGAATAAATTGTTGTTATTGTCACAGTTGTAGCATTTGACACTATCTTTGTTTTTTTCACATTCGCTAAATTTGTGATTTTTTGAACAATGTATACATCTGGGCTTATTCATTTTGTTAAGGCATCTAAGGGATGTATGACCAAAACCAAGACAATGGTAGCACTGCATTAATGGGTCGCAATCTTCTATGTGTGCTCGGACAAAGCCTATATTGATTCTTTGTTTTTTAGTAGAATCTTTCGGATTGGGCCTGTTGTTTCTATTATTATATTACGGAGTTGATCACTTTTTCTATTTTTTAATATTTTTGTTACTTTAATGGATTCATTTGTTACATCGTTAAGTTCATTGTTTTGTAAGATAAGGTCATTTAGAAAATTTTCTTCGTTATACTCCCCTCCGACACCTTTAACAATCATGCACGGTCTTTTCTTTTTCAGTTCTGCTGCAGATATTCCATTTTTATTTTTATTTATTTCTGCTCTCAATTTTTCAGCATCTTCTTTATTCGAGCAGGTCATGATTATTTTATTATTTATTGATTTTTTTATTCCGCTTATTCCAATTCCTAAGTTAGGCGCTCTTATTGTTTTTGTGATAATACTCTTCATGTCTTCAGATGTTTGTTTGCCCTCAGCGGTGATTAAAACCGCAAATTTGGGTTCTTCGATTGGAACCATCTTTTCTTTTAGCACCATTGCATAGGATTTATGTTCATTATTTTTTTCAAGCTCGATGATAACTTTTTTTTGTAGCTCAATAATTTGTTCTTGGAAATGTTTTTTTCCCGTTTCCGTGCTTCTTCTAGTAGTTGAATCGTTTGTTCAAGGTTGTTTCTAATTTTTGTGTCCTTTACGGTTGAAATGTTTTTCAATTCACTTTTAATGTTTTCTATTAATGTTAGTACATCCATTTTTTACTAAACTTGAGTTGCCGTGCGGAGGCAAGTCACTCCGGATCGAAATATGTGACAACACTCACCTTGTTGAACCTGAGATGTTATTTACTTATTCCTACTTTATTCTACCTCAACTCATCTCATCTTCTTCCCTTTGTCCTGTAGTGGGCGGGGGTTCCATGCCAACTGATAATAAATTCAACTCAACACCTCCTTGAAAAGTCATTAAAAACTATGAAAAAAATGATTTTAAATTAGCCGATAACCCTAACCTAACGTAACCTATTTAACCAATTTTATGTATTTTTTTATCATTCTAAATGACTTATCTGAGATGGTTCTGAGTTGGTTTCATTCCAAGTTGTCCGGTCACCGTGGGCGGGAACCCGTCGCATCGAAAAGGCGTCTCCGGGTGTATTTGTCCAAATACCTTTCACTTTGTTACTTTAATGGCCTGCGCGGTCGAGTGGTAAGGCTCTGGACTAGCAAACCGAAGATTGCGGGTTCAAATCCCAGCGAGCGCAATTAAATTTTATTTGTTTTGGTTTATGTTGTTTCACAATTTAATAATTTAAAAATAATATAAGGTATATTTGCGGCACGTTCCAGAGTGCAAGACACTCTCAGTGTAGCCCTTGTGAAAGACCACCATTCAGAACTTAAACGTTGCTTGAAATGGCTATGGCCGTGTTTGGTGACCAGATCTGAATAGCCAGGTACTTTCTCACCTTCCGCCTCCCATCTCCTCACTTCTCCACTACCTTCAGCCTCACAACATCTTAGGGATGTAATAGTCTCACTGGCTCCAGATGTGAGTTGTTGGAACTTTTGTGCGGAATTCACATAAAATATCTGCACTAATATTATAAATGCGAAACTGCGTGTGTTTGTTTGTTACGCTTTCACGCGTAAACCACTAAAATGATTTTTTTTTTTTTCAACAGTAGAAAGCTTCATTATATGCGAGTAATATAGGCTGTATATAGTAGTTTGCTCTGGCGTTATGAAATTATAAATACTAAAATAATATATTTATTATACTTTTTATATTGCTTACAAAAGCGAGCTATTGCTAACGTCAGAAAAAAAAGCAAAACAAATTGTTGCCGTGGAAACGATATTGACATATTTTCGGGAAATTTTATTTCAGGCGTCGTAGTTCATATCTACTCGTCTTTAAAATCGCTGAAATGTATGTACGGGTATAACTTCTGAGCGACTGCAAGAAATTGGATAATTCTTTTTTTTTGGGTTCGTTATTTGGTATAAAACTTCTGGTGAGCTCTGGCATTATGAAATTTGCAATAGGTGATACGCGAGCTGTTTGAAAACTAAATTTATGGAATGCGGGAGGGGGAGGGGGAGGGGAACTCTGGAGGGGGTTTCCATGACCATTTCTTTAATTGACGATCTTATGGTATTAGGTTGATTTTCAATGAATTCAATTTTAAATTTTTCCATTTCACAGTGCGTTTCTTTAAGACTCAGTATAAATACTCAAATCTTTAAGCATAAATACTCAGTTATAACATATTACATTTTTGAAAGTTAAGTAGACGGTTTACGTTTCAATGACGTGGTCTCAAGTCTAAAACATAATCGAATATCTTACTCCCCTTGAAAGCGCCGCAGTACCTGCGAATATAATAGCATAATTTGATAGGTATGCCTAGTTGCACTGTAGGAGCGCATCTATAGCTTACCCTAAAATTTATCCGTATTCCCTAGGAGAAATCGTAAAACAAGATTCGATTCCGTGTAATTTGGTACGTCATTCATCCCTTAATATATTATCATATTTCTCCCACATCGTTACATATCACTCATTTTCATCCCCCAAAAGTCATGACTAATCCCAGTTAAAGTTTGGCAAATGTAAAATAAGGCTTTTCCAAATTATTACGAGAACATTACAGCGTACCTCGCTTCGGGGGGAAACAAATCTGATGAACTAGGGGTTAGCCCGTTTTGAGACGATTTCAGAATAAATAAATAAATATTTTGAATAAAAATAATTACCTAACGTTTACTATTGTTTTTTTTTATATGTACATTTGCTTCACACAGAAGGCCCTGAGGAAAATAATTTCTCCCATCAAAGAAGATGCTGTGTGGAGGGTTCTTTAAAGAAAAAGAAGAAGAGGAAGTTGTTCGAAGGTAATAGGTATGAGGGGTGGATACTTAGGAATCTGGGGTCAGTGTGTCCAGGAGTGACGGACATATGAATCCATCCCTCCAACTGCGGTGAAAGGCGATGAGTCGTGGGATTCTGGCTGGCCTACTCAACCAGTTTCTCAATCAACCAAACCGGCCCGCCACGCATCAGGTGAACAGACACATTGGCCGCCAAGACCTTGACAAACCTTACCGCATGAACTCGGGCACCTCTTAATTGGGCGGGATGGATTTATACGTCCGTCACTCATGGACACACTGATTTCCAGATTCCTACTCACCTTTTCTTTTTCCTTCCCAGAACTTCATCTCCTTCCTTTCACACAGCATACCCGTATGTGACATGGGCCCTGCGGGAACTTTTTTCTTCAGGGTCTCCTGTGTGGAAATATTAATAATTAATTAAAACTACAGATTGAGAATGCTAGTCTGAAGACGTGATTTTAGGTTTTCACGGCCAAAAGTATTTTCGTTATTTATTTTTGGGGTGTTATGCCGTGTTGCGCTAACTCCTTCTTTAGCCAACGTTTCGGACAGCGTTACAGTGTCCATCGTCATACTCATCTGCCCTGATGATGGACACTGTAACGGTGTCCGAAACGTTGGCTAAAGAAGGAGGTAGCGCAACACGGCGTAACACCCCAAAATAAATAACGAAAATAGTCTTAAGACGTTGTGATGAATCGTAATGCCTACCTACACCTACGCTTTGGGAGGAGAAATATTTTCACGTTCAAGAGTGCCTGCGAAGTTTTTTTTTTTAATATCGTGTTAATTAGGTACATCCAATAACGTCTAATAATCAAAACAAGAGACACGCGAACTTTTATCACGATGGGCGACCTTCATTTTCGTTCCCACAGGAATTAAAGTTGAACGAACTTTATTTTAAACAGAATCAAAGACAAAGAAATGAATGTTTATTGGCCCTGAAGAGTGTTTATATAAGTGACATTGGAAACAGAGGGTCTTGGAAACGGAGAGTCTCTTTGGGCGCCGTTAGTGTAATCAAAACAAAAAAAATTAAGGCGTAAGTACATGTTTGGTTTAACACATCAGACATAGAAGTTTACTTTTGAGAAAACCGATTATATTTGACAGTGCGGCCATTAAAATTGAATTACAACCAAGTACGTAAAAAATTCTAATATAAACAGAATTCAATTAATGAAGATTTATTTCAAGATATTTTAAACATAGGAAGGCGTTTAACAAGGTTGAACCAAAATAATCCGGCCCTTGTAGTTAGTTAGAGAACGGTGGGCGGCTGAGACGGTTGAACAATTCGGTGCCTAATTATAACTTAAATCAAAGTGTAAAATCCAGTGAATTTATATTCGATGTTTCTGTACGACTTAAAGATAATTGGAGAGTGGTCTTTAAACACATAAAAATTTAGTGTCTTAAAAAAATAAATATGATTTCGGAATAATAATAACATAATTAAAACTTTAGAAATCCGATTTACTACAATTTAAATTACATTAGTGAGACGATAATAATCATGAGATACGCGACATATAATTGAAAAATAATTTAATTTCACTATGAGTTTACAAAGAAAAAATAATAATAATAAAATTTCGAATTTTATATCTAAAATAAAGTTTTGATTACGACTAAGAAGTCCGGCTGAAATAAATTATAGAGTATCAACGAAATATTAAACAATTAAAACTTTGGTTTTAAAACAATTAAAATAACATCAATGAGATAAATAAATAATAATAACGGATTTATTATGGGCGATTAAAATGATTTAAACTAAAAGAGGGAGAGGATCAAAGGGTTTTAACGTAATCTAATAATACTCAAGTGAAATTTTAAATAGAATTGTTTTTATAATTCAACAATAGTAGGAGAAGGTTTTAGACATAGTCGAAAATATCCAAGTAAAAGTTTTTTTAGTATCGATTCTTTTTATAATGGAAAAATCTAGTTTGAAGGAATGCGATTAAAATTTTAAACACCAAAAGGGTAATTTGCAGAATTTTGGTAAGTCTTTTATCATTAAACTATTTACAGGTTCTTGGAGATAATGCAGAGCAAGCAGTCATACTTATTTATAAAATTTGCGAACAGAGCATGTCGGTAACTAATAATTTTAATAACAGCATGATACTAATAGCTGTGCGCGAGAGTTATGAAATAAATACCTATCCAAGGAGTCAGGTCAATCCCATCGGACATAACATGACTTAGTTTGTTAACTTCGGCCTTCGAATTTGCAACGACGAGTATATACACAGAACTATTTAACTTTCATATTTAAACTTTAATAATTTGTTCCGTAATCGGATTGATCTAAGAATCTTTTAGAAAAATCACGTATTCTAGGGCAGTAGGACATCCAGCAAACACATGGTTTATTATAAACAAAACATTGACATTCTTTTATTTTGTTATTTAGAACGAGTTGGGCAGCAGCGTGCTTGGGGACAAGTTAATTAGTTATAGTTTGTGACAAAGAACTTTCAGTTGATGTGTGAAAATTAATATGTGCAATTTTAAAGCAATAGACCACAAGCATAAAATCAAGGGACAAGTTTATCAATTATGGTCTGAAAATTTAAAATTTAAAAATTAAATTTATCAAAATTGAAATTAGAACTTTTTGCATAACATTGTCTTTCTAGTTACCTAATAGGATAGGTATGCCCTATCCTTTCATACCTAAACACGTGGACTCAGTGACCACATTAAAAGCACTGGTAGTGAATGAAGACATACAGTCCTAATCCTAAAATTTAACCACGTTATTTAGACTTCCGGATTGTTGTATGCAATTATATGTCTCTGGGGAAGGTCAGTGAAAAACTTTCCCTGAGGGAGAGAGAAACTTTAGGCCCTGTGACGGTATTGCCAAGACGGAGGCATGCGGAGGCAGTAGGAGACGTATGCGAGGAATACGCTGGCGCGGCGCTTAAAGAAAACTCTAAGTCATTTGCATATCATAGTCTTGTCGACCTTCGATTTGATGCGAGCCAACTGGAACGCTCCCTTGGCGCAATCGCAGCAGGTCTAAGAGGTGGCAGGAGTGCGATTCTGTCGGATCACGAGGGAGATGGATACGACAAAAACAGTCGCACACCACATTCAACGCGAGTAGAGTCGTGATAAGGGATGCAATGAAATACCCCTTCTAGAATCAGTCGAGTTAAACTACCTGGAGGTGAGGAGGTTGGGATAGTTCTGGGATACGATGGAAGACCTGGTACTTATCTCTGGTACGTAAAGCTCCTATCGAAGCAAGGAAGCCCGCAGAAGAGGGTAAAATCCGGTCTTTAGGTATGTGTAGCCGTTCATTGACAGAGGCCTCTTCGGAAGTCGGTCACCAGAATCTATTTGGTTAGTGGAGGAGCCAACCTTTGCAGAAAACTATTTTTTTTTTATCCTTGTCCCAATCCCTACACACGTCCCTTCCCCAAACAATCTAGTGTTTACTAACCATGAAAATAAAACTCATGTTAGGTGGAGATTTGCAGACTTCAGGTGAAAAAACTGAGACCTAGAATTAGGTCATCTCACGCAGGTAAAGTATATACTTTTCATGAAATGTTTGTTATAAATTGATAACTTTTATTCTCTTTTATTTGTATTTTAAATATAGCTGTGTTAGGGAGGAAATAAACAAAACGTATATCATGTATAGACAAAATCGGGGACGGGGTTAGTTTATCAAACGCGTTAGAAGATATTTAAATCAATTAATATAGAATTCTTTCACTCTTACTCTAAAAGAACCGAAGTTACCACAAAACCATACATTATACTCTTTACATTTGTATGCGTTTTATTACGCGTATGGGTGTAAATCCTAAAACAAAAAATTACACAACGCAGGATACGGAGATAATGTAAACAAAAATTCAAAAGTCTTGATTACTGTGTGAAATTATCACAGGGATTGCGAACAACAGGGTTAGATTAGCTCAGAGTAATGTAGAAGTTTGAAAAATAGGTTAGAGAGAAGAGGTCCTCACAAAAGTGCGAGTGACCTAAAGATAGGCTAGAAGTACCAAAAAATGATTGGTTAGGTACATCATGATAGAAAGCTACGAAAATTGAAGCTACGAGGGTAGGCGCGACACAGCGCATTCGGTGCCGTGATCGTACATAGGGGTAGAATCTCAACATATTTGATACAGCGTAGCCAGGGTAGATTCCTCACGATTTGGTGCGCGTAGGCAGGGTGTATCATCACAACGTTAAGCTTAAAAAAAAAAACAAAAAATATTTAAATTTGATTTCCTTACACTAATTAATTTTCAGCAGCACACAACACTTGAAATAATTTTTTTAAGTCATAAAACACACATAATTTTTTTAATTCATTAGTTCAAATTCAATATTTAAAAAAAATAAAATCCACTCATCATTTTCCATTTAAAGGGCATCAAATATCTACCTTCAGCGACTCTTCTATGAAAAACGAAACAAAAACAATGGTAATAATATTGCACTGTGAATTTTGACGTCGAAGAAGACATAACACGAAAACAGTAAAAACCCCGTGAGACGCTCCCGGTACCACCAAAATTACACTAAAAACTTCTTAATAATAAAACGCCAGTTTCCAGCGCCACTCTCCCGGAGGAGTAAAAAACAAAACTGCGGTTAAAAGAAAAGGCGCACTGGGCTCTGCGCTTTCTCTGGTCTAAAACCCAGTTCATAAACATGCATACAGGTCCCTGCATTACCAACAGACAGATAAAAACGTCAACCATCTTTTTGGGACTAATTCACTTTTAAAGCTCTCGTGGATACACGGGTTTCCACTATGGCGCGGGAGCTTTTAACATTTTTGAGGGGTTTAAAAACTTTGCGGAAAATTATTCCAATTTCACAGGATTCGTGCGCGTATCAAACATTCCCAAATATAGTGTTTATGTTCGATGCTCAAATTTTGATAAATAATCCAAAAGCCGCCACATGCCGCTACACTTTTAAAAGGCAAAGATTTTGTAAAGTAAACTACTTTTAAACTTAATTACCAAAAGAAACATCGGTTTCGGTCGGGATAGATGGAAAAACATGCATAATTCGATTTTCATTAAATCAAAGTTAAAAAAATTCTGTATAAAACATCTCCATTGCCCCAATTTTTTTCGTATAGATTTGACATTGGCGAAGTTTCCTTTCAATGTAAATTTCCATGAATTATTTAGATTCCTAAGCTAAGAACCTTATATAAAATAAATAAAATTTGACGGCTGGCGTAGTCCATCGGTAAGGCTCTTGACTCACATTCCGAAGGTCGCGGAATCGAATCCCGGCATGGCAAATAAATTTTATTTGAATAATTTGTGTTATTTCACCATTTATTCATTTCAAATAATATGCAGTATATTTGCGGCACGTTCCAGAGTGGAAGATACTCTCAGTATCGCCCTGGTGTAAGACCACCATTCAGAATTGAAACGTTGCTTGAAATGGCTTTAGCCGTATTTGGTGACCAGATCTGAATAGCCAGGTACTTCCCACCTTCCTCTTCCCCATCTCCTACCCCCTCCCCACTACCTTCAGCCTCACAACGTACTCCAATTGGGGATGCCATAGTCTCACTGGCTCCAGACGGGAGCAGTTGGGACTGTTGTGCGGTATTCATATTTAAAAAAAAATAGTAAAATTAATAACCTTTTTTGTATATGTCAATAGTTGTTTCTTGTAGTAATTGTTGAAATGTAGTGTGATATATCACAATCTGTGCTTAAAAATGTGGCGGCTTATGAATTATTTAATCATATTTTACCAAATTATGCGATGCGCTTTCATGTTATTGTTGTCATTGTCTAAATATGGCTACGAGTGTTTTTATTGTGTCAGTGAACTAATGTACTATGAATTACGCAAGTCTCGTAGTTTATTGGATAAAAGTATTTTAACTTATTTTTCCTGACTGCTATTATCTGTGGCATCTCTGATTGAGAATATTTAAAGGGTGTTGGAAATGTGGTAGAAATCTATAAATGAGGTTACAAATAATCTGAAAAAATGCTTTTCCAATTGATCTGGTCTAATTTCTGGCTTCCCATCAAAGAATCTATAAATAGGCAAGTAAAAACCTTAAAATATTCCCTTATTTATTTTATTTTGTCTGTAAAGGCTACTCTAGTTTACTTGTGTGCATTGAATTATAATAAAGCGATTTTTAAAAATCTTCTAATGATGTCACCTGCCATGTTACGAACAATAATTTTTGGTTTAGCCATATTACTGGTAAACGAAGATTATTTTAATATTTTTCTTAAGTTATAAACGGTAAAAATTTTATAAATAATCAAAACTCATTGTTAAGGACTACCCCTCTTTATTCTTACCCACAACCTTTCGCTTAGTACAAATTATAATGTCACAAAATTCAGTGCAGAGACAGACTTCAAACGAGTGACAACCGTTGGAGATCAGTTCTATATTTGAATAGCTGCAGTTTATAATCAAAGGTATACCAAGTATTTAGTACAGATATGTGCTACTTTATTCATTTTTTTTTTAAATTATAAAATGTGGGCTAATACATTTCATGATTTTAGAGGCAATTCGAGCAGTTGTTTGTGAATAAATGATAGACGTTTTAAAAAAATTACTGTATATGTATACTTTATAAACAAATTATGCAAAATAAAATTAAAAATTTAAAAGAAAGCATTTGAATTGGTGTAAATTTTAATTACAAATCATTCATTTACGTCGGAAACAAATTTGTGGTTTTTACATTAAAATTATTAACCAAAAACGCATTTTCTTTTTTTTTCCATTATATTAGCATAGTAGATAAGGAAAGATATTTTTTTAATAATTCCCAAAGACGACGGCCGGCGTAGTCCAGCGGTAAGGCTCTTGACGAAAGTCGCGGGATCGAATCCCGGCGTTGCAAATAAATTTTATTTGATTAATTTTTGTTATTTCACAATTTATTCATTTAAAATAATATATAGTATATTTGCGGCACGTTCCAGAGTGGAAGATACTCTCAGTATTGCCCTGGTATAAGACCACCGTTCATTATTGAAACGTTGCTTGAAATGGCTTTAGCCGTGTTTGGTGACCAGATCTGAATAGCCAGGTACTTCTCATCTTCCTCTGCCCCATCTCCTTCTCTTTCCACTACCTTCAAGCCTCACAACATACCCCAATTTCACAATTTATTCATTTAAACTAATATATAGTATATTTGCGGATCGTTCCAGAGTGGAAGATTTATCAGTATCGCCCTGGTTTAAGACCACCATACAGAATTGAAACGTTGCTTGAAATAGCTTTAGCCGTGTTTAGTGACCAGATTTGAATAGCCAGGTACTTCCCCACATTCCTCTTCCCTATCTCCTTCCCCTCACCACTACCTTCAGCCTCACAACATATCCCAATTGCGGATGCCATAATCTCACTGGCTCCAAACGGTAGCAGTTGGGACTCTTGTGCGGTATTCATATAAAAAAATTTAAAATTAAAGAAATGATGCAAAATTGAATTCTTTAATTAGCTTTATATCATCATTTAAAAAATAAATAAATTAAGTAACACATATCCGTACTAGAGATATTAAATTCAACTTTTGATTCAAAAAATATTATTCAGATTGGTTGGGTATTTTGGCCTCAAATCCAAAATTAAGTTTTTTATGAAACGATAGTGTCCTTTGCGTGCGAACTGTATCTAAATTTCTCAATAGACAATAAACAGTGTTAATTTCAAGCGACCTCCCAGGTAAGTATGGTCCTGTATACATTTTTAGAAAGCATCGCGTTCACTGGTCTAGACATTGTACATATATTTTCGTATGAACCGGTGGATGCAATTTTTAGCCATAAGTTGTTTTTAATTGTTTGTCTAGTTTGTAGTTTTTATAGATTTTAGAAATGTATTGTTAGTTTGTACAGCGCCCTTGAGGTGATTTTTCACAAAAACGGCGCTATATAAATCATCCAAATATTATTATTATTATTAAACGAGCCGTTCTTCTTAACT
The DNA here is from genome assembly GCA_936435175.1 of Glyphotaelius pellucidus. Lineage (NCBI taxonomy): Eukaryota > Metazoa > Arthropoda > Insecta > Trichoptera > Limnephilidae > Glyphotaelius > Glyphotaelius pellucidus. The sequence goes on from OW386548.1 coordinate 33,995,182, forward strand.
AAATTAGGATGAAAAATTTCATTTTAAATAGAAAACAATTAAAAACATAAAATTTTAATTTATCTTATCTTTATCAAAAGTAAACTTTCTTGCTTTGAAGGGGAGTACAATTGTTAACGTTTTAATCCCATTCAAACCCTCCCAAGAACTAAATCCTTCCAATCCCTTATTCACTTGCGATCATATCGTGTCTCTCTACTGTCAAGAAGGCCATGTTTGCTTTTCGATTAAAAGTTCCACACGTCAGTTACATTTCATGATTTGTATTAGTTGTATGAATAAAAATTTGTTTTGTACTGGATACAAATAGATTTGGGCACGCTACGTCGCGTTGCTTGCCGAAACAGGCCCCCTTGACGATATGAATTTGTGACTTTTGTAAGTTTTGGTACCGCCGTGCACTTGCTAGTATTTTGTGCAGAGTTTGCCAAACATTTTTCGTGAAAAGGTATTCATTTTTTTTGTTATTTATTTATTTATAAAACAGAAACAAACAGTACATTAGTTACGGCGGTGAAACAATTTACAATTATTAAGTATATTTCATGATGGGGTATCTATATGTTTCTTTGTAGTGTCTACGTACATGAAGTAATTACCGGGTGATGTGTGTAGTGGGTGTGTGTGTGTGTGTGTGTGTATGTGTGAGTATGTATGTATGCGAATTGAAAATTTATATTATTGAAATGATGCACTTTTTAAACTTGGGCAGTGAATTGAAGAAAATGTCGATGTTAGAATTTAGACAAATATTATTGAACGTACGAAGAGCACGATTAATTGGCAAATTAGTTGCTGCATTTTTCTTGTAATTAAGCGTGTGGAATAATTGTGTGGCGTGTACGTCCTAAGGGTATGTTAAAATTAACTATGGAAAGAAGTTCGGTACAGTCAATGTTATCATTTAAAATTTTGTGTATAAATGTCAAATCAGTTATTGCTCGCCTTTGTTGCAAAGTTTGAAATGCGCATTCGAAGTTATTGTTGAATTTTAAGGTTAGATAATATATAATCAATCAAATATTGATTTTTTTTTTTTTTTTACAGTTAATACCGCACAACAGTCCCTACTGCTCCCGTCTGGAGCCAGTGAGACTATGGCATCCCCAATCGGGGTATGTTGTGAGGCTGAAGGTAGTGGGGAGGGGAAGGAGATAGGGAAGAGGAAGGTTGGGAAGTACCTGGCTATTCAGATCTGGTCACTAAACACGGCTAAAGCCATTTTAAGCAACGTTTCAATTCTGAATGGTGGTCTTACACCAGGGCGATACTGATAGTATCTTCCACTCTGGAACGTGCCGCAAATATACTATATATTATTTTAAATGAATAAATTGTGAAATAACACAAATTAATCAAATAAAATTTATTTGCGCACGCCGGGTTCGAACCCGCGACCTTCGGATTGTGAGTCGAGAGTCTTGCCTCGGGACCACGGAGGCCGTCAAATTGGCCGGAGGATTGATTATATTGATTGTAATGATGCCTCTTTAGTGTTTGCGGGCTGTTTGTCATTTGTTAATTAATTTAGAGAACTTATTTTGTAAAAAAAATTATTGTAACCTTTACAATAATACGTACACCAAATATGAATAGAATAAATAAAATATTACAAATAAAATGCTCTCCGCATTTTTCTGCAGATTCTTTGTTGTTAGTAATACTTTAGGTTTTTATGCCCTGAGGTAGCGGACATCATCACTAAGAGCATATTTCACTCATATACAAGAAGTATATGCCATTTTGTTCATCTGTATTTTTTTGTTCAAACAAATAAAAAATCGCCTCTTGATCCTCATAATACCTGGGTTCAGAGTAAAGAAAAATCCAAGGTTAAAAAATACGTAAAGAATAAACGGGTAAGTAAGCTTTCCAAATGCCGAAGCCAAAACGGGTAAGTAAGCTTTCCAAATGCCGAAGCCAAAACGGGTAAGTAAGCTTTCCAAATGCCGAAGCCAAAACGGGTAAGTAAGCTTTCCAAATGCCGAAGCCAAAACGGGTAAGTAAGCTTTCCAAATGCCGAAGCCAAAACGGGTAAGTAAGCTTTCCAAATGCCGAAGCCAAAAAAATATTTGATAGAAGTACGAATTGGTTATTTTTTAACATTATCCATTTTTTATAAAAAGTCACCTTCTGCATCTGCCAACGAAAAAGGAAGGTACCCACTTAAAAGTGATGTTCTCTTGATTTTTTATATTTTCTGTTAAAAGTTAGCAATAAACATACAAAGCACAAACTTCCTTACCCCTGTTTACAGCATTTCGATTCCTACCCCTTCATGACACCTGATTGACGCACCCCAAGCTCCGTCCCTTGCCTCCCACCCCAACCCCGACCCCCGTCTCCTGTCCACTCCCTGCCCCCACCACAGCCTCGTAACCTCCCCCTCTCCCCTCTCTTGGATTATCCTCAATCCACGATGATACTCATCCCGGGGGAAACCGGTTAAATTATATGGAATTGTGGCTGTCATTCTCATTTTGGACTGCGGTGAACATAATTTTAATTAAAAATGGCTTTTATTGTTGTGTCCGGAAGTGCGGCTCGGGGCAAAGTTGAAGGCGGTTTGCTGTTTGATGGATTAAAAAAATTAACTTTCAGAAATGGAGGTAATTATAAATTTGATATATATATATATGTTATTCTTCATTATGCTTTTTGTCGTTTTTTATTATCTTATTTCAATCTCCATTTTAATTCCTCTTATAAACATAACGACTTTTCGTAAGACAGTTTGTAAGTACGAAATAATATAATATATTATTGTATTAATATTGTATTAATATGCAGGGTGTCCGAGGGTAAAGTGCACTTGCTTCGGGAGGTGATTCTACATGATGGTGGAAGTAAAAAACATGAATATTTTTTTTCGAAAAGGCGTTATTTTTTCCTACACAATTTATTGTTTCCATAAGAATATTTTTTCTTATGGCCAATTCTATCGGAGGTTGCCTATCATCAAGGCCATCGTCTCCTTTTTTTTATATGAACATCGCACAAGTCCCAACTGCTCCCGTCTGGAGCCAGTGAGACCATATCATCTTAAATTGGGGTATGTTGTGAGGCTGAAGGTAGTGGGGTGGGGAAGGAGATGGGGAAAAAGCAGGTGGGGAAGAGGAAGATGGGGAAGTACCTGGCTATTTAGATCTAGTCACTAAACATGGCAAAAGCCATATCAAGCAACTTTTCAATTCTGAAAGGTGGTCTTACATCAGGGCGATACTGAGAGTATCTTCCACTCCGGAACGTGCCGAAAATATACCATGTGTTATTTAAAATGAGTTATTTGTGAAATAACACAAATTAAACAAATAAAATTTATCTTCGCGAGTCAAAAGCCTTACCGCTCGACAACACTGGTCGTCATTGCCAGCACCAGACAAGAAAGTCTTATCGAAACTGCACTCGTGCCAGTCTTCAAGTTATTCCTACAATCTTCCACTATTTATCATTTGAGTGATGTCATTTTTAACCCTCTTCATGATGCGTTCAAGATAATAATAATAATTGGATGATTTGTAGAGCGCCGTTTTTGTGAGAAATCACTTCAAGGGCGCTGTGCAGTTTATTATGAATTCTTAGACTCTATCTAATTTTATTATTTACAAATAGATACCGAAAACAAACTTACCTGGCAGGTTACTTCCAATAAACACACTTTAATTAGAAAGTTTGAACTTTGGAGAAGATAAAACTTTGCACGCGGAGGACATCTTCTTTAAAACACTGGACATAGCATGACTGTAAATTTGCTACCCCCATCACATATTAATAAGAAGAGTACTGCCAAAAGTTGAGTTGATATTTATTTTGAAAGACTGAAGAATTTAGGACTCTTCAGGACTGGAGAATTTTTGCCAGAACTAACTTGCCAATGGTCATGCAAGTTGAAAGAGCTGTCTTGTTGTTAAATAGAATCACTTGGAATATCGATATGTTTAACATCAATGAAGCACAATTTATACGGCAAGCTTTGTTGCTGTTAGTTTTTTGCTTATCTTATTTAAAATATTTTCTCTTTTTTAAAAATGCTTAATGTTAATTTTATCATTTTTTTAAATTAATAAATTGAATTAAACTGAATGTATAAAGTCTTCCTGAATATGGGAAGGAAAGCGATAACTGTTGTTTTAATCCAATAAAAAATATAATTATTGTAGTCCATGTTATTAAATCTTCTTTTTTTACATTAACTCCACACAGGTGGAGTTAATGTAAAAAATGCCTGTGTCATCTGGGATGCTGTGTGGAGGGTTTTTTTGAGAAGAGGAAGGAATGAACATTGGTCTTGAAGAGACCCATGTTGTAGGAGGGAGGAAACACAGAGGCCGGCAAATCGTTCCATAGCCGTGCTGCTGACCTCAAGAACGAGTCGAAAAAACGACCCGTTCTCATGTGACAAATGTCAATCCTGTACATATGTTGGGCGCGCGTTTGTCGTGTCTCCCGACTATGCACCGGTGCCGAAGAGATCAGTCTCGCTAGTTCCTCAGAGCATCTTTCATTGAAATACCGGTAGAACTTGGATAGCATTCTCACCCGACGCCTGTACTCTAAAGATTGCAATCTGTTCGTTAAGGTCGGAAATCTATCAAACGGACAGCCCGTCTGCACAGAGTCGAGGGTATTTTTCAAGTATTTTGGAGCTCCAGACCAGAGGTGGCTGCTGAATTCAACAGTGGGGCACATTTGCGATTTGTACAGGGTAAGCAGTTGTGTACTATTAAATTATCTGCCTAAATCTTCTTATGCCTTATTAGAAGTTGGCTAAAATCGGGGCAATCTGCAGACTGAAAAAACGTAACGGAATTACCGGTTAGTAGCTGGTAGTGCTACTTTTTCAAATATTGTCAGGTTTCCAATAACCATCCACAAATAATATATTTGATCGTTGTGTTTATTTAACTGTTGATTTCCACAAACAATTCAATAAAAATGGAGTAACAATTTTTTTTTTACAAATTTTGAGACACAACACGGGTAACAAAATAAAAATGCAAATTCTCATACATCCCACTCATTCTGTATGTATTCCGCGTTTTCGAAAATTATCCGTAAATTCGTAGTCGCACCGCTATTCCACGTTAACCCCTTTAATCCCCAGTCACCGAGTGTTTATAAAATATTAAATCCAGGCTGGCCCGCAGGCAGACGGGGTAGGTATGGCCTGCGATGGGGTAAGGGGGGTTAAATTCACTTTTACTAGGTAGGGACTCTCCGCTCGTTGTTCTACTGCAGTATTATTAATTTCACAAGGTAAAAAGACTCGAGGGAGCGGGATTAGCAGATCACAGAGTCTGAGAGGTTATTAAGTAGAGTATTATCTCTGTCGTTACTGACTCAAACTAAATAATATACCATTTATACGCGGTTGACTTTTTTACGCAAGTAGACCTACTATATTTTTACTTTTAAGAGATAAGCTAGGATATTGTAGTGTCGTCAGCAAACGAGAAAATTTTATCAGGTCTGCCAAAATTACATAGGTCATTTATAAATACTACAAAGAGTAGAAGCCCTTATACAGTTCCTTGTGGGACACCATTTCATACGTGGGACAATATCAAAATCGCTCAAGCATGCTCCAATTTTTAGCATTGTTGGCGATTTAGTAGTTTTGTAGTAACATAAGAATAAGGATCTTTAATTCTAATGTAAGATAATTTACAGACCTCCATGGTTAAAGGTGGCAAAGGTGTCAATGGTTTTTTTTAAGTCAATGAGGTATTTTTAAATCAATTGTCGGAGTTTTGATGTATTACAATATATATTATCTGTTCTTATTACAAAACGGCTTCGACAGCCAGATTTTATGCATTAAAGCTAAGTATTTGCGCCGGGGTACCACTTCAGTCCCTTTTGAGAGTAAATTTTTAAAACTTGCGTATGTATTCAAACCTTCCAAATAATGATAATTGTTCTATTACCTCGCGGTTACTAATTTAATGCCATGAACTTTTAACCACTTTTAAAGTGCAAAAAGTATCCACGCGTTTATCTCATCCGGCACATAAAAGTTTATGAAAATAGTAATAACCAATAAAATTACCGCAGACCCGAGAAAAATCACGGGAAAATCTTAAATCCTGACAGATCAGTACAAACTTTTAAAATGTGTTAAAAAGATTATTTAATAGGTAGGTACCTGCTTTATCGGTAGTCTGAATTCTTCACACAAAATGTTCCAATTTAGAAAACGACACTTAAATTCAAAGCAAATTTGAATTCATTGAACAATTTTTCACGCAGGACTAACGCACATCATAGACAACATAAATTAGATTTTTTTTATATTTACTAGAACTATTCACATAATCAATTCCAATTTTGAAAAGTAACTTATATTCAAAGCAATTTTAAATTAGTATATTCAAAGATTTATATTTTTACAATTAAATTTTCTTTTTACTGAAACTATTTTGGATGCATCACCGTAATTTTTTTAAAGTTTCTTAATTCAATCATCATTCAGCAGTCAATGCCATGTCCCAATGTGGGATTCGATCAAATGTTCTCCACATGTTCTTGGTCCTTGGAACCATTTATTGGAACCACCTGGGGTATCCAATAAATGGTTCCCGGGGAGGCGGAACCCACACCCGCCTCCCAAATTAATGTTGTTCAGAAGTTTTGAAATTTAGTTGTGTAGGTCAAAATGGTATTCCATATTTTTCTCTTATTTTGAGTAGAGCATTTTTTGTGTAAGTGCCTCTGATCGTTTCATGACAGTATAACAAACAGGAGCAACATTAAAACTGGATGCTTTTCTCGTATAAAACAATTCCTTTAAGTGCCACCGTTGGCGTTGGTCGGTTGTGTTGTTTACTAAACAATGTGTGGACATCAGTATGAGGCAAGCGGTAGCCGTAACCGAGTACTTAACCTGAGGCTAGGTTTGCGCGAGGTATAAATCCTGCATCGCATCAGAAACGTATTATGAGTCCGGTCGTAATGCTGTAAGACTTTCTATTTTAAAGAGTTTTTCACGATTTACATGTGTTATTTAAATGTATTTATTTGCAACCGGTTTTGATAACCAGCGTTCTGAAGGAAATAAATACATTTAAGTTAAAAATGTATACTGTAAATGTACTTCGAAACAAAATGTGTACAAATCGTTAAATAGCTAATGCCCAAGAAATATACATAAAACTGTAAGACTTTATTTATAGATGTATTGATTTAACAATTAACCCTTTTTTTATGCTATAAAGAAAAAAAGAAACAAACAAAATTCGGTGTCAAAAGTCATTAACGAATTGTAATGAATTGAAAAAGCTTTTAAGTGATGCTGTCAGATGTCAGCAGGGAAAGTGCTTCTATCGATGGCCGACAGGAGTACCTTTAAAGATGGGTGCCGGCAGGACTGGCTCTGGCGAGAGTTGGTCACTAGTATAGACAGATCGTCTGACTTGCAGTATTATTATTGTAAATACGTAAACTCATAATAAACCAGTTTATTATCTATAACCTACAGTTATTGAGAAGACCCCCACAGAAATAATAATGTTAGATGTAAGTAAGGGGGCATCCATTAATTTCGTGAACTCAAAATGGCGGAGGGGCGTCCAGTAAAATCTCACCAAATAAAAAAAAAAACTGTTTCACTTCTTTTGAAGTGTCCCATTTTGCCGGCTGAAAAAATCTAATGGCTATTATCGTTATGAAAATAAATATAGTCATTTAATAAGTGTAGTGTAAGTCTCACGTGAGGGGTAGGGGGGTCCCACCAAATATCACTTAATCTCACCAAAAAGAGGGGGGATCTAAATTGAAAAAAAAAACAGCTCACGTAATTAATGTATGACCTAATACCCAACATATCACTAATTAACACCAACTGGATAAAACAAGGCTGCAAATAGTCTTGTAAACCCACAAGGTACCAGCGACTGAACTCAAGAAACAACTTGAAATAACTTTAGTCTTGTTTAGTGACCAGATATGAATAGCCATGAACGTCTCAACACTCTTCACTTCATTTTCTTTCCCTTCCCATTCATTTCAGCCTCATAACACACCCCAATTGAGGAAGCTATGGTCCCCTTGAATTCGGGCTGTTTACAAAAAACTGTAAGAATTTATTTATAAGTGTTTTGATTTAACAATTAACTCTTTTTCTTATGCTGTGAAGAAATATATGGAAGAACAATATGTGGTATCAAAAAGACATTAACTAATTAACATTAACTGGATATTTCAAAGGTTAATAGTTAAGACAATGAGCAGCAAATAGTCTTGTAAACCTACAAGTAAGAGAGAGGAAAGGTTTAAGGGTTTTAAACAACGTTTAATATTTATTTAACATGAAAACATGCTTTAAAAGTTATTCACCTTCTGATGCCCTTTCATATGGAAGGCTACCTATCATCTCACAATGAATACGGAATTTTAGCTTGGGGTAATGCTTATTCCAGTGCCCTCGACCCCATCACTAAAGCACAAAAACTAATCATAAAAATAATTCTTAAACTGCCTCTTACTACTAGCACTGATAATATCTTCAATACTTTCAACGTTATGGACATAAAACAACTCTACGCAAGATCCATATTAGTTAATTTACACAAAAACAATAAAACATACAAAGTAACACAAACAATGCACAATACCCGAGCCAAAAACAAATAACTTCCCCAAACTCCTTTTTCCAAAACTACATTTGGACAAAGACACTTCAAATACTTAGCTTGCAAACTATACAATACACTACCAGCTACGATCAGACAAACTGAATCTTTGACAAAATTCAAACAAGATGTAAAGAAATGGAATGTAAGTATTGGACGTCACACTACTGCAAACATCTAAAATAAATCACATTTATTCAGACAACATTTTGCATGCGAATTACTCCATATAAAATAATTTAAAAAAATAGGATCATGTCAAATTTAATTCCATAAATAGATTTGACAGGATTTACTGTTTACTGTACTTCATCTCTTCCTTTATTTATATGATAACTCTCTTTAAAGTATTTACCCACACTTCCAATCACCTCTATGTACCAAATATGTTCCTTAAATATGTTCATTTGTGTACCTCTAAGCCTGTCTTGACACAGGTATATTCTAGTGAGACAAGCAATTGAAAAACCCAATGTAAACATACTGTATACAGATAAATAAAAAATAAATAAAAAAAATCTCAAATTTAATATATAAAAGTGAAGTACAATTTTTAAAGTATACCTAATAAGCCAAATCAGTCTTAGATCTCAACTGTCCCTCCATTTAGCACCGCTGCACAGCGCTGCATTGTATGCGACTGACACAGCCATACAGCGATTAACGCAAAGGGCAAACATTATTTAAAATTCAACAATCAAACGCACAAAGGGCGCCGGGTAAATGTTCTCTGCTTAACCCTTCCGCCCTTGACTCGATACAGATCAAACGGGACCTATCTCAAAAGGGCGAGAAGGATTAAAATACCGTCTTAATTATAGACCTAGGTCTCAACAGAAGGCTCAAAAGCACGAACCCTTTGCTTGAACGACGTGAATTACTTTTGGCCTGTTTAGAATAGTGGACTGGTTATTTTTGGATGGCTAGTTAAATTATGTGGGTTAATAATAGATATGCCTACATAAAATATTATGCGAATTGTTCAGAGAGAACGATAGTTTGTTATGTGTGTTATTAGTAAGGCTTAAAGATAATATTTGTTAGTACATCAATCGTCCAGCTGATTTTTTTTTATATAATTTTGTACCATAGAATTGCTCTCACTGAAAGAATTTTGAGACTCTGATAGTATGAAATATTTTGCCTTTCTTTGTATAAATTTTTTTCAGCTTATAATTTAACCAATGAATTTTGCACTAATTTAATATGGTAAATATTTGTTTTACAGGAAAATCCCCAAGCTGTTACTCCATAACTTATAACAGATTCAGCTAGAGATAAATAAATTATTCGAATTTTGCAGATAGGAACAAAAAATTTTAATTTATACAATCTGCTTACAATTGATCTATTTCCCACTTGAAAAATCAATCAATAATAACACCTAAATAAAAATATTCTTTAACCAGTTCCATATTTTTACATTGACAGACATCTCCAAATACTAAGTTTTTAGACAATGAGGAAAGCAATATTCACATTCACTGTTGCTGATGTTGTTGTTGAAAGAATGTTAACCATAAATAAAATATTTAATAAAATAAAATACTTTTTTGTTTAAAACCACGAGATTTATTAATTTTTGAACCGACCGGTTTCGCTTAACTTAAGCATCATCAGGGTACAAATTAATACTAAACAAGAAGTACATAATGTGTGCTTATATATAACAAAATATAGAGGGAGACAACGTGATACAAATATTACAAACAAATAAACGGTCATAAAATACATTAACATAAGTACTCAAGTAATGGGAAAAACAGAAAGATAATTATGTAGACTAATGGGTTATAATAATAAATTTGGAGAAACAAAGCATTAACTGGCATGGTGATAAGGAGCGCTGGGAATTTTTATTTTTAAGGGTTTATTGGAAACAGACCTAATATAGGACTGCTTGATATGTCTAATTGATTATTAAGTATATGACTTTTGGTTTTTACAGCTTTTTTTATTTCTAGCGCCTCTAGATTGTTTAGTCTGTTACCATGCCCGTTTTTATGTAAGATGTTAGCACCGGTGCTATGACAGAACGTATGATCTTTATCGATCAAATGATTTGCGAATTCTGAAAAACCGTTATTATTGAGGCAACGGAGATGTTCCTTTATCCTACACGTAGTGTCAATATTAGGATAAAGGAACATCTCCGTTGCCTCAATAATAACGGTTTTTCAGAATTCGCAAATCATTTGATCGATAAAGATCATACGTTCTGTCATAGCACCGGTGCTAACATCTTACATAAAAACGGGCATGGTAACAGACTAAACAATCTAGAGGCGCTAGAAATAAAAAAAGCTGTAAAAACCAAAAGTCATATACTTAATAATCAATTAGACATATCAAGCAGTCCTATATTAGGTCTGTTTCCAATAAACCCTTAAAAATAAAAATTCCCAGCGCTCCTTATCACCATGCCAGTTAATGCTTTGTTTCTCCAAATTTATTATTATAACCCATTAGTCTACATAATTATCTTTCTGTTTTTCCCATTACTTGAGTACTTATGTTAATGTATTTTATGACCGTTTATTTGTTTGTAATATTTGTATCACGTTGTCTCCCTCTATATTTTGTTATATATAAGCACACATTATGTACTTCTTGTTTAGTATTAATTTGTACCCTGATGATGCTTAAGTTAAGCGAAACCGGTCGGTTCAAAAATTAATAAATCTCGTGGTTTTAAACAAAAAAGTATTTTATTTTATTAAATATGTCAAACCACAAAGTGATTGCTTTCTACAATAAAATAAAATATTATTGACACGTGACTGTGTTAATATTAAATACGCTTTAAAAGGTACGATGGTCTGGTACATTAGTATAACATTTAGAAATATCCTACTGGTGAACCAGAAAATAACAATATTGTGTTTAATTCACTAAAAGTTCTTCTGCATAATAATTTATTTATTTGTGAGTATCCGAGTATTGTACCAGATAGAGGGTACAGTTTTACATATAACTGCATACTCAAATCAAATTTAGATTTTTCCGAAATGTCTGACGAATCAACTGGACAATCCACATTTAAAAATGAAAACATTTAATTTTCTTGTCATGTTTTTGTTTTGTTTTGTCCCTTTTTTCTTTTTTCCTTTTTTTTCCATATTTGTATATACTTGTTTGTTTTTTTTTACTTGTTTTCTATTGCTTTCTCATTTCTCATTATTTATTCTACTTAACCTGTCTTTTATTTTCATGATGCACTGAATTTGAAACATATATTTTTGATATCAAAATTCCTTTGTAAAATTGTACATATTACCTCCCACTTATGAATTGTAAATTCCTTCCATCCTAAAATTAGTTTTGCGACATATGAGGATTGCTCTAGCAACAAATAAAAAAAATACCTTAGTATTATTTGGTATACCAAATTACACAGGTCACAATTTCAATTATCTTGAGTGACTGACACATGAGTAGGCACGAATAGCATTAAAATAAGAGAAAATTCAGTGTGCTTTTTGATACCTAACCCAAACGACCGAAATTACAATTCTAGCAGTATAAAGCCACAAAAAAAAAACAAATTCCCTGATATTAATTTTTCAAAAGAAGCAAACACATTGTGACTTGACATTTTAAATAAATAAAAAGGAAACACTTTGTTTTACGTCACTTTATTGATATTTCTTCCGTCTACCGGTTTCGGTACCTCCGTACCATCATCAGGATTGAATATAAAATACTGACAAATACAGGGAAATATACATATATATATACAAATTGTAAAAGAAAGAGACAGTAAATTAGAGTGGGACAGTGCGTCAGTTGTGGGAGGGTAGTGGGGGAGGAGCGAGCGGGATAACGTAGAAAGTAGAAATCGAAGCGCAATTCCTTGCACAAGCAGAATATTTGCAATTTTTTTAAATTATTTTTACGTGCAATTGATAATTTATACCTTTACATCTATTAATTAACAGTAAACCTCGCTTGCGAAAAACATATTTCTCATTTTCTCTAATTTAATAAATGAAAACTAAAATTTCCTCTGAAGTCGGGATATTTGCAGGTTTTTAAATTTTTATATGAATACCGCACAAGACTCCAAATTGCTCCCGTCTGGAGCGAGTGAGACTATGGCATTCCCAATTGAGGTATGTTGTGAGGCTTAGGTAGTGGGAGGGTAAGGAAATGGGGAAGAGGAAGACGGGAAGTACCTAGTTATTCAGATCTGGTCACCAAACACGGCCAAAGCCATTTCAAGCAACGTTTCAATTCTGAATGGTGGTCTTACACCAGGGCGATACTGGGAGTATCTTCCACTCTGGAACGTGCCGCAATTGTACTATATATTATTTTTAATGAATAAATTGTGAAATAACACAAATTAATCAAATAAAATTTATTTGCCATGCCGGGATTCGATCTCGCGACCTTCGGAATGCGAGTCAAGAGCCTTACCGCTGGACTACGCCGGCCGTCAGGTAGGTACTTATCCACCGACTTAATTATAAACCACATATTTCATGAAACATTTTTTTTCATTTCAAATAAAGAATTATATCTTCAATTCGTCCAAAGAAATGTCACTATCTCAATGACAATTTTTTCTTCAAACTTTCTTCAGGCAGATAGGTAATAGGTTCTTTTTGATAAGTATTTACCAAAACGAACAAGAAAGTCGAAATAAACGATGATTTCATATTTGAAAACAGGATCTTTAATGAACCACAAAAATGGCCACTTTGGTGAACCGGAATCTGAATTACAGAGCAAACAAATTAACAGACAAACAAATTAACAGACAAATGTAATCCAAAATGACCGAGATAGATTATGACGTTGAGGTCAATAATTTAGTTATTTAAAAAATGTTGAATTTTTTTGTGAGCTGCAGAGGAGAGCAGCCACTGAAATATGGTTCTGCTACAAACTTCCGATCCCTGGTCTCCGGTGAGATCACCATTCACCGTGAGGGTCTCCGGTTGATCTCCGGCGGGGTCTCGAGTGGTGTTTGCTGGAGCATAAGTCAAACTAATACTCTGGCGTTGTGCAACTTTGACTTAGGTGTGTAGGGTCCTCAGCGCTGTGTAGAATGTCTTAAATACTAGATGCTTATAATCTCTATCTTATTTCCTTATGGAATACATCAATTTTCATGCCCAGTATGAAGTAAGAAGGGAAGTATTCGAAACAGGTGGAATTTAACAAAAATAATATAGGGGAAGAGGAAGGTGGGGAAGAGGAAAGTGGGGAAGTACCTGGCTATTAGATCTGGTTACCAAACACAACTAAAGTCAATTCAGGCAACGTTTCAATTCTGAATGGTGGTCTTACACCAGGGCGATACTGAGAGTATCTTCCACTCTGGAACGTGCCACAAATAAACTTTATTTTATTTTTAATGAATTAGTTGTGAAATAACACAAATTAATAAAATAAAATTTATTTACCATGCCGGGATCGATCCCCGACTTTCGGATTACGATTCAAAAGCCTTACCCCTCGACCACGGTAGATATTTTTACATATCTCCCGTAAACATTTAAAGTTTTTAATCTTTTTTAAAAATATATGTTAATTTTGAAGATAATATCTAGACGTTCCCTACGCCGAAACGCAAATTATATGAAATTCCTTCTATAGAAAAAAATCGCCAAGTACGCTCCGAAAATTATTATAAACACGTTTATTTACTTATTTTAGAAGTTATATGTTTCTTTAAATGCTGTTTTAGATGTTCCCTCTAAATGTTTGCTCTATTTTAAACGAGTCGTGTTTTATTGAACATTTTCACAATTTTCGCTTCAATTTTATTGATTTAAATATTAGCGCGCTCTCTCCAACATTCGTAATCACATATCTCTACATCTTCTTTTTGAGCGGGGATACGGCGCCTTAACACGTCGGCTCCGGTGGTGTGTCGGGATTGACCCAGTGATTACGCCATAGATGTTGTGTTGCCTTATCAAACAAGGTTCAAGTGACTTATTGGTATAATTGTAAAATTATAATTGTGTGTAAAAATGGACTAACTAAAACGGACACCATCGTTAGTTAGCTCTGGAATGTAGTATGCGACTGGAATTTTTATTTTTTTAAACTTAACAATTTCTAACTGGAAACATGGGATGTTTGAGGAATTGCAATGTTCATATAAATTAAAGATATGGATAAAAAAAAATGCTCGAAAAGCAATTAAATTTAATGCAAGTAATTATAAAATAATAATATTGGTAATTCTGTTGAATTTTTCTCCACTAACTGGTCGAGACAACTTTATGTAGGTTAAAAAGAAGAACGACCCACCTTAGGTTATCTTCGCCACCAACAGCTTAGACTGTTCTATCTCCCAGCCTGCATTACTAACTTGCCAATGGTCATGCCGGTCGGGAGAGCAATCTTGCTGTTGAACAGAATCAGATCGGATATCGACAAATTTAACGTTAGTGACGCTGCTTTTAAAAGACAAGCTCTCATAATGCTAGTATTGTTGATGTGCCTACTTGCTTATTTTTAATTTAATTCTCTTAAAAATGCCTTTTAAAAGCGCATTAAAATGTGTAATTTCATAATGTTTTTGAAAATATAAATTAATCGAATTGAATTGAATCAGCAAATGAACTGAATAAAGAAAAGTAAGGACAATCAGGGACGCCCGAGAAAAGCGTGGCATGATCAAGTGAACCAAATACTTGAACCAAACCAAGAGCCAGAATAGCAGAATGGTGTGTATGAGATGATGTTTGAATGAAGCAAGGAGTGTTTGCCAAAACCGACATTTCTGATGGTTCATCTGCTCGTGATGGTTAGTAAATTAATTAGATAATACTTTTGGATGGCAATTTTTAAAACGAATCATCATTGTGAATTCAATTACGAATAAGTTAACTTTATTAAAATGGCTTTCTACGAATATATATTCTATTCAAATGTCCATATAGTTCTGCGTGAGCTGCACCAATTAGCGTGATGGTGTGGTGGGGCTGGAGAGGGGTAGGTGGGGGTGGTGTCGGTGTGTAATTATTGAACCCTCGGTTTTGTACCGAAAGTTAAAGCAATTGATGCGGTTACTCCTTTGTGAAGTTGACTGAAAGCGCAGCGGTAATTGCGTGGAGTTAACTCACATATTTAATCCAGACTTTGGCAGTTGTTCCAAGTAATGATGTTCGTTAGTCTATTGCTGGTTAGTTTAGGCACCGAATAGAAAATCGAAAGATGTGTGATTTGTAAAGATTTGAAACCAAACTGTAAAATCTCTCTGTAATCTTTTACAGAGATATTTCATATATTATTAGTACTGGTAATATCTCAGTAATATTCTGTTTTTATTGAAAGACTTTAGTTCTTTAAAAATCATAGTGAATGTGTATTGCTAACTAACTTACTAACTAATCATCACGCCGTTTGCCCAAAGGGGTAGGCAGAGAGGACGGACCGCCAAACCAGACCGTCTCATACATGCTCTTCTATTATTCTGACTCTTGACATCGCCCGACTCAAGTATCTGATTCACTTGGTCGTGCCATGTCTTCCTCGGACGTCTCCGACTTCGTCTACCATTTACAATTGCGTCATATATTCTCCTTACACTCCTTTCCTCATTCATTCGCTCTACATGGCCAAACCATCTGAGCGTCCCTTTCTTAATCTTATTCATTACACTTACATCAGCATTGCATTTTTTGCCGATCTCCACATTTCTCACACGATACACACATACGTCTCAGGAATCTCATTTCTACAGCATTCAGTCTACTTTCATCCTTTTTCTGCCAGTTCCATGCCTCACTGCCATACATCAGGGTAGGTACCAGCACTTCATTATGGACGGCTAGCTTCGTTTCTTTTGATAGTTTTTTGTTGGCGCCAACGACGTTCAGTCCTCCATTAATGGAGTTACCGGCATTTACCCTTCTTTCGATTTCTCTATCAGTCTTCCCATCTCTCGTAAGCATCCTTCTCAAATACACAAACTCATCCATTTATCGTTTATTGCTATTTTGTTAATATGCTTTAACAAATATACGTCCGTGCAACTCGGAAGCTAGTTTGGTCAGAGGAGCTCTCGCAACAAAATAACTTGCCTGTTTCTCTTCAGCTATCTTCGACACATGTAGTAACCGACACCATGTGACCCGAGTACAGCATAGACAACGGGAAGCAATGATAGAACTGATCATAAACTAATATTATGATACATTACACATAGCGATATCGCCGATGAATATTGTGTTTTGATTATCTGTTTCAAAAAGAATTTCTACATTAAAAAATATTTTGTAAGTTAATTTCACTCCAAATACAGTTCTTACAGGTACATAATCTCCGTCAAAAGACTTCTTTGTTTATCTTTTTAGTGATTTTAGAATATTTACCTTAAGACTGGAGGGTGTGGGAGTGAATATGTTGTGGAACAGAAAGTGTTAAAATTCAAAAACCGGGGTCACCAATATAGGAGGATTGATCTTACCAAAATCAACACTTCCATCTTATCATTTACGAGAGTAAATGATAAGATGGATTAATTTAACAGATTCACTTTATTTAAAAATAGTTATTGAACACAATGACGTGACACTTAATTATCTCTGAAAGGGCGAGAGTTAAAATGTAAATCAGCTGACAGTCCAAGAGTTCGGAACGGAATGCTTAGCGGCCGTTTTGTGAACTAGAGTTTGCTTGTATCCGGTGTGGCCAGCCTTCACATTTCCAATATACAAAATGTATTAAATAATAAATAATGCTTTCCAGTACCTTGCCATTGGAAATACCTGGATTGGGTAACTAAATACGTCTAAAATCGTTTCAAGGAACGCTTCGGTTCTGAACAGTGGTATTTCACAGGACGTAAATCTGTACTCAAACGTGCCTAAAGCCTTGATTACATTGAGCGAGTTTACAAGCTACTAGCCGGTGAATTCACTATCTGCTAGTAAACTTGTTCTGTGTAAATTAATTCACTATCTGCTAGTTAGCTAGTTAATATGATTACACTGAGCGAGTTTACTATCAGCTTGTAAACTCGCTCAATGTAATCGAGGCTTAAAATGCGTGAATAAGGAACTCCGGTGAAAAATATTATGGTTTTAAAAAAATATGTTCAAACAGACCAATAAACGCTGATTCTGAATGTATAAGTAAATAAATAATATTTAACGTAGAGTTTTTAAAAAAATATTAAAAAGTGCATTTTAAAACAGTTCATTAAAACACCCTGTCAAGTTGGTATTATCGAATTTGTGAGGCGTGACGTCGCCGCTTCCATAAAACGCTCCAAAGCTGAAATTCAAAATGGCGGACATCGAACAGCTGATTCCAGTTCCATACAAAATTCAACTTCGGTTTCCTTAATATTGATTTCGATTCGTAAAGCTAAAAAAATAATAATTTCAAACAATTTTTATACCACTCTCCCGTAATAATATTGAAAAATATAATAAATATAATATAATAAATAAATAATTACACCTAAATAACGTTTTACTTATTGAATAGTTTCATTACTTCCTCCATACAAAATGACAACATCTGTTGAAAATAACTAAAACTTTTGGCCAGATGACGTCACAGGGTCAAATGACGTCACGGTGGTTTTCGGGGATCTTGAAAAATTAAAACTTTGACATTTATTTTAACTATTTAAACTAACTATTAAAATAAAAATAAATACGCAGTTATTTAAGTTAGAAGGTCATTATTCATAAAAAAAAATAAAAAAATTGTACTGGAGTTCTCTATTACCAGTATAATTCTGGTGAAAAAAGGCCTTGCATACTCGTAACATTGCTTTTTTAACAATAATTCCACACAGGGGGCCCAGACAAAAATAATTTATTTCAGGGCGTTTGTCATATTTGGGAATATTGTGTGACGGGTTTTTTTTTAGGAGAGGAAGGAGTGTACCTGGGTTTCGAACAGACCCATTTCGTTGGAAGGAGGAAACACAGCCGAGCGGTTGAATTCATGATACAGCTTGACCCCTCAAGATAATTTCTTCAGTTTTCGGAACCACTCATATAGGTCTCATTGAAATCGCTGTGTCTCCCTTTATATCATGGTTAGAAATATGATCTTAATGGTGTTAAAAAGAGATAGCACCACGCTTTATTCAAATTGATTCAAATTTTGCGGTTAAAAAAGTTAACCGCAAAATAATTAAAATGTGCACTTTTATGAATTTGAAAAAAAATATTAATTATTTTTAAATTAAACGACAAAACAAGTGAGTTGACCATAACGTTTATAATACGTTTTCCTAATAAAATATGAATGTATTTTTTTCATTTTCGAAATTTTAGTAATTTTAGTAAATTTTAGTAATTTTATTTAGAAAAAAAACATAAAATGGGTCATTTTTAAAACTTTTTTATGTTTACATTCAAAATATTCATATTTTAAATAATAAATGTTTATTTCTGACCATAAAATTTGAAAGCGTATTTCATCACCTTTCAAAAACAGTTTTAAATTTTCGGATGCGTTCAGAAACATCCCAATTATTTGGATTTTATTGCAAAGCAGAAATATTTTGAACCTCAGAAAAACCCAAAAAAAAAATTAAATAACTTTTATTCGTGTTTAATGACCAGATTTGAATAACCTAAAGTCTCAACGCTTCTCGATTAATCTCCTTCCCCTTCCCATTCAGCCTCACAGGATACCCACAATTGAGAAAGCCATGTTTCCGTTGAATTCAGGCTGTGTACACATAAAAAACGCACATTCATTCGACTGGATACGACTAGCCATGAAGGTATCACATCAAATTACTCTAAATTTGATCAAGAGCTCAAAACCAATTAATCAGAATATTAAACGCATGATATTTTAAGCGATTCATAAAAAAGAGTTGCTAATTTTATCGCCTTTACCATTTCTTTCGTTAAACTCACCCTGCCAATGGTAGATAAAATGCAACAAAACACTTTGAATGTTAATTATTTTATTCTTTACTTCCCTTGCTTAGGTGCCTTTGAAGCATGAAATTTAATTAATTGTCTAGAAAAATAAGAGGGTGAAAACGACTCGCTAAAGCTGTTTTTAATTACTTCTTATGCAACCAATACTGCTGCCCTTTATTTATCGTCTGCTTCTTTATTTTACTCGGAAACTCTTCCGGCCAAGGGATGCTGAGATACAAGGAACTGACGACAGACACAATAGAAGAAAAAAATCTCAGCACGTCATTGAAAATCTTTACAAGTATGATCTGTGGAGTGTTGTGTTGTACCATATCTCATATTTAAATTCATTTAATAATTAGCATTTTCCATACATTTTATCATTTTGCTTAACTTCGAAGTGTCGACTCTTTTACTCATAGCTTTAACGTGTGTGTCAGCTTTTGCTAAATATTTCGATTCACTTTTTGTCTACGCGCTCATTTTGTCTGTGGTTATTCTTTCAACTTTCACGTTTGTGTTATTCTAATTTCTCGCAATTCATTCTGCAAATTAAAGCCCTAGTGCTCAGATTAGAATCAAATATCTGAAAAAAATCAAAGTTTTACAACAATATCCGTTAAAAAACCACAAGTGTTTTACTAACAAACAATAACACCTCAAACCATCACATAACCTCTCTCTCTCTTTCTGTACGGAATCCCTTGGTGTGGAAACGAAGAAGTCTATGAAGCCGCTCACCTTACAACTGACAGCAGACTGTCTGGAGACCAGACCCTGGAACCCACCAAGATCCATGGTGACCTGACAGTCGTTCTTATAGTATATAATTTTGTATGCTTTATTTACCAATTTGTAACCTAAAATGGACTTCAAAAAACCTTTCATAATAGGTTGATATGACGCTGGTTTTTTAACGTAATTATCTGTAATTATCAAACAACTGCTCCCGTCTGGGGCCAGTGAGACTATGACATCCCCAATCGGGGTATGTTCTGAGGCTGAACACATATGCAATATAGGCATGCTAAGTGAATAGTTTTACAGGTATTTTCATGGAGCCTGCTCTAAGGACCCAGCAGCATTGATCATCGGTGCACGTTCGTGAAAATCAACGGAAGTATCTCGAATTGAGGATTTCATTGTCTCTTTTTTGGTTTATCGAAATATATTATTTATTTACAGAGATTGCATATATTTTCAAACTCGCTAGAAGTTCACCTGTGTTGTGGAGGACTCTGTCAAGAGTAATTTGATTTATTAATGGAAGACTTTAAGGTTCCGTTATAAACATTAAAAAAGAAGGAGAAGATTAGATGATGGTTTGAAAGGCATGTTAGTTCGAATAATAGAGGGATCGCGCTAAAACAATAAAAACTATTATTATAATAACAGACGTAAACGATTGTTGTGAAAACGTTTGATAAAGACCTTTGCTCACGAAGAAACTGAAATGATACAAGTTGTCAACGAACCAGCACTTTTGCTTGTGTGGCAGTTACTTTTCAGTTGCCTTGTTAATAGGTTGCCACAGCGCTCACGAATTTCGAATTGCGTTGACAACTGGTTTCATTTCAGTTTCTCCGTGAGCGAAGGCCTTAAGACTCGACTTACGAGGAATTAAAATAGATAAAAAAAATCTCTTGTAATCTGAGTTAACTAGTAATTAAAAAAATACTGTGAAGGTTTTCATATTTTTTTAATGTTTTTTAATTTTCGGAGATTTCTTTGCGATTTTTGAAGTTAAAACTTCTCTAGCATGTTGTAATTTGAAACTCGATGAAACGAAAGCGAGCGATACTAAAAAGAGACAAACACGTAAATCTATGGGATTTAGCCTGCGAGAGATCATTCCCATTCTCATGAAAGCAAAAAAATATTTATTTTATTCGCGATTTCTCGGTTCCAATATTATACGAAAAATCCACGGCCCCACGTAAATTCCCTTTGGTAAAGCGGTATAAAGCGCCTGATGAATCTTTGCAAACCAGGGGTCGAATTCTACGAAATCCAAAAAAAGATAAGTATTTTTTTTTTTAAAATCAATATCCAATTTTCAAACCACTCCAAAATGAACAGGCAAAAAAACAGGTACACTAGAATTCGACGACAAAAATATGGAAAAAATCATCTTTATAAATAATAGATAAAAAAAGTGCTTCGTAGTCTCCACACTCTTGTCTACTTGTATAGTTTATTACAATTTCAATTAAGTAATTACATTTTCGTATAGTTAATTACAATCATATAGTTAATTACAATTTCATAAAGTTAATTACAATCATATATTTAATTACAATTTCATAAAGTTAATTACTTTTTCATGTAGTTGATTACAATCGTATAGTTAATTGCTTTTTCATATAGTTAATTACCATATAGTCAATTACAAATTCATATTGTTAATTACTTTTGTCATATAGTTAATTACAATCATGTAGTTAATTACAATTTCATATCGTTAATTAATTTTTCATTTTTTTTCAAGAGTATCAATTTAAAGCGTTAAAGAAAAGTATTTTATGTGTCGGTGGAAATTCTGTATGCGGGTTACATTTCACTAAATCGGTTATATACAAGTATTATTAATATTATTTTGGTAACACTTAAATTATGCAATTAATATGAAATCAATCACAAATACATTCTAGTCAATGGAATTGACCGTTAAATTTATTTAGTTCCGAATCCCGGGGGTAACTAGAGCTTTATTTAAGTTACCGGTAATTAATACCCTTGTTTCCACAGCCGGCCAACTCGGTCAATAACATTTATAATAATAACATAACGCGTCAAAATAACAGTGATGTCCTGAACTCTGGAACCCATCAGGTCACAACATGAATAATAATTTATTTATAAAATGTATCTAGTAGAAACAGAAAAAAATATTTATTCGTAAAATTATCTGCTGAACGCTGATTGGGTGAGAAACGCCAAGAATTGGAAAATGCTCATGAAGAAGAAAAGAAAAAGTGAAGAAGGCTCATGAAGATGAAAAGAAGAAGTGATATATTTTTTACATTAACTCCATACGGGAGGCCCTGAGGATAATAAGAAAGGAATGAACATTGGTCTTGAAGATTGTAAAAAATTGATGTTGTAGGAAAGAAGAAATACAGAGGCCGGCAAATCGTTCCACAACCGAGCGGTTGAACACAAGAACGAGTCCAAGAAGTGACCCGTTCTCTTGTGACAAAGTCAACCATTGGGCGCGCGTTTGGCGCGTTTCCCTGCTATGCACCGGTGCCGAAGGGATCAATGACGCTTGTTCTTCGGAGCAACTTCCATTGAAATACTGGTAGAACAAGGATAGCATTCCCACCCGACGCCTGTGCTCTGAATATTGCAATCCGTTTGTTAAGTTAGGCGAATCTATCAAATGGACCGCCTGTTTTTGCACAGTGTCGAGGGTTTTTTCAGGTATTTTGGAGCTCCAGATCAGAGGTGGCTGCCAAATTCAAGCGTGGGGCACACTTCATATTAAAAATTAAATTGAAAAATTATTTTTAAAAATTCACTTGAAAATTAGTGATGAAAACAATATTTTCAACAAGTCCCACAAATTACTGCACTCTGAATAATATAGAAAATATATAACGCGGCAGAAGCGAAACTTTACCAAAACAATCTCAACCAAGGAGCCTTTTAAAGTAAGGTCATAATCAAAGCAGCCAATGAGCGCAGACCTAGAGAAGAACCGCCTAGGTTGCCCATAATATGAAAAAAAGAATTAGTTGAAGATAATATTGTTAATTCTAAAATTTTAAATATGATATTGACAGTTTGACAGAAGGTGGCAATAGCAAAATTGATTAACGCGCACGTCCCGGTTAGACGAGAGGTCTGGGTTCGAGTCCCAGTTGCGACCATTGTGTTTTTCTATTTTTCTGTGTCTTATTGTCTTTCATACTTTCGTTTAAATTATTAGTGTTATCTTCTTCTTCAATGAACTAATTGAAGTTTGAAATAAATATTATCTTATCACATTATTGGCCGATTTTCCAGGCATATAAACATCAGAATAATCCCGGCCCATAGAATGTTATTCCAACTGACCACTACTCAAATTTCAATAATACCTCTTATTACAAAACTGACCGCTACTCGACGACGTTATTCAATTAGTTCCATTGAATTGGCGCGCATAGATTTACCTCGTGATAAAGGACAATCATTCGGAGATTTGAACGTTTTCAAATTAAATGTCCAACCGCAGTGGTTCCCAGAACAAACAAAAGCAATTTGTTTTTGTTTTATTTTAATGTGTATTAAAACATAATCAAGGCCGAATTGTTCTCATGCAGGTGTAAATGTCAAAGTTCTGAATAAATTTAACGTAGGGTATAACTTTCAGGTATAATTTTTTTTAAATATGGTATTTATGTTTTTCTTAATTTGGGAGGTGGATATGGGTTCACCGCCGGCCGGGAACCATTAATTGGATAACCGTAGGTCAACCCAAGTTATTCGCTACATTTGGTTACGTAGAAGGAGTGCCCGGGTTCATGGTGTGAATTTTATTCGAGTCTTGACGGCACATGCATCTGCCCATCATCTGCATTGCAAGCTGGGTTTGGAAACTGTTAGAGACCGTTTGGCCTCTCCAGCAGGATTCTCCCGGAACATTGCCTTGCACTGACAATAATTTTAAAAATAGTTGAATGATTTGTAGAGCGCTGTTTTCGTGAAAAATCACCAGCCTATTTATTTATATGTTTTATTCACCGAAGGCATCGTAATATCAAGATTATTAAACATGGCTGACCGAATTCGGTAGGTACTTCAGATTTTCATTGTAGGGTATTTATTAAAGATATTTAGCTAAAGAAATATATTTATTCTCTGACTTACCATCTCAGATTGACCACCAAACAATTTGTTCTTGGCACACGCAATTTTACTGCGAAATGGAGCTGAGTTATCATTTGTATTTTTGGCGATTACTTAGTTAAAATCTTTGATTGTCGCCATAGGTCAACCCACAGCGCCCTTCTTGACAATATCAAGGAGGTTGCTGTGTTTATACTTATGTCGACAGAATAGCACTTAACCCTTAACACGCAAACATCTCAGTACAACTTCTCCAAGTGAGGTGTTCTCGAAATGCTACAACTAACCTCTTTACACATAGCTAATGAGTTTTAACTTTTTTTGTAGTACAGAATAATAGAAGAGCATGTATGAGACGATGTATGAATGTGAACGAGGCAAGGAGTGTGTGCTAAGATTGAATCCTCTGCTTACCCCTACGTGGAAAAGGCGTGATGGATAGTTAGTTAGTTTGTAAAAACCACTGTAATCGTTTGTAAAATGCATATTCAAGAATAGAAATAAACCTATATTGGTATACAAAAATGAATGTATTTTCTCTTGCTTGTTTGTTTGTTGTCCATGCATTGCTATACCTATTAAGCACGAGAAATGTTAGAAACCTTCAAAATATCTTCTTTCCACACTCGCGAAGATTTCTTAATTATTACCACGTGACAGTAAATCTTAAAAGTTTTTGAATCATTACAAAAACTCTTACGATACTGTCAAACATGTCACAATTTGAGAAAAACATTTTGAAAAATAAACAATCAAATTCTATTTAAATTAATGAATTTTAATAACGTACTAATCTATAATATGTGGAACACTGAAGAGGGGAGGGGAACGCGGGAGGGGGGTTTGCGGAATGGGAACGTGGAGGGTAACGCGTGAGGGGAAGGGGTATGGGAGAGGAAGGGGAGGCGGAAGGGGAACGGGACGAATAGGAAAGGACACATGGGGAGAAACAAATTATTTATTAAGTGGCAATGCAATGCATGCCGGGAACTCGCAAGTAAATAAATAAAAGATTTATCGCCAGAATTCGACATGTACGGAAAAAGGAAAAAATAATTACGAAAAAATTGATAGCTACTGAGACCATTCTATTTCTTTTGCTTTGACCATAGACATAGGGCTTTGCCATTCTTTCTTTAAATCATCTTTTTTCAGGGAATATAAAATCAATGTGTATATGTGGACGGCCTCCGTGGTCCCGAGGCAAGATTCTCGACTCACAATCCGAAGATCGCGGGTTCGAACCCGGCGTGCGCAAATAAATTTTATTTGATTAATTTGTGTTATTTCACAATTTATTCATTTAAAATAATAAATAGCATATTTGCGGCACGTTCCAGAGTGGAAGATACTATCAGTATCGCCCTGGTGTAAGACCACCATTCCGAAATGAAACGTTGCTTGAAATGGCTTTAGCCGTGTTTAGTGACCAGATCTGAATAGCCAGGTACTTCCCCACCTTCCTCTTCCCTATATCCTTCCCCTCCCCACTACCTTCAGCCTCACAACATACCCCAATTGGGGATGCCATAGTCTCACTGGCTCCAGACGGGAGCAGTTGGGACTCTTGTGCGGTATTCATGTAAAAAAAAAAAAAAAAAATTATGCAAAAACTTAAATCAAGAGCGAAACTAGGTAGTAAGACTATATGTTATTAGTATCTACGGCCCATTTTGTATAAAATTGTGTAGTTTTATTTTGGCTTTGTTACCTGGCTGTCAGTTGAGAATTAAGTTTTAGAGTATGTAACCGTCTGTTCTTCGTTCGCCCCTATTCTGTCATGGCCCGTAGCAGAGTGCCGATGACGCGAAATTGCGAAACCTCCCCCTCTCCCTCCTCACCCCCGACACAACCCCCACCCCTCGGATATCACGTGATTTGACGAGCTCCTACGTCACACGAAACGGGCTTAAATGCATCCACCATCACATGAGGTCGGCTTACAAGGGATGTCCCAACATTCTCAACATGATCAGATTTATTCCAACATGTTTAATCAACTCTGGAACATAGTCATATCATTCACATACTCGTACATGACAGCAGTGGTCTAGTGAAGTCGTCTCACAGGGGATGTCTCAACATTTGCAAAATTATCACACATTTTAATAATATTACAAAACAAACGTGCAACTTATTTCCACTTAAATTTATTTGACCGTAACTGGTTTCAGCTTGTCAAAACCATCTTCTGGCTGGTACAAATTAATCTCAATCTACGGTTTTATATACGTAACATTAGTTGGAAAAGGGTGGTCTACAAGGATTTTATTCAATAGAGAATTCCAGTCCAATTTTTTTATTTTTTTTTTATGAATAATGACCTTCTAACTTGAATAACTGCATATTTATTTTTATTTTTATAGTTAGTTTTAATAGTTAAAATAAATGTCAAAGTTTTAATTTTTCAAGATCCCCGAAAACCACCGAATCTAGTGTGACGTCATCATGACTAACCGAAGTATGAATCTTGTAGGGAACTGGAATCAGCTGTTCGACTCCCGGCAATTTTAATTTTTAGCATTGGAGCGTTTTCATAGACATTACTGGGCAATACGATCGTTTTTTGTACAGTTAAAGTTTTTGAATATTTTAAATAATATAGATAAACTAATAGAGATACTTTATTTTTGATACTGAATTATTTAGGCCTAAATAATGTTTCAATAAAAACAAAAACTATTATATGTCCAATTCTCTATAAACCAATAACACGGAATGCCGAACGGCTTGCGTCTTCATTTCTATTGATTTCTTTACAACTTTGACCCAGGTGACGCGGCGCGGTGACGTCACGCCGCCAAAATCCAGCAAACTTTTATATTCAGAATCAGCGTATATTGGTCTATATGAACATATTTTTTTAAAGCCATAATATTTTTCACTGGAGTTCCTTATTATATGGGTTTTCTTACGTTTGTTAACAAGTCATCTTTGAATCTCGAATTTCTAATTATTTGGATACTCCCAGTTGGTTTAATTACCTCGGGTTTGTAGCTTACTTTGATATTGTTTGGGGAATATCTTTCAAGTAATATGAATTATAAATGATCTTATTTTATTGTTGTCATGTTCTTTCTTAATTAAAATCGTTATTATATTTGTGATGATGTGGAATTTTTGATGGATGGATTGATTTTTAAAGGGACACGTATTTTAAATTGGAGTAAGAATAATATCATAATAGTAATTGTATAAACAAAATACATTTTTTACTTTAGAACGTATAATGAAAATGGATTACAGGTGTTACTTTTTTAAGAGACCACGTGTCTAAATCTTCAATCTTATAAAAAATTTATCAAAACTTGGCTAAAAACACTGAAACAGATTTTTTTCGTATAAGAATGAATGTTATAAGTGCAAATAAATGACAAAAAACATAGCAAACAATATATTTTATCAACTCTAAGACTTAGATATAATATAATTATATTTAACGTTAGATAGATATATTGTTTGCTATGTTTTTTTGTCATTTATTTGGACTTACAACATTCATTCTTATAAAACTTTCACTAATGCGATAATAACAGTTACGTCTCTTTGTAGACTGTTATTTTTTATTGCATTTATTCAGTTTTCCTTTTTAAATTCCATAAATTATATTTGAAGGCTTAAATCTCCACTTTTACCATAGAAATACAATAAAAATAAAAATAATACCCTTGCAGGTTTAGCCTTCGTGAGATTTGTTTTGTTCATACATTGTTTTTTATATCCTTTTTGTTATTTTATGTACCCATGTATTGTATCAAAAAAATTTATAAAAAAAATCATTTGATTTCATATATCTTAATATTTTTCTAATGTAATCACATTTTGCTTACAATTTTTTTTTTTTTATATAATAGATAGGTTGAATTAGAACATCCTTTGAAATTTCTCTACTCCATTCGACACTGCATCTCACCTGACAAGATCTTGCATCAGATGCCAACAAAGGATGCAAGGCAAGTACCGTCTTGTTTAGCAACGAGTCCTTATAGATGTAGAGGTATGGGAAGTAGGTTCGTTGTAGATTGTAGAGGTATTGAGGTACAGTCTGTTAACATAGAAATTTCATAATTTCATGGCAACACCGATTTAAAAAAAAAATAATGGTGTTGCCATAATAGATTTCCGAATCTGACAGTACGATAATAGACCGGAAATTGGGATACTTAATAAAAAAATCAGCGCGTTTCTTTCATACAGTTTTTGAAGTGAAACTTATTTAACACCGTTATGATTTGAAACTCAGATGAAACGGAAATGACACTAAAAAGAGACAAACACATACATATGTAGGATTTAGGGTGCGAGAGAATGTGTTAGAATGAAACCTTACCTACAAACAGTACCTACGAAGCGTCGTGCTGGCCGCATTGGCCGCTTTGATTATGATATCACTTTTCAAGGCTCCTATTGGTTGAGATTGTTTTGATGAAGTTTAGCTTCTACCGTGTGAACTGCACACAATTTTTTTATTAAGTGTTGTGCATTTTAAAAGTACAAAAAAATCAAACATATTTCGTTTGGTAACTTAGCAGGGGTGTCCGGGTTTGTGGGGTGAGCTTTGTCCATGTAATGGTGGTGGATGATACAACTAGACTTTGCACCTGGTGGAAGGGATGAATTCATACATTCTTTCTCTACACACTGACCACCAGATTACTAACCACCTATTAATTTCCACTGTCCAACACGAAATACAAGGTCACACCAATTATTCCACATCCCGCACACAAAAACAAATTATACGCAGCATTCATTTCTCAGAAGGACGTGCACAAAATACAATGACATTCTTTTCAGACGCTGATATTTTCTATTTATCCTCAAGCCAATTTACCAAATGCATAATATAAAAAATTCAAACAAATTGTTAATTACGAACCCTCTACCCTTGCTGAGTATTTTTTTTTCTCTTTTTATAATAATAATAATATTTGGATGCTATATACAGCGCCGTTTTGTGAAAAATCACCTCAAGGGCGCTTGTAAACGGATAATCATGTTTATTCTATGACTAGCTTTTCCCCGCGGATTCGCTCGCATGGTATTACGGGAAATTACTGTAGCGCTTGCACTTATCAATTATCTCCCCCCCCCACCCCACCCCCATCCTCTCCCGCATTCCATATATTCATTCCCTTACATTCATTTTTAAACATCTCGCCTACCACCTAAATTTCATAATGCTATAGCTCAAAGAAAAAAAGAATTACTTATCCAATTTTGTTCATTCGTTCGGAATTTTTATGCGCTTACAAACATTTCGGATGTTTATTTTTATTTAAATATTTGGAAGTTCGTTAATATAATAAAAAATACTCTATTTATCATTCAGTCTTTAAAATCGTTACGAATTATATTTTTAATACAGGAACTCAAATCTGACATTTATTCCAAGCTTGTCCAAAAAAACAACGAATTCTAATATTTAAATTTTCTGCAGTAGTAGCTGACCAGTAGACTGAGTGCCTACCAGCATAGAGCCCAAAAATATATCAGCATTGTTTCCATGGAAAAGATTTTTTTCTGACGTTAGCAAAAACTCGCTTTTGTTAGCGACAGAAAACGTATAACAAATATAATATATTAATATTTTTAATTTCATAACGCCAGAGCTTACCATCATATACAACCTGTAGTCTGCGCATATAATTTAGCTTTATATTGGTGAAAGAATGATTAAAGTCTTTATATTGTGTTATGCGTGAAAAGGTCATAAACAAACTCGAGCAGTTTCGCATTTATAATATTAGTATGGATGTGAAAATGTATTATTTTTATAAGGTTCACAGTATAATTTCATTTTATCTGACCTACATACTTAAATCTGTGTTTTTTATTTGTTTTTTAAATATTCTTTTCCGTTTTTTCTACCACTTTATGTTTTTTTATTGATTTAATTTATGTTTAATATATATATTTTTATTTATTATTTTTTTTTACTACTTTTCCATTGAAAGCATTTGCTTGTGTGGGTTGTTATTAGTTAGTACTTAAATAATTCATTGTACATAAATACATGTGTGCTGTAGTATTTATTTTGATAACATTATTATGTATTTTAAAAAATCAACAATGTTATGGGAGACATTTGTATGAATTTGACAAAGGATATTTGCAAGATCAATGTTATGGAAAATGAAAATAAAAATTAAACAAAAAGAAACAATGTTATCGAAGACATTTGTAAGGATTTGACAAAGGATATTTGTAAGATCAATTAAGTGGCAGTAGTTTTTTTCTTAAGAATATTTTTTAAATATTTCTTGACAGAAAGCAATATTTGGGTTTTATCAATAATGTTTCTGATTTCTTCCGGTAGACGATTGAAAAAAGTTTTTCCCTGGTAAGTGTAATAATGTTGTGCAAAAGACGTATTTAGTTTTGGGCATAGAAAAACATGTTTAAGTCGAGTTCTGTTTTCAGTTAAAAATTGATATTTATCTTTTTCTTTTATAATTTGAATTGATGAATTTTTAATATATAAATCTTTAAATGTAGGTAGGTACTTGAAATTCTTCAAACAGGCGTTCTGTTGGATAGTCCAAGGATTTTTTTTATATAATTTTAATAATTGTTCTTTGTACAATTTCTATCGGAAGAAGGTCACATTTGTACGCGGATTCCCTAAAAACGTATTGCGACTAATAATAGCGTATTGTAGAGTGGATTGAACTATATTATATATGTACTATGAATTTTCGCGGAAACTTTGCCGGTTCATAAAACCATATAATATGGTATTACCTTAAATATGTTTAACTGTTTATTTTCCCAATAAACTAAAATTAAAATTATTCTTTTTCCTTCCCAGAACTTCCTCTCCTTCTTTTACCTTAAAAAACTTCTTGACTGCACATTGCATCCCTAGAGATGAGGAAATTACTGTGTGTAGTTATGTAAAGACAAATTTCATCAACTGTTATTTTTGTGCTGTTTTAAAGATATTTTTTTTTCAACATCTTGGTGTTGCCATAAAATCATTTCTATCTACTTTATTTTGACAGCCTGTACGTGAAGTAGATTCCTTGTTGTCTGTGAAGTGGGATATAGGTAAGGTGAAAATCTGCTTTATCTTATGACCTTTGTACGAAGTTACGTGAGCTTTATTAAACTTCACACGTGAGCTTCTCGTTGAGCTTTTATTTTCCGTAGCAGCGATTAAAAGTTTAATTTAAGTATCTCGGATGAGATTGGATTAATCATTCGTTGTTAAATGTAGTGAGATCGTTATGATGTCTAGGCTGTAGATAAAAATGATGCAAATATATATTTTTTAATTACTTATTACGTCCCGGTTAGACGAGACGTCTGCGTTCGAGTCCAAGTTGCGACCATTGTCTTTTTCTATTTTTCTGTTTCTTGTTCTCTTTCATATTTTCATTTAGATTATAAGTGTTTTCTTCTTCTTCAATGACTTATTTTGTATTATCAGAAAAAATTAATGTGCCTACCCGTCATGAACCCATAATAATTTTTTATATTTTATGTCTAATAGTGATTTCTAAATTTTTTTTCAGGTTTCAGAGCCTATCGTTAGGGATGCTGTGTGGGGGGTCTTTTTGGGGAAAGGAATTAGGGAAAGTTCTGGGAAGGAAAAGGGATTTTTTTATATGAATACTGCACAAGAGTCCCAACTGCTCCCGTCTGGAGCCAGTGAGACTACGGCATCTCCAATTGGGGTATGTTGTGAGGCTGAAGGTAGTGGGGAGGGGAAGGAAATAGGAAAGAGAAAGGTGGGGAAGTACCTTGCTATTCAAATTTGGTCACCAAACACGGCTGAAGCCAATTCAAGCAACGTTTCAATTCTGAATGGTGGTCTTACACCAGGGCGATACTGATGGTATCTTCCACTCTGGAACGTGCCGCAAATATACTATACTTTATAGGTCGCAGGATCGAACCCCGGCGTGTCCAATAAATTTTATTTGATTAATTTGTGTTATTTCACAATTTATTCATTTAAAATAATTATATTGTATATTTGGGGCACGTTCCAGAGTGGAAGATACTCTCAGTGTAAGACTGGTGTAAGACCACCGTTCAAAATTGAAACGTTGCTTGAAATGGCTTTAGCCGTGTTTGGTGACCAGATCTGAATGACCGGGTACTTCCCCACCTTCCTCTTCCCCAGCTCCTTCGCCTCCCTACTACCTTCAGCCTCACAATATATCCCAATTAGGGATGCCATAGTCTCGCTGGCTCCAGACGGGAGCAGTTGGGACTATGGGTATTCATGTAAAAAATAAAAATTTAAAGTAAAATCATTTAAACGTTTGTAAATAATAATTTTTTGGCCATAAAACACTTAAATTTATATTGAGTGTTCATTTAAAAAGTAAGAATTTCACTTTGCAAAACATGCCTTTGAAAAATAATTTATCTAATGATGTTTATGAGCCTTTTAGAGTATTTTTAATTTACTTGGCCTTATTTTTCCTCAAAGTTAAGTCAGTAGATATATATTTACACGCCTCGCACATTAAATTGGCAGCGATTAAAATTAATTAATTAAAAAATATGTCACGAGCCCGTGTTCCGTTTACCCATATCTACCCTTGCTGCGAAAGCGGGCAGAGTGGGGAGAGTGGGTACATATTAAGTAATACACTATGATCCCGCTGCCGTGTGTTCCTGACATTTAATAACTTGCATGGGGCTTATGGGTAGGACGGAGCACGGGGTAAGGCGAACGTCTTTATGAAAAAACACTCCTCAACGCTTTAAGTGAGCTTTAAGTTTTCGAGTGACTTTTCATTTAAGGCCGCGCGCTATTTATGAAAGCGTTTCACCACCGCTTTGACCTGGAGATATGAAAATAGCGCTGTAAAAACCCCGCCCGTGGGGATACGACTTTACTTGCGTTACTCATAGATTTTCATTTTATTTAACGGGTGATGTTGGTAGTTAAGTTGGTACGCGTTACTTTCAGGGTTAGCAAGAATGAATGCATTTAATAATAATAATAATAAAAATAATTGGACAATTTGTAGAGCGCCGTTTTTGTGAAAAATCACCTCAAGGGCGCTGTACAGCCTATTATTAATTCCTAGGTTCTATCTAATTTAACTATTTACAAACAGATACAGAAACATACTTACCTGGCAGGTCACTTCCGAGAAATTAGAAAGTTAATAGATACGTTAAGATAGTTGCAGAAGATACGGTCTTGCACGCGGAGGGCATTATATTTAAAACACTGGACTTAGCATGAATTTACATTAAAAGATTAGTGGCAAAAGTATAGTTGTATTTATTTTGAGAGACTGGAGAATTTTGGAGTCTTTAGGGAATCTTCATGAAATGACCCTTACATAAAGCTTATAACTGATTTTTATTTTTATTTTTTATTTTTATTTTTTTTTATTTATTTATTTATTTTTTTTTTTAACAAATGAGTTATTTTTACAATGTCGCGGGCATTGAAGGTTAAGGTGAAAGGTTTTTGAATTTAAGGGTACGACTGTCTGAAAAGGTGGGTTTTAAGTTTAGTTCTAAATTCCGCTGAATTTGTGATCATCCTTAAGTCGTGTGGCAGTCCATTCCAGGCTTTGGGTCCTGACACTCCGAAAGCGCGCTCACCGAACTTAGTATCTGGTGCACGCTTTGGTTCCTTTAACCTTCCGAAAGCTGATGACGCTGCTGATCTCAGGGTTAACTGTCGAGAATTGGAATTTTATGGAATACACAATTCCGATAAGTAAGTCGGGGCCATTCCGTTGAGGGACTTAAATACCATCCAACAGAGCTTAAACTGGATTCTTTCAGGACATTTGAGCCAATGAAGATTTTTGAGATGCTCTGAAATGTGGGAATATTTAGATACGCCGGTGATAAGTCTTGCCGCAGCGTTGAAAACGGATTGTAGTTTATTGATTTGATATTTCGGAAGACTGGCATATATTCCGTTGCAATAATCTAGACGTGAAATGACATACGAATTGACTAGTAATTTAGTCGCCTCCGTTGGTAGGTTTCGCTTTACTTAAGTGAGTAAAAATAATAAATGTGTTGTCTGCATACTATCAAGTGTTTTTAACTGCTGTTTATTTAGTACACCGTTGGAAAAAACTTTAATTTCGAAAGTTAAAATTATGTTTAAATGAAAAAAATTATGAAATGCTTTGTTAGAAGTTTTAAGTTTTTATTAGTTTTAAGCACTATAGATCTGCAGATTAGTTCGGTCCACGGGCACATTTTAAGGCTTTCCATGGTCTTTTTCTCAAAACAAAAATATTGTTGGCTATAACATTCTTCCGTGCAAGGTCTTAATTATTAAAAAAATGTTAAACAAATATTTCGAGTGAGGAATTATACAATTTATGCAAAGAAACCTCACTATCTCACTGACAATTATTTTTTCAAATTCCTTAGGATAAAATACAAAATAAAACTCCAAATGAATATGACAATTTCACATTTGAAAATCGAATCTTTTTTGAACTATCAAAAAACGGCCACCATCTTGAAACGCAGACGGAACATACAATCAAATTACAGGCAGACTAATTGCAAAACGGACAAGATAAAACCGTACTTTGTATGCTCAGTCAATAATTAAGAAGTTCATTCAAATTTACATTTGGAAGACCTATTGAAATAGTCAAATCTGTGAACCACAAAAATATTTTGGGAGACACTTTCTTATAGATGTTATTAATCTTTTCTCTATCTGCAACAATTCCAGAGGGAAAACATTTTGATGGCTGCCCCAGATAAAACTATAGACATTGCGAGGACATGCTGGGCCTACAATGAACTGAGGCAGCTAAATTATCAGAGGACAGAGACTCTTGGAGACGTCTTAATGAAGCGATGGGTTCCGGTGACCGAACAACTCAGAATGAAACCAATACATGTCTTAGAAAACATTAAGAGCGATGAAAAAAACAAATAAAAAATTTGTTAAATATGTTACGTTGGGTTAGGATTTTAGGTGATTTTAAATTTATTTTTTTTAGTTTTTAATGGTTTTTCTGAGGTTTTGAGTTGACTTTATTCTCAGTTGGCATGGAACCATGGATCCCAATGACAAAAAATATTTTAAAACATGAATTTTATTCACAGTTTATGTATGTAATTACAGTATTATTAACAAACACCTCTGTCACTCATCTCGTGGTTCGCTACATTTGGTGACTTATCAGTGGTGTCCGGATTCTTGGAGTAAGATTTTCTATGTCTTGGATACGGATGTGTTTGTCCACCTGCTGCGTGGCGGGCCGGATCGGTTAAGGCTAAAGGTGACTTTATGAACTCTCCAGCCGGACTCTCACGACCCATCGCCTTGCATCGCAGTGGGAGAGATGGATCAAAGGTCGAGGAGTAAGGCTCTTGAATCACAACCCAAAGGTCGCGGGATCGAATCCAGGCGTACGCAAAGAAAATTATTTGATTCATTTGTTCTTTCACAATTAATTCATTTAAAATAATGCGACACGTTCCAGAATGGAAGATACTCTCAGCATCGCCCTGGTGGAAGACCACCATTCAGAATTGAAGCGATGTTTGAAATCTTCAGCCATGTTTGGTGACCAGATCTGAATAGCCAGGTACTTCCCTACCTTCCTCTTTCCCTCCAAATGTTCCTTCAGCCTTACAGCATACCCCAACTGGGGATGCCAAAATTTCACTGGCTAACGACGGGAGCAGTTGGGATTCTTGCGAGGTATTTACCCATATTCCTACCCACCTCATCCTTCCCCATAACTTAATCTCCTTTCTTTCCCTAAACAGATTCCCACTTAGCATCTCCAAAGACGAATGAAAGATGTTTTTCCTCAGGGCCTCCAGTGTGGATTTAATGGAAAAAAAGATGTTAAATAACAAGCAAACCTTAGTTAATTTTAAATGTTTGCAAAGCACCGATATCGATAATTATTTTTTGTTTGTATTCATTATGAATTGCGGTCTAGTGTTATAATGTTTTTAATCTGAGCCAAAAGCAATTTAAATTCGCCTGCGGCTGCATTGTTGTAAAAATAAACAAGAGTGGGCATTGTTAAAAGCCGATCGAATTGTCAAACTACGTTGTCTATAAAATCATATCAACAAAAAATCAAAATGAACACCTTTAATTTTTAAATTGAATTTTTTGTCATTCTGGATGTTATTATTATTAAATCAGTTTGCAATTTAACAGCTTGCATTTTAGATTTTCACTGCCAAAGTTTTTTCGTTATTCATTTTTGGGGTGTCATGTCGCGTTGAGCTACCTCTATAATTGATAATAAAGTGTGTGTACGTAGATGCGATACCGTGCTGCCAGCACCACTCCTCTAAGAGCTGGTGTTATAGTATAATTCAAAATGGTTTTCTGCGTTTTAGTTTTTTGGTATAGCCGTCAATTACGGCTTTTAAGCTAACTCTGCCGTCTCTAATAATATTAATGGGATTTTTGTAAATTTCAATTGCCTTTCGTAATTAGGCATACTCTATGGGTTTTTGGGTGATCTTGGAAAAAATCCAAAGTAATGGCCACACAGGAGTAAAACTCCATACAAGAGACCATGAGGAAAATAATTTAGTAATTTTCCTCAGGGACAATATCATCTTAGGGGATGCTATGTGGAGGTTTTTTTAAGGAAAGGAAGAAGAGGAAGTTCTGGGAAGGAACTAGGTATGAGAGGTAGGTAGGAATCTGGGAGTCGGTGTGTCCAAGAGTGGGGGACGAATGAATACATTCCTTCAACTGCAGTACATGGCGATGGGTCGAGGGACGAGGCTGGAGAGGTCAAAAAATCTCATTAACCAGTCTCTCTCAACCCGGCCCGCCACGCAGCAGATGGGCAGACACATCAGCCGCCAAACATGAACCTGAACAAACATGAACCCGGGCACCCCTTATAAGTCATCAAACGTAGCAAACCACATGGGTGACCCGCAGAGGTGTTGGTTATCCAATAATTTTTTTCCCGGGGTGGCGGTACCCATACCCGCCTCCCAAAAGCATTGAAAATAATATTTGTTATATCAGTCGGTACGCCTTGAGCAATCTCTGAACCTAAGCAAAGTGTCATGTCACTTCGTTATAATTACATTATACGTCGAAGCGTGAGATGGAAGGCGAATACTATTCTACACCTTCTTCTCGTAGCGGTCTTAAAGGGCCGAAGCCACATCTAAGTGCTACGCCATACTCGTAGTTCCCGTTACGAGCCACTGCTACGACTCTGGCGCCGCAGGCTCTAGGACGGTAGTTACGCTAATTTAATTTTGATAAGTTTCTGGAACCGAATTTCCGAACGGATTTTGAAAATTGCGCCTAAAATCACTACGCTTCACTTCTTTTTGAGTGTCGCCATATTCCAATTGGCACAATCAAAAAATAATTGATCTGAGCTATTTTGGGAAAACTACTTTATGATTCATTATACACCACCAGTGGTACCATAGCGTCCCACAGCGTTTGGTTGAAAGGTGTGGTGAAGGAAGGATATGTGAGGAGAGGGAGTACTTGGCTAATCAGACCTGGTCACCAAACCTGGAGGTTTGGCCTGGTGACCTTGGCAGCCTTTTGCCCTGCTTTCGGCCACTCGACACTTTAGTCCTTAGGGTCTTTGGGCATGTTGACTCTACTTTCCAGTCACTTTCTTCAAGGCACAACCAAGGAACTGGCTAAGGGGCGCGGACGCCTTTTCTCGTTAGGGTTTGACCGACCGCCACAAACATTCTTGCTGGTACTGCCAGACGACGAGAGAGGGAACCCTCCATCTTTGTCTATTCCCTTTCTTGTAGGTGCTTGCAGCATACGCAATATACAATCCCCCGCGAGCTGCTTTCTATCATCTTTGTGTGCCGTATATATGTTTTACTAACACCATTATATCAAGTTTATTGTGTAAGCACTTGCATACTGCTAACTAACAATGTATGCAGGGACATTAGGGTCTAACTAAATGAAGCTTCGTTTTTTCAAAAAAAAAAACTCCTTGCGAGAGCCTTGAAGGAGTAACCACCTGTTACCAGGGCGGGTAAGTGGTGGATAACCTCCAATGGTCACCAATCGCGATTAAAGCCTTTTCAAACAACGCTTGATTATTGCGTGGTGGTCTTTTACTATGACAGTATTAAGATTATCGTAATAGTTGTAGTATATAGCAGCTATGACAGCTTCTTTGTAGGTTCAACCTATTCAATTTTTCTTAATATTTACTAACACGTAAATTTCTTTCGACACGATTTACGATATTTTTTTTAATCGTGAAAAATATGGTCCTGCAAAGCTGTTTCACTTTTACTGGTTTTCTTATTTAATTAAAAATGAAATAAATAATAATTTTAAGGATTCATGAACTAGACTTTTATTATCAAAGTTTTTGCACCAGGTTTCTCATTTTTGTCAAACTTTTCTAATTTATTAATATGATAGTAGCCTCAATACTTATTAGATATTAGTGGGATTTTCAGACCTTTATTTTTGGTAGATGATGTGCTGTGGCTGTTCTCCAGTGCTTTTAATACCTTCTTTCTCTCCAGTTGTCCATAATAGTAAGGAACCAGGAACCAGCTCTTCAACTAAGAACAAACAACCACATATACATTGCTCTTTTGTCTGTTTACGTTTACGATTAAATAATAATTACACAAATACCAGGCATTAAAAGGCATTCCACAATCTTTTACTCGATACGAAAAATGGGGAAAAAGAATCATTTATAAAATAAAATATAACACAAAAGGCAATGTTACAAAAAAAAATTATAGCGTAAAGAATAAAGTACGAAACAATACACACATCATAATATACAAAAGTACCTCACAATATTTGCCAATATTTTTTTTTCAATACGCATTTATGTATGTATTTTATTTTTTCATATTGTATTTAATTATTAAACTGTTACATGAGGTCCTCGGTGTGGGTGAAGCCTTAATGTAGCTCACATTGATCAAAAATTGTTTTGAAAAATACAAAGTTATTGTAGCCAAAAAAATTAAAAAATTAAACGATTCTTTTAAGAAGTGTGATAATGTAAGTAAAAAAATTTAGAGTAGAATCTAATAGCTTTCATAAAAAAAAAAACAAGTTTACAGGTATAAGGCTCTCGTTTTCAGTACAACGAGCACTTAATGTGCGCCTTCGTTGATGTTCCTGTTACGGAAAGCCTTCTTTCAAGGCTCTACAGTTTCAGAATATCACGCAGACCCTTACACTATGCATACACTGCACCCTGCACAATGTACACTATACACCTTAACAGCCTCTCTCTTACATGATGTGAAGAAAAACAAGCGTCATGAAATTATGAGTTACTAACCGTTCATCCGACTGCGATGAAACTTTGGTGAGCTGTTATGAGCACGCCCGGGAAGGTTTATATATAAATATGTACTGGTGAGCTCTGGCATTATAAAATTTGTATATATGCAATAGGTGGCACGCGAGCTGTTTGAAAACTGAATGTATCGGGACTGAATGTATAGAATGCGGGAGCGGGGAGGGGAACGCGGGAGGGGGGTTCGCGGGATGAGGGAAGCGGGAGAGGAAATTGAAGAGAAGGAAGGCGGATGGGAACGCGTGAGGGGAAGGGAACGCGGAAGAGAAAGGGGAGGCGGAAGGGGAACGAGACGAATGGGAAAGAACACGCAGGGAGAAAAAAGAGATTACATATTTATAATAAGGCTGCAAGTCAGCCGACCTATCTAGGCGAGCGAGTTTGTTTGGCTGGTGGCTGGCTACACAGGCACCCCTACCGGCCAAGTGGATAAGTTCTTCCCTGCTGACATCTAGCGAAGTAATTTGGAAGCTTTTTCAATACATTACAGCTCCCAACCTAAGGTAAGTTTAATGTTCGATTAAGGCTTAACTTCACAAATTATGGATGAAATTTTTTAATTATTCAAGTATTAATAAATAAAAATGTCTTGTGAAATATTTTTACAATATTTGAATATAATGTATTTTTTACATTATATTCTCTACACAAAGAAGCGAAACACAATACATTCAGAACATAATTCTGCTCGTAAAATAGCGCCCAGTTTCCCCTTCTTCCTCCCGAAGGTCTTAACGTTTGTTGCCGCTGTTAATGGGGGAGGGTGGGGAGTGTCGGTACAAAAAGCGTTTATACACGTAGAAATTGAATATAATAAAATTATTACCGGGGCCATTAGGGGAGAAGTGTCGCATCGTATTTCTGCTCATTGCTTCATGACCCGAATTGAGAGAAATATGGCGGAGATAGATACGCGCTGCAAAATTACAGATATTTACAATTTTATTACTTGAATGGCGTACCTACCTAACTTACCTCGCAAATATTCGATGATAAGTTTTAATATTCTCAGTAAGTAAATTGCACATATTGTAAAAAGAACCTTATTGTATACTGCTATTTAATAATTTCATTTAAGAGCGCCTGTTTGAATGTACGAATTTTTGCACACAGATAGTATTAAAAGATACGAAATAATTTTTTGGACTAGTTTGGAAAAATAGCTTCTCGATAACAATAGGCGGAAGATACTCTCAGTTTTGCCCTGTTGCAAGACCACCATTCAGAATTGTAACGTTGCTTGAAATGGCTTTAGCTGTGTTTGGTGATTAGATCTGAATAACTAAGTACTTCTCTACCATTTTCTACCCCATCTTATTTCTCTCCTAACTGTCTTCAGCCTCACTTCATACTCCAAGTGGGGATGCCATAGTCTCACCGGTTCCAGGCGGTTGGGAGCAGTTGGGACTCTTAATTATTAATTAAGAGTACCAACAAGTGCCTTGTGAACCTCATCAATCCCGCCGAGGAATGAATGGACACTTTGCTAGAAAGAATATTTTTTTTAAATATCTACCTGTACTATTTTTATTATTTATTTTGGGGTGTTATGCCGTGTTGCGCTACCTCCTTCTTTAGCCAACGTTTCGGACAGCGTTACAGTGTCCATCATCAGGGCAGATGATATGAGGCCTGATGATGGACTCTGTAACGATGTCCGAAACGTTGGCTAAAGAAGGAGGTAGCGCAACACGGCATAACACCCCAAAAATAAATAACAAAAAAACTTTTGGCCGTGAAAACCTAAAATCATACCTACCTG
Source organism: Glyphotaelius pellucidus (assembly GCA_936435175.1). Classification (NCBI taxonomy): domain Eukaryota; kingdom Metazoa; phylum Arthropoda; class Insecta; order Trichoptera; family Limnephilidae; genus Glyphotaelius; species Glyphotaelius pellucidus. Next base: position 34,036,544 of record OW386548.1, read on the forward strand.
TACTATGTATCACGTAGGTATGTTGAACTCTGTCTATATCATCTTTACTGTCTTTATCATCTAGCGGTTATGCAGAATTCATACCTGGTAAAAAAATCTTCTTCTTCTTCTCGTGCTCCTGCGTCCAACGAATGTTGGCTATGCGGACTTTGTTTACTGCGGACCGGAAAAGCTCTACGGTAGACTGGCCAGACTACTGTCTCAGGTTTTTGAGCTATGATGTTCTCCTTCTTCCAGGGCCCCAACTTCCGGCAATCTTTCCCTGCATTAAGAGATGCAAGATCTCGTACTTCTCTGGATGTCTCATCACATGTCCTAGATATTGAAATTTACGGATTTTTATTGTTTTAATATCTTATTTTTCTTTATTTATCCTAAACATAGCATCATCATTCGTAACTCTGTCCATCTAGCTTATTTTGAGCATTCTTCTATAGATCCACATCTCGAATGCCTCAAATCGCATTATCAGTTCTACAGTAAGCGTCCACGCTTCCATTCCTTAAAATAATACCGAAAACACGTAGCATCTGACCATTCGCAATCGTAATCCAAGGTTAGATCATAACTGCAGAACATCTTTTTCATGTGGGTAAAGGTTGCGCGAGCTTTTTCAATACTGCATTTGATTTCAATCGAAGGATCCCATCATTTTTTTAAATTGCAGTCCAAGTATACAATACTTTGTACCTTCTCTAGTCTCCTTCCAGCAATATAAAGATTTTCATTCTAGTCAACTGCGTTATTTTTGCTTATAAGCATGTATTTTAATTTAGTTGTATTCAGTTCTAACCCAACGTAAAATATCACATCGACAAAATGCAGCAATAATTATGACAAGTTATTAGAACAGGACACAAACCAAAGAAGTAGAATCTATCAGGGGCCTTGGGGTAATACCGGATGTTAAATTAAGCTTTATACAACACACTCAATAAAATGCTGGGATTTATAATTCGTACTACAAAACCTTTCCGCAACATTAAGATTCTGTGTTCCCTTTACAGAGCGTCCATCCGTCCCCACTTAGAACACTGCGCACCGATCTGGACTCCTTTCTACCAATCCCATATTAAAAGAATCGAAAGAATTTAAAAAAAAAATTAAACGCATAAATTATAAACTAAACGTACAAATTTTCAAATTACACCGAATGTATTAATTTTTACAACTCCAACTCCCTTCATATACGACGTTTAATTTTTGATCAAATCTTTTTTTTAATGGACCATTCACCAAATGACTGAATCATTGAATTTGACCAAATCTTTTAACTTAAAATTCTGAATAATGGCCTGGACTCGCCAGACCTTACCATTTTAATAAAAATTCACATTTCGTCAAGTTCTACACGACAATCCAATTTATTTCATTTACCCACATGTAGAACCAACATTAGAAAACAATCCCTATTCCCCGTACATGTGCGCAATATAACCCAAAATTTCACATCAAAGACATTTTTAACAAAACCAATCAAAAAAATCGAATAGAAGCAACGCGTACAATCGAAAATTAATACAAGAGTGTGGAGTGAATCGGGAGCATCCCCTATCCTTATCCTATATTCCTTTTCCTCTCTCCGTAATAATACTCCACCTCCAATCAACTTTAACATAAGAGACTTCTTGGCTCAACTTTTAACTTAATATATATTTAACTCTGTATTTTATGTATAAGCTGTTTGACTCTTACAAATAAATAAGTATTAAATTTAATATAGATAACACTAATAATTCAAATATTTTGTGAACATTCATATTTCAGGCACTTAAAGTCAAATATTTTACAAAGGTTTATTAATAAAACAGGTATCAAACGAAAATACGTTCAAAAGTAAAATAGTTGCGCACTAAAATCAGATATTAAATCTGGCCCATCCGATAAAACAAAGCCAGTGGGCCAGTAGAGCACCGAGTCCAATTGAAATCAGAAAATTACATCCCATTTATGAAATGCGATGGGCGTCGGACAAAGGGAGAGAATAAAATTATTGACGAGAAAATGGATTTCAAATTAAAATTAGATTTCAGATATCTTTTGTTACTAATGCTTCTCCGTCTGCCGGCCATTTGCGTTTGCGTTTTTATTATGCGAGAAGAAGAACTCGAGAAAATTTAATCACTAAGCCCTGAAATGTATTTCAAAATGTTCGCTTTCGGATTCATTTGTGCAACTTTATTCACTGTGAAGATTTTATTAATAATCCGATTGTCTGCTCATTTTATATTTTACGAAGACTTCTTTCAACTTGCTTTGAGTGAAAAGTGTTTCTGTGTTAAACCTATTTTAGTCAAAGTCGAATTTAAATACTAATTTGTTGAAACAATGAACTTTGCACTTACAGGCAAAACATTATCTGGTGAAATATAAGATTGCCAACAATTGTAAAGAAACGGTCACCATCATAAGTATCAAGAGAAAGAGTTACGTTGAAAGTATTGCCAAGGTGATTTGAGATAAAATGGTCGTACCGCGGAAATAAACAGTAACAGATTGTTCCATAAACCGTTCAGGAGACCATTCGAAAATAACAGAATAAGAACTGAAACGTTGTAATTAAGCTAACATTAAAATCAGAGCTCTAAACACATAAATTCCAAGTGAAAAGTATGGACCAGAAGATAAATTAAGAATAATTGGGTATCCTTAATAAATTCAGTAGATCTACACCACAATAAAAGTCATCGGACCTGAAACAAGACGATTCGATAGCATTTTATTCATGTCAGACGGAGACATCGTAACAGAAATAAATGAAAACAAAATTAGAAAGGGGGCCTCATGTAAGATAGTGAATGTTTATTTATTTTATTTATTTATTGTTTGAAACATTTACAGAGTGTTAACAATGATTATAGTTATAAAATTGCCATTGAAAAGTACATAGGTATTCACACTCCAATTATAAATGTTCACAGCATGCGTAATCAGTGTTTACTTGTTACTAGGTACAAAAGGAAATATAAAACATAGTAATGTCAAATATAAAACATAAATGCAGAGAAATAAAAGAAGAAAAGAAAGATAATAAAAATAAAATGATAATAGAGCAGTCACATAATTGTTCTCCATGATATATCATGGTAGAATATTGTTAATTTGAATCTTGAAATATGTATGACTGTTTGCATAAATATCTACATGGCCACATTCAATAGTATTATATAGACGACACATTCGAGACAGTGGATTGAAATATGCAAAATTGTTATTAAATAATTCAAGATGGAATGTATTATGACTCCTTAAATTGCGTCTATTAGGAATTTTTATATTAATATTGCGCAGACAGTGAGTGGTTCGAAGCTTATCATGAATAATTTTGTATAAACATATTAAGTCAGCAAATTGTCTTCTTTTTTCCAGGGTTGTAAAATTAAATTGTGTGCTTAACACTTCCGTACCGGACCAGGGAAACGCACTTACACTAACGAGAGTTTAACACTGTATCTTAGTTGTTGTTTAAACCACATACTCAATAATTTAGGTAATCCTAGAAAAAATATTTGGTTATCGATCTGCATTAAAAAAATGAATATCGCATTACTACTTTTCTTAATATTAAATAATTTCTATCAAATTCCGGTCGAGAATCTGTCCCGCCCGCCCCCTTCCCCTCTGGCGTTACCCGTACCCATCTGCTGGAAGTATCGGGACGATTCTAAGCGATAGCAAGTAATTTCTAAGTTGTTAGTGGAAAGGACTAGATCCCATTTGTTTACACTGCGCATCTCGTTTGCTCTTTTTACAATGCTATAATGTTCGCTTGCCGGTCAAAGATCATTCGGTCTGGATCGTTTCCGCTACGCGCCAATCGCCAGTCAACATTCGGAAACATGGAGTTATGTTGGCTATGTTTTCTATGGAAAAATATACGTTTTGGTCTAAATTCATTAGAATATTAATTATGACTTTATTTATCAAAAGATTTTGAAAATGACTACTGAAATACAATGAATATACTTCCTTCTAATTTTTATCAAAACAAATTACAAAAAAATATGTCGTTAACACCCTTTAATAAGAAAAACAAATTGGGGTCCCCGGGTGAACCCCCTTCGGATCATGTGTGATTTTTTTCTTTCCGGGACGAAAAGGTTAAAGATAAACAAGAGGTCATAGGACAATGACTGGATTCAGGCAGCAACTCAACGAAAGAGTTAAAGTTCCCTTATAAGCATCGATAGAATCCAACAAAATAGGAGGCATACTACCAAAAATAAACACGCATTTATTCATATACGTAACACGTACCATAAGCCCGATGTAGTCTTCTGTGTTGCAAAATATTACTTCAATTAAATTATTACAAAATAATAACTTCCAATGAAAAATTACATCTTTATGAAGAAATCTTTTTCACATTATCGCTCTTTGACAAATTTCTTTCCGTAGAATACGAATGCTCCCAGCGCCTGTCATTACAAATGCCGAGTGCTTTCATAGTAAATTTTCTTCTACTTTTCGTCAATAGGGGACGAGGGAGAGGGAGAGGGAGAAGGAGCATTTGCGTCCATTAGGATGTTTGACAAGAGCTCAGAGGTGACGGGGGGTTTATAGATCAGGGGGGTTGGAAGGGGTGCAAATGACACCCTCGATATCTATCAAAATCGAAGTGCTAAAAATGCAAATCATCTCACTTATAAAACGAATTTTCATTTGGTGCGATGTCATAAATTTTTATTTTTAATTTTGCCACCAACTTGATATTTTATGCTCAAAGCCGATCTTGGTTGGTGCAAAATAGCAGGTTGCTGTGTTAAAATAGAAATCAATAATGTGGCTATACCTACTTAATTGTGAAATTGTGGATATGAACTATAAAAAGATACTCCTTTATCTTAATTACCAACTTATATTATGAGAGACAAAAAGTACAAGATAACTCGATAGATTTTATGCAGGAAAAGATTGATAAAAACGAATAGATGTGAAAGCAAAATCTACTGGCGACAAGTTGTTCCGAGCTATAGTCCGCAGGGTTCTGATGTCACTGAGGACAGCCAACCTTTGGTAGGAGATGAGACGAGGAGAAGCAGAGTAACAAATATATAAATGACGTATATTCTAATGAGATTTACTTAGACACGACTTGAGGGGGTATTCTAGTCTAGAAGCACGAAATTTAGGTATTTTTTTATATAATATTATATAAAAAAATATATATATTTTTACATATATATATATATATATATTTTTTTTTACCAGCCATTACTTTACCAAATATTTACTAATATTTACTAAGCATACATAAAAAAATCAAACGAAAAAATTAAAAATTCAAAAAGTTACAAGATGTTGAGGTGGGGGGTCTCAAAAAAATGGCGCCCTGGTTGACACGATTAGTAATCAGAAAAAAAAATTAATTCTTAATCCAGACAAATGCTGCAATGACCCGTACCTCGGAAAAGTAAAAAAAAAAAAATCGCAAAATGGCGGCTGTCTGAAATAAAAAGACTTTAAAAAAAATCTTTTACCAGTTTTTTTTTTTACTTTTCGGAATTTAAAAAAAAAGCAAAAATTAAAATGTTGTTATAATTCTGATAGGGGCGATAGAGTAATGTATAGAGAAAGCTCACACCAATTTCAAGCAAATTGGTTCCACAGAACTTGAGATATCATGTCAACCGTTGCGACAAAAGTATTTTTGAGAAAAATGCGTTTAAAATTTTGTTCTATTCAGATTCTGGTTAGATTCTTTTGAAAATTTAAACTTTAAAAATGTGAAGAAAAAAAGAAGTTTTTTTTTTCTAGACTAGAATACTGCCTTATGAAATAATTAAAATTACTAAATATATATTGGAAAATAATTTTGACTTGTAACAATGATTCCTATTTTCCTTAAAATAACTTCAGAATTTAAGAGCTCTAAAATTGTCTTATCAGATTTGTAACATAAGAAGACTGGGACAAAAATCTTTCGATATCATTTTAATAATTTGACCTTTCACGGGATAATCCCGATATTCTTTATTAAAAGACAGGATCCGAAATCGTGCCTGCGGTGAAATTGATATAACGTGTAACCGTAACGTCCCTCGCACTTTATAGTTAATCCTGCCCTACTTTATGGGACGTTTTTAGTGAGTTCCTGGAACCCGGTGGCGGCCCTTTATCCTCGGAAAAACGCCGAAATCACGACATCTTATCTCTTCCGTTCCACCCCCCAAGTTTTCTCAAATTCTGCAAGCCCACGAATATCACGATAAATACACCTTGGTGCGCTCTCAGATATTGTAATACAGGATGCTCTGTATTGAATTTTTTAATTTATTTATTTATTTATTGGCGCCCTATTGGGCTTTTACATATCACATACAAATTTATTTTAAAACAACAGTATAACTAACAAATTAAAAAATATTAAATCAGATTACAAAATATAAAAGTAAAGCACAAACTCAATATAATAAATAAGAATATGACTAATGCTAAATCCACAAGGATACCTTTAGAGAACTCGTGGGTACAATTCATATACCTACGAACAGCAAATACATTAAAAAAAATCAATTTTTTACTAAATTACTTGTTGTTAGCATCTAGAATAATAAGTAAAAAAATTGGTTGTCTGTAAAGTCGGTTTACGGACGATAATTTTACGTGATAACTTCACGAGCCGAACGCTTAGGTCGATCGCGCCTCTCTATCGCTTGTTCCGCGCCCTTGCTTGCACGCCCGGCACAGGCGGAACGTAACAACGTGACAATGAGTCATGCTTTTTCGTGAATGCGGCCGGCGTTCATCGATTTATAAGACATTATCACGTCAAAAAAAGAAAATCGAAATAAAATGTAATGCTTTCTGATCATTATTTACATCTAAAAAGTTATGGTTATCACAATATATCTGAATATACGACAAATAAACAAAATAATGCATGAGTACACAGATTAGCAGATCTTCGGCGTGTTCAATGGGAGTAATTTAGGTTACTACATGCTTATGCCGTTTTAAGTAAGTTTTGATTCCGGGTGGCTGTCTTTCACCACAGGGCGATACTAAAATGAACCGAGGCGCAAATAAATACAGAGATTGACAAATCATTCCATAGCCGAGCTATTGAATACAATAACGAGTCTTAAGCCTCGATTACATTGAGCGAGTTTACAAGCTACTAGCCGGTAAGTTTAAAAGCGGGTGAATCGGCGAGTGAGATTGTCATGATGACACACAAAACTGTCTACTCGCTCAAAGCAGCTAAAATGACGACATTCGCGCGAACTAATTCGGTCGATATTTTGTAAAAAACTTGAGCTTGTCGCTAGCCCCACACGCTAGCCAGTAGCAAGAATTACGGCTCCCGTGCGAACTAATTCTGACAGTTATGAAATCAGCTGTTGGTAGGCCGCCATCTTGAGTGAGTAGCAAGTAAAGTTGACCACCTTTCAACTTTTTTCGTAGATTGTTCACAATCTGCTAGTTAGCAAGTAATACGATGACACTGAGCGAGTTTACTTAACAGATAGTGAATTTCCCAGGTAGTATATCTTGTAAACTCGCTCAATGTCATCAAGGCTTTAGAAACTACTTCCGTTGAAGAAAGAGAATTGACAAGCTTTTCGGAACATTACAAACCTTAGCAACATGTATCACTTATTTTATCATTTGGAGACTGTCTCCAATTGGGAGGTTGAAGGTAATTGAGAAGGGAATGAGAAGGGGAAAAAGGAAGGTGAGGTAGTACCTGGCTATTCAGATCTGGTCACCAAATACGTCTAAATCCATCTCAAGCGACGTTTCAATTCTGAATGGTGGTCTTACACCAAAACGATATTGCGAGTATCTTTCACTCTAGAATGTACCGAAAATGTATGTACTTCATATAATTTTTAATTGAATTAATTGTGAAATAACACAAATGAATCAAATAAAATTTATTTGCGCATGCCGGGATTTGATCCCGCGATCTTCGGATTACGAGTCAAGAGCCTTACACCTTGACCACGGAGGCCACATGATGATAATGATGATGATTACCATGTTGACAACTAATCTCCGATAGAAGAAAGCAGCAGATAAAAAGAAGAAAACACGCTAATATTTTTTGTTGTTATGTACGTCTAAACGTATGTCCGTTGTAGGTATATAAAAAATTAACATGTATTGATTTAACTCTGCTGTAAGGCAACAACGTTTACAAAGCAACAAAAACTCTAGAACGGTGAACTCTGGTATCTAAACCTTTTTTCCTTAGATTTATAGTTTACCGTAAGTATGTTCAGTTCTGAACTATGAATCTTTGAAGTACAAAAAAAATAATAGTTAAATAAATAGAGTTAGTTGAAATTTCGTTTGACGTTTGGAAGTAAAATTTGTTCTGAATATTAAAAGAAAAACATGGAAAACTATTAATTTCACATTTTTTATTACGTTCACATCTTTCCGTCCATTTTTCCGAGCTTCCTATATTGCTGTCCTGTAGTCTTCAGTATTAAGCTCTGTACAAACTACCAGCAGGCGAAGTGACGGAGATTTATAGGGTATAAATGTCTCAGGTTTTTTATTCGGAGGTGAGCTTTGAATAAATAGATTTTGAAGCGAAAATAATGGGATTTAGTACGCATACGTGGATATTCTTCCAGAGAGTTTTGCTCCAAACAAAGGGGCATTCGCCTTTTTGCTGTTTTCCGCTGTTCTGGGAGGGCTAGAATAATAATATGCAAGTACGTTAAGAGAATGCAATTTTCGACCAAATTGTTATCATCAGATGATATCCATACTAATATTATAAATGCGAAACTGCTCGAGTTTGTTTGTTACGCTTTCACGCATAAAAAAATAAAACAATTTTTAAAATTCACCATTAGAAAGCTAAACTAAATGCGAGGACTTTAGGCTGTTTGTAATGGTAAGTTCTGGCGTTATGAAATTATAAATATTAATATATTATATTTATTATATGTTTTCTGTCGCTAACAAAAGCGAGTTATTTACTAACGTTAGAAAACAAATCGTTGCCATGGAAACGATGTTGATATATTTGTGGGCTTTGTGCTGGTAGGTACTCAGCCCCCGACCTACTGATCGGCTGCTGCTTCAGAAAATTCAAATTTTAGAATATGCTTTGTTTTTTTGGACAATCTTATGTTTTGGAATAAATGTCAGAAGAGAGTTCCTACATTAAAAATATAATTCGTAACGATTATAAAGACTGTATAATAATATATTAACAAACTTTCACACATTTAAAATAAAAATAAATTCGAAATTCGCTCCGAAAAGCGCATAAATTCCGAACGACTGCACCAAATTTGATAATTCTTTTTTTCTTTGAGCTCTAGCATTATGAAATTTAGGTGGCTCGCGAGCTGTTTGAAAACTGAAGGTACCGGGAATGAATGTATAAAATGCGGGAGGGGTTGGGGGGAGGGGGAATAATTGATAAGTGCAAGCGCTACAGTAATTTTCCCTAATACCATGCGAGCGAAGCCGCGGGGAGAAGCTAGTATTATGTAAAACGGTCATTAGCCGAGTGTTTCATTGTTTGTTTGGCGTGGATGTGTTATGTAAAACACTTTATTACTTTATAAGACAGACTTTTATTAACTAGGTGTTTACACCATTGACATTACTTCGAGCATAGACGACAATTATCTTATAGGTATTCACTAGTTCTAGTGATGTGACACCGAGTAGACAAATGCAAAAGTTTACCATCCAATCATCGCGTTGATGAGTGCTACTCATCTGCCCTGATGATGGACACTGTAACGCTGTCCGAAACGTTGGTTAAAGAAGGAGGTAGCGCAACACGGCATAACACCCCAAAAATAAAATTGTTTTTATCGATTATTTATAATTAGTTAGTAAACCCTGAAGAAGTGAGCATAGCACATAGCATAAACATGTTGATTTTGTAAACAATATGGTAAAAACTAAGTATTATCGCTGAGGGAACTGGTAGGACTACTAACGGGACACTGCCATCTCAGGAGACACATGCAGATATTGGGAGTGGAAAACACCAATAGATGCAGGAAATGTGAAGAGGACGAAGAGACTCCAACTCACTTATGGTGCCAATGTCCTGCCCTGGTGGGAACTAGGCTCAGATACCTGGGGAGACACAGTAGAACCAGAAGACATAGCCACATATCCAGTGACAACCGTGGTGAACTTTATTGAAGGGACTGGGTTGTTATTAAAGGATTGAGGTAAAATTGGAGATAGCACAATGGGCCTATGGCCTAAGTGCTCGCGGGAACTACGTGTAAATCGTCTCGGCCTTTTATAAAAAAAAATTCAAAAAAAGGAATTTACTAATTTTGATTTTGTTTGGTAAAATTTCGCTTCTATCGCGTGTAGACTGCACTCGATTTTTTTTAAGGTTAAGATCTCATTCTGGAACTAAATCTAGCTGTAAAGGAGCTGAGTTGGCAACACTAATCTCAATTATGTACTTTTTAGTGGATTAGGTGCAAAACTTCAAAATAGTTTGGTTTGAAGCAAAGATATTGAAATATAAGAGATGGGCTACCCGCAGTTTTTACTGGGTAGGACTGTGTTTCCTGGCGTCATCGCCGATATTGTTGACCATATTACTGCACACCTTAAAAAAATCAACTAAGTGAACGCATTCTTTCCGTATTCAAACTATGCCCATTAAGTAGTAGTCCGCCGACGGTCGAGCGACCATCATAGCATATCTCTTGTATTTCAATATCTTTGGTTTGAAGTGAATTACTTTATTGTATTTATTTCAAGAAAATTATTACGATTTTGTTATAACCAAATTATCAAACTTTCACAAGTTTGTCATCACAAAAAAGTCCAAATATTATGTTGCACAAAAAGGTAGGATGCGAAAAAATCCTTTACCACTCAATTTTTATTGAACGTGGGGTATCTATAGATTACAAAAACCAGCCTTTTATACACACTTTACTTGCCGTATCCTTTTACAACACTGTGCATAAACTCGATAATAAACTGAAAGTGTGCCCATGTTTCTGCGTAGAATTCAAACCAGTTGTTATATACAATACCCTCTTTTTTAATACTTTTTTATCTTTTACCTTCTACTAAGCCTTCGTTTCTTTCTTACTCTTCAATATCATCTAAGCCGCTGCACTGATGGTGCCTTGTTTTCAATTTCATGGGATTTATCTGCCCTTTCACCCCCATTCTGCTACCCTCTTTCAAGTCTGTAACTCTGATACCTCCCCATTCTAAATTGCTTCAAAAACCAGAAAAGTGCCACCTTCCCTTAAAAATTTACAGCCTTATTCGCTGTGAATACCGCTAAAACTTTAATACGGACATTTCTTTTAACATTTTTGAAAACTCTTAAAAATATACATTAAGACTGAAATATAGAAAATTTAACAACAATTCCAGAAAAATAATGTAATAACTTGAAGTAAGCATTTAATAGACATTTAAACATCCCTAATAAAGCAAAAAAATTAATTAGAGAATTTCATAAAATATGTTAATTTTTAGTGAACATTAAAATAAAATAATTTTGTACTCAAATATTTTTTTCTTATTTATTAACTTATTAAATATTTATTTTTTTAACTACTGTACTTATTTAAAATACTTAATTATAAAATTTAAGTAGCTTTAAAGGAAGCTTAAAGGTGTAATAAATAGATAATTTTATAAATTTTGTGTTATTTTTACTTAGAACTGAAAATTTCTTTGCTGGAGCTGCTAAAAATGCAAGATCCGTTGCCTCTAGTGTCATTAAATTTATCATTGAAGAAGAAGATAACACTTATAATAGTAGTGCCTGTGTAGTGAATGCAAAATATTGATATAAAAATTGTGATTTGAAGCAAAAATATGTGATTTACAAAGGAAGAAGTCAGCTAAAAGAACAATATTTTCCCTCAGCAGAACACGTTATTTTATGGTTCGACTTTTCTTTCTGCGGCATTGAGTTGGCTGCTTTACAATAATTGTGAATATTTAAAAATATATATATTATTCTTCGTTGGCTGTTGTAAGAAATGTGTAATAGGAAAAAGTTGCCCGAAGTACCTGAAAAAGCATTTAAAAAACATTAGTGGCTTTATTTTTTAAAAAGGGGTGACCTTAAAGTTCTAGATTTGTTAATGTTGAAAGGTTGGTCAATTTTCTAACTAAACACTCCACTCTTCTTGGTTCTTATGTCCCGCTTTATTTACATCCATATATCATCTCTTACAATGTTTTTTGTTATTCTTTATCTCTTGTCGACACAAGCATTTTATTTAAATAACCGTGTTTTTTTTACATGAGCTGCACACAGGAGGCCCTGAGGAAAATAATTTCCCTCAGGGCCTATGTCATCTTTGGTTATGCTGTGTGGAGAGTTTTTTAAGAAAAGGAAGGAGAGGAGAGTTCTGGGAAGCAAAGGGGTTTAAGGGGTAGTTCAGTGTGTCCTGTCATCCGCCTCCAAGACCCAGACAAACCTCGCCCCATGAACCCGGGCACACCTGTTAAATTACCAAACATAGCAAAACACTTGAGGTGACTATGGCAGAGGTTTTGGTTATCCAATAAAAGTTCCCGGGGCGGCGGTACCCATTCCCGCCTCCCAAAGTGTTGATTTTCTTCAACGTCCCCGACGTCTTCTAACCGTTTACTATCCGTTACCCTTACACTTCTTTTTTCTTCATCCCCTGCAATTTAATTTAAACTTCCCTTTCTTAATCTTGCTATCTTGCTTGCTTTTTTAACAATAGCTCCACACAGGAGGCCCCGAGAAAAGTTTACCCTCGGAACCTACGTCGTCGTGTCGTGTGGAAGTTATTTTAAAGGAAAGGAAGGAGAGGAAGTTCTGGGAAGGAGGGTAGGAGGGTAGGAATCTGGGGTCAATGGGTTAAGGAGTGACGGACGTAGGAATCCATCACTACTGAGGTGCAAGGCGATGTTTCAAAAGAGTTCTGCTTGAGAGGTCACAAGTTCTCCCACAACCCGTTTCTCCCGATCCGGCCTGCCACGCAGCTGGTGGGCCGGCACATCCGCCACTAAGACCCTGAATCTCCCCATGAACCTGGGTTAAATCATCAAACGTAGCAAACCACATGGAGTGAATTATGGCTAAAGTGTAATATATCTAATAAATGGTTTCCGTGAGCGGCGGTACCCATACCCGCCTCCAAAATTGCTTGATATGCTTTCTTCGCATTTGCATTCACATAAACCTAAAGGCCACATTTCTACAGCATTCAGTCTACTTTCATCCCTCCATTGCCAGTTCCATGCCTTGCCATTCATCAGGGTTAGAATCGGAACTCCATTTCAGACTGCTAGCCTCGCTACTTTGGATAACTTTTTTTAGCAACTTCAGTCCTCCATGAATGGAGTTTCTTACATTCACCCTGCTTCCAAATTTCTTATCAAAATGAAACCTGATTTTTAATTAATCAGAAATAGTCAAAACCGTGTATCTCCACCCGCTCTCCTGGGGGACTTAATAACTTACAGAAGTAAAGCACTCCAGATTGAGGACTGTGAAGATGGCAGTTAGGCAGATTGGTTTCTGGGTCCTGAGCAGCATCAGGTGGATGGTTTTCTTCTGCGAGGCCTTCATTCTAAACCATGGACTCTCAAACACTGCCTCAGAAATCATCATGCTCTGAAAGAAAACTCTTTCTCAAACTTTCACAATTTCAAATTCACACTACAGAGTATAAAGCATTAGTTAGTTAATATTTTTATTTTGTTTATTGTATACGTTTATTTTTCTTTGTAAAATATTATGTTATATAATACTAAGATAGTCAATTTGACGATTCTGAAACGAGAACTTCATATTTGGACAGTCAAAGTTTTCAATGTGTTGTTAAATAATTTCTTAAAATATAAAAATGAATGTTTCTTTTTTGTCTTTTGTGCGTTCCTATACCACTCACCCGAATGCGATGAAACTTGATTTGATGTGCGCATGCCCGCGTATATAATAGTGACTGTGTAGTAGTGAGTGTTATGAAATTTGTTAAAAAAAATGCAATAGGTGGCGCGAGTTGCTTAAAAAATGTTTATTTCATATAGTTCAGAGGCGGGAAGGTAACGCGGGAGGGGGAGGTAAATCAGGGAGGGGGAAGAGATACGAATGAGAGGGGGAGTCCATGGAGATGAGGGAGAGTTAAGGGGAGGAAGTTAGAAGGGGAATGCGGTAGGGGGGAGGGGAATGCGGTAAGGAAGAAGATTCGGGGACTGCAAAGGAGACAAAGTAGCGGTGGGGGATAGCAGGGGCAAAATCGGAAAATCCATACTTCTCACATGGACAGCTGTATGTGGACTGCTCACGTGACGGAAAATCTTCCGATTTATTCGTGTACCCACCAGATAAAAAAAAACAAAAATTATTGTGTGTTCAAAAGCACTTCAATGAACAGAATTAAAAAAACAAACACTTTCGCTCTTTGAGTTGCATTTCAACGTATGCCTGGTACTCGCTAGTAAATAAATAAAATAGATTATTAGACACAGGTATTGCACCGCGCTCACCGTATGTGCCGCCAACATCGTTCGCCCATTCTTCTGCAAATCGCATATATTTGTTTCTATCAACACTTCAAACGCATAACTTTCAACTCCAACGCTTTGTCTGTTATTAGCAATTTGATTGTAGTCCAACTACAGTGGGCGCTTACATGCCATATCTCCTTTCGTATCAATTATCTGTGGTTTTGTACATACCTTATTGTAAATTAAGTCTCCATACCAACAATATCCGAATATCTGCAAAATGCAGCAAGCCAAATAACTATAAAAATTGTAAGCCACCTCCTCACTCTGAAATAAAACATACAGATGTCAAAAAAAATAATTAAATGCTTTCATTTTATTATTTCAATACATTAGAATCATCGGTCTTAAAATTTAATTAAATTATGATTAAAATAATGTGTGTAAAAGGGGTTAAAAATCCACTTCATAAATATTGAAAATAAATTAAAATCCACAAAAAATTAAACATTTTTTAAGAACATACTGACGGGTGGTGGTTATAAATCAATATAATATTTACCTCAGTTACTTGGTAAAGAGAAACACACCCCACCAGGGTGCTGAAAACCACTTCATCTAAGCAATCTATTCTGTATATACTATTCAGCTTATCGGCGAAACTGAAAAAAATCAAAATTAATTAAATAAGAAAAATGTCGCAACGTGGACATGAACCCACAACCTCTCGTCTTACCGGGACAAAAGCTTGAATTTACGACATTATCTTCTTTTTTTGTGTATTTTTGGGGTGTTATGCCGTGTTTCGCTACCTCCTTCTTTAGCCAACGTTTCGGACAGCGTTACAGTGTCCATCATCAGCGCAGATGAGCAAATGATATTTTTTATTTTATTTACTAGATTCTTATATTCCTTGAAGAGGTGAATCATTTAAATTTACTGAATTTAAAGTTAATGTTCTTTATACAAATAGAACGGCGTCATTTGCGCCTCGCAATCTTTACCTCGTGTGGGTATTTAAAAAAATTTACTTGTTTATTATAGACTTAAGGTCCTGAATTTAATCGGTAGGGAAAAATTGTTACCTAAAAACCCTACTAAAATTGCATATTTTTTGGTCATCATTTACTCTTGATCGCCCGCAAACTGGAAAGCATAAATACATATGTGTGTGTTTGTGTTATGTTAGGAGTGGGAAGGAGGCGGTCATGTCCTTTTATTTGGAGTTCTTCCGCATTTGCCTTCGGGAATGAGGAAACCATGAAAAACCTCATCCAGGAAGATTCGGCCGGCGGTCAACATGAACCCGGTCGGCCTTCAGTGATATCGGTGTACGATATCCTGCATTGTGTGTGTGTGGGGTGTATGTCTATTTTTATGTAGATATATACTTTATGGGACTATAGGGGATAAACATACATATACATACATACTATACAATATTATATAAATATATACATAGATATATAAACATAAGTTACGGGGGAGGGGTCTGGAGTTATGGAATACCTACTGCTAACTCACTCATCGGCGTCTGAATCTGGTTCATGCCAGATGTGGTCAAGGTCCATCAGAATGTGTTTGGGTAGTCTGTGTACGTATTTGAATGTGAAGTCGCTGGGAGAATTGTATTGACCGATTTCCTGTATGAGTTTATTTTTACTGTGTCTTAAAGATTTGTAAAATCGGTCTGTCAGTCTGTGAGTGTATTCAAATAAGGTCGGAATGTCTCTCGCATGTAGTCTTTTCAAATTTGTTCTGATTCTAGTGTTGTATGTGATTTTAATGCAGAGATTCTGTAGTGTCTGTAGTTTTGTAAAGTCAGATTGTGAGATGCTACTCCACACGGGAATAGCATAGGTCAGCACCGGTCGAATGAGCGAATAGTAAGTAAGGAGTTTGGTTCTGGGAAGTAGCGGACTTTTTTTATTGAAGATGGGCTTCATCATGCCGAGTGCCATTCTGGCTCTTGCGTGGATCTTGGCTAGGTGAGATTTCCAGTTGAGTCGTGAGTCCATAGTCAGGCCCAGGTAAACGACTTCATCCTTCCATTCTAAGTTGTGTCCGCCCATTTCGATGTTGACGTCTGGTGTCCTTCTGACGCGTTTCCTCGTGTACATGATGACTTCGGTTTTGGTCTCGGTGGGGCCAGGTCTTCCTTCTTCTTCTTTGCCTTGAGAAAGGCAGTTGGTGGCGCGGGGGCCTGGGTAGTGAGCCGGTCGGGCCGGCTGGCTGCGAGTTGGCAGTGTTGTCTGGCCGTGTAAACACAAGCCAGACAAAAGCGAATCGGGGCGAAAGGGCGGTGGTCTCGAAAAGCGACTGTCGCAGGCGGCAGTCACAAGGCCGATCTGAGATCGATCGAGCAAATGATATTGGTGAAAGTGTTTGCTTATGCACGTCGAAGCGATACCGTGCTGCCGGCTCCATTTCTCTACGAGCTGGTGTTAGAAAAAATTCAGCGTGGTTTTTTGCATTTAGCTTTGGTGTAGCCGTCAATTACTGGATACCAAGAACTATTGGGCTTAGCTCCGTCGTCTCTATTGATGTTAATGGGTATCTTTATGGATTTCAATTGCCTCTATAATTAGGCGTGCTCTGTAAGTTTTGGCATTAACATTATCTTCGACTATTTTTTTTCAGCAGTACTTAAGGCAGCTACATTTTACAACAAAACAAGGTTCGTAACTTTGATAGTGTCTCTGATTTATATATTGCACGGGAATAACCTTCAAAAGTTATAAAAAGAGAGTTGTTCTAATAAAAATGCAGTTGTTCTAATAAAAAAATTTTTTAATTTAATGAGTAAAACCTCAAATAGTATCTATACTAATATTATAAATGCGAAACTGCGTGTGTTTGTTACGCTTTCGCGCATAAAACAATAAAACAATTTTAATAATTATTTCACTAACAGAAAGCTTAATTATATGCGAATACTATAAGCTGTATATAATGGTAAGCTTTGGCTTTATGAAACTATAAATATTAATATATTGTATTTATTGTACGTTTTCTGTCGAGTCATTACTAAAGTCAGAAAATAGATCGTTGCCGTGGAAACGATGTTGATATATTTGCGGGAAATCGTAGTTAATGTTTATCCATAGATATATAAAAATGAATCTCCGAAATGTTTGTACGCGCATAACTCCCGAACGACAGCACCAAATTCGATAATTTTATTTTTCACTATTGGTGAGCTCTGGTCTTATGATATTTAGCTGGCACGCGAGCTGTTTGAAAACTGAATGTACCGGGAACGAATGTATGGAATGCAGGGGGGGAGGGGTGGGGGTTGGAGGTTGGGGAGGGGAGTGGGCGGAAGGGTAGGGGGATAATTGATAAGTGCAAGCGCTACAGTAGTTTCCCTCTAATATCATGCGAGTGAAGCCACGGATAAAAGCTAGTTACTAAATAAATGAAGACAATATTAGAGAAACTCAATCGGAAACAGAAAAATCAAAAAAGATACGGTCACATCTGGGACTCGAACCCAAGACCAATGACTTGCCAGATCTGTGCTTTAAAAACTGAGCTAATGTGTCCCTATCCGACCCGGTCATATTTATGCGAATCATTCTTCTATCAAAAACTACCAACATTATCTTCATTTTCTTAACGCATATTTTTATTGGCTGCTATCTTTATAAATGACAGCAAGATTCAACAGGAACTAAATGCTATCTAGATAGTGTCTTGGATAAATTTATCCATTTTAATTTAATAAGTGACATCTATTAACTTTCAGTAAAACCTCAAATTGTAATTTTTTTAATGAAGACAATAGCGAAACTCAGACAATATCTTTTCCTGATTTTTCTGTTTCAGATTTTCGATTGAATTTTGCTTCATTAATTAAAACTAAATTTTTGTATGAAAAAAACTTATTTCGTTACTTAAATATGTTTTGGTGCATCCTGATGCATCTTCCCAAATATCTTGATGTGTATTTATCGTCCAATAAGTCTAGTCCTTGGTTAGCTAAAAAAAAAATGTGAAAATATGTTAGTCACATCGTGATACTTTACTAACAGATAAAGAGGGTTGACTTACATAAATCTCCTTAGATCTCGCCGATCTAGCCGATCAAAGCATGTTTTTCCTGGTTCCATGACAATTTCAACTATCCTTCAAAAAGTCATTAAAAGAAACGATTTTTTTTCAAATAGCCCGTTACCTAACCTAAAGTAATGCATTTAACCTAGTTTTTGTTTTTAAGTGAAAACTTCTTTAGCACCGTTGTGATTTGAAATTTTTGGATGGTCCGATTTGTAGGGAACCCACTTGCACAGCGCGGTGTAAACTGTGTATCCTAAAGTTAAAGTTTAGGCATACGTATTCCAATACTTCGTTTTTGTGGAAGCACTATGATATGAAACTCGATGAAACAAAAAATAGCGACACTAAAAAGGGACAAATCTACAGGATTTAGCCTGCGAGAGAATGAGATTGTATAATCAGTCTCCTCCTTGTGAGGTGCTTCTTAGCCTCCCACTCTTTTCTACTTTAGTTCTCTGATGGTTTCACTTCTACCGCGTTTGAGTTGCTTGTATATTTTTTATCATTTTTAATGAGTTTTCAAGGGAGTGATGAAGTTGTACATTGTTGTGTTGTTCGGACACCGTTTTTCACATCACAACAAGTTTTTTTGAAGTGAAACTTCTATAGCCCCGTTAGTGATTTAAAATTCGGATGAAACGGAAATGTTCAATAAAATGTATTATTTCACGGGTACTCTGTTATATATAATGCGGTAAATTCGCGCCTCGACTCGAGCCTTCCGTAGTGCAGCGGCTAAAGCCTCTGACAAATTCAAGCGGGACAGATATCCAGCGAACGGAGTTCGAATGCTACGAAATCCAAAAAAATAAACGTTTTTAATTTTCTGAAATTAATATCCAATCTTCAAACCACTTTAAAATAAACAATCAAAAGAAAAGAAAGCGACATCTAGCGACATTCTAGATTCACTTCTACCGCGTGTGAATCGCACGCCCTGATTTTTTTTAATGTTTTATTAGCGTCCGTGTACTTTGGGAGACGGGTATGGGTATCGCTGCCCCGTGAAACATTTATTGGATAACCGACACCTCTGCCATAGGTCACCCCAAGAGGCTTGCTGTGCGGGGGTGCCTGGATTTGAAATGCATACACAATGCCTTTAGAATATACGTGTAGTGTGTTGAGGTTAATTTGTGTTGAGTTAGGATGATTTAGGTTAGGTAGTGTCTACATTTTGGAATAAAAGCTGGTTCACACACAGCTATCAAATATAAAAGATCATAGCACGCCAAATAACGCTCTCCATACAATCCATTCAGACCGTTCAAACCTAGGCGTTTTTAAGCGCAGATAATCATAGACAATACACATCTTACGACGGAACCGCTCCAGACGCGATATACCAGAAGATAAGTCTCCCCCTCTCCGACTAAAACAGGAGAGGGGGTCATTGTAATTACGGAGCTGCCTAAACTCGTGGATGACAGATCTCAAGTTGACAGATATCAGTACAAAAAATATGCATTCCGTTGCCGCTCCCTTATTCGACTGACCCCCTCTCCTACCACAGGAAGAAATATTTGATAGCCTCGTGTGAAAGCACAAAAGATAAGCGCTCGCGATTCAACAGGTATCTGCTCGCAGATTTATAGCTCTGTGTGAACCAGCTTTAATAATAAAATTTAATCATCGCTGTTGGGTGCAACGATCAAAACATAATTAATACAAAAAAAAAACATTACATTTTTCAAATTCTTCATCCGTCTCACATCCATAAAATTCCTTGCTCTTGCCAATCTTTGATATTCTGAGATGCAGAATCTCAATGTGGGCACATAGCATCAGCAAGAAGTAGAAGAAGATAGCTTCGTATCCGGCCAGCAGGTGAACGACTATGGAGATGGCCCAGATGTGGAGGATGAAGCAGATGTGGTATTGAGGAGTCTTCTCCCTGGGAAGGCCAATGTAGTCTGGAGCCAGGGGCAGCACTCGTTCGCTGATATGTGGTAGGGCGCGAACCACGAAGGCGAACGATACTAACGACTGGAATCATATGAATTACAATATATTTTTTTTAATTTATGGAATTAAAATTTTAAAGTTAATAAAGATTAAGAATTTGTTTAGAGTTAATAAAGATTAAAGAATACATTATTTGCCTTTTTTTGTTATTGTTTTTGGGGTGATATGCCGTGTTTCGCTACCTCCTTCTTTAGCCAACGTTTCGGACAGCGTTACAGTGTCCATCATCAGGGAAGATGAGTAAATGATATTGGTGAGAGTGTTTACTTATGTGTGTCGAAGCGATACCGTGCTGCAAGCTCCATTTCTCTACGAGCTGGTGTTAGAAAACATTCAGCATGGTTTTTTTGCGTTTAGCTTTGGTGTAGCCTTCAATTACTGGATACCAAGAACTATTGAGCTTAGCTCGGTCGTCTCTGTTAATATTGATGGGGTTTTTATGGATTTCAATTGCCTCCGTAATTAGGCGTGCTCTGTAAGTTTTGGGTCTTCCCAGGACTTCAGGAACAAATCCAAAAGTAATGGCCGGTTTCGATTAAGTGCTCGGCGATTGCCGATTTGTAACAATAAACACGGCATAACACCCCAAAAACAATAACAAAAATACTTTTTGGCCGTGAAAACCTAAAAACATACCTGATTATTTGCCTTGTATAATTGCGGAAGTATATTTGTTTGGTCTAAAAGTTTTGGCATAATTGCAGGGAGAAGTCATATCTTTACGCAACATTGTTTTTAGTATTATTTTTGTGTAGTTTCTGGTGGCCTAATGTTGGTGTTATCCCCTAAGTTTTCCGGTGACCGGACGGTTCCATGCCAACTCGGAATGAAACCAACTCAGAACCGTCTCAGATAAGTCATTTAGAGTGATTAAAAGTCAGTTATCGGCTAATTTTAAATTATTTTTTTCATAGCTTTTAATGACTTTTCAAGGAAGTGTTGAGTTGACTTTATTCTCAGTTGGCATGGAACCAATTTTTCCATAAGATAATTAAATGATGTATCGTTTTACATTGGAAATTAAAATGGTGAAAATAAATAAATATAATAAATTAAATACCCGACTCAGAACACACTTTGTCCAGTTAAGCCGATAAAGAAAACTACGAACATAAAGATTGTATATTATGAGGGGAAAATACATGATTCGCCATCTCAATGAGGAAAATTTTTCGAAGAAATCGATTTATTGATGAAAATGAAATCGTTTTTTCTTGAAATATATATTATTTAATGGAAAATATTAATATTGTAACTTCATGATGAATGAAAAATCAAATGGTTAAAATCTTTGATAAGTGATACATTTGATGAAAAATAAAATGACGTGTTGCGAAAACTGAAAATACAAAACCTGTTATTATGGAAAACGAAATGGTGATAACCTGTTATTATGGAAAATGAAATGGTGATAACGTGTTATTTTGGAAAATGAAATGGTTATAACGTGTTTTTTTGGAAAATGAAATTGTAATAACATGTTATTATGGAAAACGAAATGTTTATAATATGTTATTATTTAAAGTGTAATTGTGATAATGTGTTATTATGGAAAATGAAAAATTGATCACGTGTTATTGTCGAAAATGAAATGGTGGTAACGTGTAATTATGGAAAACGAAATGGTGATAATGTGTTATTTTGGAAAATAATGGTTAAATCGTATTGTTAAGAAATGTGATGAACTTTGTTATGGAAAAAGAGAATAGTTTTTTTTTTATTATAAAATCTTTTCATTCTCTTCGATGAATTTATCGTTTTACTCTCTCCGTAAATGCTGTCCACTTGCCCAAGTCATCTACATTTTCCAAGCACTTTTAGCTTCAAAAGCCTCCAACGTGCAGTCGCTTCCACCGGGATAACAGCTTTGTCACAATTTCCGGTGTCCTGTCCATCCCAAAAACAATGAAATAGCATTACAAAAAGATTAACTCACCGATCCAAAGTAAATCACTCTTGACACAATCCTGGCCTCCTTCATCCTGTTCCTCATAATCTTCCATTCCTCTCCTCCTTCAGCTCTGGAATCATTGAAAAGCGTCCTCGCTTGATTCAACAAATCTTTTATCCCGTCTTTGAAAACTGCGTAAGTCGCCATCTTCCCCAAAAGACCAATCGCCAAAAACATGGTCGTGAGGCATTCGGTCACATTCGCAACATCGTCAAGGTTCTTGGAGATAAACGACAAGCTTGAGACTATGTTGTAGATGATAAACAGAAATGTGATCATCCCATAGACTGGATCCAAAGTACTATAGTAGTCCCCTTCCAAACAACTGAAGCCGATTGCTTTCATTAGCCAAAGGTATAACCGCATGTGATCATCAAAGGTCATATGTTCAATATTGAACAAATTGAAAACATCTCTGAATTTTTCTCTTTTTGTAAACATTGTTACTGTTGTTTCTGGTTTAGAATCCATTTTGGAAAAAATAGACCAATTTGCACAAAAATTTCAATTATTCTTTTTATTGTTTTTTGTCAAATGTGTTCAGATTGAAACGTCTTGATAATGTAAGCGACAGGTCAAAAATGATTTATTACATATCAAAACATTATTGAAAATCGACTTTCATAATTAAAGACCACGCGAAAAATATTTTCTATTATAAAGGCAGTGAATTTGATTCATTATACTATAATTTGAGAATAAAATATTTTTGTTAAAATATAAGTGTGGGAAAATGAGCAAAAGAAACTTCGAAGAAAATTTATCGTAGTGTAATCTATTGTACGAATAATAAATTAAAAAGAATTACAATAATATTAAATTTAATAATTTTACACAGACAACATTATTCCAATTTACCCATCGCCTTGCAGTGCAGTGGGGGGGATTTCATAATATATTCGAACATCAGGTTATCCATTCTGGACACACTGCCTCTCAGTTTCCTACGCACCCCTCATACCCTTTTCCTTCCCAGAACTTCTTCTCCATCCTTATCTTTAAAATACACATTAGCCGTGAGGGAAATTGTTTGGAGTAATATATATAAATAGTATAAAAGAAAGTGTAATACAATGTGCGTGCCGCTAAAACTCAGAAACAAGTTCCGGTACCATCAAGGGAGTTATATGATGTGGTAGCCCTCTATCCCCAATCCATGAAAACGATTCCCGTTTTTACCTGAAGGGCGTGCTTTTGAATATATAAGGGCTGAAATTTTCACCCTATAAAAATTTCTTGAACAGTCCAGAACATTCTAGAATTTCGAGAGCATTCCACAACATTCCAGAACATCCCGGAACACTCTGGAATGTTGTGGAATGTTCAGGAATAGTTTGGAACTTTCTGGTCATTGTGGAACATTATAAACCATTTGAAGCATTTTTTTGTATGAGTGGGGCTACCCATTGGTAGACAAGATCCATCGTGGGTTCGAACGTCAGTTCAATCTCATATCAACTACCTGAGCGATAGCCGAGTACCCCAGCTATGTTAAAAAAAACAAATAAATGCTATTTTCGTATTCCAAGAAGAAGAAAAAGGTCACTTAAAATATTAGTTGGTATCTATGTAAAAGGATTGTATTGCAATATAGCCGTATTTTTCTTAAAGAAACGTAAGGTTGGGTTTGTTTATTTTCATCAAAATGTTTATAATGCTGAAATCCACTTAGGTAAATTGTTTTGGGTTAAAAAAATAATGATGGTGAAAATAAGAGAAGGTATATTTATTTGCGTTACACCACGCGTTCAAATTCTACCACACTGTGAGCTTAATGACTTCCAGAGCATCGTTTGCATAGGAGCCGGGGATATCCCGGGTAAAGCAGGCTGAACATCAGGGGCGTAGCGACCGCCTGGGCGGCTGGGGAAGAATCCCAATATCTGCAATAATTCTCACACACCACAAAATTTTGATAACCAACGAAAAATATTAACCCTAGATAACTAACTTTATTACTGTACCTCAATGAGATAATCATTCGACATTTTGACGAACATGTTTTGAAGTCCTATTTAAAAAAAAAAAAATGTATTTTATGCAGTGAAATATAGAATAATGAGGGTCCACTCGAGTGACAGCGCGATTTAAAACTTTTTCCTCCAATTGCTCGTGATTTTTTGGATATCATTTTGAATATTTTCCGCCCACAGTGAAAAAATAATACCTCCGTATTTGAATTTGCAAACTAATATACACAAAATCTGATTATAGTTCTATGTAGCCAATAAATTTACCTATATTTTGTTGATTATCACGTATTCGTAGGATTTACAAAAAAGAATATTATAAAATCGTAAACTTTGGTCCAAGTGTTCGCAGAAAAAGAAAAGTGGTCCATATTTTGACCTTAGTCGCTCCAGTGGATAATTTATTTACTAAATCACATATCTAAAATGACATTATGTACATTTCGCCTTTCAACACTGAATATAGAATTACAATTGGGAAACGTGCGTATTTCCTTTAACACCATGAAGAAAGTGGATGTTAATCAAAGTCGAGTATCGAATTACTTATTTGGTGCAAGCTGGTTAAAACCATTAAAACCACAAGCCACTGAAAAAAACCGATTCGATAAAATGACGATCAGTCTCAAAAAGAAAAGAGCTTACCGATTAACATAAACTCCATACGCCCATAATCTCGTGAGGCTCGTCATGTTGATAAAAGTTAGCTATCTAGGGTTAGTATCCACAAACTTTTTGGTTTCTTATTTGTGTCCAGATATATTATTTCATGAGATACATATAGAATTTGACTAGTTTCTCGATGCATAGAATGGTTGAATAATTTTATAAAACTTTACATTTTTTATATTCATACCGGGACAAATGACTACCACCGATCTGGCAGATGATTCCATTCCTAAAGAAGAGGGTTTGGATGGGAAGAAGTAATTGAACTGATTATCAAAAGTGCGTCATAGTTTAGAATTTGCGTCATAGAATCGTCATTAATTGAAATTTTCGGAATCAGAGGGGAATATGTTAGGAATATGTTATCTCATTTGACAAGTCGTTTTTTACAAATAACCCATAACCTAGCCTAACCTAATCTATCTGACCACGTCAATTTCATCACTTAATGACTTTTCAAAGGAGTGATGAAATTGGACCGATTTCCTACAAATGAAAAGTATTTCATTTTGCATTATTCCAAACTATACCTAAACGTTACATTGTTCATCATCATTCAGAAACTATTGCCAAATTTGCAACGGGGCTTCACACTTTTTTAAGGAAGAGAAACGTTGAGTGTCAACCCAAGAAAACAATTTTGATGTGACAAGTGCCAGGCTAATTCCGAATTTCAAGGTCATTTCAGCAGACGGATCACCTTAACAATTCGCATTAAAAAAATAAATAAAGATCATTGTTCAGAGGATCAATGGGCACGGATGATTTGTGCCCGGAGGTGGTAATTTGTTGTTACGCCACTGTTGTACATGCAAAGATACAACAGGAACAGGCAGTGCCTGTAGTGATTTAGCTAGCCACCTGAGTAATGTGAGCCATAACGGATGGGCCGGGGCAGTGCAGCGGGCCACACATTGCTCCAGGTGGGGCAGGGAGGGCACCCTGGGCACTAGCCACCCTGCCAGGTTGAATAGGGTGGCTTGGTCAGCCAGGGTGGGCACTAGCCAAATACGTTAAGATAGCCAGATAGACAAATGAGAACTATAATGTTTTTCTCGACCGCTAGTCAAATTTTCAATCAAAATAAATCATTTAAAGGTGTAATGCTTCTTCTAGATAGAAGATTCGTGTGAAAAATATGTGTATAGTCTTGTCGCAATCTCAGAGTTATAGTTTTTGCAATACCTTACTTATGTTCACATTGGAAATTTCCGGATTGGGAAATGACCCCCATGTGGATGCAATAATGTATCAGATACAAGATATTTAGCTTACGGACAGTACAGGCCAGGTGATAGGCAGTAGGTGACTCCAAGTGGTTGGCTCTGTTTGGTGACTTAGCACATGTGCCCGAGTTCACGTGGTGAGGTTCGTCTAGCTCTCGGTGGCCGATGCCTTTACTCACTCAGAAGACCTCATTCTGGAGCTTTATCTAGCTCTAAAGGGGCTGAGTTTTCTGCAATTTCTGCACTGAAATAAATCCTGACTTCTAGTATTAAGTAGTGGAATCCGGAAGCTTATCAATTCATGCAATACCGGACTATCAACTAAATCATTTAGAATTTTATATAGAAATACCAAGTGAGTGAAAATTCTTCTATCAGACATTTGAGCATATTCATATTGATATCATTTAACAAAGCGTCATAGTTCAACATGATTGCTAGAAAACTGGTTTTTAAATTTAGAAAACGTAAGAATTTGTATTGTATTCTTTCAACAGCTTGTATATATGAGTATTAGAATGTAGATTCCAGACGGGAGAATTGTACTCAAGCTGACTTCTAACATAGGCAAATATAACGGTTTAATACACTTTATATTGTTAAAATTTCTAGTTAATTTTTGAAAACTCCTAAAAATATACATTAAGGACGGGTTGTTTCAAAAAATTTGATGGATTCATCAAATATTTGAAGTTAATTTTCAGGTTCTGTGTAAGTTTTTTTCGAGTTCTGTTTTTTTATCATCATAGGCCAGCTGCTTCACAAAACTGAAATCATCACAGAACTTGAATAGAACTTACACAGAACGTGAAAATTAACGTCAAATATTTGACGAATTCGTCAAATTTTTTGAAACAACCCATCCTAAGACTTAAATGTAGACAATTTAAAAACAATTCCAGAAAAATAATGTAATAACTTGAAGTAAGCATTTTATTAAAATTTAAACATTAAAAAAAAAACTTTAAAATTAATTTGAGTATTTTACAAAATACCTCGTGGAAATAAGTTAATTTTTCGTGATAATTAAAGTAAAACTATTTTACAGTAAAATATTTCTTTATTTACTTTCTAAATATTTATTTTTTTCAACTACTGTACTTATTTAAAATACTCATTTGCAAAATTATAGCTATAAGAAAGCTTCAAGGTGCAATAAATTTTGTGTTATTTTTACTTAGAGCTCAAAATGTGTTTGCTGGAGCTGCCAAAAAATACAGGGACGGTTGCCTCTGATGTCATCATATTTGCTCGGGTTTTTCAATCGGAAATATACAAGTTAATGCTTTGTTCAGTTCACAGTCACGTCGTTTTCGTTATTTGCTCTAAAATTCAGAATCGTTTAGTTGCGGGTTCGATTCTCTTTTTTATTTTATGTGAATACCGCACAAGAGTCCCAACTGCTCCCAAACGTCGGGAGCCAGTAAGACCATGGCATTCCCAATTAGGGTATGTTGCGAGGCTGAAGGTAGTGGGGAGGGGAAAAAAGATGGGAAAGAGGAAAGTGGAAAAGTAGAAGTATTGTGAATATTTTAAAATATTATTCTTCGTTGGCCGTTGTAAGAAACGTATAATAGGAAAAAGTTGCTCGAAGAACCTGAAAAAGCATTTAAGAACATTAATGGTTTTATTTTTCAAGGAGTATCCTTAAAGTTATCCTTATAGTTGTTTTTATGTTCCATTTAAAAAAAATTGTCAATTTCCTAACTAACAATATCCACTCTTTTTGGTTTTTCTCGCTTTTTTCACATCCATGCATCATCTCTTATAAGCTTTTCTGTCACTCTCTCGCTCTTAACGTGTACCCGACTCAAGCATTTGGTAACCGTGCTGTCTTTTTCGAACGTCCCCGACTTCATATATCGTTCATTATGCGTTATCCTTACGCTGAATTAATCTAAGAGTCCTATGTTTAGTCTTGCTCACTACGCATTCTTCACCATTGCATTATTTTCATTGTTTTAATTTTTGTTTCACGTTAAAATATGGTTTCAGCACACATACGCCTCAAGGACCACAATTCTACTTTCAGATTCATGCCTTGCCGTACATCAGCACTCCATTGCAGAATGCTAGCATCGCTTCTTTGGATTCCTTTTATTTAGCGACTTCAGTCCTCCTCTTTTCTGCATTTAATCTTCTTCCAATGTCCTTATCAGAATGAAATTTGAATTTTGATTAATCAGAAATGGTCAAAACTTAAATCGTGTATCTCCACTCACTCTCCTGAGGGACTAAATAACTCACAGACGTGAAGCATTCCAGATTGAAAACTGTGAAGATAGCAGTTAGGCAGATTGGTTTCTGGGACCTGAGCAGCATTAGGTGGATGGTTTTCTTCTCCGAGGCCTTCATTCTGAACCATGGACTCTCAAACACAGCCTCCGAAATCATCATACTCTGAAATAAAATGCTTTCTTAAACTTTCACAATTTGCACTTCACGGTACATATTATAGAGCATTAGTTATGGTACGTAGCTTAACTAACATATTTTAATTTTGTTTATTTAATTGTATATGTTTGTTTTTTCTCGTATGTTTGTTTTTTCTTATATATATATATATATTTTTTTTATTTAATTAAACGCCCGTAGGGCTTTCACATATAGTGCAGTACATGATTTTGACAATATGTAGAAAATAACAAAATATAAGAAACATATAGCTAATATAAAATATAAGAGTTGACACAAAGTAGGTAACATAGAATATAAGTTAAGTAAATAGAAATAAAGATAGTTTATGAAGTAGGAGAAAATAGTTGGCATATAAGACGTTTGACGTTTGACAAATTCAAATTATTATCAAATACATCCATATTGTTTAAATATTTGTTACCAAGAATAAGTAAACGCTGTTTTGGAGAATGCAAACAATAGTTGGAATGAGATGTATGTATATAAAATGTTACTATTGTCTAGTCGTTCTTGTAGGTACATGAAGATTTATTAATTACAGGAGTTCACAACAATTGAATTAAGGTTCTAATAATTTTAATAAGAAATTTGGGTATGCAGTTTATTTTTCGTCTATTTTCGAGAGTCGGAATTTCTAAATGTTTCAATATTTCTTTCACTAGGGCGTGACATACTTGGGTTTACCGGTTTACTATGAGACCCTGAAATTTAAACTTGTCTCTACTATGAAAGAGCTTGATATCGTAGCATAATAGTGGGTTGACCTTTCATGCTCACATCGTAATGACGTGTAGTACGAGTAGGTACTTCACTGAGAATGCTAGGTTTTGTCCTACACACTGCGAAAAATTTCAGAGACACCCGGGTTCTCACAGTACCATACAATAATTTGGTTAGGAGTGGGCTTAAGAGTGGATCGGTAGTATTCCCTCATATTGGAGAGTTCAGAAAAAAATTCTGAGATTTCTCTACCTGGGGGAGTGACAGTATTGACTTTCTCTTGGGCATGCTCGGTATGAACCATCTACGGGTCATTGTAACACAATTCTTCAAACTGATTCGTGAATGGTTCGAAACCACGACTTACATGGAGAGCATTAATTTCTATGTTCCCGACGGTTATCTCCGTCACTGACATCAAAGACTGTTTTATCTCCCGGCTTGCAGAATCAACTTGCCAATAGTCATGCTAGTCGGAAGAGCAGCCTTGTTGTTAAAAGAACCACTTCAAATATCGATATGTTTAACATCTATAAAGTACAATTCAATCGGAAAGCTTTGTTGCTGTTAGTTAAAATCTGCCCATCTCATCTAAAACATTTTCTATTTTAAAAACACTTTGAAATTTTAATTTTCTAATTGGTTTGAATTGAATTGAATTATAAGCAATTTGATCGTAGCTCCTCAGGAGATACGCCAACATGCCACATCGCCTTTCGTTTCAATTATTTGTGGTTTTGTACATACCTTAGAATAAATCAAGTCTCCATACCAACAGTATCCGAATACTTGAAAAATGCAGCAAGCCAAATAAATATAAAAATTGTAAGCCACCTCTTCACTCTGAAATAAAACATAAATACATCGAAAAAAAATTAAATGCCTAATTTTTTTATTTAGATACATCGGTCATTAAATCTAATTATATTATGACTTATACATATGTGTGATAAAGGGGGTTAAAAACCACATGACGTTAAAGTACAAACTAAATTATATGTTTTTTTTATTTTTTTTATTTAATGACGCCACAAAGTGAATTTGCGAATTTTGAAGAAATAAATTATATGTATAAAAACGTTTTTCTAAATATTTTTTTAAAATTTGACTTGTGGTAATAAATCAATATAATACATGTATACCTCAGTTACTTGGTAAAGAGAAACACACCCCACCAGGGTGCTGAAAACCACTTCGTCCAAGCAATCTATTCTGTATACACTGTTCAGTATATCGGCAAAACTGAAAAAAATCAACATTTGTTAATGAAGAAAATACCACTTATAATCTAAACGAAAATACAAAAAAGAACAAGATAAAAATAAAAACATAACTGTCGCAGCTCGGACAAGAATCCAGAACCTCCCGTCTTACCGGGACAAAAAACTGAGACCTCTTATTTAAATGTAATTTTTACCGATCTCATTTTCCAAATTTCATAATTAAATTAAATTAATTACCTGTGAAGGCAATACTATGGTTTAAAATTATAATTCAGCATATATTTACCCCGCAGCATAAAGAGAAACTAGATCATAAATATTGCACTAGATTCACGCGTAACGACGGGTTAATAGTTTAATTAATTTAATAATAAGTACGGACAGAGAACGTTTGAATACAACATACCGAAGATATTTAATTTATTACCTGACAATATAAAGCAACATAATTCTATGAATAAGGTTAAATATATGGTGAAAAATTGTTTATTGGAAAAAGAATATTTATTTTGATACTTATGATAAAATTTATGAAAAAATGTTTAAACTGTAGATAAAAGATGTAAATTATAACTTTAAATATATTTGTAAGTAATTATAAGCACCTGCTGTCAAGCCAATTGCAATTGGCTTAGCGGGACTGGGTTGTTGATTTATAAAATAAATAAATAAATTTAAAAACAAATAAAAATAAAAATAAAATATATATAATAAAAATAAATAAAAAAAAATTTAAAAAAAACAATATGATCTTCGACTTTTTTTTCCATATTATTTTTGCCTGCCTTTGTTGGCTTTTTGTTGGTTTGTAACCTTGATAAAAATAATAATTGGATAATTTGTAGAGCGCCGTTTTTGTGAAAAATCACCTCAAGGGCGCTGTACAACTTATTAAGAATTTAATTAAATGAAGACACTATGAGCGAAACTCAATCGAAAATCTGGAAACAGAAAAATCAGAAAAAGATATTTGCACATCTGGGACTCGAACCCAGGACCTCTCTACTTTCCGGGCGAGTGCTCTTGACCACCGAGCTAAGGTGTTGATATCAAATTCGGTCACTTTTAACTGTACCATACTTTGACTAAGAACCACCCATATTATTTTTATTGGCTGCTATCTTTATGTAGATTTAGATTAGTTTCCAGATTTTCGATTGAGTTTCGCTCTTAGTGTCGCTCAAGCGTCTTCATTTAATTAAATGTTACAATTTGAGGTTTTATAAAAAGTTTCATAAAAAGTTAAATAAAAAAGAATATTATTAAGAATTCCTGGGCTCTATCTAATTTAACTATTTACAAACAGATACAGAAACATACTTACCTGGCAGGTCACTTCCGAAAAACACACTTTAATTAGAAAGTTAATGCATGCAGAAGATACGACTTTGCACGCGGAGGGCATTATATTTAAAACACTGAACATTGCATGATTTTACATTATTTGCTACCCCATAACTGTTAGTGTTACATTTATTAATAGACTAGTGGCAAAAGTAGAGTTGATATTTATTTTGAGAGACTGATAAATTTAGGACTCTTTAGGGCTGGAGAATGTTCATGAAATGAGCTTTCAAATGACTTTTTTTTATGTTTTTAGGTTTTCACGGCCAAAAGTATTTTTGTTATTTATTTTTGGGGTGTTATGCCGTGTTTTGTTACCTCCTTATTTAGCCAACATTTCGGACAGCGTTACAGTGTCCATCATCAGGGCAGATGAGCCCATCATCAGGGTTGAAGATGTCCATCATCAGGGTTCATCTGCCCTGATGATGGACACTGTAACGCTGTCCGAAACGTTGGCTAAAGAAGGAGGTAGCGAAACACGGCACAACACCCCAAAAATAAATAACAAAAATGCCTTTTTTTTCTCGGAATCTCCAATTTTATTTATTTACTACACTTACGGAATAACCTTCAAAAGTTATAAAAAGAGAGTTGTTCTCATAAAAATTCAGAATGGTAGCATTCAGTTTAAAAAAAAAAAAAAATTATGTGAAGAAAATTTATTTGGTTACTTAAATATGTTTTGGTGCATCCTAATGCATCTTCCCAAATATCTTGATGTGTATTTGTTTTCCAATAAGTCGAGTCCTTGGTTAGCTAGAAAAAAGTGAAAATATATAAATAACATCGTATTAATTTACTAATTGGCAACCTTAACATCACATAAAGAGGGTTGACTTGCATAAAAATCTATCTAAAGCATGTTTTTCCTGGTTCCATGACAATTATGACAAGTCATGTAACTTATGAATACTCTTTAAATAATGTACAATTAACATCAGTCGCTCAGATCAGGGACTTGGGTGTATCTGATGAAAAGTTAACATTTACTCTGCATATAAATGAAATAAAAAAGAAAGCTTTAAAAATGCTTGGTTTCATATGCAGAACAGCAAGTGATTTCAAGTCTCTAGAATGTTTGAAAACATTGTAAACTTCTTTAGTAAGAAGCCAGGTAGAGTATAATTCGCATATTTGGTCCCCATTGCATAAAGTACATTCCGACAATATAGAAAGGGTACAGCACAAATTTCTAAGATTTATCAACTTTAAATTGAATATTCCAATTAAAAAAAATAAACTATGTCTTTTTGATGAAACAATTGAACTTAATAACGCTGTCAGATAGGCTGATCATCTCTGACCTGGTGTTATTAAATAAAATTATCAATAATTTCATTACTGACCAGAAACACCAGACAATTTTAAAACTATGAAGCTCATACACCTATAAACAGACTACATCATTTTGGAAATAAATTTGGGAATGTTATAAACGTGTTTAAAGATTCCATGTTAGTTTTAAAACGAAGTCTTTATAATCACTTTACCGAGATGTTTGATTTCACGACTCCTTAGTGAATACACTTTTTTTTCTCGTGTTTATTACGTATTAGGTATTTATCCACCTCCATCTTTCCCGTTTTTTGTTCCTCCCCACTACTTTCCATGTGTCTTATACAATTTACTTTCTTTACTACATACTATTAATTTAAATTTGCCTGATGTACCTAACACAACTGTATTGTTATTATATATTGTTTCTGTATGTACCTCACGCAACTGTATTTCTTGTTTACTTATCTTGTAAAAGCCCACTAGGGCGTAAATAAATAAATTCAAGAAAGTGGAATTTCAACACCCCTTTTAAAAGTCATTATAAGTGACGAGTTTTTAAGAATTTCGTATAACCTAACCAGGTGTCGGCAGTTTGTCAAGTCTTTGAGAAGAGCCAATTTGTCAAAGAAACAGGATAATAAATACATCAGAGAGACATGTTTTAATGTGGGGGGGGGGTGTAATTGTACTTTGGTAAAAATGTGGTGGAACGATAATTACGATTTGCTTTGTGTTATCTACATTATTTCTGTAATATCATCACACTTCTGCCCGTTTAAGTGTTTCTATAAACAGACTCGCGCATATCATTAGGCTGGTTGAATAGAGGTGAAATTGCAATTTATGTCTGAAGAGCCGAAAGTGATGAAGTTGTACATTGTTGAGATGCCTGGTTACCGTTTTTCGTCTCACAAGATGATTTATTTTTATCTTTTATTAGCGTCTGTATACTGTGAGAGGCGGGTATGGGTACCGCAGCCCCGGGAACCATTTATTGAATAAACTATATTTCTGCCATAGGACACCCCACGTGACTATGACGGTGTCTTGACGGGGGTGACCGGAGTAATGAGGTAAGGTTTGTCCGGGTCTTGGTGGCGAACGCGTCTTCCCACCCGCTCCATGGCAGGCTGGATCGGGAGAAACCGGTTGATGGAGTTCTTTTTCCTTCTCGAGCAGGAGTCTGCTGGAACATCGCCTTGCACCGCAGTGGGATGGATGCATTCGTACATCCGTCACTCCTGAACTCACTGACCTTTTTTCCTCCCAGAATTTCCTTTCCTATAAATATCCTCTTCACAGCATCCCCAAAAACGACATAATCTCTGAGTGGAATTATTTTCCTCGGTGACCGGACAACTCAGAATGAAACCAATTCAGAACCACCTCAGAAAGGTCATCAAAAATGATGAAAAAAAAATTGGTAAAATAAGTTATGTTAGGTTAGGGTTTTGGTCTATTTTAAATTTA
Organism: Glyphotaelius pellucidus; assembly: GCA_936435175.1. Taxonomy (NCBI): domain Eukaryota; kingdom Metazoa; phylum Arthropoda; class Insecta; order Trichoptera; family Limnephilidae; genus Glyphotaelius; species Glyphotaelius pellucidus. Next base: position 34,071,249 of record OW386548.1, read on the forward strand.
TTTTTTTCATAGCTTTTAATAACTTTTCAAAGAGGTGTTGAGTTGACTTTTTTTTTCAGTTGGCATGGAACCATTTTCCTCAGGGCGTTATGCGTTTTATTTTTATTTTTGTTTATAAGAATATTTCACAAGAGTCTCAACTGCTCCCTTCTGGAGCCAGTGAGGCTATGGCATCCCCAATAGTGGTGTGCTGTGAGGCTGAAGGTAGTGGGGAGGGAAAGGAGATGGGGAAGAGGAAGTTGGATTGTTGACAGGTTGCCATGGTAGCGGCTCACGAACTGTCAAGTTTTGACATGTCAGATCAGAAAATATCGATTTTGTTAAGGAGGTTGTTTGCAATTGCATTGAGAACTGTTTATTTTTCAGTTTCTCCAAGAGCGGAGGCCCTAAGTTCCTCGGGTCGGGTTGGGTCGGATCCGGTCAAATCGGGTCGGGTCGGATCAGATCGTGTCAGGTCTACATTTTAGATCAATAATAAAATTTAATCACACCCGTTGGGTGCAACGCTAAAACACAATTAATATAAAAAACCTTTACATTTTTCGAATCCTTCATCCGTTTCACATCCATAAAATTCCTTGCTCATGCCAATCTTTGATATTCTGAGATGCAGAATCTCAATGTGGGCACAGAGTACCAGCAAGAAGTAGAAGAAGATAGCTTCGTATCCGGCCAGCAGGTGAATGACTATGTAGAAGGCCCAGATATGGAGGATGAAGCAGATGTGGTATTGAGGAGTCTTCTCCCTGGGAAGGCCGATGTAGTCTGGAGCCAGGGGCAGCACTCGGTCGCTGATATGTGGTAGGGCGCGAACCAAGAAGGCGGACGATGCTATTACCTGGAATTTTAACAATATTGTGGGAAAAAATTTTATTGATAATTTTTTTTTGTTAATATATAAAAACGGTTCCGTCCAACTGACACCAACTCAACCTCTTTTGGGGTGTGTTGTAAGGCTGAAGGTAAGTGGGGAGATTGCGAGTCAAGAACCTTACCGCTAGACCACGCCGGCCAACAACGGTATGTGTGGAAATTTATGATTTTGTAACATCGTTATAGGATGAAAAATCAAATGGTGAAATCGAACCTTCTTTGATAAGTAATATATTTGATGAAAAATAAAATGACGTTTTACGAAAACTGAAAATGCAAAACATGTTATTTTGGAAAATGTAATGGTGACAACGTTTTATTTGGAAAATGAATGTTTAAATCATATTGTTGAGGAGTATGATAAATATGATGAAAGCATGTTGTTATGGAAAAAGAAATTAGTTTTTTTATAGTGCATATTAAAATTAAATCATTTCACTCTTTTCAATGAATTTATCGAATCTTTTAACTCTCCTCCGCGAATGCTCTGTCCTTCGTCCACTTGCCACAGACCCTCGCCAATCATCTCCATTCTCTTGACACTTTTATCCTTTTGGCCTTTTGCACGCTGTCTGCCCTTCTGGGTAGCTTCCACCAGGATAACAGCTTTGTCACAATTTCCGGTGTCCTCCAAAAATCCCAAATCCCAAATCGAAAATCCCAAAAACAATGAAATAGCATTACAAAAAGATTAACTCACCGATCCAAAGTAAATCATTCTAGACACAATCCTGGCCTCCTTCATCCTGTTCCTCATAATCTTCCATTCCTCTCCTCCTTCAGCTCTGGATTCATTGAAAAGCGTCCTCGCTTGATTCAACAAATCTTTTATCTCGTCTTTGAATACTGCGTAAGTCGCCATCTTCCCCAAAAGACCAATCGCCAAAAACATGGTCGTAAGACATTCAGTTACATTTGCAACATCATCAAGGTTCTTGGAGATAAACGACAAGCTGGAGACTATGTTATAGACGACAAACAGATAGGTGATCATCCCATATATTGGATCCAAATTACCATAGTAGTCCCCTTCCAAACAGCTGAAGCCGATTGCTTTCATTAACCAAAGGTACAACCGCATGTGGTCATCAAAGGTCAATTGTTCGATATTGAACAAATTGAAAACATCTCTGAATTTTTCTCTTTTTGTAAACATTGTTACTGTTGTTTTTAGTTTAGAATCCATTTTAGAAAAAATACACCAATTTTCACACAAAAAAAAGAGTAAAAATATTCCACAAAAAATTCTATTATTTTTGGTCAATCGATCAGTTCGAAACGTCTTTGCAATGTAAGCGATGGATCAAAAATGATTTATAATAAATCGTATCAAAACGTTACTGAAAATCGAATTACATAATTAAAGGCCACGAGGAAAATATTTTCGATTATAAAGGCAGTCAAATTTGATACATTAAACCGTAATTTGAGCGTAGAATATTTTTGTTGGCAAGTGTTTAAGTGTGGGAAAATGAACCAAAGAAACTTCAAAGAAGATTTGTCATGGTGTAATAATCTATTCTACGAATAATAAATTATAAAGACTTACAATATTAAGAGGAACATATGCGCGGCCTATTTCGACCCGTTTCATATAAATCTTAACTCTGGATTTGAGATCAAAATACCCAACCAAACTGAAAAATAATTTTTGTAATCGAAAGGTTTTATTAAATATCTAGTACGGATGTGAGCTCCTTCTTTATTTTTTGCTTTAAATTATAAGATAAAGGCCATTAAAAATTTTAACGTTTCATGATTTTAGAGCCAATTCGAGCAATTATTTTTGAGTAAATGAAAAATAATTTTACCATATTTACATTAAAAATATGATAAAAAAATATATAAAATAAAAATTAGTAAAAAAATTCATTCTTATGGATGTAAAGTTAAGACACAAATCAAGCATTAACACGCATTATCACGCAAAAATGCATTTTTAACTCTTTTTTATTTTTTATTTTATTTTTAATCGTATTTTTAAATAAATAGAGTAAAATAATTTGTTTTATTGTTTTTCATTTACTCACAAATAATTACCCAAGTTACCTCTAAAATCATGAAACACCGGTTATGCATAATGTTTCTTGTTCAAAAATTATTATTATTAATTAATATTACAATGATGGTGTTTTGGCACGCCCTCTTTGAAGGATTGGTGACACTATAATGTGATTTCTGTAACTGATAATAATCAATATCAACCATCAAGATTCACAGATGTCTCTAGCGTTCAGTTTTGCATAAATAGTGCAGTGGGCTGTTTTTTTTACAATAATTATTATTGTGGCAATGTGAATCGATTTACACCTTTCTGAATTTACATCTGGTTGTGTAAGCTTTGACAACTGATTTGTGCGATTTCCAAGTTACAAAAAATTACTGAAATTATACCAAGTGTGGATGGAATTTTGTTCCGGAGGCCTCCGAGGAATGCAGAAACCAACATTAAGGTAAGTGAAACCAATTTTTTCGCACAAGTTTTTGATTGTTGTAAGACCACCATTCAGAATTAAAAAGTTGCTTGAAATGGCGTTAGCCGTGTTTGTGACCAGATCTGAATAGCCAGGTACTTCCCCACCTTCCTTTTCCCCGTATCTTTCCCCTCCCCGCTACCTTCATCCTCACAACACATCCCAATTGGGGATGCCATACTCTCATTGGCTCCCGACCGAAGCAGCTGGGGCTCTCGTGAGGTATTCATATAAAAAATAAAATAAAATATGGTGTGGTGGCTGTCCATCCCCCATTCATGAAGAAGGCTCCCGTTTTTAAGTGCGTGCTTTTGAAGATATAAGGGCTGGAAGCTTCGCCCTCTATAAATTTCTAGAACAGTCCAAAACATTCTAGAGTATTCTAGAGCATTCTACAACATTTTTACAACATTCCAGAATATCCCGGAACATTCTGGAATGTTGTGGAATAGTCTGAAACGCTCGGAAATATCCCGGAACATCCAGATCATCGTGGAACATTTCCAGAACACTCTAGAATGTTGCCGAACATTGTGGACCATTCGAAGTCTTTTTTGTATCCGCCGATCCGTCAAGATCCTTCGTGGGTTCGATTCTCAATTCAATCTCATATCAGCCCCCTGAGCAAAGCCGGGTTTCCCAGCTTTGTTAAAATAAAATAAATGCGAATTCCACCATACCACAAGAAGCATGGTCACTTAAAAGTTTTGTTGGTACCCATTCAAAAGGATTGTCATGCTTAAGAACCGTATTTTCCTAAAAAAATGTCTGGTTAGATTTGTTTATTTTCATCAAAATGTTAAAGTACTGAAATGCACTTCGTAGATTGTTTGGGTTAAAAAATATTATGATAGTGGAAATAAGAGAAGGTATGTATATTTATTTGCGTTACACCCCGCGTTCAAATTCTACCACACTGTGTGCTTAATGACTTCCTATGCATCGTTTGCAGTCTGCTTTAGCCGGGGATATCCCGGAAAACAGGCTGTACATCAATGGCGTAGCGACCGTTTGGGCGGTTGGGGAAGAATCCCAATATCTGCAATAATAATTATAAATTACAACATTTTGATACTGTGAGATATCTAAAAGCTCCGGAGCTTCTCACATAGCTGGCAGTTTGTTACTTTAGCTACTATTGTAACAGAACCGAATTAAAGCAAGTTGCTAATAATGCCAAAAGATGGCGCCACTTACGTTACCAGCTAGCATGAATTAGTACAATCCATTAATTCAATTCATTCTGGATACGGATGATAGTTTGTGACTAAACTACTGTCGTGACGCCCGCCAAGCAGCAAATCCCGCGGAGCGGGTTTTTAAATGCTAATATTATTGGAAAATATGTTGATGGTTTTATCCAAATCTCTGTGTTATAGTTCTTGCAATACCCAACCTAAGTAAATATTGTAATTTGCCGGATTGTTAAATGACCCCCATCTAGATGCAATAATGTACCAGATACAAGGTATTTTATCTTACAGGTAGTATAGGCAGTAGGTGACCCCAAATGGATGGCTCCGTTTGGTGACTTAGCACATGTGCCCGGGTTCATATGATGAGGCTTGTCTAGGTCTCGGTGGCCGATGCTTTTGCCCACCTAGAAGACGTCATTAAGTCGAGCTCTGAAGGAGCTAACTTGGCAACACTGAGGTCAAGTAGGTAGATACTTTTAAAAAGATTAGGTTTAAGCAGGTGTTCACATTAGTCTAGTTTAAAATGAATAATTTCAATGTTAAGAATGTTCGAAATCAATTTTTGAATGTTAAGAAAATTACTACGAAATTTGTCGTAACCAAATTATTAAGTTTTTAAATAACAAAAAGTCCAAATATTATGTTGCACAAAAATTCTTTACCACTCAATTTTCATTGAATGTAGTGTATCTATACATTACAAAAAACCAGTCTTTTTTACGCACTTAACCTACCGTATCCTTTTACAACAATTTCCATGATCTCGATAATAAACTGAAACTAATACTCTACATAGAATACAAACAAGTTGTTATACTTCTTTAAGATACTTTTCTTATCTTTTACCTTCTACTAAACCTTCATTTCTGTCTTACTCTTCTATATCATCTAAGACGCTGCACTGATGGTGCCTTGTTTTCAATTTCATGGGATATATCTGCCCTCTCACCCACATATTGATACCCCAAAGATATTCAAATATTAGAGATATGCTATGGTGTCCGCCCGACTGTCGGCGAATTACTCCCTAATGGGAATAGTTTGAATACGGAAAGTAGTTGATTTTTCGATAGTGTCCAGTAGTACTGGTGAACAATATAGTTTGAATACAGAAAGAATTCGTTCATTTAGTGGATTTTTGAAATTTTTAAAAAACCTGTAAGATTGGTTAGAAAAATCGGTGACACCAAAAAACACAGTCCCACCCAGTAAAAACTGCTGATAGCATATCTCTTATATTTCAATATCTTTGTGCTATCCTCTTTCAAATCTGTAACTCTGATTCTAAATTGCTTCAAAAACCGGAAAAATTCTACCTTCTGTTAAAAATTTACAACCTTATTTACTGTGAATATAGCTAAAGCTTTAATACGGATATTTCTTTTAACTCGCAATTGACAATTTAGCAACAATTTCAGAAAAATAACGTAATAACTTGAAGTAAGCATTTAATAGACATTTAAATATTACTAAAAAAAAATTTTTAAAATAATTTGAGAATTTTACAAAATACATCGTGGGAATAAGTTAATTTTTCGTGATAATTAAAATAAAACTATTTTACGCTCAAATATTCCTTTATTTACTATCTAAATATTTATTTTTTTCAAATACTGTACTTACTTAAAATACTTAATTGTAAAATTGTAATAGCTATGAAAAAAGCTAAAAGGTGTAATTAATTTTATAAATTTCGTGTTATCCTTTACTGTAGAGCTGAAATTGTATTTACTGAAGCTGCCATAAATACAAGAACGGTGGCCTCTGGTGTCATCAAATTTGCCCGGTTTTTTCAATCGGAAATTTTCAGGTTAATGCTTTGTCAGTTCACAGTCACGTCATTTTCATTATTTGCTTTAAAATTCACAATCGTTTACATTTTCATACCGTTTTTTCCATTGTTTTTCGACAGTTAAAAAATATTTAAAGTATAATTTAGGATAAGCCGGAGGTTCCTAACCTTATCAGGCCTAGGGCTAACTTTTCTAGCTAACTTTTCTTCAGGGCAACCAAATTAAAAAAAAGCACAACAGGAAAAACTTATTTTTTTAGTTTAACTAATTTAGCCGCAAGCTAATTTTTTTTGTGAAAAGTTATAGTTACATAGTTGCGAGGCAGAAGGTAGTGGGGAGGGGAAACAGATGGGAAAGAGGAATGTGGGAAAGGACCTGGCTATTCAGATCTGGCCACCAGACGTGCTAAAGCCATTGAAAGCAACGATTCAATTCTGAAACAATCATAATAATAATAAATATATCATATATAATTTTTTTTTATATTTTTTTGTTTTTCTCATAAAATATTTTCTCATTTAAACCTCACCAGTAAAATGTATACTTACTTTATAATATTTTTGCGGTCCTATTTACACTTTGTTCTATGTCAGGTCATTAATAATATGTATAAATATTTAAAGCTGAATTGTATTAGTTTTTTGTAAGTACAACTTGTACTATTTCACTTCATTTCTTTTTTATGTTGTAATATTCTTTACTGAACGAGTCGATTGCATTCATATTTATTCTGTTTTATTGATTGTGTATTACATGTAATTAATATTGTTAATTATATGTTTGCTTCTTTTCTTGTAAAAGCCCACTAGGGCGTTAATAAATATAAAATAAATAAATAAAATAAATAAATAAATACCTAATAGGAAATGTGAAGCCTGTTGTAGTGATTGCATAATCTATATATACTTATATATTAAAATGAATGTATGTGTGCTTGCTTGCTTGCATGTATGTATGTTTATTGTCTATCTACTGTTATATTTGGCATAGGGAATGATTTTAACTTTCAAAATATCTTCTTTCCACCCTCGTGAATGTTTCTGGATTACTACAACTACATGACAATACATCTGAAAAGTTTTTTTAACTGTTACAAAAACTCGTACGAAACTGTCAAAAATGTAAAAATTTGAGATTAAATTTTGGGCACCAACGATTATTCCAACAAAATTAAATTTTCGAATAAACTATTTAAATTAATGAATTTACTTGATGTACTCACCTGTGATACTCACCAAAATCGAATACTTTGAATCTATTCAAGAATTACAGGTATTTTAAATAGGTACCTATGTTATAAGAATTATAAGTATTATGTTATAAGAATTATAGGTATTTTACTGGGACTGAATATGTGGAGCGAGGGAAAGGGTAGGGTAAAGCTTGAGGGGTCGTTTGCGGAATGGGGGAGCGGGAGAATAGAAAGGGAAGGCGGGGAAGGTTCAGGGGGAACGCGTGAGGAGAAGGAGACATGGGAGGGGAAGGGACGGATGGGAAAGGACACGCAGGGAGAAACAACATCTTTATTAAGTGGCGTTGCAACGCATGCTGGAAACTCACTGGTATTGATATAAAAATTGTGACTACAAAGCAATAAGTCAGCTAAAAGAACATTATTTTCTCTTAGAAGAACAACACATGTTATTTTATGGTTTGACTTTTCTTTCTGTGATATTGGGTTAGCTACTTTCACAATAATTGCGAATATTTAAAAATAAATATATTATTCTTCGTTGGCCGTTGTAAGAAATGTATAATAGGAGAAAGTTGCTCGAAGAACCTGGAAAATCATTTCAAAAATATTAATGGCTTTATTTTTCAAGAAGGGGTATCCTTAAAGTTATAGTTTTCAAATCCTTGCATCATCTCTTACAAGCTTTTGTGTTATTCTTTCTCTTTAGACGTGTACCCGACTAAAGCCTTTGTAGATGAAGCCATGCGAAATTATGCTAAATCATACCAAATCATGTGTTTTTGGTTTGAAAATTTGATCGCTTAGAAATTTTATAGATGCTTCAATTAAATACTGCAAGAAGAACACACATTGGAAATAATCGAATATTTTTTTGTAAGTCTGCGAAAAAATAAGGTATCAGGCCTATAAAAAATACTTTCAAGTGCCAAAATGTCCACTCTACTTATGAATCTATTATTGGATAAAGTTTAATTATATTTGTCTGCTGTCATTGTAAGTTATTCTTTCGCTGAATTCATCAAAGAATACCTTTTTTAATCTTGCTCAATACGCTTTCTTCACCATTGTAATATTTCCATTGTTTTCACGTTAAAACATAGTTTAACCACAAAAACGCTTCTAGGGCCCCATTTCTACTATCATCCTTTCATTGCCAGATTGATTGGTATCGGCACTACATTGCAACCTGCAGCCTCGCTAATTTGGATTGCTTTCATTTAGTGACTTCAGTCCTCCACAAATGGAGTTTCCTGCATTCAATCTTCTACCAGTGTCCTTATCAGAATGAAATCTGAATTTAAATTAATCAGAAAAGGTCAAAACTTAAATCGTGTATCTCCACTCTCCTTAGGGACGAAATAACTTACAGACGTAAAGCACTCCAGATTGAAGACTGTGAAGATGGCAGTTAGGCAGATTGGTTTCTGGGTTCTTAGCAGCATCAAGTGGATGGTTTTCTTCTCCGAGGCCTTCATTCTGAACCATGGGCTCTCAAACACTGCCTCCGAAATCATCATGCTCTGGAAGAAAATTCTTTCTTAAACTCAGAAAAATCATTTACCAATTACCTTGTATAAATGAGTATTAGAAAATTATAAGACAGGTATTTAATCAACTTTATTTTTGTGAATAATGTTTATTTAATTTTTTTTTTAAATCGCTAGTCGAGAGCTTTATCCCTCGACCACGGAGGTCGTCGAATATGTGCTTATTGTTGCAGTGTTTTTTATGAACTTCTTACACTTATGAATGTATGCACGAATGTGTCGGCTCTGCTTTTGCGGTAACAATATTCGGGACACAAATCTCATGGACGTACTTATTAAGTAAATTTATTTAAATCGGGCTTATTTCTGCTCTATTTGTATATTAACACATGAAAGAAGTCAGTGTCTTATATTTGTCGAGTTTAATAAAATAGAAATAAACTTTCACAAATTGCACTTCACACCGAGTACCTTTATTCTATTAATAATATAATTTACTTAAATTATTCGTTTTCCAATGTAATATTATGTACTTAATACATGAACTAATATCGTAGATTCGACTTTCCTTATGGGGGTATTCTAGTCTAGAAGCATGAATTGTAGGTATTTTTTCAGGTGCTAAAAAAACCCATAATCTTTTTACTAGCCATTATTTTACCAAATATTGATTAAGCATTAAAAAATACGTAAAAAAAAACATACGAAAAAATTCTAAATTCGAAAAGTTAGGGTGTTGAAGTGGGGGGCCTCAAAAAAATGGCGCGCCCTGGTTGACACGATTGCAACCCTCCAAGTAATCTAAAAAAAAAATAATGACATCCTAATAACAATCTTAATCCTAACAAATGCTGCTATGGCATGAACCTCGGACAATTAAAAACAAATTCGCAATATAGCGGCTGTCTGAAATAAAAATATATTTTTTTACTTCAATTTTTTTTAAATAGTAAAAATTGAAATTTTTAATGGTTTTGATTCATGCAATAGAGTAATGTATAGAAAAGACTCACACTAATTTCAAGTAAATTGATCAAGTAGAACTTGAGATATCGTATCAACTGTCTCGAAAAAAGGAGTTTTGAGAAACACGCGTTTAAAGTTTTGCTTTAGTTGGATTCTAAATAGATTCTGTCTAAACCGATCGAACTAAAATGGCTCTAACTTTTAAAATAATTCAAATTTTGAAAAATACCTTTAAGGAGATATTCTTTAGCAAAAGAAAAGAAAGCAACTAAACTAACGAAATATGAAGAATTCTTTTTCTAGACTAGAATACCCCCTTAAGCAATAATTTCATAGTTTTAAAGTGTAAGTTTTCAATTTGCTGTAAAACAATTTCTGTACTTGTATAAATAAAAAATAAAATAGTTTATAAGACACGGATTTTGCACCGCGCGTACCGCAAGTTTCGCCAACATTGTTCTTCTGCAAATCGCATCCGTTTGTTTCATTTACACTTCGAACGCGTAACTTTCAACACTTTATCTGTTATTAGCAATTCGATCGTAGCTCAGCTACAGTAGGCTCGCTTGCCACATCTACTTTTTTTCAATTATCTATGGTTTTGTACATACCTTAGTGTAAATCAAGTCTCCATACCAACCATATCCGAATATTTGCAAAATGCAGCATGCCAAATAAATATAAAAATTGTAAGCCACCTCCTCAATCTGAAATAAAACAAAAATAAATCGAAAAAATGTTTTAAAGGCACATTTTATCATTTAAAAACATTAGAATCATTGGTCATAGATTCTAATTATATAACACCTAAAGAAATAAACAAAATAATTCACCCTGTGACAAATACAGAAAACCAAAAACGCAATATATTATGTACAAACATAGAAAGCAAGACCGATATTAAGTACCATAACAACAGACCAGCGTTTAAAATGGTCCCCACATAAAATATTCTGAATGACAGAGTAATGAAACTAACATATATATTTAAATGATGTTTCAAACGAAAAATTCCTTAGAACCACGTACTATGCTTTCTTTCAATCAATTATACAATAAGACATTATAGGATGGGGCGGTACATTTACAAATCAAATACAAACAATTTACGAATCACAAAAACTAATAATTAAACATAAATTGATTGATTGCCGTAATGCAGTACCATATTATGAATACGAACCAAATTCGTTTTTAGAAAATGAATTTTATAAAATATATTATGATAAAACTATACTAACGATTCGTCATAATAGACCCGATATAGTTTTACATGACAAAATTAAAAAAATAACTTATATCATTGATGTCGCTATTCCAAATTCCTGTAATATTCAAAAATCTGTTTCTGAAAAAATTAGAAAATATACAGATTTAGGAAATGAGATTAAAAGAATTTGGCATTCTCGGACTATAAAAATATTACCATTTGTTATTTCGGCTACTGGCATTATACCTAGCTCTCTAATTAAAAATTTAGGCTTATTAGATTTGTCAAAGAATCTTTATATAAAAATGCAAAAATCAGTCATATTAAATACATGTAGGATTACGAAAGATTTTTTAAATATTTATATTGAGGGATCGGTAGGATTTATCGGTTCAGTTAGGAGTTCTATCGAGCCGAACCCTCTGATATGAAAATATCTGGAGTCGGTGAAGTATTTTCCCATATGGTCTCTGGTAGGTTGACGTGTTGTTCTTGTATAGTTTTGTATTTAGTATACATACAATGCAATTACATCGCGTGAATTGACTAGATTAGCATTTGTGGAAAAGTGTGTGGAAGGATTAAGTTTTTCCTGTGAGGAAGATTTAACCCGGACATAAAATCTAGAGAACAATTAAAAATAAACCATTTTTTTTTAAAACCCTCTTCATATTCATTAGAACTTTTATTCAAACAATTTAAGGTCAGAAAATTAAGTGCACCATACTTCTATCATGCAACGTTAAAAAATTATAAAGGTGAAATTCAAAATAAAGTTGCACCCTTTAAAAATAACAGAAACCTTAGGCAAACGTCAATACTTCCTTTCCCAAAATGTAAAGAAACAATAGGACAGATAAATATATGTACATAAATATCTAAGAGTCAATTTTTTTTAATTCATTACCAGAAAAATTAGTAACATGATTACTAGTATAAAAAATTTAACTCACCTTAAAAATTATACTGAAAACTTGAACTGAATCACGTCAAATAAAACCAATATAATAACACCCCCTCATACATGCAAGCCCTGTTTATTTATGCGTGTATATCAAACACATTTATTATGTTATTAATTACACCAAAACAGTGGACATCTTCAATTTATCTTTAAGCAAATTCAAATTAGTGTTATTGAGGCAGTTCAGTTATGTACAACTTTTCTACAAACATAATTTTTTAAATTATAAACTCATGATGAAAGAGAAAGGGGCCTTTTTTGGCCCGGAGCTCTGTATGCCAGTATTTCAAAAGTCAAAAAGTTATGTACAATAAATATGTATTTTTCTAACTATACTATATATGTATAATCCCCGAAAAACGGCGTTTATTAATAAATAAATTAAATTTATTTGTAATTTATGTATATTTTTGTGAATAATAAAAAAAAAATTAAATTAAAAATATTATTACTTAAATAATGTGTGACACAAGAGGTTAAAAAAAATCACTGCATAAATATTGAAAATAAATATTAAATTACATGTACCTTAATACACTTTTAAAAACATTTGTTAAAAGTGTAATGATAGGTGGTTATAAATCAATATAATATATACCTCAGTTACTTGGTAAAGAGAAACACACCCCACCAGGGTGCTGAAAACCACTTCAACTAAGCAATCTATTCTGTATATACTGTTCAGTATATCGGCGAAACTGAAAAAAATCTATTTCATTTTAAGAATATGATAACACGTTTAATCTCAAAAAAATTTAAAAAGAACAAGACATAGAAAAATAAAATGATGACGGTCGCAACTGGGACAAGAACCCAAAACTTTTCATCTTACTACCGGGGAAAAAGCCTCTTCTAATTCGGCTACTGAGATCTCTTACTTAAATGTCATTTTTGTCAACCTAACATTTCAAATTTTAGAATTAAAAATATTGTCTTTGACTAATTATTTTTTCCATATTATTGGCAGCTGCCTTTTTTCATTAGAAACAAGTGTTCGACGACGTGGTTTGTGTCTAGGATAAATATATATTAGATTTTATTTACATATTATATTGATAAGTTATAAAAAGAGAGTTGTTCTAATAAAAATTCAGAACGGAAGCATTCGGCTCCAAATCTTAAATTTTATGTGAAAAAAACTTATTTGGTTACCTAAATATGTTTTGGTGCATCCTAATGCATCTCCCCAAATATCTTGATGTGTATTTATCATCCAATAAGTCAAGTCCTTGGTTAGCTAGAAAAAAAATTAAAGTATATTAACTCTAGATTCATAAACATACGTCTCATACACCCTGAAGTAGTAAAACGCTCATAGAGCGCAGCGCGAAAGAGATGGCAATACGTGCGTCTCAGTATCCTCCCGACACGGTTAGAGCTCAGTGTGGTGCCTAAACGTGTAATTGCGCAAATACTACGCCCGAGGTGTCTGAGGTACATATGTTTATGAATAGTTTAACAATTTTATTAAGATATACTATGCTCCTATGCTGCTTTTACGGTATGTTGAATATGTCCATAGTCAATTCGTTTGTCATCTATGTCCACAATAATAGTCGTCATTAAAACAAACTACTGACAAGGAGAGCTTTAGTCAAAGAAATATCAAATAAGTTGATCGAGCCTTGGTTACAGCGTCGCCGTGAGACACCAACTTTGAGGCGATGCTTAAAACGGAACATCGATGCGATTTTAGGCGATACTTTGCCTGATGTACCAGCCAATCCTGGAATACAAACCAGGAAGCTGGGCAACTTCTGTTGTTACAAAAAAAACGTGTGACTAGATTAATCTGCACCTCTTGCAAACGTAGCATGTGCATGGAACATCGGGGAAGTTTGTGCTTAGAAAGCCTGAATGATCTCAAAAATTGTTTTTTAATGTGTTGATATCAAATAAACCTTCCTTTTATTAATATAATGTAGTATTATTAATTATTATTCTTATAGTTTAAAAATTTGGTGCACTTATAAATAGGGTGTATCACAGACGTATGTTTATCAACATTGTAACAGTAAATATAGTTTATAATACGTATTACTTTATTCAGTAGCGGTTCTTCACAGGGGGGCAGTGGGAACAGTTAACATAAAAAACAATAAACATTTGCCGAAATAAATAAAAAAAAAACAAAAAATTATTCTGAATCATTTTAATGCGACCCGGTGACCACCCAGGCTGACAGCCAGGCGGACAGCCGACCCCCGCATCAGAGTCCATTTCTCAGTGCGCAGAACCTATCACGCACTTGGGGACAATCCAAGTTGTCCCTTTAAGCATTTTGGTTGATTCTTTGCATTTCTTTCTCGATCGTAGGCAAACCGATAACCGCGCATTTGCAATTTTTTTTTTTTTTTTTACTTTATTTATTCTCATTTCTTTGTACATATAATGTATAATAGCACATAGTATACATATAAAAACATAATATATAATAATAAATAGTATGAACAAGAAATGAAAACCCACTAAGGCACTGCCTAAGTGTGGGTAATATTAAAACAAAATACTATATTTCCAAGTACCCAAAGTATAAAATAGACTTTGAAAAACATATAAAATATAAAGTTAGTATAAAAAGTTAGTATTACGTTGGTAGAATAAGTGAAAAAGGTTTTTTTTTTCAGCTATTATAAAAATAAAATAAAAATATGGAAAAAACATACTGATTTTGTTGCCAATTGTTGTTGTTAATTGTTGTAAATGAATTTCAAATACCGCGGGGACAATCCATTGAATCCTCTCGTAACAAAATACTGAACCGTTTGTAGTTGTTTATTATATTCTGCGGATAGTGAGATAAGGTAGTAGGTACACGTAAATAATGTTGATCCCCGCGATCGAATAAGTGCTCAAGCCGCCACTGACTTTACTAACTGGCTACCTTAAGGCGGTACACAACCCTAATAATTTTTGTTTGCTCAAAACTCACATTTCAAACATTTCCGGCGAATTTGTAACTAATTTAACTTTTTTATTCCAACAGACTACTGGGGATGTAAGTTCTTTATATTTAAAATTAATAAAAACAATACCTCACCATTAATATATTTTACGTGTAACTATTTTAAAACTTTATAACAAGGTTTTCAACTACAAAGTTAGCGGTGAGCACCAGATTTTATTTTTCTAGACGATGAATTTATAACTTCGGGAGGGATTCATATAGAAACATCGTAATATTTGTAACACGTTATTCAGTATTAATTAAAATGAACGCGGCGGAAAGGTCGAACATCCAGGCCCGCTACGGCGAATTCGACCGTACGTTCGTCTAATACGCCGTGCCGTGGGCGTATATTTGTTTACACGCTTTCTTCACTTACGTTAAGATTTCCAGATTATTTGTCTTCTTCTTATTTTCTTTGATAGAGCAAATTCGACAGTAGGTCCGTCCAATACACGGGTCGCGAGTCGCAATTTGTGTACACGGCTCCTTAACTTACGTCAGTAAGATTCTGAATATATTTTAGGATATATTGTCGTCTTAAGAGAAAACCTGGTCGCGAAGAAATTTTGAACAACAAGTATTATACCAAACTGTTGCTGTAAAAACTGTGCTGTTCTGTACCAAACTGTTGTCCCGTGAAATGCATTTGCACCATTAGAGCATGTGTAGTGAGTAATCCATTTTGAGTTGATTCGAGTTGGGATGACTTAGGTTAGGTTGTGTCAAATACAATTTAAACCCCCTCGACGGGTTCAACGGTCAAAAAACAATTAATACACAAAAATCTTTACATTTTTCGAATTCTTCATCCGACTCACATCCATAAAATTCCTTGCTCATGCCAATCTTTGATATTCTGAGATGCAGAATTTCAATGTGGGCACAGAGCACCAGCAAGAAGTAGAAGAAGATAGCTTCGTATCCGGCCAGCAGGTGAACGACTATGGAGATGGCCCAGATATGGAGGATGAAGCAGATGTGATAATGAGGAGTCTTCTCCCTGGGAAGGCCGATGTAGTCTGGAGCCAGGGGCAGCGCTCGGTCACTGATGTGTGGTAGGGCGCGAACCACGAAGGCGAACGATACTAATATCTGGAATCATAATATTGTGTAAAAAAAATATATTTTTGAAATGAAACTTCTTTAGCGCTGTTAGGGACTTAAAGTTTGGGTGAAACGGAAATGCGTCACAACCAAGTTCTACACAAATACTCGGTTCTATTATAATGCGATAAATTTGCACCTCGGCGGTGCCTTCTACAACTTAGTGGGCTGTGCCTGACAAGTCTCAGCGGCCAGAGAGACAGAGGGTTTGAATCCTACGAAATCCAAAAAAAAAACATTTTTATTTTGTGAAATGAATATCCAATCTTCAAACCACTTTAAAAACACAAGCAAAAGAAAAGAAAGCGACATCTAGCGACTTTCTAGTTTCACTTCTACCGCGTTTGAATTGTACACTCTGCTTTGTTTTGTTACATGCATGTATATAAATTATAATACAAACTTTTTATAAAAACAGTAAAAATATCTATGTACATATTTACATATATGTAAACATAATATGCATACGAATGATATTAAAAATCCCACGAAGGATTCGTGGGTACATTTGTGTTTTTATTTACATTTCTGATATTATATGGCAGTTGAATTTCTTCATATATTCCTACATGTACATAATCTTTGTTGAAAAATTTAAAAAAAATCGTTGTTTTCGGAATTAAAATTTTTATATTTACTCTAAGATATTCACATTTAATTTTTGTGTACAGTCTTATAGAGAGCGTAATAATTTTTTGGTGTAATAAAATAAGCATGTTAAAACATACCAAATAAGCATGTCTTTGCGCAAGCCTAATTTTGCCCGGTGGTACATCAAATACTCGTACATTATTTACCTTCTTACTTATTACTAAATCGATTTAAATTTTTTGTAAAAAGAATATTTCGAATAAAAATGTATTTTAAACATTAAACACAGTATTTTTTTCTTATCTCCAACAATATCGCTTGTTGGAATAATTGCAGAGAGAGGTAGGTCATATCTTTACATTTTTTTTAGTTTTTATTTTTTGGTTAAATAAAGATTACAATAAACGACGGGTCGCGGCAATAAAAATGGATTGTTTATTATTATGGAAATCAGATGATTCGTGAAGTCAGTATGGAAAATTTTATAAAGAAATCGTTTTATTCATGAAAATGAAATCAAATTATCGTGAAAATAATTTTAATCTAGCTGGTACCCGGCATGCCTTGCCATGCCTTGCCATGCCTTGCCATGCCTTGCCATGCCTTGCCATGCCTTGCCATGCCTTGCCATGCCTTGCCATGCCTTGCCATGCCTTGCCATGCCTTGCCATGCCTTGCCATGCCTTGCCATGCCTTGCCATGCCTTGCCATGCCTTGCCATGCCTTGCCATGCCTTGCCATGCCTTGCCATGCCTTGCCATGCCTTGCCATGCCTTGCCATGCCTTGCCATGCCTTGCCATGCCTTGCCATGCCTTGCCATGCCTTGCCATGCCTTGCCATGCCTTGCCATGCCTTGCCATGCCTTGCCATGCCTTGCCATGCCTTGCCATGCCTTGCCATGCCTTGCCATGCCTTGCCATGCCTTGCCATGCCTTGCCATGCCTTGCCATGCCTTGCCATGCCTTGCCATGCCTTGCCATGCCTTGCCATGCCTTGCCATGCCTTGCCATGCCTTGCCATGCCTTGCCATGCCTTGCCATGCCTTGCCATGCCTTGCCATGCCTTGCCATGCCTTGCCATGCCTTGCCATGCCTTGCCATGCCTTGCCATGCCTTGCCATGCCTTGCCATGCCTTGCCATGCCTTGCCATGCCTTGCTATGCCTTGCTATGCCTTGCTATGCCATTTAATTAAGAAATTGTTTCTCCCTATAAAATTTCTCGCAAATATAGGAACATCGTTTCCACAGCAACGATTTGTTTTCCACTGCAACGATTTGTTTTGCTTAGCAATAAGCTTGTCTTAGGGACAGAAAACGTATATAGATAAATATTATATATTAAAATTTATAATTTCATAACGCGAGAGCTTACCATTACATATAGCTTTTAGTTCTCCCAAATAATTTAGCTCCCTATTGATGAAAGAATTTTTAAAATCATTTTATTGTTTTATGCGTGAAAGCATAACAAACACACGCAGTTTAGTTTTTTTTCAGCATTTATAAATATAGACAGCATATAGGTATATAGTATATGGTATATAGTATATATTATACAAGGCTGATGTAAGCGTTATGTGTAAGATTAAGAAAGGGACGCTCAGATGGTTTGGGCATGTAGAGCGAATGAATGAGGAAAGGAGTGTAAGGAGAATATATGACGCAAATGTGAATGGTAGACGAAGTCGGGGACGCCCAAGGAAGACATGGCACGACCAAGTGAATCAGATACTTGAGTCGGGCGATGTCAAGAGTCAGAATAATAGAAGAGCATGTATGAGACGATGTATGAATGTGAACGAAGCAAGGAGTGTGTGCCAAGATCGAGTTGTTTGGCGGTCTGTCCTCTCTGCCTACCCCTGCGGGGAAACGGCGTGATGGTTAGTTAGTTAGTTAGTTATAGAGTATATAGTAAATTGTATATAGTATAAAGTATATAGTATATAGTATATAGTATATAGTATATAGTATATAGTATATAGTATATAGTATATAGTATATAGTATGTAGTCTATAGTATATAGTATATAGTATATAGTATATAGTATATATTATATAGTATGTAGTCTATAGTATATAGTATAAAGAAAAGTATATATAGTATAATATAGTAAAGTATATATAGTATAGTAAGATTTTAACATCATGTAAGTATGGAAAATGAAAATTTTGTATCATAATTGAATGAAAAATCGGTTGGTGAAATCATGCCTTTGATAAGAAATACCTAAATTTAACGAAAAATTTCATGACTTATGGCGAAAGTTGAAAAACAAAACTTGTTATTATTGTAAATTTCTCTTTTATTGTTGAGAAATATCATAAATATGATTACTTTTACTCTTCTCCGTGATCGCTATCCACTTGCCCCAGTCTCTCGCCATTCACCTCCATTCACCAAGCACTTTAAAAGCCTCTTGCACACAGTCTGCTCTTCTCGAACGCAACCGCCAGGAGTTTTGCTGTTAGTTTTGGAGTGAGCGATTACGATTTGTTACAATTTCCGCTGTCTTGTCTCCCATCCCCTAATGAAAAAGCATTACAAAAAGGTTAACTCACCGATCCAAAGTAAATCACTCTTGACACAATCCTGGCCTCCTTCATCCTGTTCCTCATAATCTTCCATTCCTCTCCTCCTTCAGCTCTGGAATCATTGAAAAGCGTCCTCGCTTGATTCAACAAATCTTTTATCCCGTCTTTGAATAATGCGTATATTGCCATCTTCCCCAAAAGACCAATCGCCAAAAACGTGGCCGTGAGACATTCAGTTACATTTGCAACATCATCAAGGTTTTTGGAAATAAACGACAAGCTGGAGACTATGTTATAGACGACAAACAGATAGGTGATCATCCCATAGATTGGATCCAAAGTACTATAGTAGTCCCCTTCCAAACAGCTGAAGCTGATTGCTTTCATTAACCAAAGGTACAACCACATGTGGTCATCAAAGGTCAAATGTTCGATATTGAACAAACTGAAAACATCTATGAATTTTTCTGTTTTTGTAAACATTGTTATTGTTATTTTTAGTTTAGAATCCATTTTGGAAAAAATACACCAATTTTCACAAAAAAAAAAACGAAAAAATTTTCAACAAAAATTTCAATTATTTTTTGTCAAATATGGATCAGTTCGAAACGTCTTTGTAATGTAAGCGATGGATCAAAAATGATTCATTACAAATCGTATCAAAACATAACTGAAAATCGAATTTCATAATTAAAGGCCACGAGGAAAATATTTTCTATTACAAAGGCAGTGAATTTGATACATTGAACCATAATTCGAGCGTAGAACATTTTTGTTGGTAATTGTTTAAGTGTGGGAAATGAGCCAAAGAAACTTCAAATAAAATTTATTCTACGAATAATAAATTATGTTAAGGGGTTGTTTAGTGTGAAGGCCGTTTATTAATGCGTTTTCGGGAAAAAAAAATTTGTCAGACCATTAAATAAAATAATTTATAAATTGTATTTCAATTTCATTGACATTCATACAAACTTTGTGAATTTTTTGAAGTCATTATATAGAATGTAGTCGGAGGTACACCGCCCAACAGGAAAACATATATAAAAAGAAGTGCTCCACTGCTGCTGTGATTCCGACCATTCTGCTCATTTGAAATCAAAAAACCAAACGCAATATGAATTGTAAGGCTTGAGGCTCTCCGTGAAACTAAAATAAAGTCAAAATTCCATAAAAAAAAATTTACGCTTTAGAAAAAAAAATTAAAATTTTCGTAAAACTAAAAAAGCAATCTTAATTATTTTATTTCAACTTGTAGTTTTATATGCACTTAAGATGCTTTAAAAATTTGAGCAAAATCAATCGAATAGTTATTGAGATATCTTGGCAGCAGTTTGAAAAAATCTGTTTTGAGAAAAACGCGTTTCAAAGTTGTATGGTACGCGCGCTTCGTATCACGGCTGTAACTTTTCAACGGCTTCAAATTTTGAAAAATCCTGTTACCTATGTCTTCTGTACATTTTTTAGATGTGATTTATGAAAAAAAATCAATTTTGTCTGACACGCTAGACGATCCCCATAAATTAGATAATTTTGCAGAGAAAGCATTATTTCATTTTACCCAACGCCATACATTGCAGTGGGAGGGATTTCATAATATGAATCAACATCATATTATCCGCTCTAAACTCGTCCTACCCATCCCTCATACTCTTTTCCTTCACAGAAGTTCCTCTTCATCCTGATCCCTAAATATGGGCCGTCAGAGAAAGTGAACTACAATGTGTTTGCCGCTAAAACTCAGAAACGAGTCCCGGTAACGATCAAGGGAGTTATATTTATTTATTCTAATTATATTTGACGGCCGGCATGGTCTAAGGGTAAGGCTCTTGACTCGCAATCCGAAGGTCGCGGGATCGAATCCCGGCGTGAGCAAATAAATTTTATTTGAATTATTTGTGTTATTTCACCATTAATTCGTTTAAAATAATATATTGTAGGTGTATTTGCGGCACGTTACAGATTGGAAGACACACTTAGTATTTCCTTGGTGTGAGACTACCATTCAGAATTGAAACGTTGCTTGAAATAGCTGTGGCGGTGTTTGGTGATCAGATCTGAATAGCCAGGCACTTCATCTTCCTCTCCCACACCTCCTTCCCCTCCCGACTACCTCCAGCCTCACAACATACCCCAATTATGGATGCCATAGTCTCACTGGCTCCCGACGGGAGCAGCTGGGACTATGGCTTGTGAGGTATTCATATAAAAAAAAATATATATTTATATATACTCGTATGGTGTGGTGGTTTTCTATCCCCCATCCATGAAGAAGGCTTCCGTTTTTACCTCAATGGCGTGGTTTTGAAGACATAAGGGCTGGAAGTTTCGCCATCTAGAAAATTTCTTGAACAGTCCAGAACATTCGACAGTATTCGAGAGCATTCCACAACATTCCAGAACATCAAGCGCCCTTGAGGTGATTTTCTAACAAAAATGGCGCTATAAAAATCATCCATTAATTATTATTATTATCCCGGAACATTCTGTATTCAGAGCATTCATGGAGTGGAATATCCGGGAATAGTCTGAAATATTCGAAAACATCCCGGAACATCCCAGATCATTGTGGAACATTCCAGAACACTCTTAAATTTTGTGGAATGTTCTGGAACATTTTTTTTTTTATTTATTGAATATAATGGTACAGAGATTACATGTTTTTATAAATTAAATAAAGTTTTTCTTTTAAAAATACATTAATTAATAAGTATTACACCTTTTTTTAGAGCAGAGCTCGAGTAAAAAAGGCGGAGAAAACGAATGTAAAGCACAATTTAACAAAGAAAAAAAATAGTAATTTTTTTTTATGTGTAAAACAAAAGATAGGAATTAAACAGTGAAATAAGAAAAAAAGTCATATATGTAAGTATACACATACACACACGTAGATATACACACATACCTACATATATACACATACATTGTGGACCATTCGGAGTCTTTTTTTTGTATGGGTGGTGCTACCCATCGGAAGTGGTATATAAAGTAAGATCCGTCGTGGGTTCGAACCTCAGTTCAAGTATCCCAGCTATATTAAAATAAAAAATTAAATAAATGCTATTTTCTTATTCCACCATACAACAAAAAGCAAGATCACAATTTTATTACTCGAGGGATTAAGGCTCCGTAACCGCTCTCGAAAAGAAGAAGATGGAGAGATGTGTAATTACGAATGTTGGAGAGAGCGCGCTAATATTTAAATCGATAAAATTGAAGCGAAAATTACGAAAAAGCTTAATTAAATATGACTCGTTTAAAATAGAGCAAAAATCTCGTGGAACGTATCTTAAATATGATTTAAAGAAGCATTGTGAATTTTTTCACAAATCTAACTTGTAAAATAATAGAAATAGACTTGTTTTAAATAATTTTCGGAGCATACTTTGCAATTTTTTTCTATCGAGGGAATTTCACATAATTTGCGTTTCGGCGTGGAACGTATCTAGATATTATCTTCAAAAATAACATATATTTTTTTAAGAGCTTAAAAACTTCAAATGTTTAAGGGAGATATGTAAGAAATCGGTCGAAATTCGAATAGCGGCGGCTTAATGAGAACCGAAGATTTGTGCCCGGGGGTGACAATTTGTTGCTACGCCACTGTTTTACATGCAGAGATACAACAAGAACAGGCAGTGCCTTTAGTAATTTAGCTAGCCACCTGAGTAATGTGAGCCATAACGGATGGGCCGGGGCAGTGCAGCGGGCCACACATTGCTCCAGGTGGGGCAGGGAGGGCACCCTGGGCACTAGCCACCCTGCCAGGTTGAATAGGGTAGCTTGGTCAGTCAGGGTGGGCACTAGCCAAAGGCGTTAAGATAGCCAGATAGACAAATGAGAACTGTAATGTTTCTCTCGACCGCTAGTCAAAGTTTCACTCAAAATAAATCACTTAGGTGTAATGCTTCTTTTACATTGATGATTCGTGTGAAAAATATGTGTATAGTCTTCTCGCAATCTCAGAGTTATAGTTTTTTCATAGCACATCTCTTAATATTTCAATATCTTTGGTAGTACCTATTTATTATCTTGCCAGGGATAGCCTTTGGTCACCCAAGTGGTTCACTACAATTGGTGCCCGGGTTCATGTAGTGAGGTTTGTCTAGGTCTCGGTGGCCGATGCTTTTGCCCATCTACTGCGTGGCCGTCCGGATCGGGAGAGACTAGTTGAGGGAGACCTAACCTCTCAAGCCTGACCTTTTTCCCTCTAAGCCTCCTGTGTGAAGTTAAAGTAAAAATAAAATAAATCGCAACTCTTTTTCGTTTTTAAATTTTTTTAAAATAAAACTTTAAATTTTTTTTCTAAATAGCGAAACTTAAAGTAACATATTATGTAGCTCCTGATATGTTTTCAGTTTATCCTCTGGATAAGAGATAATTTTTCCCGCTGTTTGAAATAATTATGCCATCTAAAATTTCGCTAATTCGCGTCGGTTACAGCGAGTTCAGATGTTTCAATTTTAGTTAATCAATTCGACACCTGAAAGCGTATCCGTGTGAACCTTCTTTCAACAAAATTTATCAGTCCTTTCAAACAATTATTGACGTTCAATCAAGGTTGATCAACTAAAATTAAATCGTCTGAACCCGCTATTAGGCGCTGTATCCAGCACAGATCAAAGATATTTTGTGAAATGACAAAAAAAACTGGTTAGGTACGACAACTGTAAAAAAGTCCACATCGAAAATCAGCTCAGTGAAGAAAATGGCTAGATTTAAAATACCAGCATGAATTTTCATACTAAAATCACATACAAAATGCTAGACCTACTTGTTTTCCCCATTTCAGTAAGTTTTAAATGTTCAAAACGCGAGCATTGGTACCTCGCAAAGCACTACAGGCAATAAATTAACTTTAGTATAGAAGAGGTAGTTAATGATTGCAGAAGTTGGTTAGAAGTGTCTTTGTTGGGCTAACAGGTAAAACGCGCGAGATTTAAATAATTTGACCGTCGATTTGAAAAAAATTCTCCATAACGCTGTGACGCCTCCAATTAGCGGGGAACGAGAGCTTTTAATTGTTAATTTGTGGTAAAGGCATTTTATGAAGCTTTTTCAGGACTCTCGAGATCGTTTTGGAAAATATTTAGCACCTATAAATCACCTTTTAAGTAAATCATTACTTGTTTATAGCTCGTGAATGATTTTCATTTGCGGATGCTGCATTTTTTTTATTTTTTATACATTACAAGGATTCCAGAGGCTCCCGTCTGGAGCCGGTGAGATTATGGCATCCTCAATTGGGGATGTTGTGAGGCTGGAAGGAGATAGGAGATGATGGAAAGGTGTGGAAGCACCTAACTGTTCAGGTCTGGTGACCAAACACAGCTAAAGTCATTTCAATTCTGAATGATGGCCTTACACCAGGGCAATACTGAGAGTATTTTCCACTCTGGTATGTCAAATAGCAGATATTTTTTTTAGTTTTTAATTATTTTGAAGGGTTTCACGACAACTCAACAACATTTCATCACCCTTCTAAAAGACTTTAAACGTTGTAAAATTATTTTTTACAAAAATAGCCCATAAACCTTTTTTGTTATTTATTTTTGGGGTGTTATGCCGTGTTTCGCTACCTCCTTCTTTAGCCAACGTTTCAATGAACGCTCATCTGCCCTGTTGATGGACACTGTAACGCTGTCCGAAACGTTGGCTAAAGAAGGAGGTAGCGAAACACGGTATAACACCCCAAAAATAAATAACAAAAATACTTTTGGCCGTGAAAACCTAAAAACATACCAGCCCATAATCTAATCTAACCTATTAAAATAATGTTTTTCTATCACTTTTAATTTGTTTTTTCAAATAAAGTGACGAAGTTGCGTGTTGTTGAGTCATCCGGTCACCTTTTGAAATAAACACTCATGAAAAATGCTAGTAACACGTTAGCTACTATCAACAAACTTGAATGTTTTAAGGCACTTTTTACGCTACATTTCTGCTAAACTGCCAAAGTATGTTATTCAGAGCTGTAACATCTATTTTCATGACACCAGAGCTCACTGATCGAGAGTTTTACTGCTTTACCACATATTTTATAACACACCTCATTAATATATAGGTCGTCTGGTTGATTAGTCAGAAATCTCTGATAAAGAAATTTGATTGATTGAGATTACCCCTAAACACACTCAATTATAATGCAGAAAAACTTATAGTGAATGTTAGTGTGTTCTATTAGTCAATTAGATCATTATTATTTTTCTGTGTCTTGTTGTGTTTTATGGTTCTTTAGATTTATTAGAAAATACTAATAAATCTAAACGAAATATGAAATCTTCAATGGCATATTACTTCTACTTCAATGGTGAAGTACATTGATGAGTATAGCCTTTAAAAGTTATTCCGATAGAAAATAAACGTATTTTAAATTTGACAGTAGCTTTCTCATTGGGTTAACGATTGCCTGTTCCGGGGTAAGAGAAATGAGGTCTCGAAAAGTTCAAACTTTAATGGAAAAATAGATTTCTTTGATAATGCAATATTTTCCATCAAAATTAGTATCGAATGAAAAATTACAGACCTCTCAAATATGAGGCTAAGAGAATGAAGCATCATGGCGGTCTCTAATTTAATAAAATTGATGAATAATTGAAATCATTATTTTCCCGATGAAACCTGTGGCCTTCTTACCATTCGGTTCAATTGAAAAACAACGAGTCACCATTTTTGTAACAAGTTTAATAGATAAGTCGCGATCGTTAAAATTCTAAATGTATTTCCTACAACAGTGAAAATGCTTAGTTATCGAACAAAAGGGACATAAAATATCCTTTGACTATGCTCCAAAATATTATTTTAATGTTCTTATCAAATAAATTTGCAGATTAGTGTACATTTTTCGCTAACCATACGAAAAATATCCCTGCTTTATGGCGAATAAATTGGCTTATCAAAGAAATCGCTCAGATTCTGAAATAAAACCCTTGAGCAAATATGGTAGATTTTCCATTTTCTTTGCATGGCATAATTAAGTTAGGAATAATGCTAAATTGTTGATTATTTTTCCTGTTTTATTGTCTTGTTTTGTATTTACAGTCTTAGGAAATAAGCAACTTCCGCAACACAGTCATAAGTCAAAATGGTTATATGCCAACTTAAGGTAAAGTCAACTCAACACCTCTTTGAAAAGTCATTAAAAACTATGAAAAAAAAATTAAAATGGTGTAATTTTAGTTTTAGTGATTTTATTGGTTGGCTCTTTAAATTATTATTATTAATTATTCTAAAGCTAAATTGACGGAGTACACAGTTTATAGAACACTAGCTTTTCCCCGCGGCTTCGCTCGCATGGTATTACGGGAAATTACTGTGGCGGTTGAACTTATCAATTATCCCCCCTCCTCCCCACCCCACCCCCTCCCGCATTCCATACATTCATTCCCTTACATTCAGTTTTCAAACATCTAGCCTGCCACCTCAATTTCACAAAGAAAAAAAGAATTATCCAATTTTGTTCATTCGTTCAGAATGTATGCGCTTACAAACAAAAAAACAAAACATATTCTAATATTTGAATTTTCTGGGGCAGTAGCTGACCAGGGGGCTGAGTACCTACCAGCTTAGAGCCCACAAATATATCAACATCGTTTCCATGGGAATGATTTTTTTCTGACATTTGCAATTAACTCGCTTTTGTTAGCGACAGAAAACGTATAACAAATATAATATATTTATATTTATAATTTCATAACGCCAGAGCTTACCATCATATACAACATATAGTCTGCGCATATAATTTAGCTTTCTATTGGTGAATGAATTTTTAGTCTTTTTATTGGTTAATGCCTGAAAAGGTCATAAACAAACTCGAGCAGTTTCGCATTTATAATATTAGTATGGATTACTATTCACACTTTCACATAGTATTAATGCATAACATCTTGACTTGTGTTTAAATACATACCTAGTGAAGATGAAGACTTTCAAAGTCCATTATCGCCGTTGGACACATTATGATTTATGTTGCGTAGATATGATATATGCTACCCACTTATCAGTTGTTTATAAAAATTAAAACTTAAAAAAATCGAAATGTTAGCTTTAATTAATCTCTACGACGCCCGCGTGAACAAATAAAGAAGTAAGTTCTATCTAGGATAATAATTTTATCCTCCCTCTTGAATTGCCGGTACAACGTTGGTGGGTAAATAATATGCTCAAAACATAATAATAATAAAGGTACTCACACACGGCGCGCGGCGGTTCTATCTAGGAA